>CM076582.1:1031474951-1032802683 GCA_034641835.2 Pinus albicaulis
GAAATTACTGAACCAATAACTCTCTTTTCTGATCCTCCAGATCACACTAGGTGCAAGAGGAGAGCATACTTCAAGAAGTTATCAAGTTTTCCCTTCTTTTTATTGTTTTTATTTTTTTTTAAGAAATTGGCTACCTAGTTACACTTCCCCGGCAACGGCGCCAAAATGTTTTGGTAAATTTAGTGTGTCATAAATTGCTACATTAATTTTTCAATTTGGGATTCGTAAGCTGACGAAGTGTGGCGCACTATATGTGCAAGATAACCTATCTCTTATTTTTTGTCGTTTTTTGGTCTTTTTATTTTTTTTATCTTGGTTGGTTTCCTAATATGAGATGAAAATTTTAAAAGCCAAGTATGGATATAGATGTTCAATACAATGATGTTCTTTATAATGATTTCCCAAACTTCAAATTTCAAAAGGGCTTTAAACATGCAATTGAAAAAATTAATTCCTAAAAGAAAATGAAAATGTGCCACTATACTAGTTAAACAAACAGTGAATTATTGAGCATGAAAACCATTACCCTTGCTGCTGTCTAAACAAAAAAGAAACTGTACTCAAAGAAAATATTGCAAATAAAATAAAACTAAAATCAAATTACATCAACTCATATTCTGACCCCTCACCATTAGTCTCGCTATGGCTTTCGGAGGTAATCATAAACAACTTGAGCAATCTGATATCTAATTTGCAGAAAAATAAACTAATATCAAATTACACACTCATACTTCAATCCCTCACCATTAGTCTCGCTATGGCTTTCGGAGGTAACTGATAATGATATGAGCAATTTAATATCTAACTTGCAGAAAAATAAACTAATATCAAACTACACACTCATACTTCAATCCCTCACCATTAGTCTCGCTATGGCTTTCGGAGGTAACTGATAATGACATGAGAAATTTAATATCTAACTTGCAGAAAAATAAACTAATATCAAAATACACACTCATACTTAAATCCCTCACCATTAGTCTCGCTATGGCTTTCGGAGGTAACTGATAATGACATGAGCAATTTAATATCTAATTAACTAGTAAAGCAAATGTACAAAACTGAAATGAATAAAACAGTGCTGGAATTAAAAACTAAGAAAAAGAAATCAGCAGAAGGACAAGATTGATTCCATGTCATTAGTCATTATAAAATGATGTGCAAATGCCCGGGTTGCCTATTGTAATCTGGAACAAAAACACTGATCATTCAACAACAATATAAAGCATGAAAGATTATGGACAAAGATGAAACTTAAATACCATGAAAGATGTAATATATATACACGTGAATGACTATGGCACAATGAATGTAAGGAAATGAAGCATGAAACTATACAGTAATACACAAAACCTCGGCGTATGCAGGGGCCCTCTGCACAATCCTCGGGAAGCAGCTATCAAACACGAATTGTGCTTATGAATAGAGTCTTCTTATATATTCAAAATGCGGTCATAACAGAGAAATAATGTCATAGCACAGTGGCAACGCAATTACATTATAGAGCTAACTATTATGCGTATGAGAACGCATTATTTATAACAGAGGGTGATATAACTAATTCCCTAAAGTCTGCGCTGATAGAAGACACGTGAACAACCACGTCCAGAAATCTAGCATCATGGCTGTCGTGAAGATTAAATCTATGGAAAGTGGTACATTTAGTTGGCTATGGAGCCGTTTCGGTGTTGACATAACTAATTCCTAAAGTCTGCGGCGATAGAAGACACGTGAACAACCACGTCCGGGAAATCTGCGCATCATGCTGCTGGTGATTAAATCTATGGAAAGTGGGCATTGGATTCTTGCTTATGGAGTCGTTTACGGGTGTTATATGTCTCCCGTGATTTAGAAACGGCCATGCAAGTCTTCACGTGATGAAAAACAGAGTTCTGTCACCGTGGGACTCTACGGTTGACCACCACTTGGCTACCTTTGACCACAGCCTTCTTAGGTGAATTCGACTGAGCCAATAGGACTCGATCCATGTCCATCTCATTTCCAACTTGCCCATGTGGTTCGATTTGCCTAAAGACACCTGCAATATAGACTTTAACAAAATGGCTGCAGAAAGTTGCAGCAGCTGCGGAAAGTGACAAGATTCCGCAGCTCAATGAGCAAAAATCTAATTCAAACAATAGACACAAAACATAGTTAAAAACCATTTTAAATGCTCTTTTATGATTAATATGCAATGATATTGATAGCTTAGGAGGTCCAGGTAAATGGAAAAGGTCTAGAAAGGTGTATAAGAAAGATGCAGATTTGAGACTCAACATGTACCCGGAGAGGGATCTCTCCATTTAAAAGCAAAGAATGATATGTCTTTGAAGCCAAAAATGAGATGTTAGGCTCGGTATGAAGCACAAAGGGGGATTTAAAATGATTTGGTTGGTTGTTGGGTTGGTCATGAGATCATCGACTGAGAAGGTAATGGGAGGAGAGGAGCAAAGCAGCAAGATGTTTCAGTAAAAGAGGATACATTAGGAATGTGCCATCCATCGGGCTATGGAGTCATGAAAGGAGATTACTTACAAAAAGCTAGCCAAGGCATTCATAGGGAAATTCATCTATACTAAAGGATATTTGAGATAGATGATGGAGTGGAACATTAAGGAGAGAAAGGTGAAACACAAAGGGCAGCTTGAGATCAAACCAAAGGTCATCTAACTCCAGATCTACTTCAGCATACTCTCAAAGGGAAACACATAAGATTTAAACATAGAACTATGCCTGAGATCATAGAAGGGCTTTTAACCTTCAATGCTTTGACACCAGCTCATGAGATCTTGGAAAGGCCAATCTGTTGAACAAGGACCCCAATGGATAGGGCTTACACTAAATCCACGGTATCCCAAATCCTCTAGATTGAACCTCAACAAGAACAACTAAGCAGCAAACCCATAATTCACACATCATCTAGCAGTGGAAAGAAACTACTACACTGGTTAAATTTCATGAATTTTCCTTTAAATCAGCAGAAAAAATCAAAGGTAGGGAGAGCAGAAACATAGGGTACCATGCGAGGGAAAATCCTATGTTATATTTATGATGCGTACCAGAATACCAATGAACAGCATGAAAAATTTAATAAAACAATATAATGAGAAAAACATCACCCGTAGTAATAGACCAGGATCCTGTGAAATCTGCTTGATTAATTGATGCAAAACCAATCACATACATTGAGCTCAATGGCTGATTAAAGTCCAAAATTTCTCATCCCAGTCTACTACATTGCAAACTACTCTGCTACTCTCTCCCAAAACTGTTCTAACAGTAAAAAATGAATCCCTACAACTACAATAGCAACAACGCAACAATATGTTCTACAGGGTTCTTATAGAAGGATGAATGACAGTAGAAGTAGATGTAAATTAAATTGACTCATTAAGACAGAGTGGAGGCAGAAGATCGATCCCACTTTGCTTAATGGCTCTGCATCGCTGCATGTACTCTATAGTATGGTCTGGGAGTCTTTGTCAAGTCGATATTTGACCTTAGATGTGTTCTATGAAGTCTTTTTGGCTGTATGGTACTCTTTGGTAGCCTTCTGAAATTAGTGACCTAGATAGAAAGTCTGCGGTCCTCCATGCTTCATAACTGTGGTTCTGACAATCTTTAAGAAGCTCCTATCAGTGCAGTAAAGTTTAAAGGCTCAAGGAGGCATGGGGAATGTTGTAAGCAGGAGTCCTTTCTAGAGAATAGGTGTCTCTGCTGATTTGAATGCATTAATATAACCTTTGTGCACTTTAGGCCTTATTAGGCCTCTTAATTCTCTTCATGGTCTCTAACTGTGTCCTCTTCCTTTGAACACGGAATTATAAGCATTAATATTCAGTAATAGGCATTAACCCCTTTGATCTCTTCTGTTGATACACTTTTCCTGCTGTTGTAATGGCCTCTTTGTGCTCTCAGTCACAGTGACTGTGATTGTGGAGCCAGAGTGAATTTCTTTTCTTTGTAATCCCTGCACGATGAAATAAACTAGTTATAAAATCCAGGGGAGCGGAAGAAAGCTGCTATGGAGGCCTGAAGGAGGGTGGTGGAAATGGGGGATACAGGTGAAGACAGATGAAAAAACCATGCAGAATGGTGAAGGAATGCTCTGATGAAGGTCTGGTGGGAAGACGACTCGCAGACCGTTCGATTAGATGGACATATGCGACCAACGGTCAGGATTTACCAGGGAAACGCCTTTTAGAAGGTTAAGCAGAAGAAATTAGGATTTAATGTTAAAACCCAAAGTTTAATGTTTGGGTGATTTACAAAGAAAAACAATGAAAACGAATGAAGTCGGGGGCCTTTGATAGTGGGACCCGGTGGGCAGAGGGCGATTAGTTTTGGACCGTCGGATCTCAGGAGGAGATCAACGGCTTAGGTTAAGTGATGAAGTTAATAGAGGCTCTAATGAAGAAATATGGTGGAGACACGATGCAACATGGACCATAGATCTTGGATGGAACGGACGATCACGATCGAATCAGAACATCGCAATCGGGGGAGACAGAGGGTGACACTTTAAGAACTTCTGATTGGCGATGGTGCGATTGAGCGCCAACCGTCCGATTTGGAACAAGATCGATGGTAGAGATTAAATTGGCAAGGATAAAGATGGGTGCAATGAGCGGGGAGCGATGAAATCTAGACCGTTGGATCTCAAGAGATCAACGGTTGCGATTGGATCGGAGAATCGCAATCGGGGAAGACAGAGGGTGGCACAATTTAAAATTTTCGATTGCGATCAGAGTGAGGATGCGAGGGTCGTCGGATTAAAAGTGAATCAATGGTGGGCATGCAATCAGAGGGGTGAAAAAGGGGAGATGTGGGCGCAATGGGACTTGCAAGGACCGTTGGATCTATTTCAATCAATGACAGAGATCAACTCAAAGCTGATAGACTATAATGCCATCACATCAGAACTTTTTTATTTACAATGGAAAGCACGTTCCGCTCCAATCCTCTGATTAAATTAGCACCTTATGTACTAGCGCTTTGCCTTAGTGCTCAGGCTCATGGAGGGGAATTGGTTAGGGACTGGCCAAAAGGGGCTTAAGACAACTATATGGAAAAGTGGGTTTTTAGCCAAAAAAGGGGATTTTTAAGGTTAAAGAAGGATCTGATAGGGTAGAATAAGGGTATTTTAAACCAGATAAGGGATATTAAAAGGTTTAAATAGGGAGAATAGGATTACTGGGAGGGTTAAATGGGAAAAATAGAGAAGGATAAGGGAGGAAAACAGGGAATGAAATATGGGGAAAGGGATGCCTTTTGGGAAATTCTTCTTCACGGGTAGAGAGGATTATTAACTTGGAAACAATAGAGAGGACTAATCAAAGGAACAGGGCATATGGAGGCTTCAAGGATGATGTGTCTTCAGAGGAGATGCATTCCTTGAAGGCTCAGAAAATAATTTAGCCCCTTTTTTGCTTGTTAAAAATTCATAGGGGGCTAACAGGGGCCATGCCATAATAGCTCAAATTTTCCTGTACCTATTACATCAGCTTCTTGATCATAAAGTAAGACCAAGTTTCCCTCTGAGAAAATGCGAGGCTAGACATTTTTTTCATATTGCGCCTTTATACTTATGCACTTTGTTGGCCAATTGGACTTCTCGACGCGTTTCATCAAGATGGATGAGGTTAAAAAAACACACTTGTTCTTCTGAGGTATCAAGTAACAAGTTGATTGCGAGTTTTAACAACAGTATTTCACATTGGATTGGAAAGATAGCTTCCAAACCATACACCAATTTAAAGGGAGTAAATCCAGTTGCCTCATTGAGGTTCGGTACGCCCACAAGGTGGAGTACAGGATCAAATTCTGGTTTCTTTTACCAACTCCTATCATTTTTTGAAGCATATGTTTAAGAATCTTGTTGATAGCCTCAACTTGTCCATTTGGTTGTGGATAATAAGGAGTAGAATTATCATGTGACAATCCTAACTTGGAAATTAATTCAAACATCATGTGGTTGTGAAAATGCTTCCCATGATCTGTAACTATAGCTTGCGGGACCCGAAACCATGCAATAACATGATTAAAGAAAAATAAAGCCGTTGTCTGTCCTATGTTGTTGAATGTAGGCATCACTTCGGCCCATTTGGTAAAGTAGTCGACTGTGACAATAATATAACCATGCCCCCCAGACGAACGAGGGTTACAGGTCATGAAGTCAATACCCATTTCGAAAATGGTCCCGTAGAGACAAAAATATGCATTGGCACTGGCAGTTTGCGTATTTTATGATAAAAAATCTAGCACTCATGACAACTTCTAACTGCGAGGATGCAGTCTCAAAATATTGTACGCCAAAAATAACTGGCACGGAGTATCCTTTGCGTGGTAGCGTATACAGATAAATGTCCACCACGAGCCCAAACATGAAAATAATTTAAAACCTTTTTAGCCTCCTCATGAGTGAGGCACCTCCTTATAATGGTATCAACACCACGATGATAAAGTGTATCATCGATGATCAGATAATCTTTGGCTTCATATCGAATACGTCGTTGTTCAGAGCGAGAGGTATTAGGTCGAAAAGTTTGAGTTTGGAGAGAAATGATGAAATATCCATACCAAGGATCAGATGATCTGATCAGAAATAGAGACTCATTTAGAATTTATGGTTCCAACGTAGTTGCAGTACTATCAGAGGGATGGTCACAAAGAAGCTCAACCAAAACTAAAGACTTCTTTGACTTGGATTTGATGAATTCCAAATCAAATTCCTACAAAATGACAATCCATTTTGAATATTTTTCCCCCAGCAATTGACGTGGTAAGATATAAGTCATGGGGTTGCAATCCGAAACGACAGTGGTCTTTCAGAGCAAGATATAGTGGTGAAATAGTTGGACAACTTGAATAGCTGCCAAGGCAAGATTTTCTACGTATGTATAAGTAACTTCCCTGTCATTGAGATTATGAATCAAATAATAGATCGGATGTTCAATTCCATCTTCTACTTGGACCAAAACCATAGCAATGGTCATTTCAGCTGCGACGATATATAGGAAATAATCATTTTGATAATTAGAGGGATACATTAATGAATCTTGGACAAGAGTATCCTTGACAACATCAAAATTAGCTTGCGCAACTTGGTCCCAATGGAAAGGAATGTTAGGTCCCTATATTACTAGTATAGTCCTTTATTGTTGTTAGTGTAACCCCCATATTGTTATTATTGTGCCCTTAAATTATTATTGTTAGGTTAGTTAGGATTACATTGTGGCCCTACTAGGATTACATTATGGCCCCATGGACTCCTATATATAGAAAGGAGGTTTTGTAATTTGAATCATCCAAGAATTTTTCATTCATGTAATGTATTGGAGATTTCCCCCTAGAAGTGGCTTATTTATAGGGCTTTGATATCTCTTTTCTTCTCTATGTGGAGCTGTTTTCACAACATTTGGTATTAGGGCTTTGAGATTCTAGGGTTTCACTGCTCCAAATAGATCAGCGTGGAATTTTTGCTATAAATTGTTTTCTATGAAGGTTCAAAATCTAAAATTTTTAGAGTGCGAAGCCAAAATCTTGAGGAACATCGTCAAAACATTTTAGAGCTTGGTTCGCAATATTTTCGGAGATATGATCTGTGAAAGTTAGGTCATTTTGCAGGATATTGAATTTAACCTAAACAGGTCATCCTGGTATTTTCGTAATAATTTTTTTTTATACGAAGGTTCAGAAGCTAAAATGTTGAGAGTGTGAGGCCATAATCATGAGGAACATCTTCAAAAAATTTCGGATATTGGTTCGCAATATTTTTAGAGATATGATCTGTGGTAGTTAGGACTTTTTGAGGCTTCTGAATTTCATCTCAAAGAGATGATCGTGGGAAAATATTCATAGCTCTCTCTCTGAGCATCAGATTGGAATGCTGTAAAAAGTGGTTGTAAGTGCACGAAATATAGTTTTCAGTCTATTAATTTCAGAGCCAAAGGAGGAAACAGTGACACGTGGCAAGTCGTACAAGTTTGCTCTACTGAACCAATCCAAAATTGGGTCATTGTGGGAGATTGGACATAACTTTTCCTTGTAGAATCCAAATCAGATCAGACCTATGGGATTTGAAAGAAGTGTCAGAGGGATACTATAGGGCTGAATTTTAGATATTGAGGATACACAATTATATATATAATTCAATTTCAATATCGAGCTCCTCAAAAGCAAGTAATAGGTGTGTATTTTTTTTCTTTCCGAATTGCATAAGTCTTGTTTGAAAAATCAAGTTGAATTGATTACAAGGGCATATTGTAGAATAGATATCAGTATTGGATTCTAAAATAGCCCCTAAAAAGAGTTCAACACCCATCAAGCCTTTAGAAAGCTCTACTATGACTCATGAAGATGAAGAATGGCAACATGACATATCAAAATTACAAGATCAAATGCAACAAATTTCGCTCTCACAAAGAGCAACAAAAATGACATGGAAGTTTTGAAGAAAGGCATGGAAACTAAGATGGATGGTTTGAAGAAAGGCGTGGAATATAAGATGGATGGTTTGAAGAATGGCATGGAATCTAAGATATATGGCATGGAATCTAATATAGATGGCATGGAAGCTGGAATGGAATCTAAAATGGAAAACATGAAGAATGATCTAAAAGAAGACATGGAAGGTTTGAAAAAGTTGATACAAGACATGTTTCCTAATGGTGAAAAGATAGTAGAGGAAAATCGTGATGAGAACAAAATAAATGTTAATCATGATTTCATAAAATCTAATGTTGGTGGGAAGAACCACCATATTCCAAAAATGGATATGAGGAAGTTTGATGGAAAGGATCCTGTAACCTGGATACTACAGATGGAGCAATATTTGGATCTCCATAATGTGAAAAAAACACAAAAAGTACACATTGCAACTTTACATTTAGAAAAAAATACATTTGTATGGTATCGATGGCCTTTGTCCCGTAAAAAAATTGTCACTTGGTAAATTTTTACAGAGGAAATGATAGCACATTATGAGGATACAAAGAGTAACATCTTTAGCCAATTGATAAATCTCAAACAAAAGGGTTTAATGGGGGAGCACATTGAAGACTTCCAAAAATTGAATATAAGGGTAACTGATATTCCAGAGGAACACAGGATTGATCTCTTCATAGGTACTTTAAAGGATAACATCCAACATGAAGTTCGCGTTTTGGAACCCGATTCATTGGAGAAGGCATTCAGGTTGGCAAGAAAAATTGAATGTAAAATTATGGCGACAAGGAAGCCTACCACTCACTTCTATAAAGAGGGAAGTGTTGCTACTCCTAGATTTCAAAAACCTACAAGGTTGACACCACAACAATTGGAAGAAAAAAGAGCAAAAGGGCTTTGCTACAGTTGTGATAGAAAATACACTAAAGGTCATAAGTGTGCTGAGAAGAAATTATTTTACATAAATTGTGAAGAGGAAGAAGAAAATGAACAAGAAGAGGATATACACCAGGAACCAGCCCTAGAAGAGGAAGAAATGAATCCGACCATATCATGTAATGCACTGGTAGGAATTACCACTCCTCAAACTCTCAAGATAGCAGGACAAATCAAGAAGAAAAAGTAATAGTGTTGATTGATTCAGGTAGCACCCATAATTTTATTCATTGTAAGGTAGCCAAGGAATTAAATTGTTTCCTATACCCAGCACCAGAATGTCAAGTGATGGTTGCAAAAGGAGGAACTATAAATTGCTCTGGAAAATGCCATAATATCAAGCTAACCATGGGGGAATATGTATTGACTAGTCCAATGCTTGCCATTCCTATGGGAGGTGTCGATGTTGTACTAGGAGTACAATGGTTACAATCTTTGGGGACGGTAGCTTTTAATTTTCAAGAACTTTTCTTGAAATTTTTTTCAGAAGGAAAGGAAGTCGAATTACGGGGTATTGCGGGGAAGCCAGGAAGGATAATAAGCTCTAATGTCATGACAAAGCTTCTAAAGAAAGACCAGCGAGGCGTAATTGCACAATTATGCTCACTAGAAGTTCCAACATCAAAATCATCTATTTCTGCAGATCTCCAACAAGTCTTGGACAATCATTCCAAGGTGTTTGAAACTCCCAAAGGACTCCCACCTATTCGTAATCATGATCATGCTATTCATTTGATTCCAGGAAGTGTTCCTCCAAACATCAGGCCTTATAGATATCCTTATGTCCAAAAGAGCGAAATTGAATGTATGATTGCAGAAATGTTAGAGGAGGGTATAATTCAGCCTAGTCAAAGTTATTTCTCTTCTCCTGTAGTATTAGTACACAAGAAGGATGGATCATGGCGCATGTGTATAGATTATAGAGATCTCCATAAGCTCACCATTAAAGACAAATTTCCCATTCCTATGATTGATGAATTATTGGATGAATTACATGGAGCAATTTATTTTACCAAATTGGATCTTCCTTTAGGGTATCATCAAATTAGAATGAAGACTGAAGATATCCATAAAACAACATTTCGAACTCATGAGGATCATTATGAATTTTTGGTCATGCCTTTTGGCCTTACCAATGCACCTTCTACATTTCAAGGGTTGATGAATTCCATTTTCAAACCCTTCCTTAGAAAATTTGTGCTAGTATTTTTTGATGATATAATAATCTACAGCAGGTCTTGGAAGGATCATGTTCAACATGTTGAAAAGGTGCTCAAACTATTGCAGGAGAAAAAATTATATGCAAAAATATCCAAATGTTTCTTTGGAGTACAAGAGGTGGAATATCTGGGTCATATTGTATCTCACGAGGGTGTTAAGGTAGACCCTAAAAAAATTAAAGCCATTAAGGAATGGAAAGTCCCCACAACCATAAATCAGTTGTGAGGATTTCTCGGGTTAACAGGGTATTATCAAAAGTTTGTTAAGAATTATGGGAGAATAGCAGCACCTCTAAAAACATTATTGAAGAAATATGAATTTTCATGGACTCCGGAAGCAACTAAGGCCTTTGAACATCTTAAAGAGGCAATGTGCCTAGCACTAATCTTAGCTACGCTAGACTTCACAAAAACCTTTATTTTGGAATGTGATGCCTTGGGAAATGGAATTGGTGTTATTTTAATGCAAGAAGGAAGACCCATTGCTTTTGAAAGTCGTCCAATCAAAGGATAGTATTTACAGAAACCTTTTTATGAGAAGGAAATGTTACCAATACTGCATGCACTAAAGAAATGGAGAACTTACCTAATGGGAAGACACTTCAAGGTAAAAACTGATCATTATAGTCTTAAACACTTTTTGGAACAAAAAATATCTTTAGAACAGCAGCAAAAATGGGTCACAATGATGTTGGGTTATGAATTTGAAATAATATAAAAAAAAGGGAAGCTAAATGTTGTTGTAGATGCACTCTCAAGAAATAATGAAGAGGTGGAAGCATTGCTTTGTGACATATCTATTATCCAACCAGATTGGATAACCAAAGCAAGAGATGAATGAAAGAAGGATGAAGAAGTGTGGACACTCATTCAAAAGTTGCAGCAAGATCCTAGTACATATGATACATTTAGTTGGAAAAATGATTCCTTATGGTACAAAGATTGCTTATATCTTTGTAAGAATTCCCAACTAAAACAAAAGATTATTTTTGAATTGCACACTTCTCCTTTAGGAGGACACTCAGGATTTTTAAAAACTTACCACAGGGTGAAGAAAGAATTTTTTTGGGATGGCCTTAAATCTGATATTCAAAATTTTGTGGCGGAATGTTTGGTTTTCCAGCAGAATAAAGTTGAGACAATTAAGACCTCGAGATTTCTACAACCTTTATCCATTCCAAGTCAACGTTGGGAGGAGATTTCAATGGATTTTATCACAGGTTTACCTAAGTCCGAAGGAAAGAGTGTCATCATGGTGGTAGTTGATAGATTTACCAAGTATGCACACTTTTGTGCATTATCTCATCCATTTAAAGCAAGTACATTTTCTACTACATTTATGGACAGAATTCAAAAGCTACATGGAAGCCCAAGGGTTATTGTGAGCGACAGAGATCCCATTTTTACTGGAAATTTTTGGACAGAGTTATTTTCTTGCTTGGGTACTCAATTAGCTCATAGCTCATCTTATCATCCTCAATCTGATGGTCAAACTGAGATAGTAAATAAATGTTTGGAAGGATATCTTCGTTGTTTTGTATCCGATAAACAAACACAATGGGTCAAGTGGTTACCTCTTGCTGAATGGTGGTATAACACTTCCTTCCATACTGCAGCAAAAATGACCCCATTTATGGCACTTTAAGGATATCATCCACCATCCATCACATCATCTTTAAGGGAAAATTCGAAGGTTCAAGCAGTGGAAGATCACATCGAGCATCAGCAAGAAGTTCTCCAACTCTTAAAGGATAACCCGAATTTGGCACAAAATCGAATGAAACAACAGGCAGATCAACATCGCAGTGAGAGAAGTTTTGATGTAGGAGATTGGGTATTTTTACGGCTACAACCATATAAACAAATGTCCCTCAATCAAGCTAAGAAGGATAATAAATTATCGCCAAAGTACTATGGTCCTTACAAGGTGTTGCAAAATATTGGTACTATGGCATACAAATTGGAGCTTCCTACTTCTTCATGAGTACATCCAGTTTTCCATGTTTCATTCTTAAAGAAGGTTATAGGTGAAAATCTTCCAGTTCAAACAATATTGCCAGAACTTGATGAGGAAGGAAAAAACATATTGGAACCTGAAGCGGTCATGGAAACAAGAACTTGACAGCTACGGAATCGATCAATTTCAGAGTATCTCATCAAGTGGAAGAACTTACCCACTGAAGATTCTACATGGGAGGATGAGAATTTTATACAGAAGCACCCGTAGCTACTCAAGCGTTGAGGACAACACTTTTTTGAAGGAGAGGGGCATGTTAGGTCCCTATATTACTAGTATAGTCCCTTATTGTTGTTAGTGTAACCCCCTTATTGTTATTATTGTACCCTTGTAACCTCCATATTGTTATTATTGTGCCCTTAAATTATTATTGTTAGGTTGGCTAGGATTACATTGTGGCCCTACTAGGATTACATTATGGCCCCATGGACTCCTATATTTAGAAAGGAGGTTTTGTAATTTGAATCATCCAAGAATTTTTCATTCATGTAATGTATTGGAGGTTTCCCCCTTGAAGTGGCTTATTTATAAGGCATTGATATCTCTTTTCTTCTCTTTTTGGAGCTGGTTTCACAACAGGGAACCCCCTTTTCAAGGGTCGAGTAAATCCTTTAGGCATTTCCGTGTAGTTTGGAATGAACCTTCTTAGGAAGTTAGCCTTTCCTTGAAGTTTCTGTATTTGAAGTAAATTTGATGGTGCAGGGAAATCAATAATGGCCTGAACCTTCAATGGGTCGATTTGAATTCCTTCTTTTGAAACTACGAATCCAAGCAAATAACCAGAACCAACAAAAAACACACATTTATGTGAATTGAGGCATATTTTGTAGTGTCAGAAGCATAAGAAGATGGCTCTCAAATGCATCGGGTGATCAGTACGATTTCATGAATGCGCGGGTAAATCATCTAGATAAGTTTGAACAATGTGCTTGATGTCATTGATAGAATAGTCCATTACTCTATGAAAATTTTCCACAACGTTCTTTAAACCAAATGTTAGTTTCCTATAAGCGAATGTGCCCCATGAACATATGAATGTTGTCTTATGTTGATCCTCTAGGTGGATATTTATTTGATTGTAGCTGGAAAATCCGTTCATGAACGAAAATATTTCACATCCAGCACAATCGTCAATAATCTGGTTGATAAAAGGAGTAGGATAGTTGTCTTTTGGACAAGAAATGTTGACGTCCCAATAATCAACACACACTCTAATGGTTCCTTGTTTTTTCATGACAAGAACGATATTGGAAACCCACTCAGTTAGCGGAACAAGGTAAATGAAACCAGCACGCAAAATTTTTTCAACTTCTGCTTTGATGGCAGCGGCTTTCTTTGGATGAACATGATGAAGCCATTAACGCACCGGTTTGACATCAGGATACATATTAATAGTGTGTTAAAAAATACTAGTATCTATGCCTAGCATTTCCTCATAAGACCAAGCAAATACATCACAAAATTCATGAAATAAAGAGTGATATGATTCTAGTTTTGATGGAAAACAAGATACACCGACATGAATATTTTCTACAACGCCAGGTTTGGTTAAAATATCGATAGAAATGGTTTCTTTAATATTTGACAAATTTCGATCAGAATCAATTGCATTAATAGGTAAAGAATTTGAAAAGAAACTTTTGATTGATGGGTGATATAGTTCATGAAGATGATTTTCTTCATAATCAGGAAGATGGGAACGATGATGGTAATCTTCCCATGGTTCTTCTTCTAAAATCATGGCTTCCAAAATATTCTCATCTGCCAAGAAAATTGAGGAAAATGGATTAGATAGAGTACCAAATTCTAAGGAACGATCAACCCATATAATCGGCAACGTTGATTTCAGATTCGTCGCCCAAGCCAGATAAATTGATTTCTATGCCAGCTCAATAGGGCTGGGTGGTAGAAATTCATCCAACGTAACAATTTCAGAATCCTCCGTACTCTCCCATAAGCTAGATGGAGTGGAAGAGATCATGTAGCAGGTATCTATACTTGCAGTTTCTGCTGACGTAGCAAGCAGTGGTAATGCAAAGGTTCCCATGAGAGTGGAATCCTTTAAGAGTCCTACACCAATGTTCTGAAGTGCTAGTTGGGGTGCATGAATGGATGGAACACTTCCAATTACCTACGAAGCAGAGGCAAAGAAGGATAGATGATTAATGACTATGATAATATATTTATATGGAAAGGAAATCATTCTAAAATATGTAGAAACAGTTGTAGTCATTGCATATACCCATGGCCTTCCAAGTAGAATATTATAGTCAAGGGGGTCCATCAACAACCTCGACATCAAAATTCACTGTTTTTCCCCCTAGTTCAACATGCAGGTTATTAATAATACCACAAGGTTTATATGTACGTCCATCAAAAGCCTTCAACATCGTTGATGATTGTGATAAGCACGACAAGCCAAGTGACTTCCAACAATTTAGAGACATAATACACATAGATTCTCCCTCATCAATAATAGTTCGATGAACAAGGTGATTGAGAAAATTTACTTGTATGGAGAATTCCAATTTTGCTGGTAGTTGCGGCACATAGCCCGTATGATTAAAGATGACAAGATTAGAATTAGTCGGATCAATTCCACTAATAGCTGATAATAAAGCTTGTTTTTAGGAGGGATAATTTTGTAATACCTCAAGAGCAGACATAGCTAAAGGGGATTGAGCCAAATCTTCAACTATATTATAATTTTGAGCAGCTCTTGCTCGAGGATTATATGTCTATTTGTGAATTACTCCCTTTGGTGGCTTGATTGTCAATTTAGGAATAGAAGTTGATGGTACTGATTTCGTAGACGGATTCGTAGTCGAGGTAGTAGTTTGATCAGTGGCATGACTACCATAATATTTGTTATGTGTTGACACCAAAATATATGTTGAAGGTTTTGTGATAGATAACATAAGTACTTGGGAACTAGAAGCTGGATCCATAGAAACCAAATTTGTGTCCAGATTCAGAAATAGATCTGTCAACATAGCTGATGCATTGGAAGTCTTAATGATATTTGAGACTTCAGCTTGGTGAGGAAAATCCTAAACAAGGTGCTCCTCATTAAAAATTATGCATGGATAACGAGGTTTCCTAGGTCTAGAAAATTGATCAGATGATCTTTCATGCAGGTTAGAAGTTTGCTTTTTCTTACTTCCGAGTTTCTTGTCACTTTTGACCTTTTCAAATGACACATAATTAATTTACGAAGAAGGTGTAGGATCATATACTGTATTATGATGTGTGCTTGTAGTGCCAATCAAGCCTTCTCCAACATGAGAGTCCTTTAATTGAGGAGGAATAGTAAAATTAGATCTCGGCGCATTCGGAATTTTTTCATAGAGCATGCCAGACCGAGTATAAATCAAGTCTAAATATTGGGCACGATTAATAACCTGCTCTTCTATGATGATGCCACCCTTAGCCACATCCTCAGTGATAGATGATAATAGGGACTTAATGAACCACTCAGCAAGGAGCTGATCCAAAAAAATTGTCTTAACCATTCTACGATGACGATGCCACTCATGAATATGATAAAAAATGTGAGTAGCATTAGTCTGTTTGAAATTGGTCAAGAGTTCTGTTCCAATTTCATATTAGATGGGTAACTAGAAGTGAGTCAAAAAGACAGTAGCTAGGGTAGTGAAATTATCAAAAGAAGCTCTAGGTAATTCAATATACCATTTTGTAGCCGGACCCGTGAGCGTATGCTGGAAAAGACATAGTCCAATAGAATCATCATTTAGGGAATTTGATGAACACCATAAATGATAAGTCATGACATGAGTTGATGGGTCTTCCCTAGGGTTTCCATTGAAATTAGGAATATCCGAGGGTAATTTGCGAGGTATCACCGGCTGCCAAGGAGCATAGTTGATTGGATCATTGGTTAGCTAGTTTAAATCTAGTAATTCTAAAGTTGCAACAAAGGGAAACTGTCTATTAAGTTCAGGTTGAGCATAGCTAGGATATAATGGAATTTCTTGAGCAATAGGTCTTTGAGCACTCGCATAAGGGATTTGTTGTTGGTAGCCCAGATAGGGTCTGTTTTGAAAAGCAAACACTTGAGGATTCTTTTGACCAAAACATGGATATGATACTTGTTGAAATGAAGTGTGAGGTATTTGAGCCTAAGGATGCCAAGGGGTCTATCCACCAATGTTATAACCCAAGTTAGAATAATTTGGATTTGGTTGATAGGTATAACCAGGTTGTGGCTATGACATCCAATAAAATGGTAAGCCAGCTTGTGAATAAATGATTCAGGATATAGATTGTTGTAAATTAACCGAAGGATTTGAAGTTTTTGGACCCAATATTTGAGGTTATTGATTTGAAGGACCCACTTGAAAAGGTTGTTGTACAACATTTTTATTATGTAACAGGGGGAAAGATGTATTAACAAGTGGAAATGATGTGGGTGTAATAGGTTGAACTGGTTGATACGAATATACAACCATTTGTGGTTGGATAGGCAGAGTGGGCTGCTATTGAAAAACATTC
The DNA here is from genome assembly GCA_034641835.2 of Pinus albicaulis. Classification (NCBI taxonomy): domain Eukaryota; kingdom Viridiplantae; phylum Streptophyta; class Pinopsida; order Pinales; family Pinaceae; genus Pinus; species Pinus albicaulis. The sequence continues at coordinate 1,031,492,082 of CM076582.1, forward strand.
ATTTTGACATTAGGTTGACCAAAAAGTGATGGAGTATTGTCATAGTGGGTGACCAAAGGTTTCCCCCCAGCATGAGGAGGATAATAAGATGGAAAATATTGCTCTCCAAATGTTGGGAGACTAGTTGATATGGTACTTGATGGAATAGACCTAGAAGGACCGACTTGATATTGCCCTGATGATGTGTATAAAGAATCAAGTCGTTCAGTACTCACTATAGGTTTACCAGTTATAATACTAGATGATGATATTGGTAAAGACCATGGATTTGAAGATGCACCAGAGAAAATTCTAGATAAAGATTTATAACTTGATGGGACCATAGGGCCACCATGAAAATATAACATTGGTGAAGTTGTAAAAATCAATGGGGTAGCGAGGGCAGGTTCCGATGTAATTGGAACAGATGGCCCAACCGAAGATGTTGGTTCAGGCATGGTTACTTGACCAAATGTATACCCTTTTGGATCAATGGGTGTTTGAATAGGAATAGGATCAATAAAAGAAGATGGTGGTGATTGAGGAAAAGACTCGTACAGGGAAAGGTCCTCCCCAAAATGGGTTGGAGTTAAAGGTGTCTCTTCTTGTGGGATTTCTTCAATCACAATTAAACCAGGTGGAAGTATTTCACCTTCAGGCCCAAAGTATATTTCAAGTGGTTGACTGTGTAATATGGGAGACTTAATGGCTACAGAAATTTTTGGGATGACCAATGCAGGAACAACTTCCGATTGTTTGACTTTGGGATTCAGATGTTTTGGCAAAAGAGAGACAGGATATGGATCAAATTCTCGTTGAAAAATGTCAGGTCCAGGAGGTATGGTCTCACTGATTGGATGGATCGTGACCATGGGTAGCTGTGAGGACTCTGTCTCGACAAGAGTAGATGAACCGATATGTGTAGAAACAAATTGAGCTAACTCTGGTATATGGGAAGATGATGTTTCACTAGAGGTACGAATAGTACTTGATTCGGTAGAGTGTTTTCGCCTTCGCCGACCAGGAGTAACTTTTGGTGGTAAAGGTGGTTTTAATGCTAATCGACACAAATGACGAGGGAAATGATTTTTTTCTTCCATGATTACTGATTTATTTTAACCAATAACAAATAAACAAAATAAAATGGTATTGCTAAGCAAAAAGGTTTACCAAGAAACTGTGAAGCAGAATACCTCCTAGCGAACCAAGAAGTACAGGAAGGAAATCTCCCCGAATGATGTGTTCGATGTATCAAAATTTACAAGGTGGATGTTTTGGTTCAATATGGATGGATAAAAACGTAAGTTTTTCCTCCCAAATATACCCAAAGGTACGTGGAGGCCCAAGTCCGTATTAGCACTGTTTGATGCGAAACTGCATAGTGAGAGCACCCCTTTATACTTTTCGTACTGTAACACTGCCTGATATACCTGAAAGTACATGGAAAAGCTACAATATACTTATGTACGTGGAGTGATGTATCACACTTGGAATGTTTTTTAGATAATTAACGACAGCTGCTATGTTTTACGATGCTGGAACATGTCTTTAGCGTAGACCTTCTAAATGTTATCGTTATGGTTCCAATGCTTTGTTAGGTAAATTGAGATAAATTTTAGGTTGATCTTGTTAAGTCCCTATATTAATAGTGTAGTCCTTTATTATGTTAGTGTAGCCCCTGTTATTGTTTATTGTTGTACCCTTGTTATTGTTAGGTCGGCTAGGATTACATTGTGGCCCCATGGACTCCTATATATAGAAAGGAGGCTTTGTCATTTTTATCATCCAACGATTATTCATTTATGTAGTGTATTGGAGGTTCCCCCCTTGAAGTGGCTAATTTCTAAGGCATTTATCTCTCTTTTCTTCTATTTTTGGAGCTGGTTTCACAACATTTGTTATCAGAGCTTTGGATTCTAGGGTTTTGCTACTCCAAATAGGTCATCGTGGAATTTTCGATATAAATTTTTTCTATGAATTTGCAGAAGCTGAAATTTTTTGAGTACGAAACCGAAATCTTGTGGAAAATCATCACAAAATTTTAGAGCTTGCTTTGCAATATTTTCAGAGATATGATCTGTGGAAGTCAGGGCTTTTTGCAGGCTCCTGAATTTAACCTAAACATGTCATCATGGAATTTTCATTATAAATATTTTTCTATGAGCTTTCAGAAGGAAAAATTGTCATACAGTGAATTTGAAATCCTGAAGAACTGCGTGTAAAAATTTCAGATCTTGGTTTGCAATATTTTTGGAGATATGATCTATGGAAGTCAGGATTTTTTTCAGGCTCCTGAATTTCATCTCAAAGAGGTGACCGTGGGAAAAATGTCATAACTCTCTCTCTGAGCGTCGGATTCAGATTCTGTAAGAAGTGGAAGAAATTACAAAGATGAAAGTTTCATTTGTATCAATTTCATAGTCAAAGCAAGAAATAGGGACATGTGGCAAGTAGTGCAAGTTCGCTTTACTGAACTAGTCCATAATTAGGTCATCGTAAGATATTGGGTATAAATTTTTCTTGAAGAATCCAAATCAGGTCAGACCTGTTGCGTTTGAAATAAGATTCAGAGAGTTACTTCAGGGCCAAATTTTAGTTATTGAGGATGCGAAATGACATAGATATTTCAGTTTCAATATCTAGCTTCTCAAAAAGAAATAAAAAGGTGTTTATTTGGTTTTTAAAATTGCATAACATTTGTTTCAAAAAGAAGTTTCAAGTGATTCCAAGGGCATATTTTAGAATTTTTATCAGTATTGGGTTCTATAATGCCTCCATAAAATAATTCCATACCCATTAAACCCTCAAAAATCTATACTATGATGCACGAAGAGGAAGAATTGCAGTATGAGATATCAAAATTACGGTACCGAGTGCAACAAATTTTGATCTTACGAAAGAGCAACCGAAGATGACATAGATAGTTTAAAAGCAGAAATGGAGGCTAAGTTTGATGGTTTGAAGGATCAAATAATAGCTAATATGGATGATAAATTAGTGGAATATTACATCGAGCATCAACAACAAGTTCTCCAACTCTCAACGGATAACCTAAATTTGGTGCAGAATCTAATGAAACAATAGGAAGATCAACATCACATCGAAAGAAGTTCTGAAGCAGTCACATAAAAAAGAACTCAACAAGTACAATCAATTTTAGAGTATCTCAGCAAGTGGAAGAACTTTCCTATAGAAGATTCCACATGGGAGGATGAGAATTTTATACAGAAATATCAAGAAATAATCAAGCATTGAGGACAGCACTTGTTTGAAGGAGAGGGGCATTCTAAGTCCTTATATTAATAGTGTAGTCCCTTATTATGTTAGTGTATCCCCCCTTGTTTTTATTTTTGTACCCTTGTAACCCCCATATTGTTATTATTGTGCCCTTACATTATTATTGTTAGGTCGGCTAGGATTACATTGTGGCCCCACTAGGATTACATTGTAGCCCCATGGATTCCTATATATAGAAAGGAGGTTTTGTCATTTGTATCATCCAAGGATTTTTCATTTATGTAATGTATTAGAGGTTTCCCCCTCGAAGTGGTTGATTTCTAAGGCATTTATCTCCCTTTTCTTCTATTTTTGGAGCTGGTTTCACAACATTTGGTATCAGAGCTTTGGATTCTAGGGTTTCGTTGCTCCAAACAGAAATAAATCTTTAATATGAAAACTATATATTAATCAAATAGATTACACACATTTATACATGAATTAGTCTCAAGATAGGAAATCTATCTTGGACGTACAATAAGTTGGTTGAGGGAATATCTCAACCTCACACCAAACAAAGAAACTAGTTTTAGCTAACTCCTATAAAATATGAATAGACTCTATACATAGAGAGTCACAACTGGACAAGTAGAAATTACACATTCTAACACACCCCCTTAATGACTACTTGTCTCGATATCACTTCACAAAATCTAGTTGTGGTCAAACATTACAAAAAAGAATATGTCGACGTCCACATAAAGGAGCAACCATCCACCAGAATGCAAGGGTACCAACCGCTGCAACTGCTGGTCTTGTAGGATGTCCTTCGTATACATGGTTCTGTCAACCATTATCACTGCATACATGTACCTGTATCCACATATCCCCCTCCAACGTGGGTTTTATCGGATGACCCGTAACCATGCTCTTCCTTCATCGGGGTTTTATCGGATGACCCGTAACCATGCTCTTCTTTCATCGGGGTTTTATCGGATGACCCGTAACCATGCTCTTCTTTCAGTGGCAAACACTGACACAGAACTGTTTCCAGTCTGCTTCACTATTATACGTGGTTTCTAGCTGACCACAAACTGACACTGCAAAATGGTTTCTGGCTGACCATGAACCTGTAGTTACAAAGTGGTTTTGAGATTACCACGAACTTTTACAGGGATACACATGCCTTTATAAGGCTTACATACTCCATCTTTACCAGGTACATAAAATGACCACTACAAAACCATCCTAGACTTGCTTACCACTCAACTGAGTGACTCATTATACAACATGCTATTGAGTCTATTCCAAAAAACTCACACAAAAAAAAATTTCATTTTTGTTGTTCATCATCCTTTAAATGTTGCCGCTACTCCTTTACATCATATTTTGAAATTGTCACATCTTGGGCATCTTTGACTTTGTCAATTAAAAATTTGGAACTCCATCTTTAACCTGTCATTTGTTAGAGTAGTCAATTCTAACAAAAATAACTTTATATTGAGGTGAATAATCTCAATATGTATATTAATTTCAGTTCCAAAATACTTCCATCATGACATATTTCTTTTATGCAAAATACGCAAACAATCATGCTTTCAACTTGCTACAAAGACACATTTCATGTGTCAATTCCCAAAAGCTCACTGATGTGCCTCATTTCCAATGTCTTCGTCCTAGTCTGGATTTTTCACCAAATGTGATCTCCTCAATATGCTTATCATTATTTGCTAGTTCACCAGGTAGGGATATGAGAAAGGCCGGCAGATTATGATCTTGAAACTGCCTTAGATTCTCTTCTGCATGCTTCCGAACAGCACCATCAACAAATTGTGCATCAAGAAGGATTTGTGTGACCTCCAGGGACATATCTTATCTGCCTAGTGATACTGATGAATACAGATCTTTTGAATTCTGATTCGGCAAAATAAGAAATCGAAAAAAAAAAAATCCACGGCCAGCTAAATCTCTTCCACCAGAAGACCCGAAAATCCCCTTGAAGGAATACACTCGAGCATCAATAACATAGCTAGCAAGAAAGCCTTTGAGCGAAATTTATAAGAAGTGATCTATGTTCGAATTGATACTCAGGTGGTGAGGCTGCGACTATAGTAGCGCTCCAACAACTCTCTAGGAAACAAGTCTTCTTCCAGCTGCATAGTCGTGTGAGAGGCTTTTCACATGCAAAGAAATCATCTTACAGTCCCGATCCTCGTATTCCAACAGCATTCGACTGATTGGCATGCTCCTCTGCACATTTCAGAGCATTCCTTCCTCACGGGCAGTGTCGATCCTCGATCTCGAGCAGAGCAGATTTGCTGCTATACTTTGACAACCGCCCCACAAAACTCGAGAACTGATTTGATCCTCACGGATCAGTTTTCTCCAGGCTCAGATCCGCAGCACTCAGTACGCAGTACATGCAGCCACAAATCAGGCTCACCGGACAAGCAATCTAAGAATGAGATCATGTAATGGCATCTAGGGTCTAGCAGCTATTCTTCTAAACCCGTTTGAACAAGATCTGGGATGTCAATACTTCCTTCTGAATATTGTAGTTGTTGTAGAAAATGATTTAGTCATTGCCCACCTCTCAGAGCTATGAGAAACTCAAATATTTCACTGTGGGAGAGATTCTCAGATTATTCACTACAGGAGTGCTCCACGCAGTCAACACAGCAGCGAGTGTTGGCGATGCCAATCCCCTAGTTACCACTACCACTCACTGCACCAGTCCACCCAAACCAATCGAAAAAAAAACAAATGAAATATATACTCTTGTTTCCCTCAGCCCAGGAGGGGCCGAGGTCCAGGCGTTGCTCTGATACCAAAATAAATCTTTAATATGCAAACTATATATTAATCAAATAGATTACACACATTTATACATGAATTAGTCTCAAGATAGGAAATCTATCTTGGACGTACAATAAGTTGGTTGAGGGAATATCTCAACCTCACACCAAACAAGGAAACTAGTTTTAGCTAACTCCTATAAAATATGAACAGACTCTATACATAGAGAGTCACAACTGGACAAGTAGAAATTACACATTCTAACAAACAGGTCATCATGGAATTTTGGATATAAAAATTTTTCTACGAAGTTTCAGAAGCTGAAAGTTTTAGAGTGTGAATCCAAAAGCCTGAGGAACTTCGTCACAAAATTTCAGAGCTTGGTTCGCAATAGTTTCGGAGATATGATCTGTGGAAGCTAGGTCTTTTTGCAGGCTCCTGAATTTAACCTAAACAGGTCATCATGGAATTTTTTCTATAATTAGTTTCCTATGAGGTTTCAAAAGCTGAAATGTTCATAAAGCAAAGATGAATTCCTGAACAACCTCCTGTAAGAATTTTAGATCTTGGTTTGCAATATTTTTGGAGATATGATTTGCGGAAGTTAGGATTTTTTTCAGGCTCCTGAATTTCATCTCAAAGAGGTGACCCTGGGAAAAACGTCATAACTCTCTCTCTGAGCGTCGAATTGAGATTCTGTAAGAAGTGGCTGCGAATACATGGATGGAAGTTTCATTTGTATCAATTTAAGAGTTGAAGGAGGAAACAAGGACACGTGGCAAGTCATACAAGTTCGCTCTACTAAACCAGTACATAATTAGGTCATCGTAAAATATTGGGCATAAATTTGTCTGCAAGAATCCAAATCAGGTCAAACCTATGGCATTCGAAAGAAGATTCAGAGGGCTACTTCAAGGAAAAATTTTAATTATTGAGGATCAAAAATCACATAGATATTTCAGTTTCAATATCGAGTTTCTCAAAAAGAAATAAAAATGTGTGTATTTGGTTTTTAAAATTGCATAATGTTTGTTTGAAAAAGCAGTTTCAAGTGATTCCAAGAGAATATTTTAAAATTTTTATCAGTATTGGGTTCTATAATGCCTCCAAAAAATAATTCCATACCCATTAAGCCCTCAAAAATCTATACGATGACGCATGAAGAGGAATAATTGCATTATGAGATATCAAAATTATGATACCGAGTGCAACAAATTTCGATCTTATGAAGAGAAATCGAAGATGACATAGATGGTTTAAAAGCATAAATGGAGGCTAAGTTGGATGGTTTGAAGGATCAAATAATAGCTAATATGGATGATAAATTAGTGGAATATCACATCGAGCATCAACAACAAGTTCTCCAACTCTAAAAGGATAACCTAACTTTGGTGCAGAATATAATGAAACAACAGGAAGATCAATGTTAGTATGAATCTTAATTCCAAGCGTACGAAAAAAGACCACTTTAGCTGCGCATAAAAAATAGCCCTAACAGCAGAAATGACTGCTAATATCTTCAAATCTGCAGTTAGGTGATCAGGATAAATGCTACAAAAATCTATATCTATGTATTAGAAGACATTAAACAGTAGAAAAAACAAGATTTACTCCATGCATCCAATAGACAAGACAAGAATATATCAAATGAATTTTTTATTAATGACACCTGGGAGGAAAACACAAGAGGGTGTTCCCTGTTCTCCTTAATGGGATGGTTCTTGTAAGCCCTCAACACTTCAGATCTAGAATTCCTATCTCTTGATGTGTAGAAAACCCACACAAAAATGGAAAATATGACTATGATGGTGGTTCAATAGTTAGACAAAAAGTTTAGATCCAAAGTGATATTTAGACAAAAAAAGGTGGTAAATGAATGGGAAAACCCTTCTATTTATAACAAAATATTGAGTTAGTCTAGATATTGGTGCATAGTTAAAATATTATTAACCAAATCAAGATCCAACTTTTATGGAATATTTTATTATATTTGTTGGAGGGAAAAGGAATTTGACTTGGGTCAAATCCCTTTATTTGTAAACAATAAATAAATAAATGATTTATTTATCATTTTAAGGATGTGGTTGAATAATAATCAAATAAATAATGATTTATTTAATTATTTAAGGGTGAATTAGTCATATTTAACAAAGAATATTATTTAAATAAGATTTAAACAATTATTCTTAGAAAATAATAAGATAAATAATGATTTATCTAATTATTTTCCTTGTTTTGGGTTAAATATAACCGGAAATATTAATTAAACTACTATTTAACTAATTATTCCTTGAGGGAAATCAAACAAATGTATATTTATTTAATATTTCCTCATGGGGTTCCTGTTTAGACCATAAACAACTTAATAAAGGTGGTTTACTAAGTTATTTTCATAGTGAAAGCAATTTTACTTGGGGTAAAATTGCTCTTACATGGTGTACCTAGGTCCATCTAATGATAATAGGTTAGATGACCAGAAAATAGTGTAACATAATTCCCCTGAGCATGCGAGTGTTAGGAGCTAATCATATGACCGAAGTACATTGTAAGAAATCAATCACTATACATACAAGGGGAAGTCAAAGACAGATAAGTATAAGGTAGACCAAAGCACTGAAAGAATTAGTCCCTGAGGAGGTGAGACTTGTAGGTGTGACAAGTATCTTTGAAGCATGAGTACCTGTGCTATAAGCGGCGGGGGAGGCATACCTATGCCCGCTGAGGCAAAGTACAAACAATAAGGCGTCCCGACAACCACATGAGCCAAATAAACAACACAATAATGAATCCCACATACATATTATGCCTGGGATAACAGCCAATACTTGTATAATGATATCTGAGTACATGAGATAAAAATGCAACCCAGATGCCCCAGAAAATAGGAAAGGGCACTAAAAATATGATTGATACATGCAAAAAAGGAGCCCGACATCATCAAGTGTATGGATTTGCATCGACGGCTGTAATGAAGAGATCATTCGAGTTTGTGGGGGGCTACCTGTTGGGCCACTGCCTCATGAGGGCTGAGACATCTCACACACCCCTGGGAATCACCAATGTCAGCTGCTGCATCATTGAACCATCAAGTATATGGATCCCGATCATGCTGAAAGGAGTTGGAGCTGAGAAAAAATCAAGTCAAAGGGTAATGAGGAGGCCCTTTTCCTGATCTAAGGCATCGAACAAGAGTGGAAGCTGGAACCAAGGTACACCGCCCTCTAGACCTTTCTTCTGGAATGAATGAGCTGATGTCGACAGAAGAAGGTTCACCGTAGGTGAGGCAATAAGGGATCCTCAACGAAGACACGAGAGAAAATAGTAGAGCGACTGATAGACTGACAGCAATGATGATGATGAAATGGGGGGGACTGAGTAGCAAACATAAAACTTCCCTTGTTAGAGCATAAACGGCATGGATGACCTGGCAGCGACTGACATAATATCATGAGGGATAGGGGACAGTGGGATTGAAGGCCATAATGTGCGACACGAGAGAGGGACCAAGCGATGAAGGATGGAGGAATATAACAGGATTAAAAGGGACTTGGGATAGAATCCATGAATGCAATGAGGACTAAACTTGGATGCTCTAAACAAGGGTGACCCGATGGTGCTGCCACACAAAAAAGGTCCAATGGGGACCATAAAAACATGAGTACAAGATGGTAACTCACGATGAAAGTCAACACGAGCATGGAAAATTATGAAGGAAAAGTGGTGCCCCCAGTACGAGTGTTGCAAGTGAAGAAATTTGATTTTGACGAGGGGTGAAGTGACACTTCTTGGAAAAAAAGTGTCCTGGTGAAGTATAAAATCACTAAAAACTAATAGATACCCATTTTAGGGCTCGATGAGAGCTTTCCAATGGTACAGATGGTTTGGTTAATGGAGTTACGATTTGGTCGCAGCAGGCGAAAGAAAAAAATGGGGGTTTATCTTTTAATAAGGTGTTTTCCCTCCAAATTCACTCATTTGCATGTGGAGCTATGGTGAATGTAGAGAGGAGAGAAGGCCCTAAATCTTGCGGTGATCATAGTGGACAGACCGACTGTTGGAATCGAGATCCGTCAGTTGCAGGTAAGAGGCCTAACCCTAATCTTTATTTTCAGTGGATTAAAAGTTTAGATTAGGTCCCTAGGGCTAAGAAACAGACCCCTGATCCTCCTCATGGTTGGGTCGCACTTTTTGGGGAAAAAAGTGTGACTTGGGTAGCAGGTTTTGGGCAAAAAACTGCGACCTATCCCAGGTTTGGGCCTGAAAAGTGCGACATGTCAGGGAGGGGTTTTCCAGTTCTGTTTTTTGGCTGAGTACTAGGTTTTTATGATCAGATACAGTATTTCCTATCTGTATTCTGACAAATATGATGGTTTTGTGTAGATATGGTGGAATTACGGATCAACTGGAGAGAAAGAGACATGGGCGCATTATGATCGGAGATCTAGGAGGCTCAGGGTGTCTGTGGTGCACTGGCTAGGTTTGGGGTTCTGAAGTTTGTGGAGAACCCTTTGATGAGAGCTGGAGAGCCCTTATTGGTCCGGATTGTTAGCTATTGGGACCAGGACCATGAGGTATTTATAGTGCAGGGGCACCGAATTGAGTTGACGGTCTAGGATATATGTTTCCTGACTGGTCTCCCACCACTTGGGATGGTAGGGAATACTAAGCTAGTATTACCATGGGGGCAGAATATCATAGAGTTTTTAGAGCGCCATTGCCGACCGGGTCTCCAATTCAAGGGGACTCGGATACCCATCAGGGATTTGGAGAGGTTAGAGACCTGTGCTGGGGCCGCAGCGGTGCTGCGGATCGTGGGCAACCAGGCACTTCATCACATCACTGGAGGGAAAATGATGCTGGTGGAGAGTGTTTTGAGTGGGACCTACTATGTGTGGGCCTAGATGATGTTGTCATCGTTGAAATGACAGTTGTCACTATGAAAGCGGCAAGTGAATCATGACTGTGCATATGGTACAGTTTTGTGCTCATTATTTTTTGAGAAGATCCCGACACTTCGACCTCACATACAGCTCCAAGATGGGGGCCCGAGAGAGCTTAGGATGCACCAGTGGGGGTGACTACTATGCAAAGTAGGAGGTGGGGTGGTCGGACGGGTGTTCTGACCTGAGTTCTTTGCTCATTGGGACCAGATGCCACTGTATAGAGACAGCTATACCTATAGTGGGATGAGTTATTGTGGGGATCCGGATTTTCCATTGCCACCTGGTCAGATATGGGGGCCTGATGGTAAGTGAAAAATTGCCGATCTTTTATGTGCATGTAAAAGTCTAGAAAAAATTATATGTGGTATTGATTCTTTCACTTTTGGTATGTAGATACAGCACCGGTAAAACCGGCTGGATATATGGGGGGACCTGTAGTATTAGGGACTGCAGGACCTAGTGGAGCAAGGTAGCAGAAAAATGAGGATGCAGCAGCCCTCCTGGAGGATATCCGTCATATATGTGAGAGGCTTCTGACTGGTGTTTCAGAGTGCGGCTGGTAGGACATAGATGACCAGTACATAGAGCCATGTATTGTTCTACCCTCTGAGTGGCGAGGGGTCATGCGGTGCATGGCGATGGCCAGACAGGGCATGCATGATCTATAAGCTGCGAGAGCAGAGCCCCTGGCTTGGGATCCTCCAGATAGTGATTAGTGTGTAGGGGCAGATGTTGCCCCCAATTTTTAGTTTTGTAACATGCTATGGGCATGTCATATGTATCAGAGTGGATGGACACTAAAATCATATAATACGACACATATTTTGATATTTTTATGTTATTGCCTTGTGTTAAATGCGTGTGCTAAATGAAAATCTAGAAGATTGTTTGCAATGTTATCAAAAGCTTCAAATTCAAATGTAATGACTTCAAATTCACGCATCAAAAGCTTCACTCGTAAACATCTTCTAAAAAGGATAGGATTATGCACATGATAGACACCATTCAATTACATGACAAGAAGCAGGTAATCCAAACTAACATGAAGTTCGAGGATGCGATGTGAAAGGGCATCGACTAATAAACCTCGTACTGCATCATATTCGGCCTGGTTATTGGTAGCAGTACCAATGCATGCCCCGTTCGAGAGAACAAGGGAGTGCAAGGGGGTAAAAATGGCACAACCTACTGAGGCTAGATTCTTGGAGTAGCGACTTGCACCATTAGAAAAAATGATATAAGGTGTGGATGTAGGTCCATATGAAAGGTGTCACAAGACAATAAATGGAAGGATGATGAATAATGCTAGAAACCTGAGCGCAAAGTAGAAATCGAACGCGCTCCACGGGAGGGAGTGATCTGGGTAAGATGTCTACTACTCACACGCCGATGGTAAGGTGGAGTGTGGGAGCTACCAGAGGTGTAACTTGTGCTGAGATTATGAAGGTCACCATGGGCACGAGTGGTGCTATCCCATTGATGGGCGAGAAAGATGAAGTCAGTGGTGGACGTGGCTTCCATGATGTCATCATCGCAATAGAAGATGGAGTGATTGGAGGAAGGGAGACCACATGACGCGGCGAAGCTACTTGACTCATCATCATGAGAAGAAAGGTTCACATGCGTATCATCACAGGGGATGACGAAAGAAAAAGCAGATAAGCGATCTATAGATGTTGAGCCCAGGGTGATCCCTGAAGGGAGGTCAAGCGAAACAATAGTGGAAGAGTTGAAGGGAGCTTCCACCCAAGGTCTCATGGATGATGAAAGGTAGAGGATGTTGGCTGCAGTCTCCTTCATTTCGACATCAAGGGGAGGAATTTCAATGGGAGCGGGTAAATCCTCAGTCTGGCCTGCAGCATACTGCGCAAGTACGGGAGAGGCAGATTGATTTTGCTCAATCTCTTACTCTCAAACTACCTCTAACGAGGCATAGTAATGCGTAAGGCGTGGAAAATGGTGATAATAATGGCCATGGAGATCACACAAGGCACAAGGTTCGTTAGTGTGAATAGATTTGGGATTCTTGGCTGCGGTCGAGGAAGAAGCAGGGCTTAAGGGATCGTAGACTCAGGGAACACAACTTTAACCATGGGCTTGATATGGGGCAGCTCAAGACAGTTATGGGTGGCATGGCTAACGACATCACACAAAGCATAGGGCTTTGTGGGTGAGGGAAGTGTAAGGTCCGTCGGGGCAGTTTTTTCCTTGGAGGGCCTCTTGGGAGCTTTTCCCTTCTTACCTAAAGTGGTTGCAACAGGAGGGTGTTCCTGTTGAGGTGGGTGAGGCACTGTTACAGCGGGAGAAGTCATGGGGACCGGTTGAACCGGGGTCAAGCAAGGTAAGGTTTGGGTTAACCTGGTGGGGTAGCGACTGGACGATCAAGGTACCAGAAAGGAATCCCAAGGGTCAAGTTAGGAAGAGAGAGGGTGGCCATAACAGGTGCCGTATAGCTTCCTAGTGGGGGAGCTAGGAACAGTATTTGACAGAAGGGGTAATGGCCAGGTGGAAAAACTCCTAAATGGTTAAGACCTGGAGGAACCATTCTAGGAGGGTAAAGAGGCTCATGAATACCAGCTGAAGGGCCAAGAGGAGAAGGTCTAGAAGGCTGAATCGAAGGGATAGGAGAAGGCTGCGGAGGGTGAGGAGGTTGCTGACTAGCCGAGGCAGGACGCTTAAGGGTGGTCCGAGATGATTGCATCATACAAACATTCGATGAGCTGGGATCAGAGACAGGAGGAGGAAGACCAGGGAATGTACCAAGCAGTGAGGAATCTTTGTAGACTCTGGGTGAAACACTGGTCAAAGGATCGACGGTTTACTTGTTGGCCACTGAAGAGATAGTGGACTCAGGGGAGGTCTGAGACTTTGGTTCGTAATATGTCAACTGGTCAATGGCGACTATCTTTCTATTATGAGGGAAGGAAATATTGCGGTGGAAGATGGAAGGGACAACAGACATCGCATAAGTGTAGCTACGACCCAATAGAATGTTGTAATATAAGGGGGCATATATGACTTCTATGTCACGCAAATAGTCTTGCCCGCAAGAGTAATAGGACAATTGCGGAATAAAGCAATGGGCTTGGAGGCATGGCCATCCCACGCTCAGATAGAGATCATGGAAGAAGCCAACTCATGGGATTCGAGTTGCTTCCAAAATGAAGCGGACATCATGCAGGTGGATGCCCCCTCATCAATAATGCACCGGGAGACGTTGGTGTTCCGGATCTTGACTAGGATTTGGAAGGCGATGGAAGCAAGGAGAGGAGGATGTTCTGACTGGTCAATATCAAAGAAAATCAATCGATCATCGGAAGGATATATAGCACCCACGGCAGATAGTAGAGCTTTTCGTTGTGAAGGGCACGACTGGAGGAGTTCCAGCATTGAAATGGCAGCAGGCGATTGTGCCAAATCATTGACTATGTTATAAAAATGAGAGGATTTTCTAGAAGTAGTGTTCGGCGTAGTGGTCCCTTAGGGATCCTGGTATGAACCTTGGCCCTAGGCTTAGGGATCTACAAGGCACCCCTAGGTGTCAAAAGAGGCTCTGTAGAGACCGAAGGAGGTGGCTCGGGGACAGACGTAGCGGGAGGCTTGTTTTACTGACGAGGCCGAGTCTGAAGATTGATGTTTACGGTTGAAGGTTGACTAGAGTTCATCATGAGAATTTGGTAATTGGGGGTACCAGACGGAAGAGGTTGGGTAACAGTGTGGTAAACTAGATATTATGCAAAAGGAGGTATGTCATATCTTGGATACGTGCTACCAGGAGGGGAAACAATTCAGGAGTTGCTGGCCCCTCCTTGAGGAAAACCAGAGCCCATGGGAGGTTGGGAAATGATGACAACACAAACATGGCACAAAGGAAAAAGAGACTGACAAGGGCAGGGAGGTGCAGGATCAACTGATTACAATGTCGAAACAAGGGCAGGGAGGTGCAGGATCAATTGATTTCAATGTTTTTAGAGTCTTTTCTTGGTGGTGTTAACCAAGCCCTTTTTCGCTTAAGGTGTGTGTGTAAAAGTGTGTAAATTTTAATTTTTAAACCCAAATTTTTTTAGAGAAAAAGAAAAAGTGTGTTGTAGAGCTATAAATAAACCTGCAAATGACAATATATAGGCTTGCAAAAACAGAATATAAACAACTAATAATGCAATAATCTAAACCCAAGGAGGCGGGTATCTCAACAACTAGTCTATAGGTGAGTAAAAAATTAATCAAAACACACTAAAAAAAGATAATAGACCTAAAATCAAGATGGACAGGGATCTAAAAGACGAAATCTGCTTGAAAGTGGTGCAGAAAACAACAACAAATTAGAGGAAAAATTGCTGTAAAAAAGGTGGCGAAAGTCTATCTTTTGGAGGGAAATAGAGTGAACCCTAGAGGAAAATCCAAACAAAGATAGATGAGGTGATTTGGATGGATAACAAGCTGATATCAAGTGGATCTGACAGTGAAGTATCAGATCTGAAAAAATGGCTGAAGACTCTAAAATTTCAGACAACCTGCAACAGCAAAAACTCTTCCACAAAAAGTGGAGGGTACTGAAGCCCTAGGGGGCTAGGTTCCCACTTAGTTGAGTGAAAAATAACAAGTACAGGTCCAAAATGGGTGGATACAGAGGTCAGAAAACCCTGAACAGAGGCTCAGAAAAACCCAGAAAACTTTCAGAAAAATTCCTGCAAAAAGTCTAGGTCGCAGTTTCTGACTTGTTTTCAACAAAGGTCGCAGTATTTGGGCTGTAAAGTGCACCCTGAAGTTCCAGGTCACAGGTTTTGGGCAAAAAAGTGCGACCTGCACTTCTGGCACTCTCGACGGTAGGTTTCAGAAAAAAATTCCGTCTCAGCTGCGGCTGATGTCTGTCACCTACGCAATAGGTCCGAAAACACACAGAAGTTAGAATTTTTATCATTTTAGGGTTTTATAGGTTAAAAAAAACATCAAGAAAAGAAAAAAAAAGGGGCTGAAGAGAAATTCTAGGGTTTGAAACAGCTGGATATGCAAGGATCAGAAAAATGACAGTGGTTGTAATCGTAAACCCGTGTAGAGTCGCCAGTTGTTAGTATGAATCTTAATTCCAAGCCTACGAAAAAAGATCACTTTAGCTGCGCATAACAAACAACCTTAACAACATAAATGACTGCTAATATCTTCATATATGTAGTTAGGTGATCAAGATAAATGCTGCAAAAATCTAGATCTATGCATTAGAAGACATTAAATAGTAGAAAAAACAAGATTTACTCCGTGCATCCAATAGACAAGACAAGAATATATCAAATGAATTTTGTATTAATGGCACCTAGGAGGAAAACACAAGAGGGTGTTCCCTGTTCTCCTCAATGGGATGGGTTCTTGTAAGTCCTCAACAATTCAGATTTATAATTCCTCTCTCTTGATGGTGTAGAAAACCCAGACAAAAGTGGAAAAATATGACTATGATGGTGGATCAATAGTCAGACCAAAGGTTTAGATCCATAGTGATCTTTAGGCAACAAAAGGTGGTAAATGAATGGTAAAACCCTTCTATTTATAACAAAATATTGAGTTAGTCTAGATATTGGTGCATAATTAAAATATTATTAACCAAATCAAGATCCAACTTTATGGAATATTTTATTATATTTTTTGGAGGGAAAAGGAATTTGACTTGGGTCAAATCCCTTTATTTGTAAATAATAAATAAATAAATGATTTATTTATCATTTTAAGGATGTGGTCGAGTAATAATCAAATAAATAATGATTTATTTAATTATTTAAGGGTGAATTAGTCATATTTAACAAATAATATTATTTAAATAAGATTTAAAAAATTATTCTTAGAAAATAATAAGATAAATAATGATTTATCTAATTAATTTCCTTGTTTTGGGTTAAATATAACCAGAAATATTAATTAAACTATTGTTTAACTAATTATTCCTCGAGGGAAATAAAAAAATGTATATTTATTTAATATTTCCTCATGGGGTTTCCTGTTTAGACCATAAACAACTTAATGAAGGTGGTTTACTAATTTATTTTCATAGTGAAAGAAATTTTACTTGGGGTAAAATTGGTCTTACATGGTGTACCTAGGTCCATCTAATGATAATAGGTTAGATGAAAAAAAATGGTGTAACAATCAACATCACATTGAAAGAAGTTCTGAAGCAGTGACAGAAACAAGAACTTGACAAGTACGATCAATTTCAGAGTATCTCAGCAAGTGGAAGAAATTTCCTGTAGAAGATTCCACATGGGAGGATGAGAATTTTATATAGAAGAAACAAGAAATAAACAAGCGTTGAGGACAACACTTGTTTGAAGGAGAGGGGCATGTTAAGTCCCTATATTAATAGTGTAGTCCCTTATTATGTTAGTGTAGCCCCCCTTATTGTTATTGTTGTACCCTTGTAATGCCCATATTGTTATTATTATGCCCTTACATTATTATTGTTAGGTCGGCTAGGATTACATTGTGACCCCATGGACTCCTATATATAGAAAGAAGGTTTTATCATTTGTATCATCCAAGGATTGTTCATTTATGTAATGTATTGGAGGTGTCCCCTCGAAGTGGTTGATTTATAAGGCATTTATCTCTCTTTTCTTCTATTTTTGGAGTTGGTTTCACACCAGGTATGACACTCAGAATGTATCGTAGACAATTAACGACATCTGCTATGTTTTACGATGCTAGAACACGTCTCTAGCCTAGACCTTCTAAATGTTATCTTTATGGTTCCAATGCTTTGTAAATTGAGATAAATTTTAAGCTGATCTTGTTTATCAATTTTCCTTTCAAGGTTCACCGCGATGATGTATTGGAAATTCGTAAAATGAAAACTAAAATGATAAGAAATATTTCACTTTTAGTTTTTCAATGAAAATCCTAGCTACTAGAGCGAAAGAGAAATTAATTTGAGAGCAAACAAATCAAAGAGCACAAACTAAATGCAGCTTTCCTAATCGTTCCTTTGTAAAACACACAATATACTACATGCAAATGCAGTTTTATTTTTCAATTCCTTTAATGTTATGAATGCAAAAAATAAACTAAGTGCACCAAATCAATAAAAACAAATGCCTTTTACTTTTGAGAAATGAGGAATAGAACAACAATTTCTCTTATGAAGGAAAAATCAGGAACTTAACAACAATTTTTCCTATTAGGAAACAAAGAATTAAATGACAATTTACTTTTTCAAAAGAAAATGGATCTAATGCAACAATGAAAATACTTTGAAATTAATTCGTCAATGATAAAGAAAAATTCTTTAAATAAACATTGAAAAAACTCTTATTTGAAAGGAGGAAGGAGTAAGTAAGGTCACTGGTCAATCTGAGTATCAAGCTCTTTAAAACACAACAAACAACAAATTGAAACAAAATTCAATGACAAATTCAATGGAATTTGGATGGTTTCAAGAGGCAACACAGTCTCTAAAGAGAGACAGTTTGTTGCAACGCAAGTCTGAAAGGGAGACAGTGCTATGCAGAACACTGTGTCCTGTCCAACAGTGCGTTGAGCACAGTGTATAAGGAAAAATACAACTGTTTAACACACTTCTAATGCAAATTTGGATTTCAAAAAGCCTAATCTTTCTGAGTAAATGCTACTGGGTGATTAAACAGAGAAAATCAGAGGAAAATACATTAAGGATGAAGGGTAAACTCCCTAGCGGAGTCGCCAATTTGTTATGTGGAATTATGGATTACAGATAAAACATTCTTCCCTAGATGTAGTGCTCATATAGAAAAATAGGTTAAAGAATTTGCAACTACTTTTCCTAACAGTAAATAGACACACAGAACAGATCAAAGAACTTACTTGGAGTCCAAGTGCTTCCTATTCTCCTTCTATCGCTTTTGTTGTAGCTTCAAATATGAGCTAAGTCGCCAAAAAATTCTCTGCAAAGATGAACACTAAACAACAAAAGATAGCAATAATACAGATGTATATTCAAGTTATTTAGTTAAATCAATAAAACATGAACCATATGCATCAAATAAGAATTCATAATATGAAATAAAAGAGCTTATACAGATACATATGTGGGAAAGTAAGAAGCAATCTTTATTAATGGATAGAAGGGGAGGTTACAACCCAGTGATTGATTTAGTGTCACCATCTCCAACAACATTTCAGCCTCATCACAATGCACATCTCTCCAGCAACATGTCCCTAAAATCAATTCCTCAATTGAAATTCCACCAACATTTCTGTACTTAAATTCTTCCTTCTCAAACACTAAGATCTGTGCTCAAATTATAGAGGAGCTGAAGGTAGTTTTACAATCAATGAATTTATAATAATAGGAAAGACATGTTCCCAGTCTCAGAGGTATCAAATGGACACATGGATTCAAAGTTTGACACATGTGAGCTCTTCTAGAAGGCACTGGCCAACTGGAGATTTCGGAACAATGAGAATTTCGCTCCCGATGTGACCAACGCACCCTTGAATGTCAGGAAGTGCTTTGCAGAGAACCCTTGAGTGGGGTTACTTGAATATGCAATGCACTTAGTCCCTTTAGAGGTAGTGTTGGTGAGCTCTCATATGATATATTATAAACTTCAAATCTTGGAAACCTTTGAAGATGAAAGTCATGGATGATTTGTATTGTTCTTTGTCTTAGGGCATATAACAAATAAAATGATAGGGAATGATAGACCCTATTCATTGGTTCTGGAGATGATTTCCAGTTAAGGTCATTGGGAATGGTGCCCAAATTGACCTATAACAATGACACTTCATTCTATAATCGTGACTATTTGGGTTGGGTAGTATTATTGATGATTCATTCATACCTATGGTTCATCATACCTTCAATTCGGTTTTGGGTCAATGATGCCAACTCATCTCAGTGTCACTGATATGTTCAAGAGAATTCATCCAGTGAATACTCATCCTTCTACAATACTCATAAACCTTCATTATCATGACATTCATCCCTGAACATTGTTATATCAAGTCAAATTTTGTCTCTGAAATTAGTAACTCTTGTTTCATGATAAAGTGACTTCCGATTGACATCAAATCATCATCTGGAAGTTTAATTAGAAAAATCATTTTCCAGTACCATGAGGCTTGTTACAACATCGAAAATATCCTTGCTTCTGGACCTTTGACCAAAATATTTTTTTTGGTGTTCAACATCAAATCATCTATTCATGCCTTACAAAATGTACTGCAGTACATTGAGAGCCATTAACATCAATGGTGGTTCTCTCACGTTTGTTAACAACTCACATCATTGGCTGGTAAGAAAATGATGTCTTACCATGTTAGACTAAAAATAATATACTTGCATGGCTAGACTTATACCCAAACGATTGAGTGAATGATATAAGAAGACCCCAGATCTATTTTCAGCCATCTAGGCTGCAATTTCAGGATTTTTTTTACACATCATTTATACGGTGACCTTACATATAGATCATCATCCGAACATGAGCCTATATCTATAGGCATGTATGTATTGGGAACCATTCCAATGTAGACGACTTTTTGCACTATGTACATGTTATTAGATATTTTACCTATTGAGCATGGGAATGCCTCCCTCAAAAATTCATGATCAAGATGAAAATATCATGATATAATGTATTGTAAGATTGATGTAGTTCACCACTCTGCTTTAGATCCAGCTCATCATGTCATAAAGCATCTCATTCAAAAACATTGTTATTATTTTGACTTCATGTTTTAGGGGGCAACTGTTATAGGTCAATTTGGGCATCATCCCCCATGATCTAGTCAAATTAGACATCATCCCCGGGACCAATGAAATAGGGTCTATCATCCCCTTACATTTCAGTTGCTATATGCCCTAAGAGAATAAAAAATCATTAACGGCTTCTATTGTGAGATTTCCAAGGTTTGAAGTATATGTTATATCACTTATGAGATCACCAACACTACCTCTCAAGGGACCAACTTTGTTTCATATGTAGCTCCCTCCATTCAAGGGTGCATTGCAATGCAATTCCCGACATTCAAGGCTGTGTTGGTCAAATGGGAGTGAAATTCTCATTGTTATGGAATCTCGACATGGTCGGTGCCTTCTAGAAGAGTCCATATGTGTCAAACTTCGAATCCAAGTGTCCATATAACACCTCTAAACTTGGAAACATGTCTTGCCTATTATTAGAAAGTCATTTATTGAGAAACTACCATCAGTTGCCCTATAAATTGAGCACAGATCCTAGTACTAGGGAAGGAAGGATTTTGTAAATAAGTGTTGTTGGATTATCAATTGAGAGAGTGAAAGAAGTAATATGTTATTGGTGTGATGTAGGATGTGATGAGGCTGGGATGAAGCTAGAGCTGGTGACATAAAATCGATCATTGGTTGTAACCTATTCCTTCTACTATTTAATAAATATTGTTGTTCATTTTCCCATATATGTATATGTTTATGTTTCTATTTCTCATGCAATGGACTCTTGAATGATATATATGTTTCATGTTTAATTGATTTAAGTGATTAAGATAACTAGGCATCTGTATATTGCAATCTATTTGTTGTTATTAGTTTATAATTGTAGGAATCAATTTGGCGATCTAAGTTGGATTGAAGGATACAAAAAAAGCGAAAAAAGGAGAATAGAAAGCACTTGGATCACAAGTAGGTTCCTCAATCATTCTGTGTGTCTATTTATTCTTATAGAAAGTGATAGCAAATTCTTTCATCTGTTGTTCAAAGT
This sequence comes from Pinus albicaulis, assembly GCA_034641835.2. Lineage (NCBI taxonomy): Eukaryota > Viridiplantae > Streptophyta > Pinopsida > Pinales > Pinaceae > Pinus > Pinus albicaulis. The sequence goes on from CM076582.1 coordinate 1,031,513,719, forward strand.
GCCTAGCACCACACTTAGGGAATTTGATTTATTCGTAGATTATAATTCTACATAACACAAGTAAAGTCTCATATTTCATATGACACACTATAAACAAGGTTTTCCATTGCATTGCATTGTGCTTGGGTACTGTTGTAGCCAAAATATCCCAATATTTTTTCTAATAGGATATGGGAATCCTTCATGTAATTTGTTTCTCATTTTTCTTCAAGTTTCCTTTTTCTTTTGATTATGTTCATGTAAATTGTTGTTTAGTGCTTTACGACCCCATTCTCACATGATGACACTTATGTCACTTCACGTTATAATTCCTCTCCTCAAAGTGACACTTGCATCATTGGTCTCATATTTCCATATCACCTCAGATTGCTTGATATCATTCTCTTCAAGTAACTTGTCACATCATGTCACATTCAAAGAATGGTCAAATTGGCTGCTTGTTCCCGCCACATTCCTTGATATATCTACATCTAAATAAATGACAAAAGGAAAATTCCAAATCATTAAATGAAAAAAGAATTAAACTATTTTAACATGAAGGATATATATCAATCTCAATTTTTTGGCTCAACGTGGTGGCTCGATGTAATATTGAATGTAACAAACTTAAAATAATCAAACTCTCCATGAAGACTCCATGGTCATTATGCCAAGAATAGATTTGGTTAAACAAATATCGTTGCATGAGATGCCAATTTCATAACACCACCATCCACTCCCATTCAAACAATTGTCCAACATTTCTACCTTGACACGTCTGGCATTTATCAACATCCACCAATGCCACCCTACGTGGATCCTTCCTTAGTAATTTGTGTGTGATGTTATAATTAATAGGTTTGGTTATGGTATTTATCTTATAACTAAATTTTTGTTTCTGTGTCGGTATGTGCCATTAATCGACAACGTTACCAATGGCAGTGGGGATAGCTACGAAAATGAAGATTTTTTTTTTTAAACAATTTGATGCTTCACTTGAATGACACATTCTGCAAATGGAAGAGGATCCCAACATCCCTTGAAAAATTGGAAAATTCAACCTATAATTCAACATCCTCACTAGCCAAAGAGAGACCCCATGTTTCGATTAACTTAAATTTCATTATGTACATTTCCAATTCAATTAAAATTTGATAACTTCTATTTAAATGACGCTCTCTGAAAAATTCACAATTAAATTCAATTTGTTTGATGGATTTTGAAGCAGAGCGTTGAGCTCTCCAGTGGATTTATATTTAAAACGAATGGCTATCACTAAAAGGGGTAGGGGGAATTGGTGGGAGAGAAATATTGTGAAGGAAGAATGTAGAGAGTGAGGGAAACACACAGATGGGGATGGAATGAAGGAGAGGAATGCTAAGAATGGGGAGTCAAATTGGCTGGTTGATTTCAAATTGACTTGTTGGTCATTGAACTCATGATAGAGAAGTTTGGATTGGAACTCCTCTACAATCCACTCCATTTGTTATTATCTGTGAACCTTGTACAACCATATTTCAAAAAGTATCTATACATTCACATGTCGACACTTTATCTATTTAAATATAGAGGAGTCTTTGCACTGTTCAACATTGTCATCATTGTTATGTGGTATTGTGATCTACGGATAAACCAAATTCCCTAAGTGTGGTGCTAGTCACTTAGAACAACAGAGGAAACAATTACTATCACTTTCTCTAAAACAAGAGAATATACAGAATGGTGAAAGAGCCTACTTGTGATTCAAGCAATTTTCCTTCTCCTTCTGTCACTTTTTTCATCGCCCTCAATCCAACTCAAATCGCCAGATCAATTCCTGCAAACACAAAGTTCAGAGAACAAAAATAAAAATGCAATATACAAATATCTAATTATCTTACTCAATCAAATCAATTAGATATGAAATATATATACATATATATATATATATATATATATATATATATATATATATATATATATATATATATATATATATATATATATATATATATATATATATATATATATATATATATATATCATTCAAGAATCCATTGCACAAGAAATAGATACATATATATGGGAAAATGAACAACAATATTTATTAAAGAGTAGAAGGGGGAGGTTAAAACCAATGATCGATTTGTTTCCACCCGCTCCAGCTTCATCCCAGCCTCATCACATCCAACATCATACTTGAATCATATCAGTACTTTCACTCTCTCAAATGAGAATCCAACAACATAACTTTACCAAATTTCTTCCCTCCCTAGCACTAGAATGAGTGCTCAATTTATAGGGAAACTGATGGTAGTTTCTCAATGAATGAATTTATAATAATAGGAAAGACATGTTCCCAAGTTCAGAGGTGTTATATGGGCACTTGGATTCAAATTTTGACACATATGGACTCTTGTAGAAGGAACTGGCCATGTGGAGATTCTTAGAACAATGAGAATTCCACTCCCAGGTGTCCAACACACTCTTGAATGTCAGGAAGTGCATTGCAGTGCACCCTTGAATGGAGGATCTAGTATTGAAACATAGTTAGTCCCTTTAGAGGTTGTGTTGGTGAGTCAATAAGTGATATGACATATACTTCAAACCTTGGAAATATCAAAATAGAATCCATGAATGAATTGTTATTCTCTTAGGGAAACTGAAATGTATGGGAATGATAGATCCTGTTTCATTAGTCCTAGGGATGATGTCTAGTTTGACTAGGTCATCGGGGATGATTCCCAAATTGACCTATAACAACTGCCCCCTAAAGCATGAAGTTAAAATAATAATAATATTTGAATGAGATGCTTTACGATGTGATGAGCTGGAACTGAAGTGGAGTGGTGACCTGCATCAATCTTACAATACATTACATCATGATATTTTCATCTTGATCACGAATTACTGATGGAAGCATTCCCATGCTTAACACATAAATTATCTAATAACATGTACATAGTCCAGAAAGTCATCTGCATTGGAATGTTGCCCAATACAGACATGCCTACAGATATAGGCCCATGTTCAAATGACAATATGTATGTAAAACCATCGTACAAATGATGTGTACAAAAATCCTGAAATCACACCTCGGATGGATGAAAATATATCCAAGGTCTTCTTATCTCATTCACTCGATCGTTCGGGTTCAAGTCTAGCCATGCGATGCAATATTCCAAAATTTGCAAGCAGCAAATTGGAATGCTAATTTTTGCTTATATCATCTAGGAGATGAATAAAATGGGTAAAAGGCCCATGAGTAGGAATAAAATCCCTCATAGTGTGAACGGGATCTATGGAGTAGCTTGATTTTGCAACTTCCAGTCTGAAAAGGGGCAAATGCATGAGGACAAGGTCAACTTTGACCAAGTCAAAAGCGCTGCCTAAGAGGGTGTAGCTTACATGAGAAGACAACGTAGTTTGAGAGGGAGGAATATTATTTGTGGAAGAAACCCTAATGTGTGGGGTTCAGGGAAAAGAGACATTCATTTGCATAAAAGGAAGAAGAGGCAGCCATAGTGAGACATCTTTAAGTATATTGATATTGGTATTGCAGACTATTTACAGTCTCCGGCTGTTCAGTTGAGTTGCAGTGTTGTTTAGCACGAGGGATTCCTGCTTAGGATTTCCTCTCCTTCTTGAGATGCCTCTTGAGGGATTGCACATCATTTTCTCCACATCTCGGCTCAATGAAAAAGCCACTCTTTCAGTCACTGCATTATTTTTGCTGAAGTGTAATGCAGTATTGCAAGGTGTTGCAGTGGAGGGTTCCACAACTTCGTTCCTTGGCTCATCTTTCAGAGGAGGGAGATTCTATTCCTCTGGGAGATTATTTAGGAAGATTCAGAGCTGATTTGCACATCTTTGGCACCAGGCCAAGCATCTCCTATCTCCTACAGCGCAGTCCAGCTCCTTCACTGCATTATTTTAGAGTGCACCTGTAGTGGGGGATTGTACCACTAGTTTGGAGGGTGAGATCTTCAAGGATTGGATCAACCTTTCACCTGAGAGATCCATCGGATGAGATCTATCCATAATTTGCAGCATCATCAGCCATCTTCATCCATTTCCATTTTCTGAGTTGCAGCTTCTACCCAGCAACTCCGACATTTCTATAGATTTTCCATTTTCATGTATATTGTAGCCAATCCTTCCAAGGATTGTGTATTATTGTTGTATTAGTGTTTTCAGGGGTTGAGAAATTGCTACCCCATCTTTTTTGAGCCTGATATTGTCATATAATAATAATATCATTTTGTATGTTGCAATATCTCCCATAAACTATGTTATTTTAGCCAAGGCTTTTCGCGTGTAGCATTGTTTATTCGTTTCCTTGTACATGTTCTATTGAGGCTCTCATTGCCCAGCTTGAGTGATTGATTCCTCAAAGCATTATACTCTTTGTTGCTATATTATACACTTTTTGGCTATTTACATCTTGATGTACTCAAACTTACCTTAATAACGTTGTTATTCCATTGTATGTTCTTACATATGTTGAAGTACCTTCATTAGGAAATTTCTGAAGACAACTAGGCGTGGGAGAACTATTTAACCCACCTAGAGGGATTTGTTTGAAGCCAACTATTGGATTTCAGACTTAGATGCATTGATCTAAGGGATTCAGGTCTTGGTTTCAATTCCTGTAGCAGCCATTACTGGAAAATGTGTTTTCTATTCATGCCTTGCTAGATGTTCCAGATTGGGAATATTACAGTGGTATCAAAGCATAGTCTTGGCTCAGCCTGTGAGTCTAAGCCCAAGAGATTAGAAGATTGAATAGGATGGTATTTATCTCATCATATTTCAGATCCATGAAGAACCTCCCCAAGGAGGATAAGCATAGTGAAGAGGAAAAACCCTACACTTCCTATTCTCATCAAGGAGAGAGAGAAATAAGCAGGAAAAAGACTCCATCTTCTGAAGGAGAAAGAGGGGATAAGCTCACAAAGATTCTTCCTAAATTTGTACATAATATTCATGAAGAATTTAAGAAGATAAGGAGGGAGATGTATGAAGAATATCCAAGAGGGTTTGAGTCAAAAGCAAACTCTAGATTGCAATATGAGGAGGGTGAGCAAGCAGCTGCATACCCTAATACACAACGTAGTCACATGCCAGGATTGCTAGAAGAGAGATGGAAAGAGAAGAAGAGGTTGCTAGGAGGAAAATGCTTAGTTATTTCTTGATAGAGTATGAGTTTCAAACTCAGAAATTCTGAGATCATCTCAGTTTTTCAGAGTTTTTCAAGATGAAGGTGAATTGAAGAGAGCAGTAGGATAGATTTCATCTATCTATGTTTGGAGGTTCACCTGTATGTTCAGCCAAAGCTTTGGTGGAGGAGTTAGAGACCTTCTTGCAACAACACCACATTCTTGAAGATGAAGCCATCAAAGTTGCAGCACTGCATTTGAGAGGTAAGGCTTTTGTCTGGTGGATCTTTGAATCATTTTCTTTGAGAAATGTAAACATTGCATCCTATGCTAGTTTCACTAAGGCATTAGCGAAAAGATTTGATAGAAGGATTCATGAAACACAAATGGTGGAGCCAAACAAGAAAAATCAAACAAAACCCTTGCATGAGAACGCAATTCCATTTCAGAAAACCATGGAGGAGGCTGAAAACTTGCACCATACCTTACCGGGAGAAAGACTTTCTTCTCACACTTTTAGGCAAGCGAGCATGGAGGTATCTTTTTCAAAGAGGGATCCAATCATTGGAAGGTTGTCCATTCATGTTGTAGAGATTGAGGGAAACAACGTTGTCATGTCAAGATATTATCTAGTGCCTCATGTAGAGGAAGGAGGAGCTCTTGCTCCAAATAGTGGGATGCTTGCACCTTTGCAAGGGAGTCCCCAGGATCTCATGTGTGGAGATCAAGGCACAAATCATGTTTTACATGTGCCATTGTTGAGGATGTGTGGAACCATGGAGACACAAGGAGAAGGTAGGGAGAACACCCAACATCTTGAGATGAGGAGTATACATCCCTATTAATTTTTGGAGGTTGATGCACCTAAGAAGGCGATTGGATTGCGCAGTGGAAGCATGGAGAGTTATCTCCATTCATTTATTCAGTCATCTCTTGATGATGATGTCTCATTGCATGGAGAAATTTTGTCGGGGAGACCACTAAATCAATAGAGGATGATGGATGCTTCACTAGTTGAGGCACCACTCAGTGATTTCAGAGGAGTGAGAACCTTGGGAGAGCTTGATACAGTGCTGGGAGTCTGGGGTAGACTCAAGGAGAGAGAGATAATTCTCTCAACATCAGCATCACCCACTTCCATTTCAGATTATGCACTATGGAAAAAGCAACAGGGGAATGATAGCAGCCTTCCAACTTGCATCTTTGGCATGAGATATGTCAAAGAAGATAGTGACCATATGACAGGCGCTCTTCATGAGATATCATCAGCGCTGTCACTATGGAGGATAGATCCATATTGGAACTCCCAGCTATTGGTGGAGTACTCCAAGGATCTTCATACTTGCAGGATATTGGATGGCCAGTTGCACATGGAGGAGTATTTAGTTAGAGATGAGGTCATCTTCTATCAGGGTAGGATCTTATTATCTGGAGCTTCCAAGCTCAAGGAGAAGTTGCTACAAGCAGCTCATGAGGATTTCGCTTTTAGCCCCTCTTGTTCTATGAGAGCATACCACACCATCATGGAGGGGTATTTTTGGGAGGGATTTGAGGAGGAGATATATCAACATATGAGTATATGCATGGACCAAATGGAGATGGAGGAGAGACATAACTCTTTGGAGGAGTTAGCACAACCACCTCTTTTCTCTTTGAGGATGAGGGGAGACTCATTTATGAGCCACTCCATTTGTATGAGCAGAAAATATGGTAAGGGCATTCATTATTGTTTACATGATTCTTTGTACAATATATATATATGCATCCCTTAACCATACATGTGCAGGATGATGCTCCAAGGAGGAGCATTCTTTTTTCTAGACCACATGGTTTAGATGAGGCCATAAGCATGATTGATGGCCATCCCCTACGAGGACTTGGGGAAGATAGAAATTATGGAGGATATGCTCATTGTACACCTTAAATTATTCACTTCCTCCATACTTATGAGGAGATTGGAGCAGCATGCAAGTGGTTGAGAAACAACACTTTTTATCAGTCTCTATTGCAGTTGAGGGTCAAGTTGCATTGGTTCCATTTGAGGGACCATTTTCCTTCTCATTTGTTGTATATGACAACAAGCATGATTCTAATCTTTTCTCCCTATGGTTCTATGGTTTCTGTCTTTATGAGGAGCATGTTGGGGAGTGAGACACATGGGGTGGATGTGTCCTTTGAGGGAGAAATTCCTCACACTTTTTTCACTACATGTTCTAAGGGGAGCATGGGACATGGTATGGTTACCTTAACAACACATTTGTCACTTTATGAGGTGAACCATATGATGGATGAGATGCCATATGATGACCCACAACCAAAGTGAAGGTATGATGAACCATAGGTATGAATGAACTGTAAAGAAGATTACCCAATCCAAAAAGTCACGATTATGGAGTGAAAGTGTCATGTTCAAGAGTGACCTGCTACCATAAAGTGTTATGTTCGCTTTCCCAAAATTTTCCCGGTCATTTGTCGACCAATACCTCTTTATTTTTTAAAAAGCTTGATGAAGATAACATATGATTGATCTATAATTCAACACTTTAAGCGAATGTGAAACTTGATCCTTTCCATGATTGACAAGCTCGTCGCTATTTTATGTTTTAACGAGCCTAACGACAGTGACAACCCAGTCCTTTTTCATATTTAGAGAGTTTGAAAAGAGGACAAAAGAAAATTCCATGAGTCCTTTTTCGTAAATTTGTCACTCAGATAAAAAAAAGTGTAAAATAATACTCGAGATAACCTCCTAGTCATGTTTGACTAAGGTATTCCTTTTTTGTAAATAATCTATCTTAGTCTAGAAAAGGGTTAAACTAATATTGAGCAGGTGTCGTTTCTATTACTTTTATGAGCTCAAAAAGGAAAGGGCTCGACAATATTTTCATATTATCAGAGTCTGAAATGAGGTGAAATAAGAGTCTAGGGGTTCCTTTTTCGCTATTATCAAAGCTCAAAAAATGAGATAAAAGTGCGCTTCAAGTCCTTTTTCTTTTTTATCAAAGCTTGAAAATTAAGGATAAAATTATGCTTTGTGGTGAAATCATTCTTTAATAAGTGTGCATGACTAATCTACTATATCAACTATAAAACCTATTCAAAAAAAATCAAATGGATTAAAAATACCTATTTCATAGCAAAAAATGAATAAAAACCATAGTCATATGATTTGCAAATAATCAAATGACTAATTTAAAATATTTTTACCATTCATTTTTACCATTTGAAAGTTACCATTTGGATTTTGGAGCTCTGAACTATTTTTTTCCCTTGAACTTCAGTAGTTGATTGCAATAGATTCTGCGAAATATTTTCCTCGTTGTTCGATCCAGGTTGGAGCTATGAACCTTATTTTTCCTTCAGTAGCATTTATGTTTCATTTCATTACATTTGTTTAGGATTTTGGGCCCCTTAGGGTAACTTTATTTTGCACATAGGGAAATGCACCCTTGATTGTTGAAAGGTGCATTGCAGTGCATTGGAATTGAAGGCCAGGTGCAGTTGCAACGCACTGTCCCTTTACCTAGGGTGCTTTGGGTGCAATTCCCATTTTTGTTTCTTGCAGTGTGCCCAAATTTTGCCAAGTTTTTTGCATGAAATGGATCCTTATGAGTCTTACGATTGTGTTTAAGGTATTCATTGTACCAAAATGATGATTACATGGTGGGAAAGAGAACATGAGGAAGATACCATGATTTCCCTAAACGATCTAGGTACAATGAGATCCCTCAGAGACTGCAGGTTTCTAAAGTACTTCAGACTATCAGGTATGAGGCAAAAGATGGAACTATTTGAGTTCCTTGTTTATTCATGGAATCCAACGATATACGAAATTTCACATTGGGGAAAAAGTGGTCTCAATATTAGTGGAGGATATTTATTTTCTCACGGGATTATCGAGGAGAGGTTTTCACATTTCTCTTTGAGGGTATGCTCTTGGAGGAGAGAAAATGAGAGATTATATATTGTAGTATTGAAATCCAAGGACTGAACCTAGTAAGGATGGGAAAATAAAAATCCGTGATGTATGTGACTTTCCAATGAGGACCATCCTATTCACTATTGCAAAGCTTGTTGGTATCGCTACACTACACGTAGCAAACATATCTTACATGCAGTATGCACTAGAGTGTTTGGAACCAACAAGTTAAACTGGGCTGAAGATGTACTCTCTTAGATGAAATAAAAACTAAGCAAGGAAAAGAGAGGAAGGAAGAAAAATTTCAACTATGGTTCGATCTTGATTTATTTTGCCTTAGAGTAGATTCCATTGATGCAACCCCAACATGTGATAATGCGTATATCTGGTCCTAGAGATCCAAGAATGCAGAGATGGGTAGAACTGATTGCTAGACATGTTGGTTAATTGACCACCGTGTTCTCGAGTATATTATTTTCCTGGTTCAGGCGACATATGGTCATCATTGATGATTATGCATATGCAGGCATTGACTTCTGAGGAGATCTAGATTTTGCTTTACCAGACGATGCTCAATGGGGTGCAATTGGTAATAATTTTTTGACCATGTTTTTTGATTTTTCTAAGGTTTATACATGTTTTTTTATTTTTATATTTCCCAATACTAAACTAAAGTTTTGATGTATGTAGATGTAGGTCGATTTAAACCAGTGGGACATCCAGAGAAGATAGCAGATGAGCTAGCATGGAGGGCTGTCGGGAGAGCAGTCCTTCGAGATTGGGATATGGCTGAGACTCTTGCTGAGCTACAAAAACACCTATAGGGATTGAATCTTGGGATTCCAGATTTACCGATCGAAGAGTTTCCCATGAGACTGCAATGCCATAATATTAGCATTCCTAACCCTTGGATGTGGTTATTGCAAAGGATAGCTAGATGTGTAGCATGTTATCATGAGCATCACTAGTTTACTTTTGACATTTTGCATACATTTTGAGGTCACATGACCAATGTGTCTTGGGAAAAAATTTTGTAAAAACATATAACTATATATCTATTTGTTTTCAGTGTTTTCCTATGTTTATTACGCAATCCTATTCAATTATGTGATGTGAATTGAAAATATGTCTTTACATGTGCTGCAAATTTTTGTTTATAACATAATTCGCTAAGGAATTAGTTAATGTGTTCAAGTTTCTCGAAATGTGTTGATATTGAATGAAATCAAAATGTCTTTCCAAAAGTCGAACTCTTAGGAACATACAATGCAGCGTTGGATTTTTGATAGTATAAACACTAGTAAGTTGCAGTGCCACAAGTTGTGAGTCTAACCTAATGATGATGCAGTTAATACCAAATGAAATGGAATCAGAGAGAAGTTTAATCAACGCACTATACTCATTTATATTTTTTGTAGATCAATCGATTAAAATCCTTTGAAAACTCATTAACTCGTTGTTTGGAGCAAAAATTACCCACGCTACAGAGGATAGATTCTGTGCACTAAGACTAGCACCATAAACATACCCAAAAAATGGTTCCAAAGATTCAGAAATATGCGATGAAATGTAAAGCGGATTACTAACTTCAAGAGAACTCTAGAAAAACAAACTAAGATAGTAAATGAAAATCAAAAACATATATACAATATAATAAAATAGTTTATTACGATCATGTTTAAGCATAGTAACATTTCAGATACAACCCATTTTGGTGTTGTTCCAATGGAATTCCATCATAATATACCAACTCGTAGGTGCCCTTAGCAAGAACTCTTTTACAATATACGGGCCATGCCATAACGACTCAAATTTCCCTGTACCTATTACATCAGCTTCCTCATCGTAAAGAAGGACCAGGTCACCCTCTGAGAAGACGTGAAGTTGGACATGCTTGTCGTATTGTGCCTTTATACATCTCTTATGTGTTTCGTTGGCCAATGCGGATTCATGATGTGTTTCATCAAGATGGATGAGGTTAAAAATACACACTTCTTCAGAAGAGGTGTCAAGCAACAAGTCAATTGTGAGTTTTAACGACGGTATTTCAAATTGGATAGGCAAAATAGCTTCCAGACCATACACCAATTGAAAGGGGGTAAATTCGGTCGCGTTTCTCACCGAGGTTTGGTATGCCCACAAAGTCAAGTACATGATCAAATTCCAATTTTGTTTATGAACTATCATTCGTTGAAGCATTCGTTTAAGAATTTTGTTAATAGCCTCAACTTGTCCATTGGATTATGGATAACAAGGAGTAGAAATATCATGTGACAGTCCTAATTTGGCAGTCAAATCATTCATCATGTGATTGCAAAAATGATTACCATGATCTGTGGCTATAGCCTGTGGAACACCAAACTGTGAGATGACATGATTGAAAAAGAATAATGCAGTTTTTTTTCCTATGTTGTTGAATGTAGGCATCACTTTGGCCCACTTGGTAAAGTAGTCTACTGCTACAATAATATAACCATGCCCCCCGGACGAACGAGGGTTGCAGGTCAGGAAGTTAATGCCCTATTTTCAAAATGGTCACACAAGGATAACTTGATGCATCGACATTGGCGGTTTGCAGAATTTAAGATCAAATATCTAGCACGCATGACAACTTCTAACCCCGAGGATGTAGTCGCGAAATATGGTAGGCCAAAAGTAACTGGCGCAAAGTATCTTCTGCACAATAGTGTATCCAGAGAAGTGTCTACCACAAGCCCCAACATGATAATCATTTAAAACCTTTTCGACCTCCTCATGAGTGAGGCACCCCCTTAAAATCATATCGACACCACGATGATAAAGTGTATCTCCGGCGATCAGATAATATTTGGCTTGGTTTCAAATATGTCATTGTTCAGAGCGAGAAGTATCAGGTCAAAAATTATTAGTCTGGAGATAAATGGTAAAATAACCATACCAAGGATTAGATGATCTAATTAGAAAGAAAGAATCATCAGGAATATATGGTTCAAATTTATTAGTAGTACTATCAGAGGGAGGGTCGCAGAGAAGCTCAGAAAAAAATAAAGAATTATTTGACTTGGATTTGATGAATTCCAAATCAAACTCCTATAAAATGACAATCAATTTTGAATACTTGCCCCCAAAAATTGACGTGATAAAAATTAAGTCACGGGGTTGCAATCTGAAAGGAAATTAGTCTTCTGGAACAAGATATAGTGGCGAAATATTTGGACAACTTGAACAGTTGCCAAGGCAAGCTTTTCGATGTATGAATACTTCACTTCTGTATCATTGAGATTACGACTCAAATAATATATTAGATGTTATATTTGTCTTCTTCTTGGACCAATAACATAGCAATGGTCATATCAACCACGAAAATATATAAGAAATAATCACTCTAATAATTAGGGGGATACATTAATGATGCTCGTACAAGTGTATCCTTGATAGCATCAAAAGAAGCTTGCAAAACCTTATCCCAATGGAAGGGAATCCCATTTTTAAAGATCCGAGTAAATCCTTTATCCATTTCAGCGTAGTTGGGTATGAACCTCCTTAGGAAGTTAGCCTTTCCCTAAAGTTTCTGTAACTGAAGAAAATTTGATGGTGTGGGAAAATCAAGAATGGTTGGACCTTTAGTGGGTCGATTCAAATTCCTTATTTTGAGATAAAGAATCCTAACAGACGATCGAAACCAACAAAAAACACACATTTATGTCGATTCAGGCATATTTTGTAATGTCGACAGCGTAGAAATATAGCTCTCAAATGCATCAGGTGATCAGTTTGGTTTTGTGAATGCATGGGTAAATCATCTAGATAGGGTTGAACAATGTGCTTGATGTCATTGAAAGCATAATCCATTTCTCTGAAAATTTGCCCCAATGTTCATTATTCCAAATGGAAGTTTCCGATAAGAAAATGTGCCCAAGGGACAGATGAATTTTGTCTTATATTGGTCCTCTGGGTGGATATTTATCTGATTGTAGCCAGAAAATCCATCCATGAATGAAAATATTTCGCATCCAGCACAATCGTCAATAATCTGGTTGACATATTGATAATCAACGCATAAGCAGAGTGAGATGATTGAGGAAAAGTCTCGTAAAGATAAAGGTCCGATCCAGAATGGGTTGGAGTTGAAGGCATTTTGTCTTATGGAATTTATTCAATGGAAATCAAACTAGGTGGAAGGATTTCACCGTCAGGCTCGAAGTATATTTCAGGAGGTTGACTGTGCGATATGGGAGACTCAATGGCTACAATAGATTTTGGGGTGATCGATACAGGAACAAATTCTAGTTGTTTGACTTCGGGATTTAGATGTTTTGGTAAAATAACGAAAGGATCTAGATTAACTTCCAGCTGAACAACATCAGGTTTGAGAGGTATGGTCTCACTAATTGGATGGATCATGACCACAGGTAGTTGTGAGGACTCTGTCTCGACAACAATAGATGAACCAAGATTTGTAGAAACAACTTGATATTATTCTGGTATATGTGAGGATGATGTCGCACTAGAGGTACTAATAGTATTAGTTTCGGTAGAACGATGTCGCCTTCGCCGACCAGAAGTGGTTTTCTATGGTAAAGGTGGTTTTAGTGCTATTATATGTGAACGACGGGGAAAGGGATGTTATTTTTCCTAGATGAATGATTTATTTTATGAAAAAAACAAATAGAAAAAATAAAAGGGTAATTCTAGGCAAAAGGTTTACCAAGTAATTGTGAACTGCAAAATACCTCCTGCCGAACCAAGAAGTATGGGAAAAAAATATCCCCAAATGTTGTGTTAGGTGTATCATAAGTTACAAGGTGGCTGAATCAGTTACCTATGGATGGATAGCAACCTAAATTTTTCCTTCCAAATATGCCTGAAGTTACGTGGAGGACCAAGTCCATATTAGCGTTGTCTAATGTGGAACCGCACAGTGAGAGCACCCCCTTATACTTTTAGCACTAGAACACTGCCCTATATACCCAAAGGTACATGGAAGAGCTCCAATATACTTATGTATGTGGAGTGAGGTATCATACTCGAAATGTATCGCAAACAAGTTAACGACATATGCTATGTTTAACGATGCTATAACACGTCTCTAGCCTAGAACTTATAAATGTTCTCATTAATGTTCCAATCCTTTCTTAGGTAAATTGATGTAAATTTTATGTTGATATTTTTTAAACTTTGTCTTTGAGGTTCACCACATGATGTGATGGAAATTCCTAAAAATGAAAACTAAATGATAAACAAACTTTTCAATTTAGCTTTTTCAATGAAAATCCTAGCTACTAAGGGAAAGAAAAATCAGTTTTAGAGCAAAAAACAAAGAGTATAAACTAAAATGTAACTTTCTTAACTTGCTCCTATGCAACACACACAATTCACTATATGCACATGCATTTTTTCTTTTCAGCGCCCTTAATGTGAATGCAAGAAAGGAAACTATATGTATCAATCAATAAAACAAGTCACTTTCTTCTTTGAGAAACGAGGAATGAAACAATAATTTCTCTTTTAGGAAAAATGAAGAATGAAACTACAATTTTTCCTATAGGAAACGAGGAATGAAACATAAATTTCCTTTATGAAAAAAAATTGATCTAATGCAGAAATAAAAAACTTTGAATTTGATTTTCCAATGATAAAGAAAAATACTAAAGAGACATTGAACAAATTTACTTTTCAAAGGAGGGAGAATCAGGAAAGTTTACTGGTCTCTAAGAGGTATCAGACAATTGAGAATACAACAAAAAAATGGCTAAGAATGATAGCAATGAAAAATTTAGATGAAATTTGGTTGGTTAGGTGGGAAACACAGTCTCTAAGTGGAGACAGTGCGTTGCAGTGCACCCCTGAGTGGGAGACAATGCACTGCAGTGCACTGTGTCTTGAACAATAGTGTATTGGGCACAATAGGATTGAAAAAACAAGCAGCATAACACACTTCTAATGCAACTATTTCATTCAAATGTATAATAACTAAAAGTATATGCTATTGATGAGGATAAGCAGAGGCAAAAACACTAGGAATGAGAGGATACTCCCCAACGGAGTCGCCAATTTTCTATGCGAAAATGTGATCTATGGATAAAACAAATTCCCTAAGTGTGGTGCTAGTCACTTAGAAAAACAGAGGAAATAATTACTACCAATTTATCTAAAATAAGAAAATATATAGAATGGTGAAAGAGCCTACTTGTGATTCGAGCGCTTCTCCTTCAACTTCTGTCTTTGTTATCGTCGCTCTTAATCCAACTCAAATCGCTAGATCGATTCCTGCAAACACAAACAAAGAACAAAAAACAACATGAAATATACATATATCTACTTATCTTACTCAATCAAATTGATTAGATATAAAATATATATATCATTCAAGAATCCATTGCACAAGAAATAGAGACATATATATGGGAAAATGAACAACAATATTTATTAAAGAGTAGAAGGGGGACGTTACAACCAATGATCGATTTGTTGCCACCAGCTCCAACTTCATCCCAGCCTCATCACATCCAACATCATACTAGCAACACATCAGTACTTTCACTCTCTCAAATGAGAATCCAATTACATAACTTTACCAAATTTCTTCCCTCCCTAGCACTAGAATGAGTGCTAAATTTATAGGGAAATTGATGGTAGTTTCTCAATGAATGACTTTCTAATAATAGGAAATACGTGTTCCCAAGATCAGATGTTAGATGGACACTTGGATTTGAAGTTTGACACATATGGATTATTCTAGAAGGCACTGGCCATGTGGAGATTCCCGGAACAATGATAATTCCTCTCCTAGGTGTTCAACACACTGTTGAATGTTGGGAAGTGCATTGAAGTGCACCCTTGAATGGAGGATCTTGTATTGCAACACAGTTAGTCCCTTTAGAGGCTTCATTAGTGAGTCAATAAGTGATATAACATATACTTCAAACCTTGTAAATCTCACAATATAAGCCAGGAATGAATTGTTCTTCTTTTAGGGCATATAACAACTGAAATGTAAGGGAATGATAGACCCTATTTCATTGGCCCTGGTGATGATGTCCAGTTTGACCAGGTCATGGGGGATGATGCCCAAATTGACCTATAACAGTCGTCGTCAGCCTGTTTTGTAGAACTGGTACCCTCATTCTCATATTTTATTATTGAGAATATTTTAAAGAAAAAAAAAAGTAATAAGGATTTTTTGAATTAATATTTCCTTTTTGGGTTTTGTTTTCAAATAATTTATATCAAGCTTCATATGAATTCATCATGGATATAATTTGTTCAAAGTTTTTAACGTAAATATAATTTACTTAACATTTCTCCTCCATTATATATTTTGTATGTAAAATGAATTATATATAAAATATATCGATATTTATATTACAACAATTTAATAAATGGTGTTTGTATTTATATGTATTTGTATGTATAAACTCATAAATTGAAAGTAATTATAATTAAATACATCATTGGTTGCAAATAAGAAGAACAAGAACATGAGGGCTATGATTCCACAAGAGAAGGAAGCCCTATGATTCCACATGAGAGGAGCCCTACGATTCCACAAGAGAAGGGAGCCCTATGATTCCCCAACTTTTATCGGATATTCGACGAACACAAATATCATTGGATATCTGATGAGAAAAATTATCTTTGAATATATGAAAATACGTTAGTCAAATATCTGATGACAAAACAACTAGTCTAAATCTATAAATATATACACTATCATTATATTATATACACTCATAAACATACACACAAATACATACATAATTCGAGATTTAAGAGACATGAACCTTGATAAGATGATTTCCATATGCCACATTCACCAATCTATGAACCACTATTGACATTGATCCAAAAACTTTGTAATCGACATTGCAACATTTCCAACTCCAATTTTTTTGTAAAATTTGCTTAAACTAAGGAAAAGGGAGTATTTCGGGAATGAAGTTCTAGGAAAATAAATCAATTGACCATGGCATTATAAAAATTGCAAGTTTATCAAATTCTTTCTGTTCTACAATATAGACTACTGCAAGGGTTTGAGATTCCAAGGGTATTGGAAGAAGTGCTTGAAGTTTGAAGGAATCCATGGCCTTGAGACAATTCTACAATGAAATAAGGGGTTTGAAGCTTAAGGGTGTTCCAGACTATATAAATCCAATGTTATCCAAGGACTTAATCAAGATGAAGGTCACCCAAGCTATGGATGATTGCAATGCCAAATACATTTAGATAGGCTTGATCAATCCACTAAACCATGTTGTTTAGGATGATCTTGTTTTTTTCTTATTTGGTTGCAGTTCTTGAAGAGCGTTATAATCTCGAGCATGAGAAGCACAAGAAGGAGCATGATTTCTATTAATTTCAATTTCAGGTCTTTACTCTTACCTCTACATTCCTTAAAAGTGTTCTTGCATAAATAAAAAATATTCATTGTAGATAAGAGAGAATGATAAACGTATGTAATGCATCTTTGAAAATGTGTAAGAAAAAATGAACCCTAGAGGGAACTATTTATTTATTATACAGTTCCTCCCATAAGCAAGAAGAATAGATAACTTGGGATATGATTTGGATAGGGATGTTAAAGCCAATGGCCCCAACTTAACCCCAAATAATTTTATGGGTCATTTTGTTTGTGATGCTTCAATTGGAGTAGTGAGAACAAATAACATAGTCTATTCCCTTGATTAACCCTTAATTAAAGGTCTAGTACAGGAGAATGCACCTTCACATCTCATTTCAAATATTTTTTGTTTAGTGTTAGTTCTGAAACTTATGACATCTATATACTAAAACATGCCTTTTACTACACCAAGAAATATTCTGGTAGGAAATCCAGTTATTACTTTTGTGTTATGTGTAGCTTTGATATAGTTTCGTTTTTTGCATCAATCGCTTCTATTGGCCCTATGTAAGCACATGTTAAATCCATTAGGATAGAATACAACTGGTTATTTTTTGTCTTCTCAGAATTTTCATTCACATGCTCATGGTATATTTTTATGTGATTGGATATTAGTTAGCTGTGTTTCACATTAAATTATGGAATTATTGGTTGACTTAGCACATTGACATGTCCTATGATTGTTTTAATGATATAGTTAACATAACACCTGCTACTTTCTTGGTTTATAGTAGTAGCGTAATTGTCTCTTAGTGTACTTTTTGATAGTTCAGAGTATTAAGTAGGGTGTTGATGAGTGAACTGATAGTGTTGTAATATTGTCCACAACATTTCCAAAAAATTAACAAGGGTGTTGCAATGTGTTGGCAATATGATGCAGAGTGTTGTCCTTGATGGCAACCCACTGAATGAAGATGAAGACATATGACTGTTGACATGTGTTGTCCTTGATGGCAAACCACCTGATGAAGTTATTCTTGACTTGATGGACTTGGTAAATGATGTAAATCTGATGTGATATGATGTTTGTTGACAATATGATGCTGAATGTTGTCCTTGAAAGACAACCCCCTTGATGAAGATAATGGCAACTTACTTGATGAAGTTGTGCTTGATAGAATATGTCCTTGATAAAGGAAATCTGATGTATCTACAGTGTGAATAGAAGGCAATGAAGAAAGGAACTCAAAATGTGCTCAAAGTATGATGAAAAGAGTATGTCTCTATGTATACGCGGATTGGACTAGGGGAAGTCGCGTATGCATGCGGAAAATAACGTGCCAAGTCGCGTATGGGCTAAAGCGCTCTAAAAGTGCAAAACTAGGGGTAATCACCATGGTATTGACCCATTGTATTGGGTAATGATCCGCCTAATTGACCCCGTCCAGGTTGTTTTGGGCTTATGGTATTGTTTTGGTCCATGGTATTGAAAAAGGGGCTCATGGTATTGAAAAAGGATAAACCTATATAAGGAGAAGAAATTGATTGTGCAAATAAAAAGAGTGAGAGAAAGATGTCTGAGATAAAATGAATACTTCTTTGTGAAGTATATCTGTATGGAAAGGGTAAAGGTTTGATGATAGATCTGAATCTATGAAGCACTTATGAAGAAATGATGAAGCGGGATCTTTAGATCTGAAATGTACTTGTATCTGCTAGATCTGTTTATGGGTGATTAGATGCGAGATGAAGGCGGCTTATCATCGATGAAAAAGGGTTAGTCCGAACTAAATATCTGATACGAAGAAGTATCTTGCTCTATAATGATTGAAGATCTATACGCTATAGCGCGGAGGAAGCGCGCATATCTGTAACCCATTTGAAGAAAAGCGTATGCGCGATGAAATATCTACTTTGAGTATCATTTGGTTTGTGTGGACGGAAGCGCGTATATACGCGACATCTGAGTGAAAGGAAAACACGTATGCAAACTAGGTAGAAACTAGGAGTTTCTTGAAGCAAAGAGAGTATGAATCTATCTTATCTATTCTTGTGTTTACAACTATCGATCAATGTTGATATGTATCCCCAGTAGTGATGTATGTTTGTGCTTAAAAGTATGGAAAGGGTCTAATATGAAAATATGATGAAATGTGGCCTACAAGTGGTGTCCTAAAGGAAGCTTTGGATCGAGTGTGAAAATTGATGAAACGTGGTCCATAGAGGTGCTGAGGGTTGTAGCCTTCAGTCAGGGGGTTGTAGCTCCCTTCCAGGAGAGGCTGGTAAACGAGATCAGGGGGTCGTAGCTCCCATCCAGGAGAGGCTGGTAAACGAGTCAGGGGGTTGGAGCTCCCTTCCAGGAGAGGCAGTATTAGCGCGAAGTGGGGTCCCTGCGTCTTTGCAGTCCAAGTCTGCGCTTGGCCCACCTTATGTTGTAACATGTTTTCTCTATAATAAAAATATTGAAGGCTGAGCAACTGCAGCGGTGGTTTTCTCCCGTTTTGGGTTTCCACCTAAAAAAATCCTGGTGTTCATGTGTGATGCTTTGTGTGATGGCTTATTCAGTTATTACTGCACATGTTTACAGTTTATTGAACATCTGATAAATGAATGATGGAATGATCTAAGTGAAGAGTTAATTACATATCTAGATCTTTGTGTATACGCGAGTTTCACAAAGGGGATCCGCGTATATACGCAGGTTTACTGAAGGAAAGTAGCGTATGGGTTTTAAGGAATGAAAAGGTAAAAGTTTTGAACTTGTCACATTATCTTGATTCACCCCCCCCCTCTCGGTATTTTTCCCAACAATTGGTATCGGAGCAGGTTCTTCTGTAGAAGCTTGATCGCTTGAAGGAGATCCGTCATAATGGGAAAGAAGCAAAAGAAGAAGCCCACTCGGAGAAAGGAGATATTTCAGAGAACATGGATACCATAAATCAAAGAAAATGAATCAGATAGTGATTGGGGTCATCCTTTGCATGATCTTAGTGGTACAAACAATAGTGAAGAATATGCTATCGACCTAGAAGAAGATTTTGACCAAGCTCTACAAGTACTCATGGCACAGAAGCAAAATACTCAAAGTAAGGAGATGTCTCAGAAAACCGGTACAGCAGAAGTTGACAAAGATGAATCTAATAGTGATCCTTGTAATCTTATCTGCACAAGCAATGATGTAGATAGTGAAAGTAATGTTGTGGATTTAAAGAAGGTTATCAAAGACCAACAAAGAACTTTTAATGAGAAGGACGCTACCTCCAAAGCTTTGGTATTTAGACTGAAAAGGATGTTCGATGATGTATACAATCGAAGTAAAGGATATGAAGCTGGAATCATCTCTCTGCAAGCAGAACTTGAAGAATAAAATGAGAAGAATGAAGGACTTGAAGCCCGAGAAAACGGTTCTCTAAAAGCAGTGCCGGAAAAATCAAGGAAGAATAAAAAGTCTTGGTGAAATCATCTCTCTACAAGAAAAACTTGAGAAGCATCCAAGTAAGAAGAGTGAGGAACCTATACAATCATTTGAAAAGGAAGGACTTGACGAGAAATCATTTCCCTCAAAGAAGACACCGGATAAATCAAATAAGAAGAATGCGAGGACTTTCGATGAAAACATATCTACGAGAAAGAGATCTCCAAAGCATCGAAAAAGAATGAGGAAAGCTACAAGCCTTATGTGAAGAAAACGAAAATTGGCTGAAAGAAGAGATCCTAAATCTGAAGGATCAAGTTGAAGATGGAAGAAGGAAAGAAGAAAGCATGACAAAGCAATGTCAAGCCCTGGAGGTTGAGGTAAACATTCTCAAAGGTAAATTAGAAGAAAAGGTTAGACTTTTGAGGTTTCAAGATAGTACTAAGATTTTGGATAACATTCTTAGTAGTCAAAGGTCTCCTTCTATCAAACTTGGTCTTGGTTTTCATGAAACTGTTAAAGGAGAATCTAGTTCACAAGGAAGTGCTAAAGATTCAAAGGAATTCAATACAAAACCTGAAGAGTTGAAAGAAACAAAAGGTCAATCAACAATGATGAAATCTCAAAGGAAATCATTCAATAATGTTGAATGTTTCAAATGTCATAATTATGGAATTATTGGTTGACTTAGCACATTGACATGTCCTATGAGTGTTTTAATGATATAGTTAACATAACACCTGCTACTTTCTTGGTTTATAGTAGTAGCGTAATTGTCTCTTAGTGTACTTTCTGATAGTTCAGAGTATTAAGTAGGGTGTTGATGAGTGAACTGATAGTGTTGTAATATTGTCCACAACATTTCCAAAAAATTAACAAGGGTGTTGCAATGTATGTCTAACTAAAATTAGGACAAGAAATTTGTTTTTTAAATAATTTTTTATTGACATGTTGTCCCTTCAACCTTCTCAGAATGGTCAAGGGTTTTTGTCTAAATATATATGTCTATTCAAAATTCATTGTGCAGTTCCTTTTCTTCTTTTGTGTGTTTGTTAGTTACGTGATTCCAAATCTTGTCAACATGTATGTAGACATCCTCAAAAGTATTCATGTTTCATAATTTTCCATGTCTTGCTCAATAAGTCAATCGATATTGGCTGGAAAAGAGTTAATATCTCAATCCAATAAGTCAATCAATATTGTTTGACAATGAGCTAATATATCAGTCCAATATATCAATTAGTTTTGGCTGGTAAGGAGCTAATATCTTGCCAAAAATATTAAATTTTGATTTGAGTCTCCATAAATGTCAACCTTGTAAATGCCATGGTCTAGTATTGTCCTTCTCAATCTATGCAAAGCTGTAGAGAGTTCCACAATATTCACGGTTGGTATGGAAATGCCTAATTGAAATGTGATTTTAAAGTAAGTAGGCTTGAAATTGACAAAAAAAATTGGTAAGGCAAAAGAGCCTAAGAGTTTAAATTGGATTGAGAATACATTGGGAAAGACTTGGAAACTACAAAATATAAATACATACACTCATTTTGACATGCCAAGAAGAGGTTAAATTGAGTGAGTCTAACATTGTCCAAGCGAGCTATATTAACAATCAAGTGCCATCAAATAAATATGGGCATTTTTCACTTTTGAGGATTCTTGGGAGAAAGGAAAATTTCTCTAGAAGATTTTCTAGATTTATCTAATTCACTAATTGTTATTTATTGAACTATTCTTTCTTCATCGTAATTGTTTTATTTCTATTCTTTCCTCATATTTTTTTATTGATTCGATTAGTAAGGCTTTGAACTTGTTGGTTATCCTTTAATAATTCTTTCGTGTCTCATTAAAATTAATTGATTTAATTATTAGGGATTTGACCTTGTTGGCTATCCTCTACTCATTCTTTCCCTTCTCATTAAAATGATTGATTTAATTATTATGGATTTTACCTTGTTGGATACCCTCTACTCATTCTTTACCATCTCATCAAAAGTAACTATGTTTATCTTATTATAGACATTCCTCCAAACAACATTAGCCAATGGAGACCAACTACCATGGAGGATTGATCAACGCTTTAAGATTTTATATTGGCTCATTGATTTTCTCTCATTTTGGCTAGCTTGCCAATAACTACATTGAAGGACCCCTCGTTTTGATTGATGCTCTTGATCAACACACATAAGCATTTCCTTTTCCAATTTGAAAATTTTTAACTGTGAAGTTGATATCTTTCGTACCACTGTAATGAGTTAATAACTCTATTTTACTGCAATGGTTCCATGGATGAAATATGCATAGAGAAAGTAATAAATAAATGCCAAGGAAGTGAAACATACTATTAACACTACCCACATCCACTCATCATGAGCCATAATGTTTCAACAAGGAAAAAACTTTCTATGTGATCATCTTGTTAGTGGGATTCTACATCTGCTATGTGACAATATCCACTAGGGAACTGTGCAACATATTGTAAGTTGAAAACAATGGATCGTCCAACATCAAGATACCTGCCACAAAGTAAGATGAGTATCAAGAAGTGAATTTGAACTACTAAGAGGCTGAGTGCCCTGTTTTACCAATCAGGTAGTTTTTCTTCATTTGTTAGTCATAAAATGCTACAAAACACTAAAAAATTACTTTTCTATATACTTAGTTGGTAATGTGTTAATATATAATTTTAGTACTCCAAAACAAAGCTTTGATCACAAGAATAATTACCTATAAATCTTACTTATTTTGTTGTGATTATATTCATCCCTAACCTCATTAGCTTCCACTTGATTTTATTTATGAAATGATTTTAGATTTTTCATTTATTTTTAAATCTAGATTCTATATTTCTATATTTGGGTGTACATTATAGTTTTTTCATATATTTGGATACCTATTTGTGCTCTTTTATTTTATTTTTGGGAGTGAAAAAGAAAAGGAATCCTATAATCCAACCTCGTTGAAAAGCACATAAAAAACGTTTTCTTATATGTTCACTGGCTCTACATTTAGATTAAAATATGACACTCACACACATAAAGAAGTATTTACAGTCCTAAGGGTTATCCGAGTGGTTTGACTTGCAATGCAGAATCCATATTAGCTAAGGAGTTCATGAGGTCAAATCCATCTAGGTCCCTTCAGATTAAAAATAAGATACACACACATATATGAAGTATTTTTAGTCTCAAGGGTTAGCTAAGTGGTTTAAATTGCAATACAGAAGCCATATTAGCTAAGGAGGTCATGAGGTCAAATCCACCTAGGTCCCTTCAGATTAGGAATACATCAAAATTTACCCCAAGCACCATCCACAAAATTAAGCTTGTAGGGTTTCCTAGAAGAAGTTTCCCGTGTAAATGTATGTGTGTGCATGTGAAAATATGCTCGAAATGAAGTTTGGGTAAACAATGGATTTTCAAACCTTCCTTTATTTAGTGCAAATGGCCAAATATCACACACATCATAAAAATTTACAAACATCAAAACCTTTTTTTCTTCATGGGGTCATAGAGTGATGATGGAAACATTTTAACAAGCTACAAAATTCTTGAAATTGTTCTGCAATGCAAAATTTTCTAATCCTTATCTAGGCATGCCACACAAATTCAACATCTTTAGGACAATCAAACAATATTTTGACACAAGGATAATGCATTTTGACATGCTTGAGACATATCATTAGGTTTCAAGCACATTGCAACCATAATCAATTGAACTTGTCAAGTGATTGTTTTCTCAATGTAATAAGAGTTGGGACCAAAAGCTATGAATGGCTAAAAGTTGGCCAACACTCAAATTGTAGTTTCAACTATGATGCTAAACTACCATAGATTTGGGATGGTACGTAGTTTCAACTTTGGACATATAAGCACTGTTGTTTGAGACAATATAAAAGTTAGTTAGTTTACTCTAGTCCAAATGGTCATAAGTTATTCTCGGGTACCATAAAATTCTAATGGGAACTAAGGTGTAATCATGATGGTAGATACCTTATTAAATAATATATTATAGGATCCTATTTTGACCAATTCTAGTTGACATCCATACAATTTTTATGTTAAAAACTTATGATTACATAAGGGGAATTTTCCCATGAAAATTTCAAACACGACAAATACAAAGATTTCCTGACATGTTTTCATGTACTTAATTACCAAATGCTAACTTTTATTTTGTAACTACATGGGACATGTTGACTCTTGTGGTAGGCTCCTCAGTAATTTCACATAATGTTGTTCTTCTAGGTTTGATGTATCTCCCTTCCTCAAGTTTCTTATTAGGTACTAAAATTTAGGCTTAGGTGAGAGAAAACACTGTCAAGAAATCAACAATAAAAAAACCTATAAGGGAAGAAACTCCAAAACAATATATCAAAAAAAGCAACTACACTCAGAGCACACAATTAATGCTGACCACAATATTTTCCAAATTATTCTAAGCCGGAGATAAATCACATGCATTATTGTGTAGAAACTCAATTTGCATACACAACAAAAACACATGTACTCAGAGCATGCATTAATCAATATTGACCACAATATTCTCTAAATGATTCTAAGCAAGAGATAAAGCAAGAGATAAATCACACACATTATTGTGTAGAAGCTCAATTTGGATACACAAGGGGCTAGCAAAAAAATGCATAAATTGAATTAGAAACTCAAGAACCATCTCAATAACACCAATTTCAAGTGAAGATACATAACATGCCATCAATACTATGATAATTATTTTCATAGGAAATGCAAGTGTCCATATCCAACAAGAATAAAGGAAAAATTTCCCACCAAGGGTAACCTATTTGTCTCTACATGACCTATCTGCGATAAAATGGAAATTATAACTCTTAAATTTATTTATGTACAAACTTCAAAGAGTAAATGACGCAACACCTTAATTTCAAGAGAAGGGTAGATTGTTCCCGCATAGTCCTATTTGATCTCCATTTATAACTCCATCCATCAATTAACCACTTGTAGTGTGTATACCAAATGTCAATGAATCCTTTATTTGCTTAGGGCATCTTTCCATCATGTGCATATTATGAAAACATATTTTTGATGATAAAATTCATT
This sequence comes from Pinus albicaulis, assembly GCA_034641835.2. NCBI lineage: Eukaryota > Viridiplantae > Streptophyta > Pinopsida > Pinales > Pinaceae > Pinus > Pinus albicaulis. The sequence continues at coordinate 1,031,539,568 of CM076582.1, forward strand.
GAGATGAAGTATTTTGCGTCTATGATTAATGAATGAATGAATGAATATTATATGTTAATGAATGATTGCTATATGTTTACTTATGTACAAAATCACATGTTTCTTTATGATTTTGTTGTTTTTCTAGTGTCTATGCATGAATATTAATGTGTTGCTTTCAACTATTTTCTAGTAGATAGATTGGGTATTGGGGAATTGAGAGTGATGTGAGGGGGGAAGGGGCCATAAGAGATTCCACCTTCATGCGGTTGGCCCTATTCAGTAGATAATAAATTAGTATTTTTATCATCTTGGAGCAAACCTCCCTCAATCCAATAAAGAAACAACAAAATCAATGTTGACTTTGATATTGCTTCCTCAAAACGAGGGAGGTTTGCTCCAAGTTTAGACTAATTCAATAAATTGTTTTCGAAACTAAGAGGAGCTCCTTCAGTTATTCATGCACTCACGTATTTTTAATTATTATTTTTTCATAAAAATGTTGGTTAATTTATTCTATTATTTTGTTTATTCTTTTAAGTGCTCTAAAAACACTTTGCAGACAAGATTTTGGATCAAGACAACTCCATATGCTTTGGATATACATGCCATGGTCAATCATCATACTAATAAGAGATGCACTTTTATTATCCATTCCATACGCTTTTGCAGAACCTAAATTTAAACCGTTTTGCCAAACAACTGCCAATGGTGCTAAATCAAGACTTCTCATGAAATAGATGCTTCCCCGTCTATTTGCATTTGAAGTAAATATATTTGTTAATAAGTTTTTACATGCACAAAGTTTTGTCTTACCTATAGTTTGGATCTTATCAGGAGTGTTAATATTGCATTTTATATTATGTTTGGTAACTACCTTTAAACTAAACTATGCCTCATTGGTATTGTCATGACACATAATGTGTTCTGCTTCATGCAAAGCTTCTTGGACGTGTTTCAATTTTATTGCATTCCGCCAAATTCCATCATTCTTAAGACTATCTATATTTTCATCCATATTTTCATCCATAATAGTATTGTAGGTATTCAACTATTGTTATCTATAATAGTTAGTTACTTAGCTATAATAGTCTTGTTATCTGTAATGGTTTCAACGTTCTCACTGCTTCTTCTTTGAATCATGCTTGGTTATATAAATCAACCTACAGATATGGTACTATCAGATCCTTGTTTTTTTGTTGGGATATTGAATGATCCAGAAGTTGATATAAATTCACTTTCCATAAGGTAGTTAATCCTGATGCTCCACGACATTGCTTATTAAAGGTGTTCAATTCTATTTTTGGTTAAATTGTTGCATGGATAATTTTTAATATTTATTAATAGATACCGGATTATAACGATATGTTTTATAATTCCTAATATATTTTGGACTTCCAATAGTTTTAAAACCTTCAGTTAGTTAATGTGATGGTCAATTTGTGATTTAACAGAAATTGCATGATAAATCTTATTTTGTTCCTTTTTGAATCCAAAACGAGATTTAAATCTTAGTTTGAATGGGTTTCTGCTTTTAAATTGCAGCATTAGTATGATACTTTGGGAGATGATGATACCACTTGGCTTCAACCTTGCTATAAGGTTAATTTTAAACCTGGATATTTTTTTATGTGCTTTATTACTCTCATTTGCAAAATATAATAATGAAAATGAGTTACCAGATTTTTGTTATCGCTAGTCTGAACATGAATAATGTAGATCTTATTTCATTTCTCTCTCTTGCTAGACTTACTATATTTAGATAGTATAATATGAATGATGTATTCTCTACTTTCATTACAAACTTAAACTCTGATCTACACAACAATGCCAATGTACAACATTGATAATTGTAATTTCCTTGGTTTACATTGACCTGAAATCAGTGACACAATGCCAATGTACAACATTGATACTTGTAATTTCCTTGGTTTACATTGACCTGAAATCAGTGACACATTTTCTTGATATTTGATGTAGTTGGACATATCTCTTTCTTACATCTAGAAATTGGGCATATGAATAAAGTGAGGCAATAGTTGGAGAAAAATTCTTGCTTAGTCCATTGGTTTTCATCCATTATAAATTAAGGGCACGTATGTTAAATTGGAGAGAAGCTTCTAAGAAAGGCATCTGATTGATATAATTATGTGAGCATGCTTGTCTTCAAAGTCAAGCTAAACCAGTTGGTCACAACCACAAGCAAACCTAGTACTGTTAGAATCCAGTGCCCTAGATCTTATTCTTCTTCTCTAATATTAAGCTATTCCAAATTACCAACTTAATAATTTTATTCAATGACAATGTGAAAGTGTATCTAAGATGAAGAAGAAATTTTATAATGGAGCTTAAAGGTAGTCACACCATTCCTAAACCGCAGTTCGATATGGTTGAGGAGCTATATAATTTACTTACTGTTCATAATAATTTTGAACTATTTATGTTTCGCTCGATTGTCTTTTATTCTATTAAGAAAATATGAATGCACATCCCATGTGCAATACAAAATATTCTACAGATACAAGATAAAAGCATGGTCATGCTGTATATATTATACAACAAGTATGTATATCTTGGATTCAATCCGATCTAACAATGTACTAAAGCTAGATACTAAATCACTTCTAAAAATCAATTGCGGAATAAAAATCACAATCGCCAATCACATGAAGTAAAGAAGAATCAATCAAACCACAACATAGATAATTTCCTATGGAAATATTGCTACTCAAAACCCCACTATCTTCTGTTGTATATTCAACATGGATACATGAAACAATTACATACAATTCTTCTCACAAGATCCCTCCTGTACTCATCCAATTGTCTCACACTGTCCTGGACAAAAACTGACCAACACATAGCCAATTCTCAGCTTCTAAACAACCTTCCTTGCTTGCTCTATTCATGTGGAATGAAATCCCTATTCCATAGGAATTTTGTCCTTCCTTGACCTCCCAAGGATCATGGGAAATCTAATGAGTGTTTGGTTCCATGTGTGAAACCTAATAATTCTACAACCAATAGTCAGCTTCCCTCTTAGCTAGATCTCAACTGCGTCTCCACTGGAACTGACAAGCATGCAAATAATAATAGTAAATCCTTAGTTACATGTGAGATCACTGATTGTGAATTAAATAATATTTAATTCACTTGATCTCTCACTAGTGTATCTAACAGTTACAACTAGCACAACTGAGTTTAACTCACTTAACCAAGTTAAATTAATTACAACATGCATTAACTAATGCACCACTACACTTCAAACTCTGTTACAACTAGAATTACTCTGCATGCCTCACCAACTACTCTCAACTCGAAATTCATGAGTTAACTGAGTGTACCACACTCAGTTAACTATTACAATTTATTTTGAGATTATATTACATTTTATTATCCATATTAATTAAGGGATAACTAAAATATGCATGCACCAAATTTAGCCCACACCAGTGTAGGTGCTACTAAGACATGTGGTCCCACACTAGTGTAGGTGCTGCTTGGACCTCCTGGTCCCACACTAATGTAGGTGATGAAATTTTTTGTTGAACTTCAACACTCCCTCTCAACAAGAAAGGGATTATCCTTCACCCTGATCCTGCCTCTATGGTATTTGAATTTTATCCTGGTGAGTGCCTTTGTTAGAATATCTGCATCCTGATCTTCCATGGGAATATAATGAAGTAAAATTATTCACCTCTACTTAAAATATCTGAGATGGTGGTACCAGATATCTATGTGCTTGCACCTATCATGAAACATAGGATTAATTGAGAGTTTAATGCAACTCTGATTATCACAATGTATCACTGTCAGTTCCATTTTAGAACCAAACAAACCAACCAAGATATTTCTCATCCAGATAGCTTCACATGCAGCTTGAATATTTTCCATGTACTCCGCTTCCGCTGAACTAAGTGCCACAAATCGCTGCTTCCTCTTGTACCAAGAAATTGTTGGCAATCCTATGCTAAAGATCCCTCCTGGTGTGTTGTTTCTGTCTGATGGAATGCCTTCCCAATCTGCATTTGTGAAGCCTTGAAGCTTCACTCCTTCTGTCCATCTATACTATAATCCATACTCTGATGTGCCCCTTAGGTATCTCAATACATGCTTCCCCGCCTTCCAAAAGAGCTTGGTAGGCTTAACCATAGCTTGAATCAGCTGGTTAAGTGCATAGAAAATTCCTGGTCTGGTGTTCACTAAATACATTAGTGGACTAACTAACTTCCTATACCTAGTAGCATCCACTACCTCTCCAGAAGTAGCATCCTATTTCCTCCATTTTACTAGAAGAGGAGTGTCCATAGGTTTGCAGCTCTCCATGTGAAACTTACCCAGTATCTCTTTGGCATACTTTCCTTCAAAAAAAAAATGTTCACCATCTCGCTACCATATTTCCAAACCAGGGAAATAATGAAGGAGTCCCATGTCCTTCATTTTGAACTCCCTTGCAAGATCCTCATTGCATGAGTGTATCAGTTTCTCATCACTAGTAAAAATTAGATCATCAACATAAAGTACAATAATCAATAGCTTACCCTCAACCACAATCTAGTACAAGTTTGCATCATCTTCACTTTTGGTGAAGCCAAGTTCGGTGAAATAGTTGTCAATCTAAGTGTACCAAGCACGAGGTGCTTGCTGCAGGCCATACAATGCTCTCTTGAGTTGACATACATTCAAATCACTGTCGTAGATCTCGAAACCTTCTAGCTGATCTATGTACACTTCTTCCTCAATAACTCCACTGAAAAACACAGTTTTCACATCCATTTGATGAATGTGTCACCCCATCTGCACTGAGAGTGCAAGGATTGATCTAATGGAAGATTACCTTGAAACTGGTGCAAAAGTCTCATTATAATCGATCCTCTTAATCTGTGAGAATCCCTGAGCCACAAATATGGCCTTGTATTTCTCCACACTCCCATCAACAACTTGCTTTACCTTGTAGATCCATCTAGATCCAACCACTGATTTGCCGACTGGTATTGGGAAAATCTCCCATGCACTATTCTTGACAATGGAGTCATACTCCTCCACCATTACATCAACCCAAATTGGTTGATGCACTGCCTCCTGAAAGGAAGATGGTTCAATCATAATACATTTGTTCATAAGATCCATGAATTAAGTAAACCTCTCTCGAGACTTTCTCTATCTGCGCTGTGAAGTAGGGGCTCCTACATTCTCTGCAGCATCAAGTCTCAATCTATCAGCTTCCGTGGTGCACCTTCTACCATTTCTGATGGATGGCTCTGCATTAGTGTTTTTTTCCACTCCATGATCCTCCGCATGTGGCTGCTCCACATCTTGAGGCTCATCCTTGGGAACCAATAATTCCCCCTTTGCATGCAAATCCAAGTCCCTCTCAAGGGACAATCACATGGATTTCTCCTCATCAAATTTTATATCCCGTTGCACAACAGTCATTCAGCTGTTTGAAAAATACACCTGATAGTTGTGGGGAGTTTCAGTGCACCCCACAAAAATCCTAATCTCAGCTGTTGGTTCCAGCTTCTTCCTAGTGTCTTTGGTCACATGCACATAAACAGATGAGCCAAAAATCTTAAAATGTGAAACATCAGGTTTCTTACCAATGAAAGCCTATTTTGGTGTACTCATGCCAAATATCTTATGAGAACAACGGTTCTACACAAATACTATTGTGTTGCATGCCTCCCCATAGATGCATCGGTAGGCCCTGATCATGCAACATCATTCTTGCTGCACCCATAATTGTTTTTTTCTTTCTTTCAATGACCCCAATCTGTTGTGGGTTATGAAGCGCTATCAGTTCTCTCTAAATTCCTTCTTTGTTTTAGAAGTTCTTGAATTCGTTAGAGATGTACTCACCACCATTGTTGCTCCTAAGAGCCTTCACTTTCTTCCCCGTGTCTTTCTCCACCAGTGCTTTAAACTCAAGAAACTTTGAGAATGTTTGATCTTTCTTTTGCATGAAGTAGATCCAACACTTTCAAGAAAAGTCATTAACAAATATCACATAGTACTTATGTTTTGTTGTTGAAGCAACAGAGAATGGTCCACACACATCTATGAACTCTCTCAAGGATCCTTGAGGCTCGTTTCTCCTTCTCATCAAAGGTGGAATTTACATATTTTCCCAGAGTACATCCCTTGCATGTGTCTGACTACACAAGTGTACCCTTGGGAAGCCCAATAGAAATATGCTACATGACTTTGTGGTGAAGATGTACCAATATCCTGTGCCATAGATCATCCTCATCCAGGCTTACCACTTTTTTTGCCTTGCCCATAAATTTTTCACAACCATCTACATCCAGCTTAGAGAGATTCTTAACTCAAATCCATATCTTCTTGGATTTTTTTTGTTGTTTTGTGTCGCAGGAAAGATTTTCCTTCACTGAAAACAACATCATAACCTCTATCCTCCAACATTGCAACTGAGGCTAATTTTTTCTTCAAACCTGGTACATGGATTACATATTTTAATTGAAAGGGTTTACCTGACTGTCTCTAGAAGGAAATGGTACCAATCCTAGCAGCATTGTACCGCTCGTAATCACCCATTTCATTATGCATCTGGAGATCATTCTCCTTCAAGCTACTAAAAAGTTCCTTGTCTCCTGTCATGTGAAAGGATGCACCAATACTCAAATACCACACAAATTCCAATGCACTTGACACCATGCATGTGATCAATGATAAGTCAAGCTCAAATTGCAAGGCCAAAACCTCACCAATTGCAGATCTTGAAGCCTTCTTATTCTTCTTATTTTGTGGACAGTTAGTAGCATAATTCCCATGCTTGTGACAGTGAAAACAGTTCACTCTGGACATGTCACACTTCTTTCCATCTTTGGACTCAGATTTGGAATGGAAATTCTTTCCTTTCCCCTTCTTTTCCTTGGCAGTCAAAGCACAATCTTCTTCATCTTCATTCTTAGATGAAGATCCATCTCTGGTATTCCGTTTGAAATCTTCTTGCACCAAATCCGACCACATTCGTTCCCAATATAGTAGCTTTTCCCTTCCATTGATAGAGTCTTGATAACTATGCCAACTCTTGTGAAGTCCTAGGAGAGCTAGACTCACCAAATCATCATCAACGAGAGTAATACCAACGCTCCCCAGTTCATCCCGACATTGGAAAAAATTTGTTAAATATTTTGGCATGGAGTCACCTTTCTCCATCTTCATCTTCTTGAGTTTATCTTTTAGTGCCGATTTCCCATGGTCACTGCTGCTCTGAAATGGACCTATCAAAGCCTTCCACATTTCATATGGTGTGTATTTCCCATGGAGGCTTGAGACAATGTGGTCTCATAGTCCCTCCAGTAAGTTCCTCCTCACCTTTGCCAATTTCTTTTTCCATGCATCAATATTTGCAGCATTTGTCACATCGGCTTTAGGAACATCATTGTCAATGAATTATTTCAAGCCATTGTCTTCGAGTATTGCCTCCATCATGTCATTCCAAGAAATATAGTTATATTTTCCCTTGAGTGCATACTCCAATATCAAGCCATTGAAAGCCATTTTGATCCTGAATCAGCTGTAGCACCAAGAAATTCTTCTGCAAATTTGAATTTTATTCAGTCACAAATGCAACTCCTCCTCCACTATTGTGATTTCTTGTGATCTGATACCATGTATAAATTATACAAAAAGCATGTATATCATGGATTCAATATGATCTAACAATGTACTAAGTCTAGACACTGAATCACTTCTACAAATCAATTGCATAATTAAAAACACAATCGCCAATCACATGAAGCAAAGAAGAATCAATCAAACCACAACACAGATAATTTCTCAGGGAAAGCTTGTTGCTCAAAACCCCACTATATTCTATTTTATATTCAGGATGAATTCATGAAACAATTACATACAACTCTTCTCACAAGAGCCCTCCTGTACTCAAGTAATTGTCTCACATTTTCCTGGACAAAAACTGACCAACACTTAGCTAATTCTCAGCCTCTAAACAACCTTCCTTGCTTGTGCAATTCATGTGAAATGCAATCCCTATTACATAGGAATTTTTGCCTTCTTTTACTGCGCAAGGATAATGGGAAATCGAATGGGTGTTTGGTTGCATGGGTGCAACCCAATAATCCTACAACTGATAGTCAAATTCCCTTTCACCTAGATCTCAACTGGGTCTCCACTGGAACTGACATGCATGCAACTAATAATAGTAAATCCTTCGTTGCATGTGAGATCACTGATTGTGAATTAAATAATATTTAATTCACTTGATCTCTCACTAGTGTATCTAACAGTTACAACTAGCATAACTAAGTTTAACTCACTTAACTGAGTTAAACTAATTACAACCCACATTAACTAATGCACCACTGCACTTCAAACTCTGTTATAACTAGAATTACTCTGCATGCCTCACCAACTACCCTCAACTCGAAATTCATGAGTTAATTGAGTTTATCACACTCATTTAACTATTACAAGCTATTTTGAGATTAGATTACATTTTATTGTCCATATTAATTAAGGGATAATTAAAATAGACATGCACCAAATTTAGCCCACACCATTGTAGGTGCTGCTAAGACCTGTGGTCCCACACTAGTGTAGATGCTACTTGGACATCCTGGTCCCACACTAGTGTAGGTGCTGAAATTTCTTGTTGAACTTCAACACATGCCATACGATATGCATAATGCTTTAGTTGTTTTCTAACTATATTCCTTGGGTTTCATGACGAAACAATTTCTGTAATATATGACTCCCATATACGTTATGCTCTATATGTTCCCTACTGTTCATAATATTCCATTTTGCAGTTTAAGGGTCTCCAATGAACTTGGTGCTGGGAATGTTGAGGCTACATGCTTTTCAGTTTTTGTTTCGGTTGCTACATCTTCAATTATTGACATATTATTTGCAATAGTTTTTCTTCTTTGCAAAAAATTGGTTATCTCTTCAAAAACATCTCGACTTTCACAGAAAGAGTCTCATATTTGGTTCCATTTCTTTTTGCATCTGCCTTCTTAATGGAATACATGAAGTGTTGTGAGGTAAGTACTTAACATTTGCACCACTGATGAATTTTTTTATTAATTAACTATTTGTTACATGGTTAATTAAATAAGCAACACATTAGAGGTAAATTATAAAAGGAAATGGAAGCGAACATATAAACCTATATTTCATTAGGCATGGATATATGATCTAGTTCAGAGTACTATGTTGCTAATGTGAACTTAATATCTTGTTATATGGTGGTTTTTCTGTTAGGCATACTCAAATGTTTCAAGTTTGGATTGGGAATTACTATAAGTATTCAGGGTCCCTTGCTATAGGTGAATTTAATCATTTGTAATTCCTTTGTATTTATTGGTCTTTACTTATAGGGTCCCTTGCTATAGGTGAATTTAATCATTTGTAACTCTGTATTTATTGTTCTATGAGACTTGTTGCTTGAATGTTGTTTTTTCTTTTAGACACAATTTTTTTATATTCATGCTTGTATTGTTTTTTAAACAAATTTTCTATGTTTGCAATTTCTATAGTGAGATAGTTGAAATGTATCAAAATTCAAATCAAGAACACTAAACGATAATTTACATAATTGTAGTTTGAATAACTGCCACAACTTTAGTGAAGGTTGCAGAAACTGTTAGTTCTAACTTTTTTCATTTAAGCATATGATGTTTCCAACAATGTTTCTTTTTTTTCAATATGGTTTAAGAGTTCTACAACATGTTGTTCATTTTTTCACTTTTTGTTTTATGTGTTCATTATACCCTAGTTAGATTCCAAACATGGTGTGAGAGACAAGTTCTGACTGATGAAAATGAGCTCCTAGTAAAATGATAAATCAATTTTTCAGACCTGCATATCTTAAGGAAAGAAACTTCTAAGTGGGGTGGATTGCAATGAATGTGAATGTCACTATAAATAATGGCTGCCACCATGTAATATTGCGTAATTGAGAAGTTTGATAGAAAAAAATTGTGGCTTCCACGATGAAATATTTTATAATTTAGAAGTTTGATAGAGAAAATTGAGTCTTTGAAAACTCAAGACGAATTATTTTTGTATATAGATAGAAAGAAAATATATTGATTTACACAAATGACCCATAAATATTTCAATGGGACTCTCTTTCAGCTTAAAATAGCTAAGGAAATTTTTCCAGAGTATTTGGGCTACAAGGGGTGACACAGTAAGGTTCTTGATGCAATCTATTTGAAATTTAAAGACTCAATGTTTGATTCATGTAAGTCATGTAGAGTTTCCAAAGAATCTTGGTAATTGGGATATTTTGAGCAGTGCTTTGAGAAATGGAACACATCAAATATGATCTCTCTATGCTATAAATTCTTCAAACTGAAGATGAAAAGAGACAAATAGAGAAACACACACTGTTACCAAACCAAAAATGTAAAATAGGTACAACGTGGGAAATGAATTTTCTGAGGTTTTGCTGCTTGGAATGTGTGCATGTTTTTTTTAAATATATGCAAAACCAATTAAATTTTAAAAAAAATGAAAATCCTTAGTCCTAAGCTTGTAGCATGTATTCATACCACATGTTTGTGCCCTGTTTCCATCCTATGTATCTGCACTTATACTCTTTTCTATTCCCATACTTATTACCAATGAGTGTGCAATATTGTGCCTAGACTCATGCTCCTTCCTACCTCTACTATCATTGGAAGATTGAAATTATTGAAAAAGCGGTTGCTATTGAAAGAAGATATAGAAGAAATTGATTAAGTTATTTTTATAGAAAAGAACAATGGAAAATTAACAGCTTATGTGGTAGACATTTGGAGATTGCTATTTCTTTATTTTTGATGATGAATTAAATTGTGGGCAGATCTCATTCTTTAGTTAAATCTCTTTTTTTCAACACTATAATATTGGGTGGATTTCTTTTCTCTTCTCTATTTTTAAATATATGTAGTTAACATTGGGTGGATTTATTTTCTCTTCTCTATTTTTAAATATATGTAGTTTTAATTTTTGTACTTTAGATGAACTATTTGCTTGCTAATTTTGTTTGACTTGTTGATCTTTGACAACATCCACCAGTGGTAGTTTTTTCATCTCCAATGGGTTGTTGGTAGATGCACATACTCAAGGGAACTAGGGGGAAGCTAAAGTTCTGATGTTGATGCTAATGGAAAACACTATTGCTGAAAAATACTTGTTGGGTGAAGTCTCAAATTCAAGTAGTGTGCAACAACCACCGACTCCTTAACCTCCACATGCAACTACTTCAACTCTTGTAACAATGCAAGGACAATCAATAGCTGGTAATTAGCAGGATCTTGCTTCTGTGACTTCGACATCTATGTTGGGGGTCTATATGCCATTTTTAGATCCTATTCAACTCCTACTGCGATTGTAGGAAATGCATCAGGTTGGGATGATGTTAGAGGATTATATATATGCGAACATTGCTAGTCAACAAGCCACATGCATTCCTTGTCTTTTTACAGATTATGAAAATTTTCTCATGATATTGTTTATGAAAATATATATGCATGCACCAGTATTGAACTATATTATAAATTGCAGGGTGAAAGATCTATTATTTATTAGTTTAATACTAAAAAATAATTAATGTCTAGCATACTTTTCCGCATATACTATTTTCAATAGAATGCAAACATTAGAGATTCTAGAGATACCAAATCAAGTCGAGCCAATGAAGTTCGATTGTTTTCCCATTTTTAAAGTAGTTTCTTATGTGGTAGACATTTGGAGATGTGATTTTTATTATATATATATTATTTTTATTTTTGTTTATTTTTTTATTTTATTTTATTTTCTGTGATGATGAATTAATCTGTGTCTAGGTCTAATTTTTTAGTTAATTCTCTTTTTTCAGCACTATAATGTTGGGTGGATTTCTTTGCTCAAACCTCTCTCTTTTTAAATACATGTAGTTTTATTTTTTTACTTTATATACCTATTTTCTAATTTTGTTTATCTTGCAGTTCTTTGAATGTCTGCCTTTTTCAGCTATTTTCCCATCTTTGAAGCAGTTTATTATGTGATAGACATTTGGAGATGTGCTATTTATTTTTCTGTGACGATGAATTGTAACGTTGGGTGGATTGTTTTTCTCAAGCCTCTCCCTTTTTAAATATAGGTAGTTTTATTTTTGTACTTTAATTAACTATTTTCTTTCTTGCAACCCTTTGACAATATCCACTAGTGGTACCTTTTTCATATCCAATTGGTTGAGGAAGATGCACATGCTTCACAAAACTAGGCAGGAAGTTGAAGTCCTACTGCTGGAAAAAACTTGATGGGTAATATCTTGAAGTCAAGAAGTGTGCAACAACCACCAACTCCTTAACCCCCACGTGAAATTTCTCCAACTCATGTAACAATGCATGGACAATCAACAACTGCTTGTTAGAAGTATATTTCTTCTGTGACTGAATTTTGCTTTAGGGGTCTATACGTCATTTTTATATCCTATGGTGTTGGAGGATTTTAGTATAAAGAAAATAATGTGTACATTTCTAACATGTATGCATTACTTGTGTTTGTACAAATTTTTAATTATCTCTCATTTTATTGTTTATTCAAATCTATATGTATGCATAATTAATTGAACTATATTATAAATTGCAGGGTGAAATATCTTCAGTATATGGATCTCATAGAGATATTTGTCGAATGCAAGCAAATTTATACCATAACTTTCCACTTCCTTAGGGGAACCACATCACATTCACACATGCACGAGGTGGGCATGCAACATATGCTGGATTGTATCTACGCAGTTTGGGCCACATCCAAATACCCATTCATTTCTTCAACAAAAACATTGGGGGGAGTTGTTGGTGTTCAAGAAGGCATTTATCAATAGATGCAACATGATCAACTGAACTAGACCAATAGTTTTATGAACTTCTATGTTGTGTGAGAACTAATTGATTGGAAATATATTTAATAAACATCGAGCTAGATCGTAGTCTTGACTATAAATATTACTATAGTCTTGACATGACTATATGTATTAAGTTTGATGAACCTCTAGTTTTGTGAGAATTTATTAATTGGAAATATCAGTTGGAGTTATCGAGCATGTTTGGGAACCAAAAAAGCAAGTATTTCACCCATATTTTTGGGCTTTTCATTTTAGGATTTCTTTTATTTTAGTCGACAAGCATATTTGCAAGGTTTTGACTATGGTTAAGTAATGCTTCATGATGTTCCATCTAAGAAGCATGAATAGTAAGCATGAATGAGAGGGTTTTGATAATATTCTAAAACCTTAACCTTGTAGAATGAATTTTGACTGTAGTGCATGAAGGAGATGGTTTTGATAATATTCTAAAATATTAACCTTGTAGAATGAATTTTGACTGTAGCACATGAATAAGAGGGTTTTGATAATATTCTAAAATATTAACCTTGCAGAATGAATTTTGACCGTAGCTCCAAATTTATTTATTTGTTGTAAGTGTGGAAATGTAATTTAAATTTACTGAATTAAATTCAATTGCTGTGGGTGTGGCAAGGTAATTTACTGAAGGAACTTCAACTTTATGGATGTCATATTGCATCAAATAGGACATTTTATGGTTCTTTTAATATGTATATTTTGTTTGGTCTATGTCATATCCTTAAGATCTTAGTTTTACACCAACATTGGTTATGAATATCCAACTTGCAATTATGGAGAAGACTTAAGGATATTATGTTTTACACCAACACTGGTTATGGATATCCAACTTGCAATTATGGGGAGGAAAACGTATCCCTAAGAACTAAGTTTTACATCAATGTTGGTTATGTATATGCAACTTACAACTATGGATAGGAAAAAGCATAATAAATATAGATAAAAAAAAACAACATCTTTCTCTTGCTTGGGACCTCAACCCAACACCTATAAGTTGCCTTTGTCAAGTGATTTTTACACAATAATATAGTGTTGTGACCATGCTCATCAATATTTCATTGTCAAGGTTTTTCACAGTCAAGGTTTTTCTGGCTCTAAATGCTTATATTTGTAATCCCACCTCTAGTATATCTAATTCTGTGATAGATATAAATAGATGAAAAAAAATGAAAAGAAAAGGAATCCTTTCAAACAAGAAGGAGAATTCCGCATCCTTTTAAACAAGAAGGAAAATTCCTCTGAGGGGACTATCACCTTACAAATTATTTCAAACAAGAAGGGGAATTATTTTGAGAAATTTCTTTGGGCGGAGTATGAAGGGACTGAAAATTTCTGTGGATGTCCAGGGAAATTATCCACATCAAGGAAATAAGAAAATTGAGATTGATATATATAGGAAATAAAAGGTACAATGGAAGATTATATCAAAATTATTAATATAAAAAATAGAATAATAATGAACGTTTATTAAGACCTTAGTATAGGAGTCCAAAGCCAAAAGGGGTTGAATTCAATGACGAAAACTGAATATTTTTCACCATTAGGTAAAGTTTAATTCCCATGAGGGCTTCTCTGAAGCCATGGAGCTTCTTGAGGTTGAATGTGTGGTTGCACCTAGAGAGTCCATATTAAATGGTTTCATGAAATGTCTATATATAAGTGGATCAAAGCCAACCCATGCGTTGGGAAAAATACTAAGGCCGGGGGGGGTGAATCAATATTTAAAACTCACACATGCTTTTACCTTTCTTTATTGAATCCTATATGTGACTTTACTTAAGCCAATTAGAATATGTACGCAAATTTAATTCAGGAAACTAGCGTATGCCCATAGAACTTATAATTCAGATAAATATTGAGTAGATTTACTTATACCAGTGCAATCATTAAGGAATTTATTAAGCAATAAATATGTGTAGTAAGGAAAAAATAAACCATCACACACAAGAAACACTCATGAACACTAGGATTTAAGGTGGAAACATATTGTGGGAAAAAACCACTACTGTTTCCGTCTCTGTCTTCAATATTTATTATATATAAAACTACTTACAACCTTGTACTGGCACAAATTCATACCAGTACGCAGGCACCCCACCTATAGAAGGCTGCAACCTTCACTCGTTATATAGCTGATATTTGAAAGGAGCTCCAACCCCCTTATCTCGTTTACCAGCCACCACTGGAAGAGAGCTACAACCCCCTGATCTGAACACTAGATCCTACTGGTAGGAAGCTTCAACTTCCTCACTTAAGGTTCAAACCCTCAGCACCACCGCATACCACGTTTCATAAATTTTCACACTGGATCCAATAGCTTTAACACATCACAATTTGTGCATCAACTGAGATAAGCATTAACGCAATTCAGACAAAACAGTGATATCACTGTAACCAGACCACAAAACTAAACATTGAATATTGCATCATCACACAAAATAAACTGCAATGATGACCATTTTTATGCCAAATTATATACGCTACTATTGCTAAGAAAACTTGCGTGCATACACGCTTTGATGTCGCGTAACCTGCATATATATCTTAATATACGAAAACTTTGGAATTATGACTTAGTCAAAAAATTGACCAGAGATATTCTGAAATATTTTTCAGCATACAGGAGCCTCACACAGTTAGTAGCATCAATCATTTTTTCAATCAACCAATCACTGATATTTAATCACAATCAAATAGCAACATAATCAATACTCAAACAACCCAGATCTATATGAAGACATCAATGACAGAAAAAAGAAACATAGCAATACTGACCAGACATTTTCTTCAACATTCTTCAGTAAATACCCTCGCTTGCAAACATGTCTTCTAGAATACTTATTTGCATATGCATGTGCTTATCCTGACACAAAATCACGTATAGATCTCAAGATTTTTACTGAATATATATGTGCCTCTGCAAAACCAAACCTGTGTGTATACATGTATTCCTCGTGTCAAATAATTCAGGACTGCACAATAATTCATAACTTCAAACATACTTATATCATACCCTTCACTGCTGCAAACATATGCCAAAAAACAGATTTTAAAAACTCATAAACAAATCATGCAAATACATAGTCGTTTAAGGTCTAGAGATCCCGATCCATCATTGTATTCTTGAGTGCATCATTATATCAGATCTATCAATCAACTATAGCCCATACCATGCAAATATACTTCATATTGAAGTAATCATTCATTAACATCACTCATGCACACTTATCACTTTTATTTTCACCTCCTTATATAGTTTGAGCCTTAGATCATACCTTGAGCCAAAACCACACAAGTATCGATGGTATTCTTGGATGAGATCAAATAACCATTACTGTGCTCAATATTGTGGGCTAATACCATGGTAAAGACCCATGGTATTATAAAATTAGTGCGATAGCGCATACACAACTGTGTTTCTTCGTACTTGCGTGTATACACGAAATTTCCTTCACAAATTCAAATATAGATATTTAATTATTTATTTTTAACCATCTTCTGATTCTGATGAGAAAACCTCTATCCCAACTTTCTATCATTTTGTTCCATCACTTTGTCACCTATGAACTCATCTAGTTACCATATACTTGGTATTTTACAAGTGGGTTGCCATCAAGGAAAACACATATATCATAATCCCAACAATCTCCCCCTTTGGACTTGATGGAAACCATGTTGGTGTTTGATCACCACATCTTGTAGATACCTGTTAGACACATTAACATAAGCATTATTCAAAACACCAAGATACTCCTCCCCTTTGACATCGCAAAGAGTGGACCAATGTTGAAACAAGGTTTCTCTTTCCTTGTAGATATAAGAGCTCTGTAGATCTGCTATGTATTGTACTGACCAGGCTCCCCCTGAGCACATGCCGAATCTTCAGATATATTTTCAATGAAGTAAATGATTCTATAACTCAACTGAGTATGACCTTTCCTGTCACCAAGGACTCATACTTATATCAATCACCCAACCAAGTGGGGTTACATTTGTGATACAACCACCCAACCAAGTTGGATGACCTCAAAGTCCATACATGACTGAATATTACAATTATTACATCATAGGTCTCAAAATGACCTTTATAAAAAATTACAGATATGAATTTTATAGCCAAGACCAAAGATCCTCAATAGAGAGAATTCAACAACCATTATACACATAATTAAAAAAATACACTATAAGTCTAATGCTCCCCCTGAACTTGTGCTACCTGAACATTTTCAGTTAAAGAATCTTCAACAAGCAAATAAATATTAAAGAGGAAAACATAACTCAAAAACCATATTAGCAGATTGTACCCATCAACGCCTGATCAATAGAACCAAATCATGACTATGAGCAGCATGAAAAAGTTTGTTCTGGAGGCTTACCCACTGATTTCATGTCAAAGAGAGCCATACACGACTGTTTGCTACGATAATTACGTATATAAGTGACTATTCTTCAATAAATATATCTACCGAAAACAACCTTCTAAAATTTCATTTGAAGACAAATAAGATAAGTTTAACAACACAATGAGGCAGAGAAAAGTCCTAGTTTTAGTCTGAGTTATTCAAATGCTTCTCTGGGAGGAGGTTTAGTAAATATATCAACAACTTTTTCTTTGGAGGGAACATACTCCAATTTAACCTTTTCTCAAGCAATTTTCCTCATAGAAAGTGATACTTAATAGGAACATGCTTGGTTTCAGAGTGCATAACAAGATTTTTTGAAATACTAATAGCACTTTTATTATCACATAGGATGGAGATGGGTGGAGAAAATTTAATTTGAATATCTTGTAATGTCTGCATTATCTAGAGAATATGTGTGTAACAAGATGCAACAACCACTTATTCTACTTATGTTGTAGATAAGGAAATGGAACTTTGTTTCTTGCTGAACCAAGATACTAATTAGGGCCCCATATAAAATGCACCTCTACTAATGCTTTTCTGATCATCAACATTTCTAGCCTAGTCTGCATCTATGTAAGCTTCAAGAGTAAGATTGGCATTTTTAGGATACCATAGATCAAATTTTTGAGTTCTTTGGAGATATTTGAATATTCCTTTTATTTCCTGAAGATGTGACTCCTTTGGATTGGCTTGAAAATGTCCAACAATCCCAATGGCATACATGATATATGTTCTAGTACCTGTTAGATAAAGCAGACTCTGAATCATATACTTGTAATTTGGTTGGTTTACCGTGGGAGAATAATCATGAGAAATGAGGTTACATCCTATCATCATTGGAGTACACACAAGTTTGCAGTCTTCCATCCCATACTTCTTCAGAATTTACTTGAGATATTTTGTTTGTGAGAGAAAGATTCCATCTTTTTCTTGTTGCACTTGTAAACCAAGAAAATATGTTAGTTTCCCTAGTAAAGACATTTCAAATTCTTGCTGCATGACAGAAGCAAATGTTTGACTCATAGATTCTTCATTACTCCCAAAAATGATGACATTAACATAAAAAAAAAAAAATTAACAGTTTATCATCCTCAATTTTTGTGTACATGTTACTGTCTACAGATCCTTTTGTGAAGCCTTGTTGTTGAAGATATTTGTCAAGATGATAATACCATGACTGTGGAGCTTGTTTTAGCCTATATAGATCCTTTTTGAGTTTGCATACAAGTTTTTCGTCATTCCCCAAAATGAATCCTTCTGGTTGTTCTATATATACTTCTTATTTTAGATCTCCATTAAGGAAATCAGATTTACATCCATTTGATCAACTTTGAAAATTTGAAAACTTGAAAATGAAAGAAAAATTCGTATGGCTTCAAGTTTGGCTACAGGTGCAAATGTTTCTTCAAAGTCTATACCTTCTTGTTGAGCATAAACTTTACAAACAAGTCTAGATTTGTTTCTAATTAAATCTCCATTTTCATTCAACTTATTTTTTAATATCCATTTTGTCCTAATAACATTTTTATCATGAGGGCTTGCAACCAATTCCCAAGTATTATTCTTTTCAATTTGATCGAATTCTTCATCCATTGCATTAACCCAACATTCATATTGACTAGCTTGATTTACATTTTGTGGTTCAATGGCAGATAATAATGATAGATAACTAGGAGATCCAACAAGGATTCTTCTTGTTTGTACCCGCAGATTCATTTTCTCCTAGAATTTGAGTTTCTGGATGATTATTTTGAACATACCTGGGTGGAGCATTTTCTTTATCTGATGTGTCTTCTTCTGAAGCTTCATTAGTTTCTTCTTCTATATCATTGTGATTTGATGCGGGAAATCATTCATCATCATCATCCTCTTTTGTTGTTGTTACCTTTTTGGGAGCTGTGCATGCTTCATCAATCACAACATCAATACATTCAACAATTTCTCAAAGTCTCTTATTATACCATTTGTATCCTTTACTTGTAGAAGAGTAACCAAGAAGTATTCCTTCATCTTCCCTAGCTTCAAACTTACCAAGTTTTTCATCATTAGTTTTTATGAAACATTTGCTTCCAAAAACTCTAAAATGCTTCACAGTGGGAGGCTTACCATACCAGAGTTCATAAGGAGTTTTATCAGTATTCACACGAACATGGGCCTTGTTGGGAATATTTACTACGGTGTGTGTAGATTCACCCAAGAAGGTGTCAGGATTTCCAGACTCATCAAGCATTGCACGAGCCATTTGGTGAACTGTTATATTTGTTCTTTCTGCCACACCATTTTATTGAGGAGTTATAGCTACATAAAATTGTCTTTTATGCCATTTTGTTCACATAAATCAAATAATTCATTTGATATTTACTCTTCTCCTTGGTAAAATCTGAGACATTTGATTTTTATATCTAATTAATTTTCAACTAATGCTTTGAAGACCTTAAATTTGTCAAATTATTCATCTTTGTGTTTTAATAAACTGATCCAACACATTCTAGAAAAATCATCAATGAATAAGATATAGTGTTGTTCTCCAAGGGGCGAATTTTTTTTTACAGGTCCACACAAATCATTATGTATAAGTTCAAGAGGCTTACTTGTTGATCCTTCTTTGGCATTGAATTGAAATTTCATTTGCTTACTACATTCACATGACTTACATATGTTATTTTATGGTAGGGTGATGTTGGGTAGATCAAGAACAAATTTGAGCTTGCTTGATTTTATTATTTGAGAAAAGGTTAGATGTCCCAACCTTCTGTGCCATAAGCATTTTTCCTCATCTTTGCCTAGGTATCATTCTTCTTGGCCACCTTTCAATATATACAAATTGCATGGTGTTATTGTTCCTTTTATTATGGTATTTCCCGTGTCAAGTTCATGAACCAAAAATTATTTTGATAGGAAGACCACCTCATCTCCTTGGTCACACATTTGGCTAACACTCAACAGGTCATGCTTTAATCCATCAACATACATAACATTACCAGCTTTAACCTTTTCTTTTAGAAAAACAAATGCTATACCCTTAATGACAACAAGGGAGTCATTTCCAAAAGTGACATTCTTTTCATTTTCTAATGCATTGTATGAAATGAGTTTATCTTTATCATCTGTCATGTGTTTTGAACATCCTCTATCAATGTACCATTTATTTTATTCTCCTTCTGCAAATAAATCTATACCACAAATTTTGAATTGTAAGTCCTCCTTTTTTCATACCTTAGAATTTTTTCTTTTGGCTATAATTTTCTCATGAATTCAATTTCATCATGTCCAAATTTATTTGAAAACAAGAATACAATTTCATCTTTAATAGGAGAGAAATCGGTATAAGTATTCTTCTTGATTCCTGTCTCATTCGTTTTTTTTCTTGATTCTTTAGTCATGATGGTTTTGTATGCAACACATTGAGCAACTTTGTGACCAAAATTATGACATGAGAAAAATTTTCCATTAAAGAATAAATTTTTGTGATCATAGAACCTTTAAGTGTTTTTTAGAATTTTTTTGATGCTTCTTTTATTGTTTATCCTTGAATTAGAGCGAACATGATTTACCTGCAAAGTGTCTTTGTTCTTCTGCTAAAGGTTGAAACTTTGCTAACTGGATTTTGTTGCATTTAGATAAATTCTCGTTGTGGCTGAGGATTTTTCTGTCTTTGAAGATTCACCGATGTATCCAAGGCCTGTCTTCATAAGAGGAGATAATTGAACCTTGATAATTTCATCTAAGGTTTCAGATCCTTTATAAAATATAAGATTTAGAGTTTTTATCTCAAGTTCCTTTCTTAGACTTACTATTTCACATTCTAAATTCTCATTATGCTTTTCCTTTTCTATGAGTTGATTCTTTAGAGTATCTATGGCTATTTTTTTTCTTCCAAGTATATTTTGACTTGAGTAATTTCTTCAAAGAAATCATTTTCTTCTAAAGCATCCATAAAATTATCTTTAGGCTCATTAGTGTCCTTTTCAAATTCCACGAGTAATTTAAGATCTTGAGCAACTTCTCCTTCCTCACTATTTGACAAGCCATCACTATCTTCATGAATATAATAAATTTTCCCATTGTCAAATCGTCTCCTATTACATTTTTGAAATATCATTCCCCTTGTCATGGTTATCCTTATGAGGACATTTAGCAGCATAATGACCCATTCACAAGAAAAAAATTTGAAGGGAAGCTTACCTCTGAACCTTTCGGTGCCAAGTTGAAGTTTCTTTACAAATTTACCTCATCTTCTTATGATACATACCTAGATTATTTTTTTTCTTCCTTTTCCTTTCCTTTTGCAGTTGTTTTAAATGTGACTTCTTTGACTTCTGACGGACCTCCTTTTCTCATTTAAAAATAAGTCATGATCCCATGAAGTTGAAAAAAAGTAAGAGTCTACATATCCTGCTTTTCTTCAATGGATAACACTTTTGACTCGAATTTAGGAGTTAGAGATCTTAATATTTTCTCTACTAAAGTTGTGTTTTTTATGTCTCCACCCATATTTCTGATATGATTTACAATCTCATTTAGACATAAAAAGAAACTAGAAATACTTTCATCATTATGCATTATGATATTTTCATATTGAATTATGAGAGTTTGCAGTTTAACACTTTTTACCTTAGCATCGCCTTGATAGCGTAGGACGATTTGTCTCATATTTCCTTTGTTGTATCTAACTGCATAACTTTGAAAATTTATGATTCGGTCAGGCTTCCCAATAATGAATTGAAAACCTTCACATTGGTTTCATATGTCTTTTTCACTGTTGGACCTGTGGGAACTGTGGTTGGATATTGGTAACCTGCTTCAACAATTTCCCAAACATTTTCTGAAAGAGATCGAAGGTAGGATATTATTATTTTCTTCCAGAAGATTAAATTATTTTCGTTGAAGAGTGGTGTTCTGATAGATGTTGTTTCATATTTATTGCTCATATTGGTAGATATTCCTTCAAGAGATCAATATTCTTCTGAAGGACCTACTTTGATTCCAATTGTTGGGACAAATACTTGGGGGGGGGGGGGGGGTTGGGGTTGAATTAGTATTTAAAAATCACACAGGCTTTTACTTTTCTTTACTGAATTCTATACGTGACTTTACTTAAGCCAACTAGTGTATGTACGCAACTTTCATTCAAGAAATAAGTCTATGCCCGAAGAACTTATAATTCAGATAATACTGAGTAGCTTTACTTAGTCCAGTGCATTAATGATTGATCAGACATTTAGTAAGTAGTAAATATGTGTAGTAAGGACATAATAAACCATCACACATAAGAAACACACATGAACACCAGGATTTAAGGTGGAAACTCACTGTGGGAAAAAACCATCGTTGTTGTCATCTATGTCTTCAATATTTATTATATAGAAAATTGCCTGTACAGTCTTGTACTAGTGTAGACTCATACTAGTACGCAAGCACCCACCTGCGGAAGGCTGCAACCTTCATTCGTTCTCCAACTGCTACTGGAAGGGAGCTCTAACCCCTTGATATCGTTTACCAGCCACCACTGGAAGGAAGCTACAACCCCCTGATCTAATCACCAACTCCTACAGGCAAGAAGCTTCAACTTCCTCACTGAAGGCTCCAACCCTCAGCACCACTACGGAACACATTTCATAAATTTTCACATTGGATCCAACAAATTTAACACATCACAATTTGTATATCAACTGAGGCAAAAATCAAACCAATTCAGAAAGAACAATGATATCATTGTAACCAGACCACATAACTCAACATAAAATATTGCATTATCATACATAATAAACTGCAACCCTAACCATTATTATGCCAGATTATATACATTACTATTGCTAATAAACCTTGTGTGCATACACACTTTTATGTGGCACAACCTGTGTATATATCTCAATATACCAAAACTTTGGAATTCTGAGTTAGTCATAGAATTGACCAGAGATATTCTGAAACATTTTGTCAGCTTACAGAACCCTCACAGAGTTAGCAGCATCAATAATTTTTTCAATCAACCAATCACTGATTTTTAATCACAATCAACTAGCAGCATGATTAATACTCAAACAACCCATATCTATATGAAGAAATCATTGACAGACAACAGAAACATAACAAGAATGATCAGACATTTTCTTCATCATTCTTCAACAAAGACCCTAGCTTTCATACGTATCTTCTAAAAGACTTATTCGTGTATGAACACGCTTATCCCGACACCAACTTGCGTATATATCTCAATATTTTACTGAATATATACGCGCCTCTGCAGAACCAAACCCACATGTATATGCATCTTCCTCGTGTCAAACCTGTGTATATATCTGTAAATACTTTAGGACTGCATAATGCTTCGTAATTTAAAAGATACTCAGATCATACCCTTCACTGTTGCAAACATGCGCCAGACCACAGATCTAAAAAAATCATAAACAGATCATGCAAATAAGTCATTTCATGTCTAGAGATCTTGATCCATCATTGTATTCATGGGTGCATCATTATGTCAGATTTATCAATCAACTATAGCCCATACCATGAAAATATACTTCAGATTGAAGTAATCATTCATTAACATCACTCATGCACACTTAGCACTTTGATTTTCACCTCCTTATATATTTTGAGCCTTAGCTAATACCATGAGCCAAAAACACACAAGTCTTGATGGTATTCTTGGAAGAGATCAAGTAACCGTTACTGCACTCAATATTATGGGCTAATACCATTCTAAAGATCATTGGTATTATAAAATTAGTGTGCTAGCACATACGTGACTTTTTTTCTTCGTACCCGCCTGTATACGCGACTTTGTCTTCACTAAATCGCGTATAGATCTTCAATTATTTATTTTTAACCATATTTTGATTCTGATCTGCAAACCTTTGTCCCAACTTTATGCCATTATGTTCCATGTCTTTGTCACCTTTGAACTCATCCATTTACTATAAACTTGGTCTTTTACAAGTGGGTTTCCATCAAGGACAACACATGTATCATAATTCCAACACCATGTCCTTTTAAGGTTGTGTTTTGGCTATTGGGTAAGGTTCAATTCCCATGATGTCTTCTCTGGAGCCATGGGGTACCTTGAGGTAATGGCTAAATCTGTGGATCAAAGGCCACCCCCTGTCCTTTTAAAGTTTTGTTTTGGCCATTGGGTAAAGTTCAATACCCATGATGTCTTCTCTAGAGCCATGGGGCACCTTGAGGTAGTGGTTGAATTTATGGTTGCACCAAAGAGACCATATTAAATGGTTTTGTGACCCATTCACACATAAATAGATTGAAACTAAGACCCATGTCCTCCTTTTTAATTTTTATTCCCTAACTACGTGGGTTCAAGTCTTTGGATACATGTAGTCGACCCATTTGTGGCATTTATGAAATATTTGTATATGGCATAATAATGATAACCGATCTTTCAAAGTTACCAATTCTCTAAAAATTCTTGTTCTAGTTAAAAAAAATATAAGGGTTTAAGAGCCTTAACATAACTCCCCTTAAAAAAAAAAAAACTTTTCCCTCAAAGCTTTTTTTTGTTTTTTGTTTTTTTACAAAATTATTAATTTTCTTAAATCTAGTTTTTCTTAGAGGTTTGACATCATTAAGCCTAGTTAAAGCTCATTTTCTTCAATAATTGTGATAGTTCATGACATATTTGACTATATTTTTAGATAGATTTTCTCTTCACTAATGGTGATGATTGAAAAAATGGATGGTTGATGGCATATGTGTTAAAGCCCATTTTCTTCAATAATTATGATAGTTCATGACATATTTGACCATATTTTTAGATAGATTTTCTCTTCACTAATTGTGATGGTTGAAAAAATGGATGGTTGATGGCATATGTGTGCAAATAATAGATAACATAACGAAATGACCTCTAAAGGTAAGATAAGTATACTGAATGCTATGAACCATGAGTCAATGAATATAATTCAATTTGAGGGGAAGCCCCCTTTTACAATGAATTCAATATACACGATAAAATATAATGTTACATTAATAACTCTCAATGTGTTTTTGTGTGTGTGCAATCGCAAGAGACAAAGTACAATTATATTGAAAAAGTACAATAAAAATTTTTAGTTGTCTTTTTATTATAACAAATAAAACAATAATAAATGTTAAATAGGGCTTTAACATGGATTACTATCAACACGAGGTATTTATTTTTTATTCATGATATTTTTCAACCAAATAACTTGATAACTACCTTTATTGTCAATTTTCGATATTTCAATATTTCAGTTTTGCATTTTAAATCATTATCCAAACTATATTCAATATATATAAAGTTTGAGTTTTGTATATTAAATCGTTATCCAAACAATATAATATATTCTCTATAATCAATTACATACACATAATCAATTACATAAACAATAGATCTTTATTACTAATTATGTAGATATTGGTCATAGGCATAATAATGCAATTAAGCAATAGACATAAATAACAATATAATGTATTCTCTACCATTAATTACATAAACAATAAACATTTAATACTAATTAAGTATACATATGTTAGCCAATAAAGATGCAACTACAGACACATTGGTCAACCAATAGACCAAAATATAATAATAATGTATTCTCTACAATTAATTACATAAACAATAGGCCTTCAATATTAATTACGTAAACATTGTTTAATCAATAGACATAAGGATGCAATTAGGTAGACATAACATTGTTTAACCAATAGATATAAAGATGCAACTAGGTAGACATGGGTCAACAAACTTTCAGTGTTGTATATTAAATCACTATCCAAACAATATAATATATTTGTAAAATATCTTTCGATAATAATTATATGCAATCATTACGATGAATTATATTGATTGGTTTAAATTTTTTCGACAATATTTTATTGCATATTATTATTATCCAAAAATATTTTACAATTTATATGATGAATCACAAAAACATAGATTCTAAAAATATAATATATTTTTTACAATTAATTACATAACCGATGAGTCATCGATACTAATTACGTACACATTGGTTATCCAATAAACATAAAAATGCAACCTTGTCAGTTTGCTTGTAAAATTAGAATAAAATTAATTACATAAACAATAGGCCTTTAACACTAATTAAAGTTGCGATAAAGCTACAATCATCTATAGAATATATCTTTAATACTAATTACGTCGTATTACCGATGTGTTTTACCTTTTTAACGGTTTAGTTGGACTATGATATATTTTAACATATCTTTAATACTAATTACGTAGTATCATCTATAAAATATATCTTTAATACTAATTACGTAGTATTACCGATGTGTTTTACCTTTTTAACGGTTTAGTTGGACTCTGATATATTTTAACAGACCTTTAATACTAATTACGTAGTATTACGGATGTGTTTTACCTTTTTAACGGTTCAGTTGGACTCTAATATATTTTAACTATTTTGGGTTGAAACTTTTTCAAACTTTTTCAATTTTACTTATTTTTGATTAATTTGTTTTCAAATTTCAAATTTAATTGAACTTTGCTTTCTCAATTGGGATATGGTTTATGTTGGCTATTTAAAACATAATACTTCAAATTCCGTTGAACTTTACTTTCTGAATTGGGATATGGGGTATGTTGGCTATCTCAAAAAAACATAATAATTATAAAGAATATGAAATCATAAAAATGATGTAGGTTGATTATAAAAAACATAATAATTATAGATAAATATCAAATTTTATCTGTGTATATTTTCTAATAAATTATTAGGATATATGCTGTTATGTTATGTAATGTAATATCTATATATATATATATATATATATATATGAGAATAAATAATTTTTTTAATTAATTTTTTAAAAGCCATTTTTTTTTTTTTTTTTTTTTTATCATCTCTTTTATTGTTTTAGAATTTCAAAACATACCTATTTAGAACTTCATATTTCCTAACCCAAATGTTTAAGTTGTATTTGACGGGTGTCTAAATGTTTAAGCTGTATTTGAGGCTCGTGATAAGCAATTTCCCATCAAATGCTATCTCTGCTTCCTATGTGTTGGTTTTGTATATGAGAAAGGTTCAATAATTACCAAACTTCCTAAATATAATTATTATATATATTAATTATTAAAATAAATAATTTTTTATTTTTAAAATATTTAAAATATGTAAATGATAGGATGCTTTTACATTTATTCATATTGTTTGAGATTTTTGGAAGAAAACTATGTATGAGATTTATGATTCATCCAAAAGTTGGATGGTTACTCCATATATCATCGGGCATCAAAGAACTTTGTAGATGAGTGTTGAAAAGCTTTTTTTTTATAGGAAGAAGATAACCAAATATCCTTTGGATTAAAGTTTAGAGAATAGACAATATCAAAATCAAAATAGTAAAAAATTATTAAAATTTATTAGTAAGAAATTTGATTGATTTAAATAGTTAGAACAAATAAATTAGAAGTGATAATTTAAATTATATTTGACCAAATTCATAATTGATAAATGAAAATTAAATAATTATAAAATATAAAATAATAATTAATTCAAAATTATAAAATAAAAACTAATTAAATAAATTAAGAAATAATGGAAAATAAAACTAATTAATTAACTAATTTAAAATAAATATAATAATGATTTATTAATATTTATTAATGGTAAATAAGAAAGTAAAAGTCTCATTAATTGAAAAAAAAATTCAAATAAAAGAATTTTAAATTAATATCAAAATAGGGATGAAATTTCAAATAATTTTGTCACACTCACCAAATAAAAAAATATATTTTTACTATACACCTTAAAATAACCCATTAGTTCTAAGTTCAATTTCTATTTAACATTGCCTTTGAATGCATTATGATCCATAACATCATGTATTACTTTATTATATTCTAAGTTTGCAATTGGAAATGAATTTGGAATTTGAGACGAAATAGTTTAAATTGCGGATGACATTACCCTTTCACTTCACATATCTTAACTATAGTTTCGTTACTACCAAGGTATGTGCTGGCATGTTCAGTCTATTAAAAGATTAAGGTACTGGTATTTAATTCCATTGTACATTTGGAGGGATACCCCATGATATTTTGCGTATCTCAATGCATTATGCCGTGATCTCCTCCATCGATTGTAGCTAGATCTACGGTTGAAATTTCGGGTGCGATTTTTCTCGAATACTCTGCCAACCCTAGCTTCTCCCAGCATTTGACTATGAGAATGAGTCCGCAAGTGTTATTCTCCTTCTGTGTCTTCTCGTTGCTCTAGTAAGCTATGGCTCTGCCTTTGCAGAAACCCGTACAACTCTTCAAAGGTTAACTGGGGTTCATTGTTTGGTGTTACACCTTTAGACAAAGGGGTTTTCTTTGCTGAACTAAAGGCCTGGAGGTATTTGCTAGTAGTGGTATAGTCAACCCCAAACTCAGATAATTTCTGTGCAAGATACAGGTAACCCATCCTTGTATCTCCCTCAAGGGATTCATTTGTTGCCAACACAATTTTCTTTTCCACCTCACAGATCTTACAATTTACATTTTTATCCACATTAAAACTAGCAGGATTAATGGAGAAACGTCCCAGATTGCAGTTTCGATTTCCATCAGGTAACATACCAGTTTTTCTTTCGTTACTGGTATTTGTTTTCTTTTCCTCGAATTTGCAATTTTTTTTAAACAATTTGTCCGACGGAGTCACTTACTGTTGATATTTTCCTTCTTGTATTCCGCCTTGTCAGACATGGCTACAGGTTTGCAACCGCAGGTCGTTCCTACTCCTTGGTTATGAGTTAATAACTTGAAGTTTCTTGCTTCCAGATACTTTGGTCTCGGCTAATGATTTCAGAAATTTTCTCTAGGTATTCTACACTCAGACAACAACTTTGATCTTCTAAATCCTCCGACGGTCTTTCTTCTTACTCATAGAACAAAAAAGAAAAAAAAAGAATCGAATCCTCATAAATTCTCACTCCAGAAATTAGGTCCATATTTTCTTTTGGTAACAAATCTGATGTAAGGGTTCTTGTTTAACTGGGAACATAGTTTTTTTCTTGTACTCAGTTTCCTTCGTAATGGAAGAACAATTGGAAAAGAGTTCCATAATATAGTTTGTATAATTGTGCTACTATTCTTATTCAGATTTATCACAGACTCTTGTTTATCCACAACTGTGAAGTTTGTCCTGTTACATAGGCTTATCATTGTGTTTCTCTATGGATTTTTCAACCTACTAAGTTCAGTTACTTATTTTCTTAAATAAATAAGAAGAAGGCTTCCAGATTCTTATATGTTGACTGCTGTACTGTTCGGGATTTTACACCCAGTGAATATTTTCACAAGCACACTATCTATAAGCTCTAATTCTTTTATTTTATCCATGATTTATAAGAACCTCTCTTTCTCTGTTTAAATATATCTTCAGGGTTTTTTAATGCATAATAAAGGTCAAATCTGTACTAGTCGATACTCTCGGCCCCATATGATTCCGGGTTTTCTTTTCATTTACCATAGTAATGTTTGTAGAAGTTCTATTTCATATATTACTTCCTTGTATGGAAAGAAAGTCAATTAATGATTGCAGAAAGATTAACTAATGTTGTCCTTCTCTTTTCCTTTTTGTTTAATCTCTTCTAGAATGTAGATATTAAAAGGAAACTGTTTTCAATATACTAGCTCGGTGACCGGACCACCCTTCTTAGTGTCTGCGTTTAGAATTAACTATTAAGGATGATGTATATTGGGTAGGGTTTTTACCCAGAACCCAAGATCAACAGTTCTGATATTTTTTTTTAAAGTTTAACTTAAGACAGGATCTAAAGTTACATATTTCTTTAGACCTTTCACTAAATTTTATCTGTCCATAAAACAATTTTTATAATAGTGTTAGTCATTTCTTCTTGATTTACTTAAAATATCTTGAACCTTAAGCTAAAATATTTCTATCTTTACTTCCCATTTTCCACTATCAGCTCTCAATGCTACTCTGCGTCAGAAAGAGATTTATAGTAATTCAAAGAAAATAAATACATAAAGATATATCATTTTTCATCCTAAAACTAGTTCATATGGTCCTAACAAATTTTTGTCACCAGCCTTCTTAACAGAATTTATAATAAACACAGATTTCCTGTCACTAGCATTCTTACATAGAGATGTAATAAATACAATTGTATATCCACATAAGGTTTATATTTGTAGTACATATTCACTCTGAAAACATAGATTTACTTATATGATTAACAGTTTATAGTTGTGGTCCTCCCAACCATCAAGAGAGGTGATTACATCCTCCTCTTTCCCCCATGCTCCAGTCCTGGAAAGGTATGGGTTAACAGTGGAATTTATACTGTGACCCGAGGACTCCTGGTCCAGCCAGTGCCAGAAATTATTTTTAGGATTTTTCTAAGTGTTTTCCACTCGTCTCTACCAACTCTGGAAAAAATCACACTCCTCTTTCCACCCAGAACAGAACCCCTACTCCTCACTAGAATCAATCTCTTATTCCCAGATGAGCAGGTAACTGTTTCCAACTGCCCCCAACCATTTCCAGTTCTTGGAAAACTTTTACCATCAGATTTTATCTTTTATGAAGTTAATTACCTTAACTGATTCATTATTCCTAATTATTCAATCATAAAAAAAATAATTCTGCAACAATAATAATTACATTTTTTTTTCTTAACAAAATAATTAAAAATTGTCTCTTAACTAGTTACAACTAGTTATCTTTAATGAGGCTGTCACATCTCCCCCCCTGGAAGTAACATCATCCACGATGTTTCACTCTAGCTCTAAAAAGAGTTCTGGGTAAGCTTCCCGCACGAATCTTTCGTCCTCCCAAGTAGCCTCATCTGGGCCAAAGTGCTTCCATTGCACTTTAACCTGGGTGATGACTTGCTTACGGAGCATGATTTCCCTCCAGTCAAGTATGAGTTGTAGCTCGACTAGAAACTCGTCATCCGGATCTACCTGTGAACAATAAAATTCCTTGTCAAATTATTATAAATAAAACATATCTCAAGTTAGGACTTTTAATTCTATCCTACCTGTATATTTTTCCAATTTATTATGTGCTTTACATGATGCACATAATGCTTCAACAGGGACACATGAAACACATTGTGTACTCAGATGTGACTGGGTAAAGGCAGCCGATAAGCCACGGGTCCTATCCTTTCCCAAACTTGGAAAGGTCCACAGACCCTGGGACCCAACTTGGCACAAGAGGTCCACCGCAAGGTACTCCTCTTGGGTTTAATCCTCACATACACATGGTCTCCTACTTCGAATTCCTAGTAAGACCTCTTTTTATCTGCATATATCTTTTGTCGATATTGTACAACCTTCAGATTTTGTCTGATTTTCTTTACTTTTGATTCCATTTCTACAAGCATCTCGGGACCCAACATTGTCTCAGGGCTGCTCCAATTTATGGGTGTGCGACATTGCCTCCCATACAAGGCCTCAAAAGGACTCATCTTCAGGGACTCCTGATAACCGTTGTTGTAAGAAAATTCAACAAGATGCAAATAATCCTCCCATTTGGTTGGTTGTTGCATCACATACATACACAACATGTCTTCCAATACTTCTTTTACTCATTGTGTTTGACCATCAGTTTGGGAAGATAAGTTGTGCTAAAGTTTATCTGAATTCCCAGTCCGGTAAACAAGGTCTTCTAGAATGCAGAAGTAAACTTAACATCTCGGTCTGAGATAAATGTCTTTGGAATTCCATGCAACCTGAAAATTTCCTTCATGAATATGTCGGCGATCTGTACAGTCTTGTAAGTAGAGTGCATGGGTATAAAATGTGTAGATTTAATTAATCTGTCCACTACCACCATGATGGGGTCATTTTTCCTTTTTGTTCAGGGTAAGCCTGTAATTAAGTCCAAGGATATGACCTCCCACTTCCATTCAGGTATCGATATGGGCTGCAACAATCCTGCGAGATGTTGATGCTCCACCTTCACCTGCTGACACTCCAAACATTTACTTAGATATTCAGCAATGTTTTTACGCATACCAGGCCAGAAAAATACCTTCCTAACTGTAGTCAACATTTTTTGGTATCCTGGATGACCTGCATAATTGCTGCTATGGTACTCATTCATTATCAGCTCTTTCAGATCCATACGGTTAGGCACATATACTTTACCTCAGAAAGTTAGCATTTGATCTTCATTTATTCCATACTTAGATGTACTTCCTTGATTTCTGATTTCCTCCATATATTGCCGTAAAAATTGGTATTCTGGATCTTTTTATGCTTCTTCCTTCACTTATTCCAAAAATTTATTTTCCAGCTGATTATAATATAGCTTATATATACCATGTAATTTTCTTCTTAAAGCATCAGCTACCCGGTTTTATTTTCCCTTCACTTGTTGAATATCCATATCAAACTCACTTAGGAAGGCATTCCATATTGCCTGTCTTGAGTTTAAATTGGCTTGCTTGAAGTAACTAGTCAAGCTGCTATGATTCGTTTTTAACACAAACTTCTTGCCCAACAAGTAGCGTCTCCATACTCGGAGCACATGTACTACCGCTGTTAATTCCAGATCATATGCTGAATACCTTTGTTCACGATCCTTCAATTTTCTTGATTCATATGCCACCACTTTGCCTTCCTGAGATAGAACTTCCCCAACACCTTATTTACTTGCGTTTATACACACTTCAAATTCTTTGTTGGGATCAGCTACCCTTTACACAGGTGCAATGGTCAAAGCTGTTTCAACTTTTCAAAACTGTTTTGACATTCAGTAGTCCACCTGAAAAACTTTTTCTTTCCTTTGCAAAGAAGTAACAGGAAAAGCAATTCTGGAAAATCCTTCAATAAATCTTCAGTAATACCTAGCTAATCCCATAAAGGATCTAATGTCTGCCATGTTCTGGCATACTCGCCATTCCATGATTGTTTTTATCTTCTCTGGATCAACAACAATTCCCTCTGTTGAAATAACATGGCCTAAATGCTAGATTTCTGTTTTGAAGAAATCGCATTTGCTCAACTTAGCGTACAACTGGTGTTTTCTTAACATTTCTAGCACAATCCTCAAATACTCCTTATTCTCTTCCTAGTTTTTAGAATAGATCAAAATATCATCTATAAATATAAGTACAAAATTATCCAGGAAAGGATGGAAGATTCCATGCATTAACCTCATAAAGGTTGCTGGTGTGTTTGTTAACCAAAAGGGTTACACCACAAATTCATAATGTCCATACCTAGTACGGAATGATGTCTTGCAAATGTCCTCATCCTTGATTTGAATCTGGTGATATCAAGATCTTAAATCTATCTTGGAAAACACCGTGCCCCCCTTCACTTGATCAAACAAATCATCAATCCTTGGTAAAGGTTATTTTTTCTTGACTGTTAAATTGCTGAGCTTCCTATAATCCATGCACATTCGCATGGTCCCATCCTTCTTCTTCACGAACAATACTGGTGCTCACCAAGGGGACACACTTGGATGAATGTAGCCCTTATCCAGCAGTTCCTGTAACTGTATTTTCAGCTCAGTTAGTTCTGGCACACTCATTCCATAAGGAGCCCTTGACATGGGGGAAGCTCCTGGCATTAACTCTATGGTGAAGTCATTGTCTCTCCTTGGTGGTAATCCAAGAATATTTTCTGAAAGACATCAAGGAATTATTGCACCAGAGGTATATTTTCCATCATAGGTGATTTTTCCTTGGAATCTTCATACCCCACTTGAATAGCATATAGCTGGCATCCCTTCCTTATACATTTATTCATTTGGGATGCTGTAACTGGGCATAACTGTAATAGATTTTTAATTCCTTGAATCTTTTCACGTGTTCCATTGTGAATTCTGTAATAAATAATCTTTTCCTTACAGTCCACTAAGTTCCAATGCTTTTCTAGCCAATCCATGCCCAGCAAAACAGCATAGGACCCTAATGGAAGAATGTTCAGATCTACTTGTAACTGTTGTTCTGAAATTTCCAAAGTACATTTTGGAATTTTGGAAGTTACCTTTCGTTTTTCTCCAATGGCTAGCTATACCAGCCATGAACTTTTAAATTTATGTTCTTTCAATTTACACATTTCCACTATTTTGGGACTAACATAACTTAGACTCACACTTGGGTCTACCAAAATAGAAATAGGTTGAGACAGTAATTTACCTTCCAGCTCGATCATTGTTGGCTGATAATCTGCCTGTCGATCTTCCAACACCGCATTGATGCGAGGAATGTTTCACACCACATCATATATTGTAGAAGCTTCCTGCAAGTTTGCAACTGTGTCATTTCTTGCTCATTGTGGACAGTTTTTGTAGTAGTGTGCCTCACCACACCCCCAACATTATAGAGGTAACTTGGTCACCTGCCCTTGCTCAGGCTTGCTAGATGATTTTGTAGGCTTTTCTTCTGCTAGCCATCTGGTTCTCTGGTGATTTCTGCCAAATTGTTTGCTGACAGAATTAGGTGCAAAATTCTTAAAGTTACTACTTTTCACTCCTTTGAAGTTTGAGCCGTTTTTCTGTCCTTTTCTTGGCTGCCAAATTTTTCCAACCTCTCCCTTAGCCTTGGACTGCTGATAGCATATTCATGCCTTATGAATGGTTTTATCCATGGTTCCGGGATTAACAAACTCAATACGCTCTTTCATATGGGTCGGAAGGTTGCTCAAAAATCTATGCACCTTAGCCTTTTCCTCTCGAAGATATGGAACATATCATAATAGAGAGGTGAACTTAGTAATATATTCATCCATAGTCATCTATCCCAGTCTTAACTCATGAAATTCCTTATCTTTTTCATCATAAAATCGTTTTGTCATATAATTGTCCTTAAAGTAGTGATGGAATGATTCCCAAGTGACATCTTGTTCCTCAATGCTGCAAACATTCTTTACCTCCTCCCACCACATAGTATCTTTCTTTCTTAGCTGATATATGGCCAATCTGGCCTTCAAGTTGCTGTTATATTCACACACCTGAAATTACTTCTTCATGTTTATTAACCAGGCCTCTTCCACTTCCTCGGACTCACCATCATATGTTGATGGTTTTATTTTCCAGAATTCCCCCCTGAAGCTCTACTTTCTGTTTCTTAACCTCTTGCTGATCTGACAAATTTCCAGATTCTGTGTCATTGTAATTTTATTCTTGCTTCATTGGTGTGGGCTTATTTCCACTCTATCAGTGGCATTGTGTCTCGGTTGCTGCTCATCCTCTTCTTGCATGCCTCTGTTAGTACTTGGATGTTCCACTTGTTGGTTTTTCTTGTCTAACAAACTCTTTAATTTATTTTCCTTCTCTTGTAGTAATCATTCATTATGCCTTTGAACACACACCATTTCCTCCTTCAGTTGTTGTACCGTGTTCAATAGGAAACTAGTTTGGTGATGTTGTTCTTCCAGTAGTCTACTAGTTTTTCGGTGTTGATCGGCACTTAATTGAACTCACATTTCTGGGTTCATCACTGGTTGAGCTTGGGGTACCCCGGTGTCTTGGGGTGGTGGCTGTGTTGTTCCCCTTCTCATAATTTTTTGAACTTTGTGCATCAGTATACACACATCTTAATTGTTAGTTGACCCTTAGGGTCCCAGCATATGAACGCTACTTTGATACCACTTGTCACACTCACCAATATAAAAAAATATTTTTACTTTACACCTTAAAATAACCCATCAATTCTAAGTTCAATTTCTATTTACCATTTCCTTTGAATGCATTATGAGCCATAACATCATGTCTTACTTTATTTTATTCTAATTTTGGAATTGGAAATGAATTTGGAATTTGAAACGAAATAGTTTAAACTGCGGATGACATTACCCTTTCACTTCACATATCTTAACTATAGTTTCGTTACTACCAAGGTATGCGTTGGCATGTTCAGTCATTAAAAGCTTAAGGTACTAGTCATTAACTCCATTATACATCTCGCGGGATACCTTGTGATATTTTTTGTATCTCAATGCATTCTGCCATGATCTCCTCCTTCGATTGTAGCCATATCTATGGTTGAAATTTTGAGTGGGAGTTTTCTCAAATACTCTGCCAACCCGAGCTTCTCCTGGCATTTTATTTTGAGAATGAGTCTGCACGGGTTATTCTCCTTCTGCATCTTCTCGTTGCTCTAGTAAGCTATGGCTTTGCCTCTGCAGAAACCCCTACAACTCTTCAAAGGCTAACCAGTGTTCATCGTTTGGCATTACACCATTACATGGAGGGGTTTTCTTTACTAAACTAAAGGTCTAGAGGTATTTTTCTCGTAGTGGCATAGCCGACCCCAGACTCGGATAATTTATGTGCAAGATATAAGTAACCCATCCTTTTATCTCCCTCAAGGGATTCGTTTGTTTCCAACACAATTTTCTTTGCCACCTCACAAATCTTACAATTTACATTTTTCTCCACATTAAAACTAACAGGATTATTGGAGCAACATCCCAAATTGCAGCTTTTATTTCCATTAGGTAACATACTGGTTTTTGTTTTGTTACTGGTATTTGTTTTCTTTTCCTCGAATTTGCAATTTTGTTTAAACAATTTGTCCGGTGGAGTCACTTACTGTTGATATTTTCCTTCTTTTATTCCACCTTGTCAGACAAGGCTACAAGTTTTCAAATGAAGGTCGTTCCTACTCCTTGGTTAGGAGTTAATAACTCAAAGTTTCTTAATTCCAGATACTTTGGTCCCGGCTAATGATTTCAGCAGCTTTCTCCAGGTATTCTACACTCAAAAAACAACTTTTATCTTCTAAATCCTCCGAGGGTCTTTCTTCTTCCTCATGGAACAAAAAAGAAAAAAAAGAATCGAATCTTGATAAATTCTCATTACAGAAATTAGGTCCAGATTTTCTTTCGGTAAGAAATCTAATGTAAGGGTTCTTATTTAACCGAGAACATAGTTTTTTTTTGTACTCAGTTTCCTTTGTAATGGAAGAACAATTGGAAAAGAGTTCCATAATATAGTTTGTATAATCGTGCTACTATTCTTATTCAGATTTATCACATACTCTTGTTTATTCACAGCTATGAAGTTTTTCCTGTTACACAAGCTTATCATTTTGTTTCTATATGGATTGTTTAACCTCCTAAGTTCAGTTACTTATTTGCTTAAATAAGAAGAAGGTTTCCAATTTCTTCTATGTTGACTGTTGTACTATTCGGGGTTGTACACCCACTGAATATTTTCACAAGCACACTGTCTATAAGCTCTAGTTATTTTATTTTATCCATGATTTATAATAAGCTCTCTTTCTCTGTTTAAATATATCTTAATGCTTTTGTAATGCATAATAAAGGTCGAATCTATACTAGTCGATACTCTCGGCCCCATATGATTCTGGGTTTACTTTTCATTTAGCATAGTAATGTTTGTAGAAGTTTTTTTTCATATATTACTTCCTTGTATGGAAGGAAAGTCGAGTAATGGTTATAAAAAGATTAACTAATGTTGTCCTTCTCTTTTCCTTTTTGTTTAATCTCTTCTAGAATGTAGATATAAAAGGAAACTGTTTTCAATATACTAGCTCGGTGACTGAACCACCCTTCTTAGTGTCTTTGTTTAGAATTAGCTATTAAGGACGATGTATCTTGGGTAGGGTTTTTACCCAAAAACCAAGATCAATAGTTCTGATATTTTTTTTTTAAGTTTAACTTAAGACATGATCTGAAGTTACATATTTCTTTAGACATTTCACTAAATTTTATCTGTCCATAAAACAGTTGTTATAATAGTGTCGGTCATTTCTT
Organism: Pinus albicaulis; assembly: GCA_034641835.2. Lineage (NCBI taxonomy): Eukaryota > Viridiplantae > Streptophyta > Pinopsida > Pinales > Pinaceae > Pinus > Pinus albicaulis. The sequence goes on from CM076582.1 coordinate 1,031,577,543, forward strand.
CTTGATTTACTTAAAAGATCTTGAAACTTAAGCTAAAATATTTCTATCTTTACTTCCCATTTTCCACTTGTTAGGATCCTATAAATATAGGATTCATAATTTTGAATTGACTCTTGATAGTCTTGTAAATATGTACATACCTTGCTTTCTGCAAGTTGTTTTCCCATATTTTGAAAAAATAAAATCAAAAAATCAAAAATCAAAAAGAGGGTAAAAGTCCTAAAAGAAAGATCAAAGGACTTAAAAAATATAGACCCCAAAAGAAAAAGATGAAAATAAAACATGAAAGTGTGCAAGTCCAAATGCCACTACTTTTTACTTTCAGATGATTATGGCAGAGTGTCAATAAATGCCATAATCCACGATGAGTCAAATTGTGTAAACTTGACTTGTCATGTTTTCAATTTCCATGTTTTAGATAATGAATAAAGATTGGTCAAACAGTTTAATCCTGACTAATCAGTAGATAGGTAGAAAATAAAGAAGATCTCATCATTTAAATCTGAGCCCTCGGATTATATAAGGTAGATCTAGATAGTTTTTATGTTTTCAAAAGAATAAAATGTTTCAAGGTAGCAAGCTTAAGTGCACCTACAAATGGAAGAAAAAAATGTTAGATTAAAGTTGGGTAGGTAAAAAACAGTGGGAAGAAGCTTGTAAATATTCATCACCGGGAAAAAATAATTAATTTCCCATCCCTTATAGTTATTCTTCATTCTATAATGTCAGTGAAAGGGGCTCAGAGCATTTCTCTGACTTCTGTTGGGACCAGACCCAAGGCTCAATGACTTTTAGTTAAAAGTGTTGAATTCCTATATTAATCCCCAATTATCATTATTTACCCTTCATTCACCCATCACAACTCAAAGATACATAATATCCCATTTTGATTAACTTCCTCCATTTCAAAAAGCATAAAAACCCTAAAAAAACATCTTATCCTAAGTAAAAGTGGTGAAATCATCAAAATGATAAACTTAGAATTAAGGTTTTCACTTTACTTAATCGTATAAGTATATTTTTTGTGCATTCCTTTCCCTTTGTCATATTAATTTCTAAATTATGCTATTAAATCCCTAAAATTACCTTATCCTACCTATATAATTCCCTTTATGATAAATAACCCCCTAAAACCCACTATTATATACTTTTTAGACCAAATTTAATATGCACATGCCAAATTAAAATCCCAAGTTATACCCCTTTGGTCTAAAACTAACATTAATCTAATACCCCACCCCCTATGGTTATAGACCTTTCAAAAAGTCTAAAACTATATAATAAAATAAAAAAATGAGAATGTCGCTTTCATACATATCTTATGTGTTGAATGCCCAAAAATATTGCCCATTCCATGTTTATCCTAAGTGTTAAGACAGAATAAAGTTTGTTACAAAAAGAAACCCCCTTCGCCTCTGTAATATACTCATTAAATCTTTCCCCACATCACCTTTTAACCTAAGGTTTTACCAATATGCAACTAAGATTTTAAACCATTAAATGGTTAAACCTTTCCTGTGTTTTCTCCCCGATATGTAATAGCCTTATGGCATACATAAAGTTGACCTAGGTTAAACCATATATTAACCCCGCTCCATGCGCTCTCGCTCACATACTTTGCAATATATATATATATATATATATATATATATATATATATAGCCCAATGCATAAGTTACCCCAGTCCCACATGCCTATTCGACTGCACCTTCCCATCAAATCTCAGCCGTTCGCTCTCTTCTTGATGATCTGACGGTGCAAAATTCATATCGTGTCCGTAAACCAAACGTCCGCCCAAAGCCAAAATGGACGCGAAATGGGTGGTTTTCCCATTTTCTCCTTCGGCGACGTGGCATGACCCCATTTGACCGCATTTGTTTGGAGGAAAACAACTTACCACTCCATCCCAATGCGAAAACCATTTCTTATTTTCGCATTCGAAAACAAAGCCATTCCCGCTTTGATGTGACCAGCATTTATTATGTTTTTAAATATTTGTATCAAAGGTTAAAATCTTTGTTATAATTCTTATTAACGTTATTTTCATATTCCCGACTGATAAAGAGCTCTGCCTGGTTGTGTTAAGATTATCAATTATGCTTTAACCTGTGTTGGTCGACTTCCTACCTTAAAATCAGTTTTCAGTCCAAATTCCTTATTTGAAGACCAGAGAAGACCTTCTCGGCTCCAACAAGTTGAAACAAAGCTCAAATTCAACCATCAAAGGTTGTAGAAACCCTTCCGACAGTCTAATACCTACCATCTGAGGCATTTTTTAACATTCAAGCTTGCAATTGCTAAGTAAAAACCATTCATAACTAAAGCAAAGCCCAAATCAAGAGAAATTGTCCATATAATTTGCCCAAAAAACATATAGAAACAGGTCAAACCCTGGCCAATTTTTCCTAGAAAAGAATGTGTTTATAAAAGCCCTTTCTAAAGCCAATTTTCTCAAATTGTGACCTCTAAAGATCAATTTCACATATAGAAAGGGGTTTAAAGCCTTTAGATATCTTACAAACCACTTTTCTCAATCAAACCAACTCAGAAAACCCTCGTTTTCTATCTTATCCCAGTTTTACATCCTCTGATAAGCCTAATTGAGAAATAAGACCAAAATAAGATATCTTTAACCTAAATTGCTCAGTTACCCCTCTGTTAAAGTGAAATAATCCTGCAAACAGTTTAAACTTGCAGAAGTAGCCCAAAAATGCCTAAAAAACAGAGTTAAACCTCCACAGACAGATCTCATTCCAGAGGTCTTTCAAAAGGCTTCAATCACCTCCCTGCAGACCTAGATTTCATTAACAAATTGTTTTATTTTTTCAGGTTATCATCAGAATATTGATTTGGGCCAACGGTTTCAATACTAGTTGACAAAATTGTTTGCTCCAAATTCTCATATTTTAATTCAAAAGCTTCATTCAACAAACAGTTTGTATACAAAGAAAGAATAAAATAAAGTTAGAGAGAGATTAGAATGATGAAATGTGTACATTTAATGGTAAAATTGAAATCATAATTCACAATGACAGTGAAGCATAATAGTCAAAGAGCATCAAAGTTAACGTGTATCACGTAAAAGTTAGAGTGAAAGTTAAAAAAATGTTGCAGAACAGTCAAGGTGAAACGGTAAAAGTAAAAACAGAGTCAGTAATGGTTAACAAATATGAATATACTTTCACCAAAAACAACTAATTTTATCCAAAGTTAAAGTAAAATAGTTAAAAGAGCAAAAAGGTGAAAAGATGAAAACATAACAAGAAGGAACATTTTTGCAGAAATTTCATGTTTAAGTCATTATTTTGCAGAAACTATTGTGACCAATCCAAGATGAATTTTGAAAACCTGAAGGAGGTTTATGTTCTTAAGGTTTCCAACTACAAAAACCTCTCTCACGTTTCTAACAGCCATTATGGGTTGGGAAATATTAAATAATATTGGAAAGCAATTTTTGCAGAAAATTCCTGTTAAGTCATCGTTTTGCAGAGAATATTGTGGTCAATAAGAAATACATATTACAAAAATGAAGGAGGTTTTTTTTCCTAAGAGACCCATCTACAATAACCTATCTCACGTTTTTCACAGTTATTACAGGATGAGAGATACATGTGCATCTTTACAGCCTATTTTTCAGACTCTATAAAACTCTGTTTTACACATCTTTTTGAAGAGCCTATTGTGAACAACTGGAGCCGAAATTTAGGAAAATGAGAGAGGTTTATCTCACCAACATAGTCATCTACAATATTTTCTTTCAATTTTTACATATCTATTTTTTATTCACAAATACAAAGGTATCATTGGACCCCAAGTTTTCAGAATTGCAGGAGCAGAATGCACAAAGAAAGGAGATAGTTAGTGACTTGGATGCTTCATCATCAACTAAGAGTTGAGATAAAATTCGAATTCTCATCTTTGTCATCACCTATCCATAAAAAACAGTGCCAAATAGATGCATTAGTTTTGAGTGTTCTTTACTTAAGTTCTATTTATGTAAAACAGTTGGAGATATTTGTAAACCATTCTTGATATTTTTTCAAGATATTATAGTTTATAATTTGTATAAATACTTCACTCTTTGAAGTATTTTGGGTGGAATAAAATTTATAAGAACATTATAGACATTTTTCTAGTACGTTGGAGGCTCACATGTGTTGATTTCAAAACAACAGTTTAGACAATAGCCAATTGGACTTCATAATTCAGGATTCATGCGATAATTTGAAGAGTAAAGTGCATCTATCTTGTCATTTTTTACTTTCTGAGTTCCCATTCATTTCATATATGTTTTTCAATCTTAATTATTAATTAGGAGTATTACTTCAGGACTAGTGTGAGAACTCCCTGTCTTAACTACTTAATCATTTAAATGTTTTCTGTCGATTTCCGGATTTAGGAATTCTTAATTGCTCCTAGTCTCGTTTGACCCCTGCCTCCTTCCTCTTTTTCCGGATCAAAGGATTCTTCATTTCCCTTTATCCCGAAGCAAGCAATCTCATCAAAAAAATCTATCCAAATCTCTAAGGGTTATCTACCTTGCCCTGAATACATTAGCATCATTTTGGCCTTGCCTTCTAGTTCTGCTTGCTAGACTTTGACTCCATAGCCCAATGGACTAGTAGATCTCTCTCTAGTTTAATCCAAAGTGATTTTTACCCACCAAACATATTAAAACAAAACCAAATTTTTCTATCATAACTAGCTTAAAACATAAATAAAAAGCAAAGATAAATCTTAAAGAGAGAGCCCTCTCTGAATTCTAGGAAGGCTAGATCCCAAAATTCGAAGTAGGTTTGTAGTTACCTCAGATTATTTCTCTTGAACCTGGAGAAATTACTTAGTGATAACATACTGGAAACTCCACTGGGGAAGACTAACATTTTCTTCAGAAATATTTTATAGGTTCAGATCTTATCTATGATGGTGGACAGTGATAAGATATATAAAGGTTAAAATCATCCACCTGGCGACTCCATTATCCAAGATCCAGAACTTCAAAGTTTAGAAGAAACACCATAACCAAAAATCCATATTCCAAATCATTAATGGTGATACAATATGATAGGGTTTGTGGCAAACCTTTCATCTCATGAGATTTTCAATGAACTCAAGGATGTGTTATTAGAATTTTAGCTTGATGGGAATTTTCTAAGAGCTTTCTTTCTTCTTTTGAAATCAAGAAAATATTCTCCTAAACTTAAAATATGTGTTCTTGAGTTAGTTTCTGAAAAATATGAAAATGACATTAAACTTTTGCATTCTCAAATTCAGTCCTAAAATTTCCAATATCCTAAAGAATTCCTGGAAAATCTTCCTCTTCTTGAGCAAGAGGAAATTGTACTACCTTTTGACTTGCGGATTGAGGATGATTATTCTTTCAAGCACAAGACTGAATAAATAGTTTCAGGATTTAATGTTAATAATAAAACTAATCAATTGGTCATTGAAAGCCTTGAAGCACAAATCATACATTATGCTTTTGATGATCCTATAGCAAATTATATGGAGTCTATTTTTAGCTCAAGTCTTCAAATTGTTTTCTCTATGAGGATCAAATATATCAAAAATTGCTATTACACATCATATATTTGATTATGAAGACACATGATCAAGTTATGCTTCCAAGTTTGATGACAAGCAGTCAAATTATCCCTTCATTTCTATAGCTACTTGACTGGCTTCATTGGCATTTTTGTATTACCTGATTTAACAAGGATATCAGTAGATTAGAGTAGGTAGATGAGTGCAAATAAGCTCAAAGCTCTGAGAATTTTTGCAGTATTCATTTTTCAGCTATTTTTGAAATTATTCATTAAGATTTAAAGCCAAGGAAAAGGTCCTAAAGATATTTAAGATCTATCAGTTTGGTTTGACAATTCAGTATGTTCTTTTAGTTTCAAATCAGATTTCAGTTTGCAGAAAAATGACTAAATTCAGTTCAAGAGTTTCAGTCACAAAGATTTTATAACAAAGAAAATGCATGTTTGGGATTGGCTCAAAGGATCAGGCTACTAGTCGACGGTGTTCTTGACAGCTCACAAGGATATGCCATCCCCATGTGAAGCCGCTGTTAGAATCCTATAAATATAGAATTCATAATTTTGAATTGACTTTTGATAGTCTTGAAAATATTTACATACCTTTCTTTCTGCAAGTTGTTTTCCAATATTTTGAAAAAATAAAATCAAAAAATCAAAAAATAAAAAAGAGGGTAAAAGTCGTAAAAGAAAGATCAAAGGACTTAAAAAATATAGACCCTAGAAGAAAAAGATGAAAATAAACATGAAAGTGTGCAAGTCCAAATGCCACTAATTTTTACTTTAAGATGATTATGGCAGAGTGTCAATAAATGCCATAATCCATGATGAGTCAAACTGTGTAAACTTGACTTTCCATGTTTTCAATTTCCATGTTTTAGATAATGAATAAATATTGGTCAGGCAGTTTAATCCTGACTAATCAGTAGATAGGTAGAAAATAAAGAGGAGCTCATCAGTTAAATCTGAGCCCTCGGATGATATAAGGTAGATTTAGATAGTTTTTATGTTTTCAAAAGAATAAAATGTTTCAAGGTAGCAAGCTTAAGTGCACCTGCAAATGGAAGAAAAAAATGTTAGATTAAAATTGGGTAGGTAAAAAGCAGTGGGAAGAAACTTTTAAATATTCATCACCGAGAAAAAATAACTAATTTCCCATCCCTTATAGTTATTTTTCATTCAAGACTTTCAGTCAAAGGGGCTCAGAGCATTTCTCTGACTTATGTTGGGACCATACCCAAGGCTCAATGATTGCTAGTTAAAAGTGTTGAATTCCTATATTAATCCCCAATTATATATATTTACCCTTCATTCACCCATCACAACTCAAAGATACATAATATCCCATTTTGATTAACTTCCTCCATTTCAAAAAGCATACAAACCCTCAAAAAACATCTTATCCTAAGTAGAAGTGGTGAAATCATCAAAATGATAAAATTAACATTAAGGTTTTCACTTTACTTAGTCATATAAGAATATTTTTTGTGCATTCTTTTCCCCTTGTCATATTAATTTCTAACTTATGCTATTAAATCCCTAAAATTACCTTATCCTACCTATATAATTCCCTTTATGATAAATAACCCCCTAAAACCCACTATTATATAGTTTTTAGACGAAAGTTAATATGAACATGCCAAATTAAAATCCTAAGTTATACCCCTTTAGTCTAAAACTAACATTAATCTAATACCCCGCCCCCTATGGTTATAGACCTTTCAAAAAGTCTAAAACTATATAAAAAAATAAAATATGAGAATGTCGCTTTCATACATATCCTATGTGTTGAATGCCCAAAAATATTGCCATTCCATGTTTATCCTAAGTGTTAAGACAAAATAAAGTTTGTTACAAAAAGCAACCCCCTTGCCTCTGTAATATACTCATTAAATCTTTCCCCGCATCACCTTTTAACCTAAGGTTTTACCAATATGCAACTAAGATTTTAAACCATTAAATGGTTAAACCTTTCCCATGTTGTCTCCCCGATATGTAATAGCCTTATGCTATACATAAAGTTGACCTAGGTTAAACCATATATTAATACCGCTCCATGCGCTCCCGCTCACATACTTTGCAATATATATATATATATATATATATATATATATATATATATATCCCAGTGCATAAGTTACCCTAGTCCTACATGCCTATTCGACTGCACCTTCCCATCAAATCTTAACCATTCGCTCCCTTCCCGATGATCCGACGGTGCAAAATTCATATCGCGTCCGTAAACGAAATGTCCAACCAAAGCCAAAATGGACATGAAATGGGTGGTTTTCCCATTTCCGCCTTCGGCAACATAGCATGACCCCATTTGATCATGTTCTTTTGGAGGAAAACAACTTACCACTCCATCCCAATGCGAAAACCATTTCTTCTTTTCGCATTTGAAAACAAAGCCATTCCTACTTTGATGTGACCAACATTTATTACATTTTTAAATATTTATATCAAAGGTTAAAATCTTTGTTATAATTCTTATTAATGTTATTTTCCTATTCCCGACTGATAAAGAGCTCCGCCTGGTTGTGTTAAGATTCCCAATTCTATTTTAACTTGTGTTGGTCGACTTCCTACCTCAAACTCAATTTTCACTCCAAATTACTTATTTGAAGACCAAAGAAGACCTTCTTGGCTTCAAAAAGTTGAAACAAAGCTCAAATTCAACCATAAAAAGTTGCTGAAACCCTTCTGATAGTCGAATACCTACCATCTGAGGTATTTTTTGACATTTAGGCTTGCAATTGCTAAGTAAAACCCATTCATAACTAAAGAAAAGCCCAAATCAAGAGAAATTGTCCATATAATTTGCCCAAAAAACATATAGAAACAGGCCAAACCCTGGCCAATTTTTCCCAGAAAAGAATGTGTTTATAAAAGCCCTTTCTGAAGCCAATTTCCTCAAATTGTGACCTCTGAAGATCAATTTCACATATAAAAGGGGTTTAAAGCCTTTAGATATCTTACAAACCCCTTTTCTCAATCAAACCAACTTAGAAAACCCTCATTTTCTGTTTTATCCCAGTTTTACATCCTCTGATAAGCCTAATTGAGAAATAAGACCAAAAAAAGCTATCTTTAGCCTAAATTGCTCAATTACCCCTTCGTTAAAGTGAAATACTCCTGCAAACAACTTAAACTTGCAGAAGTAGCCCAAAAATGCCTAAAAAATAGAGTTAAACCTCTATAGACAGATCTCATTCCGCAGGTCTTTCAAAAGCCTTCAATCACCTCCCTACAGACCTAAATTTCATTAAAAAAATGTTTGATTTTTGCAGGTTATCATCAGAATATGGATTTGGGCCAACAGTTTCAATACTAGTTGACAAAATTGTTTGCTCCAAATTCTCATATTTTAATTCAAAAGCTTCATTCAACAAACAGTTTGTATACAAAGAAAGAATAAAATCAAGTCAGAGAGAGATCAGAATGATGAAATGTGCACAGTAAATGGTCAAAGTGAAATCAGAATTCACAATGACAGTGAAATAGAATAGTCAAAGAGCATCAAAGTTAAAGTGTATCAAGTAAAAGTCAGAGTGAAAGTTAAAACAAAGTTACAGAACAGTCAAGGTGAAACGGTAAAAGTAAAAAAAGAGTCAGTAATAGTTAACAGAGATGAAAATAATTTCACCAACAACAACGAAGTTTATCCAAAGTGAAAATATAACAGTTAAAAGAACAAAAAGGTGAAAAGATGAAAACATAACAAGAAGGAACATTTTTGCAGAAATTTCATTTTTAAGTCATTGTTTTGCAAAAACTACTGTGACCAATCCAAGATGAATTTTGAAAAAATGAAGGAGGTTTATGTTCTTAAGGTTTCCAACTACAAAAACTTCTATCACTTTTCTAACATCCATTATGGGTTGGAAAATATTAAACAATATTGGAAAACACTTTTTGTAGAAAATTCCTGTTAAGTCATCATTTTGCAGAGGATATTGTGGTCAATAAGAAATACATCTTACAAAAATGAAGGAGGTTTTTGTTACTAAGAGACCCATATACAAAAATCTATATCATTGTTTCCACAGTTATTACAGGATGAGAGATATATGCACATCTTTACAACCTAATTTTCAGACTCTGTAAAACTCTGTTTTACACATTTTTTTACAGAGCCTATTGTGAACAGTTGGAGCAGAAATTTAGGAAACTGAGATACATTTATCTCACCAACATACTCGTCTACAATAACCTCTTTCATGTTCTATATATCTATTTCAGATTTATAAATACAAAGGTATCATTGGACCCCAAGCTTGCAGAATTGCTGGAGCAGAATGCACAAAGAAATGAGATAATTAGTGACTTGGATGCCTCATCATTAACTAAGAGTTGAGATAAAATTTGAATTCTCCTCTTTGTAATCACCTATCCATAAAAAATAGTGCCAAATAGATGAATTATTTTTTAGTGTCCTTTACTTAAGTTCTATTTATGTAAAACAATTGGAGATATTTGTAAACCAATCTTGATATATTTTCAAGATATTATAGTTTAGAATTTGTATAAATACTTCACTGTTTGAAGTATTTTGGGTGGAATAATATTTCTAAGAACATTATAGACATTTTTCTGGTACGTTGGAGGCTCACATGTGCTGATTTCAAGCAGTCTAGATAATAGCTAATTGGACTTCATAATTCAGGATTCATGTGATAATTTGGAGAGTAAAGTGCATCTATCTTGTCATTGTTTACTTTTTGAGTTCCATTCATTTCATATATGTTGTTCAATATTAATGATTAATTAGGAGTATTAATTCAGAACTAGTGTGAGAACTCCCTGTCTTAACTACTTAATCATTTAAATATTTTCTGTTGATTTCCGGATTTAGGAATTTTTAATTGCTCCTAGTCCTGTTTGACCCCTGCCTCCTTCCTCTTTTTTTGGATCAAATGATTCTTCATTTCCCTTTATCCCGAAGCAAGCCATCTCATCAAAACAATCTATCAAAATCTCTGAGGGTTATCTACCTTGCCCTGAATACATTAACATCATTTTGGCCTTGCCTTCTAGTTCTTCTTGCTAGAATTTGACTTCATAGCCCAATGGACTAGTAGATCTCTCTCTAGTTTAATCCAAAGTGATTTTTATCCACCAAACATCTTAAAACAAAACCAAATTGTTCTATCATAACTAGCCTAAAACATAAATAAAAAACAAAGATAAATCTTAAAGCGAGAGCCCTCTCTGAATTCTAGGAAGGTTAGATCCCAGAATTCGAGGTAGGTTTGTGGTTACCTCGAACTATTTCTCTTGAACCTAGAGAAATTACTGAGTGATAACACCACTATCATCTCTCAATGCTACTCTATACCGGAATGAGATTTATAATAAGTCGAAGAAAATAAAAACATAAAGATATATTATTTTTCATCCTAAAACCAGTTCATATGGTCCTAACAAATTTCTATCACTATCTTTCTTAAATGAATTTATAATAAACACAGATTTCCTGTCACTAGTGTTCTTACACAGAGATGTAATAAATACAACTGTATATCCATGAAAGGTTTATATTTGTAGTACATATGCACTCCAAAAACATAGATTTAATTATCTGATTAACAGTTTATAGTTGTGGTCCTCCCAACCATCAAGAGAGGCGATTATGTCCTTCTCTTGCCCCAGTGCTCCAGTCCTGGAAAGGTACGGGTTAACAGTGGAATTTATATTGTGACCTCAGGACTCCTGGTCCAGTCAGTGCCAGAAATTATTTTTAGGATTTTGCTGAGTGTTTTCCACTGGTCTCTACCAGGTCTGGAAAAATTCACACTCCTCCTTCCACCTAGATCAGAACTTCTCCTCACTGGAATCAATCTCTTATTCCCAGAGGAACAGGTAACTGTTTCCAACTACCCCCAACCACTTCCAGTTTTTGGAAAAATTTTACCATCAAATTTTATATTTTATGAAGTTAATTACCTTAACTAATTCATTATTCCTAATTATTCACTTATTAAAAAAATAACTTTTCTGCAACAATAATAATTCCAGTGTTTTTGCTTAACACAATATTTAAAAATTGTTTTTTAACTAGTTACAACTAATCATCTTTAGAAATTTTAAATTAATTTCAAAATAGAAAAGATTGATATTTAAGTATAAGTAATATCAAAATAGAGATAAGATTGAATTGAAACTTGATCAAATTTGAAAATTGATATTTAGATACCATTAGAATTTTGAGTAAAGATAAGTTTTAATTGAAACTTGAGTTGAGTATCATTAGACTTTTAAATTTTTAAATTTCAAAAATTGATATTAGAAAACAAACCCCAACAAAGATAATGCAAGCCACCAGGAAACAAAGATAAAGTAAACCAACCCTTTAGCCTTAGTATGTGACTGGCATAAGACTCGACCTGCTAAATACGATACGATGGCTGTTCAATATGCACCAAACCAAATCATTTTCTTTTCTTCCGAGGAATTGGCCATTTTAGTAGGTTTGACCTGAGGTTATGTATGTTTTATGTGAGGTTATGTTGTTTTATGTTTTCATTATCAGATGATCTTTTTATGTGATTATTGGGAAATAAATTTATTTAGATAGTGTATGCGCTGTCACATATGAACCATAAAATAGGAAAGGTGTTTAATTTGTAGATTTAATGAATAAATGTGTAGATAAAAATATAGTATTGTCTCGTATCTACATTGTGTAGTTGTTTAATGAAATGTATTTAACTTGTAGATTTAATAAATAAGTGTGTAGGAAGAAACATAGTATTCTCTGGTAACTTAGTTAATGAAAGGTGTTTAATTTGTAGATTTAATAAATAAATGTGTAGAAAAAGGCCTAGTATTGTCTAGTAACATTGGTAAATATTAAACATGGTAAAATAATGATTTATTCCCTCATAATCACATAAATATTAAGCACACAGTAAATCAATGATTTGGTCATTACTTTTACTTAATGTTTATTGGATAAAAATGTAACAATATTGTATAGAAAAATAATGATTTATTGTTGGTAAATATTAATTACTATGCAGTAAATTAATAACCTATGGTCACTTATCATCACACAAATATTAAGCACTATGCTATACAATAAATTAATGATTTGTTCACTATTTTTACATTATGTTTATTGATGGAAAAGTTGTATATATCTTTTTTTTCATATATTTCTATTAAAAATAATATTAATAAATATTTCAAGGATATCATTAAAATGGATTTATTTTGAGTAAGAAGATAGTTTTTTTTCTTAAATGAGAAAGTATTAAGATAGTGATTAAAAAAATAATATAAATGTGATAAATTATAAAACTTGTTAGTTGTTTTAATACACATGAGGATTTTTATAAAAGATATTTTTTAATATTTATAAAATTGAGATATTTTTATAAATAAATTAATTTTTTAATAATAAAATATAAATTAATATTTACGTTTAATAATTAGGTTTAATTAAAAAAAATATGGAAATGTTAAAAAATATCATTTAAATATTTTAGTTTTGGAATTTTTTGGTATATTTTGTGATGAGTTTTACTCAAAAAAATCACACCAAAAGTTATTGGAATTGCATATTTGAGTTATTAAACATTAATAAATTGAATTTTAGATTTTGATATTGTATGTTTGAGTTATTAAACTTGTGTAAATTGAGTGCATGGGTTTTTTCATAATTTTGAATCTGTTTTATATAAAAAAATTCATTAACAAAAAATAATAATCTCACACACTGTATTATTTAATTATGATAAAAAGAAAAAAATGTAGAATAATTAAATTATGTCATTTTCAAAACTCATTCATTTCTAATTTTAAAGAATATTAAATTTAAAAAAGGAAAGAAAGAAAAGAAAGATAAAAATAAAAATAACGTGGAGCAAAAAAAACTTTAACCTATAAATAAAAAATATGAAATTGACTTTACATCACTACCTTCCAATTATGATTAGCATAATTGTATGTAATCATCATTTATTAAATCATTAAAAGTTTGGATATGCATAGTTTAATTAATAGACAAAATGACTATTTTCTAGACAATTTTGTCCAAAATTTGGTAGAGATTTTTTATGTCCAAAATTTTGTAGAGATTTTTAAAAATCATAAGTTTAAGTTCTTTAATTTTGCAAAGTTCTAGTGTTTCATTAGTTTTTTAGGGGGCTGAATCCATTTATGCATTCAAAAGTGCATTTTAAACAATAATAAATCATAATCTTACTAAATTGTATTACTTGATTCTTGGCAAAAAAAACCATTTTCACCTTATAAAAATGGAAATATAAAGAAAAATGATTACCACTCAATAAGTTAAATATAAATCATTTTTAACCTAGGGATGATTTAGTTAGGATTCTTCATTGATATGAATGGTTCAAACCACTTAATCCACTTAATCACTCAAAGTCAAATCTAATATCAAAATTTAATATTAATATTTTAAAAATATTTTTACAACAATAATACAATTTTATTTTCACATATTTATCAAATTATTTTGAAACAATTAATACATTTTTTATTTTTATATGTAACAATTAGTTGATATATTAATTAAATTCCTAAAATTTTGTAAACAAATTTTAATAAATAAAATCTTTGTTTTTACATATTTATATAGAAAACCATAGATAATCCATAAACATAATTTGAAAGATAGAAAAATATGTTCATTTGCAAAGATGTAAGACATTTATGAGGAAAGATTAAATTACTTCATACACATTTACTCTTGCCCCCAAAAGAGCCTCTATCCAACCTATACTAAAAGTGGCATCCCTAGCGACCAATAAGGAAATTCATCCCTAATGACAGAGGTCACAAAGGAGGAACTCTATAGTTTTGGATAACTTTTAGAAAGGGAAGAGCCTAGGCCCAAAACGTCTACCGATTTCAGTTTACATTGAATGATTTTAATTCATTGCTAATGATATACTTGATGTAGTAGAATACTCTATATCCAATAGACAAGTCCTTTCTCCCTTCAATTCCACTTTCATTGCTCTAATCCCTAAATCAAACTCTCCTACCTCATTCGATCTTTTCTGTTTGATTTATCTATGTAGTTCTATATAAAAAATCATTTCAAAGCTCATTGTTATGATATTAAAAGATATATTATGGGACCACATCTCAAGTGAACAATTTTGTTTTCTTAAGAATCGTCAAATACATGAAGCTATTGATTTGCATAGGAAAGGTTACACTCTATCCATACGAGGAAGCAAAGAGCACTCCTAAACAAAGTAGATATTTGGAAAATTTTTAATAGAGTAAGCTAGATCTATCTCAAAACTATGCTAATCCACCTTGGTTTCTATCATGATTTTTTCATATGGATCATTAATTTCATCAATACTTCCTCTTTCAAAATCCTAATAAATGGGGAAAAAACCCTTTTTCTCCATGCATAAGAGGTTTAAGGTATGGTTTTCCTCTATCCCCCTCCTCTTTCTCTAAGTAACAAAATGAATCAACTGGTAAATATTGGATGTTAATTTAAGAGGAGGTTTTAGAGGGATTATGATTTCTCTAGGTTGTTTTCTCTCTTATTTTCTCTTTGTAGATGATATCTTAATCTTCTTAGAAGGATAAATTCCATGCCTTCTATCCCTTAAAGATACAATTACCCTATTTTTTAAAGAAATTGGAATGAAAATTAACATGAAAAAATCCTCATGTGGATGAGAATTTCAACTAGTCTGAAATATACCATTGAGAAAATATACTCCACCTCCATTTTTTCTATGTTGATAGGATTGAAATATCTAGGTTTTACCTTAAATCCTGTCAATTACTTCAAATATGACTAGCACCAAATATTGGATTAGATAGAAAAACATATTCAAATATAGTGCAATCATTGACTCTCGAGAGTAGGGTGTTTGGTTCTATGTGAGGCAATGTTGCAAGCTATCTCAATTTTTTAGGCTTCATTATCTTGGATCCCAATCGGGATACTATAGACGTTATATAAATTCGCCAAACATTTTCTTTGGGTAGGTAGTGAGGAAAAACAATAATTTTCTCTAACCTCATTGAAATCGATTTCCTCCCCAAAATTTTATGGTGGACTAGGGATGAAATATATCTTATAGTTTTGAAATACCTATCTGCAAAAGTAGCATGGATGCTCCTTTAGGGGTAGGGAATATGGGCACATGTAATGCATTAACATTATTGGATTGGTTCTGAATCATTGCAATCTCTCCTAGGAACATGTCAAGAATTTGGAAAATAACCACAAAAAATTTTCATATCATTAATGATCACCTATCCTGGAAAGTATAAAATGGCATAAAAATCAAATTAGGGAAGGACCCTTAGATCTACACCCAAAATAGGTTCAGATTTCCAACCCCCTTAATAGACATGTTCAATGAAATAGGATGGTATACTCTAAACCATATTTCTAGAGGCCTAGCTCTATTGGGAACCTAAAATTGAGCTTCATTGGAAGAATTCCTCCTCGAAGGAGACTTTATCGAATTTTGGATAACATTCACTTAGGATTTGAATTTTTCTAATGTTTATCTCTGTGACCAAGAAGACAACCTTATTTGGTCCCTAAACCATAGGGATATATATTTTAAATTATCTATATATATATAAGGACCCATTGTCTCAAATGACCTCCCATGTAAGAGGAAACCAATATGGAAATTATATTTCCCTCCCAAATCTATTTTGTTCATCTGGTTCCTTCTAAAAAGTAATATCCCTCCGTGGGACATCCTACAATATATTTATTTTCTTGGGATAATTCTATGCCCTTTATTGAGAACATATTATGAAATAGTCTCACATATCTTTATAAACTGCACCTTGTCTAAGGAAATCTAGAGGGAAATCAGTGCAAAGGAATGCCAAATTTTCTCCTTGGAAGCAAATTCAGCCGAGGAAAATCTAAAATTTTTGATTCAATATACTTCTTCTCCAAAGTATAATGCACTTCCCTTATTGGTAGCATGGGGCACATGGCTAGAAAGAAATAATTATATATTCGAGGAAAAAATCCCTTTTCCATTTGGTTTTTCTATAAACAACCTATTTATTGTATACAACTTGAGGAATCCTATGGGAAATACAAGAAAATATTTTCAGACAGAAACTTACATCAACACATTCAACTCTTGGGATATTTTTGATTTAGCACTAGGATCTCCACTAGTGGGTGGAGTAGGGGGTATCCTAAATGTTGATTCTTCTTTGAATTTTCACATATTTGAAAACATTGGACAACTTACAAATAAATATGTTGAGTTATTTTCTCTAAATCTAATCCTTCAACTAGCAAGAGATCAAGGAATGAAAAATATACATGTTTATAGGGACTATTATTGTTATCAAATGGATGAGGGGAACTGATCAGATACAAAATTGTACTCTTCTTCCTTTAGATAAAAAATTATGTCTCCTAAGATCAACATTCACTGAGATTTTATTTAATCACGTTTATCAATATAGAAAAACTAAAATAAAGTCCCTCTAAATGTCTGGACTAGATTTGGACAAAAGCACATGCAAGGTTACAAAAACATGTGGGCCAACTCCAAGAATATCTTGTTGACCCTTAGTCATGGTTGATCATATAAGTTTCCATACCTTCTTATCTAAGTTTTTTTTTGTTTAGTTTTTTTTGGAAAATTATATACCAAGGCTTAAGGCCTCCTAATAACTAGCTAGTAGTGTTTTGACAAAAGTATAATAATTTTTTTGTAAAATGAAAATTAGTCCATCCTATGAAAAAATGTAGTTTTAATTGGAAAGCATGAAGCACATCCTTAAGGGATAATACAACCATAAGAAGGTTTAACAACATATATGCACGTAATTTTGTTTATATGCATGTAATGCCTCATTTCCTTTGATATGGGTTAGGGTTCATGTTGGAGAATGTAACTATATTCAATATTCATAATGACCTTTGTAAACATGACATTGTAAATTTTGTATATAAGAAGAGAAAAATAATTTTTACTTATCAAAGCATGGGTTTCATGCTCAATTCTAGGTCAAAGCATGTTCTTCATGCTTCTAGGGCCTTCTGAGTTAATGCATAATTTTGGTCATGTATTATAGTCCCATTTGGATTTATTGTAACAAAAGTAAAATAATTATTTTGAGTCAAGAAAGCTAATTTATCCTCCAAGACCAAGTCGGCCCTAACAAGGACAAGTCGAACCAAAGGAAGCCTATTATAACTCTCAAGAAGGCTATAAATAATGAATTCAACTCATTTAAAGCACTCACTCACAATAATTTTGATCTGCAATTGAAGAAGAAGAAAAACAAGTGCAAAGGGAAAGAAAACAAGGAGAAATACCTAGTTAAGGAAGGAAGGATGAAAGAAGACCTAATTTATTCCACACATGCAAAAAAACTAGGGTTTTTGGGTTAATTGCAAGGATGAGAATTTATAGCTAAAGTTGCAGATCTAAAGTGGAGGTAGAGACCTATTTGGAGAAAAATTTCAAGAGGTTCAATCCTTTTTTACTTTGAATATTTCATCTTTCTCAAAGGATATCTTGTTGAAGGGTTGACTTAGTTCTTGGGAGGATTTTTGGCATTCGTCTTTGGGCAATGGAAGTCTCATTTTGAATTGATTCTATAAGAAGAGAAGTATTATTTCTTCTTTTTCTCCTTGGAGAGGTTTTTCCATGGCTTGGAGCCTATATCTTGTGTACTTGGTCTCTTTGTGATATTCATTGTTTTGGTAATTTCTTGATGAACAAGAAATGAAAACTAATAAAAGTCCAAATAACATAAAAAATAATTATCAAGGAAAGTCAAGTATAATATACAAGAACCTTGAATTTCCAACAATCCACACTCAACATTTGTGACCTTCACCACAAGGAACAATCATATTATGGAGGGGAGTGGAATGACGCCACAACCATCATGCCAGTCAATGAAGGGAGGAGGCGTGGAAATAAAATCCCCCATAAATGATAATCATCCACATGGATATTAATGATGTTGCAATTAAGGATCTGGGGTGTCGACCTTTCAATTTTTCTCAGTGTAAACATGCTGAAAAGACAAGCCAAGTTTCATTTTATTTCTTTTTTATTTTTGATGCATTGGGTTATGATGCTTTTTGTCAGAGTTCATTCCTGTTATAGGGAGAATTACCACTTTTTATTTGTTATTTCTTAACCTTTGGAGGGGAAGGTCTAAGTTCCCCTAACTTGGCCTCCCCCATCACTCTTTCTATCTAGACTCTTTCATCCTCCTTTGGTCACATTTAAAAGATATTTTTCTTTGGGTAGAAACACAAAAGAGGCTAGGATGTCTTCACTCGTAACCGTATAATTTGTTTTCTTAGTCCATGAGGTTATCCTTTGTGGTGGCGAGCACCCATAGGTATATAAGCCTCAATTTAGCAACTCTGATTTTCGTATTCTATTCACCTAGTGGTATTCTGTGCACACAACAAGAGTTGGATGGGTGGGCTATTGTTATTAATAAAGTTAGTATTTTCACATTTGAATTTTATCTTTTGGAGTATACTTTAGGGTTATCTTGGCTTGACCCCTATGGCACTTTGAAGCCCTATGTTTCTTTTACTGCTTCTCACCATAACCTTGTCCTTCCTCTCAATTTTAGCTAGCATCCTATCTTTCATTATATTTTCTACTTGTTCCACGATATCATCCATTTCTCTCCCACCATTTCCCTTTTCATTATGTCTCTCCCATTGGCATGACAAAGAAACCATATTCATAGAGGCTTAGCAAGTTGGGTGGAAGGGAGAACTCTTGCTTGCCTCCATGCCCATAAAGTTGCTTGACATTATCAAAGCCAAACCCCCAAGCTTGTCCAAAAGGAAATTGAGTAAGAAAATATTGAAGTTCATGTAGACTGAGACACGTATACTGATGCTAAAATATTTGCTTTGCTAGTTGAATTAGTGCTTGATTTGGGGCATACATGGGGGTGGAAGAACTAATATCTGGGAATTATTGAGATATATTAAAAATTTAAAT
Organism: Pinus albicaulis; assembly: GCA_034641835.2. Lineage (NCBI taxonomy): Eukaryota > Viridiplantae > Streptophyta > Pinopsida > Pinales > Pinaceae > Pinus > Pinus albicaulis. The sequence continues at coordinate 1,031,597,062 of CM076582.1, forward strand.
CTTTTCCCAACCTCTTGGAATGATATGAAGCAAAGGGGGAGCCTTCATGATACAGCTTGATGAAATCCAACTAGAGCACCGTGATATGTGATTGGAATATAGAGACATGGCTCTATGCCCGATGAGGATGGAAGACCTCTTGCAGAAGGGAAAATGAAGAGCCTGATTAGGATCCCCTAATGATTAAGTAGAAGTTTCCACCTCATCTTTAGTCACTTGCATGACTCATAGTTTTGTAGATTTCATTTTTTGGTCTAGTTGTTTTTATGTTATTAGTATATGCATGCAACAATAAAATTTTTGACACAATTTAGTCATCTGATTTATACCGTTTCTTGGATACTGTCATGCTAAGAGGTAGATGGTTTACTGCATTTACTATTTATTTTATCTTTTGGATAATATTTATTCTTACAACATTGGTTTGGTTTCCCTAATGACATACCAACTTGGAAAATATAATAAGAATTTAATATTGTTTTCTAAGTAACATAAATTTCTAAATTTACTAAAAATAATGTCTCATTAAAAATATAATTAAACCAACCAAATTCAATTATAAAATTCACTTATAAAATTTGAAACTTTAAAACACTTTGACTCCCCCTTACACACCCTTATGACCCCCTTCCACACACTCATCACCCTCATGAATCCTCACAACATAAATATCCAAATTTGAAAATCCCTTAACACATTATCTTGAGCCATGCATTCTAAATAGAGGGGTTGTCTACATATTTTCTAGTTCCCTTAACTGGATACAATTATTCATAATGAAATTAGGAAAGGAGTTATTAAAATGTAATTTTATAATATTTATTAGTTAAAAAATAAAATTTCTCTCTGCATAATCCTAATTTATTTATTAATTGTTTTTTAGGAGCATCAATGATTTTATAGAAGGCTTCACGAGAATATTGAAAACTTTGTTTACCTAGGTAAAGAGATAAGTTTATAATATCCATATAGAACGCTTCACGAGAATATTGAAAACTTTGTTTACCAAGGTAAATAGATAAGTTTATAATATCCATTTAAATAATTTTTAAAACGACAAAAAAATACTTTTCAAAATATCTATAAATATAAATAAAGAGAGATTAATTCTTAATTTTATAGTTTTTATTTTTAATTTTATAATTTTTAAGAAAAACAAATTCTATTGAAATCCCAATGTCTTTGCTAAGAATCAGTTGCATTAAATTACATAAGGTTATTTACAATACACTATATATATATTTCCTCTAAATAACATGCAACCAAACAACATCAACATACATATAAACATTGGTTTCCATCAATTAATTCAAGATATTATTGCTTGTTTTATGGAAATTAATACACTTAATTTATTATTTTACATCCAAACACATGGTTGGATTCGTCTTTTATTTAAGACAACCTTTAATATTGTAAATTAGGCAAGCATTTTTAAGAAAAACAAGGGAGGTTGCGAAGCAGCAAGTCCCCGCCACTAAGTAAAAATAAAACAAGGTAGGGGAGCATGATAATTTGAAGCCAACATACCCAACACTTAGTTGAGCTAGCACTCAGCATACCCAAAAATTAGTTGAGCCAGAGACTTTGAAGCCAGCATACCCAGCAGCCAGTATTCTACAAACAATTTTTCTTCTACAAACATTCTACAAACAATTGTTTTTCTACAAACATTTCTGTACAAAAATTCAATTTTTTTGCCAAGAGATATTTACAATAAAAATATAAAATTCATAAATTTCTATTGTTAACATGCATCTTAGTATTCTTTCTACCCCCAAAAATCTCCAGCTACAACATTCCGAAACTATAGACTTTTGATTTATCTGTAACATGACCTGCATCACTATGGCACAACTTGTTGGAAATATTGAATAGAAACAACAAACGCAGAGGGATATGCGTCCCCCCGACAACATAGAGAATGAAAAATTACTGCAGAAATTAAATTCACAGATAGACAAAGCGCAAGAGCAACATGAGCGAAATTCCTTTCTCTATTCAACTCTGAAAACATATGGAAATTACATAGTTTATACAAAATTTTCCGGAGATTGAACATTCAAAGAAATTCAATGTGGGAATTGGATGTTCAACAAAAAAATCGTCCTCTGCTCTTATCTGTTGTTTCTACACGAAAAAAATGTACAAACCATAAACTAGCGGACTTGAAATCTTATTTGTTTCGCTTTTGAAACCACATCGCATTCGACGCTCCATCGCAAATGACACATCAGCAATCACAACTTTTAGCATATGCCCGATATAGGAAAAATATAAATCTTGCGATATGAGATGTGACGTGGCACATCACATCACAAACTCAAAACAATAGCTTGCAGGTGCTTATCTGTTATCTCCTAAGCTTTGCGATGTGTGTTTTTGCGCTACTCTCTTGAGCTTGACACATGCCCCTCTTGGAATCGCATCGCAAATAACATAACATAACTTTGCGGGCGGCTTAAAGTTAAAACTTGAAATTTGCGAATTGCGCAGATCCAGGTGGCTTAATGTAATATTCCCAATTAGCTGCTGCTAGTTGGAATATTATATGTTGCTTTGTTTTGCAGATTAGAAGAATAAATGGGGTAGAGAGACCCTTAAATCTATTTAGTAGAAATAAAACATTCCCAATGTGAAAAGGGGTTTGTGTAGGTAGGAAAAATAAAGCCACCTTTGGTGTGGAAAGGAGGAAATGCATGAGGACTAGAACCTTGTTGACCAAGTCAACAACGCTGCTAAAAAATAAGGAAAACCAGTGGGAACAACGTAGTTTTGATAGAGGATTCTTTGCAAGGAAGTAACCTCATGAATGTGTGGGGTTCAGGGTGAGGAGGCTCACCAAGAATAAAAAGAAAGGGATGGAAGCCATGAGAGTCATTCAAAATATTTTCTATGTTTGAGTCTTGTGACTTCTTGCATGCTTCATCTGTTTAGCTGGGTTTGTTACACTGTTTAGTGCAAGGGGATTCTCATGCGGGAGTTCCACTCTATTTCTTGGTTCATCTTGTTGAAGGGATCTAAGAGGAGAATTCTAGGCTACATTTCCACCATTATACTTGGGGTCAAGCAGTCACCAACTCCTACAGCACAGTCTCTTGCAGAAACTGCGTCATTTCTGAAGGTGATGCTATGGTAGGGTTAAATCCCTTGATTTTGTGTTAGTTTCTTGGAGAAGGGGGCTCTTCCTCTCTTGGAAGGCTAGTAAGGAGGGTCTTCAGCCATTTTTATGTGCTATTATGTATTATTCAGCCATATCAAATACAAATTTTCAATAAAATGCGTGATTTTATGCAGAGATATCATTTTGTACTTGTGCTCTTATGAAACCCTTGCCGGGTTGTCTCCATTTTGTATCAAAGAGGCTAGACCTCCATTTTTCTTGGATCTATGATTAATTTAATCTCTAGATCTATTATGACTCATATTTTTTTGCAGAAAACCTCATAGAATAACACTTTTACATGCTTCATAATTTCTATTTGGTGAAGTCATGGGGTTTGGGTGCTTTTGAGATGTATCGGGTTGGGGAGATCTGTTTGAAATAGCTAGAGTGATTTGTTTCTATTCCCATTCTGCATGTAAGGGTTATAAAGTATAATATAAAGGATCCAAGTCCTGTTTTCTAATTTTGTAACATAATTTTCTGAAGACAATGTTTTTATTGTCCATAATGTAAAAATTCCTAAGAAGGAATATTGCAGCGGTATCAGAGCACTTATCTTGGCTGAGGTTGTGGGGGAAATATATCTACAGTATGGAGGAGAAATATATTTCAAAGATTCTTCTTCAAACCATGCAAAACATTGCAAGAGATCTCAAGGAGATGAGGCATAAGGAAAACCCTAGAGGGTTTCACCATGAAGCAAGCACTAGCACCTCACCTTGTGTGGAACAATCAACCACACATCCTTCACTACAACGCTCTACTATTCCCTCATTCCTATCTGAATAAATGGAGGAAAAAACCCTTGGTGATTATTTTGTGGATTATGAGTCCCAATCCCGAGGTTCAAAGAACACTTGAGCTTTCAGGAATTATGCCAGATCAAGGAGGGGAGGAGAAATTGCTATCACCAAAAGAGGGGAGTATTTATGCAGGAATAAAACCTACAACATAGTATGGGAAGGTTCTTCTTGCCTACATATGATGGATCACCTAAGTACACAACCAAGGCTTGGGTGGAGAAGCTGGATACTTATTTTCAGCTCAACAGAGTTTATGAAATAGAGGCTATCAAAATAGTTGCGCTGCACTTGGAAGGGGAGGTTCATGAATGGTGGTTCCATGGGCTAAATACACTTGGACATGCTCATATCACTTCATACTTAGTCTTCACCAAGAGACTAGTAAAGAGATTTAATCCAAGGGATCCAGAGGCCCACTTTGTTGAGCTAACCAAGCTCAAACAAAAGGGAGATCTAGAAGATTATATTGTTGAATATTTGAAGCTTTCAGTGATGGTATCCAACCTCAGTATGAGAAGAAGGGTATGTATGTTTATTGATGGGATGGCTGAACCATTGCATGGGTTGGTAAGATACACTAAACTAATTACACTCCTAGAGGCTGTGGAGAAGGCTAGGGATTTACAACATACTTTTCCCAAGGCAAAGGCATTACTGCGGCAAGATAATTCCTCATGGCCAAAGAAGACACATCTTGACCATGATTAGAGGAAATTAAGGAAGGAGAAACTTTGCCTTACTTGTTAGAAACTATGGGTGCCAAACCATGAATGTGTTGTAGGGAAAGCTCATTATATTGAGATATTTTCTAATGATGAAGAGAGGGCTAGTGCTGTACTACCTACAGAAGATGCAGTAAAAAAAAATTCTCCAAGGGGAGGATCTCTTGCAGCGTTAAGAGGAGTCCCTAAATATATGACTTTAAGAGTTAGAGGTACTGTTATGGGGTAGAGTGTATCAGTAATAGTAGACAGTGGAGCTACTCATAACTTCATTGATTCACAAGTAGTAAAGAAGAGGGGCATCCATATGGAAGAATTTGAAGGTTTTTCAGTCTTGGTTCCAGGAGCCAGAAATTTGCAATGTGCCAAGTATGTTCGAGAATTGTCTATCCCTATGGGAACCTACACTCTGACATACCACTTATTTTTGGTTGATATTCTTGACACCAATGTTATATTGGGTGTCCAATGGCTAATCACTCTTGGGAGAGTCACCACTGATTAGGAGACTCTAGAGGGAATGGATAGAGAAGGAGAATGGTAAGCATCAAAAAATCAAAGGCATGCACAATTAAACACCTCAGATTGTTTTAGACAACAAGACGAAGACAGAATTACGTAGAGGAGACATAGAATGGTTAGTAGAACTTCATTTATCTGAGGGTGGAGTCAAGGATTCCCTAGTACATCCAGATGTACAATCTCTCTTAGACCGATACTCTGTATTATTTGGGGATATTCCACTAGGGAGACCTCTTGATCGAGGATTTGAGCACACTATTGATTTGGAGCAAGGGATTCAAGCTGTGATTACCACCCCTTATAGGCACCCCAAAGCTTATAGGGATGAAATTGAAAGGTCTATTCAAGAACTACTAGCTCTAAGACATATCCGGTCTAGCATTAGTCCTCTTGCATCTTTAGTGGTATTGGTAAAGAAGAAGGATGGAACCTTGAGGATGTGCATTGAATATAGAGCCCTAAACAAAAATGCCATTAAGAATAGATACCAAATTCCCAGAATCGATGAGCTGATGGATGAGCTATGAGGATCTAAATATCCGGATATCACCAAATCAGGGTGAGGGATCAAGACATTCCCAAAACAACATTCAAGTGTCACTATGGGAATTTTGAGTTCTTGGTAATGCCATTTGGTTTGACCAATTCCCTAGCAACTTTCCTATCTTGCATGAACCACATTTTCTGTGGTCATCTAAGAAATTTTGTATTGGTCTTCTTTGACAATATTCTTATTTGCAGCCACACATGGGAGGAACATTTGCAACATATTGAAATAGTATTGCATATTCTCAAGGAGCAACAATTCTATGCTAAACTCTCTAAATGTGAGTTTGGGCTCACAGATATGCTTTACTTGGGCCACATAATTGGAGTGGATGGAGTAAGAGTGCATGAAGAAAAGATCCAGGCAATCAAGGATTGGCCCAAGCCAAGGAATGTTACAAAACTTCGGGGGTTTGTAGGCATATGAGCATATTACCGGAAGTTTTTCAAAGGGTTCTCTCAACTTGCAGCACCACTTACAGATTTGACAAAGAAGGGAGCTTTCAGTTGGACACCTACAACGTAGAGGGCTTTTGACAAGCTCAAAGAGGTAATGAGTAGCTGTCCAGTATTAATTTTACCAGATTTCTCTCAACCTTTTGTGCTAGAATGTGATGTATCAGGTGAAGGGATTGGAGTAGTCTTGAGGCAAGGAGGGAATCCTATAGCCTTTGAGAGCAGGAAGTTGCTACCACATGAAAGGCTATACCCCATCTATGATAAATAAATGTTGGCTATTATGCATGCCTTAGCCAAATTCTAGCAATACTTGGTGGGGAATAAATTCAGAGTGAAAATTGATCATAACAGTCTTAGATTATTTCTTGAACAAAAGAAGCTCCAAGAAAGACAATAAAAATTGGTAAGGAAAATCCAAGATTATGACTTTGACATAGAGTATGTCAAGGGGACGACCAATATTGTGGTTTATGCTCTATCCAGAAGACCAAAAAAACTGTCCTTAAGGGGCATCGACGCAGATTGGAAGGCTCAATTGTTGGTTGATTACTCCAAGGATAAATTTTCATGTGAGATACTTGATGGGGTGATAGCTAATGAGAGGTATAAGTGATGGATGAGATCATCTATTAATGGGACCGGTTCTTTTTGGCTAATAATTTTAAGCTCAAAGAGAAGATCTTACAAGCATCACATGACTCCCAAATTTCAGGGCATCAAGGATTCACAAAGACTTACCGGGCCATAAGGGAGAGATTCTCATGGAAGGGTCTCAAGGAGGATGTACTCTAACATATTAAGGAGTGCATAATTTTTCAGCAAAACAAGGGAGAACACAATCATCCTGCCAAGTTATTACAGCCACTACCCATTCTGGATGGAAAATGGGAAAGCATCTCCATGGACTTCATCATTGGTCTACCTACTGTTCAGGGTAAGAATTTTATCTATGTAGTTGTTGATACAAAGTATTCACACTTCTTTTCCATTACTGCACATTATACTGCTTCATAGGTAGTTGTGCTCTTCTTCATAGATGTGTTTAGACTCCATGGTCTCCCAAAGACCATATTGTGTGATTGAGACAACTGCTTCATGGGTGGCTTTTGTCAAGAACTCTTCCAGTTAGTTGGGACTGAATTAACACCAAGTACTAGCTAGCATCCAAAAACTGATGGACAGCCTGAAATAGTGAACAAGTGGCTAGAAGGCTACTTGAGAAACTATGTTTCGGGATAGCAGAGGACATGGCTGTGTTGGCTCCATTTGGGGGAGTATTGTTACAACACCACTTACCAAATGTCCATTGGTATGACCCCATTCCGAGCTCTCTATGGGTATGATGCACTCTCATTTTTTGATGTCATGTTTGTAGCAAGGAAGGCTCCCAGATCAAAGGAATGGATTCAGGAGATTCAAGACATACTTCGGACCCTCAAAGACAACATTTATACTACCCAAAATCAGCAAAACGTATATGCAGAATGTGGTCGGATAGAGAGACAATTTGAGGTAGATGATCTAGTCTATCTTCACCTTCAGCCTTATAGAAAATCTACACTCAAAGAGAAGGGGGCTGAAAAGCTCAAACCACGTTTCTATGGGCCATATAAGGTGATCTATCATGTCGGGGAAGTAGCATATGAGTTGGAGCTTCCCAAGGGGAGAAAGATCCACAATATCTTTCATGTCTCATGCCTCAAGAAGGCCATTGGATATAATATAGTTGCCAACATGGACCTCCAACCTATTGATGATGAGGGCCATCTAGTTTTGCAACCTGAGGCCATCTTAGATACACAGGAGAGGCATCTAAGGAGAAGGGTGATCAAAGAATATCTGATTCGATGGAGGAATCTTCCTGAAGAGGATGCCACTTGGGAAGGAGAGAAGATCTTACAACATCCTTCTTTGTTATTTCTTGAGGACAAGAAAATTTTGAGAGGGGAGGACTGTAATATTTCCAATTAGCTGTTAGGTCCCTATATTACTAGTATAGTCCCTTATTGTTATTAGTGTAACCCCCTTATTGTTATTATTGTACCCTTGTAACCCCCATTTTGTTATTATTGTGCCCTTAAATTATTATTTTTAGGTCGGCTAGGATTACATTGTGGCACACTAGGATTACATTATGGCCACATGGACTCCTATATATAGAAAGGAGGTTTTGTAAATTGTATCATCCAAGAATTGTTCATTTATGTAATATATTGGAGGTTGCCCCCTCGAAGTGGCTTATTTCTAAGGCATTGATATCTCTTTTCTTCTTTTTTGGAAGTGGTTACACAACATTTGGTATCAAAGCTTTGGATTCTAGGGTTTCGCTGCTCCAAACAGGTCATCGTGGAATTTTCGCTATAACTTTGTTTCTACGAAGTTTCAGAAGCTGAAATTTTTAGGGTGTGAAGCTGAAATCCTGAGCAAGATCGTCTAAAATTTTTTAGAGATATGATCTGTGGAAGTTAGGTCTTTTTTTAGGCTCCTAAACAGGTCGTCGTGGCATTTGCACTGTCATTTTTTTTCTACGAAGGTTCGGAATCTGAAATTTTTAGGGTGCGAAGCTGAAATCGTGAGGAAAATTGTCAAAAAAATTTAGAGCTTGTTTCGAAATATTTTCGGAGATATGATCTGTGGAAGGTAGTGCTTTTTCAGGCTCCCGAATTTCATCTCAAAGTGGTGATCGTGGGAAAAGTTCAATAACTCTCTCTCTGAGCATTGGATTGGAGTGCCGTAAAAATCGGTCGCAAGAAACCGGACTATAGTTTCTTGGATATCAATTTCATAGGCGAAGGAAGAAATAGTGACATGTGGCAAGTCGTACAAGTTCACTCTACTGAACGAGTCCATAATTAGGTCAATGTGGGAGATTGGACACAACATTGTCTTGGAGAATCCAAATCAGGTTAGACCTGTGGCATTCGAAAGATACTTCAGAGGGATACTTTGGTACCAAAATTCAAATATTTAAGTGCTGCAATCACAAAGATATTCCAATTTCAATATCGAGCTCCTCAGAAGCAAGAAAAAGGTGTGTATTTTTTTTCCGAATTGCATAAGTCTTGTTTGAAGAATCAATTTGAATTGATTCCAAGGGCATATTGTAGAATAGATATTAGTATTGGGTTCTAAAATATGCCCCGTAAAAATAATTCAACACCCATTAAGCCTTTAGAAGGCTCTACTGACTCCATGAAGATAAAGAAGAATTGCAACATGATCTATCAAAATTACAAGAGCAAGTGCAACAAATTTCACTCTCGCAAAGAGAAACAAAAAATGAAATGGAAGTTTGAAGAAGGCGTGGAAGCGAAGATGGACGGTTTGAAGAAAGGCATGGAAACTAAGATGGATGGCATGGGCGGACATGAAAGACAACATGGAAAACATGAAGTGATCTCTAAGTAGACATCGAAGGTTTGACAAAGTTGATACAAGAAATGTTTCCTAATGGTGAAAAGATAGCAGAAGAACCTCATGATGAGAACAAAATAAATTTTAATCATGATTTCATAAACTCTAATGTTGGCGGGAAGAACCACCATATTCCAAAAATGGATATAAGGAAGTTTGATGGAAAGGATATTGTAACATGGATACTATAGATGGAGCAATATTTTGATCTCCATAATGTGCAAAACACACAAAAGGTACGCTTTGCAACTTTACATTTAGAAAAAAATACATTTGTATGGTATCGATGGCTTTGCTCCCGTAAAAAAATTGTCACTTGGTCAATTTTGACGGAGGAAATGATAGCACATTGAGGACTTCCAAAAATTGAATGTAAGGATAACTTATATTCTAGAGGAACACAGGATCGATCTCTTCATAGGCACTTTAAATGATAACATCCAACATGAAGTTCATGTTTTGGAACCAGATTCATTGGATAAGGCATTCAGGTTGGCAAGAAAAGTTGAATGTAAAATAATGGCGACAAGGAAGCCTACCACTCAATTCTATAAAGAAGGAAGTGTTTCTACGCCTAAATTTCCACAACCTACAAGGTTGACACCACAACAGTTGGAAGAAAAAAGAGAAAAAGGGCTTTGCTACAGTTGTGATAGAAAATACACTAAAGGTCATAAGTGTGTTGAGAATAAATTATTTTACATAGATTGTGAAGAGGAAGAAGAAAATGAAAACGAAGAGGATATACACCAGGAACCAGCCCTAGAAGAGGAAGAAATGAATCTGACCATATCATGTAATGCACTAGCAAGAATTACCACTCCTCAAATTCTCAAGATAGAAGGGCATATCAAGAAGAAAAAGGTAATAGTGTTGATTGATTCAGGTAGCACCCATAATTTTATTCATTGTAAGGTAGCCAAGGAATTAAATTGTTTCCTATACCCAGCACCAGAATGTCAAGTGATGGTTGCAAATGGAGGAACTATAAATTGCTGTGGAAAATGCCATAATATCAAGCTAACCATGGGGGAATATGTATTGACTAGTCCAATGCTTTCCATTCCTATGGGAGGTGCTGATGTTGTACTAGGAGTACAATGGTTACAATCTTTGGGGACAGTAGCTTTTAAATTTTCAAGAACTTTTCTTGAAATTTTTTTCAGAAGGAAAGGAAGTGGAATTACGGGGTATTGCCGGGAATCCGGGAAAGATAATAAGCTCTAATGTCATGAAAAAGCTTCTAAAGAAAGAACAATGAGGCGTAATCACACAATTATGCTCACTATAATTTCCAACATCAAAATCATCTATCTCTGCAGATCTCCAACAAGTCTTGGACAATCATTCCAAGGTATTTGAAACTCCCAAAGGACTCCCACCTATTTGTGATCATGATCATGCTACTCATTTGATTCCAGGAAGTGTTCCTCCAAACATAAGGCCTTATAGATATCCTTACGTCCAAAAGATCGAAATTGAATGTATGATTGCAGAAATGTTAGAGGTGGGTATAATTCAACCTAGTCAAAGTTCTTTCTCTGCTCTTGTAGTATTGGTACACAAGAAGGATGGATCATGGCGAATGTGTCTGGATTATAGGGAGCTCAATAACCTCACCATTAAAGATAAATTTCCCATTCCTGTGATTGATGAATTATTGGATGAATTACATGGAGCAATTTATTTTACCAAGTTGGATCTTCGTTCGGGATATCATCAAATTAGAATGAAGACTGAAGATATTCCAAAAACAACATTTCGAACTCATGAGGGTCATTATGAATTTTTGGTCATGCCTTTTGGCCTTACCAATGCACCTTCTACATTTCAAGGGTTGATGAATTCCATCTTCAAACCCTTCCTTAGAATTTTTTGGCTAGTATTTTTTGATGATATACTAATCTATAGTAGGTCTTGGAAGGATCATGTTGAACATGTTGACAGGGTGCTCAAACTATTGTGGGAGAAACAATTATATGCAAAAACATCCAAATGTTTCTTTGGAGTACAAGAGGTGGAATATCTGGGTCATATTGTATCTCACGAGGGTGTTAAAGTAGACCCTAACAAAATTAAAGCCATTAAGGAATGGAAAGTCCCCACAACCATAAAGCGGTTGCGAGGATTTCTCGGGTTAACAGGGTATTATCGCAAGTTTGTTAAGAATTATGGGAGAATAGCAGCACCTCTAACAACATTATTGAAGAAAGATGCATTTTCATGGACTCCTGAAGCAACTAAGGCCTTTGAACATCTTAAAGAGGCAATGTGCCTAGCACCGGTCTTAGCTACGCCAGACTTCGCAAAAACCTTTATTGTGGAATGTGATGCCTCAGGAAATGGAATTGGTGTTGTTTTAATGCAGGAAGGAAGACCCATTGCTTTTGAAAGTCGTCCAATCAAATGAAAGTATTTACATAAACCTATTTATGAGAAAGAAATGTTGGCAATACTGCATGCACTAAAGAAATGGAGAACTTACCTAATGGGAAGACACTTCAAGGTAAAAACTGATCATGATAGTCTTAAACATTTTTTGGAACAAAGAATATCTTTAGAAGAGCAACAAAAATGGGTCACAAAGATGTTGGGTTATGAATTTGAAATAATATATGAAAAAGGAAAGCTTAATGTTGTTGTAGATGCACTCTCAAGAAAGAATGAAGAGGTGGAAGCATTGCTTTGTGCCATTTCTATTATCCAACCAGATTGGATAACCGAAGCAAGAGATGAATGGAAGAAGGACAAAGATGTATGGACACTCCTTCAAAAGTTGCAGCAAGATCCTAGTACATCTGATACATTTAGTTGGAAAAATGATTCCTTATGGTACAAAGATCGCTTATATCTTTGTAAGAATTCCCATCTAAAACAAAAGATTCTTCTGGAATTGCACACTTCTCCTTTGGGAGGACACTCGGGATTTTTAAAAACTTACCACAGGGTGAAGAAAGAATTTTTTTGGGATGGCCTTAAATCTGATATTCAAAAGTTTGTGGCGGAATGTTTGGTTTGCCAACAGAATAAATTGGAGACAATTAAGACCTCGGGACTTCTACAACCTTTATCCATTCCAAGTCAACGTTGGGAGGAGATTTCAATGGATTTTATCACAGGTTTACCTAAGTCCGAAGGAAAGAATGTCATCATGGTGGTAGTTGATAGACTTACCAAGTATGCACACTTTGTGCATTATCTCATCCATTTAAAGCAAGTACAGTTGCTACTGCATTTATGGACAGAATTCAAAAGCTACATGGAAGCCCAAGGGTTATTGTGAGCGACAGAGATCCCATTTTTACTGGAAATTTTTGGACGGAGTTATTTTCTTGTTTGGGTACTCAATTAGCTCATAGCTCATCTTATCATCCTCAATCTGATGGTCAAAGTGAGATAGTAAATAAATGTTTGGAAGGATATCTTCGTTGTTTTGTATCTGATAAACAAACACAATGGGTCAAGTGGTTACCTCTCGCTGAGTGGTGGTATAACACTTCCTTCCATACTGCAGCAAAAATGACCCCATTTATGGCACTTTATGGATATCATCCACCATCCATCACATCATATTTAAGGTAAAATTCGAAGGTTCAAGCAGTGGAAGATCACATCGAGCATCAGCAAGAAGTTCTCCAACTCTTAAAGGATAACCTGAATTTGGCACAAAATCGAATGAAACAACAGGCAGATCAACATCGCAGCGAGAGAAGTTTTGATGTAGGAGATTGGGTATTTTTACGGATACAACCATACAAACAAATTTCCCTCAAGCAAGCTAAGAAGGATAATAAATTATCGCCAAAGTACTATGGTCCTTACAAGGTGTTGCAAAAGATTGGTACTATGGCATACAAATTGGAGCTTCCTGCTTCTTTGCGAGTACATCCAGTTTTCCATGTTTCATGCTTAAATAAAGTTATAGGTGAAAATCTTCCAGTGCAAACAATGTTGCCAGAACTTGATGAAGAAGGAAAGATCATATTGGAACCTGAAGCGGTCACGGAAACAAGAACTCGACAGCTACGGAATCGATCAATTTCAGAGTATCTCATCAAGTGGAAGAAATTACTCACTGAAGATTCTACATGGGAGGATGAGAAGTTTCTATAGAGGCACCCAGAGCTACTCAAACGTTGAGGACAACACTTTTTTGAAGGAGAGAGGCATGTTAGGTCCCTATATTACTAGTATAGTCCCTTATTATTATTAGTGTAACCCCCTTATTGTTATTATTGCACCCTTGTAACCCCCATTTTGTTATTATTGTGCCCTTAAATTATTATTGTTAGGTCGGCTAGGATTACATTGTGGCACACTAGGATTACATTATGGCCACATGGACTCCTATATATAGAAAGGAGGTTTTGTAAATTGTATCATCCAAGAATTGTTCATTTATGTAATATATTGGAGGTTGCCCCCTCGAAGTGGCTTATTTCTAAGGCGTTGATATCTCTTTTCTTCTATTTTTGGAGCTGGTTACACAACATTAGCTGCTGCTAGTTGGAATATTATATGTTGCTTTGTTTTGCAGATTAGAAGAATAAATGGGGTAGAGAGACCCTCAAATCTCTTTAATAGAAATAAAACATTCCCAATGTGAAAAGGGGTTTGTGTAGGTAGGCAAACTAAATCCACCTTTGGTATGAAAATGAGGCAATGTGATGCAAGGTCATCCGGACATATTTGAATTAAGTCGAATCTGAAGCTAGGTATGTGAACGACCATGCGAAATTGGGGCGAAATTTTTTAAAACCAATGCTGAAACTTATGTAACTGATTAATAATTAGATCTTCCATGTGTGTGGTTGAGGAGATGAAGAGTTTCTGAGCGATTCAGGAGAGATTTTGGATCTCAAACGATTCAGGATCTTTTGTATTTTCTATAAGAGAGAATCTGTAATGTGTAAGAGGGCGAGCGATGTTATGAGAAAATTGATTGGCACCAGATTGTAATTGATCATACCCTTAAAGAGGGGAAGGTATTCTCACCTTCGAAACTCTATTTAAATTTGTATCTGTTGTGGAGAATTTAACTCTGTATAAAGGGTTGGAGGAACCCAGTGAGTGTGGGGTTTCTTGTTGAAATCGATATCGAATTTATATTAATTTCTGATGAATTTTCTCAAAGAAAATAATAATTCTGATTCTTGTATTTGAAGATCAATTCATGATTATTAAATTGCACACAGAGATGGAGCGTTTCAATCGAACGCAACATAAATGTTTTGTGGGTTTAAGTTCCTTTTGCAGAGTTTTGAGTTCCAGGATTTCAAGCGAGCGAGGTGGGCCATCGTTGTGGATTAAGACATTGTGAAAATATCTGGTTTATTTAATTCTGATATTAAATCATAAAATAGGGCTAGCATGTCCTATTTGAAGTTATGGAATTCGTTGGTTGTTCATGCTTCCTATGTCTATATCTATATGTAGGCTATCGAAGAGTCACAGTGGAAGCATAATGGGCTTGTATCCATAGGTCCCAGGATCGAAGTGCGAGCTATGAATTTTCAAGTTCGACATTGAAATGAAACTTGCAGATTCATTTTGGTAAATGAAAGGTGAATCTGCTTCTAGTGGGGTTCGCTCCTAATCAAGTGGTATCAGAGCGGGAAAATGATTTCCTGCAGAGAAAAGTTTGGATACAGAGGAAGAATAGGTACATTTTTGCGAAGATGTGTAAGCTTGTGATTTTATTTTATATTGTGAAGGTAGTAGCCGAGGAAGGTGAGAAGATTGCAGCAACCTAGAGCAGGAGTGCTCAATGGTTCCACAGGAGCGAACCAAAGAGATGCTGAAAGACTGAGCCCAGGAGAGAAGCTTGGTGAGGTATATGGTAGCAGGGAGGACTTGATATTGCAGAGGCTTTGTTGCAGCTCACAAAGGAAAATTCCGTAGAGGATGCTGGTGAGAATTTCTCAAGCATGCTATTGTAGGAAGATCACAAGGAGCAGTTCCACAGATGACATGGGTAGAATTGCTGACAGTTGTAGAAGACATATGACCAGGAGGTCATAAATTTTTGTGCCACGGGAGTTTGATGCAGGGGCATCCAGGCATATTTGAATTAAGTCGAATCTGAAGCTGGGTATGCAAACGTCCATGTGAAATTGGGGCGAAATTTGTTAAAACTGATGCTGAAACTTATGTAATTGATTAATAATTAGATCTGCCATGTGTGTGGTTGAGGAGATGAAGAGTTTCTGAGCGATTCATGAGAGATTTTGGATCTCAAACGATTTGGGATCTTTTGTATTTTCTATAAGAGCGAATCTGTAATGTGCGAGGAGATAGAGAGGATCGAATTCAATGTAGTCGAAAGGGGAATTGGACTAAGGCTGAAATGCCTTAGATGTTTGTAAGTGATACTCTTGTACATAATAGAATTAGTGTTTTGTGGAATCTATGTGTCAAATTGTATTCAATTACAGTTTATGTTTCCTAATGCATTTGGACATTCTCTATGTATAATCGTAAGCAGTAAATTCTCTGTGTGAAGGAGGATTTCATCCTTCGAAATCCCATTCGGTTTGTATTTACTATGTATAATTCGAACCATAAACTCTACGTGAAGGAGGAATTACATGTGGGTAAGCTCTACGTGAGGGGATTGGAAGAAATTGAATTGAGATTCAATTTTATGCTTGAGAATGAGTGATCAGTAAATGTCGTTGGTTGTTTAATTATTGCTCACTGCATAAGCAGATCGAGTTTCATTGGCTGAAGTGCGCGATCGATCCTTCAGGACGGTAGAGACGATTTTGAAGGAACACATTTAACTACAGAGCAACCCTGTGTTGAACGCATGCCAAATACCGGACTTTCCAATAGGTGGTTTTATGAAACAAACCACCGATGTCACACCACTTTTGATCCAGAGGCATTTTCCCCAAAAACAAATGCGATCAAATGGCATTGAGCCACGTCAGAAGCCCGATACTGACCATTTCGCACTTTTTTATGGAGTTAAAGTCCGGTCCATAAAAAGTGCGATTATCGTCTGATCGAACCTTGTGGAAGATCAAAGGGTGGACGAATCGAAAGCTGCATGGGTGATAAGCCAAGAGTGTCGAAGGGGAACAGAGTGGGCCTATAACCCACAGGTCTCAAGATCGAAAGTTCATTTTTATGAGCCAGCAGTTTGATACACTTTGAGTTTTCAGACACATTTTGTTTAGTGAAATGGAAACCTGCTATTTCCCGGTTTCACTCTTCATCACAATGCATGAGGAATAGAACCTTGTTGACCAAGTCAACAACGCTGCTAAAAGAGAAGGAAAACCAGTGGGAACAACGTAGTTTTGATGGAGGATTCTTTGCGAGGAAGTAACCTCATGAATGTGTGGGGTCCAGGGTGAGGAGGCTCACCAAGAATAAAAAGAAAGGGATGGAAACCATGAGAGTCATTCAAAATCTTGTCTATGTTTGAGTCTTATGACTTCTTGCATGCTTCAACTATTTAGCTGGGTTTTCTGCACTGTTTAGTGCAAGGTGATTATCATGCGGGAGTTCCACTCTCTTTCTTGGTTCATCTTGTTGAAGGGATATAAGAGGAGAATTCTGGGCTACATTTCCACCATTAGACTTGGGGTCAAGCAGTCAGCAACTCCTACAGTGTAGTCTCTTGCATAAACTACGTCATTTCTGAAGGTGATGATATGGTAGGGTTAAATCCCTTGATTTTGTGCTAGTTTCTTGGAGAAGTGGGATCTTCCTCTCCTGGAAGGCTAGTAAGGAGGGTCTTCAGCCATTTCTATGTACTCTTATGTATTATTCAGCCATATCAAATACAGAGTTGTAGTAAACTACGTGATTTTATGCAGAGATTTCATTTTGTACTTGTGCTCTTATGAAACCCTTGCCGGGTTGTCTCCATTTCGTATCAAAGAGGCCAGAACTCCATTTTTCTTGGCTCTATGATTAATGTAATCTCTAGATATGTTATGAATCATATTTTGCTACATAAAACCTCAGAATAATGTTGTTACATGCTTCAGAATTTTTGTTTGGTGAAGTCATGGTGTTTGGGTGTTTTTGAGATGTATCGTGCTGGGGAGATCTGTTTAACATAGCTAGAGTGATTTTTTTTTGTTACCATTATGCATGTAAGGGTTATAAAGCATAATATAAAGGATCCAAGTCCTTTTTACCAATTCTGTAACGTAATTTTTTGAAAACAGTGTTTTTACTGTCCATAGTGCAGAAATTCCTAAGAAGGAATATTACACTTAAACAGGTTAAAACAAAAAAATTTCAAAGTGTGGGCAGCTTAAAATGTAAGTGGGTAATCTTGCGAAGTTTGGTGAGGTTTTTGGGTCCTGCCAGATCGCATCGGCAGAGTTTTAACTTTGGCGAAACATTAAGAGTTGCAACTTAAAAGTTGCAGGCTGCGATCTGTGGGGAGATAAATGGCGGTGAGTTCAAAGTGCATAGTAAAAATGAATAGGAAGAATGTAAATGATTTCATGTGTTTTCAAAATGCGGTAAGGTTGAGGTGGGTCCCGCCGATATTTCATTTGTAGGGAAATAACATTCATCCAAAAGGCTTAAGGGGTAAATAGGAAAAGTTGTGGGTGAAAAGTTGCGGGTAGCGGTAAGTAAATGCGGAAAGGAAATTAAACATAGGGAATGGGCTGAATACTCTATTTTTATCTTTTGCATGAAATGCCTCCGATTTGAAATCCTGCTGCTTTTCTTCCTGCACAAAAATTCAATTTAGTGTGGGCTACTGCCACTTCTTATTCATGGCGGTGGTTGGGATTTATTTCCAGTACTCCCCCTTAATAAAAAATATCATCATCAATCATTCCTAGACACTGTCTGAGATAAAAAAAACTTCTTTGTCCCAATGGCTTTGTGAGGATATCAACAAACTGTTCCTCTGACCTGCAATGCTGCAAAACAATTTCACCATTGTTAACTAGTTATCTTATAAAATGGTACTTTACATCAATATGATTTTTTCTCTTGTGGAAAACATAAATATTTGACAATGAAATTGCTGAGCTGTTATCACAATAAATTGTGGTTCCTTTGTCCTGCTCATGACATAAATCTCTCAACATCTGTAATATTCCAAATGGGGAAAAATAGGCTCAGTAGGGAATTTCTTGAGATATTCCTCTATGGATTCACAGCAGTATGGAAACAAACTAGCATTTCTAAACTAGAGATAGACTGGTAGGGAATTTAATGGTTATATCACCTCTAAAGAGAGGGTGAAAACCAGAGGCTTCCTGGCCCATTCCAGACTCTGTCTATAAAGAACTGATGAAACACAACAAGTGTGGGAAAAAAAACTCATCTTGGAGTTTTCTGCCCTTGGGATTCTTATATATTTAGATCTAAATAATGAGTCCAAAGAGGAGCAAAAATCAACCAAGGAATAAGTGGGAAATTCCACTTTTAGGAAAATCAGAAAGAGGCTCAGTGAGAACATTGTATAAACAAATCGGTGCAAAAAATAACGTAGGTCAGGGCTTGGCTCCCCTAGCTTGGGCTGTGTGGGAAGTTTTTGAATAATTTTAGGAAAAAAAAATGAGTTTAAGACCCTTAAACAAATCTCCCACAAAGCTGACTAGCTAAAAATAAGTTAAAGAGAAGAGATGCTGCAACAAGAAAACCCAGCAACCAGAATTGCGTAGTTTTGCCAAATAATAAAAGGAGGTCAACTTAAAGTGTCCAAAGGATAGAAATATACATCAGATCAGAAATATAAATGATCCTCCCTTCAATCTACAGCAAATATCATGAACAATATAGCATAAATTCCTTAAGAAAGGCAACTACGGCATATGTAAAATTGCATAAATGAAGGAACAACGTTTCTCTATGAGTGCCTCAGTAGTTAAAAATTAGAACTTAGATCTAAATAAGATCTATGGCTGTAACATCAGATCCATACTAGATCTAGAAACTACTCAACCTCTTTTACAAGTCCCCTTTGGGGTTTTAACAAAATAATGCACTAGAAAGTGTAGATTTGACTTTTAATACATAGAACTGCAGAAAACTTTCAGAAATTGCTGAAGAAGAGTTTTCTTACAGCATATCAGATCTGAAAAATAGATTTCAGCAAGCTACAAGATGAATCTTCAAGATTAGAGGCAAGCCTCAATCATCTGAGATCTATTACAAAGAGAAAGTCAAATAATACTAGCAGCAACACATGAAATAAAACAGTACCCAAAGGGGAAGTATTGTAGCTTGAGTAGGATATGAAAATAATGGAAATATACAGATCTGAAAGTAAAATGGGGGTGAGATCCTCTTCCGAGTGGTCACAAGACAACCTCCCTGAGAGAAATCTCATCCAAAACAACTAGATCTTGCAGATCTAGTTCACCACTTGCTGCAACTCATAGCAGTTGCAAACCCCTCAACAGGATCAACGCTGCTAATAGAGGTAGAACTTGGCCAACAATGCCGGATAGTGGGAAATGCAGCACAATGCCCTCCAAGAGCTTCTCAAGGAAGGGAGGATTCTTGAATAGGAAATCTTCTCTTTCTCTTGCTAAACAGCACAGAGAAAGGAGTTTCTCAAGAAAATTCGAAATGAAAAATGTGATCAACAACCTTTAAATGAGCCTCCACCTCCTTTTTATAACTTGGAGTCTTCTTGGCAAACCATAAACCACCTCAATTGAGTTAACCCTTTTCACATTAGATCCTCCTTCTAGAACTGCGTTGGGTCTTCAAAATGGCTTGATCCCTGTTCACACACAAGTGGCTTTTATTGAGAAAGCCTTGATTTGTCTCTGTTCACAATGGCCACTGATTTATTTTTGAGTTTTAGGGGTTTTTCATGTCCTCCCCTCCATTTTATTCATCAATACATAAAATTAAGACAAAGTGAAATATTCCTATTAGCTTGGGTTAACTAGGAATATTACAACATCCTTCTCATCCAAACTACTTGACATGCTGCTGCTATTGCTGCTACATATTCAGCTTATGCTGTTGATAATGAAACTATTTGTTGCTTATTGGAAGCCCATGAAATGGATCCCAATCCCAAATGAAAGACATACCTTTATGTGCTCTTTTTGTCATCTACACTTCCAGCCCAATCACTGTCAGCGTAACCAATCAACTTAAAATTATCAGATGTGGAGTATAGAACACCATACTTCTTTTTTCCATTTACATACCTCAGAATTCTCTCACCTGCTTGCCAATGTGTCTCCTTGGGTGTCTCCATGAATCTAGATATTAAACTTAATGCATACATTATATCAGGCCTAGTTGAAGTCAAATACATTAGACTACCAACCATGCTCTTGTACAATGTCGGATAAACATTCTTGCTGCAATATTCCTTGCTCAATTTCACCCCCATGACAGTTGGAGTTGCTGCTGCCTTGTTGTTCTGCATATTGAATCTCTTTAAAACTTCTTCAACATATTTTTCTTGGGAGATAAAAATCCCTTTTTCTATTTTATTTACTTCTATGCACAAAAAATATCTTAGCAAACCCAAGTTAGTCATTTCAAATTCACTTTTCATGACTGCTTTAAAATCAACAATGAGAGAAACATCATTGTCTGTGAAAATCAAATCATCTACATATAAAACAAAAATAATAATTTTACCGTCATTTTCTTTGATGTAGAGTGTGGGTTCACCATCACACTTGTAAAACCCATTTGACACTAGGTAATCATCAATCCTACTGTACCATGCTCTTGGTGCTTGCTTCAGCCCATAAACATATTTCTTCAACTTACACACTTTGTGTTCTTGGACTTTTATTTCATAGCCAGGAAGTTGTTCAACATACACCTCCTCTTTCAGCACTCCATTCAAGAATGTTGATTTCACATCCACTTGATAAAATTTCCATTTTTGTTGTGCTGCCATTGAAAATATTGTCCTCACTTTCTCCATCCTTGCAACAGGTGCAAAGGTTTCCTCATAGTCTCTTCCTTGTTGCTGCTTGTAGCCTTTGACAACTAGCCTTGCTTTGTGCCCTTCTATCTTGCCTTCAATGTTTCTCTTGGTATTATAGACCCATTTTACTCCAATAACTTCTTTTCCTTGTGGGAGGTCCACTAAATCCCATGTTTCATTATTTTCTATTACTCCTATCTCTTCATTCATTGCTTCAATCCACTTCTCTTCTTTTTCTGCATCTTCAAAATGGATTGGGTCATCAACATGACAAATAAAGAAAATAAAGAATTCAGACCAACATTACTATTAAATTCTTCTTGCTCATAAATTTCACTTAAATTTTTGAATTTTGGTATTCTTGTATTTGCTGAAGATTTTCTTGGAGTTGCACCTGAAACCGAGGGAGTTGTTGATCCCTGTGGTGTGCTTGGAGAAGCACTTCCTTGGTTATGCACTGTTGCTCTATTGTTTTCTTGCGGTGTGCTCCGTTGAGCTTGTGTAGGTGGAGGAGGAGCCACCATTGAGGAATTATTTTCTGCAATCAATTCCTCTTTATCTTCATGTGAAATACATTTCTTCACATTTACAACCTTCTCTAAAATTCCATCCCAATCTTCTTCTTCTATGAACTAAGAAAATCTGTTGTTTATTGTTTTTTGGTAGATGGATTATAGAGCTTGTAAGCCTTGGATTCATCATTGTATCCAAGATATATAAATTTCTCCCCCTTTCTATCCAACTTCTTCCTAAACTGATCTGGGACATGTGCATATGCCACACATCCAAACACTCTCATGTGAGTGACAACTTGCTTTGTTCCACTCCATGCTTCTTCTGGAACTCTTTTCATAACAACTTTGGTTGGACATCTATTTAAAATATAAGCTGCACTATTGAAAGGTTCTGCCCAATACTCATTTGGAAAATTCTTTGCCTTCAACATACTTCTTACCATGTCCATGATGGTACTATTCTTTCTTTCTGCTACACCATTTTGCTGATGTGTATACCTTGTGGTAAACTACTTGTGTATTCCATGCTCCCTGCAGAAACATAGGAAGTCTTTGGAGATATATTCTCCACCTCTGTTATTTCTCAACACTTTTATGTAGTGTCCACTTTGTTTCTCAACAATATCTTTAAAGTGGAATAATTGTTCAAACACTTCACTTTTCTATTTTAGAAAATAGACCCATGTCTTCCTTGTGTAATAATCTATAAATGTCAACATATAGTGACTTCCAGCTAATGATGGTGTTTGCATTGGTCCACATAAATCTGAGTGGACAATATCCAAAGGTGCCTTTTCCCTTATAATCTTTCTTGCTGGAAATGATTCTCTGTGTTTTTTTCCCAAGATGCAACCTTCACATAGGCTGTCTGGTTTCTCTATGAGTGGTAATCACCTTACCATACCTTTTCTATGCAACAATTTCAAACCTCGGAAATTGAGATGTCCAAATCTAAAATTCCATAATGAGTTCTCATATTTCACTTCCTCTTCAAAGACGTCTTATGTGATGGATGATACAACACCTCCTTCCTTCAATTTTGATCTGATCTTGAGAGGGAACATTCTATTGCTTGACATATGCAATTTTGAAATGACCTGTCTACTTCGAGGTATATCCATGATTGTGCACACATCATTCTTAAAAAACACATTGTAGCCCTTATTCACGAGCTTTCCAATGCTTAAAAGGTTACATTTCAGGCCAGGTACATAATATACATATGGCACAAACTTCTTCTCTCCCTTCTTTGTCAGTATTTTTACTCTTCCTTTCCCCATGACAGAGATTTTTCTATTAGTCCCCATTTTCACTTCATATTTTATGCTCTCATCCATATTGGAAAACATTTCTATGTTCTATTCATATGGTTACTACAACCTGAATCTAAGAACCATACATCTTCTTGTTCTTCTTGTGCTACATTACAAGTTAAAAGCACACTTCCTTGGTTCTGATTTTATTTTGTAAAATTTGCACTAGGTTTACTACCCATGTCATTTTTCTTCTTTTTACATTCATTTGTATAATGACCATACCTTTTGCAACAATGACATTGGACTTGAGATTTCTCATACCTCTGTCCTTGTGCTTGATTTTGGCTTGAGCCTTGGCTTGGATATTGATTGCTGCCCCTTCCACTTGTGTTTGTAGGGCTGCTTCTTCCACCTCTGTGTGGGATTCTTCCTCTTCCTCAGTAGTTTGATCTTCCTTGACCTCTACCTTGAATAAAATACATTTGTGTCTTGAATGCATGCTCCAATGAGGAGTTTGTTGCTCTGTTTAGTCTGTGCTCATGAGACATCAGTGATGTATGAAGCTCATCCACTGAAAACTATGAGAGGTCCTTTGTCTCTTCTATGGACACTAATATGACATCAAACCTTCATGGTAGATTTCTTAAGACTTTCTCCAATATTCTCCTTTCTTCAAGTGTCTCTCCCTGAGACCTAATCTGGGTAACCAACCCAATCACATGTGTGAAGAATGAGTCTATGTTATTAGACTATTTCATACAAAGAGTTTCAAAATATATTCTCAGCATTTGAAGTTTTGTTGTCTTCACTTTTGCCATGCCTTGATAGGCTATCTGGAGGGTATCCCATGCCTCGTTAAACTTTTTCGCTGCTACAATCCTTGGAAAAATACTCTCATGTACTTCTTGGAAAATATAGAAGAGGGCTTTGGAGTCCTTCTTCTTATTTTATTTCAACAAATCTCTTTGTGCTTGTGTCAAATCATTAAGTGTTGCTGCATCTACTGGTTCTTGGAAACCATTTTCCACCAGCTCCCAAATATCTTGTGAAGAAAATAGGGCCTTCATTGTAATATCCCAATAATCATAATTCTTCCCATTAAACTGTGGTAATTGTGGATTTGTCAAGCTTGTTTTTGTTGCTGCCATATTGACTGTGTAAACCAAAAAAAAATTGACTGTGTAAAACATAAACCTTCTGACTACTGGAGAAATCTGCTTCTCAAACAAACTTCTTTCAGCTTCTTCAGTAAAGACTCCTTATTTGACTGAGATCCTAGACTTTCTCTAATACCATGTTGGAAATAATAAATACAAATAACAAACACAAAGGGATATGTGTTCCCTCGACAATACATAGAATGCAAAATTACTATGGAAATAAAAAATTCACAGATAGACAGAGTGTAAGAGAAACAAGAGTGAAATTCCTTTTTCTATTCAACTCTTAAAACATATGGAAATTACATATTTTATACAAAATTGGCCAAAACATGAACATTCAAATAAATTCAATGCGGGAATCAGACGTTCAACGAAAAATCGTCGTCCGCTCTGATCTGTTGTTTCTACACAAAAACATCGTACACACCATAAACTGGCAGACCTGAAATCTTATTGGCTCCACTTTTGAAACCACATCGCATCCGACACTCCATCGCAAATCACACATCAGATATCAAAACTTTTAACATATGAGTGATACGGGAAAAACTTAAATCTTGTGATATGTGACGTGACGTGGCACATCGCATCGCAACTTCAAAAAAAAAAATTGCAGGCACTTATTTGTTATCTCCTGAGCTTTACGATGTGCTCTTTTGTGCTACCCTCATGAGCTTGACACGTTCCCCTCTTGGAATCACATTCCAAATAACATAAAATAAGTTTTCAGGCGACTTAAAGGTAAAAATTGAAACTTGCGAAGTGCGCGGCTTAAAAAGGTTAGAAAAAAAACCTTGCGAAGTGCAGGCGGCTTAAAAGGTAAGTGGGTAATATTGCGAAGTGTGGTGAGGTTTGTGGGTTTCACCACATCGCATTGACATAGTTTTAACTTTGGCGAAATTTTAAGAGTTTCAACTTAAAAGTTGCGGGCTACGATCTATAGGGAGATAAACGACGGTGAGTGTGAAGTTTATAAAACAAAGGAATAGGTAGAATGTAAAGGATTTCATGCATTTGAAAAATGCGGTAAGGTTGAGGTGGGTGCCACCGATATCGCATCGAAGGGGAAATAACATTTAGCCAAAATGCTTAAGGGGTAAAGAGGAAAATTTTCTGGCGAGAAGTTGCAGACAACGGTAAGTAAATGCGGAAAGGAAATTAAATGCAGGGAATGGGCCAAGTACTCTGTTTTGAAATTTTGTGTGAAATGCCTCCGATTTGAAATCCTACTTCTTGTCCTTACTACACAAAAATTCAATTCAGTGTGGGTTGCTGCCACTTATTATTCATGGCGGTAGTTGGCATTTATTTCCAACAGAACTCTGGCACAACATATCCTGGCGTCCCTCTCTAGGCTTTCATTGAAATATGGTCCTCTCCCTTTCCCACAAAGTTTTGCCAAACCAAAATCAGAAACTTTTGGTGTGAAATCTACATCGAGAAATATACTGTGAGGTTTGATGTCAAAGTGCATGATTTTTCAATGGGTGTGAATGAGAATTACAGTTTCATCCCCAACAAATCTAGAAATTTTAGTTCTAGAAGAAGAAAAAAAAAGGCTAGAAGAGTAGAACAAACATCTGAATTTCACTGTTGACTACATCAGAAAGATGACATTCTTCTTATTCTCTCTTAAATAATAAATCCAAGTTTAATGTGATTATTTTCTTAGCTGAACAATTTTAAAAAAGGTCATCTCAAGGGAACATGCTCTGCTCAAAATGTTTCAAGCCTATCATCCATAACAAGAAGAGAAATTTCAAGTACATATAAAGAATTTGGAGGCAAGTATTTTAAAACTAGGTAACTACTATTTTTCTCATATTTCAAAGGAATATTTTAATATTACACGCATCTAATCATAAATGGTTGATTTTGGATAGAGGAATAGCCAACCATCAAAATAAATATCACATAGATTTGGCAGTTTTGAATGCATTCAAGAAGGGATTGCAAAATGAAAAGTTTTTACAATGGCATGATGCTTGCATGGACCTCTACGAGTAGAGGTGGTCTCATATCTATTTCTCATGGCCTAGAGTGTAGTAGATTTAGGTTCAAGAAGTTGGACCAATCACACCTCAAAAATTTGTAGCACATAACTGAATAATTAAATTGCTGGGATGATTGATATGTATTTAGAAAAGGTTATTGTAACCTATCAATTTTTAGATTCACTTCTCGTGAAAAATATATCACTAAAAATTAACAAAATCATTGACATGGGCAAGCACCATTGGAATAATATCCTTTATGGGACAATTAAAGGAAGAAAACTTGTGGTAGAAGAAGAGTTGGCTAACACAGGTGGATTTTATAGAAAGAGGTTTAATTATCTATCAGTGGGTGTGAATGAGAATCACAGATTCATCCCCAAAAAATATGGAAATTTTAGTTCTAGAAGAAAAATTAAAAAAAAAAAAAGGCTAGAAGAGTAGAAAAAACATCTGAATTGCATTTTTGACTACATCAGAAAGATGAAATTCTTCTTGTTCTCTCTTAAATTATAAATTTCAAGTTTAATGTGATTATTTTCCTAGCTAAACAATGTTGAAAAAAGTCATCTCAAGGGAACATGATCTACTCAAAATGTTTCAAGGCTATCATCCACAACAAGAAGAGAAATTTCAAGTATAGACAAAGCATTTGGAGGCAGGGATTTTAAAACCTAGTAGCTAGCTGCACCCAGCTACACAACGTCCTCTCTGCTGTAGAGCTAACGATGTAGAAGATGAATGTAACTATGGCCAATGCCGAATTGAGGAAAATCAGCTGAATCCTCATCCTTCCTCGAGGAAGAGGTAGGGATTCCCGACCGAGAACACCCTAGTGCCAAAGGGCACCATCACCCTGCTAAACAGCACAGGGATGCAAGCTTTGCAGACCCAAAGTTTGAAACTCCAAAACATAACCTATCCAAATGGGTTGCCATATCCTCCTTATAAAGAAAGGGAAATATTCTCCACCAAGATCCCACCAATTAGGGTTTCCACCCTCACATGAGTGTCTTCCCTCCAAAATTGCGCAGCTTCTCTAGGAAGCCTCTCCTCCTTGGGCAGCGCTGTTGACTTTAGTCAAAGATGACTAACTCAAGTGATCTGGGTTCCATTCACACCCTTAGGTTTTTATTTCAGCTTCACACCCTTTAGGTGTTTATTTCACATGAGGAGTGTTATTTCTTCATCCAAAAGGGGCTAAGGTGTCTCCTTCCCCATTTTATTAAATAAAAATAAAATGTGCAACTATAATGTTCCATTTTAGCTTGAGGCTAAAATTGGGAACATTACAGTCCTCCCCTCCCACATGTTGCTTGTCCTCAAGCAACTGCACAGAGAGAACAAAACTTCTCCTCCTTCTTCTCTTCTAGCCTCCTCATCAATGGTCCCACCACTGCTCAAATATGCTGCAATAAATTTGTCCTCCAATGCTCTCTCCCAAGTATGCAAGCTGTCAACAATGCTCCTCATGGAAATATAGAAGGTGTATTGGAATCCTTCTTGCTGTGCTAAGGCCTCCTTAAGGTAGGAGTGATGATATGCATGGGAAAATTCTGCTCCCAATGATGATCCTCTCATCCATGCAATCATCCAAGTAGAAATCTCACCCCTGATTTCTGCAATGTGTTGGGGCTGAGTGGAGAGTTTTTTTGGTTTCCCATGATGGTGCTCTATCCATTTGCTACTCATATGGGGCTTCCTTTATCTTTGGGCTGAAAAATTATGGCCTCCAAGAATGGGCCAAGCTACCCCACCAAGAATATCAGCCATGAAATGCCTCTGCAAATTCTCCAAGTGTTTCCTCCCACAAGAAGGTACAAGTAACAATGTGGCAATCATGGTTTGCCCATGGTATCTCCTGCAAGATAAAACATATACAATGGGGAGAATAATTCTCCCAATGGGTTTTTCATACAATACTCTCTAAATAATGATCCTCATGAGTGTACATACATCAAAAATATATGGAGAATTATAGAATAAAAGAAAGTTGCCAAATGACAACCGAAGAGTGGTTCAAAGTTCCACTCATGGAACCTGTGCAGTGCCTCCTTGGCCTGGCTCAAAATCAAAATAACAAGTGTTGAACTAGTCACTTGTTTGCTGTCACAAACTCCTCACAAGATGGAATCATCAAAATAAAAATTGGTGTCAATGGTGCACACCAAGAAGCATGTGGCTTCCCCCCACAACCATCACAAAATTAGCCAAAATCAAGGATACAAGTAGCTGCAAGTACATCCTCATGAAAAATGTAAGAAGGAACAAGCCTCTTTGATACATCATGCTCCTCAATCAATGAAAATAAGTACAATACAAAATATGACATTATACCTCCTCCATCATGCACTAGAGCTCTTGAGTTGAAATGTCTCAACATGAATGCTCTCCCTCTCCTCCAATGAGTAAGGGAATGGTTGTTCCAACCTCTGAAAAATAATTCAGGCTCTACATCTATCCATATGTTTATGTATATCATGTTGAATTCCCTCCAAGGTGAACTCCTCTAGCAAGGAAAAGTATGCATCCAAGTGCATAGCTAGGAAGTCCTCAAATGCTGCATGAAAATAATTTATCCTTGAGACTAGAAACTCTAGTCAAGAAGAGTCTGCCATGATGATAGATGATCATATCATCCACTAATTATCTTCCATCTCTATCAAGGCCATCCAAGAATCATGCATGCACCAAGATCCTGGGGAATACTCAACCAAAGCTGAGTCCTCCATCCTGGATCAATCCTCCATATAGACAGCGCTGGTGTTCTGCAATATGGTGCTCCATCACACTGCTGCCTACTACCTTGACATCCCCTCATGCCAAATTCATCCTCCAATGTTGTTGCCATGCCATCATGCAGCTACTCATGCTTAAGAGAAATGATGATCTCTAAAAATGAGCCTCCCATGAGAGACTATCACCTCCAAGGAATCTCTCAATCCTGGGCAAGTAAGCATGAGTGGCCTCCATCTACTACAATGCATGAAAGAGTTATCCCCCAAGGAATTACCCTCTCTCTCACCAAATCTATGGATCAGTCATTCGACATCATGAAGATGATATCCTCCATCCATGCAGCAACTCCATCTGTGCAGTAAAGCTAATGATAATGGGTGGTATTGAAAATGAGAGAGAGTATCCCTCCTCCTTGTGCTCACCCCCAAACTCTCTGTGCTATTTTGGATTCCTCTAATGTCTCCTCCTCTCCGGAATCCAAGAGTGGTGAACCAAATAGCATGATGCCCCTCATCATCTCTAGATCAAGTGGCCTTCCAAGTGGAAAAGCCTCCAAAGTGAGACATCAGGATAAGAAGTGGACTGTATATAAGAGGAATGAAAGGTCCTCTCTCTCTACTATGCAGTGTAGTCCCTCTCCTATATGAAGAGAATCTGTGAAATAGATAAGGATGAATGTCCATCATCCCTTCATGTTGATCCTTTTTCTCTTCTTCTTCTTCTTCCAATGGTGCAGTGTTGTAGGTTTTTTTATGCACCTCCCCTCTAACAACATGTGAGTGTGTCTCCTCCTCAATGAGAGGTCTTGGCCTCCCTTAGAGAGAAATATCTCCACACCCTCACAGATGGAAGAGTGCCCTTCATACAATGGGGTTCTTGCCTCTAGCAAGTCATTCTCTTGATTTCTCCCCCTCTAGAAATATGGAATGATATTTGTTTTATGGTCCCCCTCCATGCATGCAAAGTGTTTGAAGTTTTGTCACACCATGTTTCACATTGGTTTTTCCCTTTGAAAAACTCTTTGTGACTGCAACATATGATCTCTCATTTGCATGAGAACATGAGATAGAAATGTGAAATCAAACATCATGAATCATACCTTTGAGTTGCAGCGCTGCTCCTCCAAATGCCTCAACTTTTTCCTCCATCCTTCTTGCAGTAGCTATGGGAAATGCACTAAACTTTGGATCTGCATGTGTGGCTGAATGCTCACACCCTCCATGAAGTATCTAGGATTTGTTTCATCAACAAATCCCTTTCAGAAAATTCCTCCAAATTTTCCCTTTCATCAGATCTTCAATGATGTGCTCAATGGTCTAGAAAGAAGAAGGGAAACCTCCTCTCCATCATTCCTTTCCTTGTTTCCTCTATCAATATCCTCTCCTTGGAGAGAAGATCCTCTTGCTGATGGCATTAGATCTTGGGCACAGGCTGAGCCAAGATCATGCTCCGATACCACTGTAATATTCCAAATATGGAAATCTCTGTTCCGTCGGGAATATCTTTAAGATATTCCAATTCCTTCTTCAGTGAGCTATCACAAGTCCATTTCAGAGATTTAATGTTGGGGCATTTACAAGATATGTCTCCTTCCAAATAAGGGAGAGATCCGGAGGCTAGCTAGCCCTTCATAGACTCTGTCTATGGATATGCAATATTCCACTTCGGGAATTTCTGCTACAAGGTCCTTGAGGACGCTATATAAGGAAGCCTCTGAAAAAATAAAGCAAACCACCACTAGGATGCCTTGGAACATGTATAATAAAACCCCCCTATAGAAAATGAGCTCAAATAAATAACACTAGATGGGTTATTCAGATCTCCCCAATGTAGGTCTCTAAAGCAATGCTCAATGAGAGAGGTTACAACAATATATGAACATAAACATGAACTCTGAAAATATGAATACATCATAAGAGGGAAATGATACATCCATCATTATATTATTATATATCAGTATAAATATACAGGAAATAGTTGAGGGACAAGCCACTCAATCTTTAAGACCCAACCTCCAGTGAATAAGCAGTGAAATACAAGAGTAGCTGCAACTCCACAAAATTCCGGAGTAGCTGCAATTTCACAGTGTACATGAAGGTATAAGCTGTTGAATATGAATGAAATACATATGTGGATGAAGGAATACAAGAAATAATCCCAAGAACAAGGAATGGGATGAAATACAAGATTTCTAGCCAATCTAGGAAGATTGCTAGAAATGTCGGAGAATACAAAAATGTGACAACTGAGTTTTCACTGCAGCTACTACAAAATATGAATGAGGTTGTGGCTGATCTGAAATCTGATTTCCTTCCTCTGATAATTTCTCTAATGCAAATTGCTTATCACTTTGTCTCAGAAACACACTCCTGATGAGCTCCAAGAACCCCTCTCTCACTGCCTCCTCTAAAATAATGCAGTTTCCTCCATGGACTGCGCAGTCAGAGATGATGGAAGTGTGGCCTCATGCCACTAATCTGAAATATGGCTCGGGAATCCTCCTTGTAGCTCCTCCAATGAATATACCACTTCTCCACTGAAGAAAACCAACAAGAATGACTCCATGAGTTCCTCTCTAGCTGCACCCAGCTACACAACGTCCTCTCTGCTGCAGAGCTAACACTGTAGAAGATGAATGTAACTGTGGCCAATGCCAGATTGAGGAAAACCAGTTCAATCCTCATCCTTCCTTGAGGAAGAGGTAGGAATTCCTGACCGAGAACACCCTAGTGCCCGAGCGAACCATCACCTTGCTAAACAGCCCAGGGATGCAATCTTTGCAGACCCAAAGTTTGAAACTCTAAAACATAACCTATCCAAATGGGCTGCCATATCCTCCTTATAAAGAAAGGGAACTCTTCTCCACCAAGGTCCCACCAATTAGGGTTTCCACCCTCACATGAGTGTCTTCCCTTGAAAACTACGCAGCTTCTCTAGGAAGCCTCTCCTCCTTGGGTAGCGTTGTTGAATTTAGTCAAATATGACTAACTCAAGTGATCCAGGTTCCATTCACACCCTTAGTTGTTTATTTCAGCTGCCTTATTCTCCTCCTTTTCACATGAGGAGTGTTATTTCTTCATCCAAAAGGGGCTAAGGTGTCTCCTTCCCCATTTTATTAAATAAAAATAAAATGTGCAACTATAATGTTCCATTTTAGCTTGAGGCTAAAATTGGGAACATTACAAATTTATTCTAATTTAATATTCTTTAACATTATAATAAAAATTGAAAAGCTAATATTTTATTTTGAATATGTGATTAATTTAAATTTGCTAGAGTATAACTCTTTTGTGACTTTGTTATAAAGAAATTAAATAATATATTCTTTAAATTAAAACCTATTCTTTATGATTTTTTTTGCATGGTATTCTTTTAATATATTTCTAATATTTATCTATTTCTAAACATTAAATGAATAATTATTTTTTTCAAAAAAACTCTTATTAAAATTACAATAACACTAACATAACTATATAAATTAAGTAGATGGTAAATATCGATAAACATCAATCCATAATAAACATAAAACGTTTACACCATAATACATATCACATTGTTAATATATATCTATATATATATATATAACCATACTCTTATTACCTTTTTAATTAAATTGATAAATTAAAAAAATGTCACATGAACTGTTAAGTCCCTATATTAATAGTGTAGCCCCTTATTATGTTGGTGTAGCCCCCCTTATTGTTATTATTGTGCCCTTATATTATTATTGTTAGGTCGGCTAGGATTACATTGTGGCCCCACTAGGATTATATTGTGGCCCTATGAACTCCTATATATAGAAGGAGGTTTTGTTCATTTGTATCATCCAAGAATTTTTCATTTATGTAATATATTGTAGGTTGCCCCCTCAAAGTGGCTCATTTCTAAGGCGTTGAGATCTCTTTTCTTCTCTTTTTGGAGCTGGTTACACAACATTTGGTATCAGAGCTTTGGATTCTAGGGTTTCGCTGCTCCAAACAGGTCATCGTGGCATTTTCGCTATAACTTTTTTTATACGAAGTTCCAGAAGCTGAAATTTTTAGCGTGAGAAGCCAAAATCTTGAGGAAGCTTGTATAGAAATTTCAGAGCTTGTCTCACAACATTTGCGGAGATATGATCTGTGGAAGTCAGGTCTTGTTTCAGGCTCCTAAACAGGTCATCGTGGCATTTGTGCTATAAATTTTTTTCTACGAAGGTTCAGAATCTGAAATTCATATGGTGCGAAGCTAAAATCCTAAGGAAATTCATCAAAACATTTCAGATCTTGGTTCGCAATATTTTTGGAAATATGATCTGTGGAAGGTAGTGCTTTTTCAGGCTTCTGAATTTCATCTCAAAGAGGTGATCGTGGGAAAATTTCAATAAATCTCTCTCTGGGGATCCGATTGGAGTGCCGTAAAAATTGGTTGCAATTAAACTGAATTTATTTTCTCGGCTATCAATTTCAGAGACAAAGGACGAAACAGTGACACGTGGCAAGTTGTACAAGTTCGCTCTACTAAAACAGTCCATAATTAGGTCATTGTGGGAGATTGGACACAACTTTGTCTTGGAGAATCCAAATCAGGTCAGACCTATGGCATTCAAAAGAGAATTCAGAGGGCTACTTCAGTGTGGAATTTGAGATATTGAAAATCTGAAATCACGGAGATAATCAAATTTCAATATCGAGCTCCTCAAAAGAAAGAAAAAGGTGTGCATTTGGTTTCTAAAATTGCATAACGTTTGTTTGAAAAAGTAGTTTGAAGTGATTCCAAGGGCCTATTGAGCATATATTTCAGTATTGGATTTTGAAATTCCTACTAAGAAGAATTCAACACCCATTAAGACCTTAGAAATCTATACTATGATGCATGAAGAGGAAGAATTGTAGTATGAGATATCAAAATTACGGTACCAAGTGCAACAAATTTCGATCTTACGAAGAGCAATCAAAGATGACATAGGTGGTTTAAAATAAGAAATGGAGGCTAATTTGGATGGTTTTAAGGATCAAATAATAGCTAATATGGATGATAAATTAGTAGAAGATCACAGCGAGCATCAACAACAAGTTCTCCAACTCTCAAAGCATAACCCAACTTTGGTGCAGAATCTAATGAAACAATAGGAAGATCAACATCACATTGAAAGAATTTATGAAGCAGTCATAGAAACAAGAACTCGACAAGTACGATCAATTTCAGAGTATCTTAGCAAGTGGAAGAACTTTCCTGTAGAATATTTCACATGGGAGGATGAGAATTTTATACAGAAGCATCAAGAAATAATCAAGCGTTGAGGACAACACTTGCTTGAAGGAGAGGGGCATGTTAAGTCCCTATATTAATAGTGTAGCCCCTTATTATGTTGGTGTAGCCCCCCTTATTTTTATTATTGTGCCCCTGTAACCCCCATATTGTTATTATTGTGCCCTTATATTATTATTGTTAGGTCGGCTAGGATTACATTGTGGCCCCACTAGGATTATATTGTGGCCCTATGGACTCCTATATATAGAAGGAGGTTTTGTTCATTTGTATCATCCAAGAATTGTTCATTTATGTAATGTATTGGAGGTTTCCCCCTCAAAGTGGCTCATTTCTAAGGCGTTGAGATCTCTTTTCTTCTCTTTTTGGAGCTGGTTACACAACATGAACAAGTTTCATATGAAAATAATTATGGTTTTTTGGGCATGTGGTATTGATAAACCGTGGTAATAACCCATGATATTGTAACAAAAGCTATTTACAAATTAAAAATATCCATTATCATGTGGGGATAAATCTCAATGATTACAAATTTTGTTTGAGGTTTGTTTTTTTTAATATATATATCTTTCACACACACACACACACACACATATGTGTGTGTGTGTGTCAACGATATATATATTTAAAAAAGAAAACCTCAGCCAATAATTTTAACCATTGAAATGTATCCCCACGTGATAATGGATAATTTTAACTTTTAAATAGCATTTTTTACAATATCATGGGCTATTACCAAGTTTTATCAATACCACATGCCCAAAAAACCATAATTTTGTTCATATGAAACTTGTTCATTTGACATTTTCTTAATTAATCAATTTAACTAAAAAGATACTAAGAGCATAACTGATCCAGGTGGATATTGGTGGCCACCCTCCTATTCCACTTGGGGCCCCACCATTGTCTCGTTCAGTTTTTCAATTTCAGCACAACTT
Source organism: Pinus albicaulis (assembly GCA_034641835.2). Lineage (NCBI taxonomy): Eukaryota > Viridiplantae > Streptophyta > Pinopsida > Pinales > Pinaceae > Pinus > Pinus albicaulis. Next base: position 1,031,632,442 of record CM076582.1, read on the forward strand.
ACTATTTTTAGCAGCTTTTCGGGTCCTGGACTTTCGGAGCTGTTTTGAGGCCCTAAACGACATTTTTTGGGAAAACCAGGAGCAACATGGGTCCATGGAAAGATGTTGCTTACTCAAAATTTGTATTCCTTGGATAGATATTTCTAATGAGGTATTGTTCGCGTAAAACGGAGATCGTATGCCAAAGTTACGTCCCCAGGAAGTTGAAACACCAATTTACCCAAATGGGGCCCATAGTTTTGGTGCTTCATCTCCTAGGGTTAGGGTTTTCGATATTTAGGGTTTTCCAGTGTTTCTAAATAATAAATAGGCCCTCAAGCTTCATTTTAACTCATTTTAGGGCCTGTAGCCACCACATCTCTTCTCAAAGATAGCTACCAGTGCCCTAGCTAGTTTATTTCCATTATGTCTATAAGCAAATTTCAGTTCTTTGATATTAATGAAATGAAGTGTTATTTCTACTGAATCTTTGTATTTATGGTTATATGTTTATTCTATTGTGTTCCTGTATAAATCCAGATCAGTGGTATCATAGTGGTCTTCTCTTTCTTTGTTTTTCTTTGCATGTCCCCAATGCGGTCAGGGTATAAGGAGTTAGGGCTCGATCTTGTGGAACCTTTGCAAGATCAGTCTCGCAAACCCTGACAGACGTCCATGGGGGAAAAAAATAAATATGAGAGAGCAAGATATCCTATCAAAATATTGCTCGAGGAGGTCCTCTAAAAACAAAGGAACGCGATGATGGATAACTTTACCTAGATCCTTCAACGGCTGCCCACCAGCGGTGCTTCTGCATCTAGTAGCCACTCTGGAGATGCGACTCCATTTAAGGTACATGTAAATTTTGACATTCCCATATTTGAAGGTCATATAGATGCATATGTCATAGATAAATGGTTGAATCTATTAGAAGGATATTTCTCGGTTCATGACTTTTCTGACCAGGAGAAGATTATCTTTGCACTTCTCAAAGCCACCCCCCATGTCAAGGACTGGTTGGAAACCTACTGTGAGAAAAAGGACGAGACAGAACCCTCTCTGTTCTCGGCCATACCCAATTGGAATTCTTTCTGAGACGCCATCAAGGAATAATAATATCCCATGGGGAGCTATGAGGACAAGTACATACAATGGACCAAGCTGCAACAACAAAGGGATCAAGATGTGCATGAGCTGACGAATATGTTCCATACCTTGCGCACAAAGTTGGGTATCAAAGATTCAGAGAAACATCCAGTGCTAAAGTATCGCAGTTGTCTGCATAGATACATTCAGGAGAAAATGGAGTTCCTCGACATCTCCTCGCTTGGTACGACATACCGGTATGCTGCCAAGAATGAGCATAAATTAAAATAGAAGAAGCGAGACTTTAGATCTACAAATCAAAAGTAAGGGAAAGGTGCTCCCAAATCGCAGAACAAAGGAAAAATCCAAGGCGTGGTGGCTCAAGACAACCTGTCAAAGACACAATCAAAGAACAACATCCTAAAGCCAAAGAAGGACAGGGAAAGTGGTGTGAGTTCCATAAGAGCTCCACTCACAACACAAGTGCGTGTTGGGCCAAGAAGTCGTTGGTGGTCGACATGAGGGCTTCTAATACAGATGCATGCTCCGACTCTAAATCAGAACCTGACAAAGGGATTGACAAATGGAAAACGATTATTGATGCATAGCCCAACGCCATTGTTTCCACTGCGAAGATCCATAAGGAGGAACCAGAAGATCTAGAGGAGGAGGAACGTATCTTCCACTCCCAGATGTGGGTAAAGGGCTCCCTGGTACAGTTCATTATTGAAAATGGGAGCCAAAATAACCTCATTTGAATAGATGCTGTGAAGCGGTTGGGATTTCTGACCACATCCCACCCACATCCATACACCATCAGGTGGCTTCACCAAGGACGGGATCTTCGGGTTAACCAACAGTGTTGTCTCCCCTATAGCATCAAGCCCTTCAAAGATGAGGTATTATGTGACATTTCTCCTCTTGATGTTTCTGATGTATTATTAGGAAAACCATACTTATGGAAGTGTCATGCTGTGTATGAGTCCCGGATTCGCGTTGTTATTGTTACTTTGGGAAATAAGATGTACAGGATAGCAGAGGTACCAGCGCCTGCCACTATCTCTTTGGTTACTGCAAAAAAATGCAGTAAGCTCATTTCCCAAACCAGGAAATTCGGTTTCTTGATGATCTGCCCCCAAGGCAAGAAGAAGACTGTGGCCATGACCTCCAGACAGGGCTCCTCTACACGACAACAACAAATGGACAAGGTTATGGAGGAGTACGGGGACATATTCACCTCATCCACAGGGGTTCCTCTACACTGTCAGGTCAAGCACCTGATTGATATGACCCCAGGTGCGCCGCTACCTAATGGACCAAGATATCATCACTCTGTTATGGATAACGACGAAATCAAGAGGCAGATTCAGGAGTTGTTGCAGAAAGGTCACATCCAACAAAGTTCATCGCCCTGTGGGAGCTCGATTGTGTTGGTACAGAAGAAGGATGGGACATGGAGACTCTGTATTGACTATCAGGTGCTGAATAAGATCACTGTCCGGAATAGGTATCCAATCCCACGAATTGATGACCTTTTGGACCAACTCAAAGGGTCTAAATATTTCAGCAAGATTGACTTGAAGTCTGGGTATCACCAGGTACCAATCAAACCCTCTGATGTGTGGAAAACTACCTTCAAAGCCAAGGAGAGCCTTTTCGAATGGCTGGTCATGCCTTTCGGGTTGACGAATGCTCCCGCAACCTTCATGAGGTTGATGGATGACATCTTGCAGCCATTCACCAACTCATTTGCAGTGGTGTACTTGGATGACATCCTGATCTTTAGCCAGACTTGGGAAGAACACCTCCACCACATCCGACAAGTCCTCCAAACACTGCGGCAACATAGGTTGTGTGCCAATTTGGAGAAGTGCACTTTTGGCATGACCTAGGTTCAATATCTGAGATACATTATTGATGAAAGGGGGGTGCATGTGGATCCAACTAAGATCCAAGTCCTTCAGGATATGCTAGCCCCAACCACTATAACAGAGCTTCGTATCTTTCTAGGTCTTGCTAATTTCTATCGTAGATTCATGTTGGGATTCTCCCATATCACTTGGCCCTTGAGTCAAGTCACCAAGGGAGGAGTGAGAGAAAAATTATTTTGGTCAGTATCTCAACAGAAGGCATTCATAGAAATGAAAAATCACCTCTGTTCTACCCCAGTGCTCACATTACCAGACTTGCAACAACCATTTGAGATCGAGAAAGATGCCTCTGACTATGCTATTGGGGTATTTATTACTCAGTAGGGACATCCAGTGGCATCTCACAGTGAGAAATTGTCTGTCACAGTTCGCAAGTATCCCACTTATGACAAAGAAATTTATTCCATTGTGCAATCTTGTCGACAATGGAAGCATTACATTTTGGGGAAGGAAACAATCATCCACATAGACCACCGGCCCTTGCAATTCATACAGACACAAGGGAAGTTGCAGAACGATCGCCATCAGAAGTGGTCCACATATCTGCAACAATTTCATTTGAACATCAAGTACAAGAAGGGTAGCACCAATACTGTTGCAGACTGCCTCAGCCAACCACTGATTGTGGTGCTCACCACTGTTCTCAACTCTTGTGGGCACGAGACTTATGATTGGCCACTTCTCTATGAGAGTGACCCAGAATTCGGCCACACATACAAGGGACTCTTGGGGGGTTTGCAAGTTCCAAATTTTCACCTCCAAGATGCACTTTTATGTCACTTGGGACAACTTTGTGTTCCTTCAAGCGAGTGTGCCAAGAAGATATAGGAAGCACACTACAGTCAAGTTGCTAGGCATTTCAAGGTCAAGAAAATAGTGGTAGTACTGCAGAAGTATTTCTATTGGTCGAACCTTCGAAAGGATGTTAGGAAGAACATTAGATCCTACACTGCTTGTGCCATTGCCAAACCGACCATCAAGAAGCAAGGCCTATATACTCCGCTACCTACCCCTAGTCGACCTTGGGAATCCATCTCCATGGATTACATGTCGGGCATGCATTCTACTAAGCATGGAAACGACTGTGTTTTCATGGTCATTGACAGATTCTCAAAGATGACCATTATGGCGGCCTGCAAGAAGAATATCACAGCAAAAGCACTACTAAACTCTTCTTTGTACGAGTGTGGGTGCACTTTGGGATCCCATAGTCTATCATATCAGATCAGCATAACAGGTTCCTCAACACATTTTGGTTCAACCTCTATTCAATGCTGGACACCAAGCTCACCAAGTCCACAGCTTTCCATCCCCAAACAGATGGCTAGACAGAGGTCGTCAACAGAATGATTGTACACATTCTGTTCATGTACAATTCAAATCATCCACGCACATGGGATGAGAGCCTCCCCTATGTAAAACACAATTATAACCAGGCTCTTCACAGCTCAACTGGCCACAACCCCTTTCAGGTGGGCTTGGGATTCTAGCCATTATGTCCCATTGACGTAGCCATGCCATTTGCGGCTACTCAGGCTAATTCAACTCATGTCTAGTTTGAAGTTGACAAAGCAAACCGCTTCATTGAGCGCATTCAGCACATCCACTAACAGGTTCATGAAATATTGGACAGAGCCAATGCTAAGTATAAGAAATGCCATGATCAACATCGGGTGCCACACAGCTTCCAAGTGAGGGACAAAGTGTGGCTACATTTGCAGAAGGAGCACCTCACTGGACCCCACTGCAAGCTTCACCCACTCCGATACGGGTTGTACACCATCACCAAGGCTATAGGGAACAATTCCTTAGAGCTCAGTATTCCACCATTCCTTGGTCTACACCCTGTATTCAATGTAGACTACCTTTGTCCCTACTTTCCACCTCTACTGGACACCTCCAACATTGTAGAAGAACTCACACCAAAAGAGTTAAACCCAGACTGCATGGAAAAATCCACCAAAGATTGTATCATGGACATGAAAATCAAGAACACTCGCCAACTTCAGAAGATCCAACTATATCGGGTTGTCAAAGCTGGCCAACTCTTGAACCAAGGTAAGTGGTTCGCCAGGGACCAAGTTCAGTAGAAGTTTCCTCATCTCATGGAGGAACTCAATGCAATGGGGACCATTGCTTCCTAAGGGGGGAGGAATGATCCAGGTGGATATTGGTGGCCACCTGCCTATTCCACTTGGGGCCCCACCATTGTCTCTTTCAGTTTTTTAGTTTCAGCACAACTTACTATTTCTAGCATTTTTTCGGGTCCTGAACTTCCAGAGCCGTTTTGAGGCCCTAAACGATGTTTTTTGGGAAAACTAGGAGAAACATGGGATCGATGTTGCTCACTCAAAATTTGTAGTCCTCGGATAGATCTTCTAACGAGGTATGGTTCGTGTCAAACGGAGATCATATGAAAAAGTTACGTCCCCGGGAAGTTGAAACACCAATTTACCCAAATGGGGCCCATAGTTCTGGCGCTTCATCTCCTATGGTTAGGGTTTTGTATATTTAGGGTTTTCCAGTGTTTCTAAATAATAAATAGGCCTGCAAGCCTCATTTTAACTCAGTTCAGAGGCCTGTAGCTGCCACGTCTCTTCTCAGAGATAGCTACCAGTGCCCTAGCTAGTTTATTTCCATTCTGTCTGTAAGAAAATTTCAGTTCTTTGATATTAATGAAATGAAGTGTTATTTCCACTACATCTTTGTATTTATGGTTATATGTTTATTCTATTGCATTCCTACAAAAATCCAGATCAATAACTACTTTGAAAATAAATCTTAACCTTTACTTTGTGTATGCTATTAAAATATTTTAAAATACTGGAAATTAAGTCCCTAACCACTTATCTAATAATTATTAATAATTAAATTAAAATTCTAAAAATATTATTCCAAAATAAATATGCATATAAATATAACAATGATAATAAATATACATGAAAAAAATGAATAAATCATAAAAATTAAATATAACTAATATAAATTTATTATGCTTGTCCTCATTAACTATATTTAATTAGAATTAATCCGGATTAAATCAATTTGATATCCCAAACATACCTCGGTGATTTCGAAGCATCGTTCATCTTAGAAATGAAATGATATTTTAAAGTCCACGAGACTAAAAATAGTCTATGGGACTATGAGTTCTCTATTTTTCTCCTTTTTCATTTCATTCCTTTTCATATTCAAATTGATGATGAGCTAGCCCAACCTTCCAACAATCCCATCACTGAAAATACAATGCCAAGAAACCAATGATAAAATATTCCCATAACTTTCTATGATGCCTTTGAACGCATCACATTAAAAAATGAAATGTTTTTCCAATTTCATTGCTCTAGACGTGAAAAATGTACACACACATTCTTCCCAATTTTCTTCAGGCCTTTTCCATTGTCCTGTTTCACATCATATTTGATGTGAGTTGGTCCTTAATTGGGAAATAAGAACCTTTTCCCTCCATGGAATTTTATCTCCAATGTTCTATTTTTGTTGGAGATCATAAGTAGGGTTGAATTCTTCAATTTAGTATTTCTTATTTCTACCCAACTCTTTTCCCCATACATGTTTACGAAAATTCTCCATAAAATAATTCTTTAGCTCCTTGCTATTTGTGGGACAAGCATTGAGGTAATTATTCCATTTTTTCATCCATGTGTAGTTTTGTCTCATCCATTTTTTGTTTCTTTCACTCATGCCTTCCTTTAAGATAACATTAGGCCATCTACCTACTCCCATTTTCTCAATTATTTTTAGATATATTATGAGCCAGACCATATCAATTGCTTCGATGGGATTTTATCCTGTTTCACTCAACATTATCTCATAAGGTACTAAAATTTTTATTTTGAACTTGATCATGATCAAGCGCCTTTGGATTTTCTCAATTTTCTTCCAATTTGAGACAGGGGTGTTGCTAGCCCATAATTCACACCCATATAGTATCACTAGACAAACTAGGAGTCCAAAATTCATTTTAATCATTTTCCCATCCCATAACTTTGCCTCTCTACATCTATTTTGAGGAGCATACAATGCTTTCCACCCTCCTAAGATTATCTTCTTTCTACATTACTCCCAATTAAGTTTGTTTTTGAAATCAATCCCAAGGTATTTGTACTCATTTACTTCTTCAATAATTTTTCCTTCAAAAAACAACATATGTTGAAACTGCTTCCTTTTATTAGATAAAATCATTATTTTGGTCTTGCTAATATTGACTTGTATCCCCACCGCTCTACAAAAATACTCAAGGGCATATAGGTGCATCTACAATCCATGGGCCGATTTAGAAATCAATACAAGATCATCAGCATATAAAAGAATATTTATCACAAATTCCCCTCCTGAACACCATCCCCACTTTGAAAATTTAGCCACTCTTCTGGTTTATCAATATATAAACCAAAAAGAGTAGGGGATAGAGGGAAACCTTGCTTGACACCAATGTCACTTCTAAAGCTTTCTCAAATACCCGTTGAGGTTCTAATTTTTACTTTCACCTCTTCATAAAGTCTACGGACAGTAGCTCTATAATGCAAAGGAATTTCAAGTTCTTCCATTCTACGCCACAGCTTATCTCTAAGGACTATGTCAAATGACTTTTTCTATAATCATCTTCTCCACCTTATTATATATTCACCATTGACTTAACGAATCAGAACTAGTAACCTCGTTCCATGTTTCTTCTTCATTCAAACAAGTGGAAGGAGGATAGAAAACGTGAAGTGTAGAATTATGAGCCCATCAGAGGATATAGTTCTTGAGAAAATGAGCAAATCACCACTCATGTCACTCCCAAATCCACTAACTTTATGTTGATTCTAGAATTTGGGTTTATGGGAATTGTAAATTTAGGCATTTAATGGTTAGTGGTAGAGTAAATTGTTGATTTTATTTTATGCTCACATATATATGTTAATGATTTGAAGATTTCTATAAAATTGCTATGAAATAAAATGGTTTAATATTCAATACTATTCATACATATAAATTTTAATTATTTTTAATGAAGTTTGTACATATTAAATAATAGTAATTAATAATATTAACTTATAATAATACATTACAATTAATAAAATTAATTAAAAATAAAATAAATTATTAATTAATTATTATTATTTTATAAATGATTAGTTATTAATTATTAATAAATATTAAAACAAATTTCATCCAAAATTATAATAACATATTGAAATAAAAAAATTATTAATATTATAATAACAACTTAGCAATTCTATTCCATTGATAATATTTTAAATCCAAAATTATTTATATAACAACTATTTAATATTAACCATATGAAAATAAATCTAATATTAATTAAAATAAATAAAATTAGTTTGTAAAATTTGGTTCAACTATGGTAACAACAACTTAGTAAGTGGCTAAATGTCAAATTATGAATGATAGTTAGTTGTATAATAGCATTTATGGAAGCAACATGAAAATCATTAACAATTTGTAGAAGTTCCTCAATTTTAAAAGCTAGAGAAGTAGGATAATATGTGAAATCCATGTCATTTCTCAATAGAATATATCCTTATATTTTTTGATCTAATGATGAAATAACAAATTTCCTGTTGGGTCGATAATATGCTTTCTATAAACCCACTTATCTATCTCTATTCGAATAAATTGTATTCAAATGCTTTTCAATTAGCGAAAAAACATATCTCCAAGTTCAAAATTTTATGATTCATATTATGTTGTTCTCGAATAATCACACTATCAATTTTTTTTATAGTGTGATAATTTTGGAAGAACTATCTTAAAATGATAATATTAATTTAATATAATTAATATATAAAATGGGTTTTTTAGAAAAAAATAAAATTGTTTCCATACTAAAAAATAAAATATTTTTTAAAATAAGAATAATATTTTTTCCAATACAAATTATCAACATGGAATGAATTTGCAAATACAAAATGAGAATCGGTTACACATAATTTGCATGGAAGGAATTTACAGATAACAGTGTATATGGGAAGTCTTTCCCATATGCCATATTTGACAGAAGAAAATGTCTCATTTATCATGTAGATCATGGACAATGGGTTTCCAAGATTTCACCTACTACTCCTTCCATATTCCATGTGTATTTGGATATCTCTCAACTCATTTACACATTTCATCATGAGGCAATGATTTTCCAAGCTTTCAACTACTACTTCTTCCATATTCCAAGTGTACTTTGATATCTCTCGACTCATTTACACATTTCATAATAGGACAACTTAGAAGTTGAGGTATATTTAAGATAAATAGTATCAAGACTATGAATATAAACTATATATTTTTAATTCTTTATATAATGTAGAAAAGAAAAAAAAAAAACTAATGTTCCACTCTTTATATCAAGACTATGAATGTGACTTATATATTTATAATTCTTCAAATAATATCTGCAAATATATATATAGAAAATAATAAATATCCCATATGCCAAGAAAATCTGCAATGAGACAGTCTCCTATTCAACAAACAAAGAACCTAAAAGAAATGCTCAACATGCATGTTTTTGACCTAATGAATAAGAACAATCGTACTTAGCCTGCATTTATTCCCATGTAGTTAGTTTAGTTACGAGATAGCCAATAGAGCATGCCTAGCAAAAGATCATTTTCTCTTTTCACGGAGATAAATGAATTATCGCCAAGGCACTTTAGTCCCTGCCAAATTGATGTATGAAATGGAAAAATTAATTGTCAACTCATGGGAAAGGAGTTGCATAAATTTTGGTGGGTACAAATTTACACTTTTACTCCTAATTATTAAAGTGCTAAAGAACACATAAATAAATATATTATTTACATCTTATAATATCCATTTTTTATGCAAATAGTTACTTAAAATTTCAAAGGTTAACAATGAAAAATCACTCTATAAATATATAAGATTCATGTCATAAATATTGCAAAAAACATGCAACAGTTATCCACGTGGTGCAAAGGCTACAATAAGACCTTCAAGTTTATGGTCCAATCAAATGTTTGAATAATAATTTTTGTAATAATATTGAAAAATAAAAATTTGTTTTCCAAAGTCAAACATTCTAAGTTATACTGGTCAATGATAAACAAATAGTGGTTGACATGGTCTTACCTTGTCAGGGACTAATAAGGAAGTTCTTGAAAATCACATAGGTATTATTAGACATCCAATGATATCAAATAAAATCATAAAGGTAATTATGACCCCGGTAAGTATGTCACATCCTGAAAAAATAAAAAAATAAAAATTGGCTAATGTCGCCTAAAACATTAGCTTGAATCCTAAATTATATAGAACTTAATTCTTTATATTATATATAACTTTTTACTCTTATTAATAGGCTAAGATTAATTATTAAAATACAAATATGTATTATTTATATAATTTGAATGGATAATAAATGATCTCGTCCATTTAATAGTTCATTTATCATATAAGTGAATTTGAATGGATCATAAATTTACCTTTAACAAAAAACTTTACAACATTAAAATTCCAAATTAGGTAAAATTTTAAACATATTTACTCTTTACTAAAGCCAATATAATTTTTTAAATCAAATAGAAAATTTTTAATTCAAGACAAATAATCAAAATCCTCCTCCAAAATCTTTTAATATTTCTTTTAATTAAATATTTGTAAAATGAATCTTTAGAAGGAAAACCATATTTTATGGATATATTAAAATCTTTAAAGACAAAAATATTTCCACATCAAAATTGTGATATTTTAAAATATTAATTTGATGTAATTTTATTATAAATTTTGTTAGCTTGCCATGAAAAACCATCATTAAAGATAATATTGATATTAAATTATTAATATGAATATTAACAAATTATATTATTAATATTTCTAAATTTAATAACTTTGGATTAATAAAATATTAAATTTAATATAATATTAAAATTTTTATATTATATAATATATATATATATATATATATATATCATGATATATATTAACTCTATATATATATGGAGGGAAAAACAAAGACAGAGTGATAAAGGCATAGAGATAGAGGGAGTGACAAGAGAGAGATCGAGATAAAATGAAGGATGGGGGGAGGAGGAATGAAGGGAGAGATAGAAAGAGAGTGAGCGAGGGAGAGAAGGGTAAGAGAGAGAGAGAGAGAGAGAGAGAGAGAGAGAGAGAGAGAGAGGTGGTGGGGGGGAGTGAGGGGGAGAGGGAGAGGAGAGAGGGAGGGAGATAGTGACAAGGTTGGAGAGAGAGAAAAAATGAGAGAGGGGAAGGACCAAAGAGAGGAGGATAGAGGGAGGGACACAAAGATGGATTTTTAGGGGGAGAGGGGGAGTGAAGAAGAAAGACATACACACACACACACAAACACACACACACACACACACACAGAGTATGTTCTTGGGGTGGGATAGAGATATGAAGAAGGAGATATTATGGAAGGATGGGGAGAGATAAGGAGAGAGAAGAAGATAGGGAAGGAGATAATGAAAAATTTTGAGAGTGAAGAGAGAGAGGGGGGAGAGAGATAGAGGCAGGTGGGAGAGAAAGAGAGATAAAGGAAGGAAGAGAGACATAACATGAGAGAGACAAAGAGAGAGGAAGGGAGACAAATATGGATTTGGATGAGGGGGGAGAGGTAGGTCAGAAGAGAGAGAGAGGAAGAGAGAGAGAGAGAGAGAGAGAGAGAGAGAGAGAGAGAGAGAGACGGAGAGGGAGAGAGTAGAGGAGGGAAGAGAGATATAAGGGAGGAGAGGGAGAGAAAGGGAAGAGAGAGGGAGACAGAGAGGAAGCTATATGGAGATATAGATAGAAATGGAGAAAGAGTGTGTATGTTTTAGGCATGATATAGAGAGAAAAAGCAGAGGCACAAGAAGATAGAGATATATATGGGAGGTGAAGAGAAGGAAGAGGATAGAGCTAAAAAGAGGGAGGGATGGAGGAAGAGATAGATAGATATGGAGAGAGATAGTATGTGTGTTTGGGGGATGAGATAGAGAGGCAAAGAATGAGAGATAGAGGGAGATAAATATATAAAGGGAGGGGGGATAGAGGGAAGAATATTGTTTGCACTAAATGCATTGAATTTAGTGTAGATGATGATTTATAATATTATTTGACTACTTTCACTAAATGCATTGACTTGAGTGTAGATGTAATTATATTTGATTGCTTGCACTATGTGCATTTATTTCAGTGTAGATGTTGATTTCTAATCCCATTTGATTGTTTTCTCTAGATGCATTGATTTCAACGTAGATTGTGATTTCTAACACTATTTTATTGCTTGCAATAGATGTGTTGATTCCAATGTAGATGTTGATTTTTAACTATATTTGATTGCTTGCAATGGATGCATTGATTTCAGTGTAGATATTGATTTTTAAAATTATTTGATTGCTTTCATTATATGAATTTATTTTAGTGTAGATGTTGTTTTCTAATAGCATTTGATTTCTTTCATTAGATGGATTAGATGTTAATCTTGAGGTTGTAAATTACTAAATATATTTTTCAAGGTTGTATGGAGGGGGAGAGAGGGAAGAATATTTGATTGATTTGAGTGTAGATGTAATTATATTTAATTCCTTGCACTAGATGCATGTATTTCAGTGTAGGTGACTATTTCTAATCCTATTTGATTGCTTGCACTAGATGCATTGATTTTAGTGTAAATGTTGATTTCTAATTATGTTTGATTGCTTGCACTAGATGCATTGATTTCAATGTAGATGTTGATTTCCAAAACTACCTAATTGTCTGCTCTAGATGCATTGATTTTAGTGTAGATGTGGATTTCTAATCCTATTTGATTGTTTTCATTAGATGCATTGATTTCAATGTAGATGTTGATTTCTAATCTCATTTGATTGATTGCATTAGATGCATTGATTTCAATTTAGATGTTCTCTTCTAATGCTAATTGATTTCTTGCATTATATGTTGTTAATATTGAAACTATAAATTATAATAATAATAATAATAATAATAATCAACATATATTTAGTAATACCTAGAGGGACACTATTAAGAATTAATTAGTAGTAAAAAGTTGTGATACCTAGAATTAAAATGAAATAGATGTGAAAAATCAATCCTCCTGAAAATCACAAATTATTCCTTGACAAAATCATCTCCATTCTTCATCACCAACTAATTACTAATAAAAAATTACATATATTAAAAATTACTAATAGATAATTGCATACAACAATGTATTAAAAATACTTATATGAGGAAAAGATATATTTATAAACATTCAAAAAAAATAAAAATATTTTTGAAGGATATGTGATAATTGTTTGGAGAAACAAATAATGTAAATATTAATAAACCTAACCACTCACTAAATAAAATTCAAAAATATGTTATTTCTTGACTTTGCAAAATAGATTATAGATTAAAAAAATCATCAAAATATTCTTGAAGGAAATAAAGAATTTCAAACATTAGCAAAGAAACAAATTATTTCAATACTAATCTTGATGCAGTAAATTATTAAAACTACTCTTCAAGATATATTTAGTAATATCTAAAGGGGCACTATTTAGAAACAATTAGTTGTGAGAAGTTGTGTTACCTAAAATTAAATGAAATAAAATTGTCTCCCTTCTTCATCACCAATTAATTACTAATAGAAAATTACATACACATATAAAAATATAACACAACACTTGTAGGATTCAAAAAAATTACCATCGAAATCCAAACATAAACACAGAAACCACTCAAAGTATCCAAATGCATTCGTATGAATCATTCAAGGCAAGAAACACATACTAAATTAAAAAATAGAACTATATGGTCATGTCAAGCAAACAAAACTTAATGTAAATTTTGAAGTTAATCTCAAACATATACATAATAATGATAATATAAAATTGTGACATTTTTTCCCTCAACTGGAACTAGCTTAGATCCATATAACACCAGATCTATCATGTGATGAGAGGGATCAAATCCCTCGAGGTGTAAACCTTTCCTCAATTCTACACTCTAAAATGAAGGTTTTCACCTCGAGGGATTTGATTTCTCTTGTTGCATGATAGATTTGATGTTAGACGAATCTAAGCTAGTCTTACTGCAATCATGTTTCATTTTAAGAGTGCCACATGGTTTTGTGCAAGATTTTTTATTGTGTGAAGATATTTCATTGTGTAGAGAGTTTTGTGGGAAGAGATTTCATTGTACGGAAAGCTATCCTTGTGCGAAGTTTTCTCTACACTCCACACAACCTATAATAAATTAAACAGTTCTAAAGGCAAGAATTATGTTGCATTACAACTATTACCCTTATGTATTGTAACACATTTTATTAGTTTTTAATTATAAAATGTTTAAAAAAAAATTAATTTAATATTGATTTTAAATTTTTTGATTGGTATATATACCATCAATTTAGAAGATATTTATTCGTTAATGATAATTTTTGGAACGGGGTTCCCTAACCTACGTTTTTGGTACAATTGTGCTAGTCCGTCCTATCTAGGGGTTTTGGGGTGGTTCAAATCCCCTAATGTGTTGTAATGGGTTAAAGGGTAGCTCTAGGGTCCGCAAACCACGGTTTTCAGACCATAGGATAGCAAAGGCTACGATATATAAATAGATAGTTATTTGGGTCTAGTAGGTAAGTAAGTCGATAGATTGATGGTACATAGAAACTGTTAGATCTGTTTTGGGTTGTTTTGGGTAAGGAATCCTACTGGTTGTGTGCGTGGAGATCCTCAGTCCTCCTATGTGCGGACCCCGCTAGGCTGTGTGCATGGGTTGTGTTTGGTTGTAAGTGGATCTGAATGTTAATGAATGTGAATGATCATTAATGTATCTATGTGTTATCTAAATTGGTTAGGTTTACTTTTGAAGCGCATCTATAATGCCTATCTAAGCTACAAATGTATCTATGTTCTTAAATTAGCATAGGTATATCTGTGATCTGATATTGGCTGCGATTATAGTAATCTGTGATGGTATTTGGTAATGCGTGCGTGGATGTGACTATACTGATTAGATATAATAGTTTTTTAATGGTTATATGTTAATTACATTGTTAGAAGGGCTGTGAATAAATTCCTTCTGTGCGAACCTAGTAAGTTATAATGAAAATCTACCTCGAATTACCTACTCTCTCTCAGGGTGCAGAAACCTAGTTCCAACACCCTCCCATACTTCTTCGGGTGAGACCTTAGCCTGCGCAAGAAATTTATTGCCGAAAGGGCCAGTAGTATAGTGGTTTGTTGGCAAACCTTAACCTCCAAACCTGGCTTAGGACCCCTCAATCCAAAAAATGGTTCCATTGCCGGGATCGGGAGCATTTTGAGAGAGAGATCGGGTAATGCCGCGAGGTCCTTGGAGACCTGAGAGGGTAGAAATTGAAGATTGGTTTGAAAGATGGATTCAAGAATTTGTTGTAAAGGAGAATCGCAGCACAAAATTGATGACTGAGAAGTGGAAGAATAAGTACACATTCACTAAATTCTACGAAATTTTCTTTGTAAATTTTGCACATGAGCTTCAGGAGTGGTTGGAAAGGCTCGTATAATTCCAGACATGCTGGAAGGATGATCAGGTTACGTAGTGAACACCCAAATTAATTCAACAACTAGAAAGGACTGACAATACAATCACTCGTACAATAGATCACTGGGTAGATAGTGTGCTGGGAGGATTCATGACAAAATTCACATTCAATCAGTTCGTATCATATTCTAAAGCAGAGCGGAGGTTCTTCAAAGGTTTCCAGGGTAAGTTCTTGAAAACACTACCATTATTAATCAAAATATTACTATGTGAAAAGGGTGTTCTGTGCATCCACACCGAGTGAATGATCTCTAATCTGAGCGAGAGCGAAACATGAAGTGGTAAGTACTACGGAACTAATCAAGAAGGAGATATATCCATCTACTATCCATTAAGAGAATCAGATGCGCATAGTCCTCCAACTACACCGCCTTCAAGTCAACATAAGGGTAAGAAGTCATCGATACCTCCGTCGCCACCAGAAGATGATATGGCCATGCACATGAAGCTACCTACCTTCAAGGGTGTAGGGGATGAAGATATGGACCAATTTTGGTTTGTCGCAGAATCAGTAGGGACTGCGCAGAACGTGGCTACCGACATTGTAAAGAGAGTGCATCTATCACTCACTTTTAATGAAGGGCCTTGGATTGGTAAATGGGGTATGTAGGACAGCATGTGGATCCATCTATTCAGGAGATCAATACAACGTTAAAACAATAGTTTCAGAAACCTAAGTCATATTCTCAAATAGTGGTCAACTTGAAATACTTTAGACAGGGACCCACTGAATCGGTATGGGAAGCTGACCACGGTTAAAAAAGGTTATCAGAGATGGGGAATTTCAATTTGATGATAGGTAGCACAAGGAATGGTTTATTTCTATGCTTTTGCCTCACCTACGTGGACCTATGGGTCAATAGTCGATTGCAACACAAGAGAAGGCCTTGGATATTGCTATGAAACTAGAGGTTGCACTGAGGGAAGATGCTCAGTTTGGGGTACAACAGATCCAAGGACGACTAGAAGCAATGCACCTTGAAATGAAAAACCTACAAAAATAACGAGGGAAAGAGGCTAGTCTAGACATATGGTGCATAAGATGCAGGGTGTCCAGCCACACCAAGGATGAGTGTCCTCTACTAGAATATTACATGCAGACTGGGGCACCTAGTCCATTGCATCCTAAGGAGGTTGTGGGACCAAGTGGTTCGACATAATGGTGCACTAATTTTCGTGTTGTCGGGCTACATGATACTAACCACTATCCCCGTCTTGGTGCTTATGTTCCCGAATTGAAGCAACAATGGTGCTAATTCTGCTCCTCCATGGGGCATGATGATCATAACTATAGGACCTATGACTTGATGATAGATCAAGGAAACCTATACAGGGTATAGGCTGACCCTTCTTCACCACTATCTCCCTCAAGTAGAGGAGGCTCCCTAGCGAGGGGCGGGGGAGGGGGAAGGGGTGGAGGTGAAGGTCAGGGAAGAGGACAATTGATCTGTTACAACTGTGGGCAGATAGGGCACTTTGAGAGGGAGTGTCTGAAACCTGCGAGAAAATATTGCCAGCATTGTAGACAATCGGACCATGTGATTGAAGACTGTCCAATTATGATAGCAAAAATGCAGGAAAAAAAGCAGACACCTACACAAAACGTGCAGAGGGTTAAGGTGGAACTGCATGATGAAGGACCAAGTATTAATGTCATAACGTGCAGCGGCATGGCTACTGGAGGAGCTGAGGAGAAAGACGAAGATGAACCTCTTATTCTAAAAGCAGAAGTCAAACAAGAAAGCTTGGACCTACAAAGGGAAAAGGAAACCTTCGTCGCATCTTGCAAGGACTTTACTAAGGATGAGGCACCTATTTCAAAAGCTCCAGCATACCTAAGAATAGACGATGAAGTTAAACTATTTCTACAATCATGTATGAAGCTGCTATGCAACCAGAAGGCAATATAAAATTTGCAAGCCTTAATAGATATGTGTGTAGAGAGAACTAACCCTCCCCCGGAAGTTAAGGATGTGCACAAAATTTACAAGCATAAGAAATGCACTGGTCAAGAAATGCGGCTAACATCACAGATTGGTGACTATGAAATGGATCAGGTTATTTTGGACCTGGGATCAGATGCGAACGTACTTCCCAAGAAAACTTTCCAACAGATGGGAGAGCCTAGGTTGGAATGGTCTACTACCCAATTGCGCATGACCAACCAACAGAAGATCATACCATTGGGAAGGTTGTCAAAGATTGTGGTAGATATCGTAGGATTTAAGGCCTGCGCCAACTTTGTGGGAATTCAGAATGTGGAAGATGCAGACCCCTATCCTACGCTCCTAGGATTGGATTGGGCAATAGACATGGGAGGCATTATCAAGCTAAAGAAAAGAATTATGGTGTTTGAGAATGAAGGCACGAGGGTGATAGTCCCACTGGACCCTGGTGAAGGAGAGCGGTATACAGAACCAATGCATGAAGAAGAGGATGTGGATCACATCTACAAATTAACCACTCGAGACGAGGATTGGATCAATCCTATGGCTGATGGTGTGCTTTTTTGGGACAAGGATAACGAATGCTTCTCTGATTCCGACGGGGAGATATAAAATTGGCAGAATCGATTACATGATGTATTTGCGCTGCGATGCCTTATAATAACAAATAAATTTTAGTGTATATCCTTAGAGGTAAGAGAGCTAGCCTACTTTGATGGTTCTGGTAGTAATAGATAATTTTTGTGAGAATTTGAAGCTAAAGTCCCAAGGGAACGAAGGCTATGGGCCCTTAATCTGGCCATGCACATAACCCCTGCGAGGTGGTGGGACACGCATAAGGGGAAATTCTAGGATTGGGAGGAGTGTCATGAAATGATGGTCCTATGGTTTGAACCCCCTGCTCACCTGTGCATAAAAACTTTCCTTGGCCCAGGGGACCCATGCGAGCACTTGTTCATATGGATGGAGAAATGGTGTGAATGAACTATGGAGGAATGGATTCACCTATTGATTCATGCCTTGGGGCTAATCCCCACTGTTAGCCTCCTATACCAATAGGTTTCATCTTTCATGATTGTCTTGATTGAATTATGGAATATGTTCAAACCTTCTTACTTGAGCAAAGGTGTTCCATATTCTTAAAAAACCAAAAAATCAAAAAGGTTAAAAAATGTAAAGAGGGTATACCCTAAAAGAAATATCAAAGGGTAAAAAGAATAAAATGGTCAAAAAAGTGAAAGAAATGAACCCCAAGTAAAAATAGACCAAGGAAAGTGTGCAAATCCAAATGCCACTGCTATTTCATTTTTGTAATAAATCAATTGTGTGCAGCTTGTCAAACTTTTGCCACAATTTATGAATAAGTCAAACTGTTTAAACTTGGCTTACTCATATTTAAATTTCATGTTATAGATTAGAGGATAAATATCTGACCAAACAGTTTAATCTTGGCAAATAGGTAGATAGGTAGAGTGAATAAAAGGTGCTCAACAGTTTAATCTGAGCCCTTGGATGTAATAAGGGTAGAAATAGATAGATTTATCATGTAAAAAGAAAAATATTGAAAAGGGTTTGCAAGTCTAAATGCACCCTAATAAAGAAGAGAAAATGGTAGTGTTAAGTAGATAGGGTAGGTAGATGGTGCTGCAAAGTGTTATCTGATGAATGATGCTGCTACATGTTTTTGATCCTTTACTTTCATCATAAGTACTGAAGCAGGAAATACAATGGAAAATCACAGCAATCAAAGTCAAATTCATTAACCTCCCTCATCATTTTCCCCCTCAAGATTTTTACTAATTTCCCCCAAAAGTACTAAGGTATTTGGAGATCAAAAGGGCTCAAGGCATTTCCTTGACTTCTGGAGGGACCGGACCCTCGGCCTAATGATCAAAAAGACTTAAGTACTTGAGATGATCCATCATTATAATCATCCATTTTTAATCTTGTCCTAAGTAAAATCCTATTTTTCTTAGGAAACTCATGCAAAATTCCATAAAAATTCCTCAAAATAACTTGTTATTCTAAGTTTAAGTGTTGAAGATAAAATGTTGCAATTTACTTCACAAGTTATCACTTTCTTAGATGTACAAAAATGTTTTGATTTTCCTTGTCTTTTGCCATATTAACATTTAACTCTATTATATTAAATCCCTAGTGAAATACCCTTTCCTAAGTATATAATTTCCTTTTTCATAAATACCCCAAAAACCCCTTTATTATAATGTTTTGACCAAAGTATTTACCTCCCTAATATTCATTAAAACCCACTTCTACAAGCCCTTTGGTTAAAATATAGCATTATACATTAATCCCGCCCCTATGGTGAATTAGTTATATTAATTTACCATATAATAAAATATATATATAAAAACATGCGATATGTGTGTTTAAACGCAAAAATATGAATAAAACTTCGGAGAAGTCTTGCGCCACCGTGGATTGTCCACATGGCATTCCACCTAACCAAACCCCGCCGCAACCCGTTTCTTACACACTCGGGATTAATTAGTCATCAGGACTAGTTAATAACCTTTCCGCCTATTAAAAATCTCCCGGGGTGATTAAATTACACGTTAAAACTGTTTTAAAACCCGACGGGCCCACACCTGAACCCTCCGCATGTTCCCCCATTTCTTCAGCCGTCGGATCACCCCGTCGTAGATCAACGGCCAGTGTTCACCCCGCTGCCCATCCCTTGTCAGCACTTTAACCAGCGGGGGATGGGTGGTTTTTGAATAGTCAACCGTCCACGTGGCGATCCTCCTGTGGAATCGCTGCCCTTCCGATATAAACCACCATCGACCAAAAGAGGTGCGGGCGCTTACCGCTTACCGCTTATCACCCGACTTTGCATATGTCACCCCGTATGCCAATGACGTCACACCTCGAAAAAATAAAAACCCTTTTGACTCGTAAATAAAGCCATTTTTTCGTGTTTTTCCTGTTATTTTCGTTATTCTGAAAACGACAGAGCTCCCGCTGCGATTTTCAAATTTCCACTGCAATTGACCAATTCACTCCAAGATTCCGCTGCGCCCGTGTTGAAGAACAGTCCCGCCATCACCTGTTACCTGTTAAAGAACCAGTTTGCCTCCAAGAACAGGTATTTATCCTATTACGCCACGAACTTCAAATGAAACTCTGTTTTCCTTGTTTTTCACTAAAATCAGTGTTTAAATCTTAGTCCTAAGATCATTCCCTGAGTTTTACGACTGTAAATTGTTCCCCCCGAACCTACAAATTGACCTGTTTCTCCCGTGAATTTACTCAATTCCTCACCATTAGCCAAATTTCCATTTTGAATCCACAAGAACCAAAATGGAAGCTCCTGTGGCTTTAAACGTTGCCCCATTGAACGCTCCTCATAGAGACCTGGATTTCATTAACAAATTGTTTGATTTTAGCAGGTTACCATCAGAATATAGATTTGGACCAACAATTTCAATACTAGTTGACAAAATTGTTTACTCCAAATTCTCAGATTTTAATTCAATATCTTCATTCAACAAACAGTTTGTATACAAAGTTAGAGAGGGATTAGAATGATGAAATGTTCCCAGTGAATGGTAAAAGTGAAATGAGAAATTACAGGGATAGGAAAAGCATAACAGTTAAAGAGTATCAGTGGTTAAAGTGTATCAGGTAAAAGTCAGAGTGCAAGTTAAAATGAAGTTACAGAGCAGTCAAAGGTAAAACAGTAAAAGTAATTACAGAGGCAGTAAAATGGTAAAAAGAGATGAAAATAAATTTCACCAATAGTGAATTTTGTCTAAAAGTGAAAGTAAAACATTCAAAAGAGCAAAAAAGTAAAAAGATGAAAAACACAACAAAAAGGAACATTTTTGCAGAAATTGCATGTTTTAGTCATTGTTTTGCAGACACTATTGTGATCAATATAAGATGAATTTTTCAAAACTGAAGGAGGTTTATTTTCTTAAGAGTACCATCTACAAAAACCTCTCTCACGTTTCTAACAGCTATTATGGTTTTGGAAATATTAAACAAAGTTGGAAAGCACTTTTTGCAGAAAATTACAGTCAAGTCATCATTTTGCAGAGCATATTGTGGCCAATTAGAAATAGATTTTACAAAACTGAAGGAGGTTTTTGTTCCTAAGGGAACCATCTACAAAAAACTATCTCACTTTTTTCACAGTGATTTGAGAATTATAGATACACGCACATCTTTATATGCTATTTTTCAGACTCTGTAAAACTCTGTTTTACACATATTTTTTACAGAGAATATTATGTACCGCTGGAGAGGAATTTTGGGAAACTGAAAGAGGTTTATCTCACCAACATATTAATACACAATAACCTCTTTCAATTTTTACATATCTATTACGGATTGAGAAATAAGAAGATATCATTGGACCCTAAGTTTGCAGAATTGTTGGAGCAGATTGCACAAAGAAAGGAAGCAGTTAGTGACTTGGATGCCTCATCATCAACTAAGACTTGGATCAGATTCGAATTATCCTCTTTGTCATCACCTATCCATCAAAAATAGTGCCAAATAGTTTGAGTGTCCTTTACTTTAGTTCTATTTATGTAACATAGTTAGAGAGATTTGTGAACCAATTTTGATATTTTTTCAAGATATTTTAGTTTAGAATTTGTATAAATACTCCACTCTTTGAAGCATTTGAGGGTGGATTCTATTACTCTGCTGTAACATTGAGATTTTCGGAATAAAAAGCATTTTGGAGAAATTTTTCGTGGCTTACTGGATGACGATTTAAAGCACTGGACTTGTTGCAGGATTCATGTGTTGGACTACAGTTCAATAAGTTTTTCTACCCTTTGTCTGAAATTTATATTAGTTTATAATACCATCATATCCATTTCTGAATAATTTACATAAAGGATTGAAACAGGATTTGCTTAATTGTACTCTGTTTTCAAATGTTATTATTCTCAATGTTTTCTTCCGAATTAGTTATAAGCATGAATTCTTAAATGCTCTTGCTTTGCTAATACAAACACTGTTGATTACTATAATAAAGAATTCTTCATTGCTCTTTGTTTGTAGTCATCTCATTTCTCTCTTTTGAACATGGTGAAAGATTCTTAGCTGCCTTTCATCCCTTCAAGATCACCCCATCCACTTTAAATTTTAAGGATTGTTCTCTGTCTAGCTATCTTGCCCTGTAATACCATCTTGTGCCTAGAATAGAAATCCAGTAAAGCCATCCTTTTGACTCCATAGCCCAATGGACTGAAAGCTCTCAACCTTGCCCTTAGTCTGTGGATTCCACCATTTTACCAAAACAAACTTTGGATCTATAACTAGCCTAAAACCTTCTAAGAACAAAGATAAATCATAAAGAGAGAGCCCTCTCTGGATGCAGATTGGCTAGATTCTGCATCTAAAAGGTTGGTTTGTGGTTACCTCGGGTATACTTTCCTCTTACACAACTTCTAGGAAAACCTGAGTGATAACACCCACTACATGGTATTTAGACGCAGAACTACACCAGCACACCCACCACTGGTAAACCCTAAAGGATGATTTTGTAGGGAAATTTGGTTTGGTAGGTGGAATGGAGGCACTCGATGAAGCTCTACAGGATATAGATGCCTTATTATTTTATGACTCACGCCCCTGCACAACACATGGGGAACCATCATGGGAAATGCGGATGCAGGATATTGTTAACTGTCACAATTTATCAATGGAGGAGTGTGATAAAGAGCTGAAAAATGTCTCTATCCCAAAGTCAGAGGGAGAGCGTGCAGTTGTTGGACCCCCATCGCAGACAATTGATGTCACTAAGCCTCTGAAGTTTGCAAGAATTCAACATTGAAATGGAGGAGAAACCTAAGCTAGCTAAAATTGGAGACTACTGGGATGATGATACTGTGGGAAAAGTTGCAGAACTCACGGAATACCAGGACCTATTCCTGACAAAATTTTCGTAACTCAAATGGGTTATAGGGGACCTAGGGGTCATGCGCATCACTTTAAAACTAGATGCTCGCTTTGTGAAGCAGCGCCCTTATTGGTTGAACCCCAAGTATAAGTAGAAATTCAGGGAAGAACTTGACAAAATGATAGCAGCAGGTATCATTGAACCAATCAAATAGTTAGATTGGGTAAGTCCTATAGTGGTTCAGGAAAAAAATACTAAGGGAGAAATACGGATCATTGTTGACCTGTGAAAATTAAATGATGCCTGTGTGCATGATCCCTTTCCTACACCATTCTCAGATGAAATCCTGGATAGCGTGGGAGGGAAAGAATCATACTCGTTTACGGATGGGTTCTCAGGATACCATCAGATCAGGATTGCACTTGAATATCACAACAAAACCACGTTCACCACTGAATGGGGATCTTTTCAATACATTGTCATGCCGCTTGGGCTCAAGAATGCCCCTGCCATCTTTTTGTGGGTAGTGGTCGCAGTATTCAAGGAATTCATCCACAAGTTTTTGGAGGTATATTTTGATGACTGGACCATCTTTGGGTTGGTAAAGAATAACGTATCAAACATGCGCATGATGTTGGACACCTGTAGAAAGCACCATATTTCCCTAAATATCAAGAAGTCCATATTTTGCATACCCTTCGGGATATTTCTCGGCCACATAATTTTTCAACAAGGATTGATGGTTGATCCCACCAAAGTAGCAGTTATCATAAACGGATCATTCGACTTTGAAGTACCTAGTGAATAAGCCTGTGTTGGGGGGGGGGGGGGGGCAATTTGTCGATGGCTACTGTTGTTTCAAGAATATGAGTTTGAGATCATTGTGAAACCAGGAAAGTTGAATGTTGGACCGGATCACTTATCTCGAATCGAGAGTGGAGAAGAGACAACCAACCTAGAAGAAGGATTTCCTGATGCGCAGCTGTTCGCTATTAATGTAGTTTATACACACTTCGCGAACATCATTCACTTCTTGACTACGGGGATGGTACCTGCATAGTATTCAGTAAAACAGAATAAATAGTTAGTAACCTGCACTGCAGATCTTACCATCATCATAAGCCATATGTATAAGCTGGGAGCTAACGAGGTGCTGCGAAGATATTTTTTCGAGCATGAGATGCATGCCATATTAGTAGAAGCCCATGGGGGCGTAGTAGGAGGTCACTACATAGGGAAGGCGATGGCGCAGAAGATATTGAGGGTTGGGCTATGGTGGCCCACACTGCATAGCGATTCTCACAGTTATTGCAAATCCTACGATATGTGCCAAAGGACAGGAAGGCCATCGCATAGAGATGAAATTCCCCTGCAACCGCAAATGGCCCTACAAGTGTTTGAAAAGTGGGCCATTGTCTTCATTGGGCCCATCAACCTGCCAGGAAAAATGACAGGTGCTTGCTACATCATCACTATAACTGATTATGTAACCAGATGGGCCGAAGCATAGGTTGTGAAGGATTTCACTTCATATATCATTGTGCACTTCAATTTTGAGCATATTCTGACCAGGTTTGGTTGTCTGAATATCTTAATGAGCGATAGACGTACGCATTTTTTTAACGAAACAATACAGGCCTTGACTAAAGAATTTCAGATCCACCATGCGAAAAGTACCCCGTATCACCCACAGGAAAATGGAGCTATAGAAGAATTTAATAAAATCTTGGAGTAGCCATTGACTAAGGTCTGTAATATCGATCGCAGTGACCAGGATGTGTGCATCCCATTAGTTCTTTGGGCCTATCAAACCAGTTGCAAGACGCTGACTATGAAGACATTGTTTAGGATGGTTTATGGAAAGGAGGCCATTATGCCCATTAATTATATTGTTCCTAGCCTACGCATCATAGCCTCTACCAACATGGCAGCACTTGATATCATGGAGGAGTGGTTAGCGTAGCTTGTGGCCTTAGAAGAATATCGTTTCATAGCTAACTTCCATCAGCAAGTTCAGAAGGCCTAGGATAAGGCATGACACAATCGACATATTCGGCAAAAGAAATTTGCAGAACGCCTAATCAGTAGGCTCTGCGCAAATGTCACTGAAGATATTGCGGCTTCTGCCACCCCCCAGACCAAGATTGAGGGGCTTGTTGCAGCACTCAAGGCTTCAAGGACCTAGATCTAGGCGATCAAGTAAGAAATGGAACAATAGATAGCAGCCTTGCAGACCAAATTACAGCCGGAAATGGCACCTAAGGTAAGGGCCCAACGAGCCGCGCTGGTCACAGACGCCACTAATGTCATCACAGATTAGATTGCTTAGGGTATAGGACTATTGGAGACAACTATGTAGCTGTGGAATAAGGTGCAATTCGATACTCTCCTGCACGAATTTACTCAAACGTTGCGCCAGAAGGAAGAAGAGATTGAGCAGCTGGAAGCCACTATGCCTACTCTGATCCCCTCTCAACGCTTGGCATGACTGTGTACCAGCCATATGCTAATAGATGACATTGAAGAGCTTCACCAGAAAAATAAGGTCCTCAGTGACCACCTTAAGCCTTGGGCCGATGAAACCCTCCAGCTCTCTCAGGACATTGATATCATAGTTAAGCAGCTGAACCAGACTTTGGAGAGCATCACTGCTGCTAGATAAGGTCCAAAATCATAGAAGTTAGTGGATATTACTTAGAATGTTGTTGCGCGGAGCGAAGGAGTGTTGCCCCCGTTGGTTGAGGTAATTAAGTAGCTGCAAGCAAAGATGGAGAACCCATTGCTGCAGTGACTCGGGACGAGTCACAAGATTATGTTGGGGACCTATTGGAATGAGGTTCCCTAACCTACATTTTTGGTACAATTTTTCTAAATTCGATCCTGCATAGGGGTTTTTGGGTGGGTCAAATCCCCTAATGTTTTGTAATGGGTTAAAGGGTAGCTCTAGGGTCCACAAACCATAGTTTTCGGACCATAGGATAGCAAAGGCTACGATATTATAAATAGATAGTTAGTTGGGTATAGTAGGTAAGTAAGTCGATATATTGATGATACATGTGAACTGTTAGATCCGTTTTGGGCTGTTTTGGGTAAGGAATCCTATTCGCTGTGTGCGCGGAGATCCTCAGTCCTACTGTGTGCAGACCCCGCTAGGCTGTGTGCGCGAGGTGTGTTTGGTTGTAAGTGGATGTGAACGTTAATGAATTTGAAGTATCGTTAATGTATCTGTGTCTTATATGAATTGGTTATGTTTATTGTTGAAGCACATATCTAACACCTATCTAAGCTATGAATGTATCTATGTTATGAAATTAGCATAGGTATATCTGTGATCTGATATTGGTTGTGATTATAGTAATTTGTGATGGTATTTGGTAATGCGCATGTGGATGTGACTATATTGAATAGATATAATAGTTTTTTTATGGTT
This sequence comes from Pinus albicaulis, assembly GCA_034641835.2. Classification (NCBI taxonomy): domain Eukaryota; kingdom Viridiplantae; phylum Streptophyta; class Pinopsida; order Pinales; family Pinaceae; genus Pinus; species Pinus albicaulis. Next base: position 1,031,659,250 of record CM076582.1, read on the forward strand.
ATATGTTGATTACACCGTTAGAAGGGCTACGAATAGACTCATTCTGTGTGAACCTAGTAAGTTATAACACAGATCTTCCTCGAATTACCTACTCTCTCTTAGGGTGCGGAAACCTAGTTCCAACACCCTCCCATACTACTTCAGGTGAGACCTTGGCCTACGCAAGTAGGTCATTGCTGAAAGGGCCAGTAGTATAGGGTTTTTTTGGCAAAACTTAACCTCTTAACTTGCATCAGGACCCCTCAAGCCAACAAAAATGTATCACCATCCCACCAATAAGCCTCGTGGAACAACACCTCGATTTCTTTCTTTACTATTGATGATGACCTACTATGCCATGCCAGATACTTTTGGTCCATCATTTAGAAATAGTTGATTTAGTGCTTGTGAGTAATGAGAATTAGAAATGGTTTCATTCTCTAAAAATTTGTTTCCCTCCACTAGCGAACTGGCATGACCACGTGGCTCCAAGTCTCATGTTTTTTAGAACTATATTTTTCCTCTTCAATGTGACTCCACTTTTGCACGGATACTTACGTATTTTATCGAATATCTTTCACTCTCACATTTTGTTTTAAGGATGTGGTAATCTTACTTTTTCATAATACCTTGTTTCTCTTTGGATGTGGTCATCCCAATTTTTAAGAGAATATCAAAGAGTTCCATAATAGAAATGTTTTCCCCTAAAATTCACAATTTCAATATTTTCCACTGCCATATTTTTATGGTGTTATCTTTTAATTGACCTTTTTATTCTTGACTCAATTGTGCATTTTGAACATGGGGAGACCTAGGATTGGTGTGTGTGTGTGTGTATATATATATATATATATATATATATATATATATATATATATATAAAGATAAAATATTAATAATAATAATAATATAGTATAGATATGGTGTATAGTATTATGTTTATAAACTAATATATTTATCTTCATTCTAATTTTATTAAGTGTTGATGAGAGTAATCAAATTTATTAGATCTTGAGTTTTACTTTTTCAACTTGATAAGAAAACTACATATCTTTTTTTTCTATTTTGTATGGTTATTTGAACTTAAAAAATATTTCATTGTGGTTCTTAGTTTTGTAATGAATTATGAATGTGATGAGTGGCATGTGTAGCAGGGATCATTTTCAGTCTTAAGGTAAATGGAGAAAATTCTTTAGAAAAACAATTCCAGAAGAAATTCTAAAAATTAGGACATGCTAAGGATTTTCCAGAAGAAATTCTAAAAATCTCTATTTTCTAAGACCATTGTAGACCTCTAGTTAACACCGATAGTCTGCAGCGTGACTGTTCCAACATAAACCAACACTGGCAGCACAACAGTTTATGTTAAAAATCACGATGAAAAAGGAAAAGAGGGATGAAACAAGAAATTCTCAAGGAAAAAATTCATACTTGATACCTCAAAACACTTACAAGCTAGAATACAAACTGAAAAACAAGCCACTAAAGTGGTTGTTCAAAGTTGGGCCAAACTAAGCATGGAGACAAAAACAAGAAGAGGGTGAAACAGGTGTAGACTCCCTAGCAGAGTCGCTAATTTGGTACATAGGAAAATTCCTTCTTCAGAAAGAATCGATCCCTCTAGCCCAATGAATGGTTCTAGTAACAACCGTGACAAAGATCCAAGCTTTCCTAGTTTAACATTGAAATAATACGAGAGAGGGATATGTCCTACCTCACTCTTATGCACTTGTTTCTTCAATGTTGATGTCAATCATTTTACTTCTAGGCTCGCTACTCGCTATACCTTATGCGTCTGAATACATGCAAGAAATATCATGCGACAACAAATGAAAGAAACACACACATATATATATATATATATATATATATATATATATATATATATATATATATATTTCAAAATAAACCACATGATAAATCAAGGAGTATCATGCTAAATCAATTAATATTAACAAGTTCATGGGAATTAAATCATACTTTATATTATTTAATAAACAAAGGGAAGCTTGTAATGCGTTCTTTGATGTTGGATGCCTCCTTCAAAATGGAAATCCAAGTGTAAGCCAAGTTCCTCAATCTCTTCTCCTTCCTTGTCAAATCGACAACATGTAGGCGTAATTTGGAACAAGAATGGCAAACACAAAAGACCAACCAAGACTCAATAGCATGGAACTCTTTTATAGCAGGGATGTAGAGGTTATGGATCCACTAATGATGGGGTGACGTCCTTATCTAAAAGGGGAAAATATTTGTAGATAAGATCAAGGGTAAAAAACGGGAGTATTCGGCCATATCCTCAACCAACAAGTATCAGATCTTCGTTCTCGAGCGTTCTAGAGGAGAATGCTTCTGCACTATTTTTTGAGAACCTACCCAAATAGGACCAACACGAATTTACTACTAAATTCCTGTGCTGCCAGCATTGTGTAGAGGTTAGGGACATGGTGACAATGTGAGATTGTTTAGGGGAGAATCGCATTGGTCTTGTAAATTAGGGTTTTTTTACAAACTTTTGCAAAAAGGCTTCAAGGAATTTCTCTTTTAGGTCTTTAGGGATACTTTAAGCATGTTATCTAGGATGAATAAGTTTTCACATTTTTTTTCGCTTTGTGACATTTGTGGCATGAGAGACAAAAAATATGTCACTTAGGATAAGAACTAAGGAATGCAACAAAATACTATGTATGAAGATGGAATGTCATTGCCTTTGTGAGTTTGGTGTCCAACAATGACCAGAGACTCAACCAAAATGTGCTCAAAAACTTGTTGTCTTCATTTGATATAATCATGTGTAGGAACCCAATTAAATTCACCCACACTCATTCGAATAAGAGTTTGGTAGTGTCTTATGTTGTGATATTCTTCTTGAAAGCATCCAATATATCCATCTTACAAAAAATATCAACGACCACAAATACATATTCATTACCATGCTCGATAGAAGGAAGGCTAGACATATAACCCATGGAGATGGACTCCCAAGGTTGGCTAGGAGTTGGTATAAGATTGTGAAGGCATTTCTTCCTAATTCTTGGCTTACAGATGGCACAAGAAGTGCAGGATCTGATATTTTTTCCAATGTCTTATCATAGTTTTGGCCAATAAAATAATTTTTCTTTACTGCCACTGTTTTGGCTAAACCAAAATTTCTTGCGACCCGAGTATAATGTACCTCTCAAATTAGTTTGGCACACTCACTTGAAGGAACATAAAGGTACCCCATGTAGCATAATAGTGCATCATGTATATGGAAGTATGATACTTTCTTTCCATCCATCAGCATTTGGTATGTGGTGGTGAATTCTGGATCATTTTTGTATTGTTGTGACTAGCCAGAATTCGCATGCCCACAAGAGTTGAGAACAGTGCTCAGTGCTAAAAACGGGGCTGACTAAGGAAATCTTGTTGAAATTTTGATGTTCTAAGTTGTGATAATCACTTAAATCCAGAACTTATTTATGTTGTAAAATAATTTAAGTAATCATAGATAGAACATAAACCATATAAACCATTTTCACAATGAAATACAACCAAGAACTTAATGAGACACATATAAGTTAGGTCAATGACCATGGAAAAACCCACAAGGGGAAAACCCAACCAGATTCTTCTTCTATTGGAAATCAAGTGTTCAGAGGAGATACAAAGTATAATGAGAGAATGAATAATTTCACCCAAATCTGAAGAATATCTCTGATAGTAGTAGCTTATGAAAACAGTGAAACCCTATGTCTCTCCAAGATCTACTCTTACTCTCCAAGTCTCACTCTCTCACAATCTCCTTCAAATCTCTCCAACTATCTCTCAAGTTTGAATTCACAATGCACAAGTAAGTGAGGTGATATGATATGATACACATATATATAGGAAGGGAAATGAATTATTGACATAAATGAGGAGAAATACACATGCCTTTAGGAGGAGTTACATATTCCAAAATAGGATTGCAACTTATGCCATAAAGGAGAGGAGTGTAACTTATGCATTTAGGACAGAAGTGTAACTTATGAAATAAAGAGGTGTAAGTGGAATATTTTTAGGATGATTCAATAAAGTGTGTAAGAGCATTAAAGATAGATGGGAATGAATCCATTAAAATAGAGAGAGCAACATATGCATTAATTGAGGGGAGTTACATATGACATGATTGAGTCTCATGATTGAAAGACTTCAATTTATTTTTAATAATAATAATAATAATATCAATATCACAATAATAATAATATCATAATATCATAACAATAATAATAATAATTATTATTATTATTATTATTATGATGATTAAGTCAAAATTTAACTATTAGGATTGTTTTTTTAGCAAAAGGGATTTTCCATCAACAATACTTGATTACCAATTGATGCAAGGTGATTTACTAATTTTGGAAGGTCATACTTGAGACTTTAAACTTTCAATTTTTAGAAATGTATCCTTGATCTGTCAATTTTCAGCACTCCCTCTCAGCTAGGGAGGAATTTCTTTCTGAAAAAAAAAATTTATTTTTTCTTTCTCTACCAATCTCTATGCATCTCTACTTTGTATCATCTACAACAATGATTTCTCACTCTAATGAAGAAGAATAATCATAGGGGAGATTCACTTGGGGGCAATGTAGCTTTCCAAAATATGTCAAGGATCTCGCACAACCAAGTCTCATCTCATCTTGGGGGGATCCACTTGTCAACATAAGACAAGGATCTCACACATTCAAGGCTCATATCTGCTTGGGGGGGTCCTATTTTCAACACATGCCAAGTATCTTGTATATCCAAGGCTCGTACTACTTGGGGGGATCCACTTGTCAACACATGACAAGGATCTCACACATCTAAGTCTCATCAGTTCTTGGGGGGATCCACTTGTAAACACATGGCAAGGATCTTACACATCCAAGTCTCATTAAATGTCAAGTGTAAGAATACTTGCATCCTAGAAAATTCACATAGACAATTCTTACTACACCTATTGGCCATATAGGCGGCTCTTCCCACATCCCAAACTATGGGTCAGACGCATACCGAGGCCTAATCTTGTGGCACACACTATACAAGAGGTCCCTCATCCCGAGGAGCTTTCTGACATCATTCCCTAATCTTGTGAGCTCTGACAAGGGGGAAAATGAATATCAATTTTCTCGATCGGTTTTGACCACTTCCCAGAAGGGTCATGTCCATAAGTCCAAGTTTCTCTCTAAAAAACAAGAACTTTCCTTTCGGTAAAGGCTTGGTAAGAATGTCATATATTTGATAATAATTCACAATATTATGGAGCTTGAATACTCCTATATGAACCATATCCTAGATATAATGATATTTGATCTCAATGTGCTTAGATTTTTCATGGGACATAGGAATTTCTGCAAGAGGAATCCCATTCTTATTGTAATAATATATAATTTTTGTGTCTAAAACTTCCTCAAATAGATATCCAAAGAGATTCTTCCTCCATACAACCTCACATCTATTCATGCTAGCAGCAATGTACTCAGCTTCAGCTGTACTTAGTGCAACAGAATTCTGCTTTATGCTCATCAAAGAGATCTTGGAAGATGTCAAGCTAAAGAAATACCTAGCAGTTCTCTTTCCATCAGCAAATTTACCAACCCAATAAACATCAATATATCCATGAAGTATTACATTTTTAATAGTATATATTAATCCAATATTGATGGTCCCATGCAGGTATATCAACACACGCTTTTCAGAAATCCAGTGTGCATGTGATTGCTTAATCATATATTGGCTCAACGTATTGACCGCAAAACATATGTCCAATTAGTGTTCACTAAGAACTTTGGTGCCCAAATCGTTTGATGATAGTTAGAAGGATATGCAAAATCAATACCTACATCTTCACTACATATATTCTTGAAATACATTTCCATTGGAGAATTCATGGACTTACATTATGTCATACCAAATCATTCTAGTTCTTTGACAACATGTTTTGCTTGAGAAATTAAAATTTAAAAAGGTTCTTCCCATACTTTGAGACCCATAAAGTAGTGCACCAAATGAAAATATTTCATTTCAAATTAAAAATTTAACTCTCTCTTACACTGGAGGATAAGAGGTTCATCATCGGTAAAAAATAAATAATAAACATATAATATCAAAATCAAAAGGCATACCTCAAACTATCCTGAAGTAATGATTTGGATCAGCATTACTTCTAGTAAAACCAAACTTCATGAAGAAACTACCAATGCAGGCATACCAAGCTCTTGGAGATTGCTTCAAACCATAGAGAGATTTCTTCAGTTTGAAAAAATGAGTTTTTTTTTGTTCATGTACTTCAAAGCCTTGTGGTTTCCTCACAATTTATTCTTCCTTGAGGAAGCCATACATAAAAGCAATATTCTCATTCATTTTGAAAGGGTACCATCCTTGGCTAGTAGCTAGAGCCACAATAGATCAGATGGTTGTATAATGGGAAATGGGTGAAAATATTTCATCATAGTTTATTCCCTCTTTTTGAGTGAACCCTTTTTCCACAACTCTAGCTTTCTATTTTTCAATACTGCCATCAACACCATGTTTAATTTTATACCAGCATGTAAAATATACAATAGATTTACCTTGTTGTCTTCGAATCACTTCCCATACATCATTGTGAATGATGGACTCATATTCTTTAGTCATTGAATCTTTCCACACTTTATCTTTCAATGCTTCTTCAAAAGTGCATGGCTCAAGCATGAATAACGTTGGTCATGGTTACCAGGTATTCCCAGAAGTAGCATGTTTGCTTTCTTTCACTGAAGGTTCCTCAAAGAGTAGCATGTCTATCAGCATCTTGTAAAGTGTCATCAAACCATAATCATATTTTTCTAGCACATAGAGAAGGATCCAAGGAATCCACAGGATCCATGGGTTCATTAGAAAAATAATCTTTAGGCTTGGAATCTTCTTGTGCATCCAAGGCATCTTCCTGAATCTTCCAACTTTGTACTCTTTTCCTTTGGCACATGAAAGTAGACAGGGAAATCAAAGATCCTTAAGTGCCCATTTTGTTCTGGGTTATCTAGTATGGTGGTCTCTTTCCTGATTCCAACTTATTTTTAGAAGTCATGAGCTCTTGTCCACTTCATGTCCACTCAATTCATGGGTTGGCTCAACACCTTCCTTAATCTTGATACAAAGGAATCAGTTCTCACATTCATTAAAATGTACATGTTGATCTGAGAACAAGAGCAAGAGCAATAGTATCAAAGTAAATAAACATAATGAAATTATACCTAGTGATGAGCCAGGTATTTCTTTTTTTTTTATAGATGTGAGAGTGTCTTTTTCATTATCCTTGCACCAACTTCCTCTTAGAGTATACTCTTCTTGCACAATTCTGCACCCTGATGACCTTCAGGATATGATTTTCTTGATCACATTCTGATTAAGTTAGTGAAAGAATCATTCAAATACTCATGCTGGAAAAAGAACCAATGATCGATAAATATAAATCTAAACAAGAATAGTGACATAAAGAAACAACATAAGGCTTGAAAATACTTTGGGATTGAAAGAATTTCTTAGTTCCCTCTTGATCTGACCTACATAGGTTACCACTGTCCATAAGCCATATTTCATTGGTAGAAGAAATGCATTTTCTTGATCACCACTTGGAAAAATCCATCATGAACCACTCTAATATCAGGTATTTCATAAACCATATTTCTCACGTGAGGTCATTATTTATAATAAAGATCATTGAACTCTTGGTGCCACAATTTATATTGATAATTACTTATCATGAATCAATGCATGGATTAGTCTTCCATTGATTTCATACAAATCTTCAAATCTTGATCCCAGAGTGAAGGCATGTAATAATAAGTATACACATTGACTTCATTATCTACAATGATATTAGTTATAATCCATTTTTTATCACTGCAAAATATGTTAATTTAGAAAAATACCATTCCATATTTTACAAAAGTCATGATTCTTACCTACAACCACTATTGTTAGTAAACTTTAATATCGAAATTACCAAAAGCATTAAGATTGTAACCGTTCTCTTATACTATGGGAGAATCAAAATCCCACTATCTTCAGCATTTAAGTTCTATCAATTATTCTTTCATAACCTTCTACGTGTTATTCTTCTTTTCAAGACAACACTTTATTGCGTATGCATAAACCAAAATAAAACTACTCTTTACTTTTACATGCATTAAAAAGCACCAAAACCACAACTATTAAACACATGAAAAACCTTAATTACTATCTACAAAATTACTATCATATCTTATGTTCCTTGAAATCTTGGAAAAAGTAGTAGCAGTAAAATTTCAGCAACAAAATTTCAGCCGTAAAATTTTAATAGTAAAAATTTCAGCAGTTAAATTATAGCAATAAAATTTCAGCAATAAAACTTCAGCTATAAAATTCAGCAAAAAAAATCAGTAGTAAAATTTCAATAGGAGAATTTCAGCTATAAAATTCAGCAGTAAGATTTTATCTGTAAATTTTAGCAATAGAAGGGAGATATTTCAACAGAAAATGTGTAGGAAGTAGAAGAAATAACAAGAGATATTTCAGTAAAAAAAAAGAATTTCAAATAGAGAAGACAACAAGATATATTTCCACAGAAAAAGAGTTTGTAATGGAGTGAATAGCAAGAGATATTTCAGCAGAAAGAGAGTTGAAAATGGAGCAGACAACAAGAGATATTCCAATAGAAAGAGAGCTGCAAATGGAGTTGGTATTCTTGAGTTTGTTTTCACCAAAGATCTGATACCATGTTGAAATTTTGATATTATATGTTGTTACAATCACTTAAATCCATAACTTCTTTATGTTGTAAAATAATTTAAGTAATCGTAGATAGAGCATAAACCATATAAACCATATGCATGATGAAAGACAACCAAGAACTCAATGAGACATGGAGAAGTCAGGTCAATGACCAAGCAAAACCCAAAAAGGGAAAACCCAACCATATTCTTCTTCTATTAGAAATCAATTGTTCAGCAGAGATACAAATTATAATGAGAGGATGAAGAAGTTCACCCAAATCAAAAGAATATCTCTAATAGTAGTAGCTGATGCAAACACTGAATCACTTTGGCTCTCCAAGATATTCTCTTACTCTCCAAGTCTCTCTCTTTCACAATCTCTTTCATGTCTCTCCAACTCTCTCTCCCAAGTTAGAATTAACAATGCACAAGTAAGTGAGGTGAGATGATATGAGACACATATATATATAGGAGGGGAAATGAATTATTGAGGAGGAGTTACATATGCCAAAATAGGATTGTAACTTATTCCACAAAGGAGGGGAGCGTAACTTATGCATTAAAGAGGTGTAAGAGGAATACTTTTATGACGATTTATTAAAGTGTGTAAGAGAGAATAAGAGGTGCGCAAGAGAATTAAAGAGAGAGAGAGAGTAATGAATCCATTAAAAGAGAGGGAGTAACATATGCATTAATTGAGGGGAGTTACATATGACATGATTGAGTCTCATGATTGAAAGACTTGAATTTATTTTTAATAATAATATCATAATATCATAATAATAATAAAAATGATAATATCAATGATTAAGTCGAAATTGAACTATTAGGATTTATGATCAAAATGGATTTTCCATCAACCATACTTGATTACCAATTGATGCAAGGTGATTTACTATTTTTGTAAAGTCATCCTTGAAAATTTAGACTTTCTATTTTTTGAAATTTGTCCTTGAGATGTCAATTTTCAACACTCCCTCTTAGATAGGGAGGAATTTCTTTCTGAAAAAAAATATATCTTTGATTTCTCTACTCATCTTTATTCATCTATGCTTTATATCATCTACAACAATTATGTCACACTCTAATGAAGAAGAATAATCATAGGGGAGATTCATCTGTCACCCTCAATTCACTTGGGGGAAATGAAACGTGTCAACATATGACAATGATATCGCACAACCAAGTATCATCTCATATTGGGGGGATCCACTTGTCAAAATGTGACAATTATCTTGCACATTCAAGGCTCATCTATGATTTGGTGGATCCTCTTGTCAATACATGACAAGGATCTCGCATATCCAAGGCTCATCACTACTTGGGGTGGTCCATTTTTCAACAGATTACAAGGATCTTGCACATCCAAATAACATCACTGCTTGGGAGGATCCACTTGTGAACACATGACAAGGATCTCGCACATCCAAATCTCATTAAATTTCAAGTGGAAGAACACTTGCAGTCTAGACAAGTCTTACTACTACTATTGGAAAAATAGGTGGCTCTGACCATGTCCCTGACTATGGGTCGGATGCATACTAAGGCCTAATCTTGTGGCACACACTACACAAGAGGTTCCTCATCCTTAGGATATTTCCAACATCATTCGCTAATCCTGTGAGCTTTGACAAGGGGGGAAATGTAGCTTAGTGTTCTCGACTAGTTGTGACCACTTCCCAGAAGGATCATGTTCATAAGTCCAAGTTTCTCTCTAAAAAACAAGAATTTTTCTTTCTGTAAAGGCTTGAAAATAATTTCAGTTATCTAATCATAAGTCACAATATGATGGAGCCTCACTGCTCCTCTTTGAAACATATCCCAGATATAATGATATTTGATGTCAATGTGCTTGGATTTGTCATCGAACATATGATTATATGCAAGATGAATCCCACTCTTATTGTCATAATATATAACTGATGTGTCTCGAACTTACTCAAATATATCTCCAAAGAGATTCCTCATCCATACATCCTCACAACTAGCCATGCTAGTAGCAATGTAGTCAGCTTTACCTATACTCAATGCAAAAAGCTTTTACTTTCTGCTCATCCAAGAGATCTTGGCAAATCATAAGCTAAAGCAACACCTAGAAGTTCTCTTTCTATCAACAAAGTTACCAGCCCAATCAAAATCAATATATCCATGAAGTATTATATTTTTAGCATTATATCTGAATCCAATATTGACGTTCCCATGCAAGTATATCAACACATTTTTTGCATCAATCCAATGTGCATGTGATCGCTTAATTATATATTTGCTCAGAGTATTGAATGCAAAACATATGACCAGTTAGTGTTCACTAAGAACATTAGTGCCCCAATTAGTTGACGATACTCAGAATGATATACCAAATCAAGACCTGCAGTTTCACCACATAGATTCTTGAAATTCATTTTCATTTGAGAATTCATGGACTTGCATTATTTCATACCAAATCATTCCAGTAGCTTGACAACATGTTTTCCTTGAGAAAGGAAAATCTCACAAGGCATTTTCCATACTTCAAGACCCAAAAAGTAGTGCATAAAATGAAGATATTTCATTTAAAATTAAAAGGATAACTCCCTCTTACACTATAGGATAAGATGTTCACCATCGATAAAAAATAAATCATAAACATATAGTACCAAAATCAAAAGGCATACCTTGGAATATCTTGAAGTAAATATTTTGATCATCATTACTTCTAGTAAAAACAAGCTTCATCCATAAGCTACCAATGCAGGCATACCAAGCTCTTGGAGCTTGCTTTAGACCACATATGGATTTCTCTAGTTTGTGTTATATGGAATTTTAATCTACGGATAAACTAAATTCCCCAAGTGTCGTGTTCCTTCACTCATAACAACAAAAGAAAGAAAAATATTATTTTCTCTAAGACAAATAGATATACAGAAAGGAAAGAAGCCTACTTGTGATCATTTTCGCTCTCCTTCTCCTTCTGTCCTTGTTTTCGTCACTCTCAATCCAACTCAAGTTTCCAGATCGATCCTTGCAATCAAATACAGAGAACAACAAACAACATACAAATATATAATTATCTACTTATCTTAACCAAATCAAACCGATTAGATATGAGAATACATAGATAATCAAGAATAAATTTCACAAGATATAAATATATGTATGAGAAAATGAACAGATATATTTATTAAGAAATTAGGAGGAGAATATTACAACCAATAGATCGATTTGTCATCAACCTGCTCCAACTTCATTCCAGCCTCATCACATCTAGCATCATCTCAGCATCATATCAATACTTCCAACTCTTATCAATTGAGAATCCAACAACATAAATTAGCACAAAATTATTCCTTCGTAACACTTAGATGAGTTTTCAATTTATAGGGAAACTGAAGGTAGTTTCTCATTGAATGGAATTGAATGGATTTATAATAATAGGTGATACATGTTTCCAAGTTCAGAGGTGGTGGATGGACAACTTTATTCAAAGTATGACACCTATGGATTATTCTAGAAGGTACTAGCCATGTGGATATTCCCAGAACAATGATGATTTCACTCCCAGGAGACCAGTGCACCCTTGAGTGTCGGGAAGTGCACTTCAGTGCACCCTTGCATGGAGGTAGTTGCACTGCAACACAGTTAGTCCCTTGTAGAGGAGCATTGGTGATTCAGTGGGTCATATAATATATACTTCAAACCTTGGAAATCTCACAATTGAAGCCATAGAAGGAATTTCATCACTTAGGGCTTATAGAAACTGAATTTAAGGGTATGATAGACCCTATTCATTGGTCCTGAGGGATGATGCCCAATTTGACCAGGTCTTGGGGGATGATGCCGAATGTAATATTCCAAATTAGGAAGAGCATCAATATAGCACATAAAATTGGAAAATGCAGTGAAATATCAACACATCTAATAAGAGCAGATCATAGAACCATTTTATTTGTCAATATAGCAGAAAATGTATACAATAGCTTGAGGAAAAAGATACTTAAGCTAGGCAAAACAAGCCTCTAGGGACCCAATACATGAAATATGAAGAACAACTGCTATATAAAATGATAGAGGCTATGACAATCTAGTTTTTTTTGGGACTAACTACTACTGTAAATGAAAATACATGGATCTACTGATATAGTGCTTATAAAGTGTCGAGATTATAGATCTATGCTTTCTAGCACATTTCCAAGACAACCCAAAAGGGGCTTCCGGAAATACACAAGATGAAAGTTGCAGCCCTAGGGCTGAATAACGAAATACAACTGTGTATCTAATAGGAGGTGGCTGATTTTGGTAAAGAAATGGCTGATACTCCTCCAATAGATCTCCCGAATGAAGGTTTGCTCCCCTCACTCGAAAACCAACTCACAAACTTGGTCACTAAGCCCTCCACTGCAACTTCCCTTAAAACTAACGCAGTTTCTGAATAATATTGCGCTGTAGGTGATGGTTGTTGCTTGGCGTGATGCTAGATAATGAAATAATGCTCAAGGAACTTCCTTTATAGCCTCCAGGATGAAGGTTTGCTCCCCTCACTAGAAAACAAGCTCAGAAACTGGGTCTATCAACCCTCCACTACTACTGCCTTGCAAAAAAACACAATCTTGAAGGAGATTGTGCTTTGGATGATGGATGAAGCTTGGCCTGATTCCAGATGGTGGAAATGAAGCTCAATGAACCTCTCCTGAGTGGGCACTCGAATTTCCCTGAGGATGAGGGTGGGATTTCTGCTCGGAAAGACGCTTGTGCTAAACAGTACAACAAACTCCGCTAAACAATTGAAGCATGCAGAAAGTCATAAAATACCAAGACATAAACAATAATGAGAATGTCTTCTATGGCTGCCATCCCTTTCCTTATATGTTGGTGAGCTTCCTCACCCTGGGTCCCACTCATTAAAGATGCTACTCTCAAGCATACACTCATCCATAATAACTGTGTTATCCTCCATTAACTCTCCACTACCTCCATGATAGTGTTGTTGATTTGGTCAACCTTGACCCTGTCCACATGCTTTATCCCCTATTCACACCCAAAAGTGCTTTAGTCAGCTGATAAAATGATCCACATTCACATTAGAAGTGGTTTTATTCCTATTAAATAGATTTATGGTTATATCTACCCACTCATTCATCTATATTATTAGCAAAAGAAAAAAATAATATTTAAACTAGCTGAAAGCTAATTAGAAATATTACAATCCTCCCCTCCCAATTTTTTCTTGTCCTCAAGCAACTGCAAGGATGACTGTTGAAAAATCTCCTCTTCTTCCCCAGTGGCATCCTCATCTGATAAACTCCTCCACTATACCAGATTCTCTTCAATTAATTTGTCCCTTAGCTACCCCTCCCAAGTGTGCAATTTAGCCTTTGGTGATAAAACCAAATGGCTCACATCATAAAGAAGTGGGAGTTCCATGGAGGAAAATACATGTTGTCTAATGGCCTTCTTGAGGCATGATATATGATAAATTTTGGGGATATTAATCCCAATGAGAAGCTCCAATCCATATGCTACTCTCCCAACAAGATGGATCACCATGTGTGGCCCATAGAGAAGCTCATCAATCCCCTGCTTCTGCAATGTAGAGGAACTGTATGAATAAAAATGATATACCAAATTGTCCACCCCACGTTGTCTCTCTCTCCATTTATGATATGTGTAGGACTCCTGTTGTTATTGGGCTATAGCAATGTTGTCCTTAAGAGACCAGAATACATCCTGACTCTCTAGGATCTAATCTTTGGTTCTAGGAACCTTGATTTCCCAAGTCATCCCACATATAGTGAATAGAACATCGTCACCATATGGAACCAAAAGGAGAAATATAGTGAGTGCCATATGAAATTCTAAGTGATGAAAATAGTCTGCCAAGTGGAACCAAAGTAGTTTGGCTCCTTTCTACCCCTGAATATAATGTGGAAAGTAGCTCCCCAACCACTTGCTTGTTGTGTATGTCTGCTCATCTACTTGGGAGTAGTAAATGGCATTAGATGTCAACTGAGTATACCCAAAATATAACAATAATTTCCCAAATACATACAAGAAAGGGCTAGCTCTATCACTATTTTTTGTCTAAAGAATACCATGAAGTCCAAGGAGAGGCTTTCCGTCTTGTGGAGCAATGTACTGTAAATAAATGGAAAGGGAATGCAAATACTTTGTTAGTTGCTCAATAAGTACAAAGACACAACCCTTGCCATGTACTCTGTGCAAGATGGTGACGAGGTCCATATATGAGCTCTCCCATCTCTCTCCTATAATAGTAAGTGGCAGTAAAAACCTTGCAGGATGGTTGTTCCCCCCTCCTCATGCTTCAAGAAAACTACAAATTCCTTGATATGTTGGAGCACATCCTCCTTGAGACCATCCCATGAGAGTCTCTCCCAAATGTCCTGATATATCCTGATGAAATCCTCGTGACCGGAAAGGAGTGAGTCATGTGTTGTATGTAGTATCTTCTCCTTGAGCTTGGAATATCTAGTTAAGAAGACTTGACCCTGGTAATAGATGACTCCATCCACCACTCTATACCTCTCATTAGTAACATGTCCATCAAGTGCTTCACATGTGAAATGGTTTTTGGAATACTCCACCAATAGTTGGGACTCCCAATATGGATCTATATCCCTCAATGATAGTGTTGTTGGTTTTTGTAATAAGGCACATGTCACCTCATATCTCCCCTCTTTGACATGATCAATGCCAAAGTCACATTCTGGAGTACTACTATCCCACTTTTGTTTCCTCTTTTGAAGTTGTTTCTTCTTAAGAAAATATTGAAGTTCATAGTGGTCAATATTCACTTAGAAGTTATTTCCCATCCAAAACCTCCTGAGTTTGGTCAATGCATGTATGAAGACTAGCAACACTCTACCATATATGGAAGACTCCTTCCAATGTGTAAGTATGTTCTGAATCTCAAAGGCTACGGAATGGCCCTCTTGCACCATACTTGTGCCATCATCCACTCCTGAAGAATCACCTTTCAGTGAAAAAGGCTTGGTGGGAGATGGTAATACCAATACCAAACAAATATTCATTTCCTCCTTGAGCCAATCAAACGTCCTCAGCGCTATGTTGGTCCCATAAAAGGCTCTCCTCTTAGCCATATCTGTGAGTGGTGTCACTTGTTGTGAGAACTCTTTAACCAAATTCCAATCCAGGGGCCTCCTTGGTGGAATGCCTCCAAATAATAAAACATCACGGTACATAGTAAATTGCATATCTGAGTTGAGTGATTTGTCCTTGATTATTCTACACAAATTAGTCTCCATCTTATGTGTGGAGGCTTCCTGAGGTGGATAGGTGTGTATGCCCTTGATCTTTTGATGTTTACGACTCTTCTTGTCTATCCATGCATCTGCAAGACCTCCCAATCTGTATTGACCTCCCCCAGTGTAATAATCCACTGCATACCCAATATCATATTTGTGTCATGGGTCTTAACCACAAAGAAGTGACTTATCAGGAGGTATGCCCTCAAAGTCATTGTCAATTTTGGAACACACTTCCCCCACTGCTTAGTCCCGGGGACCACAACTGAGAATCCTTCAGAATCACTGCTGGGTATGTCTCCCCTCTACACTATTTTGGCATCAATAGGATTGTGAGTAGTCCCATTGTCTATAAATACTGACACAGGTTGTTCCTATAATATTCCTTGGTCTCCCAATGTTATATTCTTTGGAACTCCCTGCAAAGATGCAAGGACTCCTCTAGTTGGATAAATTGATCCATTTCCACCTCTAGGTGGTGGTGGATATCATCTTGGTGCTAAAACACTGGTATATCCTTCCAGATCTTCCTCTTCCTCCTCATCATTATTGGATAATAACTCATCATCACTAAGAGACCCTTTGTCTTGGTCCTCTCTTTAGGGAAGAATCTTCATAGCTTCCTCTTTTGACTGAGAAGAGAACTCTTACTAAAGGGGGGCCCTTGCCCTTGGTAAATTATTTTGCAAGTCTCTAACCCTCTCAATATCATCCTAGAGCATATTTTTTATAGTGGATTCTATCAAATTATGCAAAGTCTCTTCTATCTCATCAATAAACATAAACACCCTTATAGCTATGGATAGATCTGGCACCATGACTGGAAGTTTCAGGAATTCAGAGATATAAGTCTCTGGATCTCCTGATTGCTTGAGCTTAGAAAGCTCAACAAAATGAGCTTTTGGATCTCTTCAGTCAAATATTTCCACCAACCTCTGTGTAAATTCTACATAAGCATTTATACAGGCATGACCTAATGTAGATAGGCCATGAAACCACCACTCACGTGCTTCACCTTCAAGGTGCAGCACTGCTATCTTAGTGGCCTCCATCTTTGAAACTCAGTTTAGTTGGAAATAGATGTCTATTTTCTCTACCCAAGCCTTGGTTGTGCACTTGGGTGACCCATCAAAAGTAGGCAGAAATAATCTACCCAAAGTGTGTTTCAGACCATTGTCCTGCTTGTACATTCTACATCCATTGTGATTATTGGGTCTTCTATTATCCTTGATCTGGCATAACCCTTGGAAGTTTAGATGCTCTTTTAATATTTGAGATTGAGATTCATATTCTAGGAGATAATCACCAAGATTATCCTCCTTTTGTGTTCCCCCTACCTCATTTCCTGTTGCTAGGAATGTGGGCATGGTGGAGCATTATGGAGATGGTTGTAATGTTGATTGCTCACACCAATAATGTGAGGTGTCAGAACGCTCTCCATGTTGAGACCTTATTGGGGTCTCTTTATGTCTTTACATCCTCATCTCCTTGATTTATCTGTAAATATCTTGGATAGTTTGGAGAAATTTTTTTTGAAACACTCTTCCATCCATTGCTCTAAATTTATAGATGTAGTTCCCCATAGGCTGAGCCAAGATTATGCTCTGATGCCACTGTAATATTCCAAATTAGGAAGAACGGGAATATATCACATAAAATTGGAAAATGTAGTGAAATATCAACACATCAAACAAGAGTAGATCATAGAACCATTTTATTAGCCGATATAGCAGAAAATGTATACAAGATCTTGAGGAAAAAGACACTCAACCTAGGAAAAACAAGCGTTTAGGGACCCAATACATGAAATATGAAGAAAAAATATTATATAAAATTCCAGAGGCTATAACAGCGCAAATTTTTTTAGAATAACTGATGCTATAAATGAAAATACATGGATCTCCTGATATAGTTCTTACAAAGTGTTGGGATCAGAGATCTAGGCTTTCTAGCACAATTCCAAGACAACCTAGAAGGGGCTTCTAGAAATTCACAAGATGAAATTTGCGGCCCTAGGGATAAATAACACACTGTAACTATGTATCTAATAGGAGGTGTTTGATCTGATATAGAAATGGCTGATACTCCTCCAGTAGATCTCCGGGATGAAAGGTTTCTCCCCTGACTGGAAAACCAACTCACAAACTTGGGCAATAAGCCCTCCACTGCAACTGCCCTGCAAAATAACGCAGTTTCTGAAGGAGAATGCAATATAGATGATGGATTTTGCTTGGCCTGATGCTAGATAATGGAATAATTTTCAATGAAATTCCTTTCTAGCCTCCCAAATGAAGGGTTTATCCCCTCACTGGAAAACACACTCAAAAATTGGTCTATTAACCCTCCACTGCTACTACCCTGCAAAACAACACAATCCTAAAGAAGACTACGCTATGGATGATAGATAAAGCTTGGCCTGATTTTAGATGGTGGAAATGAAGCTCAATAAACCTCTCCTAAGTGTGCAATCAAAGTCACCCAGGGATGAGGGTGGGATTTCTTCTCGGAAATACCCTTGTGCTAAACAGCACAATAGACTCCACTAAACAGCTGAAGCATGCAGAAATTCATAAAAGACCAAGATATAAACTAACCAAATTCCTTCTATGGATTTCATCCCTTTCCTTATATTCTTTGTGAGCTTCCTCACCCTGGGTCCCACTCATTAAATATGCTACTCTTAAGCATACACTCCTCCATTAACTCTCCACTACCTACATGACAACGTTGTTGATTTGGTCAACCTTGACCTTGTCCACATGCTTTATCCCCTATTCACACCCAAAAGTGCTTTATTTAGCTGATATAATGATCCACATTCACATTATAAGTGCTTTTATTCCCACTAAAGAGATTTATGGGTCTCTCTACCCACTTATTAATCTATCTTATTAACAAAAGAGAAAATTAATATTCCAACTAGCTGAAAGCTAATTAGGAATATTACACCCAAATTTACCTATAACAACTACCCCCTAAAGCATGAAGTCAAAATAATAATAGTATTTAGATGAGATGCTTTATGATGTGATGATTAGGATCTGAAGGGGATGGTGGTCTACATCAATTTTTCAACATATTAAATCGTGATATCTTACTTCTTGGACATGAATTGCTAAGGGAGGCATACCCATGCTCAGCAAATAAACTATCATAACATGTACATAATTCAGAAAGTTGTTTACATCGTAATGTTGCCCGATATATACATGCCTGCATATATAGGCCCATGTTCAGATGACGATCTGTATGTAAAGCCATCATATGGGTGTTGTGTACAATTTTCCTGAAATCGCGGCCTAGATGGATCAAAATAGCTCTGGGGTCTTCTTATCTCGTTCACTCAATCATTCAAGTACAATTCTAACCATGCGAATATATGATTTGAAGTCAAACATGGTAATACATCGTTTGATTACCATCCAATAATGTGATTTTTTAACAGACGCGAGGAAACCACCATTGATGTTAATGGATCTCAAGGTATTGTAGTACAATTTGCAAGGTGTGAATAGATGATTTGATGTTGAACACAAAACAAAATATTTTGGTTGAAGGTACATAAGCAAGAAACATGCGGATGATGTAGCAAGCCCCAAGGTACTAGAAGATGTTTCTAGGTTAACTTCTTGGATGATGAGCCGATGTTGACAGGAACCAACTTTATCGTGAAATAGGAGTAATGATTTCAGAGACAAAATGCGACTTGATATAACAATGTTCAGGGATGACTGTCATGAAAATGAAGGTTTATGAGTATTGCAGAAGATGAGGAATTACTGGATGATTTATCTTGAACATATAGGTGACACTTAAATGAGTTGGCAGCATGGACCCAAAACCGAAGTGATGATATGATGAACCATAGGTATGATGAACCACCAAGAATATTAACCAACCCAAAAGTCACGATGATGGAGTGAAAGTGTCATGTTCAAGAGCGACTTACTACCATAAATTGTTCTGTTATTTTTTCCAAATTTTCCCCAGTCATTGCTAACCGGTGCCTCTTTATTTTTAACAATCTTAAGGAGGGTAACATATGCTTGATCTATAATTCTACCCTTCGGGTGAATACATCGCTATTTAATGATTTAATTAGTCTAGCGATAATGAAACTTGATATTGCGATGATCGACAAGTCTGTTGTTATTTTATTTTTTAATGAGTTTAATGACAGTGAAAACTCGGTCCTTTTTCATGTTTAGAGAGTTTGAAAAAGAGGAAAAAAAGAAAACTCCATGAGTTCTTTTTCGTAAATTTTTTTCTTAGGTCCGAAATTTTTTAAATGATACCTGAGAAAACCTCTTAGCCATGTTTGACTAAGGTTTTCCTTTTTCATAAATAATCTATCTCAGTTCGGAAAAGGGTTATACTTATATTGAGTAGATGTCATTTCATTTACTTTTACAAGCTCAAAAAGACAAGTGCTCGACAATATTTTCACATTATCGAAGTCTGAAAATAGCTAAAAGAAGACTTCGGGAGGTTCCTTTTTTGCATTTATCAAAGCTTAAAAAAGAGATAAAAGTGCGCTTTAATTCCTTTTTCATTTTTACCAAAGCTTGAAAAATAAGGATACAAGTATGTTTTGTGGTCAAATCATTCTTGAATATATGTGCACACTAAAATCACTGTATGAGTTGTAAAACTTATTCATAAAACCATCAAACGGATTAAAAATACATGTTTCATAGCAAAAATGAATAAAAACCATAGTCACAACATTAAATATGATTTCAAATAATCAAAATGACTAAATAAAAGAGTTTTTACCATTCCATATTTACCATTTCAAAATTAGGGGCTCTGAACTAGTTTTTCCCTTGAACTTCAACAGTCGATTGTGATAGTTTCAATGGACAATTTATCCTGTTGTTTGATCCAGGTTGGAGATATGATCCTTCTCTTTGTTTTAGTATCATTTTTATTGAATTTCATTGTCAATTTTTAGGGTTTTGATCCCCTTAGGGTAACTATATTATGTTCCGAGGGAAACACACCCTTGAATGCCAAAAGGTGTGTTGTAGTGCACTGAAATTGAAGACCAGATGCACTACAATGCTTTCTCCCTTGACCTGGGGTGTATTGGGTGCATTTCTCATTTTTTTTCTTGCTGTGTGCCCAAAATTTCCCAAGTTTTTTGAATGAAATGGATCTTAATGAGGCTTATTATTATATTTTAGGTATTCATCGAATCAAAATGTCAATTATGTGGCGAGAAAGAGAACATGAAGAATAGGATATGATTTCTGTAAATGATATGGGTACAACAAGAGCCCTCAAAGATTTTAGGTTTCTTAAATACTCCATATTGTCAGGGATGAGGCAGAATATGGAACTATTGGAGTTCATAGTTCATTCATGGGATCTGGTATTGCAATATTTTCACATTGGGGAGAAATTTCTTCCAATATTAGTCGAGGACATTTACATTCTCAATGGATTATCAAGGCGAGGTTCTCCTATTTCCCTTGCAGGATCTACTCTTGGAGGAGAGTTAGTGAGGGATTACATATGCCTACATTTTCATCTAGGTACTAAACCAAGTAAAGATGGGAAAATAAATATCTGTGATGTGTGTGATCTACTTTTGAGAACCATCCTTTTTATTATCACAAAGCTTGCTGGTTCCACGATAGTGCATGTTGCAAACAGATCATACATGCATTATGCACTTGATTGTTTAGAACCAACAATATTCAACTGGGCTAAAGCAGTACTCTTTTATATGAAAGAAAAACTGACTAAAGAAAAGGGTGGTAGGAAGAATAATTTCAACTATGGATCGATCATGATTTCCTTCATTCTAGAGTGGGTTCCATTGATGCAGCCACAACATGTTACACTGATTATATCTAGCCCTAGAGATCCAAGGATGCAGAGATGGGTTGAAATGATGTCTATACATGCTTGTTAATCAACCATCATATTCTCTACTGCATTCTTTGTCTGGTTCAGATGACAGATGGTAACCATAGATCAGTATGCATACATAGACGTAGATTTCCACGAAGATCCAGACTTGATTCTACCAGATGGTGCTCAAGGGGGTGAAATAGGTAAGAATGTTTTGACCATATTTTTTATTTCTTCTAAGGTTTCTACATGTTTTTGTATTTTGATGTTTCCAAAGACTACACTAAATTTTTGATGTACACAGATGTGGGTCTGGTTCGACCAGTGGGTCAACTACAATAGGGAGCTGGTGAGACGGAAAAGAGGGTTGTCGGGAGAGAATTTCTTTAGGATTTAGACATGAATCAGACTCTTGCTGAGCTACAACAGCACGTGGAGGGATTGACTCTTTGGATTCCGAATTGCCAGATTGAAGAGTTACCTATGAGACTGCAATGCCATACTATTGGAATTCCTAACCATTGGATGTGGTTATTGCATAGGATAGCTAGATCAATAGCTTGTTATCATAGGCATCACTATTTTACTTTGATATTTTTTTGCATACATTTTGAGGTTAGATGACCAATGTGTCTTAGGCACAAATTTTGTAAAAAAATATAACTATCTATCTATTTTTTCAGTGTTTTACTATGTTTATTGCGCAATATTATTCAATTATGTTATGTGAATTGAAAATATGTCTTTACATGTGTTTCCAATGTCTGTTTAAAACATAATTCACTAAGGAATCAGATAATGTGTTTAAATTTTCTGAAATGTGTTGATATTGAATGTAATCAAAATGTCTTTCCAAAAGTCGAACTCTTAGGAACATATGATGCAATATTGGATTTCATATACTATAAACGCTACTAAGTTGCAGTACAACAAGTTGTGAGTCTAATCTAATGATGATACAGTTAATCCCAAATGAAATGGCATTAGAGATAAGTTTGATCAACGCACTATACTTAGCGATATTGTTTGTAGATCAACAGATACAAATCTCTTGAAAACTCATTAACTCGCCACCTAGAGAAAAAATGGCCCAGGCTGCAGAAGATATGTTCTATGTACTATGACTAACACCATGAGCATACCCAACAAATGGTTCCAAATATTCAGACATCTACGATGAAATGTAAAGCGGATTACTAACTTCAAGAAAACTCTAGAAAAAAAAACTAAGACAGTAAATTTAAATCAAATCATATATACAATATAATACAAAAGTTTACTACACTCAATTAAGCATATTAAACTTTAATATACAACCCATTTTGAGGCTGTGCCAATGGAATTCCATCATAATCAACTAACTTGTAAGCGCCCTTAGTCAGAACTCTTTTGACAATGTAGGGACCATGCCATAGTGGCTCATATTTTCCTATACTTATAAAATCAGCTTCCTCATCATAAAGTAAGGCCAGGTCTCCCTCAGAGAAGATGTGAGGCTTGAAATGTTGGTCGTATTGTGCCTTGATTCGTCTCTTATGCATTTCATTGGCCAATGTGGCTTCACAACGCATTTCATCTAGATGTATGAGGTTAAAAAGATGCACTTCCTCATTAGAGGTGTCAGGTAACAAGTCAACAACAAGTTTTAATGAAGGAATTTCACATTGGATAAGCAAGATAGCTTCCAGACCATACACCAATTGAAAGGGGGTAAATTTGGTTGCATTCCTCACTGAGGTTTGATTTGCCCACAAACCAGAGTATGGGATTAAATGCCAATTTAGTTTATGAACTCCCATAATTCGTTGAAGCATTCATTTAAGAATCTTGTTAATGGATTCAACTTGTCTATTGGATTGTGAATAATAAGCAGTAGAACTATCATGTGACAGTCCTAATTTGGCAGTCAACTCATTCATCATGTGATTGTGAAAATGCTTACCTTGAACTGTAACTATAGCTTGTGGAACACCAAACCGTTAGATGACATGATTGAAAAAGATCAATGTAGTTGTTTCACCTCTGTTATTGAATTTAGGCATTGCTTCAGCCCACTTGGTAAAGTAGTATACTATGACAATAATATAACCATGCCCCCCAAATGAACGAGGGTTGTAGGTCATGAAGTCAATGCCCCATTTTGAAAATGGTCCCACAGCGATGACAGGATGCATTGGTGCTAGCGGCTTGCGTATTTTACGATCAAATATCTGGCACGCATGACAAATTTTGACTGTGAGGCTGCAGTCGCCAAATATGGTAGGCCAAAAGTAACTGACACAGAGAATCTTCTGTGTGGTAGCATATCCAAACAAGTGTCTACCACAAGCCCCAGCATCAAAATCATTTAGAACTTTCTCGTCCTCCTCATGAGTGAGGCACGTCCTTAAAATCATATCGACACCACCATGATAAAGTGTATTGCCGACGATCAGATAATTTTTTTCTTGGTATCGAATACGTCATTGTTGTGAGCGAAAGGTATTGAGTTGGGAATTCTAGTTTTGGAGATAACTGATAAAATCCCCAGGGTTAGATGACTCGATCATAGATATATACTCATCTAGAATTGATGGTCTGATGTAGTATCAGTACTATCAGAGGGAATGTCGCAGAGAAGATCAACCAAAACTAAATACTTCTTTAACTTGGATTTGATGAATTTCAAATCATATTCCTACAAAATGACGATCCATTTTGAATATTTCCCCCCTAGAAATTTTCGTGACAGCATGTATGTCATGGGGTTGCAATTCAAAATGGTAGTGGTGTTCCAGAGTAGGATATAATGGCGAAATATTTGGACAACTTGAATGGCCTCCAAGGTGAGATTTTCGATGTATGAATAATTAAATTTTGTATCATTGAGATTACAACTCAAATAATATATCGAATGTTATATCCCATATTCTTCCTGGACCAATACCATAACAATGGTCATATCTGCCACGACGATATATAATAAATAATCACTCTGTTAATTGGGGGGATACATTAATGACGCTAGGATCAGTGTATCCTTGACAACGTCAAAAGAGGCTTGCGCAACCTTATCCAAATGGAAGGGAATCCTGTTTTTCAAGAAACGAGTAAATCCTTTAGCCATTTCAACATAGTTGGGTTTGAAGCTCCTTAGGAAGTTAGCCTTTCCTTGAAGATTTTGTAACTAAAGTAAATTTGATGGTGCAGGAAAATCAAGAATGGCCTGAACCTTTAGTGGGTCGATTAGAATTCCATCTTTTGAAATGACAAATCTAATAAAACGACCATAACCAACACAAAACACACATTTTTGTGGATTGAGGCATATTTTGCAGTGTCGGCGGTGTAAAAATATAGCTCTCAAATGCATCGGGTGACCAGTATGTTTTCGTGAATGCACTGGTAAATCGTCCAGATAAGGTTGAACAATGTGCTTTATGTCATTGAAGGAATAATCCATTGCTCTTTGAAATCTTGACCTGATGTTCTTTAAACCAAATGGGAGTTTACGATAAGAAAATGTGCCCCAGGGACATATGAATATTGTCTTATATTAGTCCTCTGGGCATATATTGATTTTATTGTAACTGGAGAATCCATCCATGAACGAAAATATTTCACGCCCAGCACATTTATCAATAACCTAGTCGATAAAGGGAGTATGATAGTTGTATTTTGGACAAGAAATATTGGCATACCGATAATCGACGCAGACTCTGATTGTTCCTTGTTTCTTCATGACAGGAACAATGTTGGAAACCTAATCAGTAAGCAGAACAGGGTAAATGAAACCAGCACACAAAAAAATTTCAACTTTCACTATAATGGCAGCAGCCTTCTTCGAAGAGCAGGATGAAGGCGTTGACAAAATCAGTCTGACATCAGGGTACATTTTAATTGTGTGTTTAACGATACTAGTATCTATGCCTAGAATTTCCTCATAGGACCAAGAAAATATATCTCGGAATTCAGGAAAAAGAGAGCGATAAGTATCGAGTTCAGATGGAGAACAAGACACGCTGACATGAATGTTTTCTACAACGCTGGGTTTGGTCGAAATATCGATAGAAATGGTTTCTTCAACATTTTATAACTTTTTCTTGGATTC
Source organism: Pinus albicaulis (assembly GCA_034641835.2). Classification (NCBI taxonomy): domain Eukaryota; kingdom Viridiplantae; phylum Streptophyta; class Pinopsida; order Pinales; family Pinaceae; genus Pinus; species Pinus albicaulis. The sequence continues at coordinate 1,031,685,175 of CM076582.1, forward strand.
GATAGCATTTATTGGAATATAATTTTAAAAGAATTTTTTGATCGAAGGGTGATATAGTTCAATAATATTCTCTTCTTCGTAATTCTAAATATGGGAACGATGATGAATATCTTCCCATGGTTCTCCTTCTGGCATCATGGATTCCAAAATGCTCTCATCAGTTAATAAAGTGGATGAAAAAGGATCAAATGGAGTACCAAAATCTAATGAATGATCGACCTAAATGATCAAGGATAATGAGTTAGGATTCACCGCCCAAGCCATGTAGATTGATATGCTAGCTCAATTGGGCTTAGCGGAAGGAATTCATCCAGCGTAACAACTTCAGAATAATTGTCAATCTTTCTTAACTCAAATGAGGTGGAAGATATCATGCAACAGATCTCTATTCTCTCAATTTATTCCAATGTCGCAAGTGGCGGTAATGCAAAGGTTCCCATTAGGGAAGAATCCTTTAAGAATCCTACACCAATGTTTTGAAGTGCTAGTTGGGGTGTGTGAACTAATGGAATGCTTCCAGATACTTGGGAACTAGAGGTAAAGAAGGAGATTTTATTAATGACTATGATGACACCTTTATGAGGGAAGGAGATCATCCTAAAATAATTAGAGACGATTGCAGTCATAGTGTAAACCCATGGCCTTCCGAGTAAAATTTTGTAGTCAAGGGGTCTGTCAACGACCTCAAATTCAATAGTTACAGTTTTTCCTCTAGTTCAACATGCAGGTTATTTATTATTTCGCAACACTTATATGTACGACCATCAAAATCTTTCAACGTCGTAGACGATTGAGATAGGCACGGAAAGCCAAGTGACTTCCAATAGTTTAGAGACATAACACAAGTAGATGCTCCCTCATCAATAATAGTGTGATGACGAGGTGATTGAGAACATTTTCTTGGATGGAGAATAATAATTCTGCTAGTAATTGCGGCACATAGCCCTTATGATTAAAGACTACAAGATTGGAATATGTCTGGTCAATTCCATCAATTTCCAACAACAAAGTGTGCTTCTAGGAGGGACAATTTTTAATTACCTCAAGCGTCGACATAGTTGAAGGTGACTGAGCCAAATATTCAACTATATTATAATTTTGAGAAACTCGGGCCCAAGGATTGAATGTCAATTTATGGATGACTCCCTTCGGTGGCTTTATTGTTAACTCTGGAATAGTAGTTGGCGGAATTGATTCAGTAGAAGGATCCATGGTTGAGGTAGTAGGTTGATCAGTAGCCTGACTACCATAATATTTATTTCACATAGACACCAAAAAATCACTTTTTGTCTTTGTGACAGATAGCATAAGCACTTGGGAACTAGAAGTTGGATCCATAGCAATCATGTTCGTGTGTGGATTCGGAAATGGATTTGTCAACATAGCAAATGCAGTCGAGGTCTTAAGAAATTTGGAGACTTCGGCATGGTGAGGATAGTATCGAACAAAGTGCTCCTGATTACATATCAAGAAAGGGGAATGAGCACTAAAACAAAATGGCTAATTACTTACTAAAAAACGACTAAAATTTGCATATAAACGACTATTTTTCGGTCGGTCACCAATACTAGCTAATTTACAGTATCTTATAATGCGACCAACTTTTAGTCATTTTTAGTTTAGTCATTAATTGGTTGTCTCAATTTTGTTTTATAGTAGTATATTTGGTCATTACTTTGGTCATTGATTTAGTCATTTATTTGGTCATTGATTTGGTCATTAATTTAGTCATTGAATTGGTCATTAATTGTCACAATTAATGACCAAATATACAATAACCTATATTACTGAATGATCACCTGAGAAAACCAATTAACGACCAAAATTTTGGTCCTGTTATAAGATACTATAAATTAGCTACTAATAGTCATATATATGCAAATTTTAGTCATCATTTGAAACCAATTAATGACCAAAGAAATATGAATAAATTTTAGTCATGTTATGATATTTTGTAAATTAGCTACTAGTAGTTGTATATATGCAAAATTTAGTCGTTATTTGTAATCACAAATTTATTATTTGCAGTATTCATTTATGTTTTTTTGGTACTTTAATATTCATTATATAAATGACTACTTTAGTATTTTATATTCATTTCAATTACTTTCATTAACAATCATCATAAGCAACTAATTTAGTCGTATATTCATTTTATTTGTGTTCATCATTAATAAACATAAACTACCTATCTAGTAGTTTTAGATTGATTTTATGTGTTTATTATTAATCAACATAAATTAGTTACTATGATTTTGCAACTAAATTTAAAAAAAAAATGCCATACAATGTACTTGTTTATCTAATATGAAAATGCAAAGTTACATATGTTAATTACAATATTAAGTAATTTATCAAGTGAAAATATAATAATTCCAACCACAAATTATATTATATAAAATTTCAAGTAGTAAAATATGAGTTTCCAACTTAATATTGGTTAGAGTACAATTTGCACATGAAATATTGTTTCATCACTTCAAAACATTATCATTGTGTTGCCAAGACATTGCAAGTGAATTCACCAACTCTAGAGACTTGACCATCAATATCTATGTGTGTGTCTTATGCGGGATATTGGCTCTACAAGTACCACTAGACTAGTTTTCTTCTCTCTCTCTCTTTAATTTTCATTTTGTCACTCTAATGTTATTGTTGTCCTCTTTCTTCAATTCTTGCTTCTTACCATCAATATTGAGTTCATTTTCTCCAAAAAAGAAGAAGATACAATGTAAATTATAAGACATGAAAGTTGATGAACAATGGAATATACAATAAAATAGACTATAAAGGATTTATACGATGTACACCTAAACACAAAAAATATTGTTAATGTCATTTTTCACCATAAAAACAAGAAACTCGAACAAGTTTTCTTCAATTGGGCAATAGCGGCTACTATCTGGCCAAATGACCTGTATAAACAAAGCAAATAAAATGTCACCATAGAATAAATTTTGTACCTATTGTGTTCTCAGTGTACAACATTTGTTGATGCAATGTTATCTTTACTAAATTAATAAATGCAAATAGAAGCACACATTTTTATCCCAATATTTTGAATTCTCATTCTTATGGTACATTGCAATTATTATTTTATCCGACATAATCAAACACAACAGAGCTATCAATTTCTACTAATAATGTCTCATGCTCCACTTTTTTAGATGTATCGTTTCCTATAGATATGTTTAAGAAGTATTGACACTTCAACAATAAAAATTGTCAATTGAAATCTAATGGGTGGAGCAAAGTATTGATGACACAATATTACAACAAGAAACTAAAAAAGAATAAGACAAGACTTTGTAAATTGTGATACTAACAGGGAATATAGCTTCAATATAACAATCTACAATTGTCAATGTACTATTCCAGGGGGAAAATAATCTAATTCCCAGAAGCCAACAAATTATATCCAGAGAAAAACTAAACATGTTGGCTCCACATTCAAAGGTAAAGTAACTGGGGACTAGCTATATCAGATACTTTTTAGAGTGTATGTGTAGCTACTAACACCATTAACAATAATTTTAAAATAGATCTGCCATGTATGACCTCAAATGTGGCAACAATTTTGATATATGCACTACATGTATACATTTTAAAATGCATTGCAAGGATATAAGAGTATTAAAAGAAACTTCACATAATTACATATTCACTATCCAATTTTATTCCAAAAAAATATTCAAATAACTACTATAACTTACCTCGAATAATATGTCGAAATTTCCATTCATTTTCATGAATATCCCTAGCTATCAGTTCTTGGGAAGGTGGTTGCTAAATGAAATCCTGCCCAAAACAAACAAAACTTAATAGGAAACAAATATGACAAATACCCTTACCTTTTTCTCCTTTAAATAATGCATTATTCTCGTTAAAAAGGTCTAAAAGTATACACACTTATCTATAAAATCACAAATAGAAAAAGTATTGGAAAATAACAACTGCACAAGTGTAGGAAGAACTTTTTCCACAGTGCGACATGGCACAGAAAACCTGTCATCGGTGCTAGTGTTACCTGCGGTTATTGTTTTACAAAAGTAATTATTTGGTTACTTGCTTGGTATGCCAAATTCAGAACCAAGATAACAATATTTTTTCTCTTGTTGCACAGTATCATCAATTTTTAGTTCCCTACACAAATGGAACTAGTACCAAAGAATTTCTCACCAAAATTGACAATTATGGAAAAGCACAAATAATGAAACTGAAAATGTCTTACAACATTAAGAGCTTGCAATTTCATTTGAGCATATTCTTCATTTGTTTCCAAATTTTCCTGGCATTCAATAAGGTGTTTATTAAATTTTAAATCTTGTATATATAACGATATGAATAAAGTGTCCATAGCCAAAGCAAGGATGAAATGCAGAGAACTGACATGCATTGTAATAGTGTGAAGTTGGAATATTAATTGAGTTGGAAGATTCAGATAATTGGATATATGAGCCTCAACCCCCTTGTTTTTTGAAGCATCTAACTGAAATCACATTGATTATGACCAGTTTCATTGTGTGACATTAAAATTTCAAAATATTGGGGTCACATTTTATGTTGAAAAGAATATAAGCATTCATTATTTTCAGTCATTTGAATCCAAAAGAAGATTGAAAATTTAAATTTAGTGAGCAACCACCTCACCTGCTCACTGTGACCCTATGGAAAATAAACAACGTTGCTCCCAACAATAGGTAAGGACACAAGCGATCCACCACGGGCACACCAAAGCTCTGAATTAAGGCATCTCCTTTCCCCTTCTTGATGTAACATGAAAAAGAAAATTGTCAATTGTATATTCCTTTAGAAACCTCTCGACATTCCAATAGTAACTATGTAAAGTAATATGATATTATGATTGTAAAATTTGCAGTATAAAGCACATTAACTTGACAAATATTCCAAATGACAGTATTTTCGATAGACATTTTTACATTAATTATTTTTATAAGGTGTCATAGTTTGATATAATGAGTTAATTTAACATTCTTTTCTATCTTAATTGCATCTCAATATGCAATTCTAGAATAAAAAAAGAAATCACTAAAAAGCAAAATCATTCTAACTAGAGTAATGGACGCATTAAAAAGGTAAGAAGCTCCATTTGCACGTTCAAGCTCTCAGAAGAATTTAAGAGGAAATTCATTAAATATATATCTTTTATTTAACATTCCATGAGACTTTGTGACCATATGGGACAAAGAAAAACTTACATCATGTGTGACATTTTAAAAGAAATTAATGTAAAAAATGGCAACAAAAGAAGATAGAGGTGAAAATATGGTAACCAAATCTTGGTCCCGACCTACTCATCTGATTAGAATGTTAACCAATTCATAATGCTTTGAAATTTATTCAAGAAATAGAAAGAAAGCTAATATATGAAGGAAAGTATAAACCAATTCTGAAATAAAAGTTGTTTCCCTGAAACCAGTGTACTCTTATAACTGATTACACCCTAGTAAAGTTTGATAAAAGCACATATGATAACATATTCAGGTCATTTTGTCTAAATACAATAAGATGTGAAAATACATTATACCTAGGAAGTACACATTACACCATTCAATGTTTTTCACTCCCCTGTTGGTATGCTATGGTTCAATCCATCAATAATTTCCCCTAATGGATACAAAATCTCTGGATATGACAAAGCAAGAACTATATTGCTAGACATGAAAAGGTTAATATATAGAGCTCTCTGGGAAATTTTATGAATGAGTGGCTGAATGTTTGGGTTTCCATTACCTTTGACAGCTCAACAAATGTTAAAAACCAAAATTTGATAAATGATATTGGTGCGTTGGCTAGTGATGCAATATTCCTTGTAGCCAAAGACTCCTCATCATTTGTACCATCTTCTGGGAGAATTTCATACCTCTTACTGAAAATTAATAATGACATAGGGCCATCCATATCTCACAAGTCATTAAAGATAATGTAGCTAATTGTAAATTATCAGGAAAACCATTGAGCATGTACATCCCCACAATTTCACTTTGATTGTTTGCTGCACATGTTGAATATTTTAATACATAATATAGTAAGCACATAGAGCATGACCAGATCAATGCCTTGTAGAAGGAGTGGAAGTCCATCATAAAATTCATCACAAGGCATATTGTTGTCCACTATATTTACCAGATTCACTCTAAGTTACAATTACCTAAACTTGCAAGGACAAGATTTGGTAGCCATTAGCTTACTTTTAAGTGCTTGTTGAAGATAAGATGAGCATTAATTTGGATAATATGATGGTCAGTGATTTATGGGAAAATTGAGGATACATAATACAAAAAATAGAGACAATGCTTTTGTAGTGTAAGATATCATTTTTTATCTTAGTTTTTGGTCATAGATTAATATGTTTTGCAATTCATCAAATCTAACATGACTCGATTTTTAGATTGAGATCAATCAGAGACTAGGGAATTTCATGAGAAAGAGGACACCACAATAGGACAAATTAAGCACATTGTTGAGCCTAGATATGTGAAATTCTATGATTTTATTTGAGTAGAAGTCGAAAAATAATCAACAAAGAGAAATACTCTAGTCCATTCTTTAACATGCATTGTTACACCAAAATACTATTCTACATCATGGTTGAAAGCATCACTAACTATTTGTAAGGTGAATAAAAAACTGCAAATGGATCCATTGGTTCAGATTGGTCAAATGCAAGCATTAAAAAAGCTTGTCATTGATGGGTGTGATATCATACAATAAAAATTGAGTACCTATATCAATTCCCAAGGATTATTTGATTATTTCTATCAATTAATATATAATGGAAGATTATGAATTCACTAGAGTGGTGGAACTTGTATGATGTTTCTACTCCAAAGGTGCATCATTTGGAAAAATGGGGTGCTTCCACAAGTAGTGAACACTTCTTCCGCAAAGAAGTATTGGACCACCTAAATTTTCATACAATGTCAACAAAAAACACCTTCAATCTATATCCGACAGAGAGCTTCCTCTATGTGCATTAAAACTTGTAGTTTTCCCATTATAAGAGGAAAAGGTTGATAAAACATATATCAAAATTGGGATAGTTATCCAAAGGAGGAAAATTTGGAAGCTGGAGCATTGGCCTTGGAGAAATTGGATATTTCACCTTTTGATTATCATAATCATGTTGAAATGCCACCCTCACCTACTGTCATGTTCAACCCAATGAGGACTACAACAGCATGAGCTTCAGGTAAAATTTCATCTTCGCAATTTACCTCCACATCCACATCCATGTGTATGCTCGTGGTAGTACTAACAGAAAGGAAAAGTAAATATTAGATTGATCATTTGTTGGAAATTAACAAAATTACTTTATCTTAGTGAAATAATTCTTTGTTTTCATTTCCTTTTTATGATATTAAATATTTCAATTTTCAAACTTTTAGTTTATATTTTGTAACATAATATCTCTATTTTGGAAAGTGGACACATGGTCTATTTCATAAACATGACCCTTTGGTCATTATGACCTATTTCGTAAAGATAACATTTTAGGCATGATGGCCTACTTCGTTTCATAAAATCATTGTTCGCTCTTCATATTATCTAGTTCTAGTTTAAGTGTGTATTTTGTAACTTCAATATCAACAATATTATCTACATAGTACTAACAGTTGATAGTCTATGATTAATCCACTAAGATGACATGTTTAAAAATTCATAATTATATAGACATTTTGCATGTTTTTTTGAATGTACATGTGTAAATATCAACTTTATATTGCAATTTGTCATAGATTCCAAAGATGATTTTGTTGTATGATTGAATTGGGTATTTAATGTACAAAGAATATATTAGGATGTGAGATTGTGGACTAGTGCTACTAGAGTGTATAGCAAGAGCACCTGGAGCACCATTTCTTAGAAAATCATTGTGAAATGGTTCTCTAGAGTCTCATGCTTGACACTCTAGTAATAATGTTCCACAAACTCACATCCTAATGTATTCTTTGTACCTCAAATACCCGCTTTAACCATAAATAAATAAAAATCAACTTTTGAATCTATCACAATTTGAGATAAATTTGACTGCATCAAGTCACCAACCACCACTCCACCCATTGACCTGTTCACTAGGTTAGAGTTGTCAACAACAAAAGAATTCATCCCACCCATCAGTTATGTAGAAGATGAATTGAACTCCAATAAATTATCTAATAGAAAATTCTCTAATATTATTTGAGTGATCCCATGGCTAGATGAGAATCGTAACAAGAAAATAGAACCATACGAAACATACCAAAGCGTTGAGAACTTTGTAATGTTGTTAGTAAAGCCAAAAGAGAGTGAATTTGCGAAAAAATGAACAGTAAAATTTTCCAATGCAATCAAAATATAAACCTAGGGATTTTTGGAAAGAACTACAAGTTTGGAAGCAATTGCAAGGAAACAATACAATTTCATGCTATCATATAGAGTGATCAAGGCATCATATGGAACCGAGTTTTTCAAAATGTGAGGATCAAATGATCTTTCAAAAAATCAAGAAATATTCAGTTTGGTCATATTCTTAGTGTATTAACCCAACTGCATAGGGTTGGTAGGACTTGTAACCTTAACCTCCAAAAAACACCACATATCAACCTCCTCTAGCAACATCTGTAGAATGCACTTCCAATGTGTAAAGTTGGATGCACACACTAGACAGTCACACTCTGAGACCAAGACTAGTGACTAGTCATATATGTAACTCATGGAACACACCTCAACCAAAAAAATCATCCAAGAGGGGTAAAAATCATACCAACAACCTATCATGGGTGAAAATCAACTCTCCTAGTCATAAACAACGTTTTATTCACTGGGATATCACAAGCATCTCACCCACAACCCTCTCAAAGGCACCAACACTTATCTCAAGTACAATTTTGCTTCAATTGCTGAAGTTGGGGCATCAGAGACACTAAGAACCTCCAAAAAATCCCTCTCAAAGGTAGTATTTCATTCCATATACAGATTGGAAAATCTAAAAAAATACACTCTGATACCCTGTTAAATTTTCAGAGCATGGTATGTAGATATGCACTCCTAAAATGAAACCCTAACCACTAGGAAACTGAGAAATTAAACTCCTATCCACATACCAGAAAAAACATTCCTAGATCTATAAACACATAAGTCTGAAAAGCACAAATAATAATCTTCAGAATAACACAGTGTAATGTACTAAATTCGAATAATGAGAGCTCCAGAAATTACAAATAGCATATAGAATTAGCTGCACACAATTTCTCATATTTTAACTGATGGGAAGAAGAATATGACTACAAATTATTAGCTCAAAACTAAATAAACAACACCCCTACCATTTCTTTATTTTATACAATAATAAAATGCTAAGGAATTACAAAAATAGACCATCCTTATGGTGCACCCAGGTTAGGAGCATAAATCCTTACAATTGGCTGCCTAAAAAGATCTGCCCAGGCATACATGATAGCTTTGCTTAGGAACCAACACCTAGCTAAATTTGGAACATCCTCTAGCTCATGCACTTTTTCTAAATGTAGAAAATATGCCTTAAACAAAATTGAAAAAACACCTACTAAATACAAAAAAATGAGCTTCTTCCTAAACTAGAAAATAAAATTCTAATTGTGCCACCTCAACCTCGCAACAACCCAAGGCTACACAAAATCTGAGGCTACTATAGATCTGTTGGTGTAAATTTTCTCATCATTGTTGCACCTCTTCTGTGGGAGAAAACATATGCAAAAATAGGTAAAACTAACACTTTCAACTTCCCCACTTCTATAGATCACTCTAACTATAATACTGAGTAGTAACACCCCCATCTCTAAATAGCCATGACTCATGATAGCCACTTATCCTCACTCTAGATTCATTTTGTAATAGTTTTTTTCTAGACAATATTTGAATTTCTTGTACATATTCCATGGGAAACCATTATTTGTGATTTTTAAATATGTTTGGGTATCTATTCCCTAGGATGTGAATGGTAGTTGGTAAAGAGACTCGCTGCAGTAGGAAAAGGTCCATTCTGAACATTTTTCTTGGCTGCAAAAAGCCTGGAGGTGAAGTTATTTGTCAAGATATTCACTTTTTGTATTCATTAGTATGGGATCGTACCTTTAATATGGGGCACCCACATCTCTTTAAAGGAAATCATTTGTTTTCATGTTAAAAGAATGATGATTGGGAGCTATTTGGAAAAGGGACCTAGAGTCATTACTTCTTCAATAATTCTCTTGGATTGTTACGGAACATAAGAACTTAATTTGAAACATGGTACAATTCATGTCCTTGGTTAGGGATCAACTATATATGTTTTGGAAGCCACCAAGGTAACTTTACGAAAAAAATTTCCATGTAGAGAACACTTTTATTTCCCTGAGAATCAAGAGTAAATCATGCACTGTTTGCAACCCTCGCCTCAGCACTAGGAAACCATTGTCCCTTATAATTTGAACATTCAGAATCCCTGTCTATGGTTGGCCTCTCAAAGCTTATAACACTACTACGTGAGCTAGATTTGGCATCATCATCATGAAAATCACCAACTTTAGAAGCATTCTCACTATCCTCAGTCGATATTTGAGGACTCTCTTCCCCCTCATCATATGCATCAACATCATGTTCTCCTCCTACCTAGGCACCAAACTCAACCTCTTCATCTTCATGTATATTCCTATCTTCATGTATATTCCTATATTGCATGTTTTCACCATTATCCTCCCCTCTAGGCACAACATCTATACTAGACACTACATTGCTAGCATTGGCATATAATGTGCTTTGTCAATCCTCAGTCTCTGGTGCAGTTGACAATGCACCTTCTCTTTCAACTTTCAAGCTGCTATGTACAACTCCTACAAGATATCTCAAATCCATGGTCCTACCTTCCATTATTAAGCCAATATCTCGTCTCTCAGTTTCCTTTCCAACATTGTGTTACAAAGTCTAGTTACACAAGTGCATATACATATGCAAGTTTTAATAAGGGTTCACATACAAAACAATTTTTTTAGCTCACAGGAAACAAACAAAAAAAGTAAATAGAAAAAAATGACAATGACTTGTAAGCAAGAAATTTTTTAGTATTGCACCTTTCATCTCTGAAACAAAATAAATTATTAAGAACCAGGGAAAATTTTGGGGGCTAATATTCATAAGTGGGCTAATTTTCCATGCTTTTTCCCAAAAAAATATTCGCCAATTTCCATTTTTCTAAAATGTTTTGCCAAAATTTTATAATAGACAATTATTTTACCTTAAAAATCACCAAAATAATATATCCACTAATATAAAATCATTGGAAATATAAATATTTCTACAAAAATATCAATAAATTTTTTACAAATTCCATATTAGGGACTAGTAAGATTCACTAAGGTTTCTAAACTTTAAGATAAACTTCCATCCTTCAAATTTTCCCTGATAAGAACCACAAAATTGTAAGAAAAAATAAGTATGTATTTCACTCCACATCCAACCATAAATGTACTATGGCATACTACAGACATATAAATCTTAATGAGCTCAACTGCCATGCATTGTAAATTTATAACAATCAAGAGATCATAAAGCATTCCCACCACTAAGAGATGTATGAAATCAACATGGCAACATAATAGCTCATAAATTATTTTCACTATGAATCATCATAATTTATATATTATGTCAAATGACTGAAACATAATATGGAAGGAGGGAGGTATTTCACCAGCATTCAGCTGTGTTTCAGTTAAAACTAATGCAATACTTATATTTGAGTTTTGTTAAGCTTCCTAGTAGTGTATTTTAATCAATGATGTATTGTGTCCTATGTCCTCTATGTATTTATACATTTTAAAACAACAACATAAACAATTTTGGAACTATACCTCTACTAAAGGCCCCAACCTATCTTTTATGGAAGGATCAGGCCTACTCTTACCAACCATTTTCCCAGGCCTTGAATGCAATGCACCCGTCCCTATCAATAAAACCACAATAATCTCAAAATGAGAGACACAAACAACATAATAAGTAAAAGAAAACTTAAAATTATCTATATTCCACTACTTGTTAAAGCCAAATTCTTCTAATAGTTTTTAAGTCTCTTGAAGCTGTGAGTGTTGCCCATACGTGGGATAAGTATTCTAACCTGAAAAATGGTACAAAGCCAATCGTCCTGAACTTGAATCTCTTGGAACTACAATAAAATTTTTTGAGTCATCTAACTTTTCAATGTGACCAACCTACATGGCTGTACCAAGAATCCCATCAGTAGCCCGTGCAGTGGAATGAAATTTTCCACCCTCAATTTTATGCCCATTTTGGTCAATTTCATGAACACCATCTCCCTTGATGGCACTCTCACCATTTTTAACTGTACCCCTAGTAGAGATTGTTGTTCCCATTATTAAATTTTCCTCTCCATTACCACCAAGAGTTTGTTGTTGGACATTAGTGTTTGCAATATTATCTCTAGCACTACCATCTCTCCCCCTTATTATACTTGTTGCACTAACTTTTGTAATAGAGTTCTTCACTTTCATTTCCTCCTCTGTGTCCTCTACATCATGAGGTTGTGGAGGGGCACCATGAGCTAGATTTGGCATCATCGTCAAGAAAATCCCTAGCTTCATAAGCATTCTCATTATGCTCAGTCTATATTTGAGGACTTTCTTCCCTCTCATCATCTACATCAACATCATGTTCTCCTCCTGCCTCAGCTCCACACTCAACCTCTTCATATTCACATCTATTCCTATACTTCCTATTTACATCATTATCCTCCCCCATAGGTACAGTATCTATACCAGACACTACATTGCTAGCATCGGCATACAATGTGTTTTGTCGATCCTCAGTCTCTAGTGTAGGTGACAACTCACATTATTCTCTTTCAAATTTCAAGCTGCTATGTACAACTCCTTCTTCAAGATATCTCAAATCCATGGTCCTACCTTCCATTCTTAAGCTAATATAGCATCTCTTAGTTTCCTGTCCAAAATTGCATGACAAAGTCTAGTTAAACAAGTGCATATACATATACAATTTTTAACAAGGGTTCACATACAAAACATTTTTTTTAGCTCACAGGAAAAAGAAAAAGAAAATAACAGACAAAAAAGACATTGATTTTCAAGTAAAAACTCTCTCGATATTTCACCTTTCATCTCTCAAACCAAATAAATTATAGAGAACCACAAAATTTCAATAAAAATCAAGTACGTATCACTCCACATCCAACCATAAATATGTTGTGGCATACTACAAACATATAAATGGTAATGAACTCAACTACCATGCATTGTAAATTTACAACAATCAAGAGATCATAAAGCATTCCCACCACTAAGAGACGAATGAAATCAACATGACAAGAGAATAGATCATAAATTATTTTCTCTATGAATCATCATAATTTATATAGCATGTCAAATGAATGAAACATAAGATGGGAGGAGGGAGGTATTTCACCAGCAATTAGTTGTGTTTCAGTTAAAACTAATGCAATACTTATATTTAAGTTTTGTTAAGCTTCCTAGTAGTGCATTTTAATCAATGATGTATTGTGTCCTATGTCCTCTGTGTATTTATAAATTTTAACAACAACGTAGACAATTCTAGAACCATACCTCTACTAAAGGCCCCACCCTATATTTTATGGAAGGCTCAGGCCCACTTTCACCAACCATTTTCCCAGGCCTTGAAGGAAGTGCACCCGTACCTACCAAGAAGGCTACAATAATCTAAAAATGAGAGACATAAACAACATAATAGGTAAAAACAAACTTAAAATTCTCTATATTACACTGCTTGTTAAAGAAAAATTCTTCTAATAAGTTTTAAGTCTCTTGAAGCTATGAGTGTGTCCCATACATGGGATAAGTATTCTAATCTGACACATGGTACAAAGCCAATCGTCCTAAACTTGATTCTGTTGGAAATAAAATCACAACATTTGAGTCATCTAAATTTTCAATGTGACCAACCTGAATGGCTATACCAGGAATCTCATCAGTAGCAAGTGTAGTGGAATGAAAATTTCCACCCTCACTTTTATGCCCATTTTGGTTAGTTTCATGAACACCATCTCCCTTGATGGAACTCTCAACATTTTTCATTCTACCCCTGGCAGATATTTTTGTTCCCATTATTAAATTTTCCTCACCATTACCACCCAGAGTTTTTTGTTTCACATTAGTGTTTGCAATATCAACTCTAACAGTGCTATCAATCTCCCCTATTATACTTGTTGCACTACCTTTTGCAATAGAGTTCTTCACTTTCACTGCCTCCTCTGTGTCCTCTACATCATGATGTCACGGAGGGGCACCATGAGGTAGATTTGGTATCATCATCATGAAAATCACCAGCTTCATAAGAACTCTCACTATCCTCAGTCGATCTTTGAGGACTCTCTTCCCCCTCATCATCTGCATCAGTATCATGTTCTCCTCTTGCCTCAGCACCACACTCAACATCTTCATCTTCATGTCTATTCCTATACTGCATGTTTGCACCATTATCCTCCCCTCTAAGGATAAAATTTGTACCAGACACTAGATTGTGAGAATTAGCATACAATGTGTTTTTCCGACACTACACTACCACACTTCTATCAAAAAAACTACTCTCATGAACTCTCATCCAAAATTCCCTTACTGCATTGGATTTGATGAGTGTGCCACATAGTATATCTGATGTGTGCTGGAGGAGAACAGTGGCCAAGAAGTCCAGGTATAAACTAACAACAATTGCAAACAAATAAAAAAGGATTATAGTAATAATAGTAGGAATAGCACCATGGAAATCACCCTACAAGCACCCTAAACACTCAGATTCTTATCTTTTGAAGACTACATCCTATCTCCTTCTATTGTTTTGACTTAATATACATTGAATGATTCCACTTTCACCATATGCAAATTCTACTGATAGAAGAACAAGAGAAATTCACAGCTACAACTTGACCTATGGCCTAATTAGGTAACAAAAGCTCAATCCTCTATTGAACTTCTTAGAACACCCTAAACTACAATCCTAAAAAAATGCAATTAATTCAACCCTAAGAAACAAGATAGCTCTTCCAACGACTATAGTAAAATTTTCCAACATTAATACCCTTAATAAGAAATCTTTGGTATCAGCTTTGGTAGTTGTAGTTTCCAATCATTTATACCATTAGTAGGACATCTTTAAGTTTTGTAATAGGGAGCCAAGTTTCTTATTCAACCAAATTGTTTACAACAAGTTTTAAAAATCCATCCTTTCGCGCAATATCAAAGGAAATAACTAGTCATCTTTGAAAATCATTTACATTCTAAAGTGTCATCAACACATAACAATGAACCTCTTATGTCTACTATGGAAACCAAGAATTTCAATCTGAATCAATGATCCAAAATATGAGGCACTCTGGATTTTTCAAGCAAGGGCATTAATATTTCTGTATATCTGAAAATAGAAATAAAATGCACAAGGCTCCAAAAATATTTAAAATTATGTTTCGCTCATAATTCTAAAATACTCCTAGAACATTTAAGCTTTGCTTTGTTTATAACTAAAAGCCCCAAAATTCTGTGAGAAGGCCATAATGTAATGAAACATTGACTGTCCCATTCATAAATATTTTAATAAATCACAGTATGCATAATCAAGGGGATAAGGGAGAATAGCGAGGAAGAATTGAATTTCAAACAAGGGACACACTTCTCCTAATAAGAAGTTGAAATTGAGAGAAATATAATGTGTATCAAAAATCATAATCCTTAATGTGCTTAACTTTGTGCAAAAGGATAATAATGCACATCAAGATGTGATATAGTGGCAACTTGGAGCATTTTTTCAGAAAATCCTCACAGGAATGCTCCTCCCCTGCATGGGGTATGCTAGATATGCCTATTAACCATGGACCTTGTGCTAATTAATGATTGTATTGTTTAGTCCTTGAAGAAAATAATTGCAATAACCGTTGGTGAGGTGCCAGCAACCCATTCTTTGCAAATGTGGAAGATTTTGAGGGTTTATCATCCATGAACATAGAGGTTCCCGTTTGGAAAACAAAAAAAGGGATTATCATGGAAATATGGCCTTTTTTCCAAAAATATTTGACAAACAATCATGTATAGGGAGCTTCACTGTAAATAATAGACTATGGTGCCAAGTCCGAGCTGTATCCATTCTACTAAAATGAAAATGGACTTGAACATAGTCCATCCTTTTTAACTCATGCAATGATGACGGGCCAATACAAGTGGGTGAGAACAACAACACAAGGATGGAACGCTTGTTGACGGCTAACCATCCAAACAACATCCATATTTTTCTCTACGGGTATCATCTGGTTTGGCATTGGGCGGATGTAAATGTGATTTGGGTGCAAGGCTAAAGAATGTCTATAAGAATGACCATGCTTTTTCGTCCCTCTATTCTTTGAGTTATGAGACTGTGATAAATTTGTTTACATGCATAGCACATGAAATTATTGGGCTTCTCCCCATTTTTACATAAATACAATATTTTCCTTCATATTCATTTGTCCATGGAAGCTTCCCTATAGAGGCCAGATCCTCCTATCTGTTCTATTGGACTCAGGCAGAAAACCCATCAATCCCTTATTCAAAACAACTATATCAAAGAAAATAAAGAAACAATAATATTATGGAAAATTTTATAATAGCTTCATGACTAAGATCAAGGATCACCAAACTCTTCACTGCATGTTGAAGGGAGATATGCACCTCTCATAAAAATATTGAGCATTTTAGGACAACCTGAATTCCCATGCCATTAAGAAAGGAATATGGTTTATCTTTTAATAAACAACTTTTTGCACTAGGTTTTTATACTTTTTTCCACTGAGGCTCCTCCCCACATACAAAAATTCCCATAATAGAATCTTAGTTGTTCAATGTGTCTTCAAATACACATCCAAGCACTTGATATTT
This sequence comes from Pinus albicaulis, assembly GCA_034641835.2. Taxonomy (NCBI): domain Eukaryota; kingdom Viridiplantae; phylum Streptophyta; class Pinopsida; order Pinales; family Pinaceae; genus Pinus; species Pinus albicaulis. The sequence goes on from CM076582.1 coordinate 1,031,702,100, forward strand.
CATATAAGGTGAACTCAGTCCCACACTAGTAATCTTCCAAAAGGAATATAAAGAAACAGTAAGAATTTTCTCTCCAGCTCTCAAAAGTATGCCACCAACATATATGGTCGAAAAAACTTCAAATTCATTGCACTGTCTTGTAGCTCTAACACCTCCAACACTGATGCCAATAATAATTTTAGAAACTCACTTTGAAGCATGCAAGTAGTCATATCAAAGTATATCCCAAAAGATTCCTTATTGTCTTTGGAGTCCTTAAAACACAGTGAGGCCAGCGCTATAGCTTTAATGAAACCAATCCCACCATAGTAGAATTCCTATGGAAACTAAATAATTCAATTCTTGTTATAAATTAATATAATTTTTTGAAATAGTTCTTTCATTTCTTTGATAAACTCTTCACTAAATCCTCAGCAGAAACTTCAATACCATATCTTGAAGGTCCTCTAAAACCGCTAATTGCCACTAATTTGATGCAACAGTCCCCAAAGTCTTCCTTATGAGAGGTAAATATTTGTCTCCTATAGATTATTTCAGAAAATAAAATTAGACATTAATTACCAACTAAGATTCAACTTGTAATGTCTCTTGGATACTCTCAAATATATACTCAATGTTGATTACCAGCTACAGACACCCCTTTCAAATCTCATCTGCTTATATATTAATGTTTCCTATTAATGTGAAGGAATGGTATGGTATATAAACTATGTTCTATGAGCTTGACCTGTTCCAAAATTGGCTATAGTTTCAGGTTCTTTTCCTGTAGCTTCCTTTTATACATTTTTGTATCATCTAAGAATCCTCATAGACTTCCATCTTAGGGATCCCTTTGTCTGCTGCCAATTTTAGTAGGAAATTCAATGTAGGCAGCTCAACATAATTATATTTTCCCATCCCAGACCTACTTTGAAGACCAAATTTTTTTTATCTATGATATAAAAAGTTCAAACAACTTACATCATGACAAACAAAGAATTTATCTTGACTCGCTTAATCAAAGAAGCCCAAGGACATTGAAAAAAATGGGAAAAAAATGTCATCATTTGCACCACTTATGTAATAGTCACCCTTTTATATTCTTCATAAATATGTGTGAAATGATCATTTTCCTGAGTTTTGTCATGGAAGAAAATGATCATGTCATTTTCCTTTGGCATTTTCCAAACAGTGTTAATGTTCTTGTAATGATTCATAAACTAGTGGAAAAATTTATTGTAGTTAACCCCTTGATCTAGGTAGATTGCCTAACTCTCAGGTCTCCAATCCTTGATCTCATCATGAATTTATCCTTTACTAAGGAGGTCTCAAAGGCTATTCTTCCACTAGCTTGAGTTCAAGAATCTTGGAAAGAGACATCCTAATTAGACTGTAAAAAAAATGGTTTGAAGATGAATCTACCAAAACATAGATCTCTTCATCTAATTTCACTTAGAGCCATTTGGCCGACAATTAAATCTAGCATCTTCTAGGAGAAGTTTCCTCCATTTCATGATCCACAACACATAAAATATCTCTATGATGGAATTAAATATAACACAAAGTAAAAATTCCTCCTCCATAGAATGGGCCATCCTCACCATGAAGATTCTCAAATCCATTCCCATCATTGGTATTGCCAATAGGCACCATCATTAAAATATAGAATAATAAAACATATACCCAACATGTGTCTTGATAAAAACATGCAACAGAATGAAGGAAAAGGAATGAGAAGAGTATGGAAATAGATCATTCAACACAAAGGGAAAAAAAAGACAAGCAAGAGCATACATAGACCGTGCCTCTCATATATTCAACAATAATGATTATGGTATCATTTAAACTTCCCTTCAAGCTCTCAATAACCCATAGCCATGAGTTGCAGGGCTATTAAGACCCTCTCTTAGGCCTTTCATGAAAAAAACCCTAAAAATGTGAAATTTTGTAAAATCAATTCACTAAGCATAAGAATGCTTCATGAGGATATTTTTAATGGTGAGAGCACTCTCAGTCACCCAAGGAAGCCTCTAGGCTCACTTAGGGAGTGATTTACGTTCCTCCTGTTCATTCCAAAAGCACTAGAGAAGTGCACTTCAGAGAGTGCCTCCCATGGAGGCATAGAGCACTCATTCATGCCCTAAAGACTGCTCCCAAACAGGTTTGTCACAAGAGTGTGCTATTAAAGGTTCTTCTAAGACTTTCTCACTCAAAACACTCAAAGAGGTGAAGAATCAGCAATTGTGGGAACAAAAATACAAAATTCAAAATAAGAGAATAGGATTAGGTAGCAACAAATGAGACTTACTCACTATCGTTATTCAAATGTATGCATGAAAAATGTAGGAATACCATAACGTATAAAAAGGTCAATGTATCTCAATTATTCTACCTTGTGCCTAGATAATCAAAATCAAGAAAAAATGTATATGAATAAGGTCAATGTATCTCAATTATTCTACCTTAGGCCTAGATAATAAAAATTAAGAAAAAATATATATGACTAATATTAGCACCCCTATATTCATAGGAAGGATATAAATCTCAAGGTGAATGGGGTTTGATCTTGAACCTGCTAGTCTAGATCAAATAAGGGAAATCTCCAAGCTCAAAGACATTATTTCCTAAGATTTTTTGCTCAAATGTTAGTTTTGATGGCCTATATGGATAGTGCTCAAAAATAGCTTTCCAGTGGTATATAGAAGTCCCAAAACCAATTTCAGAGCCAAAAGTTATTTGAGCAAAAATATGGTCTGTAGAACTCTTTGGAGGACTAGAAAGTAAGGTCTGCAAACTAAGTACTTTCTTGTGTTTTCTCTAAGGAGAGAATTAGATCTCCCATTGTTGAATTTCATTTCTCTAAAAATCATTTCTCATGATTGAAGATTTTTGTATTATGAAGAAAAACGACATGGAAAAATGAAGCTGACATATCTTTATTCAGAGGGTAATAATAATTTTTTGCAAAACAAAACACAAGTAAGCACCAGAGCCAAGATAAAGTGCTAAGCCAACTAAGAGAAGGATTTGAGGTTGTTCTTGGAAATTATTTGGAAATATTATGTAGGGGAGAGTTCTCTATGAAATGGTAGCGGATGTAGATGAAGATGAAAAACATCTTTCAGGAAGGTCTGAAGTTTTCAAATGAAAAATATATACCACTTGGTCAGGCTACATTCATATCATGCTTAGGTGAAATACATTGGAAACGTCATTCCTGGGAGAAGGCTAAAGAAATGTTGAAAAATGAAAAGCAGGTTTTTCATCATCAGGACTTGAAGCTTGTGTGTAAGCTTTGCCAAGTAATAGTAGAGGCCATGCTTGACATGAATATTGGATATTTTATATGTAGGTGTCCAAAGGATAGAAAATATGTATATTTTCCTGAAAACCTGAGTTCTGCTATTGATATTTACACATTGGTAAGAGAATTCCAGTGGATATATTCCTCATTGAAAGGGCAGCATTGTTGTACCATATCACTTGGATTTCTATGAGTAAAATATTATGTAGTTTATCGTGGATGCAGTGTTGTAAATTTCTTGAAAAGCAGATGTCATTGGTGTTAGGATGGATGCATTATGCTTTCTTTATCTCTATCCAAATGCCTACACTTTTTCAATAGGTGTCTATGCTACTATCTCTTTTTCATCTGCCCTTAGAATTAGGTGGAGTATTTTCCTTACCTATGAGTCATGGTAGCAGTCTTTCTATAGCTCATTGGGCAGCATATTTTCATCAAGCATCTCTTGGAGCAACATAATTTCAGCAACATCTTATTGTTTTATATTCAAAGCCTGAATCATTAGCTTCTGATAGTGAGGAACATCATCATAACTCAAAGGAATATATAACAAGAGTGCAGCAAATCCTCAGACATATTCCAGAGACTGTGCAGAATTGAACTTGATAAAACGCTCTCTAAACTTCTGAGGGGAATTGAAGATTCTTGGCTTGGTCCATGGAAGTTCTTATTATTGGGAGAACCCCTAGAAGCTAGTATCGGTAATTCTATAGATGCATGTATATAATATTTCAAGCAAATGTTGGGCTTAGAAGCAACAAGTGCAAGTGTGGAAACTCATTTTCCAGTTGATGAAGGTCTATTAAAAGTCCTTTTAGCTAGCAATACTTCTCTCAGATATAATGAAATTGAGAAGGGTGTTTCTTGTCTATTGTGGAGGAATTTTAATATTCTGTAGAGCTCTGGGGAAGATAACTTGGAAAGATATAAATGGGAATTTTTTTTTGGAAAAACTACCAAAGCACTTGCATTTTCACTTGTTTTCACAATAGAGAAGCAGATATGATTGCTCGTAAGAAGGTGCATGATAATGAATCGGGATTGCCTCCATTCCAGGAGAAAGAAGATGATTTTATAGGATCAAATATGACTTACATCCAGAGAGAACCAGTGGTTCTTATACTTGATGCAAATTTACAGGCCCTTCCTTGGGAAATTTTATCAGTACTTAGGAAACATGAATTTTATTGCATGTCTTCAGTGAGAAGCATATTGGTAGTAATGGCCAGCAGATTTAATGAAGCTTTCGTTGATGGATTTGCGAAGAAAGAGAAGACTTTGTTGAAAGTAATAAATAACACAAGGTAGGAAAGAGCTTCAAAGAAACCCATAAAGTTTTTGGTACTAGAACATCCAGCTATTTTACCAATTGCTGACCCTTACAATAAATTCTACTTGTTGAATCCAAGTGGAGACCTTGTTATCACACAAGTTGCATTTGAGGATTGGTTCAAGAACTAGAAAGGATGGGAATGTAAAATTGGAGTTGTTCCTTCTCTAGAGGAGTGCATTTATTCTCTCCAAAAGCAGGACATGTTTATCTATTTTGGACATGGTAGTGGAGAAAAATATCTTTCTCGAAGGAATATAAGAAGACTAGATCATTGTGCTGCAGTAGTTCCTATGGGATGCAACTGTGGTAGGCTCTCTTATAGAGGGTATTATGAACATGTGGATGGATTTATATTATATCCAAATTATGGGATGTGACAGATGGTGATATTGATAGATTTAGCAAGATCATGTTGAATGGATGGCTTGAATCAGTGTCTAGTCATTGCAGTGAACTGGAAATGCTTGAGGAATTTCAAAACATCACAATATCTGGTGGCATCAAAGGCACCCAACACCTTGCCTCAACCAAGCATAATTTGAGGGTTTTTGAATTTTTTATCCTAATGATACACAAGTTTGGTCATTTCAGTGTGCCAATAGACCACTCGCCTGGGGGTAGATATTCACAAGACTTGACAAAGCTCTGCCAATTCGCATGTAGTTGCATCTATGAAGTAGATGACCAATCAAATGAGAGTCAAATATAACCCAGTATTTCCAGGCAAGCAGTTGAAGATTGCTTTTAGATTCCATGGAGAGATATCAGTAATCAAAGATGAAGTGCCAATTAGTTATCATGTGGCATATATTGTCAAGGAAAAACTGGAAACTGAAAAACTAAATAGAGTTGAAGCCTATGAAAAGTAATGAAATAAAAAAATAAAAATAGAAACAGAAACAATTCTACTATCTATTTTTATTTTTCTTGCCATGAGCAATTCTCAAAACCCTAATAAGCAATGAATGAAATGAGCCCATGACAATTGGAATAAGAAAAGAAGATGGATTGGAGTTTTTATAAGCTCTAAACCATCCTCCATAGTGTTTCTGTCCTACTAGGGCCTTGACATAGTCCACAATGTTTTTAGAAAAAAGGAAAATAATTAGTCATATTTCAACTATATGGGGAGTGTTCCCATGAGTGCTAGGAACATTCTTGGGAGCACTTGGAAGTGTAGCTGCCCAGTCAATCACACACTCCTACAACACCATATCCAGCACAGGAATGACAGGGGCAAGTGAACTCCCATGTAATATAGGTTTCTACTAGGCCCTCCACATTTTCCCCCTGGCAAATTATTCTTGTAGGCTCCAATGAAATTGAGCCTCAAAAGCCGACTTTCAGGCTTTATCCAAAGGGATTAAAGAACAACACATGATAAATATCCAATAATACTCTCATGAATAGATTATTGTATTACATATGAATTGCTAAGGTTAGAATATGGAATGATGTCCTAGAGGTTTTCAAGAGGGGAAAAAAATCTAGCTTTTAGCATTTAGATATCTAAGTGGACAAAAAATCCAAATCACTGTAACTAGAAATTTTTTTCCTTAGAACTATTTTGTATGGGGGAAGAGTGAATAATTTGAATGGACAAAAAGAAAGAATTTTGAGCTTTATATGTTTTTAAATCAACAAAAATAAAGCATTATGATATTTATATGTTTTTCAAAATTAAAAACCATGTTATTATTGTTTACTGCCTTCATTATTATTTCCATGACAAAAATTCCATTAAAAAAGTAGTTTTCCATGCGATTTATCCTCTTTTTTTTGCAAATCCACTTGCTGAAGTTTCTTATGCATTGATGCATGTTGTAGTCACCGGGGCATCTGAGTAGGAAGAGCCAATTCTACATGGTTTTTTCTTGCAATGTGGCCTTTTGGAAAGAAGATACTAACATGGCCTTTTGGAAAGAAGATACTAACAAAATTTATGGTATCGTGAATGTTGAAAAGTATCGAAGGAATGGATTCCTTGATCCGTGCCTTGATTCAAGGAATCAATTTGGAGATCTTCTTAGTCATGTATGAGTTCCAGTGATCAGGATGAGTTCAAGAGGAAGTTTGACTAGAGAAAGTTTGTGGAGGATGAGTTATATGTCCTCTAATGTGAGTTAAATTGGGAACTGAGTGAACAAGTGGAGTTAGACTCTTAAATTTTAGGAGGATCTAGTTAAAGTGTGTTGAATTTTGTTAACTAGAAAATTTCTAGTTCAACTCCTAATTTAGAAAAATCACTAACAATAGCCTAATTGCAAATATTATAAGGAGATTGAAGCCACACAATAAATCAATCAATTATTGAGCATGAATTTGTGAGCAAGGGATCTTGTGGAGGAACAAGCCCAGTGTTCCTTATATGAATTATTTAGGAATGAAATTTTGTCTTTGGAGTGCACATAGAAATAGGGGAAATCCCTGTTTAATAGGAGCTCAGACAATGCTAGGAAATAGGAGATTATTTCCTAAGGTTTTGTGCTGAAAAATTAGAACCTCTAGTGCGTATAGGAGGAGGAAGCAGGTCAACTATCAAGAAGAGGTTTCAGGCCTAGGACAAATAAGAAAATTCTTGTATTTTTAGATTGGAACCATCTTGTATGCGTATCATATTTGTTGCTCAATTTTCCTTAACAAAATTGTGAAGCAAGCAAGGTTTTTCCATGTTCGGTTCCTTAGAAAAATCATGTTCTATTGTGTGAATTTTTTGAAATTATTTATGTTCTATTACATTTCTATGTGGTAGAAAACTCTTGTGTTTGTGGGAAAAGAAAATTTGTTTTAAAATTTTTCATAACATCAGATCAAAATTTTGTTAAAAATCTACATGGTATCAGAGTTGTGAACAAGAATCAATTAGCATAAAATTCTTCAAGTTTTCAAGATGACAACTAACACAATATTGGGATTGAAAGAGCAGGATAGATTGGATGGCTCTGTTGGAAATACTGAGGGGGGGGGGGGTGAATCAATATTCCTTTCAATTAGAGCATTAGTTAATATTCAATTATTATCAGTGTTTGTATAATGATAGTAGCAAACAAGAGGAACAAAAATGCACATAGTCTTTAAGGTGGAAACCCACTCCGAGACAAAAACCACCTAATGTTTTTTTAATAATTCTTTAATATTCAACTCCAATTGAAAATAAAGCTCCAACTCCATAGAATCTAGAAAAGCATTCTTCTCCAGCTCCCGCTGGATGGATGCTCCAATGCCTAAGATTCTTCATTATTCAAATGAATGGATGCCCCAACATCAAATGAGGTACAAATCACCCTCGTAGCACCCTAACACCCTATAGAAGAATAAAAGAAGAATGGACTCCCGTACCAGGGAAAATGGTCCACTTTACAATGATATAGAATGATGCAGAAGAAGAAGATATACTAGACCATAACCCCAAATTTTACACAACCACCTAATGATGATCCTAGACATCCCAACACTGCCTCTTCAACCCTTGGGAGATAAAAACTAGTACAATTTTTACAATATTGTATTTACAATGACTAAGTACAATGATTGTATGCAGTGCTGCCCACTTGAAGACTTCATATGATGAACTTCTTACTGTTGTTATGCACCTTGGTTTTTTTTCTTTTCATGCTACCCTCTGCTGCACCTTGCTTTAATTTTCTGTCGTAGAAATTCTGGTCCTTTGCAACCCTTGACAACACATGATCTAGCTTTTTCTTGCCTTCTAGGAGCTCGATATTGAATCTGGTGTATCTATGTTATTTTAGATCCTCAATATCTGATTTTCAATCATGTAGTAGTCCTCTAAGTCTTCTTTCCAATGCCATAGGTCTGACCCAATTTGGATTCTTCAAGAGATATTTATACCCAATCTCTCACAATGCCCTAATTATGGACTGTTTCAGCAGAGCGCACTTGTACGGAGTGCCACGTCTCACTGTTTATTCATTTGGCTTTGAAATTGATAGATAAAAAATTATAGACTGTGCAATATTTGTCACTTTTTATATAATTCCAATCCGATACTCAAAGAGAGAGTTATGATGATTTTACCAAGGTCACTTCTTTTAGATGAATTTTAGGAGCCTCCAAAAACCCTGACTTCCATAGATCATATCTCCAAAAATATTGCGCACCTTGATCTGAAATTTTTACATCAGCTTCCTCAGGATTTCAGCTTCTGAACAGACGTAGAAAAAAAATTAGATCGAAAATTCCACGATGACCTGTTTTAGATGGTCGAATCCCTTGCATAAGGAGGAAATGAGGATCACAATTTATAAATGCTTAAGTTGAGAGGGGCTTCAACAAGTGAACGTGGGAGGCATTTTGGGAGCTTAAAAAAATATTAGTTATGAATTTTCAATGACCCATGCCCCAAACCCATGGGGTTTTAGCCCACTAACAGGGGGTACAAACTTCAAACATGAATATCTCTCAAACCATTAAGAATTACATGGCATGCCATATATCAACGGAAACATCTCGACAAGTAGAAACCATCAAAAGAATTATTGACCTAGAATATATTAATTTTGTAGGTCAAAATTCCCATTAAATATTGGGTTAGCCCCTGGTGCTACTTGGGTTTACATCAATGACAACTGCTGATCAACAATCTCCCCCTTTGGCATTGATGGCAGCACAAGTACTCCCCCTGTGATGATGACACCTCTTCCTACAAAATTCTCTCCCCCTTTGACATCAATGGCAAAGGGTAACTGTTTGGGCTCAACCTAGTCTCCTAAATTGAGTTCATTTAATTGTCAACCAGGGTTGGTAAACTGCTGAAGTGAGGTGCACTATATGTACCCAGGTGTTTGTTTCTTACTGCATTGTGTCTAGTGTTTTATGATGTTTTTGGTCTTTTTATGGTTTTATGTTCACAAGGGAAAGAACTAAATGTTGGTGGAAAGAAGATACTGGTTAAAAACAGAGTGAAGCCTAATTTGTTGATGAAAAATGATAAATGAAAATGAAAATACTGACACAGAACCAAACCTAAACTATGTCTAAGCAGAATACAAATCTTGATAATGACTTCAAGAAAATAAATCACAACATGAACTTAACTTGTCCAATTCTTTCATTAAAGGTATTTTGGAAGAGCTTGAGAAATGGGCAGCTAAGTATAAAAATTCGCCTAACTAAACAATTAAACAATCATCTTATAATGATACAACATCTTATCCATGATTAAAGGTTTGTTGAAGCATATTTGGAAGAGAACATTGGTAACATCATAAGATCTCTACTCTAAAACTAGCTCCTAATTCTATTCTGCAACTTAGTTTAACATCACTAAACCTTACTCAAAATTTATAGATTTCCTTTTAGAATAGTCTTGAGGAAAGGCTTGTTTGTGAAATGGTAAAGAGGTTGCAAAAGTACTCCAGGCCTTGGACTGATACTGTCTTCTGTCCGGATGATTATGAGTTAATATAGGTTTGGAACAAAAGAATTTTTGTAAATAATGAAGGCCGTGGTATTTAAGTTTAACAACTAATGTAAATTAATATGCAATGGATGACAACTAAATGTGGAATGTAAATACAGTGGGCGAAGCTAGAACTGAACTAGAGTACTACCAGTCTACAATAAACAGTGCTAAACTAACAAGCCATTATCAAACTTAAAACGAAATAACAGAGCATGAATTGAATGAAATTTGACTCCGGAGTACTCTAACTAAGTTATCATGAAATTAATCTATGGGATTCCATAACCTATTTCGTTCATCATGAATGGTATTTTGGAAGAGCTTGTTAGAACAATCCTGGTTGTACAATTCAATGCATTTGAATGCAAACATGAAAACTTAAAGCAATTACAATTAAAAACTAAGACATCACAGCTATTTCCTACCCATTGTTATGATATTTTGGAAGATCTTTTTAAGAGTAATATCAGCTATGCTACTTAGTGTAAAAAATCAACTGAAACCTTCAGTATCACAGTCATGCCTTAGTCATCATAATGATTTTTTGGAAGCGTTTACTAGAATAAGTTCAATTGTGATAATGAACAAAAGAAATTGCAATTAAAATCTATAACACTACAGCCATTTCTCATTCATTATAATGATCTTTTGGAAGAGTTTCTTAGAACAAGTATAGCTATAGTGACTAATGAAATTAACTATGAACTCAAACTTCAAAAACGTGAAAATGACTAAGATACTTATCTAAATTGCGAAAGTAAATCCGCTCAGGAGGTAGGGGCCCTCTACCACCAGATGGAATCTAACTCAAGATCAACTCAACGCATTCAAAGCAATGCTGTATTCTTCATTAAAGGAAAATAACTTAAAAATAGAGTATTCTCGGTCTTCATAAATTTAGCAGTCAATCCATGAAATCTAATCAAAATCTAGAGCCTGTCTCTCGGTTTCCCGAGTACATTTATAACAAATCTTCATAATAGAACTTGCAACAATACGGGGATCATTGTCTTTTCATATCAAAATCGTACTAGAACTCTAAAGATGGCAGCGTAAAGGGACAAAGGACATCTGGACTGTCCTTGTCCTATTAGGAGTCTGCCTCCTTGTATGAGTTCCCACGTACAAAACCACGTCCAGAATTCAGTTCATTCTTCATGGTGAGCAAAAAACGTTGAGGACATGATGTGGAATACACCCATGTGTGGCTTTTCCTGAGAGGACACCTGGAACATGCTTGAACGTGAAGAAAGCTGCAGAATTGGGGATTAGCTACGGAATGTCTTCATTCTGTAGCTAGTTTCAGTTCAAAATGCATTACAATGACAAAATCACAAAACTTAGCAAGTTAGCTATGATACTCATTCTTAAAGTAATTTTAACTAATTTCATTGATCATTTGGGCCTGGGATAACAATGGACAAAGGAAAATGGAGTAAAGTAAGATGAAAGAGAGAAAAATCTTGGGGCTTAAGATACCCCCACTGCTGACTTCTTGCATGTCCTCATGCAACTTATTCCATAAACTCAGAGACTTCTGCAAGAACATCCAACCTTCTTCTTCTTCTTTGCCTGGAATTTAAAGGTCTTTTGGGCTTTCTGATGACTAACTTGAAACTTAAATTGGTAATTTCCCTGATTAACTTCTTATTCCTCTTTTTCAACTTTTCATTGGCCTTTTCCACTTTGTCCATTTGTAGAGATAGGGTTGAGTTCATACTGGTTTTGAGTTTGACTTGTTCCTTCAGAATATCATTCTCAGTTCTGATATGTCTATTAAGTACTTCCAGTTCGTACCTATCTCTTCTTAACACATCTATTTCGGACAGTGGAGGACTAGGGGTTCTATCTCTACTCTTTGAAGCTTTCCTTTCCAATGTTTCAACATAGTCATAAACTTCTTGCTATGCAGGGTCAATTTCAGGGGTTTCTTCATCAAAATCTTCTTCAACATCTTCTTCAATAGATGTTTCCTCATCTTCTATGTTTATCACCCCGGTTTGTTTGATCTGTGTTTTCCTTAGTTTCCCCCTGAGTCTATGGCTTCTTCTCGGCTGCGATGATCCCTCTCCTTTTTCTGTGGAAAACTTTCTGATTACCCTCTCTTCCTTAAGTTGTCTCTTAATCTGGGTCAACTTCTCAGAGAATATTTCTTCACTGCTATCTTGAATTGCTTTATCAGTTTCAATTTTAGAGGCTCTCCATTTTCTGCTTCTCTTTGTAAGCTGATGTTCAGGTGAAGGCTCTTTTGGTTCCTCAAAGTGATTTCTCACCAAGAAATTATCCCAAGTATCTTTTGTTTTGGCTAAATGGTGTTCGATTAGAATCTTAACCAAGCCATGATGGTATAGAGTTGTCTCTAGGAATTGGACTCTCCTTTGAACACTTGAAGCCATCTTTTTTAAACTTTGAAGCAAGAAATAGGGCAAATTAAGCTCTTCTTCCAGAAAATGCATTATCAACCTAATATGGTAAACATAAAAAGTACCATATCTACCTTCACAAGTGATAAATTTTTGTAGAATAAGCAATATGTTTCTCCATTTATTCTTTAATGCAGAGCTTGGAATTCCCTTTTTAAACACAGTGACATCCATACCTGGTGATTTGAGGATTTTCTTCCATGATTCATTATGAAATTCTCTGTTCTTAAACCATCTTTCTCCATGTCTAAGCAATCATGTTGCTTCTACAATAAAAACCTCTGTGACAGTGAATTTAACATCTCCAACTTCAACCTCGGCTCCTTTGAATGACCTTGCAAATGTTTTAGTAACTTCTTTGTGGAAGCCATTAAATTTCTCAAGGAATTGTAGCCATCCTGCCTGTTGCAACATTTCTCTGCTTTGAGGGTATCCTTCCAGGTATTTTGTGCCCACTGGTTCAGTTCTAACGATGAGGCCCATAATTTCTTCTTCAATCTTCAGATTAGTACTCTTTCTGCTCATGGAGAAAATGACTTCAAACTTCAAACTGATATTCCTCTACTTCACGGTGATAGTGCTTCAATATTCAAACTGATATACCTCTGCTTCACAGTGATAGTGGCTTAAAATTTCAAACTGATATACCTCTGCTCACGGTGATAGAGATACCTTTGTTTTACAGAATGAAATGATGAAGGGTTGGCTACGGGATGCAGTAATAGGGAGTGGTTATGGAACGAGTTAATGAAGTTAGGTGAAGAAAGCAAATCAATGGGTGAAAAGACTGCAGAGATTTTTTTTTAACAACGGATTCAAAAATCATCATTAAATGATTTGGCTGGGTGACGTAAGAAAATCAAACACTTCAGCATTTTAACCGCTTAAATGATGATCGGGTATAGAATTTGAAATGAAGGATTTTTATCCAAAGTTTTGCGGAGGGTATATTTGGCATGATCAATAAAAATAATCAAAACAACTTTTCGAATGATTCATAACTAAAACTATACTAAAGTTTATGATATGCCATTATAATCAAAACTTTTTACCTTTGCTTTTCATCTGCTTTTTGTGGTCTTTGCATACTTGGTTCTCCTCTGGAAATCATTACTTTGTGAGTCTTTATAATCCTTCTTGATTCTTCTTGTTCATGGATATACTGGATCATCTTGTTGCACTTCAAATGTCTGTTGATCAGTGCCTTCAGGATCTGTAGCTGCGGAATGACTGTCTGGCTGCGGAAAGTCTGATTAGCTGCAGAATGTCTGTTTAGCTACATAATGTACCTGTAGAGAATTTTAATCATGGAATGGAGTGGTTTGGAATATACATAGAATATTTTATGGAATGGGTGAAGATAGATGATGAAACATGGTATAATGGAATATGTATGAAGTGAATGATGGAATGGGATGGATTACAATTTATGAAATGGAGTGGAAGAATATAAGAAATGGCCTGCAATCCATGACATGTGTTATTCATTTGCATAAAAACATCAAACTTTAAATTTTGATATGGAAATGAGGTGGATGAAGTATGGAATGAGATGAATGAAATATGGAATGAAGTGAAGTATGAATGAATGAATGAAATGGAGTATGGATGGATAAGTAAATGGAATGAAATGAAATGAGATGGATCATAAGTGAAATGGATCTGAACTTATGATTTTGTAACAGCTGCTTGCAGAAAAAAAAATGGAAAAGTTAGAGTGTCAGAAAGACTCTGATTTTCACCCTATCTTTTCTGTATAAACATGCCAATCAATGATTGGTTTTCATGTTTATACTTTTTTTTTTTTTTTTTAAGAAATGCTTCAGAAAATTCAATCAAGTTGATGAAGAAGAAAGATTCTTCTTCATTAACTTCACATCACTGTTTTCCTGGAACTTCTTGAAAAATTCTTCTCTTGAGAGTGGTTTGTGATACAGCTTCAATCTATGACCATTCACAAGAAAAGTGACCTCTTCTTCATCTATTGTTCTGATTTTTACTGCTCCATTGTCAAAAATTTCAACAATTTCATATGGCCCAAGCCAATGTGTTTGAAATTTACCTTGAAAATCCTTGAATTTTGAATCAAACAAGAGAGCCCAGTCACCTTCTTTGAACTTCTTCTCTTTGATGTACTTGTCATTCCATCTAGTCCTTTGCTGTTGGACTAGACTTGTTTTCTGAACTGCATCTTGTCTGATCTCATCCAATTCATTAATCTGCTCCAATTTATGCTTTTGTGCCTCCGTTAAATCAAGTCATAGCTGAACTGCCATTTTGAAAGTTTGAATCTGGAACTCTATGGGAAACAAAACTTGCTTTCCATAAACAAGTTCATAAGGAGTATGACCTGTTGTGTTTCTCCATGTAGTTCTGTAGGCCCACAAGGCTTCAGGAAGCCTATCTACCCAATCTCTTCTATGTAAATGAAAAGTCTTTGTTAGGATTCCTTCAATGACCTTATTAGTAGATTCCACTTGACCATTTGCTTGTGGATGATAAGGAGTAGATTTTCTATGCCTGATTTTGTACCTCTCCATCATTTGTTCCACTAGCCTCGATGTAAATTGAGCTCCTTGATCTGTAACAATTTCCCTTGGGACACCAAAACGAGTAAAAATATCCTCAAAAAGAAAATTAACTACAGATGCTTCAATAGCAAAAAGTAATGGCTTGGCCTCTACCCATTTGGTAACATAATCAGTGCAAACTAATATATATCTCTTTTGTCTTGATGGAGGACTAATAGGTCCTACAAAATCCAAAGCCCATTTTTCAAAAGGTTCAATATGTACCCGAGGTTGTAATGGCATCTCACCTGAAGGAGAAGGTTTCCCTACCCTTTGGCAACTGTCACACCTTTTGACATACCTCTTTAGCATCTTTAAACAAGGATGGCCAATAATATCCTAAATTAAGGATCTTATAGGCTGTCCTCTTATCAGCAAAGTGTCCGCCACAAGGTTCATCATGACATTCTTTGAGAATCTCAGGCATCTCATCTTCATGAACACACCTTCTAATGATCAAATCTGGACCTGTCTTGTACAACTCATTAGCAACCCATGAATATTTTGCACTATCATTAATGATTTTTCTTTTATCCCTTGCATTCATTATTGAAGGAAATTTTCCTAAAACTAAATAATTAGCAATATCAGCAAACCATGGAGTTTGAGTAGAAATTGCAAAAAGATATTCATCGGGAAATTGATCTTCAACTGGAGTGTCATCTTTGATATTTTGGAGTCTATATAGGAAATCAGCTACTGTGTTTTGTTTTCCAGGCCTATCTAGAATGGTAATGTTGAATTCTTGTAAAAGCAATAACCATCTTATGACTCTGCCATTAGTAATTCATTTGTTCATTAAGTATCTAATTGCAGAATGATCAGTGTGAACAAAAGTTTCATAGCCTGTTATATAGTGTCTGAATTTTTTTATGGCATGAACAACAACTAAAAACTCTTTTTCAGTTACAGTATAGTTTAACTCTGCAGGAGTCAAATTTTTACTGGTATAGTAGATGGCATAAGGAATCAAGTCTTTTTGTCCCAATACTGCTCCTAGAGCTGTATCAGAAGCATCTGTTGAGATATGAAAAGGTAACTTCCAGTTAGGTCCCCTTAAAATAGGTGCTTCAGAAATTTTTGTTTTAAGGGTTTCAAAGGCTAACTGGCAATCAGAATTCCATTTGAATTCACAATCTTTGGTAAGTAATTTGAAGAGTGGAGATGCTATCTTGGTGAAGTTTTCTATAAACCTCCAATAATATCCTGTAAATCCTAGAAAACTCCTAACATCTTTTTGACAACTTGGAATAGATAAGTTAGAGATGACTTCAACTTTTGACTCATCAACTCTAATCCCATCACCTGAAATATGATGCCCTAAAACAATACCTTCAGTAAACATCATGAAACATTTCTCATGACTAAGTGAAATATTTGCTTCCTGACATCTCTTTAAAACTTTTTCCAAGTTTGCTAAAGATTCTTCAAATGTGTTTCCATAAACTGTGAAATCATCCATGTATACCTCTACACAATCATGTATTAGATCTGAAAAAATTCCTAATACTACCCTTTGGAATGTTGCAGGTGCATTGCATAATCCAAATGGCAATACTTGGTAAGCATAGGTACCCCAAGGAAAGGTAAATGTGGTTTTGTCTTGATCTTCAAGTGCTACTTGGATTTGGTTGTAACCACTAAACACATCTAAGAATGAGAAGTACTTTTTGCCCGCTAATGTATCTAACACTTGATCTATGAAAGGTAAGGGAAAATGGTCTTTAAGAGTAGCTTTGTTTAATTCCCGGTAGTCAATACATACCCTCCATTTACCATTTTTCTTTGGCACAATTACCAAAGGAGAAACCCGCTGACTATCTGAAATGGGATAGATGAAGTTGACATTTAACAATTTTTGCAATTCTTCTTTAACAATCTCCCTAAGATTTGGATTCATCCGTCTTTGAGGTTGTCTGATTGGTTTATAATTTTCCTCTATATAGATGTGATGAGTGCAAGTATTGGGGCTTATCCCTTTCATTTCAGTGTACTCCCATGCATATGCATAAGAATGTCTCTGTAATATCTTGACTAACTCTTCTTGTTGAGATTTTTCTAGGTTCTTGTTTATATTCAAAGTTTTGCCTGGAAATATCTCACTTGTAGAGCTGCCAAATTTATCCATAGAATGAAGAGACATCTATCTTGATGACAAAAACTCAATGTTGGATCCCTCTTGAAATGGTTCATGTTTGTATTCTGAAGAGGATTCAAAGTTTTCTAGAGTATTCAGAATTTGACTATCTTCACTAATTTCTGAAATTGTGAAGAGAGGTTGTAAGTCTTCTTCATCCTCTATCCATTGAGTATCATCTAAATCTGTAATTGTCCTTGTTGGAGGATACAAAGTGAATTTCTTAGTTGAACTACCATCAGAGATATACATATCACCTGATCTACAACTAATGAAAGCATCAGCTGTAGCTAACCAAGGTCTTCCTAATATAATAGGATGCCCTCCTAGATTATTCTTAGGAGTTAGGATCATAAAATCCACAGGGTACTCCCAAGAATCTAGGGACACTGGAATGTCTTCTATTACCCCATCGGGTTTGATCACAGATCTGTCTGCTAATTGTAATAATGTGGGTGTAAAGAGAAGATTAGGAAGTTTCAGTTTATCCATGATTTGTCTACTCATGATATTGATTGCTTCTCCTAAATCAATGAGTGTGTTTTGGATTTCAATTCCATTGATGTGAATTTTAACAACTCGATTTCCTGGGTCAAGATACTTTGGAATAGCAATCTTGCCCATCATAATGTCTGTTATTTTTCCTGCTAGTTGAATTTTCTTTGTTTCTCTTAATCTTTTTCTTGTTTTCTTCATGCTCAACTCCTTTATTCTTTTGGATAATATTGGAATTTCCTTGATGGCTTGTAATAATGGAATTTTAATGCAAACATTTCTCAGCTGATCTAGGAAATCATAATTAGGCACCATAATTTGTTTTTCTACACCTCTATCAATTTGTAATATTTCTGGAAAGGGAGGTATAGAAGTAGATGTTGATGGCTGCTCTAATACAGGAGTTGAAATTATTGGATTTTTTGCTTTAATTTTTCAGTGTTTGGGTCTTGAAAAGATGTATCTTCTTCAAGACTTTTATTCACCCGTAGAGAATCTTCCTCAGAGTTATCTTGTTCTTATATGATCACAGAAGGTTTCCTCTTTTCAAGTATTCTTCCAGACCTAAGTTGAACATGACTAAGGTCTAAAGGAGTAATTAAATAAGTTGGAAACTATTGGCCTTCTATCATGTATGTGTTCTGAGGATTTTTATTATTGGGGTTTGGTATGGGTTGAGCAGGTAACTGATTTTATTTTTGAGGAAATGGTAATGGAAGTGGTTGATTTTGATGTGGTAGGTTCTGATGATGTTGTTGAGGATTTTGTTGAAATTTTTTTTGAGGATTTTGAGGATAAAAATGTGGGTATGGTGGATAGGATGGTGGACATTGATAGTACTGAGAGTATCTTCCATAGGGATTTTGTGCCCCTTGTGCCCAAGCTTGAGATTGATTTTTAAATTGAGGCCAAGGTTGCTGCCAAGAATTCCAAGGTGGAGGTTGGTTATACATTTGATCATGGAATCCTTGTGTTTGAGGTCCTTGCCAAGGCCTTCTAGAGACAAAATTGAGAGATTCTGTGGAATTTGTAGGAGTTTCCTCTTGAAAGACAGCTTTGAGACTAGGAAGGGAAGGACAATTCTTGGTCTCATGTTTTTCAGAACAAATGACACAGGTCTCTACAAATTTTACATCCAAAGGACACTCTCTCAAGGCATGTTTCTTTCTACATTTGGGACAAAAGATTGCCAAGGCATCAGATTCAGCTTTTTACTTGTTTTGTATCTTAAGGGTGTCTATTTGTTCACTAAGACTCCCTAAGATGTCAGATTTGAAATCATCAAGCATGTGTCCTATTTCTGATCTACTTACTGTCCCAGAAGCAGACTTACTTGCCCTTGCAAGAGCAGGATCTCTTGGACCTTTGACAGTTTTAGATTTCCCTCTTGAAAGGTTGATACATAACTCGGATATTTCAGGTAATGTGAGCTGTGATATATCCCCTTTTCCCATCATGTTAAGGATATCCAACCATTCATCCCTAATTTTTTTCAACAAAAGAGCTTTTAAGGTGTCTTGATCCAGGTTTTCCATTTTTTCTCTTTTGATGTTGTAATGAAATCTCTCCAACAAATCTTCCAAGTTTTCATCTTCTTTTGTAACATCTTAAACACTTCTTCCTTATGATTGACCGGCATACAATAATCCAAATACCTCTCTAGTAATTCTTGTTTCATGTCTTCCCATGTCCTAATAGAACTGTTGATCAAACTCATAAACCACTTCAATGCTGCTCCTTTCAATGTTGAAGGAAATAGTTTAAGTTTTTGAGCATCTTGTAAGTAGTCATAAGTTCTACATAGGATTTCAAATTCAAATAGGAAGGTTTCAGGATCTTCAGTTTTAAGTCCATAGAAGTTTGGAAGGACAGAGGGTGAAATTTTTTTCATGGTTGTATTGGTTTCTTCATCTACTATAGGAAACCCAAAAGAGCTTCCCATATCTCTTCTACCTCTTCCTCTACCTCCTTCTCCTTCTGCACCTCTACCTCCTTCTCCTCTACCTCTACCTCTACCCCCTCCAAATAATGTGTGTTCTCCATTAAAGACTCCTCCTCCCCCTTCTTCTGCCATGGTTGATTCTCCTGTGGAAGTGGAAAATTTTGTGTCCCTAACAGGAGTCTTTGGATCTTCTTCTAAGGCAGGTTTAGTTAATGAAGTGGAAGGTTTCTCTAATGGAATATCTGATCTTAGGTCTTCTAGAAGTCTAGGATCAATAAAGGATGGAATGTGGGTCTGAGTTGAAGGTGTACTAGCTCTTGGTCTAGGTGAAACAAGTGGTGTTCTAGGAATCAAACTTCTGTTTCTGCTGCTTATGAATCTACCCCTTGAGTCTCTCTCTCTACGCATATAATTTTTTTTGGGAGTTAAGAAACAAAGGTTACCTAGTTTTCACTTCCCCGGCAATGGCGCCAAAATGTTTGGGCTCAACCTAGTCTCCTAAATTGAGTTCATTTAATTGTCAACCAGGGTTGGTAAACTGCTGAAGTGAGGTGCACTGTATGTGCCTAGGTGTTTGTTTCTTACTGCATTGTGTTTAGTGTTTTATGATGTTTTTGGTCTTTTTATGGTTTTATGTTCACCAGGAAAAGGACTAAATGTTGGTGGAAAGAAGCTACTGGTTAAAAACAGAGTGAAGCCTAATTTGTTGATGAAAAATGATAAATGAAAATGCAAATACTGACACAGAACCAAACCTAAACTATGTCTAAGCAGAATACAAATCTTGATAATGACTTCAAGAAAATAAATCACAACATGAACTTAACTTGTCCAATTCTTTCATTAAAGGTATTTTGGAAGAGCTTGAGAAATGGGTAGCTAAGTATAAAAATTCTCCTAACTAAAAAATTAAACAATCAGCTTATAATGATACAACATCTTATCCATGATTAAAGGTTTGTTGAAGCATATTTGGAAGAAAACATTGGTAACATCATAAGATCTCTACTCTAAAACTAGCTCCTAATTCTATTCTGCAACTTAGTTTAACATCACTAAACCTTACTCAAAAGTTATAGATTACCTTTTAGAATAGTCTTGAGGAAAGGCTTGTTTGTGAAATGGTAAAGAGGTTGCAAAAGTACTCCAGGCCTTGGACTGATACCGTCTTCTTTCTGGATGATTATGAGTTAATATAGGTTTGGAACAAAAGAAGTTTTGTAAATAATGAAGGCCGTGGTATTTAAGTTTAACAACTAATGTAAATTAATATGCAATGGATGACAACTAAATGTGGAATGTAAATACAGTGGGCTAAGCTAGAACTAAACTAGAGTACTACCAGTCTACAATAAACAGTGCTAAACTAACAAGCCATTATCAAACTTAAAATGAAATAACAGAGCATGAATTGAATGCAATTTGACTCCGGAGTACTCTAACTAAGTTATCATGCAATTAATCTATGGGATTCCACAACCTATTTCGTTCATCGTGAATGGTATTTTGGAAGAGCTTGTTAGAACAATCCTAGCTGTACAATTCAATGCATTTGAATGCAAACATGAAAACTGAAAGCAATTACAATTAAAAACTAAGACATCACAGCTATTTCCTACCCATTGTTATGATATTTTGGAAGAGCTTTTTAAGAGTAAGATCAGCTATGCTACTTAGTGTAAACAAGCAACTGAAACCTTCAGTATCACAGTCATGCCTTAGTCATCATAATGATTTTTTGGAAGAGTTTACTAGAATAAGTTCAACTGTGATAATGAACAAAAGAAATTGTGATTAAAATCTATAACACTACAACCATTTCTCATTCATTATAATGATATTTTGGAAGAGTTTCTTAGAACAAGTATAGCTATAGTGACTAATGAAATTAACTATGAACTCAAACTTCAAAAACGTGAAAACGACTAAGATACTTATCTAAATTGCGAAAGTAAAGCCACTCAGGAGGTAGGGGCCCTCTACCACCAGACAGAATCTAACTCAAGATCAACTCAACGCGTTCAAAGCAATGATGTCTTCTTCATTAAAGGAAAATAACTTAAAAACAGAGTATTCTCGGTCTTCAGAAATATAGTAGTCAATCCACGAAATCTAATCAAAATGTAGAGCCTGTCTCTCGGTTTCCCGAGTACATTTATAACAAATCTTCATAACAGAACTTGCAACAATACGGGGATCATTGTCTTTTCATATCAAAATCGTACTAGAACTCTAAATATGGCAGCGTAAAGGGACAAAGGAAATCTGGACTGTCCTTGTCCTATTAAGAGTCTGCCTCCTTGTATGA
The DNA here is from genome assembly GCA_034641835.2 of Pinus albicaulis. Classification (NCBI taxonomy): domain Eukaryota; kingdom Viridiplantae; phylum Streptophyta; class Pinopsida; order Pinales; family Pinaceae; genus Pinus; species Pinus albicaulis. Next base: position 1,031,724,016 of record CM076582.1, read on the forward strand.
GTTCCCACGTACAAAACCACGTTCAGAATTCAGTTCATTCTTCATGGTGAGCAACAAACGTTGAGGACATGATGTGGAATAAACCCATGTGTGGATTTTCCTGAGAGGACACCTGGAACATGCTTGAACGTGAAGACAGCTACAGAATTGGCGGTTAGCTACGGAATGTCTGCATTCTGTAGCTAGTTTCAGTTCAAAATGCATTACAATGACAAAATAACAAAACTTAGCAAGTTGGCTATGATACTCATTCTTAAAGTAATTTTAACTAATTTCATTGATCATTTGGGCCTGGGATAACAATTGACAAAGGAAAATGGAGTAAAGTAAGATGAAAGAGAGAACAATCTTGGAGCTCAACAATAACTCCTCCTGAAACACAACCATCCTCTGTACCTGTACACACTTCCACTCCCCCTGACACACAACCATCCTGTAGACCTGTAATCTACTTCCACTCCCACTTTATATTCTAGAAAAGGAAAATCTAATGAGAACTTGGGAGAATCCCAAGCTTCTGGTGAAGATATTCCAATGCTGGTGAATATTTAATATGTGATTCTTTTGGTGCTACTTGGAATCTTGCTACTTGTCCAACTACTTTCATAACATTTGGTCGGGAGGCTGTTACATATAGAAGACTACTAATCATAGATCTGTACAACCTTTGATCCACATCCTTAGATGAGTTGTCTATGCTCAATTTGCAACCTCTTACCATTGGAGTAACGATGAGTTTGCAATCATCCATTTAAAAATTCTTGAGAATTTCCTTGATGTACTTGGCTTGACATATAAATATTCCTTTCTCTTGCTGGGATATTTGAAGCCCTAAGAAGTATGTCAACTCACCAAGTAAGGACATCTCGAAATCACTTTTGCGCCTTTGTAGAAAACTTCTTACTTAGTCGATCATTATTGCTACCAATTATTGTATCATCCTCTTTAGCTATTAGACATGCTTTAGTTGCTTCATCCAGAACATATGTGTCATTTGGAGCTCGACTTGCTGTAGCCACAATTTCACCATACACACCTTTCCTAATTTCACATTTCGTGGAGTTGAATAGTATTGTGTGTCCTTGATCACACATTAGTCCAACACTGAGCAGATTGTGATTCATGTTTTCAACCAATAGAACATTCTTGGCTAGAGCATATTTGCTTCCAAGAGTGATAGTACCTGATCCTATAACATTTGAAGATCCATCATTTCCAAAGGACACAGTTCCATCCTTCTTCTCTTTCAGAGATACAAATTTATTTCTATCTCGAGTCATATGCATTGAGCAACCGCTATCAACATACCACACATCTTTGTTCTTTTGACCCTTGAGAGCGAGAGCACAATTATCATTCTTCTTCTTCTTCCATGTTTGTTCATTTTGTGGCTTTGAAGATTCTTCTGGAGGATTTTCAAGTCTGCAGTCTTTGGCTATGTGTCCAAAATTTCGACATTTGTAACATTCAATATTATTTCTTAAATGTTCAAATCTATTGATGTTTCGTTGAGCCCTGGGAGGTTCATATTTGACAGATCTCCTAGAATTGTATTCATTCCAAGGCTATGTGCGATATTCTATAGCTTTATGACCAAATTTTCCACATGAATAACAGTAGCCATAAAAAATATGTTGGTACCTGGATTGAAATTTTTGTCGAGGAATTTTCTTCCAAGGTTGTTCTTGCAAATCTTGTCTAATGAAGTCTACATGCATGTTATATCTCATAGGTTCATTGTATTTGGTTGTAGAAGGTCCCGCTTCTTCTTTGTAATTGATGCTAGTTTTGTCGTTGAAAGATCGTTGATTGCTGATGAGTTCTTCCAATGCCCTTGAGCTGTTGGCATAGTTTTGGATAGTTTTTCCTTTCTTCACTTCCTCACGTGGCGAGACTACTTCGGCTTCTAATTCTTCCCCTTCTTGGTTTCTTTCTTCCAACTTATTTTGAAGTGACTCTTAAATGCATTTGTGTTCTTCAACTTCAATTTTGAGACCTTGAACTTGTTCTTCAAGAGTTTTGGAATGGATATTCTCCGCCTTGAGATATTTTATAAGCTTGATTGCTTCCTCATAAAATTCTTCTATGGTCCATCCTTCTTCTTCGTTGTTTGATACCTCTTTTTTATTGTGCTTGGGTTTATTATGCTTGGCCATAAACAATAATATCTCATTTGCTTCTTCTTCACTATCATTGTCTTCATCAGATGATGAGCTATCTTATTTAGAGAGAAAGTTCCTTTTGGATCCTTGCTTGTTGAATTTCTTAAAGCCTTTCTTTCCTTTTGAGTTTCCATTAATTCTGTTTGGAAATTTTGCTGCAAAATGCCCAACCTCATTATAACTAAAACATATCAATGGAATTTTACCTTTGAATTGTCCCTTACCAATTTTTAGTTTTCTCGTGAAGTAAGCATATTCTTCATCTGAAATACCTTCTTCATCATCTCCCTTTTCTTCACACTTGCAGGTGCATGTATTTTCAATTGAAGGTTGTTTATCCTTATTGGTTTTATTAGATGCAACGAACATAGTTTCTAGAAGCGAAGTACCATATTCTTCATAAAGTCTCATTTCATATGCTATGAGAACTCCATGTAATTCCTCTTTGCTAAGTTTTTCCAGATTTTCACGGTATTCTAAGACCAATACCTTTGGGTTGAATCTCCTTGGTAACATTCTAAGGATCTTTTGTATAATAGTCTTCTTGTCAAATGGCTCTCCCAATCCTTCCATAGTATTGGCTATTTCATCAACGTATTTGAAGTATGCAGCAATGTTGCAATCTTCTTTCATTCTGAGTTGCTCAATTTTTTCTCTATAGATTTGAAACTTTGCTTCTTTGACATTTGAGTCACCTGCATATATATTCTCAAGATTGTCACATACATTTTTGGCAGTTTTACAACCCAACACCTTATGATAAGAAGATTCAATAAGTCCACTAATAATAATATTCTTTTCTTTTGCATCATTTACCAAATTCATCTTACCTTGTTCATCCGTAATTGATGTAAATCCATTTTGAACAGTGTCCCATACTTCGTAACCTTGCACCAAGAGATAGACCTCCATTCTTCCTTTCCAGAGTGCATAATTATTTTCATTGAATATAGGTACACCATTCTTGGTATGCTCCATGACCTCCTTCCAGCTGTTAAACTGCTATTGAAGGAACCAAGCTCTGATACCAATTGTTGGAAATACTGAGAGGGGGGGTGAATCAGTATTTCTTTCAATTATAGCATTAGTTAATCTTCAATTATTATCAGTGTTTGTACAATGATAGTAGCAAACAAGAGGAACACAAATGCACACAATTTTTAAGGTGGAAACCCACTCCGGGACAAAAACCACCTAATGCTTTTCTAATAATTCTTTAATATTCAACTCCAATTGAAAATAAAGCTCCAACTTCCTAGAATCTAGAAAATCATTCTTCTCTAGCTCCCACTGGATGGACGCTCCAACGCTCGAGATTCTTCAGTGGTCAAATGAATGGATGCCCCAACACCAAATGAGCTACAACTCACCCTAGTAGCACCCTACCACCCTATAGAAGAATAAAAGATGAATGGACTCCTGTACCAGGGAAAATGGTCCACTTTACAATGATATAGAATGATGCAGAAGAAGAAGATATAATAGACCATAACCCCAACTTTGACACAACCACCTAATGATGATCCTAGACCTCCCAACACTGCCTCTTCAACCCTTGGGAGATATACACTAGTACAATTTGTACAATAATGTATTTACAATGACTAAGTACAATGATACCTTTACAATGATTGTAAGCAGTGCTGCCCACTTGAAGACTTCATATGATGAAATTCTTACTGTTGTTATGCATCTTGGTTGCTGCTCTTGTCATGCTACCCTCTGCTGCACCTTGATTTTCTTTTCTGTCATAGAAAGTATAGTCCTTTGCAACCCTTGACAACACATGATCTAGCTTTTTCTTGCCTTCTAGGAGCTCGATATTGAATCTGGTATATCTCTGTTATTTCAGATCCTCAATATCTAATTTTTGGTCCTGTATTATTCCTCTAATTTTTATTTCCAATGCCATAGGTTTGACCCAATTTGGATTCTTCAAGAGAGAGTTATACTCAATCTCTCACAATGCCCTAATTATGGGCTGTTTCAGCAAAGCGCACTTGTACGTCGTGCCACATCTCATGGTTTCTTCATTTGGCTTTGAAATTGATAGAGAAGAAAGTAAAAACTGTGCGATATTTGTCACTTTTTATGGAATTCCAATTCGATACTCAAAGAGAGAGTTATGATGATTTTACCAAGGTCACTTCCTTGAGATGAATTTCAGGAGCCTGCAAAAACCATGACTTCCATAGATCATATCTCCAAAAAAATTGCGCATCTTGATCTGAAATTTTTACATCCGCTTCCTCAGGATTTTGGATTTTCCTCATAAAAATTTCAACTTCTGAACCTTTGTAGAAAAAAATTTAGAGCGAAAATTCCACGATGACTTGTTTCAGATGGCCGAATCCCTTGCATAAGGAGGAAATGAGGATCACAATTTATAAATGCTTAAGTTGAGAGGGGCTTCAACAAGTGAACATGGGAAGAATTTTAGGAGCTTAAAAAAATATTAATTATGACTTTTCAATGACCCATGCCCCAACCCCATGGGGTTTTAGTCTACTAACTAGGGGTACAAACTTCAAACATGAATATATCTCAAACCGTGAAGAATTACATGGCGTGCCATATATCAACGGAAACATCTCGACAAGTAGAAACCATCAAGAGCATTATTGACCCAAAATATATTAATTTGGTAGGTCAAAATTCCCATTAAATATTGGGTTCGCCCCTGGTGCTACTTGGGTTGACGTCAATGACAACTGTTGATCAACAGGCTCCTCAAATTTTGGTGTTTGTAAGGTCTGCATATTTTTCTTGTTGGATGAGTTTGGGCTGAAGGAATTCACTGAGAAAGGTGTTGGAGAACCTTGAGATCTAGACAAGTTGAGGCTCTTCCAAAAGTAGATGGCCAAGGCCAAGTTGATGATCCTGGATGGAATTTAGGATCATGTCATCCCTCATGTTGCAGTAAAATATATAGCTGATGAAATATGGGATGCCTTAGTCTATCTCTACCATAATTCTTCCGAGTATCGAAATATGGTCCTGAAAGAGAATCTGAGGAGAATCAAGATGCATAAGTGTGAGAGTGTCACTACCTATATCAATGAAGTTTAGGAATTTTGTGATGAGCTGGCAGCTATTGGAGAGAAGCCTATAGGAATAGAGCTAGTCTGTGTAGCTCTGAATGGGTTTACCAAATATTGGCATAATTTTTTTTAGTGTATTACTGGATGATATGAGTTGTCTTATTGGGAATGCCTATGGAGTGACTTCATCTAGGAGGAGCTAAGGCTCAGGCTAGTTGAGAATTCTAGCAATAATGGCAAGGGTTCCAAGGTCAAGAAGGATGAAAATAAGATTGTTCTTGCAGGTAAATTCAAAGGCAAGAAACGCAAAGGCAAGAGTGAAAACAGTAAAAAAGGGTGAGAAGAAGAAGATACATTCGACTAATATCAAATTCTTCCATTTCCATAATTTTGGACACTATGCTTCCAAGTGTCCTAATCAGAAGAAGAAGGGGTCAAATAAGGAGAATGCAGTTGCATCAACTAAGGTAGATGAGTTTGCCTCTCAATTTTAGAAGGACTTCACATTGATAGCTTGCATGGAAAGCTCAGTAGGAGCAATACATGGTATATTGATTCACGAGCCTCTTTCCATATCATTGGAAATCGAAAGTATTTCAGTCAGCTGCATGAGAAGGATATGCAGGTAAATATCGATCTTGGAGATAATGGCAAGTATGCTACTAAAGGAATTATTATTGTCATCTTTGAAAGGGAGTTAGGTAATACTCTTCATCTTAATGATGTTCTCTATGTTCCAGGGTTGAAGAGGAACTTGGTTTTAGTAGCTATTCTTGAGGATAAAGGATATGATGTCACCTTCAGCAGAGGTAAGGCTTACCTCCAGCACTTGGCTTCTGGATGTAAGAAGCAGACAGGTGTAAGGGTGAAAAATCTCTACAAATTACATGTAGAGACTGGTGCAGCATTGAGCATCAAGGCAAGATGTGAAGATGTAGGTGAATTTTGGCACAGACACATGTGACACTTGCATCACGGGGCATTGAAGATTCTTTAGAAAATTTCCACAAGATTACCATAAAGATACCTTGACAAGAGTGGAGTGTGCATGGGATGCACACTTGGAAAGTCTGCCAACTATTCCTTCCATCGTCAGGACAACAGGTCCAAACGTATTTTGGAGTTGATGCATTCAAATGTGTGTGGGCCCTTCTCTTCTACATCACTGATGAGCCACAGGTAATATGTTACTTTCATTGATGATTTTTCTTAGAAAACTTGGATATATTTTATGAAAAATAAATATGAGGTCTTAAAATTTTTCATGGAGTTTAAGACTTTGGTAGAGAAGCAAACTGGGAATAAAATAAATGTAGTGAGAAGTGAAAATTGTGGATACTATATCTCCGATGGCTTCAAGCGTTTTTGTGTTAAGGAAGGTATTAGGAGAGAGTTGATAGCACCTCATAACCCTTAACAGAATGGGGTGCCTAAGAGGAAGAATAGGAGTATTGTTGGAACAACTAGAGCTATGTTACATGATTAAGATTTGCCTAGGTTCTTGTGGGAAGAAGCATGCAACACTGTAGTATTTTTACAGAACAGGAGCCCACATAAGGTGCTTGGAGGAGCTACACCAGAGGAGGTCTTTGTAGATAATAAGCCTAATGTTTCACACTTCCAAATCTTTCACACAAAATTCTACTATCATGTGTCCAAATATAACAAGAAGAAGTTGGATGACAAAACAAACAAGGGTATCTTTATGGGGTATGATGAGACATCTAAGGCATGCACGGTATATCTTCCAGGATCTAGGAAAACAGTTCTCAAGAGAGATGTGAGAATCTAGGAGGATCATGCTCTAAGATTTTCCTTAGAGCGTGAGTAGATTGCAGTACCTGAGAAGCTACTCCCTCTAAAATAGTAGGCACAACCAACACCTCAAAGTCAGCCACAACCATAGTCTAGTGGAAAGAGGGTAGCACAGTAGGATGAGGAGGAAAAACCAGGCTGAGAGCAAACATATCAGCCAAATCCAGCCACCATAGAGAGGAAGAAGGCCAAGTGGGTCGAGAGGCTGATCCAGGAGGCTCAAGAGCAGGTAGAGGCTCCTAACACCATGTTTAAGCACTATTTCCTCTTGGAAGTTTGGCAAGGTGATGGTGAGATCTTTGTGGGACAAGGCAAGTACACAACAAAGATTCTCCAGAAATTTAATATGCAATATTGCAGGCCCATGGCCACACCTACAACAAAAAACTAGAGGAAGGTGGGTGCTACTGCAACAGAGAGAGTGGATCTTAGAGTATACATGCAACTCAGTGGATCATTGATGTACTTTGTCAACACACAACTTACTATTGTTTTTGCAGTCAACCAACTAATTGAGTTAATGGTTGAACCGACCAGAGTGCATTGGGTTGTTGCACAGGTTGTGTTTAGATATCTCAGAGGCAAAATAGACTATCGATTGTGGTACAAACAGGTTCATTGAGTGAGGCTTGAGGGCTTCAATGATGTATATTGGTCAAGGAGCTCCACAGACAGGAAGAGTACTTCAGGTGGCATCTTCAGCATTGGGTCAGCTACAATTTCTTGGTACAACAAGAAGTAGAGATCAGTTGCACTCAGTAAAATAGAGGTCGAGTACATGGTCGCTAGTGAGGCAACTTGCAAGGATATTTGGATGAGGATGTTACTTGTGGGACTTTTCAGACAGATGATCAAGCCTACCATGATACATTGTGATAATCATAGTTGCATTAAACTTTCTGAGAATCCAATGTTTCATGATCTCTCAAAGCATATCAAGATCTCGTATCACCATCTTAGATACTATGTGTAAAAGGGGAGAGTCAAGCTACAATACATTCCAATAGGGGATCAGATGGCAGACATCTTGACCAAGGCATTGGTAAGAGGTCATTTTGTTCATCATAGAGATAAGTTGGAACTTGTACAAAGACCCTTCCTCACTAAGAGGGAGTGCTGAAAAGTAGCAAAGGAATGGATTCCTTGATCTTTGCCTTGATTCAAGGAATTGATTTAGAGATATTCTTAGACATCTATGAGTCCCAATGATGAGTCCGAGTTTGAGAAGTATTTTGAATTGTGCGATTTTGTGGAGGACGACTTATATATCCTCTAATGTGAGTTAAATTAGGAATTGAGTGAATAAGTGAAATTAGCCTCCTAAATTTTAGGAGGATTCGATTAACTAAGATTGTAGACTTTTGTTAACTAAAAAAGCTCCAATTCAATTCCTAATTTAGAAAAGACACTAAAAATAGCCTAATCGAAAACCTTATAAGGAGATCAAAGGCACACAATTAATCAATCAATTCTTGAGCACAAGTGAGCAAGAGATCTCATGGAGGAACAAGCCAAGTGTTCATTGTGCGAACTATTTAGGAAGGCAATTTTCTCTTTGGAGTGCGCATAGAAATAGGGGAAACCCATATTTAGTAGGAGCTTAGCCAACGATAGGAAATTGGAGATTATTTCCTAAGCTTTTGTGTTGGAAATCAGAGCCTCTAGTGCATATAGGAGAAGGAAGTAGGTCAACTATCAAGAAGAAGTTTTAGGCCTATGACAAGTAGGAAAACTCTTTTATTTTCAAATTAAAACCATATTGTATGTGTATAATATCTGTTGCTCAATTTTCTTTAATAAAATTATGAATAAAGAGAGGATTTCCCTGTTGGGTTCCCTAGAAAAATTGTGTGTTTTATTATGTAAATTTTGTGAAATTATATTTGTTCTACTATGTTGTTATTTGGTATAGAAATTATGTGTCAGTGTGAAAAGAAAATTTGTTTTCAGATTGTTCATAATAGCATATCATAATTTCTTGGAAAATCTCCAGTGAATGCCACATTAAATAAATAAATAAATACGATAAACTACCAAGAAAATGAATCCAATGTGATCTATTGGTTAAAGAAGGTGTATCTTTATCCTTGAAATAAAGTCATTCATTTGGGTAGTTCTAAAATGTATCAATACTTTACAAGAAAAATCCATGTCTAAGTTAATAACCCATATTGTGAATGTTGTCAATGTTGTCAGGATGGCATGCCAAAGACTCAAGAGTGCCTATTTGATGAAAGGGTAGCGGGTTCAAAATCCTATCAGTTATGTTTCGGCTTTCTTTGTAGCATACGTTTGTAGAAGTGTGACCCCATGAGTTAGTAGATGTCAATGTCATGTCATCAACATTCATTGATATGATAATAGGTAGGGATTCCTTAAAAAGTCTTGGTACATTAATAATAAATTTTTGAAAAGTTGACTTTGGTGAAAATTCACAGGTCTAACGGTGCCATCACAAAAATTGTGTCAATAGAATGTATAAGGACTGACATAGTTTTTTTTTTTTCAAAACTGAGATCATGTAATTTTCACATTTCTATATTTATGCCATAGTTACTATAAATATATTTTGGTTATCCTAACAATATTCAAATGCATTTGGTTTCAAAATACAATATAAAAAACCTACTACTATATAAAGACACTCGAACAAACGAGTAACACAAAAAATAAGTACATAAAAGAAAAAAACCAAAAATAGTGCCAAATGTGAGAAACAAGCCTCTACTGCATCTATCAAGTGCCCTTCATCTTTTTACAAAAGTCCACAATGTGTGAGATCTCAAGAATTATGAGGATCGAGTGCAAGAGCTTCTACAAAATATTCAAATGACTTTGGAATGAGACCTTATATTTGGAGACAAATTCCATTTCCAATGTGAGCCTCGATAGTGATAGACTCTGTTTCCAAAACAAATTCACAGAGACCTCTACCATTGTGTGAAATATGGTTCATATTCCACACAATGTCATCGTCTGCACTCTACGTTTTTGAAATGTGTGGGTCTAGTCTTACATTTATCGATTATCGGAAAACTAAACCCCAAGAATTTTTAATGGTGATTGTGTTCTTCCCATATCACACTCATAGGATCCCAACCATATCTTATCTCTTCTATTTGGAATTTTAATTTTCAACACCAATTTCCCCATGTTTCTCTTTCGCACTCCCTTGAATTGTTGCTACTCTATGCACTGTGGAGCATAATCAGCTTCTTTGTTATGCATTGTATACATATATACCTACAAGATAAGATAATGCATACAATAAACATCCAAAGCATGGATGGAATTAAAAAATGAGTTAAATAAGATGTAATAAAGCTTAACATAAAATATACCATGGTCTTAAGTTCATCGACAAACTTATTCCTCCATTATAGTATTTTAATATATGAAAATGCATCGTTCCTTGAAACCTTCTTAGCCACGAGGATGAAGAGGATGAAGGGGAGGAGACATGAAGAAGAGAAAAAGTAGAATTAGGGCTAGTACTAGAAGTGTTGCTCATTGAATGATGGTTAATTGAATAATGATTCACTACTCCCGCATTCAAAAGGTAATGACCTTTGTGGGTGCCCATTGTTGCTTGCAACATCCCTGCTCTCTTTCAACATTCACTATCTGACACTGAAGAGAGAGAGTGAATTGAGGTTTTGTTCCTGCCATAGTTTCACCCATTCCACTCTTCAATGCCCCCAATTTTCTTGTTCCACCTCACAACTCTGCTTTACAAAAATGAAAAAGCATGCGCATGGTTATCCTCCGGGAACCTAAAATAAAAGACCCTAATCGAAATCTATAAAATGCATTCAACCTTTGGGATTAATTGAAATATAGCAAATGAATTCATTCAAAATTTTAGATGAATACGTTACGGTCCAGACGGATAGAGTCTGATGGGATGATTACCTTACGGTCTGGTAGGACAGAGTAGAAATAGTCTTTGAAACTATGAAATTTTGAACTCCCACCAATGCGTAATGCGTAGAGGATAGAGTCGAAACAGGCTTTGAAACCATCAAATTTTAAATTCCCACCAAATTAATAATGTTAAATTAATAAATGTTTGGATGGAAATATAAAATAAAATAATGTTAAATTAATAAATGTTTAGAGGTAAATATAAAAGAAAAAAGTAAAATCGAAATCACTTATTAAAAAAGATGAAGAGGGAAACAAAGAGGGCTCTACGAAATCTTAATTGGGTGACAAATGGGTAATGAAAGAGAGAATGTTATAGTTTATAATAAGGAAGATTTCACACATTAAATGACTTTTGAATAATCTCTTTTATTTTTTTTAATTTTTGTTCTTTATTTTGAAAAAGGTGGCTTAGGCTGTTAGAAGGAAGAGATCACTCACATTATATATATTTTTAATAGTTTTTCTAAGTTTTAGTCATTTTATTTATATATATATATGTGTATATATATATATATTTATTTATGATTATTATTGATTTTTATAATTATTTTTATTTTCTATGTTGTTAAGAAAATTTAAACAAATACCCAAAAATCTCTCTAAACTAAAATGATTAAACAACAAAAGACTAATAGATGATGATATAGAGATATGAAAATAAATTCTTAGACAATTAGAAGAAGATGAAAAGATCACAAGTGAGACTGTAACAGGAAGAGTGTACCTCAAGATACTAGCACGCATGGTGGAGGATTTATATCCCTTGCACTTTGTAAATTGTTACTTTCATATAACTAGATGGAATTATTTGATTAGTTTAATTTTATTTTATTATGGTCTTCTAGATTAATAAATGCTGATTGTGAAAACTGACCGCTTCCCTATGTTCGAGTATTTACTGTGCATTAATACACATCTCTTCTAATTTTATGTATAATTATATATTTAATTGTTAAAAACAAAATTGGGGTGAAAATGTGGTGGTGGTGATAGTCGTTAAGAAGAATCGTGTGTGTTTATATGTACATTGAATAAATTAGGAGGCTTTCAAATCACATATGATGCTTACACGTGTATAAAGAGCACATTTAGCCAGGTTTGAGGGTATATTTGACACGTATTATAAGGTATATGAGGGGGGAAATGGTTTTAGTGCTAGTGATCTAGTCGCACAAAAGAACCCATAAATTTGCACTAATTTGGGATATCCCCAAGATTCAATAAGTAATCTAAAGTGAGAGAATGCATTGCTCAAATGGCAATAGAAACAACCCTCTAGTGTTAAACTCTAGAGACAAAAGGGTATTCAAAATTTTAACATTGTAGATGGATTCAAAGACCCCTTTGTCTCTAAATTTTAACACTGCAGATGGATTCAGATACCCCTGTCGTGAAATGTGATACTTCGGTATCAAAATTGCAATTTTCCATTTCCGAAGTGACACAATTAAAAATTACTAACATAGATGATTAATTCATAAACTTTTTTTTTCTTTGGTTGTATTTTTATTCTTGGACTATAATAGTCATTTACGTTAATCATTATTAATTTTATCACTTATTATGTAATAATATATTTTAGTCCTAGACTAAATTAGTAATTTAAGTTAGATACTTTTAGTTTAGTCACTTATTATCTAGTTGTATATTTTATCCCTAGACTAAATTAGTCGTTTAAGTTAGTCATTTTTAGTTCTGTCACTTAAAATTTCTCAAATTTAGTAGTAATTCACTTGAAATAATTGTGGTGACTAACATTTTTAGTCACCTACTCACTAATTTCATCATTTTATAATAGTTGAGGTTTCCCATTATTTCTAGTTTGTTGATCAGATGATCGTTCCTCGAGAGTTGAATTTTTCTTTTTCTTCGCTTTCCCCTTTTTCTTGCTTCTGGGTGCTTGTCACTTTTTCCTTTCTCAGATGACACAACATGAATTTCATAAGAATATGTAGGGTCAAATGCAATATAGTTGTGTTTACTTGCAGACCCGATCATACCGTAGTCAACATGAGAGTCCTTGGATGGAGGAGGAACAGTAAGATTAGATTGCAACGTGTTTGGAATTTTCTTGTAGTGCGTGATAGACTGAGTATAATTCAAATCTAAGTATTGGACATGTGCAATAAATTTCTCTTCAATGACGACGCCACCTTTAGATACATCCTCGATGATAGATGGTAGCAAGGACTTAATAAACCACTTAGCAAGGAGTTGATCAGGAACAAATGTTTTTACCATTATACGATGATGACGTCGCTCATGAATATGATCAGAAATGTGAGTAGCAGTTGTATTTTTAAAACTGGTTAGCAGTTTCATTCCAGTTTCATATCATATGGGTAACTGGAAGTGGTTCAAAAAGGTAGTGGCTAAGGTAGTGAAATTATCAAATGAAGCTCATGGTAGTTCAATGTACCACTTCACGGCTAGACCAGTGAGCATACATTGGAAAAGATGTAGTCAAACAAAGTCATCATTTAAGGAGTTGGATGAGCACCACAGAGATAATTCATAGCATGCGTTAATGTGTCTTCTCCAAGGTTTCCATTGAATTTAGGAATGTCGGATGGTAAGTTATGTGGTATCACCAGCCACCAAGGAAAATAGTTGATGGGGTCGTTGGTAGGCCGTTTTAAATAAGGTAATTCTAAAGTTGCGATAAAGGGAAACTGTCGATTGAAGTTAGGTTGAGCATAACCAGGATATGATGGAATTTCTTGGGAAATAGGCCTTTGAGCACTAGCATATGGCATTTATTTCTAGTAACCTGGATAGGGGTTGTTTTTATGACCAAAATCTTGAGGGATCTGTTGACCAAGACCTAGATAAGCTAGTTATTGTTGTAATTGTTGTTGTGGCATTTGAGGCTGTGGCTTCCAAGGTGATTGCCCACAAATATTATAGCCCAAACCAGAATATCTTGGACCTAGTTGTGAATAGATAAGACCTGGTTGTGTCTGTGACATCCCATAAAAGGGTAATCCAGCTTGTGAATGAAGTATTTCAGATACAGGTGGTTACTGTAAACCAGCCAAAGGAGTTGGAGTCTGAGGGCCCAAAACTTGAGGGTAAAGGGTTGAAGGACCCACTTGAGATGGTTGAGGTACATCAATATGAGCCTGTAACAAGGGTAAAGAAGTATTAACAAGTGGAGTAGATGTGGGTGAAATAGTTTGAGCCAGTTGATACGAATGCACAATCGTTTGTGGTTGAACGAGAAGGATAGGCTACCATTTAGGAAAATAGTCATTCCAACATTTGGGTGACCATAAAATGACAAAGTATTGTCAAAATGGGTGACCATAGGTTTCCTCCCAACATGAGGAGTATAATAATATGGAATATATTTCTCTCCAAATGGTGGGAGTCTAGTTGAGATTGTACTGGATGGAATGTACCTAGATGGATGAGCTTGATGTTGCATTGAAGATGTGTATAAAGGATTAAGTCATTCAACACTCATTAGAGATGTACCAGATATAATATCAAATTATGACATGGGTGATGTCCATGGGTTTGAGGATTCACCAAAGTAGGTTCCAGATAATTATTGGTAACCCAGTGGGACAGAAGGACCACCATATATATGTGACTCTGGTGATGTAAACATCGATGGAGTAGCAACAATATATGTTATCGCAACTGTAACAGACTATACAGTCAGAGATGTTGACCCATCCATGGCCAAGCGACCCAGTGTGTACCCTATAGGATCTACGAGAACTCGAAGTGAAACTAGATGAAAAGAATCAGTGTAAGTCAACCGAGGAATAGTCTCATAAATATAAAGCCCTAGTCCAAAATGGGTTGGAGTTGAAGGGCGAGTTTCTTGTTGAGGTTATTCCTCAATCAAAATCAAACTAGGTGGAAGGATTTTTTCCGTCAGGCCCGAGATATATTTCAAGTGGTTGATTGTGCAATATGGGAGACTCAATGGCTACGATCGACTGTGGAGAGACTGATACAGGATCATTAGGTTTGTTCTACTTCGAGATTTGGATGTTTTGGTAAAAGAATGATAGGATCCGGATCGACATCCAATTGAACAACGTCAGGTTCGGGAGGCATGGTATCACTAATTGGATGGATCATGTCCACAGGTAGCTGTGAGGACTCCATTTCGATGATAGTGGATGAACCAAGATGTGTAGAAATGACTTGAGATGACTCTATTATATGTGATGAAGATGACGCACCAAAGGTGATGGTACTAGTTTCGGTAAAATGAGGTTGCCTTCGCCGACCATAAATGGCTTCTAGTGGTAAAGGTGGTTTAAGTTCTATTATACCCGAATGATGGGGAAAGGGATGTTATTCTTCCATGATGATTGATTGATTTTATTACAAAAACAAATAAAGAAATAAAAGGGTAATACTAGGAAAAAGTTTTACCAAGTAATTGTGAACTGCAGAATACCTCCTGGTGAACCAAGAAGGACAGGCAGGCAATCTCCCTGAATGTTGTGTTCACTGTATCACAAGTTACAAGGTGGGCGACTCGGTTACCTATGGATGGTAAGCAACCTAAATTTTTCCTCCCAAATATACCCGAAGGTATGTGAAGACCCAAGTCCGTATTAGCATTGTCTAATGTGAAACCACACAGTTAGAGCACCCCCTTATACTTTTCGTACTAGAACACCACCCTATATACCCGAAGGTATGTGGACGAGCTTCGATATACTTACGTATGTGGATTTTTATTTCACACTCGGAATGTATCGCAGACAAGTTAACGACATATGTTATGTTTAAGGACGCTGGAACGTGTCTCTAACCTAGAAATTCTAAATGTTATCGTTAATATTACAATGCTTTATTAAGTTCATTGAGGAAAATTTTATGTTAATCTTGTTTAAAATTTTATATTTTAGGTCCACCACGTGATGTAATGAGAAATTCCTAAAAATGAAAAATAAAGGATAAGCAAACTTTTCAATTTAGCCTTTTCAATGAAAATCCTAGCTACTAAGGGGAAAGAGAAATCATATTTTGAGCATACAACTAAAAGCACAAATTAAATGAAAATTTCCCTAACTTTTTCCTATGCAACACACACAATTCTCTAGATGCCCATGCATGTTTTTCTTTTCAGCTCCCTTTAATGTGAATGAGAGAAAGGAAAATAAAGGCACAAATAAATCAAACAGTTTTTTTCTTTTGAGAAACGAGGAATGAAACAATAATTTCTCTTATGAAAATGAAGAATGAAACTACAGTTTTCCTACAGGAAATGAGGAATGAAACATCAATTTCCTTTTTGAAAACATAACTGATCTAATGTAAAAATTATCTACTCTCAATTTTATTTTCCAATGATAAAGAAAAAAGCTAATAAAAATTGAACAAATTACTTTTCAAAGGAGGAAGAATAGGAAAATTTACTGGTCTCTAAGAGAAATCATAAATCAGAGAATATAGTAGAAAATTGGCTGATACTGAAAGAAAAGACAAATTTTGATGGAATTTGGTTGGTTGAGGGGGCAACGCAGACTCTAAGGGGATACAATATGTTGTAGAGCAACCCTGAATGATACACAGTGCACTGCAATGCACTGTACCATGAACAATAGTGCGTTGGGCGCAACTAAGTTTGGGAAACAAGCAACGAAACACACTTCTAATGCAATTTTTTCATTCAAATGATTGATAAAATAATGTAGATGCTACTGATGATGGTAAACAGAGGCAGAAACACCAAGAATGATGGGATACTCCCTAGTGGAGTCGCCAATTTGTTATACAGAATTTTAATC
Organism: Pinus albicaulis; assembly: GCA_034641835.2. Lineage (NCBI taxonomy): Eukaryota > Viridiplantae > Streptophyta > Pinopsida > Pinales > Pinaceae > Pinus > Pinus albicaulis. Next base: position 1,031,740,720 of record CM076582.1, read on the forward strand.
TACGGATAAACTAAATTCCCTTAGTATGGTGTTCCTACACTCAAAAAAACAGAAAAAAGAAAACTAATATTTTCTCTAAGACAAATATATATACATAAAGGAAAGAAGCCTACTTGTGATCCTTTTCACTCTCCTTCTCCTTCTATCTTTGTTGTCATCGCTCTCAATCCAACTCAAGTCACTAGATCGATCCCTGCAATCAAAGGCAAAGAACAAGAAACAACATACAAATAAACAATTATCTACTTATCTTAATGAAATCAAACCGATTAGATATGATAATACATACATATTCAAGAATACATTTCACAAGATATAAACATAGGTATGAGAAAATGAACAAATGTCTTTATTAAGAAAGTGGGAGGAGAAGATTACAACCAATAGGTCGATTTGTCATCAACCTTCCCCAGCTTCATTCCAGCATCATCTTAGCAACATATCAATACTTCCAACTCTTATTAATTGAGAATCCAACAGCATAAATTTGCGCAAAATTCTTCCTCCCTAACACTTAGATGAGTGCTCAATTTATAGGGAAATTGAAGGTAATTTCTCATTAAAAGGAATTGAATGGCTTTATAAGAATAGGTGAGAAATGTTTCCAAGTTCATAGGTGGTGGATGGACACTTGTATTCAAAGTATGGCACATATGGACTCTTCTAGAAGGAACTAGCCCTGTGGAGATTCCCGTAACAATGATGATTTCGCTCCTAGGAGACCAACGCACCCTTGAGTGTCGGGAAGTGCACTGCAGTGCACCCTTGCATGGAGGTAGTTGCACTACAATGTAGTTAGTCCCTTGCAAAGGAGCGTTGGTGATTCAATGGGTCATATAATATATGCTTCAAACCTTGGAAATCTCACAATTGAAGCCATAAAAGGAATTTCTTCACTTAGGGCATATAACAGCTGAATTTAAGGGGATGATAGACCATATTCATTGGTCCTGGGGGATGATGCACAATTTGACTAGGTCTTGGGGGATGATGCCCAAATTGACTTATAAGAGTTTGAACACATGAGTTTTTTTTTTTGGGTCACGTACTTTAAAGCATTGTGGTTTCTCCACAAATACTTCTTCCTTGAGGAATCCATATAGAAAAGTAACATTCTCATTCATTTGGTGAGGGTACCATCCTTAGCTAGTAGCTAGAGCCACCATAGGTCGAATGGTTGTATAAAGGGCAAGGGGTGTAAATATTTCATCATAGTCTATTCCCTCTTTCTGAGCTAACCCTTTGGCCAAAAATCTAGCTTTATATTTTTGAAAGCTACCATCAACACCATGTTTAATTTTATACAACCATGTAAAAGATACAATAGATTGACCTTGTTTCCTTGGAATCACTTCCCATACATCATTATGAATGCTGGACTCATATTCTTCAGTCATTACATATTTCCACACTTGATCTTTCACTTCTTCTTCAAAACTACATGGTTCAAGCTTGAATAATGTTGCTCATGGTTACCACGTATTCCCGAAACTAGCATGGTTTCTTAATTTATCTAAAGTTTCCTCGGCGAGAAAAATGTCTATGAGCATCCTCTAAAGTGTCATGAAACCATAATCATCATTTTCTAGCAGATGTAGAAGGATCCAAGGATTCCATGGGATCCATGGGTTCATTAGCAAGATCAGGTTCAGGCTTGGGATTTTCTTATGCATCCAAGGCATCATCTTGAAGCTTCCAACTTGGTACTATTTTCCTTTGGCACATGAAAGTAGACATGGAAATCAAAGATCCTTAAGTTTCCATTTTATTTTGGATTATATAGTACAGTGGTCTCTTTCCTAATTCCAACTTCTTTGCAAAATTTGTGAGCTCTTGTCCACCTCATTTCCACTCAAGTCATGGGATGGCTGGACACCTTCCTTAATCTTGATACAAAGTACTTGGTTCTCACATTCATCAAATGTAATTGTTTATCCCAGAACAATAGCAAGAGCAATAGTAGCAGAGTAAATAAATATAATGAAAGTATACCTGGTGATGAGTAAGGTATTTCTTTCTTTTCTAGATGTGAGAGTGACTCTTTCATTATCCTTTCACCATCTTCCTCTTAGAGTTTACTCCTCCTGCACTATTATGCACCTTGATGATCTTCAAGATCTGATTTTCTTGATCACATTCTCATCAAGTTAGTGAAATAATCATTCAAATACTCATGCAAGAAAAATAACCAATGATCTATAAAGATAAATCTAAACAAGAACAGTGGCACAACGAAACAACATAAGGCTTGAAATTATTTCGACATTGAAGGAATTTCTTAACTCCCTCATGATCTAACCTCCATAGGTTACCATTGTCCATAATTCATATGTCATTGAAAAAATAAATGCATATTCTTGATCACCGCTGGACAAACTCCATCATGATCCACTCTAATCTCAGGTATTTCAGAAACCAAATTTCTCACATGAGGTATTGATTTATAATGAAGATGAGTGAAGTCTTGGTGTCACGATTTATATTGATAATTATTTATCATGAATAAATGCATGGATTAGTCTTCCATTGATTTTATACAGATCTCCAAATCTTGATCACAGAGTGAAGGCATGTAATAAAAATTACACATTTTGAATTCATTGTCTGCAATGGTATTAGTTATAATCCATATTTTATCATTGAAAAATAGGTTAATTTAGAAAATTATCGTTCCATATTATGCAAAAGTCATGATTCTTACCTACAACTACTATTGTTAGTAAACTTTAATATAAAAATTACCAAAACCCATAATATTATGACCATTCTCTTATACTGTGGGAGAGTCAAAAACCCACTATCGTCACCATTTAATATCTATTAATTATTCTTCCATAACCTTCTATGCATTATACTTCTTTTCATGACAACACTTTCTTGCAGTTGCATAAACAGAAATAAAAATACTCTTTACATTTTCTTGCATTAACAAGTACCAAAACAACAATTATTAAAAAAATGCAAAACCTTAATTACTATCTGCAAAATTACTATCATATCTTGGGTTCCTTGAAATCTTGGAAAAAATAGTATCAGTAAAAAGTAGAATTTTAGCTATAAAATTCAGTAGTAAGATTTCAGTTGTAAATTTCAGCAATAAAAAATGAGATATTTCAATAGAAAATGTGCAACAGGTATAAGGAACAACAAGAGATATTAAAAAAAAAAAAATTGCAAATAGAGTAGACAACAAGAGATATTTCAGCAGAAAACGAGTTTCTAATTCCAACATAGGGAGGAATAATGCCAAGTAGGTTGAGAGACTGATCAAGGATGCTCTAGAGAAGGTTGAGGCTCCTAGTAACATGTTTGCACAAAGTAAACAACCACATAGGTGCACAAGTTTTATGGCATTGATGACATAGTTGGTGTACATTGAGCCTTCTTCTTATGTGGAGGCACCTTCTTAACATGTTTTGGAGGATGCCATGGTGGAGGAGTATTCCTCTATAATGAATAATTATATTTGGGAAGTTATTCCATGACGTGAGGAGAAAATCGTAGTTGGATCTAGATAGGTGTACAAGTTGAAGCATGAATCACATGGGAATGTGGATAAGTTCAAGGCCAAGTTTGTGTCCAAAGGATTCTCACAAATTAAGGCCATAGACTATTAGGATAACTTTTCCCCGATAACACAATATTCATCCATCAATACTATTCTAGCACTTTCATCATAGATGGGGTGGAAGATCCACTAGATGAACGTGAATATAACACTCCTAAATGGAGTTGTTGAGGAGGATATCTATATAGAGAAACTAGATGGGTTCGAGTAGTTAAATAGAGACAAACGTGTGCACGCTGAAGAGATCTATATATAGGCTCAATTCAGCTCTAAGAGAAATTTACACCCAGATTGACAGCTACCTTTGAGTGTTGGGCTTCACTAAGAATGAGGCATATGCCAAATTGTACAACATCATGGTTGGAGGGATTCCACTCATTCAAGTTCTCTATGTCGATGACCTTATATTGACTGGAGTTGAGAGCTTGATCCAGGATTACAAGGAGGACCTTACAAAGGAGTTTGGGATGAAGGATATTGGTCTTGTGCACTATTTCCTTGGCTTGGAGGTTTGGCAGGGTGTTAGTGAGATCTTTTTGGAACAGGGTAAGTACACAAAAAATATTCTTTCGAAATTTCATATGCAATATTGTAGGCCCATGGCCACACCTATAGTCACAAACTAGAGGAAGGTGGGTTCTAGTACAATAGAGCAAGTGCATCTTAGAGCATACATGCAACTCATTTGATCGTTGATGTACTTTGTCAACACACGAATTGATATTTGTTTTTCAGTAAACCAACTAAGTCAGTTCATGATTGAATCACCCAGAGTTCATTGGGTTGCTACAAAGCATGCGCATAGATATATTAGAGGCAGAAAAACTATGGATTTTGGTACAAACATGTTGATTGAGTGAGGCTTGAGGGCTTCACTTATGTAGATTGGGCAGGGAGCTTGTTGGAAATATGATGCAGAGTGTTGTCCTTGATGGCAACCCACTAAATGAAGATGAAGACATGCGACTGTTGACATGTGTTGTCCTTGATGGCAAACCACCTGATGAATTTATTCTTGACTTGATGGACTTGGTAAATGATGTAAATCTGATGTGATATGATGTTTGTTAACAATATGATGCTAAGTGTTGTCCTTGAAAGGCAACCCACTTGATGAAGATGATGACAACCTACTTGATGAAGTTATGCTTGAGAGAATATGTTCCTGATGAAGAAAATATGATGTATCTACAGTGTGTACAAAAGGCAATGAAGAAAGGAATTCAGAATGAGCTCAAAGTATGATGAAAAGAGTATGTTTCAAGGTATACGCGGATTGTCCTAGGGGAAGTCGCGTATGCACGTGGAAAATAACGTTCCAAGTCGCGTATGGGCAAAAGCGCTCAAAAAGTGCAAAACCAAGGGTAACCACCATGGTATTGACCCATTGTATTGGGTAATGATCCACCTAATTGACCCCGTCCAGGTAGTTTTGGGCTCATGGTATTGTTTTGGCCCAAGGTATTGAAAAAGGGGCTCATGGTATTGAAAAGGATAAACCTATATAAGGAGAAGAAATTCATTGTGCAAATAATAAGTAAGTGCAAGATGTCTGAGCTTGAATGAATACTTCTCTCTGAAGTAGATCTGAATGGAAAGGGTTACACTTGAAGATAAATCTGAATGTATGATGCACCAATGATGAAGAAGGGGATCTAGATCTGAAATGCACTTGTATCCACTAGATCTGCTTATGGAAGGCCCAGATCTGTGATGAGGCGAACATCTAGGCGAACATCTGTCTGAAGAAAAAGGGTAGATCTGAACTGAATATCTGATCTGATGAAGTATGCTGCTCTGTAATGATTGAAGATCTATACGCTACTTTGTCGCGGAGGAAGCACGTATATACGCGGCTTCAACGAAGATAAAGCGCGTATGCGCAATAAAATATACACTGAGGTATACGCTGGTTTGTGTGGATGGAAGCGCGTATATACGCGACATCAGTGAAGGGAAAGCGCGTATGCAAACTAGGGTTTGCTGAAGCAAGGGGTATGAAATATCTGATCTATTCTGCTGTGTTTCTGCTATCTGATCTGTGTTGATAAGTATCTGTTGGTGATGTATGTTTGTGCTTAAAAGTAAGGAAAGGGTCTAGTCTGGAAATATGATGAAATGTGGCCTGCAAATGGTGTTCTATTGAAGTTGTTGGATCCAGTGTGAAAATTGATGAAACGTGGTCCAAGGTGGTGCTGAAGGTTGTAGCCTTCAGTCAGGGGGTTGTAGCTCCCTTCCAGGTGAGGCTGGTAAACGAGATCGGGGGGTCGTATCTCCCTTCCAGGAGAGGCTGGTAAACGAGTCAGGGGGTTGGAGCTCCCTTCCAGGAGAGGCTGGTAAACGAGCGCAGGTGGGTGCCTGCGTGCTGGTCAAGTCTGCGCCAGCACATATGTTGTAAGATGTTTTCTCTATAATAAAATATTGAAGGCTGAGCAACTGCAGCGGTGGTTTTCTCCCGACTTGGGTTTCCACCAAAAAATCTTGGTGTTCATGTGTGATGCTTTGTGTGATGGTTTATTCTGTTCTTACTGCACATTTTTACTGTTTATAGAACATCTAATGAATGAATGATGGAATGTTATAAGTGAAGAACTAATGGCATAATTAGATCTCTGTGTATACGCGAGTTTTATGAAGGATATCCGCGTGTATATGCTACTTGGCTTTAGCAAAGTAGCGTATGGGTTTTAAGGAATGAAAAAGTAAAAAGTTTTGAATATACAGTAAATACTGATTCACCCCCCCCCCCCCTCTCAGTATTTTTCCCAACAATTGGTATCAGAGGGTGGTCCTTCTGCAAAAGCTTGATCGCTTGAAGGAGATCCATCGCAATGGGAAGTCAAGAAGGAGTGATGTCTATAAAGCCACCTCTATTCAATGGAAGCAATCTGATATTCTGGAAGGTACAAACAAAAGCGTATCTGCAAAGTCTTGGTGCAGATGTATGGGCAATCGTGCAAGAAGGTTATCAATACCCGACAAATATTCCTACTGATGCAGCTGAAAGAAAGAAGTATGAAATCAATGCCAAAGCAGTGAATGTCTTATTGGGAAGCATGTCTCAATCAGAATTTGCTAAAGTGATGCAGCTACATTCAGCAAAAGAAATATGGGACAAAATCATTCTAAGCTATGAAGGAGACACAAAGGTAAAAAGTGCAAAACTCCAAACTCTTAGAATTGAATATGAAAATTTGAAGATGCATAGTGATGAGAGTGTTGCTAGTTTCTTTCTTCATCTGGATGATATTGTAAATCGAATGAGAAATTTGGGTGAAACCATAACTGATACTACTCGGTGGAAAAGGTCTTAAGATCCTTGACTTCAAAATTTGACTCTAAAGTTTCAGCTATTGAAGAAAGGCAAGATCTGCAAACTCTTACTATTGTTCAATTACATGGTACTCTGACTGCTTTTGAAATGAGACAAGGAGGTCCTTCTCAAATAAGAGAAGCTTCTTTTAAGGCATCTACAAGAGGAAAAGAAAAGGAAGTTGTCAAAGAATCCAGCTATATATCCGATGAAGAAGAAGCGAATTTCGTGAGAAAGCTCCAACTAGGTACTGGAAGATTCAAAGGTAAGCTTCCCTTCAAATTTTTTGAGTGTGGAAAAGTTGGTCATTATGCTGCTAAATGTCCTTATAGAGAAAAGCATGGTAAAGGGAAACAATTTGAAAAGAGAAAGAGTTATTATGCAAAAGAAGATGATGATGAAGTATCCAGTGAAGATGAAGAAGATTCTGACCAAGATCTAAAAGTGCTCATGGCTAAGAAGCAAAAGAAGAAGGCTACTCGAAACAAGAAGATACCTCATAAATCATGTATAGCAAAAATTGAAGAAGATGAACCAGGTATTAATCGTTGTTCTTGTCTCTCACTTAACTGCATGTGCAATGATTATGATAGTGAAAGTGACAGTATGGATCCAGAAGTTTCTGACGAAGCTCTACAAATACTCATGGCAAATAAGGAAAAGAAGAAGGCCACTTGTAATACTCTTCTTTGTGCAAACAATAGTGAAGATACCGAAAGTAAAGTTGTGGATCTACAAGAAGCTCTCAAGACTAAAGTTGAAGAACTACAAAGTTCAACTAATAAACAAGAAACTATCTACAAAGAGATGACCTCTCAAATGAAAGATCAAATAGAAATGTTGAATGGACAGGTGGACAAGTATCAAAGGTTTCATACTTATGCATCCAAACGAATTAAAGAACTAGAAGCAGATCTTGAAAAATCAAGCAAGAAGAATGAAGGACTTGAAGCTGCAATCATCTCTCTACAAGCAGATCTAGAAGCATCAAGTGAGAAAAATGAGGAACCTCTACAATCATTTGAAAAGGAAGGACTTCAAGCAGAAATCATTTCCCTCAAAGAAGACCTGGACAAATCAAATAAGAAGAATGAAGGCCTTGAAGCAGAAATCATCTCTCTCAAAAGGGTTCTGGAAAAATCAAACAAGAAGAATGAAGAGCTAGAACAAACATGTGAAGAAAATGAAAATTGGTTGAAAGAAGAGATTCTAAATCTGAAGGATCAAGTAGAAGATGGAAGAAAGAAAGAAGAAAGCATGACAAAGCAATGTCAAGCCTTGGAGGTTGAGGTAAACATTCTCAAAGGTAAATTAGAAGAAAAGGTTAAACTTTTGAGGTTTCAAGATAGTACTAATATTTTGGACAATATTCTGAGTAATCAAAGGTCTCCTGCTATCAAACTTGGTCTTGGTTTCCATGAAACTGTTAAAGGAGAATCAAACTCACAAGGAAGTGCTAAAAATTCAGAGGATGTCAATGCAAAACCTGAAGTATTGAAAGAGACAAAGGGTCAACCAACAATGATGAAATCTCAAAGGAAATCAGTCTATAAGGTTGAGTGCTTTAAATGTCATAATTATGGGCATGTTGCAGCAAATTGCAGGAGCAGATCATTTCAGACTCAAACTAACAGATCCTACATAGAAAGGTACTCTGGTTTCTTCAAGGGATATTGTTTTTCATGTAACAAGTATGGACATAAAGCAGGTGATTGTAAAAGAGATACTCATTATGATTCTTATGTTTATTTCTCTGGCCACATGAGATGTTATGCTTGTAACAAGTATGGACATGTAGAAAAAGAATGCAGGATGAACAGATCTGGGAAAGCGGACAATTTTCAGCACATAGTTGGAAATCTCAAACAAATTTGGAAAAGGAAGGAGGACCAATCAGAAACGTAGGGATTTCTGACCCTACTGCAGTCATCCGCTTATGAATCTAATTTTTCTTATTGACTGCAGCAATGATGTGGGATACATTATGAGATTTAGTAATGTATCATCACAGGGGGAGCAATGCATGATGACTCTCATGGTTGATTTGATTATTCTGGATATGTTTACTTCTGACAGCGCATCTGATGTGGAAAGGACAGGTACAGGAGGTACAAACTCAGGGGGAGATAAAGGAATGTGAAAATTTTCTATGTTTCACTTTCCATGCGCGGGTTCTATTCACAAAAGTCGCGTATACACGCGAGTTCCAGCTGACACATCCGCGTATGCATTGATGATAAGGAAATTTATCTGATAGCTGAAGATCTGGAGCAGAGGTCCAGGGGGAGCATCAGTTTGACTACTGATGATTGCACTGTTAGCATCATTCTGGTTATACTCATGATAATGAAATGATACATGGGTTCTTGTGTTTAAGATTATGGATGAAGCCTGGTTGCTTTATGATGAAGAGCATTCGTTGTTGAGATGAAAGTCTTATAATTCAGAAATGAGGACAGATCATGCAGAGATTGTTGCTGATGACTTGTTGTTGAAGGTACTTCAGATTGCACAAGCTAAGGAAGAGAACTGGTTTAGGGGGAGCAGCAGGTTGAATACTAATGATTGCATTGTTGGCAATATGACTGTTTATTCTTGGTTTTTGTGATACTCATGCTCAAATGATGATGACTTGGTAGATGGATTATTATGATGAGATTTTGAGCCCTGGTTGATGATAAGTATCTTTTCTGCTCACACATGGATGATTTGGATGTCGTTTGATTCAGAAATAAGAATAGATCATGCAGAGTTTGTTACTATGGTTAAGATCTTTTTCCTACATATGTTACTTCATGTTAAATCTTGAAGATCATGGTAATATTGGACCACATGGATGATTTCTTGACACATATTTGAAGATGTTGTTCTGGTATGATAATCTCTCTTGGAAAGAATGTATTGATGCTGCACAGAATATGAAGACTTGGTTACTAATGCGCTTATGCTACCACCATTGGATGATGCTCGAAGACACAACTACATTGTTCTATCTATCTGTAGTCTAGGGAAGCATTTGATTTTCACAAACTGAAGCTGAAGTTGTCTCAATCTGTCAAAAGAACAAATCTACATTAATTTAGAAGATGGCATTGGGATACGCGGGTTTCCTGAAACACAGTCGCGTATATACGCTAGTTCCTGCACAGAAAACCGCGTATGTTTGGTTGCTGACAATTTTTGGTTGGTTTAGCTCTCTTTAGCACAGCTGCAGTGCTGTTTGGTATCTCTGATACTGTTTGGTATCTCTGGTGGTGTTCCAGTCCTCATAAATCTGTTTCTATTGTTTTGATGAATATGCCTTGATGATTTGTTGGTGAAAATGTTCAGGATGCACAAACTAAGGGGGAGCCTTAGTCATATGAAAATGATGCATGGATGCACAGATTCAGAGGGAGCATTAGCGTTGCTGAGTATAATGCATTGTTGGCATTATGATGGTTCTGTTATATGATCTCTCTTGAGGTCTTCTTGGTATTGGTCATGAAAAGTCATATTTGTAGTTTGATGAAAAGGTCTTGTTGAGACTCATGTTGTAAAATTGTAATATTCAGTTATGTAAGGACTTGTCAATTTTGTAAACCCACTTGGTTGGGTAGCTGAGTCAAATTTTGTAAAACCCACTTGGTTGGGTAGCTGAGTCAAATTTGTAAACCCACTTGGTTGGGTAGTTGAGTCTCATATGTAAATCCACTTGGATGGATAATTTATGTAAGTATGAGTCTTTGGTGATAGGAAGTTCATAGAGTCATGTACTTCATTGACAAATATGTTTTGAAGATTCAGCATGAACTCAGGGGGAGCTTGGCCACTTCAGCACATATCAGATCTGCAGAATGTTTCATGAGGAGAAAAGGGGGTGAGAGTGTTGGTTTTGATTCACCCTTTGCCCTTGATGTCAAAGGGGGAGAGTGACATGGTGTTTGAATGATGCCAAAAATGGAGAAAGTGACATGACTAAAATGGAGAGAGTGACATGGTAAAAATGGGGAGAGTGACATGGTATCATTGTATTCTTAATGTACCTATCTGCTATGGTAACCAAACACCATCGTGGTTGCCATCAAGTCCAAAGGGGGAGATTGTTGGAAATATGATGCAGAGTGTTGTCCTTGATGGCAACCCACTAAATGAAGATGAAGACATGCGACTATTGACATGTGTTGTCCTTGATGGCAAACCACCCGATGAAGTTATTCTTGACTTGATGGACTTGGTAAATGATGTAAATCTGATGTGATATGATGTTTGTTGACAATATGATGCTGAGTGTTGTCCTTGAAAGGCAACCCACTTGATGACGATGATGACAACTTACTTGATGAAGTTGTGCTTTATAGAATATGTCCTTGATGAAGGAAATCTGATGTATCTACAGTGTGAACAGAAGGCAATGAAGAAAGGAATTCAGCATGTGCTAATTCTATGATGAAAAAGAGAATGTCTCTAGGTATACGCGGATTGTCCTAGGGGAAGTCGCGTATGCACGCGGAAAGGAACGTTCCAAGTAGCGTATGGGCAAAAGCGCTCAAAAAGTGCAAAACCAGGGGTAACCACCATGGTATTGACCCATTGTATTGGGTAATGATCCGCCTAATTGACCCCGTCCAGGAAGTTTTGGGCTCATGGTATTTTTTTGGCCCATGGTATTGAAAAAGGGGCTCATGGTATTGAAAAAGGATAAACCTATATAAGGAGAAGAAATTCATTGTACAAATCATGAGTGTGGGTGCAAGATGTCTGAGCTTGAATGAATACTTCTCTCTGAAGTAGATCTGAATGGAAAGGGTTACACTTGAAGATAAATCTGAATGTATGATGCACCAATGATGAAGAAGGGGATCTAGATCTGAAATGCATTTGTATTTGCTAGATCTGATTATGGAAGGCTTAGATCTGTGATGAGGCGAACATCTAGGCGAACATATGTCTGAAGTGAAAGGGTAAATCTGAACTGAATATCTGATCTGAAGAAGTATGCTGCTCTGGAATAATTGAAGATCTATACGCTACTTCGACGCGGAGGAAGCGCGTATATACGCAGCTTCAGCGAAGAGAAAGCGCGTATGCGCAATAAAATATACACTGAGGTATACGCCGGTTTGTGTGGACGGAAGCACGTATATACGCGAAATCAGTGAAGTAAAAGAGCGTATGCAAACTAGGGTTTGCTGAAGCAAGGGGTATGAAATATCTGAGCTGTTCTGCTGTGTTTATGCTATCTGATCTGTGTTGATATGTATCTGTTGATGATATATGGTTGTGCTTAAAAGTATGGAAAGGGTCCAGTATGAAAATATGATGAAATGTGGCCTGCAAGTGGTGTTCTATTGAAGTTGTTGGATCCGGTGTGAAAATTGATGAAACGTGGTCCAAGGTGGTGCTGAGGGTTGTAGCCTTCAGTCAGGGGGTTGTAGCTCCCTTCCAGGTGAGGCTGGTAAACGAGATCGGGGGTCGTAGCTCCCTTCCAGGAGAGGCTGGTAAACGAGTCAGGGGGTCGTAGCTCCCTTCCAGGAGAGGCTGGTAAACGAGCGCAGGTGGGTGCCTGCGTGCTGGTCAAGTCTGCGCCAGCACATATGTTGTAAGATGTTTTCTCTATAATAAAATATTGAAGGCTGAGCAACTGCAGCGGTGGTTTTCTCCCGACTTGGGTTTCCACCAAAAAATCTTGGTGTTCATGTGTGATGCTTTGTGCGATGGTTTATTATGTTCTTACTGCACATGTTTACTGTTTATAGAACATCTAATGAATGAATGATGGAATGATATAAGTGAAGAACTAATGGCATAATTAGATCTCTGTGTATACGCGAGTTTTATGAAGGATATCCGTGTGTATACGCTACTTGGCTTCGGCAAAGTAGCGTATGGGTTTTAAGGAATGAAAAAGTAAAAAGCTTTGAATATGCAGTAAATACTGATTCACCCCCCCCCCCCCCCCCCCCCCCCTCTTAGTATTTTTCCCAATAGAGCTCCACAGATAGGAAGAGTACTTCAGGTGGCATCTTCAACATTGGGCCAACTATAGGTTTTGGTACAATGAGAAGTAGAGATCAGTTGCACTCAGTTCAAAAGAGGTTGAGTACATGGTTTCTAGTGAGGCAACTTGCAAGTCTATTTGGATGAGGAAGTCACTTTTGGGACTTTTCAGAGAAAGGATGGAGCCTACCATGATACATTGTGATAATCATATTTGCATTAAACTCTCTGAGAATCCAATGTTTTATGATCATTCGAAGCATATCAAGATCCCATATCACCATATTAGAGATTGTGTTTAGAAGGGGATAGTCAAGCTACAATACATTCCAATAGGGGAGTAGACAACATAAATCTTGACCAAGGCATTGGAAAGAGGTAGTTTTGTTCATAATAGAGATAAGTTGGTAGTTTTATAAAATCCCTTCCTCACTAAGAGGGAGTATTGAAAGGTTTTGAAGGAATGGATTCCTTGATCTTTGCCTTGATTCAAGGAATTGATTTGGAGATATTCTTAGACAAATATGAGTTCTAGTGATGAGTACGAGTTCAAGAAGTAGTTTTCCTAGTGCGAGTTTGTGGAGAAAAATATATATATCCTCTAGTGTGAGTTAAATTTGGAACTGAGTGAATGAGTGGCGTTAGCCTCCTAAATTTTAGGATGATCCAGTTAAGTAAGGGTGTTGACTTTTGTTAACTAGAAAATATCCAATTCAACTCCTAATTTATAAAACTCACTAACAATAGCCTAATCAAAAACTTTATAATGATATCAAAGGCACACAATTAATCAATCAGTTCCTAAGCTAGAGTTTGTGAGCAAGAGTGCTTGTGGAGGGACGAGCCAAGTGTTCCTAGTGTGAATTATTGAGGAAGGAAATTTTTTCTTTGTAGTGCGCATAGAAATAGGGGAAATACATATTTAATAGGAGCTATACAATGATAGGAAATAGGATATTGTTTGCCAAGGTTTTGTGTTGGAAAATAATAGCCTGTAGTGCATATAGGAGAAGGAAGCAGGTCATCTATCAAGCAGAAGCTTCAGGCCTAGGACATGCACGAAAATTCTTGTATTTTCAGATTAAAACCTACTTGTATGTGTATCAGATATATTGCTCAATTTTCCTTAATAAAATTATCAAGAAAGTGAGTGTTTCCATGTTGGGTTCCCTAGAAAAATTGTGTGTTTTACTTTGTAAATTTTGTGAAATTATTTTTGTTCTACTCTGTTGTTATTTGGTAGAGAAATTATGTGTCTGTGTGGAAATAATTTTTTTTTTCAGATTTTTCATAATAGCAGATTATAATTTTGATGGAAAATCTACAATGAATGCCACATTAAATAAATAAATAAATATGAAAAAATTCTAAGAAAATGAATCCAATGTGATATATTGGTTAAAGAGGGTATATCTTTATCCTTGAAACAAATTCATTCATTTGGGTAGCTCCAAAACATATTGATACTTTAAAAGAAACATCTTTGTCTAAAATAAGTTAATAACCCAGACTATGAATTTTGTCAAGATTTCGTGCCAAAGACTCAAGAGTTCCTATTTGATGAAAGGGCAGCGAGTTCAAAATCCTATTAGTTATGTTCTGGGTTTCTTTGTAGCATACATTTTTAGAAGTGTGACCCCATGAGTTAGTAGATTTCCATGTCATGGCATCATCATTGATTGATATGATAACAGGTAGGGATTCCTAAAAAGTCTTGGTACAATAAAAATAAATTTTTGAAAAGTTAACATTGGTGAAACTTCACAGGTCTAACGGTTCCATCCCAAATTTTTTTTCAATAGAATGTATAAGGACTAACATATTTTATTTTATTTTTCCAAAACTGAGATCATGTAATTTTCACATTTCTATATTGATGCCATATTTATTGTAGATATATGTTGGTTATCCTAGTAATATTAAAATGCATTCGGTTTCAAAATAAAATATAAAAAAACTACTATTATAAAGAAGCTCAAACAAAAAAGTAACACAGAAAATAAGTTCATAAAAGAAAAAAAACACAAATAGTTCTAGATGTGAGAAAAAAACCTCTACTACATCTAGCAAGTGCCCTTCAGCTTTGTATAAAACTCCACGGTGCGTGACAGCACAAGCATTCTGCAGATCAAGCGCAAGAGATTTTACAAAACATTCAAATGCCTTTGGAATTTGACATTGTATTTGGAGACAAAATCCATTATCAATGTGATCCTCAATATTGATAGGCTATGTTTATAGAACAAATTCATAGAGACCAAGTGCATCCACAAACTTATTCCTCCATTACAGTATTTTAACATATGACAATGCATACTTCCTTGAAACCTTCTTAGCGACGAGGATGAAGGGCAGGAGATGGGAAGAAGAGAAGAAGTATAATTAGGGCTGGTACTAGAAGTGTTGCTCATTGAATGATGTCTCATTGAATAATGATTGACTACTCCATTGGCATTTGAAAGGTAATGGCCTCTTTGAGTGCCCATTGTTTCCTGCAACATCCCCCACTGCTTTCCAACATTCACTATCTGAAACTGAAGATACTAAGTGAATTGAGATTATGTCCCTGAAATAGCTAGACCAATTCCACTCTTCAATGCCCCCAATTTTCTATACCATTCCACTTCACAACCCTTCTTTACGAAAACGAAAAAAGCATGCGAATTTTTATCCTCCAAGAACTCAGGAGAATTTTATTAGAACACACCACATTCAAAATAAAAGACCCTAATCAAAATCTACCAAATGCATTCAGCATTTGTGATTAATTGAAATGTAGAAAATGCATTCATTGTTTGGGATTCAACATTTGATATGAATACCTTACGGTCAGTTTGATGGGATGATTACTTTACAGTTCGGCGGGATATAGTCGAAACAGAATTTGAAACCATGAAATTTTAAACTTGGACTTTGAAACCATGATATTTTAAACTCCCACTAGATTAATAATCTTAAATACTCAACAAATGAATAAATTCATATAGGGAATTATAAAATCAAAAATAAAATCGAGATCACTTTAAAAAAAATGAAGAGGGAACAAATAGGGCTCTCTGAAACCCTTAATTGAGTGACAAATGGGTAATGAAGGGAATGTTATAGCTTATAATAAAGAAGATTTCACACATTATATGACTTCTACATTGTCTTTCTTTTCTTTATTCTCTATTCTTTATTTATTTTTCTAGTCCTTTTCTTTGAAAAGAGTGGAATAGGTTTTTAGAAGGAAGAGATCACGCACATTAGATTTTTTTTTAAATAGTATTTCTATTTTATTCATTTTTTTTATATTTTTGTGTTTTTTTATTTACTTTTATAATTATTTCCATTTTTTATGAAGCTAAGAAAATTGAAGCAAATAGTAAAAAAAAGGTCTCTCTAAACTGAAATGGTTATAAAACAAAAGACTAATAGATGTTGATATAGAGATATGGAAATAAATTCTTAGACAATTACAAGAGGAGGAAAAGATCTCAATTGAGAGTGTAACATGAAGAGTCGACCTTAATATAATAGCATGCATGGTGGAAGATTTATATCCCTTGCCTTGTAAATTGTTAATTTCATATAACTAGATGGCATTTTAAATTGTTAATTTCATATAACTAGGTGAATTTTTTTATTAGTTTAATTTTATTTTATTATGTTATTCCAGATCAATAAATGTTAATTGTGAAAATGAACCACTTCCCTATGTTCAAGTATTTATTCTACATTAATAAACATCTCTTCTAATTTTATGTAAACTTATATATTTAATTTTTAAAAACTAAATTAATGTGAAAATTTAGTGGTGGTGATATTCATTAAGAAGAATCGTGTGTGTTTATATATACACTGAATAAATTAGGAGACTTTCAAATCACATATGATGCTTACAATTGTATAAAGAGAACATTTAACTAGGTTTAAGGGTACATTTTATATGTATGATAATGTATATGACAGGGAATAGTGATCTAGTTATTATCACTCAGGTTTTCCTTGAAGTTGTGGAAGAGGAAAGTATACCCGAGGTAACCACAAACCAACTTTCAGATGCAGAATCTAGCCAATCTGCATCCAGAGAGGGCTCTCTCTTTATAATTTATCTTTGTTCTTAGAAATTTTTAGGCTAGTTATAGATCCACGAGTTTGTTTGAAAATGGTGGAATTCGCCAACTAAGGGCAAGGTTGAAGATTTTCAGTCCATTGGGCTATGAAGTCAAAGGATGGCTTTACTGGATTTCTATTCTACACACAAGATGGCTTTGTAGGGCAAGATAGCCAGACAGAGGACAATCCTTAAAATTTAAAGTGGATGGGATGATTTTGAAGGGATGAAAGGAAGCTAAGAATCTTTCACCATATTCAAAAGAAAGAAATGAAATGACTACAAACAAAGAGCAATGAAGAATTCTTTATTATAGTAATCAAGAATGTTTAAATTAGCAAAGCAAGAGCATTTAAGAATTCGTGCTTATAACCAATTTAGAGGAAAACATTAAGAATAATCACATCTGAAATCATAGTACAATTAAGTAAATTCTGATTCAATCCTTTATGTAAAGTATTCAGAAATGGACACAATGATATTATAAACAGATATAAAACTTAAGACATAGGATAGAAAGACTTATTGAACTGCAGTCCGACACATGAATCCTGCAAAAAGTCCTGAGCTTCAAATTGTCATCCAGTAAGCCACAAATAAATTTCTCCGAAACGCTTTTATTCCAAAAACTTCAATGTCACAGCAAAGTAATAGAATCCACCCTGAATACTCTCTTTGAGGGTTTATTTATACAAAAAATAATTAAAAATATCTCACACTAACCTAGCCAATAATCTAGGGTGACTAAGGAGTAATTTAAAAATAAAAAGGAGACAAATGGTCTCGTAGATAGAATAAAATGTAATTGCTAGTGTGTTGTTTCCTCATTTTGATGATGTGCTGGAGGTAAGTGCTGAAATAGGGCTCGATGCTGTCCCTTGGAGTAATTTATTTGCTTGTTTGATACTCTTTGTCTTTACGGATACTCTTTAACCTGTTTGACTGATACTCTTTAACCTGTTCTTACTATTTATCCTTTACATGATAGTAAAAAGATAAAATTCTCAACCTGAAGATAAATTTCATAAAATTTCCAGTAAGTCATTCCACCATTGATCTTCTTCTATTACGGCTCTTTTAAGTTTCCTCAACGTTTCATCAGCCTCTGTGAGTTTGTAAAAAGTGGGCTGATCAGGGAATAAATACTTTATTTCATGTTCAAGATGAAATAAATTCTTCAACCTGTCATAGAGATTTCTTCCTGTTGGCAATGTTGCTTCTGGCATACTGATAGAATGAGCAGCTGTATTATGAGCATGGATATCTATTTTCTTGACATAGGTCTCCAGGTCCATTATCTGGTCCTCTGAGAGCATAGGACTGGGTAACCCACTGTCCAAAAAAACCTGAAATTTTCCTCTGAAAGTATTAATATCAGCCAAAATATCTGAGCACTTCCTTTCCAAATTCTGCATAAAAGTTCTTTTGATGAAAACTCCTTTTATCTCTAAAATGGTGCCGGTCCTATCCTCAATTCCTAATACTGCAAGCTGTTGCTTAGTTCGGGTGTTCAAAAATTGAATAAGTTGATTGGCCTGCTCAGGTCTGCCTCTTAATTCATCTCTTGTTCTGTTTATTTCTTCCTGAGCTACTTTAACCAAGTCATTTTGTTCAAAAATTGCTTGAACAGAGGGCCAAATGCTTTTTATTAACTCAATTATATTACCCCAAAGAATTTCATTTATTTCCCTCAAAGGCTTTTCTAATGAAAGATCTTTTTCTAAAGCCTTAACTAATATTTCCAACCTTTTAATTTCCCTGGTATTATCAGCAACTGTCTTCTTAGATGTATCATATTTCTGCTCCAAATTTTCTAACTGCAATTTCGTGGTTTGAAGTTCTGTGACTCTTAGTTGTAAACTTTCCATTTGTTTTGTCAATTCATCAGAACTTAAACCAGAAATGTTTACCTGCACTGGCATTGTTTGTTGATTTGCTGTTGTGGTACCTGTAGTTGTAGTAGATTCTGTGGTGGATGCCTGCATGATAGCTTCCTTTTCCTGTAAAGCTTGTTCCAATCCTTTCTCTGTTTCACCCAGTCGTTCAGTCATCTTTAAGAGCAACTCCATTATCTCTTCTTGTGAATTCCCCTTCAAAACTTCTTGGGTCTGGGGATGCCTTGAGGCTGGCAATTTCAGCTACTTTCTCAGTGCAGCTATGTCATCATCTTTCTTCTTAATTAGTGCCTCAATGCTTTTGATATCTTTGGGGTTGTGACCCAAGCTGATGATTATGTCTTCCAGAGACTTTATTATGTTATCTTTGGCCTGAGAAGAGGCCTTCTCAATTTGCAATTGGGTGCTTGTGTTATTTAAATAATCTTGTAGCCTTAGGGCTGCCATGGCCTTATCAGTAAGAGTGGAATAGACCATTTCCCCAGTTTGTTTATGCAGCTCTATCTGGTCTAAAGGATGAATGTCCTTTGCCAGGACCTCAAAATTTGTTCTAATATAATCAGCTGTTGTCATGGGTTTTGACACCTTGGACTTGAAGTGGCTCATCATCATTTTTCCTTGTGAAATGTCAAATGCTGACATTAACCTTTCCTGATTATGTGGAGCCATTTTCAAATATTGATCATATACTTTCATTCTCAATGGATCATTCTTTGCCTTTATATTAATGAAGGTTCTTTTTATATCCCCTGTATCTGTTTTTGGTGGCCTAAAAGAAGATACTTCAGTACTCAATTGCTTTTGCAAAGCTTTTCCTTTCTGATCTGTGTGTGTCATACTAACAGACCCAGTTAGTTGAATATCTTCTCTTCCATCATCAAACATCTCATCTATTATTTCCACTTCCTGGGGTGTATTGAGTTTCTGCCTTTTGGTTTCATGTAGCTCTGAGGATTCTTTGGGAGTAGTAGTATCTGGAACTTGCCTTTTCTTGCCCATTTCTACATTGGATGGAGTTTGTAATTCCGAAACTTCAGGATGGTTAACTTGAGTGGGAGAAACTTGTGTTTGATCAGGTGCTCTGGAAGTTTGAGGTTTCTCTGTCATGACTAAAGTTTCAATGACCTGTATTTCAGGTTCCTTTCCTTTGCCTTTTGACTCTGATGCAACTGATGAACTGCCTTCCTGTAATCTCTGCTGTAGATTTTCTGTTGAAGAAGTGCCAATGTGAGGTACCTGCACTTGACCACAAGATTCTAGGTCATACTTCTTCTCAAGATCTTTCATAATTTTGTTCATTTTGTCTTCTTCACTTTCTTCTTCAACTAGTGTTTCTTCCACCCATTCATCTTGGTTGGCATATTGTTCTATTTCAGGAATCTTGTGGTGTATGTAAGGGGATGATTTATTCTTTATTCTCTTTTCACAGATAAAACCAAATGGATCATAAGGAACCCAACGAAAACTTCTTTGGAACTTGCAATGGTTTTGTAGTATAATTTCTGCTTCTTGCTCAGCATCCCTAGAGTTGCATATGTAGGGACCTAATTGACTTTTAATCCTGAGTTGGGCTTTCTTTTTCACACTACAAAAATGAATCACATCTGAATTATTCATTTGCCTGAAATATTCCAAGGCAAAAAGTCTCATGGGTACATATCTTGGCAACTTGAATGGATGTAATTCACATCCATAGATTCTGATGACTGAATGATTTTGATATAAATACCAATCTCCAACTTTATATGTCCTTGAAAGCTACAAGGTCTTCTTGATTTCATTACTGAGCCTTGGAGGAGGAATTCCTGTCAACAAGGTAGTTGCAGGATATACAAAAAGATCGATGAACTCAGCATAGGAATAGGGAGAATCATAGGAAGAATGAATTATGGGAGACCAAAATATAACTGACCTAGGGTTTCCCTTGGCATCAAGCTTTTTAACAGGGAAAGGGAACTTCTTTGATTGATAAAAGATAATGAGATGATAAATAACTGAGGAATATTTAAAAAACAATTCATCATCTAGCCTCATGAATTGGTCATGGATCTTATTAGCTATGAAAGAGGCAAAGTCATATTTAACTTCAGGAGGTTGCCCAGGAGTAAAGATAGACAGCAAAACCAGGGTTATTTCATCAACATATTCACTTGTATTGAAACCTAAGACAAAAGATATCATATTTAGGATGAGCCTTCCCAACTTAGTGAAATAATAAAAACCATAGGGAGGAGGGCCCCTAGGTTGATGTTCAGGCAACATAAAATTCTGGCAAATGGACTTCAATTTTTTTGGGGTCAATTGATTAGACTTTTCAATCAGTTCTTCCATAGACAAAGGTGCTAGTTCTTGATCTGGCTCAAAATGTAGCATTGCATTGATATCTTGGGGATTAATGGAGAAAAGAACACTCTGGTCAGGGGATATTACAGCTCTTTGAGTGGGATCATAGTTAGAATGGCAATAGTGGATAATTTCTGGGAAAGTAATGACTGAGGGGATGAGATATCTCGGGAGATTGGATTCCCACAACCCAATGACATCTTGCCCCTTCGAATAATCGTCTCTGCAGCGACAATAACTTTGAAGAGGACTTTCATCGAAATGAAAATCTTTAATTTGGAAGTCTTTATCCACTAAGGGCAAATATTCTAACTCTCTGTGGGGGGCATTCAGTGGAGTCACATTCAGGGCTGCTGGAGCTTCCATTTTGGTTCTTGTGTATTCAAAATGGAAGTTTCTGGGTTTTCTTTACAAGATGGGACGCGATTTCAGTTTAAATGAAGGAAATTAGCACAATTGCAGTTTCAAGGGAACAATTCACAGTTTTAAACCTCAGGGAATGATCTTAGCGATAAGATTTAATCACTAATCCAGTGGAAATCAAGGAAAACAGAGTTTCTTTTGAAGTTCGGAGCGTAATAGAATAAATACCTGTTCTTGGAGGAAAACTGGGTTTTAACAGGTGTCAGGCGATGGCAAGAGGATGCTTGAACACTGGTCCGGCGGAATTCTGGAGCGAAATCGGATAAAACAGTAGATTTCAGTGAAAATTTGAATTTTGCAGCGGAAGGCGCAGTTGCTTTCAGTAATGAAAATGACGGGAAAAAACACGAAATTTGTTTTATTTACAAGTTAAAAGGGATTTTTATTTTTTTGAGGAATGACGTCATTTTAGTACGGGCTAACGTGTGCAGGGGTCGGGCGGTAAGCGGTAATCCCCACACCGCCATTTGAGGGATGGTGGTATTATATGAATCGACAGCGATTCCACAAAGTAATTGACGCGTGGACGGAGGACGGTTTCAAAACCACCGTGCCCCCGCTGGTTATTGTTCGGGTATTGGATGGCTAGCGGAATGAATGTTAGCCGTAGATCTCGTAGTGGGAGATCGGATGGTGGAAGGAACGTGGAGTAAGCGGGAGTTTAATGTGCGGGCCCGTCAGGTTTTTGAAAGATTTATTGTTTAATTAATCATCCCGGGAGGCTTTTGATAGGCGAAGGGAGTGGTTATCAATTAATTATGATAATTAATTAATCCCATGGTATAATGAAAAATTGGGGTCGCAGCGGGGTTTCGATTATAGTTAAAGTGTCGGGTGGGATGCCAAGTGGATGGGCCACGGTGGCATGGGGGTTTTTCCGATGTTTTTTAGTTTAAATCAAAACTTCGGCTTTATTCATTTTTCTTTCAAACATATAAAATTATATGTTTAAATGTTTTTTCGATATTTCTTATTATATGGTAATCAATTAAATCAATTTAACTACCATAAGGGGCGGGACTATTATATAATGATATATTTAACCAAAGGGCATATAATGTGGGTTTTTAATGATTAATTGGGAAATAAATACTTTGGCTAAACTTTATAATAAGATGGGTTTTTTGGATATTTATATAAAAGGAGTTATATACTTAGGATTAAGGATTTTCACTAGGGATTTAATAACTAGAGTTAAACATTAATATGACAAAGGGACAAGGGAACTCAAAATACTTTGCACATCTAAGAAAGTGACAATTTCTGAAGTAAATTACAATATCTCATCTTCAACACTTAAACTTAGAATAGTAAGTTATTTTGAGGGATTTTTATGGAATTTTGCATGATTTTCCTAAGCAAAATGGGATTTTACTTAGGAAAATATTGAAAGTGAATGATAATGGATAACTTCAAGTACTTAGGTCTTTTTGATCATCAGGCCGAGGGTCCGGTCCCTCCAAAAGTCAAGGAAATGCCTTGAGCCCCTTTGATCTCCAAATACCTTAGCACTTTGGGGAAATTAGTAAAAACTTAGGGAGAAAGTGATGTGGGAAGTTAATGATTTTGACTTTGCTTTCTGTGAATTTTCCAGTGCATTTCTTGCTTCAGTACTTGTGATGAAGGTAAAAGATTAAACATATTTAGCACCATCATTCATCATATAAAACTTTGCAACACCATCTACCTACCCTATCTACTTGACACTACCATTTTCTCTTCTTTATTAGGGTGCATTTGGGCTTGCAAACCCTTATCAATCTTTTCTTTTTACAAGGCAAATCTATCTAATTCTATCCTTATTACATCCAAGGGCTCAGATTAAACTGTTGAGCACCTTTTATTAACTCTACCTATCTACTTATCTGCCAAGATTAAACTGTTTGGTCAGATATTTATTCTCTATTCTACAACATGAAATTGAAAATGAATGAGTCAAGTTTAAATAGTTTGACTCTTCATAAATTGTGGCAAAAGTTTGACAAGCTGCACACAATCACTTATTTACAAAAAAAATGAAATAGTAGTGGCATTTGGATTTGCACACTTTCCTTGGTCTATTTTTTCTTGGGATTCATTTCTTTCACTTTTTTGACCACTTTATTTTTCTTACCCTTTGATTTTTCTTTTAGGGTATACCCTCTTTACATTTTTTAAATTTTTTGATTTTTTTTGGTTTTTCAAGAATATGGAACACCTTTGCTCAAGAAAAAAGGTTTGAACATATTCCATAGTTCAATCAAGACAATCATGAAAAATGACACCTATTGGTATAGGAGACTAACATTAGTCACACAAAATACCCCATAAATTTGCGCTAATATGGTACATCCCGAAGATTCAATAAGTAATCTAAAGTGAGAGGATTCATTGCGAAGGTGACAGTAGAAACAACCCTCTACTGTTAAACTGTAGAGACAAAAGGGTAGTCAAAATTTTAATATTGTAGATGGAGTGAGAGACCCCTTTGTATCTAAATTTTAACATTGGATATGGATTCAGAGACCCTTGTAGTGAAATGTGACACTTCGGTATCAAAATTGTAATTTACCATTTCCAGAGTGACACAATTAAAAATTCCTAACATAAATGATTAATTCATATACCTGTAGTACTTGTTATTTTGTAATATTTTTATTCTTGGACTATAATATTCATTTACATTAATGGTTATTAATTTTGTCACTTATTAGCTAGTCATATATTTTAGTCCTAGACTAAATTAGTCATTTAAGTTAATCGATTTTAGTTTAGTCACTTATTATATAGTCATATATTTTATTCCTAGACTAAATTTGTCATTTAAGTTAGTCGCTTTTAGTTTAGTCACTTATTATATAGTATTATATTTTATCCCTAAACTAAATTAGTCGTTTAAGTTAGTCATTTTTAGTTTGGTCACTTAAAATTGCTCAAATTTAGTAGTAACTCACTTGAAATAATTGCGGTGACTAACCTTTTTAGTCACCTAGTCACTAATTCATGATTTTCTATTAGTGTAATGGATTGTACAACAAGAGATATTTCAGCAGAAAGAGAGCTGAAAATAGAGCGGAAAACAAGAGATATTCCAACAGAAAGAGAGCTACAAATGGAGTTGGTCTTCTTGAGTTTTTTTTCACTGAAGCTCTAATACCATGTTGAAATTTTGATGTTATATGTTGTCACAATCACTTAAATCTAGAAATTATTTATGTTGTAAAATAACTTAAGTAATTTTAGATAGAACATAAGCCATATAAACCATATGCACAATGAAAGACAACCAAGAAATCAATGAGACATGGAGAAGTTAGGTCAATGAATAGGTCAAAACCCACAAGGGTAAAACCCAACTAAATTCTTCTTCTATTAGAAAACATTTGTTTAGCAGAGATACAAAGTATAATGAGAGAATGAAGAATTTCACCCAAATATGAAGAATATCTCTTATAGCAGTAGCTGATGCAAACACTGAATGACTTTGGCTCTCCAAGATCTACTCCTACTCTGCAAGTCTCTCTCTCTCACACAATCTCTTCAAAGTCTCTCCAACTCTATCACAAGTTCGAATTCACAATGCACAAGTAAGTGAGGTGGGATGATATGAGACACACATATATAGGAGGGGCAATGAATTATTGACATAAAGGAGGAGAAATACACATTCCTTGAGGAGGAGTTACATATTCCAAAATGGGATTGTAACTTATGCCAGAAAGGAGAGGAGTGTAACTTATGCATTTAGGAGACAAGTGTAACTTGAGAATTAAAGAGGTGTAAGAGGAATATTTTATTACAATTCATTAAAGTGTGTAAGAGAGTGTAAGAGGTGCATAAGAGAATTAAAGAGAGAGAGAGAGGAATGAATCCATTAAAAGAGAGAGAGTAACATGTGCATTAATTTAGGGGAGTTAATATGACATTATTGAGTCTCGTCATTGAAAGACTTGAATTTCTTAATAATAATAATAAAGTCAAAATTGAAATATTAGGATTGATTGATAATGAAAAGGGAATTTCCATCAACAATACTTGATTACCAATTTATGCAAGGTGATTTACTATTTTGGAAAGTCATACTTGAGAATTAAGACTTTCTATTTATAGAAATTATATTTTCAGAAGTGTATCCCTGAGTTGTCAATTTTCAACAAATCTACACCATCATTAGTGTTGTCATTCTTGTATTTAATGTTAAAATGAAATTGTTACATATATGTGGATCATTTCTAATGGTGATAATTTTTCACTTCCCTTGTGTTTGTATAAAATGAATAGGTCAGTGATCTTTGTGGTTTATCGTCTCCTTCCCTAGAATGTATTGTTTCCAATGCTGGAAAACTTTCACAGTGGAATACATTTCCTTATCATAGGTGGGGTATTTCCAAATCATATCAAAGAATGTTTCACTATGATATGCTAGTATATGTCCTTGTTAGGTGATAACCACACCAATAACATGGTCAAAAGAATATGTCTTAATTTCAAATGGTTGTTGTAGGTCTAGAAATGTTAGTATTGATGTAGAGGAAAGGTGGTGTTTCAGCTCAACAAATGCCTCATTTTGGGACTCATAATAGAAAATAATTTCTTTCCCTCCACCCTTGGTAACTTGACTCAAAGGCCAAGTGATATGAGAAAATCCCAACATGAACCTTCGATAGAAATTGGCAAGGCCCAAAGATATGTGAATATTTGTTAGAGTTGTCAGGGGTGGCCAATCCTAAATGACTTATATCTTAGCCAAATTGACATTCACATGTTTCTCATCAATGATTTAGCCTAGATATTGGGCCGTGTTCATGCCAAAGGAGCATTTCTCCAATTTGGCACATAGTATGTGCTACCACATGGTATGACGAACCTATTGAATATGTTGCAAGTGCTCTTCCAAACTCTTGTTGAATATGAGGATGTTGTCCAGATACACAACCATGAATGAGTTGGTGAAAGGCCACAAGATGCCATTGATCATCCTCATAAAATTTGTAGGGGATTTTTTCACCCTAAAGGGCATGACTAACCACTCAAAAAGGCCCTCCTTCAATTTGAAGGTGGTCTTACATACATCTATGGGTTTTATTGGAACCTGGTGATATCCAGACTTCAAATAAATCTTCTTGAAGTACTTTCCCCCTTGATTTATTCAATAAGGTCATCAATTCATGGAATTGGATACCTGTTCCTGACAATGATTTTATTCAGTCCATGATAATCAATATAGAGTATTCGGGTCTGATTCTTCTTTTGTATGAGTACAATTAGGCTCCCACAAGTTGAGGGACTTGGATGGATATTATGCCATTTTTTGAATCAACTCCTTGATTTTTCACTTTATTTCCCCATTTTAGAGAAGAGGGTGGTGGTATAATGGCATATTGGGCATATTTTATCTGGGAGTCATATCAATCCAATAGTTGACTTGAGAGTGCAAAGGTATCCCTGTGAGTGAGGACAAGATGTCCCTATACTCTTACATAACCTTAAAAACTTTATTTTTTTGTGTGGTGTAATCCTTTCTAGGGACCATGGATGTGGCCATGATATTCCCAGTACTTTTAGATTTGATAATAAATAAAACAAATTTCCCATCCTCTGAGATGATATTACTACATTTCTTTGGAAATATCAAATAAATGGTGGTCGATGAGGCTACCTATGGTATCTTATACAGTTTTTTGTCCAAAGTAATAATATCAATGTGAGGTCTAGATTCATGCATAGCATGATGCTTCCACAAGTATGGTTTTCTTAATAAAACATCACAAACTGCAATAGGAACAACATCACACAGTACCTCGTCTGGAAGGCTTCATGTTGTAAGGAAGGCGACACTGTTGGATGTTGTGGAGCTCTTGTCCTTGTTGGATCCACCCGATGGTGTATGGATGTGAGTGTGGTGTGGCTAATAGGCCCAAAAAATTAACAATCTATACTAATAAGAGTTTATTTTTGCTCCTACTATAAAAAATAAACTATAGGAGACTATCCTTCACCCACATTTCTGAGTGGAAGAGACGCTCCACCTCCTTTGGATATTTGGGTTAATATTCTAGACATTAGTGGTGGAAACTATGGAACTGGGTTTTGAATCAATAATATGCTTCCCCTTTTCCTTCCTCTTGTCAAGATCTAGCTCATAGTTAAAAAATGCATCTAACTTTAAATATTTAAGCTTGGCCACAAGTGACTACATGGAACAACATTCATTTTTGTTGTGGGTTGGACTCTTGTAGAACTCACACCAATTTCTTGTGGAATTCTTCATCTTTGTGGTGTTATTATTTTCTTTTGGATTTAATGGTTTGTCATGGTTCACTCCATATTGGATTTTTCCTTTATTCTTCAATTTGGAGGCAAATTTTCCCTGCTTTAGATTCACAAATCCAAAGTCTCATTTATTAAATTATTTCTCGATCTTGACAGAATATTGGTAAGTTACACCATGCAAGGAGATGTCTAAGAGCTCCATTTTTTCCTATAAGTATTTTTGCAAGCAACCATGGTACTTGAGTACCAGATTTCAATCATAATCCTTGATCCCCAACTTCATGCATATGGTATGAAAAATATTTGTGAACTCTAACACATCTTGGTCCCTTTCCTATCATAGTGTGGTCCCTTTTGTGTACTTATCTTCATAGCTCCTGAGAAGGTAATATTGTTCCTTAACAACATCTTGGAAATAATTCCAAGAGGGTGTGGCCAAAATTAGTGAGGGTTACTCCTCTTTCCTCTGCTCATAGTAAGTTTCACACTAGTCCTTGACATGGGGGACAAATTTGAGAAGTGAAAAATTAATACTTTCCCTACTGGAAAAATTATGGACCGAAAAATATCCTACCAGTATATTTAACCATTTATCTAGATCATTTGCATCTATCTAGCCTTCAAATATAGGAATATAAAAAGTTAAATTATACCTTAAATGGGGGGGCACCTCCAAAGTGACTACTGGATGAATATTCTTCACCCACTAATACTCGTCAAAGGATATAGGAAAAAGTATTCATCATCAAGTTCTTACGTCGCTCAAGGGAATCTTCAAGCAACACATTGAAAGGATATCTTTCTCTCTCATCATTATTTTCTTCTACCATGGGAGTTCATTGGGGTCGGCAAGGCCGGTCTTGCAAGGTTTCAACCAATTCAAGTCACAACTTCTTATACCTCGACCTTGTTGGGGACATGCATAGAAAAATAGAGAAAGAGTATGCCACTCTGATACCAATAATTTGGATTTATGAAGGAACGAAATAAAATACATATTTAAACAAAAATATATAGATAAAACAAAACAAAACTTCAATTAATAAATAGCAACTGTTGAAAATTGTTTACATGTAGGAAGGAAACAAACTAGCTTGAGCGATGGTAGCTTGTCTATGAGAAAAGATGTGAAGGATACATGCCTTGTGAACCATGTTACAATGAGGCTCTTAGTCCCTTTTATCATCAAGAAACAATGTAAAACGATAAACAACTAAAAACCTAACCATAGGAGATGAATCACCAAAACCTTGTGGGCCCCATTGGGGTTAGTTGGAATGTCAACTTACTAGGATCATAACTTTTTCCATACAATATTTTTTTTGCACGCACGACATCCCATTAGAAATTTATATCTCAAGAAAACAATTTTTGACTACAAACACTTAACACAAGCTATAAATTTTCTTGTTTCCCCAAAAGATGTCATTTAGGGACTCAAAACAGCTCTGAAAGTTCAAGACCCAAAAAATTGCCAAAAAATAGAAAATTGTGATGGAAATATGGAGCTAAAAGGAAAAATTATTTGGATCCAAGTTGAAGAGGCAGATGACCACAAATATCCACTTAGTTCACCTCCTTTTTTCATGGGATTATTCTTTTCCACTCCATCTTCCACATTATATTCTTGAATAAATTATGCACCAACTTCATCCCTTATGGAATCTTCTAATAACTGTCCATATCTAATATATGCAAAAACATTCTCAAGAAAAAAATATTTTATCTTATCCATGTTCTCCAGCAGATTCATCTCTTCACCAGCATGCATAACCACATCATCTAAGTTTTTTTCATCACCTACAACCATACATATATCACCAATTTTAAGACTATAAGGCCCCTTAGCCTCAATTGATGTTTTTTTCATCGCATCCTCATGTTCATCTGAACTAACCCAATATTTCATCATATTATCAATAAATTGTTCCGCGACATCTCTAGTTTATTCCTCAACAAATATTAATCCTTGTTAAAAAAAATTCACTTTATGCTTAGTTTTTATGAGTTCTTCCTTTAATCTAGCATACATCCTTTACCTCACTTTCACCTGCAATGAATACCATATCACCTTCTTCTTTCTGAGTATCTAATCACATATCTGGTTTTCTTGTAGTAGCTATTTTATATTACTGAATTATACTCTTAACTCAGTCATTTCCTTCTCAAATTCTATAGCACTCATTCTCTTGAGAGAAACTACCTTGGCACTCTTTCTTATATGATTGGGACGTCTCTTTGAACCATTAACACGACTATTAGTAGCCATCCTTTCCTTATTTTTTAGACCCTCCTTGTCCACTTGTTAGTTGTAACAATCATTTCTCATCTATGTAACAAGTCTGCCACTTGTAACCAGTACCAAGTCATCCCCTTGGTACCCCCTCTTTTGGTTCTTTGCAATAGAACCTATTCTCAAGAACCTCTAATCCTCAAATTTTAAAGTTATCGGATTTTTCATCTTCAACTGCTCACTTCTCCCTTCTCTTGAGAACTTTGTTGTCCTCTCTTCAACATTTTCATCTTCTTGTTGGGATTTTTCATAATTTCTTCTTTTGAGAGCTTTTCTTTCTCCTTCTTACTCTTATCACGACTTCCTTGTTGTAATGATTATTATCAATCTTCCTGCCTACTCCAATTCATAAATGCAATTATCATAACTAGTGAGTATAAAAGCATCAATATTGTCAATATTTTTTCAATATCTTGTCCTTTGACAATCCAAGGTGAGAAAGTGAACTCTCGACCAAGGGGGGGAGGAACATAGTCACTTGTCCGCATTGGGAAAGGTTTAATGCTCTTAAAACTTTATAAATACTTAATAATGGAAATATATACAATGTCTATGTCATTTATTCACGACTCCCATGTACATATTCTCCTATTAAAGAACATTTCAACCGTATCTAATCTCTCTTCAAAGTAAGATATTATCTTTGCAACCTCTGACAACAAATATTTCCCAAAACCAACTTCACAAGAAAAGTAAAATTCTTACTTAAATTACATCCTTACAAAGTAAATATCCTCCAATCCAAAAAAGAAAAATTATCATTAATCTTCTCCCTAAATAACATCATTGTTTTTTCTCCTACTTCCTTACAAAGCTTATTCCTACAATCATCTATACTCTATCTCAATACAAAATGAAAATTAAAACAATTTACCTCATTATATTCTCCAAACCTAATTTTTAGTAACCTCTATTTCTCCCAAAAATATTTTTGTCCTATAATCTTCCCACTAGAAATATTTCTAGTTATGCATCTTTAGTTGAAATTATCTTCCATTTGAAAATCCTCTATTCCTAATTTTACATGTTCTTTTCCCATTTTATTTCTTGATTTCATTCTAGCTCTAATACCACTTTCATGGTGGAAAAATTCACTATGCCATGGTATGGCAGGAAGGTGCCTCCCTTAACCAAACTATGGGAATAAATTCCCTTTTCATTCATTTAACATATTCTTACCAAGTGAGAGGATTTCCTTTTCAAAACCACATGATTCAAAATTTGTTATAAAACCACCATGCGGGCCCAAGGCATACATATAATATTCCAAATGGAAAGTGATGTGTCCCTTTTAAAAATCATCGGGTTTAAGCCTATTTTTATATGTATAACATATATACTAGCGTGAGGAGGAAATTTATCTTCCTTTTACATTAAATTTGGCCCATGTTATATCGTAGCCCCCTTTTTTTGTTGAAGATCCTTTCCAACAATGCCTTGTGGCACAAGATATGACTCTAATCTCGAATCCCGACACCTTCATTTTATGAACCTCGATGATAAAAATTTATGAACCCTAGTGATAAATTTTTTACCTTAGCACTCGAGAAATAAATATTAAGGGTGTTGTGACAACCTCACATGACCGTGGGACTTAATCCCAAATGCCATTGTTTTAGTATGATGCACAACTAGCCTGCCTCCAAAAATTTCTTAGTAAAAGTTTTGGGATGGGAAATTTTACACCACTTAACATATTTCCTTATATATTTATTAGTTGACGACCTCAAACACTAGTGTTTTGGTAAATTTTCCTTTGTGCCTCGTTTACAAACTTCCAGGGTGAATTTTCTCCTAGATGGGAAAATATTTCCATCACTTGCTACCTTACCAAAGTCTATCCCTAAAGAAATAACTTAGTCATAGCTTGTCGACTTTTCAAACCTCTGAGATGAGAATATTCACATCATTTGAAGCCTTTCCTCCTATTAAGTGTTTTCTAAATATTTTTCCTATCTAAAATTAATAAGGTTCTTCATGGAAACTTCTAGGGAAAGTTTATTTCGAGACAACAATTTCTTAATAGAACTTGCTTTCTATTTTCCTAATCTATGTGAAAAACTCTTATAGGTTTAATTAAAACTAAGTCTCAACCTCCTTAAAAGAAAATAGATTTTTTTCTCGCAACTTCAACACAGAGAATACATGCATACACAACCCCCCCTTTGGATCGTTGATCACATTGTTGACTAATGATCAATGGCCTTATCGGTCTAATAGTTCCAAAGGTTTTCATCATTCTACACTTCATTTCTGCACTCTTTTTCTAATATTCTCCCTCCTAAGCTTCCATTAATGGTTCTTACACCTCTATATATGATCCTTGTGCACTCTCTCTACGTGTAATCCTTCATGAGTTTAATCATGGCATACATACATCAGGCTTACATTCATTTATTGTAGATATCAATTTCACACAATAATAAACAAAGGTTTTGTATACACATAGGGTTAAAAACACTCGAAATGAAGTGTCTCTCTCTTAATATTCACATGACTAGATAATTACATATAATTTCAATGTGCCTTATTTACATATAATTAATAACCTTTGGTCTTGTCGCCATAGTCGACCTCACTCTACCAATACTCTAATACCTCCCCTTCACACCTTCCATGTCTCTTGGGCTAACAAAATTATACACGAAGGATTATGAAACCATAATATGGCTAAGATCCACTAATTACTAAACAAGCTCCTATCTCTAAGATCATCTAAATCCATATATTTCTCAAGAGATCTAATGGATCCTAATATCTCTCTAACTCTTTCAAACATTCTTGAGATGTATTCTAAGAATTAGATTTTATTACAATACCCCCAATCTCAATCACTCGTGTATAATTCTTCTATAATTATAAGAAATGTAGGAAAATACATTTAATTTAAATAATTAAATTCATTTAGGCAACCAACTTCCTTGTTAAATGAAAACCCATAGTCAAAATTGTTTGACTTGGAGGTAAGATTCTCTTGCATAAAAAACAAACATGCATTCATTACCACGCTTGGTAGTAGGAAGGTCAGACATATATTCCATTTAGGTGGATTCCTAAGGATGGATAGGCTCGTAGGAAAATGGGTGTACAAGCCTTTCTTCTTGATGGTTGGTTTGGCATTGTCATAGGTAGTACAAGACCTAATATACTTGCTAACATCCTATAAAATTTTCAACCAATAAAAATACTCTTGTAGTACTGCCACAATTGTTTCCACACTAAAGTGCCCTACTACTTGACTATATTGTGCCTCCCATCAACTTAAAACACCCTTTTGAAGGAACATAAAGGCATCCCATGTAGCATAACAGTGCATCCTTTAGGAAGAAGTTGGGAACTTGCTTTCCTACCATCCACATCTAGTATGTGATAGAAAATTATGATTCATTGTTGTATAGTTTTATCAAGTCAGAGGTCTTGTTCCCACAAGAGTTGAGGATTGTGGTTAGTGCCACAATTGAGGGTTGAATAAGGCATTATATGACATGATTGGTGCTACCCTTCTTGTATTTTATGTTCAAATGAAAAATTTTCAAATATGTGGAACATTTCTAATGGAAGTCGTTCTATAAATTCCCTTATGTTTGCACAAATTGAAGAGGCTTATGATTGGTGTGGATGATCATATCCTTCCCCAAAATATTATGTTTCCATTATCGAAAAATCGCATGATAGAACAGATCTCCTTATCATAGGTGGGGTATCTCTATACAGTATCAAGGAGTGTTTCACTATGATGAGCCAACATATGTCCTTGTTGAATGAATACTACACCAATAGCATAGTTGAAGGCATTTATATTGGTCTCATAGGGTTGTTGCACATCTAGAAGGGTGAGGACTCGTGTAGAGAAAATTAGGTATTTCAGCTCATCAAATGTTTTATGTTGTGATTCAAACCAAAAATAATTTTCTTTTGGTCACCCCTTTGTTAGTTTACTTAAGGATCAAGCAACATAACAGAACCCCAAAATGAGCCTTTGGTAGAATTTTGCAAGGCCCAAGAAGCTTCTAAAATTTGTCAGATTTTTTGGGGTTGGTAAATCCTAAATGACTTGTTTCTTGGTTGGATCTACATGCACCCCTTTCTCATCAATAATGTGGCCTAGGTATTGGAACTTGTCCATGCCAAAGGAGAATTTTACCAAGTTAGCGCATGGCTTATGCTATCGCAAAGTGTCAACCTGTTGAATATGTTACAAGTGTTCTTCCCAAAGCTTGTTGAAGATGAGAATATCCTCCAGATATACAAGCACAAATGAGTTGGTGAAATTTCTAAAGATATCATCCTCATCAATGTCTTTGGGGAATTTTTCAGACCGAAAGTCATGACTAAGCATTCAAAATGAACCACATTGGAATTTAAAGTCATCTTACACAAATTATTTGGTCCTATTGGGACTTGGTGGTATTTGAGATTCAAACCAATCTTTCTAAAATACTTTTCCCCTTGATTTGGTCAAGAAGGTTATCAATCCAAGGAATTGGGTATCAGTTCCTGACTGTGATTTTGTTTAGAGTCACCAAGTCCCATATTTCTTCTGCATAAGTATAATTTTTCTTTTGCAAGGTGAGTAACTCACTCAAATGTTCCCTTTTTGGAGTATTTCTTCAATCTATTTCTTGATTTCATCATTCTTGAGAGAAAAAATATAATTTTTGCCATTGGGTAGTGGTGCATCGAGGGTCAAGTCAACCAAATGTTTGACCTAAAAATGTAGAGGTACCCTTGTGTGTGAAGAGAATATCTCTTTATAATCTTCCATGATATTATTCACTTGCCTTTTGTACTTGTAGGAGCCCTTTTTGGAGGCCATGGATGTGGCCACAATCTTCCCATTACTTTGACAATGAATTAGGAGGAAAACAAAATTTATATTTTTGAAGATGATATTACTGCATTGCTTAGTAGAGATAGAGAAATGGAAATAGGTGGGGATATCTCTGGTATTCAGTATAGTTGTCTACCAAAAGTCACGATGACACTACAAGGTATAGACTCATACACAACATGTTTCTTCTAGAAATATGGTTGGCCTAACATAACATCACAAAATTCAAAAGGATCAACATAACACAATACCCCATATGTGAAATGATTGATGTTGTAGGGAAGGAAACATTGTAAGTTAACGTAGAGATCTCACCCTTGGTAGAGCCACTCGATGGTGTATGGCTATGTGTGGTTTTTTTTATAGGCCTAACCACTTAATGAACTCTATTGTGATGAGGTTATTTTGAAATATGAAATCAATAATGAAACATAGTGGAGCACCCTTCACCCACATTTTTGAGTGGAAGAGGCATTCACCTTCCTTCAAATCTTCAAGATCACTTTGTTGGACCCTGGTGGTGGAAACAATGGCATTAGGTTCCACACTAATGATTTTTTTCCCTTTTTTGGTTCTATTTCAAATTCATAACTTGCATTTGATTCTAAATGTTGTATTTTACCCACTAGTGACTAAATTGTGTGGCATTCAATAGTGTTATGAGTGGGGCTCTTTTGGAACTCACAGCACTTCCCTGTGTCTTTTTGTCGCTTCCTAGTACCATTATTTTTTTCAACTTCGATGGGTTGTATTAGGATGTTCCATTTGGGATTTTTCCTTTTTTGTACAATTTTGGGATTCCC
Organism: Pinus albicaulis; assembly: GCA_034641835.2. Classification (NCBI taxonomy): domain Eukaryota; kingdom Viridiplantae; phylum Streptophyta; class Pinopsida; order Pinales; family Pinaceae; genus Pinus; species Pinus albicaulis. Next base: position 1,031,776,516 of record CM076582.1, read on the forward strand.
TTGCGCTACTTATGTTGTGAATGGTTCGCAAATCCAAAGTCTCACTTGATTTTTTTTAATTTCTGCTCAATTTTGAAAACATATCGGTATGTTGTGCCAAGAAAGGAGTTTTCCAGGAACTATATTTATATCTATATGTACCTGTACAGACAGGTATGGTAGTTGAACACTAAATTTCGCTCAAATTATTCAATTCCCAACTTGGTGTTCAAGGTATAAAATACATTTGCGAACTCTAGCACTACTTGGTCCCTTTCCTACCATAGTGTGGTCCATTCATGTTTTGGTCGTCATAGCTTCCAATAGGGTAATATTGTTAGTAACAACATATTTAAAATAGTCCCAAGTGGGTGTGACTCAAAATAGTGGGGAATCCTCTATGTCCCTTTTCTCACGGTAAGTTTTCCACCAATCCTTGACATGGGGAAGGAGTGCAACGATCATATTTTCTCTATCGAAAAAATTGTGGATCGAAAAATACCCTTCTAGCAGATTTAACCTATTTTTCAGAGCATATGGATCTATATAACCTTCAATTATATGAATATCAAAATTAATTTTTATGTTAAAGTGGGCGACACAAAAAAATTGGCCACTTGATGAAGATGCATCACGTATTGGCATTTTCTGAATGATAAAAATTTTCCATCATCTCGTTCCTTTGTCACTCAAGGGATTATTTGACCAATAGTATAATAGGATATCCTACTCCATCATCTTTCTTTTCTTCTTTCATGGGAGGTCATTGGAGTTAGCGAGGACAGTAATACAAGGGCTCATGCAGTTTAAGTCCTAACTCCTTATAACCCAACCTCATTGGGGGCATGCATAGAAAAATAGAGAAAGAGAAAACCGCTCTGAAACCACTGATCTAATTTCATGAAGGGAATGAAATGAAACAAAAATTAGTAACAGAAAAAACAAAGATACAATGAAACTTGAATACAATTAAAATATGGAAAATGTTGAAAATGGTATACAAATAGAATAAAAGAAAACTAGCTTGAACGATGATTATTGATCTCTAAAAAGAGATGTGACGACTATGTTCCTTCCTAAATTGTATTATAATGAGGCTCTAAGTCTTATTTATCATTAATAATTAATAAAAAAACCTTAAACATCCAAAAACCTAACTCTTGGAGATGAAGCACCAAAAAGGCTTATGGACCCTAATGGGGTAAGTTGGGACATCAACTTCATGAGTTTGTAAATTTAGCATATGCTCTTTAAATATTGTGCACAATAGCCAATCAGAAAGTTCTATTTGTGTACAATTTCCAACTTCCAACCATATATTTTCATTGGCCCATTTCCAAAAAAACTTTTTTTAGGGCCGCAAAACGACTTCAAAAGTTTAGGACTTTGAAACTGCCAAAAAATGGAAAACTACCAAAATAGGAAATTATTCTGCAAAGTAGTAAACTATGTTGTGAGCCAAGTGGAATAGGTGGGTTGGCACCAATATTCAACTCAATCATATTGGGGAAAAATCATTTTAGTTGACCTTTCACCACTTGTCCTTTCTCCTAACCATGATTTTAGAATTACACATAAGGGAACAAGTACCCTTCTTAAATCAATAAGAAAGAGAAAAAATATAAATATGAAATGACTACCTTAAATATTTACCAAGAAATTTAGAAGCTTGGCCAAACACTAAAATATATAAATAATTAAACATTAACAAAGTGTTAGGTAGAGGGAAAGAGGAGAGTTATTCATTTTAATGATAATGAAATGTCCATTTTAATTATAATGAAATGATGGTACACAAGGCGAAATCTGACACAGTTTTGGCACCTTTCATAACCATCATTTAGATTCATTCATCCTAGGCCACGTAGAAATATTTCAAGACTTGGAAAATATTCTCCATGCAATAATACGGAAATATGGGAGGTTTTAGGCCTCAATTGCAAAAGGGAGAAAATACTCAAGGAACGAGGGTTCCTTAAGGGCTGAAGGTCATAAAAAAAATAGGGATACAATAACCTTTGATCATTTTAATAGGAATACAACCATTTCAATACACCAATGCCAATACTCATTCATTCCATTTAGTCCCAATTGTGTTGAGAGGCACTCTACAACCCAGTATGAGGGTAATGTTGTAGTAGTGTAAATGTTTGTGAACATTTAGATGTCGACCCATTTAAAAAATATTAAAAGGTTAAAAGTAATATAGATCCCACATGGGCGACATGTTCTAGTGTAAGTAAATCCATGTAAACATTTAAATCTGGGCTCAATTAAAAATATTTGAAATTAATAAAAATAATAAAATCCAATTTTTTATATTGTAATTTTCTTTTATTGGTAAAATTACAAACATTTTTTTAGATAAAAGAAAATAGTAGCTATAAATTGAAATCAATTTTACCATATAAATTAAAATAATGATTCCATAACCATATTTAAATTTTGATAATAAGAACATAAGAACTTAATATTGACAATAAACTTACAATATGACAAGATTTTTAACCATGCATATTCACTCTCACTTTATCATGGATATTACTAACTTGTAAATAGGATTTGTTACAATACCATGGCTTGTCAATACCACGTGCCCAAAAACCATGACTCATTTCACAATAAAAATATTTTATAAATATTTTATTTCAATTTAATCTTATATATGTTTATTTGTAAACATTTACATGTCTACACACTTAAAAAATAATATAAGTTTAAAAGCAATATAGAGCTACTATGAGAGAGATGGTGTAATGTATGTAAATGAGTTTAAATATTTAAATGTGAGTTCAATTAATAATAAAGTTAAAAGTAATAAAAATAATAAAATTTATTTTGTTATTATGCCGATAGGAATTTTATTAGGAAGTTCTACTTTGTGACACTGTTGAGATTCGTCGTCCGTGATTCTCAACAGTGTCAGTTGACGTAATAGAGGTGTATGAAAAACCTGACACCTCTCTATCCATTTTTGTGGCCTAGTTCTGCTTAAGTACGTCCTCACCTTTCACTTTCAGAAGTAGCCTTGATTTTGCAGCATTTCATTCTCGACTAGGACCACAGTTCTTCTCTGTATTCGATCTCCGACTAAGTGCGTTCACCATCATCGCCCCTCTAATTTTCAGAGGATTCCAGTAACTACCCTTCACAATCACATGATGTACAATGTTTCCGTTGGAGCTATCGCCCACAAGAAACACTCTAAAAAATTTGTCGTCGAATTGAAGGCACGAATCCCCATCTTTTTTATTGTTGTTGTTTCTCTTCGTAGCTTCGGAGTGGAGCCACAAGAGGGCAATGAGAAATTGTCGTAAGCAGTAGTGAGGCCTCAAATGCTAATCGTATATTTAATGAGTTTTCCCTAGACCAATCGTACAAGTTTCTAACATTAAATTGTTGTATACAAATGCAAGAAAATATTCATCACCTATCTAATTCACCTACAACGTTGAAGTGCTTGACTGAAGCAAATCACAAAGTAAGGATGAGAAATGAATTATAGTGAAATGACCTCATGAGTCTGAGAATGATGTTGAGTTAGATGAAGATGATGAAATGCATGGAATCCTTGGAATGTGAGTTGCAAAGCCTGTTTTTGATGTGGATTCTAAGAGTTCTCATACCTCTTCAACTATTGTAGAGGATGTTCAAGAGACCATAAATTTCAACACAGACAAAACTCCTTATTATTTGACTGGGAGAATGAGGGGCCATATGAGGAGGTTGTAGAAATGCTTATAGTGGAAGGAAAATTACTTGATGCCTTGGCACTTTCAGATCATTATTTACATGATGGAGCTTCAGACCGTTTGTTACAATTGCTAATTGAGCGAGGAGAGGAGGGCCATTTAAATTCTAGTTAGCTCCATAGTTATGGAGCACATTACAACCTTTGGAGTGATAGCTGGAAATATTATATTCGGCTTAGAGACAAAAGGTTTGATGCCAGCCTAGCTATAAATTATTTGCACTGTTGGGAATTAGATGTGGCTATTAAAATTTTCACAATGTGCAGTGGTCAATTAGTTCAAGGTGATCCGCTCAGGTCTATGGTATTGCGAATGAAGTAAGCATTGTAGAAATATAATCATATTCTATGTGTAGATGGCCAATTTAGCAGCTGGAAAGAGGTTGAATCCGATTGAAAGCAGATCCAGAAGGTTTGGCACTTCGGTTGGCAGTGAAGGGTGCAGTTTCAACAGCATTAGAATTAGCTGAAAGTGTTGGTTTATCAATAGAACTACGACGAGAATTATAGGGATGTTAGCTTGCGAAGATTTTGACAACATATCTGATCAGTGGTGGAGGTCCAGCAGAAGCTTCTAGATCTCTTTATTTATTGCATTAACCAGAGGATGTTCTTCCAGTTTCTATGGGTGCTACACATCAGTTACCAAATATTCAATCAGAATAATTTTTGGCAAGTGGTAACATTATCAGAAGTGAACATTGCTGATTAAACAAGTTGGACTTGGGTCTTCGGTGCCTTTTCCATGGCAAAAATGATTTTTGTCTTTGCATGAATACAACTTGAGTGGGCCCAATGGTTAAGAGCATGTGTTTCCTCTTAAAAGGTCATAGGTTCAACTATAGGGGGTAGAGTATGTATACCTTCGTAGACTTAGCATTCAAATTGTTGTCCGGAGATGGGTCCCATGTCCCATAAACAAGGGGTACTCATACACCAATTTGGTATCTAGCTTGGCCGTGACCTTAAAATTCCATAATAATAATAATAATAATAATAATAATTTTGGAAACTCTAATAATGTGGAAACAACTTCAATCCACCCAAAAACCCTTGAATGAGTTTCATTATTGAGGGATAATCATGTGATTCTTACATAAGTTGTTAAAGCAATTACTATCAATGCTTATCCTCACACTGAAAGGGTCTCTTCTTCCACAAAGAAAGGGGTTTCATACACCAATTTGGTACCTTAAAATTAGATAATAATAATAATAATTTTGGAAACTCTACTAATGTGGAAACAACTTCAGTCTGCCCCAACAACTGTTGAATGAGTTGCCTTCTTGAGGGATTATCATTTGATTCTTACACACGTTGCTAAAGCAATTACTGTCAATGCTTATCCTTAAACTGATCGGTGCTCATTGATGGCCCTAGTAACAAGCATCACCATGCCAGAACGTTGTGAGGTAGTTGTTGACTCAACTGAGAGATCCGGTCTATGGCTGCATTAGTCACATCTTCGCCTTGCAACAATTTATAGCATGATTAAATAAGACATATTACAAACATTTTAGGAAAAAAAAAACTTATAAATATAATTATTTTATAACATTTTTCTTATGATTTCATAATGCCATATCATAGAGCATATATTTTCTTAGGTATTTCCTATACATAAATAAAATGTATCTTATCTTTGACTTCAAGCTTTTGTCATTCATTATGTTTTTTAAATATTTTTTTTGGATTAATCACAATGATGTGATCCATTATGAGGATGAAAATGTGGTTTATCATTAGAATCAATTTAAAAAAGTATATTTTAAATTGAGAAAAACTCTAAATTAAATATTAACTTGGTTCAATAATTTACTATGGTAAGTCTATTTTATATTAAGAGAAACTATGAAAAAAGTTTAATGTGTTGAAATAAGAAGACATTTTAAGACATTCTTAAAACGTGTTTTTATTTTAAAATAGTCTCTAAGCCTTTTTAATTGCCACGTAAACTTACAAAATAGTTTCATGCGTTGGTTTTTGAAGGAATGTATCCATCTTTTGTGGAGACACATTCTTAATAATGTGTATATTTCTAAGATTACAAGTTTCTCCATCTATGAATAGAAAAAGAAGCTTTTTGGCTCTTTTAGTGTTTCAAAATTTAGAAATGTATTTTTTTTTAAAGAAGAATAAGGTGCATTTTAACAAGTGAAGTTGTGCATTTGAGGAGGAAACTTGCTACTCATGTCATTAAAAAATGGTATAGATATTTCATTTTATATTCCTTTGAATTAGACATAAGTTCATCTATCCCTATGCTATGTTAATATTTCTTAAATTATTTAAAAAATGAGAAAGATATTAGAATATGTTTTATTTTTATTTAATTTAAACTCATAATTTATATTGTCATGGAGCCAATCCATGAAAAAAACACAAAAAGTTACAATTATTAGTTTAAAAAATACCCAACCTTAACCCTTAACCATTAATTGGAGATGTAAAGATCAAGATAGACTTTGGGATTGAAACATAAAGAAACTTAAATGGATTTCTTAGAAGCACTACTAAGTATCACAACTTTTATTTAGTACTATATTATTTGAAACCATTTTATAAGTGGGCTTCTTGTATCATTCAACTTCCTGTGTCATTGGACTTACAATATTAATGTAGTATCAAGTACATGAAATTGAATGATGCCATATGTTAAAACTATCATTCACCTTAATTTATATTAAAAATATTTCAATTAAGTATCTTGCATCAATTAAGTACTTATTGCCCATGCAAAATCATAGCATGCTAAAAATACTCAGGGATACCTTAAATTGCATCAGAGGACAAATTACCATTTCAATTCGTTTAGGTTTTTCAGCACCCTATGAAATGCATGTTTCTCAATTTTTTTTCTCCCCCATCCAAAAAACTTCTCATCGTAATATCCATGATGTTGTTAGGAGAATATGGTAGGATATCACAATGGTGTCTTCTCTAAGATTTTTTTATTTTAGTTATGAATTTGGTGATAGAAATATCATTTATTACAGATTCTATAATGCAATTTAACCCACTCCTAAAACTTTACTTTACCAATAATTTAGCCTCCACTTCCTCATGTCTTCCATTTCCACATCCTTGTTTCCTACAATGCTACCTCTATGTCACCTTGCATTCTTCTACACTTCTATCGGCATATATTTGCACCCTTTTGGTGCAAATGCTAGTGTAACCATGTTTCCATTTAACATAAACCTTCTCATTCTCATGTATCATTATTTATGCCGATAGACATTCTATTATGAGATTTATTGTGGTGACACTGTTGAGATTAGTCATCCTCAACAGGTGTCACAAATCTCAACAATGTCTGTCTTTTCATTCTCTTTCAAGTTCTTATAATTGTTTTTCCTTCTTCTCCTAAATCGTTTCAATTCTCTGCAATGGCTTCATTCGCATAAGCCAAGTTCAGAACCCGCAATGGATGATCCAATCCCTCACTATGTAAAACCTAGGATGATCAAGAGCTCTGGATATTGTATCTTGTTATGCGCTAAATTCGCTTAATTCGAGCCATGGAAATGCTTTGCAAATAATGCAGAATGTATAGGTGAACATATTTATACCCGATTCATAGAAAAGAAAAGTACAATTCATTCCAAGTTTTCCGATGACTGTTGAATCTAAAAAATGGGTCAAGTAATTCACACTTTTAATTGGATTTGCAATCTTCTTGTTTAAATTGGCGGTCTTAGTTCAAAATGCAATTTTTGGCCATTTAAGAACATTTCTTTTGGTATATAGGGTCTGTCTATAATAATTTTCTTGGGGATTGACATGGATTAATCTTCTTAGCCGTGTTTTAAAAAAATTAACAGTTAATTTATTCTCCAAAGATGGCGGCAAGAGGGTTTCAGGTTATGAATTACAGCTACTATCTGGCCACATTTTTATTGGTGATCATCTTTCTGTTGACCACGACTATGGCAAAATTTGTGATGGAGAAGAAAAGCTTGAGAGTTCTCTCTCCTAAGAATATTAAGGGCACTTGTGTAATTTTGGGATCCCTCAATACCACGGAACCATGGTCGATACAACTGTTTATCCAAACAAGAATTAGAGTGGCAGTAAGACTTTTGATACCTTTAAAATTGAGTTTAAATGGTTGCAATATTTTTCATGCCTTTAAAATTGAGTTTAAATCGAAACTGGGAGGGATTCCTAATGTCGCGTTGGTTAACCATGGAGATTTTTTATTTTATTTGAAAGTTTTTGATCATAGAGAAGAGCTATTCATAGCTATGAATTCTCTTGAAGAAGATAGCTCGATAGCTAAATATATGCAAAATATCACCATTCCTTCTTCCCTTATTGGGAACGAGTTTTCCAACAAACTAAAAGCGGCTATCAATAAGAGTGATATGGTTAATATTAATTTAGGATGGAGGGAGTTTGTTCCTCATCCAAATGATCGTGTGGAGTATGATTTGTGGACAAATAGCAATGGATAATGTAGGGAAAAGTGTGATACACAACTGGAGTTTGTAAATTTTTTTAAAGGAGCTGCCCAAATTCTTGAGAAAAGTGGTTACACACAATTCACTCCTCATTATATCACCTGGTACTATCCCCAATCATTTACAGTAAGCAGTGAAAGGCTCAATGCATTAATCATGGAAGACATTGTGTGCTTGATCTAGAACAGGGTTTCAGTCGAGGTTACAATGGTAAAGATGTTGTACTTGAAAATATGAGGGAAATGTGTGTCTTCAAAGTTGTAAATGAAAGTAGTAGACCGCATGGGTGGTCCAAATGTAGATTCAGAGAACCTTGTTTTGAAACAAGATCAAGATGCATAGGTTGGACATGCATCATGAGGTGATGTCACCATATTTCCCACTTTCATTATTAACAATAGACAATATAAAATAAAAATTGGACAAAGGGTCTATCTTGAAGGAAATTTGTGTAGGTTTTGAGGAAACTATTGAGCTAACTGTATGCTTGAGTGATGATATGGAAACAAAGGAATGTTTGAAAAATAATGATGGCTGTTGGAAATATAAGAAGGAAAATATTTCCTACAGGGATACTTTTCGAGGAAGGTTTTGTGAGTGCTCCTTGTTAGATGGTGTTCAATTTAAGGGAGATGGTTATTCTAATTGTGAATTTGTCTGGCTAGGACGGTGAAAAATAAATAATGGGGGTTGATGGCATAGTACCAGGATGGACATATGTTTTCTATTTTTCTGGACACATAGAGAAGTGGATGCAATTTTCCTCCTGGATTTAGGGACGATGGTGTTGATAAGTGCAAAGATCAAAGAAAAGATAGCTTGCCAGTGCTCAGATTGCGGTTGCAAAAATACACGGGGCAGCTATCATTGTAGCTGCAAAGGTGACCTTTTGTATATGAGATACCATGATAGCTGCATAGTTAAAAAGGCCGAAGACGGAAAGGTTGGTTGGGCTGATTTATGGGTTGTATTATTAGGTTTGTTCGCCACTGTTGTTGGAACTTATGTAGTTTACAAATGCAGGCTAAGATCATATATGGACTCTGGGATCAGGGTCGTCATGGAAGGAGAGATTCCTAACCATGTTAATAATGAGAAATTATAAAATTCCATATATTTTAGACTCCTTCGTAACGAATCTTCATGTCTCTGGCTATTGTGAGTACATATTATAAGTTTTCTTCTTTATCTTACAAAATCTGTGCAAATTATTATGTTCCTACAATTCAAAGGTATCCTTTGGGAAGCTCTTCATTCATGAACATTGTACCCATGTGCAGACTATATATTAATATTTGGGAAGATGATTAGATATTAGCACTTCAACTTTAGGTATTTATTTGGTTGATATGGTTTCGTGAGAGAAATGACTTGGTTAACTTGTTGTAACGCCAGTTAGTCTTCAAAGTTCCAACATTATAGTTTTCAGTATTTGATAATAAAAAAATAGCACTTGGTTAACTTGTTTTAACTCCAGTTAGTCTTCAAAGTTCCAAAATTGCAGTTTTCAGTGTTTGATAATAAAAAAGTAGCGTCATGAATTCGAGCATGTTTTTAGATGCCTTCATTGTGGCCAAGGGGAACGGGCAATGGTGGGTGACGGAGAGGGATATGGCACAACAAGAATAATGCAACACTCCTAAGATCAATAGGCATACCATTATTAAATTTAAGGGTAAGCACCATTTTCTTTGGCACGACCACTACCCTGTTCGGGATTATGCCAGTGTCTTTGAATGCCTCCTTATTTTCCATAATTTGTCTGCATAAGTATTTAGAGTTATATCCAAGCTCAAGAGATTGAGCTCTCCTATTAGAACATATCATAATAAAATAATAATGAGCCCATTCATGTTTCAACCCAAATATGTGGTGCTCGATATGAGAATTGAGAAAAAATAGATGATCCATTGCAAGCTAGAGATTATGTCCATAGCTACAAATGTCGAGGACTTGAGAATTTGCAGTAGTAAGGAGGAAATTATGAAGAGAGTTGCTAACATTCCTGGATTAGAAAAGTTGTTTATTGTTTATCTGGTTGTTATTGATGATATTTTGGAGGAAAAGACAATGTTGGAGGGATGGAGTGGCGTCTTATCTTCTTGTGAAAAGAAGAAATTGGGTGTGTTGGATATCTACAAAAAGTATCCTTATCTCATCCAATTTGAAATTGATTATGAAGTATGCCTCTGGGCTGATACATTTGAATAGCTTTTCTACATTTTTGAGTCTCATAATGTTGCATGGTCCATGAGAATGAATGGGGGGAGATATTTTGAAGGTCTAACTATGACTTCCTATGGTTACAACATTGAAGGCCCAGTAGGGAAATTAAAAGATGGGCGACCAACATGTCGGATTTGAGCCTTGCTTCTATTAGCTATGACGTCTCTTGCACGAGATGTTCAAATATTTTCAGATTCAAGCTTGAATCTTAACAAGGTGATTTCCTGTACCATTATGTTGTAAATTGTATGCAAAATAGAAACTGTTTGGTCAATGCTCCTTTCAAAAAACTATAGTTTATGTGCACTTTCTATGATTCTTTCCCATAATTATACCCTTCATATATGATATAATATTTTTTTAATAGAGAATGGGAGATTAGTAATGCTTCAATATTAAGAGTAAAACAAATTTTTGTATATTGTGATGTGAGTAAAGAACTAGTATTGTTAAATATCATAACAATATCATAATTAATCCAGTTTGTTCTTGAAAAGTGTTATTGTAAGCTTCTATTTTGGATATTTGGCCATTACATGCACAAAATTAAATGGTTTGGATTTTAAATTATAATGAAAAACAACCCAACCTGTCTTTCCAATGCCTCTGGATATTTCTAGTTATAATAGAAAGTGAGTGCTTGTCATAGAAATTGAGTGCTTACTCTACTGATTATATCGCTGTCATAGAGTTGACTAGAGACTGTAAGTGAATTTTTTTCCATGTAAAAGCGGCCGAACACAAGGGCTTGAAGAAAATTTTGAACAAAGCTGGGGTATGGAAGACTATTTTTTTATTAAAGATGTCATAACTAAGTAGTGCGAGGTTCTGGGTGTTGAAGATTCTCTAACTTGTTGGACATTGATGACACTGACAGTGTAAATTTTAACAAAGTGGAAAGACATTCGAACTTGATGTATTAATCCAAAGTCATGTTTGTGTACTTTTGAATATTTTTCATTTAGAATTTCCTACATCCATGCGATTTTTTAGCAGTTCGCATAAAAGTAGCCATGTTTTAATTTCAAAATTTTCAACCTATGTATAGGATTCTTGAAAAGATGCGTAGTAGGGCATTTCGTTTTTGACATAAAAGCAGCCCAATTTTCATTTCAAAATTTTCAACCTATGTATAGGATTTTTGAAATGCTAGTAGTTGACATAAAATTAGCCCAGTTTTAATTTCAAAATTTTCAACCTATGTATAGGATTTTGAAAAGATGCGTAGTAGGACATGATAAAAAATTTAATCTTTCCATTAACTGTTATTTTAGAAATCAGTTTTAGAAATTAGTTTCTAATTGATTCTGTTAGGTCGTTGTAGTTTGCAAGATTGGAAAATACAAAGATGCAGAGCCTACATCATAAAACCACTTTGGGATTCTAGGATCTAGCCCTCCTAAATCCAGAGAGGGATATCTCTATAAGTGCAAATATTGATTTATCTTTTAAGGTTTTTAGTGTGATATTAGGCTAGTTATTAAGAACAAGGTTTTTGTTTTTTTGTTTGGTTGGGTATGATCTTTAATTGAGTGGAAAGTCCTGAAAATGAAAGGGTTTCAAAGGGGTGAATGTGCTTACAATCAAAACAAGGTTCAGCTGATAGGATAGGCATGAAACATCACTTAATCCATTGGGCTATGGAGTCAAAAAAAGGTTTTAATTGTGCAACAATTTCAAGAGTGGTCCATGGGGCAAGTCATCTATAACAAAGGATCTTTTGGATTAAATGATGAAATGGAACATTAAAAGTGTTGTGAAGGTGGAAAAAGCCAATAATTTCAACAAGGATTTATCAACTTTCCAAACAAGAAAATCCTTTTTAAGTAACTGTTTGAAACCAACCAAAGGACAGGGCTAACCATAGACTTCTTTGGACAAGCTTGTATTAAAGCTAACTTATTAGACAAACAATCCAATAATCCACATGACTACTTTCAGAAAGGATGAAAACATATAAGAAAACAAAGTGTAGCTTAAGATCAAGTAATATAACATTAAAATCTAGGCATGGATTCATCACACTCTTAGGGAAACTTTCAAACAACCTTTGGAGAAAGAACTAGAAGACAGGGCAAACCATAAACTTTCCTAGTCCAACCGCACTTAGCATGTAATGAAAATATCATTCAAGAACCATGTTTAAAGTTTAGACAGTAAGACATGGGCTCACCAACATTCCTTGACTGCTTGGACTATATTAAATCATTCTTAAATACACAAAGGAGGAAAACATAAAGACAAATCTTATCGGTGAGAATAGGGTACTTGTAAGAGTAAATCCTAGCTCTATATTTTGTGTTCTTTATCAGAGAAAAAATGAAAAATTTTGTGAAAAAAATAAGAAGGAAAACAAGAACAATGAGAGGCACATCACCAATGGTATAGACCAGGATCCCATGAATCAACTTGTATATTGATTTCAATCTAGTTACATACTTCAAGTCCAATGTTTCAATACAACAACAACTTCTCTTCTCAGCCTAACTTCTTTGATTACAAACAGAGCTTCAAAAGCCTCTGAAAACTATTTACATGCAAAAAGTTTCGAGCAGCAAGTATTACATCAACAATCCAACCACCAACAATCTGCTCCTCAAGGAGATTTTATAAGAAAATGAGGAGGTGGAATATAATGAAGGGTCTCTAGGTTCAATTAATACAAGTTTATGCTTCTCAGCCTTTGAGGGGTTCAATAGAGAAGTTTTCTGATATTTCCTTTGTATTAATTGGTTTTCATTAAGTATTAAGCTACTGGGAAGATTTTGTTGACTTTAAAACTCTTTAGGCAGGCTGGCAATAACTCTGACTATCTTTAAACAAAATATCACTGACTAGGAAATAAATATGCCTTCTTTTGATTTATTGAAGCTGTAGGTGGCACTTTGGTAGCTGAAGAGGATATTTTTTGCCTCTAATGTGGCAGTGGAGGCCTTTTTACTGATTATTTTCTCTGTTTTTCCTTAAAACACTTCAATCTGTTCTTGAGTTGTGTTTAGGCTTGATTAAGCCATAATCTTTGCTTCAGGTCTCCATTCTCTGATATTGTCTTTGTTTCTTTAAACCTGAGGATTAAAACTTTAATCTTTAAACTTTGGCTTTAATCCCTTTATCATTAATTTCTTCACACTGATACACTTTACTGTTTTGTTTATAAAGGCAACCTTTCGCTATTTGAAGGGTTCCTATTAAAATCTGGATCGTGATCCAATTGATTTAAACTCGGATCTCAGAACCCGCAGCTCCTTTTCTTCATTGATTTTAAGCCACAGAGTCGTCATTCTGGGCCAAAAATGTCACCTGACTGTGACTGTGGAAATACACAGAGAAACACCATAAAAACCCTGCAAAACACACAAACTCATTATAAAAGCCTAGGGAATTTGGTTAATACTACTTCAGAGGCTCATGAGGATGGAGGAGCAGTGAGGAAGAACGTGGATGCAGCGAAAAAATGGAGGAAAACCCTGGCAGAACAGCTAACCAGGTGCAAATGGAAGTTTGGGTGCGACGATGAACATGAGCCGTTAGATTAGGACAATCAACAGTGAAGATCGTCTGATGAAATCGTTTGGAAGAATGGATGAAGGCAAATGAATTGGGTTGCGATATAACACAAGTCGTTTGATCTCAGACGTCAACGGTCAAGATTAAAAGCGAAAAAATTTGGGAGCAAGTTAGGTGGAAAATAAAATGAGGGCGAGATTAAATTAGAACCGTCCGATCTTCGGAGATCGACGGCTAGGATCAAACCGGGAGCAACATTGCGGAGGGTGGAGGTTTGGCAGAAAACCAGGAAGGGTTTTCACGCAGTGAAATGGGGGGAAGGCGGTATTTCCCAAAAAAACTCGATTCCATACAATGAATGACACGTGGATTTTCAAAACTGCTCATATCATGCAATTTTGAAACGTTAACCCTTGGGCACAAAAATTACGCGATATCGATTTTAAGCCGTCGAATGAGGGGCAACAGATTGAATGGCGCAGGTTAAGTGCGATCGATGAAGAGTTGTGTAGAGGATCTATGGTGGGACCAATAGTCGCTTCAGCACTTCTGTCGCGAGGTGGGCGGGTTATTGGTTCATCGCGTTACGTCTCGACTGTTAGATCAGATGATCGGACAGTTGAGATGGAATAAGGGGGCAGAGAATTTTGAAAGGAGAAAAGGTGAGGCCGGATGGATGGGCGGAAAAATAGGGCCCAATGGCCGTTGATCTGTTTAGATCAATGGTCCATATTTCTTTGGGACCGTAATGTCAGGAATGGAAAAATAAACAGAGGGAAAGGTTTTTTGCGATGCGACGAAGCGTGAACCGTTGGATCTGGCGGAATGAACGACTGGGATTACATCACATCGGAGATAAGAGAAGAAGCCAACACACTGGGGTGTTTGATTTTGCGATGTGTGATTAAGCACTGGCCGTAGGATCGGTATGAGAGATCAATGGTCTAGATTAAATAAGCAGGCGAGATGGTGAAGGGCTTATGAGCGAAGCACGATTGAATATGGGTCATTGGTTCTTGTGGATTTGACGGCTGAGATTAAATTAGCGAATCTGGCCATCGAAGGAAAAAGGAAAAGGATAAAGGGAATTTGTGATTGCCAATTGCGATGGAGCGATGATACTTAGCGCTTAGTCACGGCTTCAGGTCACATAAGGAAAAGGGGCTAGGGCTAAGGCCGATAGGGGCTTAAGGCCTTAATGAAAAAATGAAGGTTTTTAGGATTTTTGAAGGGTTTTTTGAGGAATTTAGAGGTTCCGATAGGGGTAAAGACAAGGTTTTAAACCTTATAAAGGGATTTCACAAGGCTTTAAAGGGGAATTTGAGGGAATGAGAGGTAAAATTAAAAGTTTTATGGATGAAATGGAGAAGGAAATGGAGAAGTGTAATGATGAAAAATGGAATTTTATAAGCAGTTTTATCTTGGTGAACAGCAGGTTCTTTAGGATTAATAGTGAAACAACAGTGAAGATTAACTCAAAGAGTAAAGATCATCATAAGACTTCAAGAACTCACAATTTGGGCATGAATTGTTTCTTGAAGGCTAAAAAAGATTTAGCCACCATTTGATATGACAAATTTTTATAGGTGGCTAACAGTGGCTCCACATGGGGATGGAATCTTCCTGAAGGTGTCAAGAACTTCAGACAATCTTATCTCTGGATGCTGATTAGTGCCTTGCACTTTGATAATATTTTTATCAGCTACTAACAAGGATGATTAGAACTTGATATATTAGCAGAAAAGTATTTCCCAGACAACTACCTACACAACCTACTTCCTAACATTTTTTCTTCAGAAGGTGCATTTGGACTTTCAAACCTTTTCATAAACATTTTATTCTTTTGAAAAAATGAAACTAACCTATTCCTACTCTTATTTATCCATGAGTTTAGATTAAACAGTTGAACTCATAAATTCACTACCTAACTATTATCTGTCAAGATTAGACTGTCTGACATATCTTTATTCTCTAAATTCTAAAACAAGAAATTTAAAAGCATCCAAGTCAGGATTAATCAGTCTGACTTGCTGTTGATCTATGGCATAAAAACAAGCTACACATAGACTAAAATTTGCAAAAAAATTTAAAACAAAATTGTCAAGGCTTAAGATCTGGAAATCAAAAATATCCTTCATTATTCTACAGCTCTAGATTTGATTTTGTTTGAGATGTCTTCTCTTTCTTTTCTGGTTCAAGTTTTGATCTTTTTAGAACCAGTTCTTCATCAATCTCATAGGTTCAAGATTTGAGCTTGTTTGAACCTTTTTTTTTCTATCCTAATCTATTTCTACTGATAAGCCAAGATTGTATTGTTTGGCTAATCTAATTCACTAACCTATTAGCAGTAAATTGAAAAGCTAATTAGTCATGATTAGGTTGTATGACTAACAAGAAGTGTGTTTTAGGAGTGGCATTTGAGTTTGCACACTTTTAGACTTTGTTTCTCTTTTTGGTATGGGGCTGTACCTTTCTTATTTTAATTCTGCCCTCTTTTCTATTTTTATTTTTTTTTGCAATTTTTTCTTTTTTATAACTTTGAATGCAATGATGGATATGATATTTATAATGAGGAAAAAATAAAAAAGCTTCAAACTGGTACAGTTAAGAAAAATAATGTTTGAGCATCCTGCCATTGACAGGACCTCCAAAAAGTTCAGTTCCATTCAATTCCTACAAGAAATAAGCATTGTTACCAGTAGTAGAATGAATAAGATAAGGGCCTAGCCATAAGTTATCAAATTTTCCATGTTTTCCCTTATCTTCTCTCCTGGAATCCCACTTTAAAACTTTGTCACCAATGCTAAAATCACTGGCCTTTGTTCTTTTATCAAACAAATTCTTGATGTTTTCTTGCTCGTGTAGTGCTCTATTGTAGACTTCTTCTCTGTTTTGTTGAAGATGTATAGTCTAATTGATTCTTCTTGTCATATCATTATCCTCAGAATGTACTTCTTGGATCAGCTTCATGACTGGCACTCCTAGACTGGTTGGAAAAATTACATCTGCTCCATAAACTAGATGGTAGGGTGACATTCCAATTGATTTCTTAAGTGTTAATCTATCAACCCATAATGCATGTACTTTCTTTGTGTGCCATGATTTCTTATTGTCTTCCAACAAATTTTTGATTATATTTACCAAACTCTTATTTGAGGATTCTGCTAACCCATTGCCTTGAGGGTAATAAGCAGTAGAATGGCCCAATGTAATCTGGTATTTCTGACAGAATTCAACCATATTTTTGGATCCAAATGTAGCAGCATTGTCAGTGATAATATTTCTAGGAAAGCCAAATCTAGATAGGATATGATTTTCAAGGAATTTTATGATGACAGATTCAGTGGCTTGCCTAGAAGGGATGGCTTATATCCATTTGGTAAAGTACTTTGTTGCAATGAGGATCCATCTATGTTGGGTAGATGAGGCTGGATGGATTTCCCCAATGAATTCTAGACCCCACTGTTGAAAAGGATCTTCAACAGTGATTGGATGCAAGGGTAAGGGAAGCAGTTTTCTTTTGCCTTCAAAAAGTTGGTATTTGTGACAGGCAATAATCATTTTGTGGACATCTTGAAAGAGGGTGGACCAATAGTAACCAGATCTAAGGATTTTATTGGTAGTTTTCTTCCAAAATAGGTGGCCTCCACATTCTCCTTCATGTAATTCATGATTGATCTTATCTGCATCATTCTCAGGCAAACATTTAAGCAATAATCCACTAGCATTTTTCCAATATATACATTTATCCAAAATGTAGTAATTTACAACTTTCAACTTTAAAATCTTGCCTTCGTTTTGGAAAAACCAGGAGGTGTATTTAAATTGAGAAAAACATACAAAATATCAGCATACCAAGATGAAAATAGAAAATGATCTTCAACAATGGGAGTTGACAACTCCTCATGTTCATCTAATGCATCTAACATGTTTATATCAAGAGCTTCAAAATTAGACTCATCCATTAATCTTGCTAGCCCTTGGCCTTTTATGAGCTTAGTGGGCTTTATTTCTAAATCATATTCAAGTATCACAACAATCCTCTTTCCTCTTTTTCCATCTGGATCCTGGGCTAGAATGTCTTTTACAACTAAACTTGGCACAAATGCAATTATGTGGGAATGTAAAATGTAAACTCTGAAGTCTTTTAAGGCTTTGACTAAGGAAAAGGCTTGTTTTTCCATGATATTGTACTTCATCGGTGCATCTCTTAATTCCTTACTAAATAATGCAATTGGCTGCTCTTGTCCCTTCATGTTTTTCTGTAATAGGACAGCAGCCACTGTGTGTTCTGATGAAAATGAAAAAATTAAGAAATCCTTTGTAAAATCAGGACTAATGAGAACTGGTGTTTTGGTTAATGCTCGTTTTACGAGTTCAAATGATTTCTTTGCTTCTAAGGTCCATTTAACTCCTTCTTCCCTTTTGAGCATATTGTTCATGTTTCTAAGGAGTTCAGCTAGATTGGGTATGAACCTTCTCAAGAAATTAATCTTCCCAATGAAAGATTGAAGTTCCTTGATGTTTCTAGGATGGTTGATTTGCAATATACCATCAATCCTTTTTGGGTTGATCTTTATCCCTTATTCTGATATGATGTGTCCAAGAAGTTTGTCTTCTTGGAGACCAACCATTGTTTTCTTTGGATTTAAAGATAACCCATATTTTTTTCATTTCTCAAAGACTTTTCTCAAGTGTTCTAGGTGTTCTTCATATGTTTTGGAAAAAACGGTGATATCATCAAGGTAAATAATGATGAAGAGGCCTAATTATTCTAAGAATGAAATATCCATGGCTCTCTGAAATGTAGCACTAGCATTCATTAGACCAAAGGGCATTTTAACATACATGAAATTACCCCAAGGTGTGGTAAAGGCTATTTTGATTTGATCATTAGGATGTACTAATATTTTATTGTAACCTGAGAAGCCATCTAAAAAAGATATCCTTTTAGAACCAACTACCCTTTGTAAAATGTGATCCATCTTGGGTAAAGGGTAGTTGTCTTTCAATGAGGCTCTGTTTAAGTTCCTAAAATCAATACAAAGTCTTATTTCTCCTATTTTCTTCCTAACTGACACAAGATTAGATACCCAATCTGAATATCTAACAGGGACTATAATTCCAGCATCATACATTTTCTTAATTTCTTTCTCAACCAGGGGTAATTGAATAGGGTTTATTCTGCGCAATTTTTGTCTATAGGGCTTCTGATTTTCTTTGAGGGGTATCTTATGTTGAATTATCTCTGTGTCATATGATTTTATATCCTCATGACACCATGCAAATACATCAGAAAATTCTCTAAACAGCTCAATATATTTCAATTTGATGTGAGCTGGCAAGGTTTTAGACAGTTTAATCATTTTTGGCTTTAGTTCACTGCCTATGTTACATTCTTCTACTTTAGTTTCAACAGGCTCCAGTTTTGGTTTTTTGGCAACATCATTGAAATCAAACAATTCTTCTAATGGGACCGGTCCTTTTGGCAAGCTTTGAGTGTTAGATTTCATCATTTCTAAGTCTTTTTTTTCTAAATCTGCACTAATTTCTGTGGTATGTTCAAGTTTATTAGATAACAGATTTATATCAACAATCTCTGGATACTTTACTTCTTCATCAAGTGGATTTTCTTCAATAGGATAGTCATTTTCATAATCTGAATTTGAACTTGGTGGCTCAAATTCATTTCTAGACTGTAAGAAGTCTTCTATTTGTTTATCTCCCTCAAAAACTTGCCAGTATTTTTCATTTTCTGGGACATCTGGCCTAAATTTGACTTGGGTGGTGCATTTCTTGGATTCATAAGGTGTTAGACAAGTTCTAGCAGCAAAGGCAAGACTGTTGGCAAGGACATTTTGGTTTTTTGGGACAAAGATAAGTTGGAATTCATCAAATGTTTTTAATAAGTCCATGACATCATTTCTATAGGCTCTAAGTCTAGGGTTTTTAGCACTTTATTCCCCATTCACTTGCCTAATAATCAACTCTGAATCCCCATGAACTTTTGTCCTTTTGGCCCCTAATTTTTTCAATGAGTGTAGGCCTAAAAGGAGGGCTTCGTACTCAGCTATGTTATTAGTGCATGGAAATTTTAATTTGTATGAGTGCCCTTCAGCATGATTGTTGTTTGTATTGTGAAGACACACTCTTACACCTGTATCATTCTTAGTGCAAGACCCATCAAAACTCATACTCCAAAGAAGACTAGTTTCAGATTTACTAGTTTGACTACTATCCTCTTTATCTTGTGTGCTTTCAGATTGTTTTTGTAAGTCAACACTATGTTGAAATTGATTTAGTTCCTCATGTTCTTCAAGATGTTGAGGATTCTTCTCTTGACTCTCAAATTTGACAACCAATGGATGATTTTTTTGTAGTTCTAGACCTATGATTTGTTTGTTGTGATTTTCTGATTTGGCAAACTGTTTTGATAGTTTTGTATTGTCTTCCTCCTTTTCTTTGTTTGCCAGTATGTCACTATGTGGGGTGGCCACTAAGTCAGTTAAGGTTTATTGCTCATTAAATGTTCCATGATTGAAGACAATAAATGATTCAAGGCCTGTATGCACAAAATAAAGAGGAGAGTTTTCTGGTCTCTCTTGGCTACTGACCATGTATTGCATGTGAGATTCCCTATAAAGTCTTCTAGTCTGATTGAAAATAGGGATGGTAGCATATGTCATATCCATCTGCATTGTTCCTTGTAACTTAGATCCCCATGATCTTGAGAACAACATACCATATTTGGGGGGTACATCAGCCACTACAATATCCATCACTAAACACTTGGTTGGAATTTGAGCTAAGTTCACACAAAGGTATTTGATCAAGCCTAAACATTTCACTCTACTGGAGTCAAAGGAGTATAGATCTTTGTATGGTCTGGTGATTTCAAGGCCTAGACTCTCCATTATTTCTTTGGGCACTATGTTGTGAGAGGCCCTTGAATCATGCATAGCATTGTGTAAAATTTTGTCATGAATTTTCAAACTAACATAAAAAGGAGGAACTATCCCTTCTTGGTATCTTCCTTCAATATTAGGACCAAATAAGATCTCTGGTTGGTCATCATTGAGGTTGACAGTGTCATTATTTTCTCCTATGTTGAAAGCTTTCAAAATTTGTGATATATATACATCTTGGGTGACTAATTCAGTGAGGGGAATAGAGAGCTTAATATTGGCAATTTTCTGTTTCAAACTAAAAGGCATATGATCTTTTACAATGTTTGTTCAACCTTATTAATCACCATTCTATCAGCAAAATCAGCTTGCTGATTTCCTCTATTTACATTGGTCAAAATTGTTTTGATAGGAGCATTAGCTGAAGTACTAACGTTGCTAAGGTCTGCACTCTGTTTTTCATTAATTTGACTGCATTTCTCTTTGTTTTGATCATAATTTATAGCCATTGTTTTGTCTTTTTGTTTTGTAACTTTGGGTTTATTCATAGGGCTATTTTTTGCAGAATTTTCAGAGGTCTTAGTTTTGGGAGTTTCCTGATTATTTTTACTCCTAAGGGCATATTATTTTGGGGTCTCTATGATGACATTTTCCAACTCTTGATAATAATGTTCATCTTTCGTTCTTCCATCATCATAGGGTATGTATAGACCTTGTTTTCTAGTAACATGAACATAAAAATGGTCACTATATACTCCCACCATGTTTATGTTATATTCCTCTGTTTTTTCAATTGTTTCTTCAACTTCACTTACATAATTTTCTTGGAACGGGGGTATGATCTGTTTATCATCCTCTCTTTGTCTATTTTGAGGTTGATTTCTCCTAAAATTCTAATTTTGATTTTGATTTCTGTTTTGGGGAGCTGATTGGTTTTCTCTAGCTTGTGCTCTTTCAAGTATGCTCATCTTCTTCATCATCTCCTCCATCATTCTCTCCATTTTTGAACTAGATGTGGAAGGTGCAGATTCCTCCCTAAATGATACTTTCTTCTCATTCCTCATTCTAGCTCTTTTCTATATTAGATTAACTTCCACAACAAGAGTTGCCTTCTGCATGTCTTCTAAAGTCAAGGGGTCTCTTTCTCTAAGCTGATAAGCCATTTCAGGATCAAATTCTTCAGGAAATTTGGCTAAGGCTGAGCCTTGTGGGGGTTTCTATTCTGGGGGTAGTGCATTATAAAAACTATTGAATCTAGTGCAATAATTTTGAACACTTTCCCCAGTGTTTCTTTTGAGGTTGTTGTAGTCTGAAAGTATTTGGAGAGGGTTTTTTATAACTTCCCATTTGTTTAAGAATAACTGATGGATAGCTTGGAGATCATTTAAATTGTTAGGGGTTAAACCTTTGAACCATTTTCTTGCTTCTCCCCCTATAATTTGAGAAAATAACCTAAGTTTGATAGTTTCATCATCAATCTCATTCCTATAAAAATATTCATTAATCTTGTCCACATGTTGTGAAGCAGTAGTAGCACCACTGGCATCATATAATCGTATCTTGGACTGATAGTCCTGTGGTATATTGACTAAAGGTAAAGTAAGGACTAGAGGGGCATACCATGTTGCCATGATAGGAGGTTGTGGGAAAAATGGGGGGTTTACAGGTGGAGGATGTAAGATGGGAGGGGGTTGATGGAATGGGGTGATTTGAATAGTGGGTGTGTGAAGAACAGAAGTGGATGGACCAACAAGAGATTGTTGAGCAGATCTAGGATGAGAGAAACCAAAATTATGGAGGAAATGTAAATCAGGTGGGGTAGTTTCTCTGTTACCACGATGTTCACCTCTATCTTGGGATGAAGGTGGAGACTCAAAATCTATCTGATCTATATCATCAAGTGACCTAGTTCTAATTGGGTTTCTTAAGTCAACTTGTGAATCTTGTAGAGCTATAAGGTTTTCAGGAACAGAATTATCTCTTTGGACTAGTCTGACAATAGTTGAAACTTGCGCCTTAGGAGACTTCCTAAGAATTCTTTCAGGGTTATCAGCTATCTCAGGAGGATTTGGGTCAGGATAGGATCTAGTATGAACTCTTCTAGAAGCCACTATGCTTTTTTTTCAGACCTAATAACAAGAAACATTCACCCAAATATGACAATCTTTAGTAGGCTAACTGATCTTTAGCAAGGAAACTTTAATCCTCAAAGTTTTCTTAACTAATTTTGTATGATGTTATGATAGTAATGGGTTTCCTAGTAGAGTCTTTAGGTCTGTTTAGGATCGTGGAGTCACCAGGTGGAAATTTTTAGCTTTAGAAGGTAAAATGTTTTATGGTCCACCACCATTTATTGATTTGAATACCAATCTATAATATTTTTTTTTTTTATGAGTTTCTTCAGTAATATGGGTTATGAGAGTGTCCTAGATCTATTTCAACACTTAGCTACGGTGATGAGACTAAGAAAATTTACTCTTATGGCTAAGATAACTGATTCCTTCAAGGTTTGATAAGGCTCACTGAGAATCCTAAGGGTTAATTAGTTTTTCACTAATTCAAATAAGTCCTATCATGATCACCATTTTCTTTGGTAGTGCTTGAGGAGAGCTACTTATACTACACTGAATAGTGAGTGTTTTGTTTTAAGGATTTTACTCAGATATTCCCCAATGGAGTCGCCAGAATGTTAGGTTGTTGTAGTTTACAAGATTGGCAAATAAGAAGCTACAGAGCCTACATCATAAAACCACTTTGGGATTCTAGGATCCTGCCCTCCTGAATCCAGAGAGGGATCTCTTTATAAGTGCAAAGATTGATTTATCTTTTAAGGATTTTAGTGTGATATTAAGATAGTTATTAAGAACAAGGTTTTTGTTTGTTTTTTTGGTTGGGTATGATCTTTAATTGAGTGGAAAGTCCTGAAAATGAAAGGGTTTAAAAGGGGTGAATGTGCTTACAATCAAAACAAGGTTTAGCTGATAGGATAGGCATGAAACAACACTTAATCCATTGGGCTATGGAGTCACAAAAGGTTTTAATTGTGCAACAATTTCAAGAGTGGTCCATGGGGAAAGTCATATATAACAAAGGATCTTTTGGATTAAATGATGGAATGGAACATTAAAAGTGTTGTGAAGGTGGAAAAAGCCAATAATTTCAACAAGGATTTATCAACTTTCCAAACAAGAAAATAATTTTTAATTAACTGTTTCAAACCAGCCAAAGGACAGGGCTAACCATATACTTCTTTGGACAAGCTTGTATTAAAGTTAACTTATCAGAAAAACAATCCAGTAATCCACCTGACAACTTTCAGAAAGGATGAAAACATATAATAAAACAAAGTGTAGCTTAAGATCAAGTAAGATATCATTAAAATCTAGGCCTGCTTTCAGCACACTCTTAGGGAAACTTTCAAACAACCTTTGGAGAAAGAACTAGAAGACAGGGCAAACCATAAACTTTCCTAGTTCGACTCTACTTAGCATGTAATGAAAATATCATTCAAGAAAAATGTTTAAAGTTTAGATAGTAAGACATGGACTCACCAACATTCCTTGACTGCTTGGACTGTATTAAATCATTCTTAAATACACAAAGGAGGAAAACATAAAGATAAAGCTTATCAGTGAGAGTGGGGTACTTGTAAGAGTAAATCCTAGCTCTATATTTGTTGTTCTTTATCAGAGAAAAAATGAACAATTTTGTGAAAAACATAAAAAGGAAAACAAGAACAATGAGAGGCACATCACCAATGGTATAGACCAGGATCCCATGAATCAGCTTGTATATTGATGTCAATCTAGTTACATACTTTAAGTCCAATGTTTCAGTACAACAACAACTTCTCTTCTCATCCTAACTTCTTTGATTACAAATAGAGCTTCAAAAGCCTCTAAAAACTATTTGCATGTAGAAATTTTTGAGCAACAAGTATTACATCAACAGTCCAACCACCAACAATGTGCTCCTCAAGGATATTTTATAAGAAAATGAGGAGTTGGAATAGAATGAAGGGTCTCTAGGTTCAATTAATACAAGTTAATGCTTCTCGGCCTTTGAGGGGCTCAATAGAGAAGTTTTCTGATATTTCCTCTGTATTAATTGGTTTTCATTAAGTATTAAGCTACTGGGTAGATTTTGTTGACTTTAAAACTCTTTAGGCAGGCTGGAAATAACTCTGGCTGTCTTTAAACAAAATATCACTGACTAGGCAATAACTATGCCTTCTTTTGATTGATTGAAGCTGCAGGTGGCACTTTGGTAGCTGAAGAGGATATTTTTGGCCTCTGATGTGGTAGTGGAGGCCTTTTTACTGATATTTTTCTCTGTTTTTCCTTAAAACACTTTAATCTGTACTTGAGCTGTGTTTAGGCCTGATTAATCCATAATATTTTCTTTGGGTCTTCATTCTCTGATATTGTCTTTATTTCTTTAAACCTGAGGATTAAAACTCTAATCTTTAAACTTTGGCTTTAATCCCTTTATCATTAATTTCTTCACACTGATACACTTTACTGCTTTGTTTATACAGGAGGCCTTTTGCTATTTGAAGGGTTCCTGTTAAACCTTGGATCATGATCCAATTGATTTAAAATCGGATCTCAGAACCCGCAACTCCTTTTCTTCATTGATTTTAAGCCACAGAATCGTTATTCTGGGCCAAAAATTTCACCTGACTGTGACTGTGGAAATACATAGAGAAACACCATAAAAACCTTGTAAAACACACAAACTCATTATAAAATCCTGCAAAATTTGGTTAATACTACTTCAGAGGCTCGTGAGGATGGAGGAGCAGTGAGGAAGAACGTGGATGCAACGGAAAAAGGGAGGAAAACCCTGGCAGAGCAGCTAACCAGGTGCAAATGGAATTTTGGGTGTGACAGCGAACAGGAGAAGTTCGTCCGATGAAATCGTTTGGAAGAATGGATGAAGACAAACGAATTAGGTTGCGATATAACACAAGCCATTCGATCTCAGAGATCAACAGCCGAGATTAAAAGTGAAAACATTCGGGAGCAAGTTAGGTGGAAAATAAAATGAGGGCGAGATTAAATTAGAACCGTTCGATCTTCAGAGATCGACGACTAGGATCGAACCGGGAGCAACATTGCGGAGGGCGATTGTTTTGCGGAAAATCGAGAAGGGTTTTGGCGTGGAAAAATGGGGGGAAGGCGGTATTGCCAAAAAAATAGCGATTCCATACAATGAATGACACGTGGATTTTCAAAACTTCCCATATCGCGTAATTTTGAAACGTTAACCCTTAGGCGCAAAAATTTCGTGATATGGATTTGAAGCCATCCGATAAGGGGCAGCAGATTGAACGGCGCGGGTTAAGCGCGATACATGAAGATTTGTGTGGAGGATGTATGGTGGGACAAATAGTAGCGTCAGCACTTTTGTCGCGAGGTGAGAAGGTTATTGGTTCATCCTGTTACATCTCGACCATCAAATCATATGATCAGACGGTTGAGATGGAATAAGGGGGTGGAGAATTTTGAAAGGAGAAAAGGTGAGGCCAGATGGACGGGCGAAAAAATAGGGCCCGATGGCCGTTGATCTGTTTAGATCAACATTCCATATTTTTTCAGGACTGTAATGTCAGGAATGGAAAAATAAAAAGAGGGAAAGGTTTTTTTCGATGCGACGAAGCGCGAACCATTGGATTTGGTGGAATGAACGGCTGGGATTACATCGCATCAGAGATAAGAAAAGAAGCCAAATTACCGGGGTGTTTGAGTTTGTAATGTGCGATTAAGCGCTGGCGATAGGATTGGTATAAGAGATCAATAGTATAGATTAAATCAGTGGGTGAGATGGTGAAGGGCTTATTAGCAGAGTGCGATTGAATCTAGGCCATTCGTTCTTGTGGATTCGATGACTGAGATTAAATCGGTGGATCTGGCCATCGGAGGAAAAAGGAAAAGGATAAAGGGAATTTGCGATTTCTGATTGCGATGGAGTGATGATACTTAGTGCTCAGTCACGGCTTTGGGTCACATAAGGAAAAGGGGCTAGGGCTAAGGCCGAAAGGGGCTTAAGGCCTTAATGAAAATTTAATGAAGGTTTTTAGGATTTTTGAAGGTTTTTTTGAGGAATTTAGAGGTTCCGATAGGGGTAAAGACGGGGTTTTAAAACTTATAAAGGGATTTCGCAAGGCTTTAAAGGGGAATTTGAGGGAATGAGAGGTAAAATTAAAGGGTTTATGGATGAAATGGAGAAGGAAATGGAGAAGTGTAACGATGAAAAATGGAGTTTTATAAGCAGTTTTCTCTTGGTGAACATCAGGTTCTTTAGGATTAATAGTGAAACAACAGTGAAGATTAACTCAGAGGGTAAAGATCATCATAAGACTTCAAGAACTCACAATTTGGGCATGAATTGTTTCCCGAAGGCTAAAAAATATTTAGCCACCATTTGATATGACAAATTTTTATAGGTGGCTAACAGGTTCAAACTGTTTCTATGTAACTGTCTATATGCATGTATATATAGATTGTTCATAACAGAATAATTTACAGCTTGTGCTCTCTAGCAATATTTTGTATTTGTTTCTTCTGTTGTCATTCTGTCATGGTATCAAAGCATTGGGGTTTTTCTTGGGCAAAGGAAAACTGCTGGAGATTTGTTTTTGAAGACTTGCACTCGTTGTTTGAAGCTATCGTTTGAAGCTTTTGAAGCAGATTGTTGTTGAAGACTCAAAAAAGTTGTTGCTGCCTGCTTTTTCACTACATTTCCATCTTTGTTGTTTGAATTTGCCAAGTCATTGATCGAAGGATCCTCCAACAAGGAATTTGTAAGCCATGAATTGAGTTCAGTCATCGAAGGTGAATGATTCACAGTTTTTATAGTTGTGTAATCAGTGTTAGAAAAAGGCTGACAAGTATTTTACTTGATTAGTTTTAATAGTTTTCTAATCAGCGTTTGAGGAAGGCTTCCACATTTTCTTTTTACTTGATTCACATTTTTTTTTTTTTTTTGTAAATTGTGTAATCGGCTGCCACAGTTTTTTAGTGAGGTTGTTGAAAGAAATTGAATGAGGATGTTGAAAGGAAGGGAATGAGGATATTGAAAGGAAAGGAAATATGTCTTCGATGTTGGTGTGAATCTTCAATTATGGGATTTATAAAATTAAGGTGTTGAAATTAAAAAGAGTTAAAAACAATATAGTTTTTAATCACCTTGATCGAAAGTCTCTTTTTGCTATCTATTTGGAAGTGTTTTAAAAAGAGTTGTTTTCATTTTTTTTATTACTTCAAACATGGCCTCGACAAGTCAGTTTTCAATCCCCACGCCATTATTTAGTGGAAAGAACTATGATTTTTGGAGTCTTAAAATGCAAGCATGCTTACAAGGCTTAGGGTTTTGGGAATCATTAGAGTTGGGGTTCACAGAACATGATGCAAATACAATTGATGGTATGACTGCTGCCCAAAGAAAACAATTTGATTAAATCAAAGAGAAATAAGTTAGAGAAAAGTCGTGCATTTTAAATTCCTTAGATGACTCTATTTTTCCTAAAATCACTACTGCTAAAACTACTAAATCAATTTGGGATATACTTAAGGTTGCTTATCAAGCAAATGATAAAGTAAAAATGGTAAGATTACAGACTCTCAGAACACAATTTGAAACACTTAAAATGATTGAATTAGAAACCATTGATCAGTTTATGACTAGAGTTATGGGTGTTGTTAATCAGCTTCGGATGAATGGTGAAGAAATAGAAGACCAAAGAATTGTTGAAAAATTTCTTAGATGTTTGCCTAAAAAATTTGACATGATTGTTATTGTTTTTGAATCGAGAGAATTAACAAAATTATCTGTGGAAGAATTAATTGGTTATTTTTTGGCTCATGAAGAAAGAATTAATTTAGACGTTAGTGATTTAGAGCATGCTTTCAAATCTAAAGATTTTATGGATAGAGGTAGAGGTAGAGGTTTTCGTGGCAGGAGAGGAAAAGGTAGAGGACAGTCTCAGTCTGATGATAGATCACAGGTAACTCAAGCACATTCAGAGAAATCTCAAAATTATCATGGATGGATAGATAAAACAAAAATTCAATGTCACTACTGCAAAAAATATGGCCAGTATAAGTTTGAATGTCGAAAATTATAGTATGTTTTAAGTAAAAACAAAGCCAATGTAACAAACACTGAATGTGAAACATTAGATGCTTTATTTTTGGCATGCCAAGTAACTGCGCAAGTACCTAATAAAGATGTTTAGTTGGTAGACAACGGATGTAGTAATCATATGACTATTCATAGTGATTTTTTTTCACATCTTGATACATCTTTCAGTTCCTCTATTGGTATGGGTGATGATCGCCAGGTTAAAGCTTCAAGAAAGGGTCATGTGCCTATCTTAACCAAACAAAATGTTGTGAATAATATCTATGATGTTTATTATGTACCCAATTTCAAGCATAATTTGTTGAGTGTTGGTTAGTTAGATGCACATGGTTATGATGTTAGCTTTCACAACACTACTTGCACGATTGTTGATAAAAATAAGTCTCTTCTTGCAAAGATTCCAATGACAAAGAACAGGTTGTATCAATTACAGTTGAAAAGTGAGAAGTTGTATACACATAATGTTTCAATGCCAACGGACTCTAATTGTGGCATTTGCGATATGGTCATTTACCTATCCAAAGTATGAGTTTGTTGCAAAGATAGTCTATGGTGAAAGTTTTTCCTTCTTTGTCTAATCATATCTCTTCTTGTACAAGTTGTATAATGGGTAAACATAAGCAATATAGTTTTTCTTCAGCGTCTAATAGAGCAAAAGAAAAACTAGAGTTAGTACATACATATTTGTGCAGTCCAATGCAAGAAAAATCAGTTGCTGGCAGTCTCTATTTTGTTACTTACATTGATGATTTCAACAGGAAAATTTGGGTGTATTTCATCAAATATAAATCAGAAACATTTTCGAATTTTAAGGAGTTCAAATCTGAGGCTGAAAAAAAAAGTAGCAAGTTTATTAAAGTTACGAGGTCTGATAAAGGAGGTGAGTATGAATCTAACAAATTCATTGATTTTTGTAAACAACATGGTATTAAGAAACAAACGAAAACTAGTTATAATTCGTAGCAGAATGGAGTTGCAGAAAGAAAGAACCAGACAATTATGAATATGGCTCGAAGTTTGCTCAAAACATGAAATTTGTCTAAATATTTCTGGGCTGAAGAAGTTGCATGTTCAGTATATATTTTGAATATATCGCCAACTTCCAGTGTTCAAATTTTTGTACCTGAAGAAGCATGGAGTGGACAAAAGGTAACTGTTTCACACTTTCATGTATTTGGTTGTATTTCTTTCACTCATGTTCTAGAAAAATTGAGAAAAAAGCTTTATGATAGGAGCGAAAAGTATATTTTTATAGGATATAGTGATCAATCTAAGGCATACAGATTGTTTAATCCTATAACTAAGAAGTTTGTCGTAAGTCGAGATGTGAAATTTCTGGAAGACAAGTCTTGGAATGAAATGGATAACAATACTTGTCCTGATCATTTTATTCTGTTAGACAAACATCAAGCACCTGCAACATGCACTCCAATATTACAGGTTCAAGACAAAACCAGTAGTAGTTCATCAAGAAGTAGCATTTCATCACTTTTTGAGTCTGATTCTGATAATCCTAAAATGAGAAACTTAAGTGATATTTATGCACAAGATGATGTTGATGATATTGTAAATTTTGCATTTCATTCATTTCAACCAACTTGTTTTGAAGAGGCTATAAAGGAAAAATAATGGGTAGATGCAATGAGTAATGAAATCGATGCTATTGAAAGAAATCAAACTTGGGATTTGGTTGATCTACCTGATGATAAAAACTCTATAGGTGTCAAATGGGTTTTTAAAACAAAGTTAAATGAGAGAGGTGAATTTGATAAGCACAAAGCAAGATTAGTTGCCAAAGGTTTTTCACAGCAACCTGTCATAGATTATGGTGAAACATATGCACCTATAGCAAGAATTGACACTATTCATTTTGTATTAGCTATTGCAGCACAAAAAAAGTGGTCGATTTACCAAATGGATGTAAAGTCTGCTTTTTGAATGGTGTTTTGAATGAAGAAGTGTATGTTGATCAGCCACCTGGTTTTGAAATAAAAAATCAAGAACATAAGGTGTACAGGTTGAAGAAAGAATTATATGGCTTGAAGCAAGCTCCAAGAGCTTGGTACAGCCAAATAGACCATTACTTGTTGAATAATGGTTTCAGAAGAAGCGATCATGAGCCCACTTTGTATATCAAGAATGATCATCAAGGTAATATTTTGATATTGTGTATTTATGTTGATGACATAATTTATACAGGTAACATGCAGTTAGATTCATTTAAAGATGCAATGAAAAATGAATTTGAAATGATAGATCTTGGATTAATGAGATACTTCTTAGGTATCGAAGTGAAAAAAACACAAGATGGTATGTTTAAGAGTCAACAGAAGTATGCTACTGACATTTTGAAAATTTTTAAGATGGACAAGTGTAAACCGATGGATACTCCTATTGAAGTTGGTACAAAGTTGAGTAAATATGATGTGGGTACTATTGTTAATGCGACTTTGTATAAGAAACTTGCTAGTAGTATTATGTATCTTACGGCTACTAGACCTGATATAGAATTTGCAGCTAGTTATATTTCCAGGTTTATGGAATCTCCTAAAGACTGCCATTGGAAGGCTGGAAAAAGGGTGTTAAGCTATATTGCAGGTACATCTACTTATGGTTTATCGTATGCAGCCTCTGCAGATAGTAAGCTTGTTGGTTATACAGATAGTGATTATGCAGGATGTATTGATGATTGTAAAAGCACTTCTGGATATGATTTTCTATTTGGAAGAAACTTGATCTTGTGGTCATCCAAAAAGCAGCACATAGTTGCACTATCTTCAACAGAGGCCAAGTAAGTTGTAGCAAATTCAACATCATGTCAAGCAGTGTGGCTAAAGAGACTTCTCTCTGACTTTGGATATACAGAAAATGAACCTATTTCAATCCTTTTTGACAACACTTCCACTATTTCCTTGTCAAAGAACAATGTCTTTCATCAAAAGAGAAAACATATCGACACTCATTTTCACTTCATTCGTGAACTCGTAAAAAATGGTGATATTGTTCTCAAATTTTGTGAATCCAAGGAACAGTTAGTGGATATCTTCACCAAACCGCTAGGAAAAGTTAATTTTGAATTTAAATGTCAAAATTTAGGCATAAAACAATGTAACCCTCAAGATTAAGAGGGAGTTTTAAAAGATTTCATCTTTACATTAAGTGTTAGTTTAGAAATCAGTTTTAGAAATTAGTTTTTAGTTGGTTCAAACTGTTTCTATGTAACTGTCTATATGCATGTATATATAGATTTCTCATAATAGAATAATTTCCATCTTGTGCTCTCCAGAAATCTTTTGTATTTGTTTCTTCTTCTGTCATTCTGTCATCCTTTTTTGAAATAAAAGCAGCCCAGTGTTCATTTCGAAATTTTCAACCTATGTATAGGATTTTTGAAATGTTGTGTAATAGGGCAATGCTTTTTTCTAGTTGATACCATGTTTGTGGCAAGTGCTGGTTTCCAGGACATGCCTTTGAAGGCACACTTTAAATTTTTGGCGATCTGGAATAGATGATCATAATTTTCTTACAGGTGTGGGTCTTTGTCTTATCGGGCTTAAATATGGATGACATTTGGGAGTGTTGGATGTTGATCTATGTAAGTGATCCGGGCTGGAAGAAATTAGTGATAATAATCATGTTGAATTTTTTATAGAGGTTAATGATTCAGGATGAAAATTCCAAATTATAATTAGCAATAACCAATCCAGAACATAGAACCTGCAAGAATCGGTAGAGAATTGGCAATGTGGAAATTTATCGAGATGTGAAAGGAATATATACTCAAGGTCTTAGTTAAGCCTCACCATAAATGAAATTTCAGATAACGTCATACAGGTGTTGAACGTAGTTAACCAGTGGAGGACTTTCACAAAAGGAAGTGTTGACTTGGTTATAATTACTTTTTCAATTGGAAAAAACATGAATGTGCTTGATGTGTACTTTAGCAATCAACAGCTAGCCATCTTATATTTTGCATCGTTTAAAGAAAATTATCAGGCATGCCTCACTCCATACATACATTGCAGTGGGTGTAATTTTTACCTTGAAAATTTTCGTATATGTCTTTTGCATGACCCATCTCATACAACCACTCTAGGAGTTGATAAAAGACACCTAATTTTCAAGTTGAATAGTTATTTCAATTATATTTTATTTTTCAAACATCGGAGTTATGGATAGATAAAAAGTGATGCACATTAATTATATTATAATCAAGTAAAAAAAAATGAAAAGCACTTAACAGTCAGCTAATTTTCAAGTTGAATAGTTATTTCAATTATGTTTTATTTTCCAAACATTCAAAGTGAAGGATTAGATAAAAAGTGAAGCACATGAACTAAATTATAACCTAGTAAAAAAATTGAAAAACAAATTTAACTCTGTAAAATAATAATCTAGTAAAAAAAATGAAAAACACACTTAACCCGGTAAAAAAGTCCAAAACATATTACATGTATCTACATTTTTATCGGCATATCTTTGCACCCTTTTGGTGCAAATGATGATATTGTAATTTTGTTTAAGAGTAATATAGAACTCAATATTGGAGAGGTATTGCAACATTCATAAATAAATATAGATATAAAAAGGTTGGCTCAATTAATATTAAAAAGTTAAAAGTAGTAAAAATAATAAACACTCTTTTAGACAAAAGAAAATCATAATATACATAACACATTAATATACATGACACGGAAATAGTATCTATAAATTAAGATCCATTTTATAATATAAATTAAAATAATGATTTTGTAATCATATTTAAATTTAATTAATAAGCACATAGAATCTCAATTGTGTTAAGAGGTGCTCTCAAGCTAAGTATGGAAGAGATGTTGTCATGGGATATAGACATTTTGACAACCCATGGTTTTCCACATAGTATTCTTCTCTAATGTACCCTATTTAAAGGCATAAAATTCCAATGAAATATAAATATACATTTTAAATAAAATTATATAAAATTATTTTAAAAATAAAATGGAGAGTTATTTAAGATGGATCTAATATTAACTAATAAAAACTAGTAAGTAAACTAGATTTGATCCATTTTAAATTTGGATTTACTAAGCATCGAGATGGACCAAATCTATTTTCATTCTAAAATATGTTTGCGCTCGTTCCTTGGTAGATAAGCAGTTAAGATTTATTTTTTTTCTTTTCGAATGAAAAAAATTAACTTATTACGTACCAAAACCAATTACATTCATCAAAATCATATAGTGATACTTCATATCATATATAAACTGTCATATCTTACCACAGTAAAAAAAAAGTTTAAAATAGTTCAAAATTTTGGAAAATGCATTTTCAAAATGACATACTTCCAAGCAATGTCTAAGGAAACAAAAAAGAAAAAAATCCATGCATTGTATATATATATATATATATATATATATATATATATATATATATATATATATATGCGAAAAGAAATAAAATGTTACAATGTCAGTGTACGACCTTTTTGTGCAACACCATCAAAGAAACCAATTAGAAATAAAATATGTAGAGGCATGAATCGGTTAGACAAATATTTGGTACTCGATTTCCTGGGTTCCATATAATGTAGCCAAGATAGTATTTTTGCACAATTTTTTTGAACATTAATTGGAACCACGAGAAATATATAGTGATTTTGTGCCTTCAAATTTCCTAGAAAGTAATCATTGGTATATAATTATGTATCCCCCTGGAGGCACCCATCTTAAACAATGTTCAATTGAAAGAAAGCATCTAGAGTAACTTACAGGATGATAAAATCACAGACCATATCTGTAAGGAAATTTTGCAGTGGATGAAGAGGTGTGAAATTGTTTCATTTCCCCCACCACACAGGACGCACCATCCAGGTCCCAGAAATCCACACTTACATAAATTTTCCCAAGTCAATATTTTGTTTCTCCATACCAACCAACTGAATATAATAATTTTCAATGATATGATTGATCTCTAGACAATGAGGAAACATGGACTTAGGACATATTCTTTTGAAATATGTGTGATATGCTTGTAGTAATCTCAAACAACCATTCTATCATTTATGAGTTTTCCTACCCATGAAAGAGTGCCTCCTTTTGGGTTTTGGTACAATCCTACTCTTCTTAAAATGTTGATGTATGTATTCCATTCTTGTGCGACCTATCCCAATAAACCAAGATACTCAGAGTCTTTCCATGTTGGGTGTGCACAATTCCATCCTTTTATTACTTGTTAAAGGAAGAAAATCCCCCTCTGGTGTAATGCCTCCATAGTGTCATTTGTGAGTCTATTGTTGTCAGATAGTCCAAAAATACCATCTCTTCCGATAAAAATCATATTTACCTTCGCAAAATACCATATGATCAGCTACAAGAAAAGCTGTTTTATCTTCTGGAAGCTCAGCCATATAAAGGAGCCCTTCCTTATGTCGATTTCCACCATATGAAACTAGTTTGTGATTGATATACCTTTATGATATTTTTTAGATATAATATCTTTCCAGATGCCTTCGCCAAACAATACCCACCATAGATACTTCATTAGTAATGACCAACCAAATAAATTTGTGTTAAGAATACCCCATCTACCAGGATCCCTGGGGCAGGAAATAGTGTTCCACTTAATTAGATGGTATTTACGATTCCCCTTTGTCCCAGACCACAAAAATCAAGCCAAAAATGTTTATATCTCAGAAATAATGTATGTAGGGAGGGAAAATAGATGCATCCAGTAAATTTCCAACTATTGAAGGATAGATTTTATCAAATCCTTGAACCTTCCACCTATGGAGAGCCAATGGTGTGTCCAACACTTGATTTTGTTCTCAAATGTTCTTAGAAGCCATGTCCAATCCTCCAAACGTTAGTTGTTGGCCTTCAACCAACATCCAAAATAAGTGAATTCTTCTTGAAGATGTTTCTAGGAAACCCCAAATGTCTCAACAATGTGATTAATATATAAAGGGCTTCCATGTGAAAATATGAGGATAGACTTATGTCCATTTGCAATAATTTCTGAAGCCTCGCCGAAGTGATGAAAAATGTGATATAAATTCTCCCATTATACCCTTGAAATCATGCCAAAAGTTAAAATATCATCAAGAAAGAAGAGATGTGTGATACTAACCACTTTTTTCATTTGTGATCCCCTCGTTGACCCCACTAGACTAGCCATATTTATATTTTTGCTCATACTTTCCATGAAAAGGATGAATAGGAGGGGTGATAAAGAACATCCCTGTGACAAGCCACGACCCATGCGAAAAAAATTAGTGGGTTATCCATTTATGAGATCTACCACTCATGCTTTTATCACACATGCCATAATCCACTCCACATTGTGTATTGTAAGTCTGATATTTTGAAGGATAATCATGAGGAATTCGCAATCCACGCAGTCATAATCCTGTTATAAATCAACCTTCATCACCAGTGCTTCAATTTTTTTGTCTTAATAGTATGAATACACTCTTTTCCAATTGATATGGAATCACGAATAGACTTGTTATGAAGGAATATGAACTTCTCCCTATAGATGTGAAGCGAGTGTATTCCTTTGAAATTTCCACAATGACCTTTGAGATAAGTTTATAGATGATATTGCATAGTGAGATCAGTCAGAAATACGAGAAAGAGGAAGGAGAAGTAACCTTTGGAATTAGTTCAATGAGCATTGACTTTATAGAACCCAAGATGTGTCTCCTGATCTAGGACTCTTCTACCATATCCAAAAATTCCTTACCCATGTGTGTAAAGAAATGTAATAAAATCTCTATTGTCCAACCGTCAGGGCTGGCGCATTTGTCCCTAGAAAATTATTTTAATACTAAATGGATCTACTCAATAGTTATTGGCCTATATAGAGCCACACTATATTCATTGTCAAACATTGTAGGATATTCCTTTGCACCCCAAAGAAGGTCTTCAATGTGTATCTCCTCCTAGATATGAATATATTTTGAAGGTAATGAATCACTTCCCTCTAAATATCAACTTCAGTGTAGACTTGGTTTGTGTCTGCCCCCCTAATGCTCCATATGGAATTCTTGTTTTTCCTTTGATTTGAAAAACACTGAAAAAAATTGGTATTTTGATCCCCCTCATTGATCCAAATATATGTAATATTTAATCTCCATATGGTCTCCTGAATTTCCAGTATGCACTTCTTCCTCTCCTCCAAGTATTTCAATATTTCCAATTGTTGTTCGAGAGCTTCCTTACTACAAATTGCTCCCAAATATCTCGTATCTCCGCCACTAGTACTTTTAGTTCCTGTAGTAATTTTCCCTTATTTTTCCTTTCCCATATATGCACCTGCCTCTTTAGGTGCTTTAATTTCCAATTGATGTTTTCCATGGCTGAGCGATCCATATTTGTCTCATTTTCATTCCAAATCCCAAGAACCAGCTTGTTGAATTATTCATCCTAGAGCCATGTCCGATTGAATTTGAAATGGATACTCCACCCGACCCACTCTTCTTGCCATTTCAGAACAATCAGACAGTCGTCAAAGATGAAAGCCTTCTCAAAATTTTATCTTAGGTTCCCCAGGATTTCAATTAAATTATGGTGTACCATGAATCTACCTAATCTCTTTCCAATATTCTCATCTCCACATCTCCCATTGTGCCAGGCGGGCTCAATAGGGTCTGTACATATATCATTCAAATTATTTTCATCAAATAGAGTTGTTAATCATCCTACAAGGGGGTCACCTACGCACTTCATACCCCAGCCATCCTCCCTAGATAATATTGCATTGTAATCACCAACAAAAAACA
Organism: Pinus albicaulis; assembly: GCA_034641835.2. Lineage (NCBI taxonomy): Eukaryota > Viridiplantae > Streptophyta > Pinopsida > Pinales > Pinaceae > Pinus > Pinus albicaulis. The sequence continues at coordinate 1,031,814,253 of CM076582.1, forward strand.
ATGAACCAATTTTTAAAAAATTTGAAGCCTCCATCATGTCCCAGAATTTATGTCCTCCATCATATGGGACATATATATTGCATATGTGTATCCACTCCACAATACCTAAAATATGTCTAGTGAAAGAATCCTAGCAAAGAATTTATGGGCATTTAGGTCTGCCTAATATGGATCCCAAAGTGCCACCAAACCACCTAACAAACCACATGAATCTACCGCAACTATATACCAACATGGAAATATGGACTGAAAAGAGGATATGGATCTTCCATAATCTACCATAATTTCCTAGACAAGGATGATAAGCGTACGAACAAATTAGAATAGATTTCGCGGGGACAACATTTCTGTGATGTCCCTCAAGCCACGCATATTAAAATACATGATGTGCATCATGCCTCAGTATCAGACGTCACATTTTCTCCAAGGGCCCTACAAGAACAAGAATCAAATATAGGTACATCAAACAAACCAGCAAAATCATGAAACAATTTTTTACACAATGTTTTCCCCCGAAAATGTCTATTGCCCTCCACCCCCAGGTGACGGGTAGGATATTTTTTCCAAATTTGGGATAATAACAAGTGAGGTAGCACGAAATTTTCCCTTATGCACCATGAGGGTGGATAGATCCATGTCAGGATTTAGTAGCATAAATTCAATGTCGTTGTCAACGTAACTATGAGGGGATGGTGGAGGGATAGGGTCTCATGAGTGAGGGGGTGAGCGGATCGGTGAGGACAATGACAGGAGTCTGTAGCTAGGGGTTTTCTGAAGGGGGTATTTTTTCATCACCTTTGAGAGAGGGTAGTGGATGGGCAGTAGAAACCAGAGGCAGAGTGGAAAGCGTATCCCTGGAGATATTTGGTAAATTTGGTAAAATTTCGATAGTACGAAGGTTTTGATCAGTAGGAGATGTAGGTATCGACCCCGAAGGTTCAAAAATAGACATGTTACTGAGTAAAATGGGTTCATCTAAGGAAGTAGAGGTGCCTTGTTCAAACTCCAGCTGCGAGTGTTTATTGGCTTCTCCCCAGCTATATTGAAGTGTCTGTCACCCTGAACATATTTCCCATTTTGAAAATGCTGAGGACATCTCTCTAGTATGTGGCCCGTGTGATGACATAACAAACAACAAAACGAGATGCCCAAATAATCTATCATATACCTAAAACGTTGATAATCCAACTACAAATCAATGTTTTCAAAGAGACCCCCCTTGTAGTTCATGCCCACCAAGATCCCTACCACTATTTTGTCTCGACCCCCTAGAAGACGAAGATCTATGCAGAAAAATATTCCCACGAATTAGGAGTTAAGATGGATCTAGGTTGGTTACGAATTTAAGATGATTGAAATAATTGAAATGAGTTTTACGGAGTTATTATCTTAATTAATCTATCACCAATTCAATATAAAATCAACATTCACCTTTTTTAAGAAACTTGACATTTTCTCCAATTTTTTTTTTAATTCTTCATTTCACCTTTTTAATAATAAACTTGACTTGGAATAAAAACGGTTTCCCTTTGAGGTTTATTTTTTATTTTTTTCTTAAACAATATTTCATCATTTTAAATAAAATATTAGTTTAGTTTATAGAAAAAAAATTGGAACCACTTTACATGTAGGAAAGTGAATGCAAGATTTGAAAATGAATTTTGTGAGAGCAATTTAAATATTATAAATGATTTGATATAAATAAAAGTATTAAAAGTAATCTAATTTATAATTAGTTGGATAGGTTTATGTTAATTAATTCAAATGGTTGGATAATTTTATATTAATTAAATTAATATGCGTAAATGTATATCCTTCTCTTAATTCATACCATGTTATGTTTTATTTTTTCTATAGTAAGTTACATTATTAACCTAAAATCAAATAAAATGAAATATTAGTTTAGTTTATAGAAAAGAAATTGGAAACACTTAAGTGGATGCAAGATTTGAAAATGACTTTTGTGAGAACATTTTAAATATTATAAATTATTTGATATAAATAAAAGTATTAAAAGTAATCTAATTATAATTAGTTGGATAAGTTTATGTTAATTAATTCAAATGGTTAGATAATTTTATATTAATTAAATTAATATTCTTAAATGCATATCCTTCTCTCCATTCATACAATGTTATGATTTATTTTTTCAATAGTAAGTTACATTATTAACATAAAATCAAAAGATTCTGTGAGTTATGTCAAAATAATTAGAAGATTAGATCTAATTGATAATTATTATATATGAAATAAAAAAGGGAATATTGATTGAATTGAGATGAGAACTTCAGTAAGGAAAGTATTTCTAGATTCTTGTTGCATGTTTTTTTTTTTAGTCATGGTTGCAGGCACAGTTGGGAATATTGTAATCGATAAGGTGCAGTTAGTATTAGTCTCGGTTATTTTTTAGTCAATTTTGATCACCGATAACCAAATTTTTTAAACATACCATCATTATTGATGACTTATAACCAAATTTTTTGAACAAACACTGATTTACCATATTATTGGCTTCTTCCCGAGGTAGAGAGGCACAAAGATAGATTATAATTATACGTTTATTTCATATTTTCGAACACGTAAATGCTATCTCGAATAATCATAGCATTAGTCGAAGGCATTAAATTCTTAATGCTTATACATGCTGCCATCAAAGTTTGAGAGAGTGTCATCAAAGTTTCGCTCAAACTGCCACATACACCACCATCAAACTACCACCTACATTGCCATGCACATGTTGTTGTCACCTACACCGCCTTGCAAAAACACACCCCTGAGAATCTTTTATTTCAAGCAGGTGTATTGCAAAAACACAATCAATGCTGGGAAAATACACCACCTCTTCCATCTGTTTGTAGAGTCTAGCCAACATTGTATATATCTCTTTTGTTTAGGGTTGGGATCTATCTTCTGCCACAAATGTATGAATCATGTTCTTGACCTCAATCTAGCTAAGGCCTGGTGATCCGAATGGAAAATGGCATCCACCAATGGTATTCATCCATCCACCCATGGAATTTACCCATGGTATTGTAAATGGAACCGACCCATGGTATTCATCCACACATGCAATTTACCCATGGTATTGACCCATGGTATCCACCCATGGTATCCACCTATTGTATCTACCCATGGTATTGTAACTCAAAAAAATACTATAAATAACAAGCCTCACTTTGTAAAAGGACAGATTGTTCACCACAATGTAGCTTCTATAGTTATTCTCTATTTTAATAAAACAAGTTTCTTTGTGGTTTTATTTTCTTTGTGTTCTCTTTTTTTTTTTGACATTCTAATTTTGTAGATCTTGTCAGATCCATTTCAAATTTTTTAGATCTTGGGGGCCTCTTCCCAAGATCTGGATTAGTGGTATTAGATTCAGGTTACGAATCCATGGGAATGAGGGTTTGAAGCATATTTCAGTTTCAATTTTTGGCAGCAATCTTTAGCAAACTCCATGAATTTCTTGGGCAGTGAGTTTGCAGATCAGATCTGAAAATTTTGGTGAAAATTTTACAAAATATAAGACCATATCTATATTTCGTGAAAAAATACACAAATTCAAAAAAAAAATCACCCAAATTTGAGTTTGGATGAGGGAGATATCGCTGATTCTAAATCAGCAATGTTGCAGAAAATGTTTTGAAGACAATTCGTGGACGGTGGATGTCCTGTCATTTTTTGTAGTTTTTAGTCAAAAATTTCAGATAAATAGCTATCAATCTGAATTCCCCTTGAAAAATATCCCAATGTCAAAAAAAAAAATCGATCGAATTGGATTCTGGATTTGGGAGTTATCGTTGATTTAAAATCAGCTATTTTTTCAGAAATTTTATGATGGCAAGACAGTTCCAGCGCGAATCTGAGTGTCTATATTCTCCAAATAGTGTTTTAAAACACATGAAAAGATTCATACTTATCATTCCATTTCCAAAAATAGGTTATAGTAAATATTCCGAGTTATATTGACTGATTTATGCTCATTTTAATTCTGGAGAAGCATTCAGAGCAGGCTCCCTTTGGAGACGTGCCCTTCCACCACGCTTTAGTAGGCACCTCCTTCACATTCATCAGTTTCAGAATAGCAACATTCGACTTGGGTTATTTGGAGACGTGCCATCCCACCCCAAGCTATGTAGGCACCCGGTACTTCATCAACAATCAACATCACGGTTATGGGTCAACTGCACAAAATCATTTTCATCGAAGTCCATTTGCTAGGTCGCACACTGTTAGTAACATAGACGGTCACAAGAATTACAGGGTATCTATATCCTTGGATCTTTTCTTTTCCTAGTTTTGGTTCATCCACAAACCCACACTTCATCGAAATCCATTTGCTAGGCCGCACACTGTCAATATGACAGTTGGTCACAAGCATTAAAGGGTATCTCTATCCTTGGATCTTCATTCATCACGGTTAAGTGTTAACTACACAAAACCCTTCTCTTCATTGGCTCTTCATATTCAACAAAGGCTTCTCAGGAGGGAACTTCACGCAATGGGGATCATTGCTTCTCAAGGAGGGAGGAATGATCCGAATGGAAAATGGCATTCGTCCATGGTATTCATCCACCCATGTTATCCATCCACCCATGTAATTTACCCATGGTATTGTAAATGGAACCGAACCATGGTATTCATCCACACATGGAATTTATCCATGGTATTGTTAGTGGTATCCACCCATGGTATTGACCCATGGTATCGACCCATGGTATCCACCTATTGTATCTACCCATGGTATTGTAACTCAAAAAAAGACTATAAATAACAAGCCTCACTTTGTAAAAGGACAGATTGTTCACAATAATGTATATTCTATAGTTATTCTATATTTTAATAAAACAATTTTCTTTGTGTTCTCTTTTTTTTTTCTGGCATTCTAATTTTGTAGATCTTGGGGGCCTCTTCCCAAGATCTGGATCACCTGGATTCTTTTTCAATCCTATATCTTTCTTCATTGTTCGGATGTTGCATCATTGTTCGAATATTTGCAACATCGTCCCATCTCCCAGCCACATCATAAATATTTGATAACAGCACATATGACGCAGAAATTGTTGGTTCTAGTTGGAGGAGACGCTCTACTGCATATTTTCCCAGGTCCAAATTGACATGAATTATGCAGGCCCCCAGCAAGGATCCCCACACAACAACACTAGGTTGAATTGGCATCCTATCAACAAAGTTCTTTGCCTCATCTGGCATACTAGAATGGCCAAGAAGATCGAAATATTATTAGTGGTTGTCTCTAGGGAGGGTGAGTAATTCTACCTCTTATGAAATCATATATTTCTATCGACACTTTTATTTCAAGCGATTGTCTCTGGGGAGGGTGAGTACTTCTACCTCTCATGAAATCATAAATTTCTATTGACAACATAGAACATTAAATTAATCTAGTTGGTCAAGAATCTGTAGTAGGGGGAACTTACCGAATGAATGAAGAAATTTTTGAAGAATTTCTTGCTTACAGGAGCCTTAGGATCAATGCAGAAATGCTCAAAGACTTTCTTGAAATTGGGTGTCCCTAGTTTTGAACCCTTGTCGTGGAGCCTCAACTTCAACATACTGCAAGATACTCCAAGGCATATAGGAGCTACAAACATACAAAAGCTGTTTAGACAGAGGAAGAACATTGGGTCCCATTGTCATTATGCTTTTGTTCAGCACCTTGGTTGCAGAATTGATGAGAACATTGCTCAGAGAATACCCAATAATCTCATCCTCATCTTCCCTCTACTAAAATACCCAACAAGCTTATCCATCCCTATGTTGAATGTAGGAGTACCCACTTCTTGGCTCGCGCTAATGTGGGTTATAATGGGGTGGAGTAGCTTGAATTTCGTAGATCCCTTATATCCGGGTTTGTTGGTCAAAATTTTTTTTGTGCCCCTACCCTAAATATGCAATTGGTCACCCGGGAACCTACCTTCTAGCTCACGCTTTGGAGAAATAAGCAGTGTAGTTAGGGCCATAGGGATGTGGGAAACCGCTAGCTGAATAACTCAGTGGACTTATTCTCTATTTACCAGAGTGACTTCTTCTATGTTTACTAGAGTGAAGGAAGTAAATGTAAGTATGTGTCATTCTCCAACATGGCGTCATTCATGCATTTTAGAGTTCGTGACTTCAATATACTGGCGTTTCTCACTTAGCTGATGGTACAAGTATACTTGTCTAAATAAAATGAAAAAGTGGGATGCATGCAAGCTCTGCATTTTACCAACAAGATTTCTGTTTTTTATTTATCTCCTTTAATGGTTTTTTATTATAATTTAATTATTATTCTTCTTTGTAAAACAAATACTTTATTCATTAAAAAATTTTTATGTTTTTTTATTATCTTTGTGATGGGTCTGTGATGGGTCACTGCAAATAAGGCTAAGATTTCTTGTAAAGGTATAAGTGATTGATTTTGAAGGTAATGAATCACTTCCCTCTAAATATCAACTTCAGTGTAGACTTGGTTTGTGTCTGCCCCCCTGATGCTCCATATGGAATTCTTGTTTTTCCTTTGATTTGAAAAACACTGAAAAAAATTGGTATTTTGATCCCCCTCATCGATCCAAATATACGTAATATTTAATCTCCATATGGTCTCCTGAATTTCCAGTATGCACTTCTTCCTCTCCTCCAAGTATTTCAATATTTCCAATTGTTGTTCCTGGGGAGATTCCTTACTACAAATTGCTCCCCAATATCTCTTATCTCCGCCACTAGTACTTTTAGTTCCTGTAGTAATTTTCCCTTATTTTTCCTTTCCCATATATGCACCTGCCTCTTTAGGTGCTTTAATTTCCAATTGATGTTTTCCATGCCCGAGCGATCCATGTTTGTCTCATTTTCATTCCAAATCCCAAGAACCAGCTTGTTGAATTATTCATCCTAGAGCCATGTCCGATTGAATTTGAAATGGATACCCCACCCGACCCACTCTTCTTGCCATTTCAGAAAAATCAGACAGTCGTCAAATATGAAAGTCTTCTCAACATTTTATCTTAGGTTCCCCAAGATTTCAATTAAATTATGGTGTACCATGAATCTATCTAATCTCTTTCCAATATTCTCATCTCCACATCTCCCATTGTGCCAGGTGGGCTCAATAGGGTCTCTACATATATCATTCAAATTATTTTCATCAAATAGAGTTGTTAATCATCCTACAAGGGGGTCACCTACGCACTTCATACCCCAACCATCCTCCCTAGATAATATTGCATTGTAATCACCAACAAAAAACAATGAACCAATTTTTAAAAAATTTGAGGCCTCCATCATGTCCCAGAATTTATGTCCTCCATCGTATTTGACATATATATTGCATATGTGTATCCTCTCCACAATACCTAAAATATGTCTAGTGAAAGAATCCTAGCAAAGAATTTATGGGCATTTAGGTCTGCCTAATCTGGATCGCAAAGTTCCACCAAACCACCTAAAAAAGCACATGAATCTACCGCAACTATATACCAACATGGAAATGTGGACTGAAAAGAGGATATGGATCTTCCATAATCTACCATCATTTCCTAGATAAGGATGATAAGCGTACGAACAAATTAGAATAGATTTCGCGGGGACAACATTTCTGTGATGTCCCTCAAGCCACGCATATTAAAATACATGATGTGCATCATGCCTCAGTATCAGACGACACATTTTCTCCAAGGGCCCTACAAGAACAAGAATCAAATATAGGTACATGAAACAAACCAGCAAAATCATGAAACAATTTTTTACACAATGTTTTCCCCCGAAAATGTCTATTGCCCTCCACCCCCAGGTGACGGGTAGGATATTTTTTCCAAATTTGGGATGATAACAAGTGAGGTAGCACGAAATTTTCCCTTATGCACCATGAGGGTGGATAGATCCATGTCAGGATTTAGTAGCATAAATTCAATGTCGTTGTCAACGGAACTATGAGGGGATGGTGGAGGGATAGGGTCTCATGAGTGAGGGAGTGAGCGGATCAGTGAGGACAATGATAGGAGTTTGTAGCTAGGGGGTTTCTGAAGGGGGGATTTTTTCATCACCTTTGAGAGAGGGTAGTGGATGGGCAGCAGAAACCAGAGGCAGAGTGGAAAGTGTATCCCTGGAGATATTTGGTAAATTTGGTAAAATTCTGATAGTACGAAGGTTTTGATCAGTAGGAGATGTAGGTATCGACCCCGAAGGTTCAAAAATAGACATGTTACTGAGTAAAATGGGTTCATCTAAGGAAGTAGAGGTGCCTTGTTCAAACTCCAGCTGCGAGTGTTTATTGGCTTCTCCCCGGCTATATTGAAGTGTCTGTCACCCTGAACATATTTCCCATTTTGAAAATGCTGAGGACATCTCTCTAGTATGTGGCCCGTGTGATGACATAACAAACAACAAAACGAGATGCCTAAATAATCTATCATATACCTAAAACGTTGATAATCCAACTACAAATCAATGTTTTCAAAGAGACCCCCCTTGTAGTTCATGCCCACCAAGATCCCTACCACTATTTTGTCTCGACCCCCTAGAAGACGAAGATCTATGCAGACAAATATTCCCACGAATTAGGAGTTAAGATGGATCTAGGTTGGTTACGAATTTAAGATGATTGAAATAATTGAAATGAGTTTGACGGAATTATTATCTTAATTACTCTATCACCAATTCAATATAAAATCAGCATTCACCTTTTTTAAGAAACTTGACATTTTCTCCAATTTCTTTTTTAATTCTTCATTTCACCTTTTTGATAATAAACTTGACTTGGAATAAAAACTGTTTCCCTTTGAGGTTTATTTTTTATTTTTTTCTTAAACAATATTTCATCATTTTAAATAAAATATTAGTTTAGGTTATAGAAAAAAAATTGGAACCACTTTACATGTAGGAAAGTGAATGCAAGATTTGAAAATGACTTTTGTGAGAGCAATTTAAATATTATAAATGATTTGATATAAATAAAAGTATTAAAAGTAATCTAATTTATAATTAGTTGGATAGGTTTATGTTAATTAATTCAAATGGTTGGATAATTTTATATTAATTAAATTAATATGCGTAAATGTATATCCTTCTCTTAATTCATACCATGTTATGTTTTATTTTTTCTATAGTAAGTTACATTATTAACCTAAAATCAAATAAAATGAAATATTAGTTTAGTTTATAGAAAAAAATTTGGAAACACTTAAGTGGATGCAAGATTTGAAAATGACTTTTGTGAGAGCAATTTAAATATTATAAATGATTTGATATAAATAAAAGTATTAAAAGTAATCTAATTTATAATTAGTTGGATAGGTTTATGTTAATTAATTCAAATGGTTGGATAATTTTATATTAATTAAATTAATATGCGTAAATGTATATCCTTCTCTTAATTCATACCATGTTATGTTTTATTTTTTCTATAGTAAGTTACATTATTAACCTAAAATCAAATAAAATGAAATATTAGTTTAGTTTATAGAAAAAAAATTGGAAACACTTAAGTGGATGCAAGATTTGAAAATGACTTTTGTGAGAACATTTTAAATATTATAAATTATTTGATATAAATAAAAGTATTAAAAGTAATCTAATTATAATTAGTTGGATAAGTTTATGTTAATTAATTCAAATGGTTAGATAATTTTATATTAATTAAATTAATATTCTTAAATGCATATCCTTCTCTCCATTCATACAATGTTATGATTTATTTTTTCAATAGTAAGTTACATTATTAACATAAAATCAAAAGATTCTGTGAGTTATGTCAAAACAATTAGAAGATTAGATCTAATTGATAATTATTATATATGAAATAAAAAAGGGAATATTGATTGAATTGAGATGAGAACTTCAGTAAGGAAAGTATTTCTAGATTCTTGTTGCATGTTTTTTTTTAGTCATGGTTGCAGGCACAGTTGGGAATATTGTAATCGATAAGGTGCAGTTAGTATTAGTCTCGGTTATTTGTTAGTCAATTTTGATCACCGATAACCAAATTTTTTAAACATACCATCATTATTGATGACTTATAACCAAATTTTTTGAACAAACACTGATTTACCATATTATTGGTTTCTTCCCGAGGCAGAGAGGCACAAACATAGATTATAATTATAGGTTTATTTCATATTTTCGAACACATAAATGCTATCTCGAATAATGATAGCATTAGTCGAAGGCATTAAATTCTTAACGCTTATACATGCTGCCATCAAAGTTTGAGAGAGTGTCATCAAAGTTTCGCTCAAACTGCCACATACACCACCATCAAACTGCCACCTACATTTCCATGCACATGTTGTTGTCACCTACACCGCCTTGCAAAAACACACCCCTGAGAATATTTTATTTCAAGCGGTTGTATTGCAAAAACACAATCAATTCTAGGAAAATACACCACCTCTTCCATCTTTTTGTAGAGTCTAGCCAACATTGTATATATCTCTTTTGTTTAGGGTTGGGATCTATCTTCTGCCACAAATGTATGAATCATGTTCTTGACCTCAATCTAGCTAAGGCCTGGTGATCCGAATGGAAAATGGCATCCACCAATGGTATTCATCCATCCACCCATGGAATTTACCCATGGTATTGTAAATGGAACCGACCCATGGTATTCATCCACACATGCAATTTACCCATGGTATTGACCCATGGTATCCACCCATGGTATCCACCTATTGTATCTACCCATGGTATTGTAACTCAAAAAAATACTATAAATAACAAGCCTCACTTTGTAAAAGGACAGATTGTTCACCACAATGTAGCTTCTATAGTTATTCTCTATTTTAATAAAACAAGTTTCTTTGTGGTTTTATTTTCTTTGTGTTCTCTTTTTTTTTTTTACATTCTAATTTTGTAGATATTGTCAGATCCATTTGAATTTTTTTAGATCTTGGGGGCCTCTTCCGAAGATCTGGATTAGTGGTATCAGATTCAGGTGACGAATCCATGGGAATGAGGGTTTGAAGCATATTTCAGTTTCAATTTTTGGCAGCAATCTTTAGCAAACTCCATGAATTTCTTGGGCAGCGAGTTTGCAGATCAGATCTGAAAATTTTGGTGAAAATTTTACAAAATATAAGACCATATCTATATTTCTTGAAAAAATACCCAAATTCAAAAAAAAATCACCCAAATTTGAGTTTGGATGAGGGAGATATCGCTGATTCTAAATCAGCAATGTTGCAGAAAATGTTTTGAAGACAATTCGTGGATGGTGGCTGTCCTATCATTTTTTGTAGTTTTTAGTGAAAATTTTCAGATAAATAGCTATCAATTTGAATTCCCCTTGAAAAATATCCCAATTTCAAAAAAAAAAATCGATCGAATTGGATTCTGGATTTGGGAGTTATCGTTGATTTAAAATCAGCTATTTTTTCAGAAATTTTATGATGGCGAGACAGTTCCAGCGCGAATCTGAGTGTCTATATTCTCCAAATAGTGTTTTAAAACACATGAAAAGATGCATGCTTATCATTCCATTTCCAAAAATAGGTTATAGTAAATATTCTGAGTTATATTGACTGATTTATGCTCATTTTAATTCTGGAGAAGCATTCAGAGCAGGATCCCTTTGGAGACGTGCCCTTCCACCACGCTTTAGTAGGCACCTCCTTCACATTCATCAGTTTCAGAATAGCAACATTCGACTTGGGTTATTTGGAGACGTGCCATCCCACCCCAAGCTATGTAGGCACTTGGTACTTCATCAACAATCAACATCACGGTTATGGGTCAACCGCACAAAATCATTTTCATCGAAGTCCATTTGCTACGTCGCACACTGTTAGTAACATAGATGGTCACAAGCATTACAGAGTATCTATATCCTTGGATCTTCGCTTTTCCTGGTTTTGGTTCATCCACAAACCCACACTTCATCGAAATCCATTTGCTAGGCCGCACACTGTCAATATCACAGTTGGTCACAAGCATTAAAGGGTATCTCTATCCTTGGATATTCATTCATCACGGTTAAGTGTTAACTACACAAAACCCTTCTCTTCAGTGGCTCTTCATATTCAAAAAAGGCTTCTCAGGAGGGAACTTCAGGCAATGGGGACCATTGCTTCTCAAGGAGGGAGGAATGATCCGAATGGAAAATGGCATTTTCCCATGGTATTCGTCCACCCATGTTATCCATCCACCCATGTAATTTACCCATGATATTGTAAATGGAACCGACCCATGGTATTCATCCACACATGGAATTTACCCATGGTATTGTTAGTGGTATCCACCCATGGTATTGACCCATGGTATCGACCCATGGTATCCACCTATTGTATCTACCCATGGTATTGTAACTCAAAAAAAGACTATAAATAACAAGCCTCACTTTGTAAAAGGACAGATTGTTCACAATAATGTAGCTTCTATAGTTATTCTATATTTTAATAAAACAATTTTCTTTGTGGTTTTATTTTCTTTGTGTTCTCTTTTTTTTTTTTCTGGCATTCTAATTTTGTAGATCTTGTCAGATCCATTTCAAATTTTTTAGATCTTGGGGGCCTCTTCCCAAGATCTGGATCACCTGGATTCTTTTTCAATCCTATATCTTTCTTCATTGTTCGGATGTTGCATCATTGTTCGAATATTTGCAACATCGTCCCATCTCCCAGCCACATCATAAATATTTGATAACAACACATATGACGCAGAAATTGTTGGTTCTAGTTGGAGGATACGCTCTACTGCATATTTTCCCAGGTCTAAATTGACATGAATTATGCAGGCCCCCAGCAAGGATCCCCACACAACAACAATAGGTTGAATTGGCATCCTATCAACAAAGTTCTTTGCCTCATCTGGCATACTAGAATGGCCAAGAAGATCGAAATATTACTAGTGGTTGTCTCTAGGGAGGGTGAGTAATTCTACCTCTCATGAAATCATATATTTCTATTGACACTTTTATTTCAAGCGATTGTCTCTGAGGAGGGTGAGTACTTCTACCTCTCATGAAATCATAAATTTCTATTGACAACATAGAACATTAAATTAATCTAGTTGGTCCAGAATCTGTAGTAGGGGGAACTTACCGAATGAATGAAGAAATGCTTGAAGAATTTCTTGCTTACAGGAGCCTTAGGATCAATGCAGAAATGCTCAAAGACATTCTTGAAATTGGGTGTCCCTAGTTTTTAACCCTTTTCGTGGAGCCTCACCTTCAACATACTGCAAGATACTCCAAGGCATATAGGAGCTACAAACATACAAAAGCTATTTAGACAGAGGAAGAACATTGGGTCCCATTGTCGTTATGCTTTTGTTCAGCACCTTGGTTACAGAATTGATGAGAACATTGCTCAGAGAATACCCAATAAGCTCATCCTCATCTTCCCTCTACTAAAATACCCAACAAGCTTATCCATCCCTATGTTGAATGTAGGAGTACCCACTTCTTGGCTCGCGCTAATGTGGGTTATAATGGGGTGGAGTAGCTTGAATTTCGTAGATCCCTTATATCCGGGTTTTTTGGTCAAATTTTTTTTTGTGCCCCTACCCTAAATATGCAATTGGTCACCCAGGAACCTACCTTCTAGCTCATTCTTTGGAAAAATAAGCAGTGTAGTTAGGGCCATAGGGATGTGGGAAGCTACTACGAATAACCTCGTTGGACTATTCCCTATTTACCAGAAAGTGACTTCTTCTATGTTTACTAGAGTGAAGGAAGTATGTGTAAGTATGTAACATTCTCAAACATGGCGTCATTCATGCATTTTAGAGTTCGTGACTTCATACCGTTGCTCACTTAGCTAATGGTACAAGTATACTTGTCTAAAGAAAATGAAAAAGTGGGATGCATGCAAGCTCTGCATTTTACCAACAAGATTTCTGTTTTTTATTTATCTCCTTTAATGGTTTTTTATTATAATTTAATTCTTATTCTTGTTTGTAAAACAAATACTTTATTCATTAAAAAAAAATTATGTTTTTTTATTATCTTTGTGATGGGCCTGTGATGGGTCACTGCAAATAAGGCTAAGATTTCTTGTAAAGGTATAAGTGATTGATTTTGAAGGTAATGAATCACTTCCCTCTAAATATCAACTTCAGTGTAGACTTGGTTTGTGTCTGCCCCCCTGATGCTCCATATGGAATTCTTTTTTTTCCTTTGATTTGAAAAACACTGAAAAAAATTGGTATTTTGATCCCCCTCATCGATCCAAATATACGTAATATTTAATCTCCATATGGTCTCCTGAATTTCCAGTATGCACTTCTTCCTCTCCTCCAAGTATTTCAATATTTCCAATTGTTGTTCAGAGAGCTTCCTTACTACAAATTGCTCCCCAATATCTCGTATCTCCGCCACTAGTACTTTTAGTTCCTGTAGTAATTTTCCCTTATTTTTCCTTTCCCATATATGCACCTGCCTCTTTAGGTGCTTTAATTTCCAATTGATGTTTTCCATGGCCGAGCGATCCATATTTGTCTCATTTTAATTCCAAATCCCAAGAACCAGCTTGTTGAATTATTCATCCTAGAGCCATGTCCGATTGAATTTGAAATGGATACCCCACCCAACCCACTCTTCTTGCCATTTCAGAACAATCAGACAGTCGTCAAAGATGAAAGTCTTCTCAACATTTTATCTTAGGTTCCCCAAGATTTCAATTAAATTATGGTGTACCATGAATCTATCTAATCTCTTTCCAATATTCTCATCTCCACATCTCCCATTGTGCCAGGTGGGCTCAATAGGGTCTCTACATATATCATTCAAATTATTTTCATCAAATAGAGTTGTTAATCATCCTACAAGGGGGTCACCTACGCACTTCATACCCCAACCATCCTCCCTAGATAATATTGCATTGTAATCACCAACAAAAAAAATGAACCAATTTTTAAAAAATTTGAGGCCTCCATCATGTCCCAGAATTTATCTCCTCCATTGTATGGGACATATATATTGCATATGTGTATCCACTCCACAATACCTAAAATATGTCTAGTGAAAGAATCCTAGCAAAGAATTTATGGGCATTTAGGTCTGCCTAATATGGATCCCAAAGTTCCACCAAACCACCTAACAAACCACATTAATCTACCGCAACTATATACCAACATGGAAATATGGACTTAAAAGAGGATATGGATCTTCCATAATGTACCATCATTTCCTAGATAAGGATGATAAGCGTACGAACAAATTAGAATAGATTTCGCGGGGACAACATTTCTGTGATGTCCCTCAAGCCACGCATATTAAAATACATGATGTGCATCATGCCTCAGTATCAGACGGCACATTTTCTCCAAGGGCCCTACAAGAACAAGAATCAAATATAGGTACATCAAAAAAACCAGCAAAATCATGAAACAATTTTTTACACAATGTTTTCCCCCGAAAATTTCTATTGACCTCCACCCCCAGGTGACGGGTAGGATATTTTTTCCAAATTTGGGATAATAACAAGTGAGGTAGCACGAAATTTTCCCTTATGCACCATGAGGGTGGATAGATCCATGTCAGGATTTAGTAGCATAAATTCAATGTTGTTGTCAACGAAACTATGAGGGGATGGTGGAGGGATAGGGTCTCATGAGTGAGGGGGTGAGCGGATCGGTGAGGACAATGACAGGAGTCTGTAGCTAGGGGGTTTCTGAAGGGGGGATTTTTTCATCACCTTTGAGAGAGGGTAGTGGATGGGCAGCAGAAACCAGAGGCAGAGTGGAAAGCTTATCCCTGGAGATATTTGGTAAATTTGGTAAAATTCCGATAGTACGAAGGTTTTGATCAGTAGGAGATGTAGGTATCGACCCCGAAGGTTCAAAAATAGACATGTTACTGAGTAAAATGGGTTCATCTAAGGAAGTAGAGGTTCCTTGTTCAAACTCCATCTGCGAGTGTTTATTGGCTTCTCCCCGGCTATATTGAAGTGTCTGTCACCCTGAACATATTTACCATTTTGAAAATGCTGAGGACATCTCTCTAGTATGTGGCCCGTGTGATGACATAACAAACAACAAAACGAGATGCCCAAATAATCTATCATATACCTAAAACGTTGATAATCCGACTACAAATCAATGTTTTCAAAGAGACCCCCCTTGTAGTTCATGCCCACCAAGATCCCTACCACTATTTTGTCTCGACCCCCTAGAAGACGAAGATCTATGCAGACAAATATTCCCACGAATTAGAAGTTAAGATGGATCTAGGTTGGTTACGAATTTAAGATGATTGAAATAATTGAAATGAGTTTTACGGAGTTATTATCTTAATTACTCTATCACCAATTCAATATAAAATCAACATTCACCTTTTTTAAGAAACTTGACATTTTCTCCAAAAAAAAATTTAATTCTTCATTTCACCTTTTTAATAATAAACTTGACTTGGAATAAAAACTGTTTCCCTTTGAGGTTTATTTTTTATTTTTTTCTTAAACAATATTTCATCATTTTAAATAAAATATTAGTTTAGTTTATAGAAAAAAAATTGGAACCACTTTACATGTAGGAAAGTGAATGCAAGATTTGAAAATGACTTTTGTGAGAGCAATTTAAATATTATAAATGATTTGATATAAATAAAAGTATTAAAAGTAATCTAATTTATAATTAGTTGGATAGGTTTATGTTAATTAATTCAAATGGTTGGATAATTTTATATTAATTAAATTAATATGCGTAAATGTATATCCTTCTCTTAATTCATACCATGTTATGTTTTATTTTTTCTATAGTAAGTTACATTATTAACCTAAAATCAAATAAAATGAAATATTAGTTTAGTTTATAGAAAAGAAATTGGAAACACTTAAGTGGATGCAAGATTTGAAAATGACTTTTGTGAGAACATTTTAAATATTATAAATTATTTGATATAAATAAAAGTATTAAAAGTAATCTAATTATAATTAGTTGGATAAGTTTATGTTAATTAATTCAAATGGTTAGATAATTTTATATTAATTAAATTAATATTCTTAAATGCATATCCTTCTCTCCATTCATACAATGTTATGATTTATTTTTTCAATAGTAAGTTACATTATTAACATAAAATCAAAAGATTCTGTGAGTTATGTCAAAATAATTAGAAGATTAGATCTAATTGATAATTATTATATATGAAATAAAAAAGGGAATATTGATTGAATTGAGATGAGAACTTCAGTAAGGAAAGTATTTCTAGATTCTTGTTGCATGTTTTTTTTTTAGTCATGGTTGCAGGCACAGTTGGGAATATTGTAATCGATAAGGTGCAGTTAGTATTAGTCTCGGTTATTTGTTAGTCAATTTTGATCACCGATAACCAAAATTTTTAAACATACCATCATTATTGATGACTTATAACCAAATTTTTTGAACAAACACTGATTTACCATATTATTGGCTTCTTCTCGAGGCAGAGAGGCACAAACATAGATTATAATTATAGGTTTATTTCATATTTTTGAACACGTAAATGCTATCTCGAATAATGATAGCATTAGTTGAAGGCATTAAATTCTTAATGCTTATACATGCTGCCATCAAAGTTTGAGAGAGTGTCATCAAAGTTTTTCTCAAACTGCCACATACACCACCATCAAACTGCCACCTACATTGCCATGCACATTGTTGTCACCTACACCACCTTGAAAAAACACACCCCTGAGAATCTTTTATTTCAAGCGGTTGTATTGCAAAAACACAATCAATGCTGGGAAAATACACCACCTCTTCCATCTGTTTGTAGAGTCTAGCCAACATTGTATATATCTCTTTTGTTTAGGGTTGGGATCTATCTTCTGCCACAAATGTATGAATCATGTTCTTGACCTCAATCTAGCTAAGGCCTGGTGATCCGAATGGAAAATGGAATCCACCAATGGTATTAATCCATCCACCCATGGAATTTACCCATGGTATTGTAAATGGAACCCACCCATGGTATTCATCCACACATGCAATTTACCCATGGTATTGACTCATGGTATCCACCCATGGTATCCACCTATTATATCTACCCATGGTATTGTAACTCAAAAAAATAATATAAATAACAAGCCTCACTTTGTAAAAGGACAGATTGTTCACCACAATGTAGCTTCTATAGTTATTCTCTGTTTTAATAAAACAAGTTTCTTTGTGGTTTTATTTTCTTTGTGTTCTCTTTTTTTTTTTTTGACATTCTAATTTTGTAGATTTTGTCAGATCCATTTGAAATTTTTTAGATCTTGGGGGCCTCTTACCAAGATCTGGATTAGTGGTATCAGATTCAGGTTACGAATCCATGGGAATGAGGGTTTGAAGCATATTTCAGTTTCAATTTTTGGCAGCAATCTTTAGCAAACTCCATGAATTTCTTGGGCAGCGAGTTTGCAGATCAGATCTGAAAATTTTGGTGAAAATTTACAAAATATAAGACCATATCTATATTTCGTGAAAAAATACCCAAATTCAAAAAAAAAATCACCCAAATTTGAGTTTTGCAGAAAATGTTTTGAAGACAATTCGTGGACGGTGGATGTCCTGTCATTTTTTGTAGTTTTTAGTGAAAAAATTCAGATAAATAGCTATCAATATGAATTCCCCTTGAAAAATATCCCAATTTCAAAAAAAAAATCGATCGAATTGGATTCTGGATTTGGGAGTTATCGTTGATTTAAAATCAGCTATGTTTTCAGAAATTTTATGATGGCGAGACAGTTCCAGTGCGAATCTGAGTGTCTATATTCTCCAAATAGTGTTTTAAAACACATGAGTAGATGCATACTTATCATTCCATTTCCAAAAATAGGTTATAGTAAATATTCCGAGTTATATTGATTGATTTATGCTCATTTTAATTATGGAGAAGCATTCAGAGTAGGCTCCCTTTGGAGACATGCCCTTCCACCCCGCTTTAGTAGGCACCTCCTTCACATTCATCAGTTTCAGAATAGAAACATTCGACTTGGGTTATTTGGAGATGTGCCATCCCACCCCAAGCTATGTAGGCACCTGGTACTTCATAAACAATCAACATCACGGTTATGGGTCAACCGCACAAAATCATTTTCATCGAAGTCCATTTGCTAGGTCGCACACTGTTAGTAACATAGATGGTCACAAGCATTACAGGGTATCTATATCCTTGGATCTTCACTTTTCCTGGTTTTGGTTCATCCACAAACCCACACTTCATCGAAATCCATTTGCTAGGCCGCACACTGTCAATATCACAGTTGGTCAGAAGCATTAAAGGGTATCTCTATCCTTGGATCTTCATTCATCACGGTTAAGTGTTAACTACACAAAACCCTTCTCTTCAGTGGCTCTTCATATTCAAAAAAGGCTTCTCAGGAGGGAACTTCAGGCAATGGGGACCATTGCTTCTCAAGGAGGGAGGAATGATCCGAATGGAAAATGGCATTCGCCCATGGTATTCATCCACCCATGTTATCCATCCACCCATGTAATTTACCCATGGTATTGTAAATGGAACCGACCCATGGTATTCATCCACACATGGAATTTACCCATGGTATTGTTAGTGGTATCTACCCATGGTATTGACCCATGGTATCGACCCATGGTATCCACCTATTGTATCTACCCATGGTATTGTAACTCAAAAAAAGACTATAAATAACAAGCCTCACTTTGTAAAAGGACAGATTGTTCACAATAATGTAGCTTCTATAGTTATTCTATATTTTAATGAAACAATTTTCTTTGTGGTTTTATTTTCTTTGTGTTCTCTTTTTTTTTTCTGTTATTCTAATTTTGTAGATCTTGTCAGATCCATTTCAAATTTTTTAGATCTTGGGGGCCTCTTCCCAAGATCTGGATCACCTGGATTCTTTTTCAATCCTATATCTTTCTTCATTGTTCAGATGTTGCATCATTGTTCGAATATTTGCAACATCGTCCCATCTCCCAGCCACATCATAAATATTTGATAACAACACATATGACATAGAAATTGTTGGTTCTAGTTGGAGGAGACGCTCTACTGCATATTTTCCCAGGTCCAAATTGACATGAATTATGCAGGCCCCCAGCAAGGATCCCCACACAACAACACTAGTCTGAATTGGCATCCTATCAACAAAGTTCTTTGCCTCATCTGGCATACTAGAATGGCCAAGAAGATCGAAATATTACTAGTGGTTGTCTCTAGGGAGGGTGAGTAATTCTACCTCTCATGAAATCATATATTTCTATTGACACTTTTATTTCAAGCGGTTGTCTCTGGGGAGGGTGAGTACTTCTACCTCTCATGAAATCATAAATTTCTATTGACAACATAGAACATTAAATTAATCTAGTTGGTCCAGAATCTGTAGTAGGGGGAACTTACCAGATGAATGAAGAAATGCTTGAAGAATTTCTTTCTTACATGAGCCTTAGGATCAATGTAGAAATGCTCAAAGACTTTCTTGAAATTGGGTGTCCCTAGTTTTGAACCCTTTTCGTGGAGCCTCACCTTCAACATACTGCAAGATACTCCAAGGCATATAGGAGCTACAAACATACAAAAGCTGTTTAGACAGAGGAAGAACATTGGGTCCCATTGTCGTTATGCTTTTGTTCAGCACCTTGGTTGCAGAATTGATGAGAAAATTGCTCAGAGAATACCCAATAAGCTCATCCTCATCTTCCCTCTACTAAAATACCCAACAAGCTTATCCATCCCTATGTTGAATGTAGGAGTACCCACTTCTTGGCTCACGCTAATGTGGGTTATAATGGGGTGGAGTAGCTTGAATTTCGTAGATCCCTTATATCCGGGTTTTTAGGTCAAAATTTTTTTTGTGCCCCTACCCTAAATATGCAATTGGTCACCCGGGAACCTACCTTCTAGCTCACGCTTTGGAGAAGTAAGCAGTGTAGTTAGGGCCATAGGGATGTGGGCAACCGCTAGCTGAATAACTCAGTGGACTTATTCTCTATTTACCAGAGTGACTTCTTCTATGTTTACTAGAGTGAAGGAAGTAAATGTAAGTATGTGTCATTCTCCAACATGGCGTCATTCATGCATTTTAGAGTTCGTGACTTCAATATACCGACGTTGCTCACTTAGCTGATGGTACAAGTATACTTGTCTAAAGAAAATGAAAAAGTGGGATGCATGCAAGCTCTGCATTTTACCAACAAGATTTCTGTTTTTTATTTATCTCCTTTAATGGTTTTTTATTATAATTTAATTATTATTCTTGTTTGTAAAACAAATACTTTATTCATTAAAAAAAAAATTATGTTTTTTTATTATCTTTGTGATGGGACTGTGATGGGTCACTGCAAATAAGGCTAAGATTTCTTGTAAAGGTATAAGTGATTGATTTTTCTAAATCTTGATGTGAGCTCTTTCTGCCAAATTCTTGTGCACAACTTCTTTAATAGAGGGATATTCCTTTACTTCTACATCATTGTAGATAAGCATGTTTTGAATGGTTCAAGACCGAGTTTCTACTTCACTTTCTATGGCGATATTGACAGATCATAAACCTGTCATATCTCTATAGCTCCCTAAATAGTGAGTGATCGTACTTACATGGCTCTTAGAGTTTTCATATCTCCATGGATCTTAGGGCTATCATACCTCCATGGCCCTTAGGATAATCATTCCCTTATAAATCTAAGGCTTGAGTCTTGGTGAAACATTGAAATAAGTAAAGATACATGGTATTGACCTATGCCAGCTGCAAGAAAGTTAGAAGGACATCCTCCAATCTAGAATCAACCATTTATGACTAGATGCGTGTAATATTAAAAAACTCCCTTGAAATCTGAGAAAACTAGTAGCTAGAGAGGAACTCATGGAGTCATTCTTGTTGGTTTTCTTTAGTGGAGGAGTGGTATATTAATTGGAGGAGCTTCAAGGAGTATTCTTAGGCCATATTTTAGATCAGTGGCATGAGGCCACACTTCCATCATCTCCCACTGCGTAGTCCATGGAGGAAACTGCGTTATTTTAGAGGAGGCGGTGAGAGAGGGGTTCTTGAAGCTCATCAGGAGTGTGTTTCTGAGACAAAGTGATCAACACTTTGTATTAAAGACATTATTATAGGAGGGAAATTAGATTTCAGATCAGCCACAACCTCATTCATATTTTTTAGTAGCTGCACTGACAACTCAGTTGTCACATTTTTGTATTCTTCGGCATTTCTAGCAATCTTTCTAGATTGGCTAGAAATATTCTATTTCAGCCCATTCCTTGTTCTTGGGATTATTTATTGTATTCCTTCAGAAAAATATGTATTTAATTCATATTCAATATCTTATACCTTCATGTACACTATGCAGTTGCAGCTACTCCGACATTTTGTGGAGTTTCAGCTACTCTTGCATTTCACTGCTTATTCACTGGAGGTTGGGTCTTAAGGCTTGAGTGGCTTGTCCCTCAACTATTTCTTGTATATTTCTGCTGATATATCATAATATAATGATGTATATAGCATTTCCCTCTTATTATGTATTCATAGTTGCAAAGTTCATGTTTATGTTCATATATTGTTGTAACCTCTCTCATTGAGCATTGCTTTAGAGACCTAGACTGGGGAGATATGAATAACCCATCTAGTGTTATTTCTTTGAGCTCATTTTCTGTGGGGGGTTTTTATTAGAAATTTTCCAGGGCATCCCAGTGGTGTTCTACCTTATTTTTGCAGAGGCCTCTTTATACAACGTCCTCAAGGACCCTGTAGCAGAAATTCCCGAAGTGGAATATTGCATATCCATAGACAGAGTCTGTGAAGGGCTAGCTAGCCTCAGGATCTCTCCCTTCTTTGAAAGGAGAAATATCCTGTAAATTCCCCAACATTCAATCTTTGAAATGGACTTGTGATAGCTCACTGAAGAAGGAATTGGAATATCTTAAAGATATTCCCGACAGAGCAAAGATTTCCAGATTTGGAATATTACAAAATTTTTTGTTTTTAATTATGTGTTTGTGTGTGTGTGTGAATTACATGCATATCATAAATAAAAATATATAAATTATAAATATTTAATTGTACTTTGATTTTTTGGAGGCAGCATCAGAGAGGTTATCTTTCACCCCAACAAAAAAAGGGAGATTCAGTCGCTTGGGGATTAGGGACATCAACTAATAACTAGGCTAGATTTTTAGCCTTGTCAAACCTTATCTTGGCCGTCTATTAAATTTTATTACATTCCTCCTATTTTGGTGGTCACTACCACATGTAGAGGGATGGGGTTGTTCTACCACTTGGATAACTCACATAATGCAATGTTTTTCAGTGGAAATATGGAAGATTCTTTTCATTATTAGTAAATTCAATCAAGCCCATAGAGTTAACATTTCCTCATCCAAGATGCAACACACATACTTTCCATCCCATATTTCAATGTAGGTGGTTTCTAATTGCAGAGTTTACATTATGGCGATGGAACTCTCTTTCCAGGAAACACATGCGATCCAATGCGACATTTAAGGCAAAGAGTGGGGCGATGAATTGGGGATGGAAGGAATACCTGGTTATAAGAAAAGGAAAAGCAGTGTCACCATCATAGGGTTGCTATTTAGGTTCACAACTTGCTAGGAAAGAAAGAAGCCTCGATGTGTGGAATTCAAAATGGAAAGACAGTCTAGTGTTAGTGATGAGGAAAAAAATTTCCATTTAGCTTACATTGAGATGTCTATGGATTTTATCATAACTCTATTTTCCAGGCATGGGGAAATTCTTTGACAACATCTTGAGTCCATTTTGAGATAATGACTAAGAAACTCATTCTAGTGGAATCCAAGTTAGAAAGGCTATAACTGGCAACTAATATATTGAATTTCGGGATGGGAAATGTAGTTGTTATGTATGATGCAAGGGGAATTTGGGTCAACAATAATGAGTTTGACAAATTGGTGGTGCAATGGGAGGTAACACTAGACTCGCAGGAGGTGACTGCTATTGAAGTGGTTATAGGCTTAGTTTCATATCGTTCTTGGGCTAAACCTAGATTTCATGGAATTAAAGTTAATTTTTCTCTTGGAGAGAACATAAAAGGCCAACTTTTATTTGTTTAGTTTCCTTCATGTTTTGAAAATACATAATAATATTAGGAGTTCTTTGGAAGCTATGTAAAGAGATATAAGTTAGATAAGTTGAATGTATATAGGGTGATAAATGAATCAAAAAAATTTGGACCTTTTTTAACACAAAAAAAAAGTTTTGGTTAAATATATACAAGGTTTTGACCTCCAAATGAGGATATTATAATACAAATCCAAAACCATATCTTAAAAAAAAAATTATACTTTTCTTATTTTCCTTTTTTATATTGTTAAAAATGAGAATGTAAAGCTTATGATACAATGTAAATATCAATTGTTTTTGTGAAAACCTATATAAGAGATGATTTGTTTTTTCTATCTATGTGATGAGTGAGCATTACAAGTCAAATTCATATCTCAAGTATGCTAATTTAAAATGAAAAAATTGTCCTAAATCTTAAGGTCTTTGTAAAAAATAGGTACTTATATCAATATAAATACATTAAAACCCATGAAGAGATGCTACTTTCTTTAGAGAGCTATCAGAAGACACAAATATGACACAATTTCACCCATTACTTTATCATGTAGGCTAAGATTTTTATAATTTGGATATTCCCAAGGTTGATACAAATACAAAGATAAAATCATTTTTTCATTAAGACCACCAAGTATGTGGTTCTTACTGAGGACACTGATTGCTCAATTTATTTCTCAAAAAAAAAAAAAAATCATAACAGTTTCATACATATAATCATAACATGAATTTTGTTACCTTCCCCATTTCCTATTTAAGAATCTGAGCAAGGAATAAAATATGTTTGTAACACCTGCCCAAATTAATTGTCCTTACCCTAACCTATGTAGAAGGCTATAACTAATAAATGATAAGGTTAAAAAGAAAAGAAGATGGGGTTACAACATATAAAGTGAGGTTGTATTCCTTCAAATCTCCTAACTTGCATGAATACACACTAGCACATTTTGATGTCAGAATTTCTAATACATGTATACACCTAGTTAATTTTATTTACTCAACTTAACACTAAAAATGATCATGAACATTATGGATATGATATATGATCACCATAATTACATTAATCTCTATGGATTTGAAGGCTCTTGATGGTGAGAATCCCTTCAAAACCTAAACCCATGACCATGACCAAACAACCTTCAACCATGAACGTTGCAGAAGGTTGTGTATAAAACACATGCGGATATTAACATATGGTCGAGCATATTTTTTTCGGCTCATACTATTTTGATTCTAGAACAGGCTGTGGGAGAGGGTAGATGGTAGGAATTAGGGGGAATTTGAGGTCTAAAATGGGCCTCCTAAGGAATTATAAAATAATAATGCAAATAATAAAACAAGATTAGATTGCATCATCAAATTTTAGAGGGAAAAAAAAAACTTATTTTTCAACTCGTATTTTCAACATATATCCCTATGGGTTTACTCAAATTTCGAGCAAGAACACTTGTTGGATGCATAATTTGATTCCTCATCCAAGGATTACCCATGTTTCATACTTTCAATGGACCCTGTTACATGAAAAATGAGAAATACATTAAAAACATGATCACAATAACGTTTTTTCATGTATTTCTCATTTTTTATGTATTAGGGTCCATTGAAAGTATGCAATATGTGTACTCCTTGGATGAGGAATTAAATTTTGTATCCAACGAGTACTTCCACTCAAAATTTGAGTAAAAACTTAGGGAGATAAGTTTGAAATACAAGTTTAAAAAATAGTTTTATTATTTTATTATTTTTTAATCTTATTAATTTTTTACCACAAAAATGGTGAATCATCCCCCATGGTTGACATCATCAACTTTAATCCTACTGGTTCCTATAAATTTTATTTTGGTTGTACATTTTTCATATGAGACCCATTTTAGATCTCAAAATTTCTCTAATTGGCAAGGAGAGGAAGAGGGAACTAATTGCAGGAAACTAATTATCTTGCAAAAACCGATAAGTAGTAGCAAGGCTGGGAGGGACAAGGGGACACCTCTGGTTGGTCAAGAGGGGCTATTCCCTAACTAACCAAATGTGGTGTTTTAATAGTAAAAAAAGAGGGGGGAATCAAATAGTGAGGGGATAATAATTTTAATAACAAAAATAAAGGTGTTCTGTAGTGGAGGAAGGAAAATGCATGAAGTTCGAGACTGCATGTTCTATGCCACCTTCTTATTGTTAAGTGTATCTCCACTAGAGGCAAGCAACTAAGGCAATGTTGAGACTTTCCTTCAATATATATTTTGTTAAAACTTTCTCTGCACACATTGAATATCCACAGTTTAGGCATATTCAATGTGTGTTTGGAACCAAATCAACAAAGACACCAACTTGTGAATTTAATTCTTGTCTCTGTCTTAATATGTAATGGAAAATTTTAATTATGGACCATGTTTTACATTTTTTATATACACCTTGGTAAATTTACTATGAGGTATTCACACCTGTCTTTACTAGGGATGTTTTTGGTAGAGGGAAAGAATCTTGTATCCATCTCAGTTGGCTTAGTTATTATCTATTTGGTTTATAGTGAGAAACCATGAGTTAACCATAATATTACACACCAATAACAATAAACATGAATTCCTATAATAAATTAAATGTTCAGGTCTCTTGGAATTGAGTTGACTTAGGGTAGAGACTTTTTATCTCTGGAGTCCCTCTTTGGCTAATGGGTGGAGGAAGTTGACTTCTGGAAACCCTATACAATCCTACAAATGAATACCTTTACTTAGGGTGGAGTTGAGATAGATGTCTGGAATCTGAAGGACAAGTGAGGAGGGATATTTTGTCTATGGAATTACTCATGGTTATTGTGTGGAGAAACATTACCTATGGAACATATGAACAAGCCTATAATTGAATATTCTTAAGCAAGAAGGGTGGAGGTGTGTAACTCCTCTGGACTCCATAGTGTAACTGAATATCCGAAAATAAGAAGGGTGGAGGTGTGGAAAACCTCTGGTCTCCCTAGGTTATCTAGTGGACTAGCCATTGGAACATGATTAACATGCTAGGGGGCCACAACTACACTATTAGCATCCTATCTATGGTTGGGAGGATAATTATGATCCTGATCCTAATACCTAGTCTAAGTTACTCATTGTTGAATACCTTTGTACTGTCTTAAAATACCTAAACTCGTAAGGATTACAGGATTGTTGTATATTTAGGAATTGTTGTTAATTAGAGGAAGGGGCTACTAGATGTCAAAATGAATCAAATGTTGAAAGTTAGGCAGTACTGAATGGATTCCCAAGTCAAACACCATGTATACCACTATAGAATTGGCATCCTCAAAGGACCTCATGCATTGGATTTTCATGATTTACTTACTTCAAATTGGTAACATAATGCAACATTTCAAATTGAAAGGAAACATACACCTGCATTTACCTAACAATCACCTAAGTTGTTTGACATGTAGTTGCAAATGACATCTACGAATTGTGTTGTGCACGAAATCCAATTTTCATGATATCTAATATATATATCACATTGAGGTGATTCACAATGTCCTAGGGCTTGGTTCATCTACTTGGTTTTTCTCACCATTATTTTATGGTTAAAAATTGATTGGTGTGGCATTCCTTGCCCATGTATGCTTTGCTACTGCATATACACTTCCTAACAGTAAGGAGAACCTTCATTGCATCATATGATGACCATGGTATGAAAATTATGAATTTAAATGGGTTCTATTTATCATTTATCACAGTCGAATGATGTGTCATCCCATATCACAATATAATGCTAAACTCAATATACATATTTGCTGACATGGATAACTCATCTCACACCTAAGTTGTTTCATCAAGTAGGAAACTCATATCTAGTACAATCAACTCATGATAGCATGAGACTGTTGTAGCTTCTAATTCTAAGGTTTAATTATTTCACAAACAACTTGTGGCAACATAGCTTTTCATGTAATTTTATCTATTAGTACTGCATGTGCGCATGTATGAATACAAACAAGATGTTTATATGTGAATGTATAAATAAAATCATTGTGCTAGTTCATTATAACTTTTGAATAATTATTATGAGTCGCTGATATGTAATCACAAATGAAATCTCATCTTAATATGTTGTTATTGCATGGAAATTTGTAAAATCATTGTGTTGTCCTTGTCATGGGTTTGATGTCATGTGTGAATTTAGAAGCTGGTGTTCAAAAAAGAAAGGGGTCTCATGCACAACATAAGCATGGAATTCACAATTTTTAACACTCATTCATCAACATCTTGATTGAAATTTTATGTTTGATGAAATAAACCTATCTTCTATAATATATTGACTATGGATATTAGGAATTTATTTAAGTTGATTTTATATCTATATTATTATTAGTTGTTGCACATTCATTGGGTTTCTTACACACACACACACACACACACACACACACACACACACATATATATATATATATATATATATATCTGTGTGTGTGTGTGATAATGAAGGGAAAGTCTTCACATGTATTAAAAATTTTGCATAGACATTAAAGAATTATTTGGAGATTTATATTGCACCCTAATAACATGCTTCCATATGAAGTTTACAAGGAAACATTGAGAGCCTGCAACCGTGGTCTCTTACAACATGTTTTGTAACACTGGTGGACATAAATTCCTAGCCAATAAATCAAAAATGGTAAATGTATTGATCTTAAATGACAGTGGGTATGTTCATGCTTCTCATAGGGCATGCTATTCTTTGCATGAAAGTGTTCTCCATAACATGTGGATATTTAACATTTCAAGAATCATGTATAATAAGTATAGCCTTTAGGTATATTATGTAGCAATAAAGGGAGTTGGTTGACATTTTAATCATATGCATAACATAGTCACCAAATGAACATGGAGGAGGGAATTCCATTAGTAAGGAAGTGTTTGAGGATAATTTTACAATGTTGGGGTATTTGAGAAGGAATATGTAACCCTCTTTAGAACTAATCTAGTAGTTCATGGCTCCTGGAAAGGAGGGACCACTACTGTGGTAATACTTGAAGACCAAAGAGACAAATGCCATAGGTTGTAGAGGAAGGTTACCCTAAAACACCGTATGACCCAACAAAGGACTCCAAAGGATATTATTATGTGCAAGTACAAAAAGTATATACATCCTAGAAAAAAATTATAAATATGCATTGCAGACCTCATGGATTCATATGGATTGTTGAAGGTTACGACAAGAAACAATGAAATTGGCATCCGGAAACACCATCCTTGATCCTAGTGAAAATTAAGCACCTACACTAGGTGGGGCCCACACAGGCTATTTTTTAGGTGGAGGTGTATTTATATATGCGTGAGAAAATTATATTTATAGATGGTTGAGAAAATTCTATTTATAGATGTATGTGTGAGTTCTATTTATAAATTGCATGTCTATTTCTAGATGCATGTTGACTATTATTATCCCTTAATATTAGTTGGAAAATAAATTGTAGTCTATTCTCAATGTGGACTTGGAAATAGCTAACTGAAGTGGAAAATCAGTTAGCTAAGTGAATTTCGAGTTAAGAGGTTGGTTGGTGGGACATGTAGCTTGAATTGAGTTGTAACAGAGTTGGAAGAGTAGTGGTGCATTAGTTAATGCAAGTTGTAAATTAGTTTAACTGAGTTAAGTGAGTTAAAGTCATTTGTGCTAGTTGTAACTGTAGATACACTAGTGAAAGATAAATTGAATTAAATATTAATTAATTCACATGTAGTGATCTCACATGCAATTTATTTTATTATTATTATTAACTGCATGCATATCAGTTCTAGTGGAGACCCAGTTGAGATCTACGTGAAAGGGAAGTGTAACTATCAGTTGTGATATTAGAAGGCTACCCAGGTGTATTTATAACACCACAGGATGCCTATGAGTATTACGTAGTAAAGGCATGCAAGATTGATTCATTCATAGGTTATTGACCATCAGGGATTGAGCAGTGGGGGCAGGCTCTCAGGAGGCAGAAAATTGGTGCATCAATATGCAAAATTTTTGTATGAAAATGTGAGACGATTGTATATTGTACTGAGAGCTCTTGGATTATGGTTTTTTATGTGATTTTTTCATGATCCATGATATATACATAATATATGATAGTGGGTTTTTTAGCTTTATGCTTTCCCGGTAAATTATCCATGTTATGTGTGATTGATCTTTCTTCATGTGTTTGCAATTGGAGATTAAATTTCCACAAAGATTTTAGTATAAGGATTTTGTATTTTAACAGTGGCATATAATTGTTAGATCATGAGAATCCAGACAATATGCAATTGCATTAAAATTTCTACATGGTATCAGAGCATGAATTATTTGGGTGCGCGATATTGAAGAGAAAATATGGAAATTTTGATGCAAAATTTTCAAAAAAAATAGCATATTTGGATTCCTTGTGAAAAAATACCCAAATTTAAAAAAAAAATGGGTCGAATCGGAGCTCAGATGAGGGAGATATTGTCGATTTAAAATCAACTCTTTTTGTTACAAACTTTTGCGACGGTGGGACAATTACAATGTGTGCGAGCCAAGAACCTACATGCACTGACGTACAATATGCATGCAAAGATTTGAGGAGAAAAGAAGCAGTTATTGAATTGGTGGTTGGGAGGGAGTCTCTCAACATTCAACCTGAGAAGCAGTCTCAAAAGGTTGTGGAGTAGCCACAACTAGAGATACAGAAGAACCTCTATAGATTTGATGTATATGTGATTTCTATAGAGCTTCCTACCATTGGGAAGTGTGAGAAATCCATGAAATTGACCCTTGAGAGGGACCTATATTTTCATGTAGGTAACAGTGAACCTCATGATGTGGATTAGCCACAAGATGAGGATCATGGAGTGGGAGCAACCACTCATGCAGAGAAATTTTATTCTAGATGGGTATAGGGAGTGCATGGAGCTATACCACCAGCTGAGAGGTGGGGCGACATGCATGGATAATTCCAAGAAGAAATTATGGGCAGGATTCAATGAGATGGTGTGGATATCATGAATCGAACCTGGCTACGAGGAACCCACAAAGAAACAGTAGCAAGATTAGTTGGATTGATGCAATTAGATGTAAGGACATGAAATCAAAGTGTGATGCAGGGGCATTAGGTTCCAAAAAAATACTTTGTATTTTGTAGACATAGGGGGGTCTTATGTTTTTAATTTCTTATGTAATACTTAAATAAATTGAGTGATTTTAATTAAATATTGAGGGATTATTGTAAATGTTCCCAAATTATTGGAGAACACGAGAGAAATAATTAGCTAGGAATGTGAAGAGATAATCAATTTTAGAAAATTTAGGGATTTAGTATAGATTTAGGAAATCTAGAATTTCAAGAGTTTTGTTGAGTGTTAAGGGAGCTGAATCAATTTATTATTAAATTTTATAAATAAGCATCATAGGCATTAAGAAGATAGAGAGCTGCAAAGTGTGTGAGTGCTTCAGTTAGGGAAAAACAAGAGTTTGTTCCTATAAGCCTACGGGCAGTTGAAGGGCCATTGATTTTGAAGATCTGGCTGAAGACATGAAGAATTTTGTAAGTGGTTTCATTTGGATATATATGGAAGAATTTGTTTCAACATTATATGAATATTGGTTGTTTTAATTTCTGTATGATTGGTCTTTGAACTTCATAAGAAAATCTGTAAGAAACAGAGTGGTAAAATAATGAAATTGGGGGTTTAAATGGTATTCTGTCTATCATTAAGAGATCAATGTTAATGTCAATATTTCGATTCATAGGCAATTGAATATGATGAAGGTTTATGTTATAAGGGTTGATTCTGGAACGAACCAGAAATTCAAGGTTGGAATCATATTGGGTTCAATGTGTTTATGACAATTATAGAAGCATAGAATTGCACTTGGAATCTGTGAAATGTTGAACGCAGACTCGTGAATCAGAGATCACGACGAGTCTTCTCTAGAGGTCATAATAGATGCAAATCAGAACTGAGTTAATACAACTAGGAGAAATGCTAGAAAGGGATGCAATGTTGTTAGAAGGATGAATCGAACACATGCAGTGAAATTTGTAATTGTTTGAGCCATGGTAACATTGATTTAGGGTCAACGTTGCTTGCATACGGTGAATATAAATGAAATGCATTGGAGCGTTGTCTAATGGCAAAGAACCTTGAACCATAATCGAATGAAGTGAATGGTGTATGCGTGAAGCAGAACATAATTGAGATCGTGAATGAAGAATTGAATTCATCACGTTGTAAGGAGATGTGAGCCATAACAAATTGAAATCGATGGAATGAGAAGCGTATTAAAGAATTGAAGCAGTATTTTAACTGAGGATTCAGTGGAACGTTGAGCAGAGTAACTGGAATCGTGAGGGTGGTTTGGAGAAACTCTAAACCAGCAGTATCGTGCACTTTCTTAACTGGTAAGATGTAATACCTTTTGGAACACGATAGTTGTTAATGGTGGACGCGTGGCAAAGAGTGGTTTTTAAAAACCATTTTTATCGCGTGATTTTGAGAGATTAAGAAGTCTGCAGTTGTGTTGCACAATGATCGTTGGATGTGTGCCCACCTTGGTGTTCAAGTGCAGTGAAAGATTGACCATTGGATCATTATGAAGGTATGCAGGTGTTAAACCAGCAACGAGGTAAGCGTTAGTTGTTGTGGATCCAGTATTTATGTACGGTGATTACATTTGGAGTTAATGGTAATTCGAATGTTAATTCGATTTATTTCAAGAAGGATTAAACTTTGTTAAAGGCCAAGAACAATAGGAATAAACCGTATATGAGGATTGGCTGCAGGAATGAATGACATTAATTAAATTTTGTGGACCCCGAACGATAAATTATGTTGGTACCTTAGGTTAATCAAGGTCGAGGCTTAAAAAAAATTGCATGGTATAATTGAAATGTGATGTTGGGAATTATAATAAGGTAAAGGATATGTTGATATGCCGTGGTGAAGGCTTACATAAATGTTAGTACATACATTTATATGTAATGATACCTTGGTCTCAAGTAAAGTTGAATTTTGGGTATGAAGGTTGCTGGTGTTTAAAACAAATTTTGAATATTTGATTTCATGCCTGGATAATGTCTATGGTTTATGACAATAGAGCAATTAAGAAGAGAGAGCTTCCGCATTTATTTAATTTTCCAGTTCAGAAAATAAAATGGAGACAAACTGAGTGTGTGCATTTTTATGCATAGTGGAGACTGTGGTTTTATAATCATAAGAGATTTTATTTCAATATCTCAAATTAGAGATTTGAGATATAGAAGCTTCCGCATGCTTATTAGAGATTGCCCAGATTTTGAGTTTATTAGGCATAAATTAGACAGGCATTTTTATATGCAGCATTGAGAGTGAATAATGTGGGTTTTGGCAGGGTAGCCTGCCATCAAGTGGTATCAGAGCTGGAATAGCTTGTTTGATATTTAATTGTGGAATGCATGTGTGCTGAAAGTAAATTTGAAGTTTTAAATCTTTTTAAGAGTGATTGCAGATTTGAAGAGGTGTGTAGTGAAGGTATTCAGATTTGTAGAATCTGAATTTGAAGGAAACGTTTTTTGAAGATTTCCAGGATATGTTCTGAAGATGTGAACACAGGTGTGATGGTGATGGAAAAGAGATCAAATTTAAATCTGACAGGACAACATGCAGTACAACAGAGCATTGGGAGAAATTGCAGAAACAATTGCAATTGGATGTTGAACAACCCTTGAAGGTGAGGTAGTTTGGATTCTGTTTGAAGAATTTTGTTTGAAAATGTAGATTGCAGAAAATTCAGGAGCATCTCAGCAAGAAGATCACAACTTTGAAAAGCAGTGATGAAGGAAGCCAGTGAAGGTCTCTGAAGAGAAAGAAGAAGGTGTGGCAGAACCTGGAGAAATTCCAACAGAGGTTGGTTGAAAAGAACAATTTTTTTCTTGAGAGGGTGTGGAGGAGTGAAGCCTGAAGGAGTAGAGAGGATGCTCAAGAGGTTCCAGACATATTGGAACTGTACTTGCCAAAAGACCAGATCCAGAGAGAGGATTGGTGAGGTAAGTTGTGACAAGGAGGACTTGTTACTACAGAGGTTTCAATGCAGCCCGTGATGAATGAGTGAGAACTCATGAAGGAGAAGATGACTATTGATAGTCATAGTAGATATTTCAGAGGTTCTGAGAGAGGCCAAAATAGAATGAAAGTGAAGAAAGAATATTCCAAGACAGATGGCATGCAGAGACAGTTAAAGAAGGAAGAGTATGAGAAAGAGGTAGTTGAGATCAGGGAGCAGTTCAACAAATTGAAACTGATGATAGAAGAAAGACAGAGAGTTGGTTGGCTCATGAAGAAGAAGGTGAAGTGGCACAGGCTACAGATGAAGAAAGAACAGATGATACATGCTCAGTAGAGAGAGAAATTACTCAGGATGATTGAGTATTTGGAGAGAAACTTGAAGACTGAAAAATTCAAGTAAGACCAAGAGGTCGAATGACTTTAAATCTGACAAAATTTGTATGTTTGCAGGAAAAACATGTGGAGGAGGAAAAACTACTGATTTTGTCACAAAGGAAGAAAATGGGATAGCCAGATATTTTGAAAATGTCCATGCACAGTTGCGGAAAAGTTTTACTTTCCAAAACATTGGAAACAAAGGAAGTCTTACTTATGATGATGGCTGAAAGCTGGAAATTGAGCATTCAAATGGACAGCTTGTAGAGACTGAAGAGAATACCATTGAAGAATTTCTAAAATGCATAGAAGACTTGGAGCAACAATAATATTTGATGATCGAATCATCAAATGAGACCATGGGGTCTTATGGTTTTAAAACTGACAAGTTGTGTGTGAATGCAGGTATGGAAGAAAACAGTTCATGTGATGAAACTGTAATGAGTGAAGCTGAAAATTTCCAAGCAAGATATGATGATTATCTTGCAGATGAAGATCAGATTGAATTACTGCAACAAAAGGAATTCATAAATTCCTTGTTTTGTGAAAGAAATTGTTTCAATGGGGACATGGCAGTTATGTCTGATGATGATAAATTTGTTATTAATGATGATAATGGAAAATTGATTTTATTGAATGGCCAAGTGGAAAGTGATGGACAGATAACTGAATTTATTGCAGAGATGGGAGATTAGAATTCTATTCTGATGACAGATGAGGAGATAGTGACAAAAAGAAACTTGACTTGTGATAAAGAGGAAGATAGTGAAGATTTTATGAATGTTTTCTCAGATGAGATGACAGATTTGTGGCATGAGTTAAGTGTTCTGGAGCAGAGGATAGAAACACAGAGAAAAAGTGTTCAGAGTGTAAAGTTAGAGATGAATGAGAATGAGAAGGTTAATTTTTATGAACTAGAGAAAGGAAACATCCTTGAAGAGGATGGTGCAGAGGAGAGACTAACTGACAATATCGAGAGTTGTTTGAAGGATTGGAATCAACATACTGATGTGATGATGACAGAGCAGCAGATTGAAGTGTTGCTGGAGGAAATGTTAAAGCAACAATTTGAAGTGTTGCTAGAGGAGGAAGAGACACAAGGATTTTATAAATTTGGTGTTTGTTTTATGATTGCAAGTACTGATGGAAGGACTAAGGAATTTTTAGTCTAGGAGAGGAAAAGAGATGATGACAGTGACTGGAAATTTAAATACCAGTCTGAAGAATTGCTGAAGGCAGAGAATGAAGAAATTGTCACAATTGAAAATCAGGAAGAGTTTTTATGTAGTAGAAGACAAGAGGGTATGGACAATAGGGCAGCTAGCGTAGGAGCTCAGCAAGTAAAAGCTAGCGCAAGGGCTCAGAAATTAAGAGCAAGAGCCGGAGTAAAAGCAGAAGTGGAAGTTCAGCAATCAAGAGGGAACAATATCCATCAGTCAGAAGATAAATTAGATCAGGAAATTGAATTGAGAAGAAAACTGATGGTGAAGGTGTCTTAGAAAAAGACAGCAACAAGAAAACAAAGAAGCAGAAGCAGCAGCAAAAGAAATACAGAAAGAGAATGTAAAAGTGCAGCCAGTGGGGCAAAAGAAAATAAGATATGGAAGCCTTGAGAAGTGCAGAAGAAGAATATTGCAGCAGATGATCAGTTGCAGAACAAAGTGTGGGATCTAGGAAGAAAAGGACTGAAAGCACATGATCAGGAGATCATGATTAATTTTGACCTTGGGAGTCTGATGCAGGGGCATTTGGTTTTGAAAAAATACTTTGTATTTTGTAGACATAGGGGGGTATTATGTTTTTAATTTCTTATGTAATCCTTAAATAAATTGAGTGATTTTAATTAAATATTGAGGGATTATTGTAAATGTTCCCAAATGATTAGATAACATGAGAGAAATAATTAGCTGGGAATGTGAAGAGATAATCATTTTCAGCAAATTTAGGGATTTAGTCTAGATTTAGGAAATCTAGAATTTCAAGAGTTTTGTTGAGCGTTAAGGGAGCTGAATCAATTTATTATTAAATTGTATAAATAAGCCTCAGAGTCATTAAGAACGTAGAGAGCTGCAGAGTGTGTGAGTGCTTCAGTTAGGGAAAAACAAGAGTTTGTTCTTGTAAGCCTACGGGCAGTTGAAGGGCCATTGATTTTGAAGATCTGGCCAAAGACAGGAAGAATTTTGTAAGTGGTTTCAATTGGATATATATGGAAGAATTTGTTTTAGTATTGTATGAATATTGGTTTATTTAATTTCTGTATGATTGGGCTTTGAACTTCATAAGAAACTGTGTAACAAACAGAGTGGTAAAATACTGAAATTGGGGGTTTAAATGGTATTTTGGGTATGATTAAGAGATCGATGTTAATTTCAATATTTTGATTCATAGGCAATTGAATATGCTGAAGGTTTATGTTATAAGGGTTGATTCTAGAATGAACCAGAAATTCAGGGTTGGAATCATATTGGGTTCAATGTGTTTATAACAATTATAGAAGCATAGAATTGCACTTGGAATATGTGAAATGTTGAATGCAG
Source organism: Pinus albicaulis (assembly GCA_034641835.2). NCBI lineage: Eukaryota > Viridiplantae > Streptophyta > Pinopsida > Pinales > Pinaceae > Pinus > Pinus albicaulis. Next base: position 1,031,851,159 of record CM076582.1, read on the forward strand.
ACTCTTGAATCAGAGATCATGACCAGTTCGCTCTAGAGGTCATGGATAATAGATGCAAATCAGAACTGAGTTAATACAACTCGTAGCAGTGCTAGAAAGGGATGCAATGTTGGTCGAATGATGAATCGAACACATGCAGTGAAATTTGTAATCGTTTGAGCCATGGTAACGTTGATTTAGGGTCAACGTTGGTTGCATACGGTGAAGATAAATGAAATGCATTGGAGCGTTGTTTAATGGAAAAGAAACCTGAACCAGAATCGAATGAAGTGAATTGTCTATGCGTGAAGAAGAATAGAATTGAGACCGTGAATGAAGAATTGAATTCATCACGTTGTAAGGAGCTGTGAGCCACAACAAATTGCAGTCGATGGAACGAGAATCATATTAAAGAATTGAAGCGGTCTTTAACTGAGGATTCAGTGGAACGTTGAGCAGAGTAACTGGAACCATGAGAGCAGTTTGGAGAAACTCTAAACCAGAAATATCATGCACTTTCTCAACCAGTAAGCTGTAATACCTTTTGGAACGCGATAGTTGCTAATGGTGGACACGTGGCAAAGAATGGTTTTTAAAAACCATTTTTTTCACGCGATTTTGAGAGATTAGGAAGTCTGCAGTTGTGTTGCGTGATGATCGTTAGATGCATGCCCAACTTGGTGTTGAAGCACAGCGAAATATTTACCATTGGATCATTATGAAGGTATGCAGGTGTTAAACCAACAATGAGGTAAGAGTTAGTTGTTGTGGGTCCAGTATTTATGTGCGGTGATTACATTTTGAGTTAATGGTAATTCGATTTATTTCAAGAAGGGTTAAAATTTGTTAAAGGCCAAGAACGATAGGAATAAACCGTATATGAGGATTGGCTATGGGAATGAATGGCATTAATTAAATTTTGTGGGCGTAGAATGATAAATTATGTTGGTGCCTTAGGTTAATCAAGGTCGAGGCTTAAAAAATTTTATATGGTATAATTGAAATGTGATGTTGGGAATTATAATAAGGTAAAGGATATGTTGATATGTCGTGGTGAAGGCTTACATAAATGTTGGTACATACATTTATATGTAATGATACCTTGGTCTCAAGTAAAGTTAAATTTTGGGTATGAAGGTTCCTGGGATTTAAAAAAAATTTTGAATATTTGATTTCATGCATGGATAATGTCTATGGTTTATGAAAATAGAGCAATTAAGAAGAGATGGCTTCCGCGTTTATTTAATTTTACAGTTCAGAAAAAAAAATGGAGACAAAATGAGTGTGTGCACTTTTATGCGTAGTGGAGACTGTTGTTTTATAATCATAAGAGATTTTATTTCAATATCTCAAATCAGAGATTTGAGATATAGAAGCTTCCGCATGCTTATTAGATATTGCCCAGATTTTGAGTTTATTGGGCATAAATTAGACAGGAAATTTTATATGCAGCATTGAGAGTGGATAATGTGGGTTTTGGTAGGGTATCCTGCCATCAAAGTGACAGTGTCAGATACTGGAGCGCAGATCAGCGTTGACAACAAGTTCAGAGTGCATAGATGTAGAGGTCAACAGTGTAGTGGATCCAAAAGACATGTGTAGTTGGTACTAGCAGAAGTTAGACGACTTTGATGACAGATGCATTATACTGATTCAGTTGTTTGGAGGCTACTCAGTTTTAGAAGTATTGCATGCAAATGTTGCATGTGCAAGAAACAGTAGAGAAGAGTTGCATACAAGAGTTGTAGGGTGCATGCATGCAATTTAATGGCGCATGCAAAGTTTTCAGGGCACATGCATGGAGTCTCATGTCGCATGCAAAGACATTCCTTTCTTGTTGAGAGGGAGTGTTGAAGGTTGCAACAAGAAACAGTGAAATTGGCATCCAGAAACAACATCCTTGATCCTAGTGAAAATTAAGCACCTGCACTAGGTGGGGCCCATGCAGGCTATTTTTTAGGTGGAGGTCTATTTATAGATGCATGAGAAAATTCTATTTATAGATGATGTCTATTTATATATGGTTGAGAAAATTCTATTTATAGATGATGTTATATTTATAGATGTATGTGCGAGTTCTATTTATAGGTTGCATGTCTATTTATAAATGCATGTCAACTATTATTATCCCTTAATATTAGTTAGCTAATAAATTGTAATCTATTATCAACGTGGAATTGGAAATAGTTAAGTAAAGTGGAAAATTAGTTAGCTAAGTGAATTTTGAGTTAAGAGGTTGGTTGGTGGGACATGCAGGTTGACTTGAGTTGTAAAAAAGTGATTCTAGTTGTAACAGAGTTGGAAGTGTAGTGGTGCATTATTTAATGGAAGTTGTAAATCAGTTTAACTCAGTTAAGTGAGTTAAAGTCAGTTGTACTAGTTGTAAATGTAGATACACTAGTGAGAGATCAAGTGAATTAAATATTAATTAGTTCACATGTAGTGATATCACATGCAATTGATGTTTTTATTATTATTAACTCGATGCATGTGAGTTCCAGTGGAGACCCAACTGAGATCTAGGTGAAAGAGAAGTGTAACTATCAGTTGTGATATTAACAGGTTGCCCAGGTGTATTTATAACGCCACATGATGCCTATGAGTATTGCACAGTCAAGGCAGGCAAGATTGATTCATTCAGAGGTTCTTGACCATAAGGGATAGCGCAGTGGTGGTAGGCTGTCAGGAGGCAGTAAATTGGTGCATGAATATGCAAATTTTTGTATGGCAGTGTGAGACGATTGTATATTATACTGAGAGCTCTTGGATTAGAGTTTTGTATGAGATTGTTTCATAATCCATGATATATACATAATATATAATAGTGGTGTTTTTAACTTTATGCTTCCCTAGTAAAATTATCTGTGTTATGTGTGATTGATATTTCTTCATGTGTTTGCAATTTGCGACTAAATTTATGCAATGATTTCAGTAGAAGGATTATGTATTTAACAGTGGCATATAATTTTTAGATCAAGAGAATCCAGGTAATACATAATTGTATTAAAATTTCTACATGGTATCAGAGGAGGAATTATTTGGGTGCGCGAGTTTGCAGAGAATATATGAAAATTTTGATGCAAAAATTTCAGAAATAAATAGCATATTTGGATTCCTTGCGAAAAAATACCCAAATTGAAAAAACAAATCGATCGAATCGAAGCTTGGATGAGGGAGATATCATCGATTTAAAATCAGTTCTTTTTGTTAGAAACTTTTGCGATGGTGGGAAAATTACAATGTGCACGAGCCAAGAACCTACATGCACTTAGGTACAAGATGCATGCAAAGCTTTGGGGAGTAAAGTAGAGATTAGTGACTTGGTCGTTGAGAGGGAGCCTCTCAACATGCAGCCGAAGAAGCAATTTCAGAAGGTCGTGGAGCAGCCACAACTGGAGATGTAGAAGAATCTCTATAGATTTGATGTAGATGTGATTTCTACAGAGCTTCCTACCATTAGGAAGTGTGAGAAAGCCATGCAATTGACCCTTAGTAGGGAGATGGATTTTCCTGTAGGTAAGAGTGAACCTCAGGATGTGGATCAGCCAAAAGATGAGGATCATAGAGTGGGAGAAACCACTCATTGAAAGAAATTTTGTGCCAAATGGGCAGAGGGAGTGCATGGAGCTATACCACCAGGTGAGAGATGGGGCGACATGCATGGATAATCTCAAGAAGAAATTTTGGGCAGGATTCATTGAGATGGTGTGGATCTCATGGATCAAACTTGGCCACGAGGAGCCCACAAAACAATAGTAGCAGGATTAGTTGGATTGATGCAATCAGATGTCATGAGGACATGAAATCAAAGGGACAGTGTCGGATACTGGAGCGCAGATCTGAGTTGACAACAAGTTCATAGTGCTTGGATGTAGAGGTAAACAATGTAGTGGATCCAAAAGGCATGTGCAGTTGGTAAAAATATAATTCAAAATACTTTGATTATAGATGCATTATACTGATTCAGTTGTTTGGAGGCTATTCAGTTTAAGAAGTATTGCATGCAAGTGTTCCATGTGCGAAAAACACTAGAGAAGAGTTACATACAAGAGTTGTAGGGTGCATGAATGGAGTTGCATGGTGCATGCAAAGGTTGCAGGGCGCATGCATGGAGTTTCATGTCACATGAAAATACAATCCTTTATGTTTGAGAGGGAGTGTGGAAGGTTTCAACAAGAAATAGTGAAATTGGCATCCGAAAACAACATCCTTGATCCTAGTGAAAATTAAGCACCTAGACTTGGTGGGGCCCACACAGGCTATTTTTTAGGTGGAGGTCTATTTATAGATGCATGAGAAAATTCTATTTTAGAATATGGATATTTATAGAGGGTTGAGAAAATTCTATTTATAGGTGATGTTCTATTTATAGATTGCATGTCTATTTATAGATGCGCGTCGACTATTATTATCCCTTAATATTATTTGGACAATAAACTCTAATCTATTCTCAATGTGGACTTGGAAATAGTTAACTAAAGTGGAAAATCAGTTAGCTAAGTGAATTTTGAGTTAAGAGGTTGGTTGGTGGGACATGCAAGTTGACTTGAGTTGTAACAGAGTTGGAAGTGTAGTGGTGCATTTGTTAATGCAAGTTGTAAATCAGTTTAACTCAGTTAAGTGAGTTAAAGTCAGTTGTGCTAATTGTAATTGTAGATACACTAGTGAGAGATAAAGTGAATTAAATATTAATTAGTTCACACATAGTGATCTCACATGCAATTTATGTTTTTATTATTATTAACTGCATGCATGTGAGTTCCAGTGGAGACCAAGTTGATATCTAGGTGAAAGAGAAGCGTAACAATCAGTTGTGATATTAGCAGGCTACCCAGGTGTATTTATAACACCACAGGATGCTTATGAGTATTGCGCAGTCAAGGCAAGAAATATTGATTCATTCAGAGGTTCTTGACCATCAGGGATTGCGCAGTGGAGGTAGGATGTCAGGAGGCAGTAAATTGGTGCATGAATATGCAAATTTTTGTATGACAGTGTGAGACAATTGTATATTGTACTGAGAGCTCTTGGATTAGAGTTTTATATGAGATTGTTTCATGACCCATTATATATACATAATATATGATAGTGGGATTTTTAGCTTTATGCTTTCCTGGTAAAATTATCTGTGTTATGTGTGATTGATCTTTCTTCATGTGTTTGCAATTGGCGATTAAATTTCTGCAAATATTTTAGTAGAAGGATTTTGTATTTAATAGTGGAATATAATTCTTAGATCAGGAGAATCTAGGCAATACATAATTGTATTAAAATTTCTACATGGATTTATGTTGTAATCAAATCACATTTGATAACCTAATATGGATTTAAATTTTAATCAAATCACATTTGAGAACCTCCATGATCCTCCCTTCTCTAAATGTGTGAGAGAGCTATTAATAGGAAATAAAACCTTCACATCAATATCTATGGGGCAGGAAGTAACTCATGGTACAACACATTGGTGCATTATGTTTTAATTCCCCTCAAGGAATATTATTACCAAACTGATCAACAAAAAAAATTGATCCCCAAGTGTATACACCTAGAAAGAAAAGAAGGAATTCAATTATTTATGTTACAAATGGTGTCACAATGTAGGTTCCAACACTATACCTTGAGGTGAAAAATGAACATATGATGTAATCTTATGCATTCATGCATAATGGCTGGGTCCTTATGTTGCAACTGAGTAGGGCTTTGGTACTAGACAAGTCGAGTCATGCCCTGACTCAGGAAATTAAATACCAAAATGAATCTCGAATCTAACATACTGGCCAAGTTAATAGACTCAAGGATCAACCTGGATGAGTTAACTGAGTTAAGTCAACTTGGTCCAAGTTTTAAAACACTATTTTTTCGACCCTTGAAGGGAAAATCTACATTATAGTTAATTTTAGAAATTTTATTGATTAAGATTTATGTATGAATGAAATAAAATATATAAATAAACATAAAGGTAGAGATGCAACAGAAAATATACTTCATTTCATTGATATCAAATAATTGGAATAAGCTTACAGATAGAATTGAAATAAACTAGCTCAAGTGATGGTAACTTATCTGTGAGAAGAGATGTGTTAGGTACATGGATTTGAACTGTGTTAAATGAGGCTCGAAGGCCTATTTATTATTGAGAAATAATGGAAATCCCTAAACATCGAAAAACCTAACCATAGGAGATGAAGTTCCAAAACTATGGGCCCCATTTGGGAAAATTGGTACATCAAATTCCTGGGGTCGTAAAGTTCGCATGTGCGATCTCCATTTGACACACAAAATACCTCATTAGAAATATATATCCAAGGAATACGAATTTTGAGTGAAAAAAACGGGTCTTTGACTAGTAATGATTTTCCCAAAAAACGTCGTTTAGGTCCTCAAAACGACTTCAGAATTTTAGGACCCGAAAAACTGTCAAAAATAGTAAATTGCACTACAATTAAGGAAATTGAAAAAAAACGAAAGAATAAATGGTGGGGCCTAAAGTGGACTAGGCTGGTGTCCACCAATATCCACCTGGATGAGTCCTTCCCCCTTAGGAAGCAATGGTCCTCATTCTATTGAGTTCCTCCATGAGATGAGGAAACTTCAACTGAACTTGGTCCATGGTGAGCCACTTGCCTTGGTGTAGGAGTTGGCCAACTTTGACAACCCAATACAGCTCGATATTATACGTGCGAGTGTTATTGATCTACATGTCCATGATACAATCAATTGTGGAATTTTCCATGCATTCAGGGTTTAACTCTATTGGCGTGAGTTGTTTTGCCATGTCTGATGTGTCTAGTAAAGGTTGAAAGTAGGGCCAAATGTGGGCCACATTGAACACTGGGTGAAAACAAAGGAATGGTGGAATATTTAGCTCTAATGAATTTTCCCTGAAAACCTTGGTTATGGTGTATGACCCATATCAGAGTGGGCGAAGCTTGCGGTGGGGACCGGTGAGGTGCTCCTTTTGCAGATGTAGCCAAAATTTGTCACCCACCTAGAACTTATCTGGAACTCGATGTTGATCATGTCGTTGCTTATACTTAGCATTGGCTCTTTCCAATATGTCATGGAATTATTCATGGATGTGCTGAATGCACTCAATTAATTTGTTCACCTTGTCAGCTTTATACTGGACATGAGTTGAATTTGCCTGAGTAACTGCAAATGGTATGGACACATTAATGGGACATAGTGGCTAGAATCCCAAGCCCACCTGAAAGGGGCTATTTCTATTTGAGATGTGGAGAGCCCTATTATAACATTGGTAGACATAGTGGAGGCTTTCATCACATGTGCGTGGATGATTTGATTTGTACATGCACAAAATGTGTATGATCATCTTGTTGATGACCTCTATTTGGTAATTAGTTTTGGGGTGGAAAGTTGTTGACTTAGTGAGCTTGGTGTCTAGCATCGACTAGAGACTTGACTAAAATTTATTGAGGAACCTTCTGTCCCGATATGAGATAATGGACTGTGGGATCTCAAAGTGTACCCACACTCGCTCAAAGAAGAGTTTAGAAGTTACTTCTGCTGTGATATTCTTCTTGTAGATGGCCATAATGGCCATCTTAGAGAATATTTCGATGACCACAAAAACATAGTCGTTTCCATGCTTGGTAGAAGGAAGGCACAACATGTAATCCATGGAGATGGATTCCCACGACTGACTAGGGTCAGGCAACAAAGTATATAGGCCTTGCTTCTTGATGGTCGGTTTGGAAATGGAGTAGGCAGTGTAGGATCTGATGTACTTCCCGACATCATGTCAAAGGTTCAACCAATAGAAATAATTTTGCAGTACTACTACTATTTTATTGACCCCAAAATATCCAGTGACCTGACTATAGTGCACTTCCCAAATCATCTTGGCACACTTTCTTGAAGGAACACAAAGGTTTCCCAGGTAGAATAACAGTGCATCCTGAAGGTGAAAATTTGAAACTTTCTTACCCTCCAGGAGCATCTGGTATGTGTTGTCAATGTCTGGATCACTTTTGTAGAGATGCGTCCAACCCAAAGTCTCATGCCCATAACAGTCGAGTAGAGTGGTTAACGCCATGATTGAAATTCGGCTAAGGTAGTATGCAACATTATTGGAGTTTCCCTTCTTGTACTTGATGTTCAAATGGAACTATTGTAGGTATGTGGTGAATTATGATGGCGATCATTCTACAACTTTCATTGTGTCTGCATGAACTACAAAGTTCAGTGATCTCTATTTATGATTGTTTCCTTCCCAAAAATGCAATGCTTTCATTATCAGCAAGCTTACACAATGGAATACATCTCTTTGTTATGGGTGGGATACTTTCAGACTATGTATGAAAGTGTCTCACTGTGATATGCCACTAGATGCCCCTACTGAGTAAGTATTGCCCCAATAGCATAGTCAGAGGCATCTAGGATTGATTTCAAATGGTTGTTGCAAGTCTAGTAATGTGAGCACTGGTGCAGAGCAGAGGCGATGCTTCAACTCTACGAATTCCTTCTATTGAGATTCATACCAAAATAAATTTTCTTTCGCTCCTCCTTTTGTCACTTAACTGAAAGGCCAGTTGATATCAGAGAAACCCAACATGAACCTACGGTAGAAATTTGCAAGACCCAAAAAGATGCAGAGATCTATTAGAGTGGTTGGGGTTTACCACTTCTGAATGACCAGGATATTTCCTCATTAATAATATACCCTATATATGGAACCTAGGTCATGCCAAAAGCGCATTTCTCCAATTTGGCACACAACTCATGTTGTTGCATTATTTGGAGGACTTGTAGAATGTGGTTTAGGTTATCTTTCGAACTTTGGTTGAAGATTAGGATGTCATCCAAATACACCACCACAAATGGGTTAGTTATTGGTCGCAAAATTTCATCCATTAGCCTCATGAATTTTGCGAGAGCATTCGTCAAACCGAAAGGTAGGACCAACCATTCAAAAAGGCCATCCTTGGCTTTGAAGGCAGTCTTTTACACATTGGAGGGTTTGATTGATACATGGTGACAACCAAACTTCAAGTCAATCTTGTTGAAATATTTTTTTCCCTTGAGTTGGTTTAGAAGTTCATCAATCTATGAGATCAGATATCTATTCCTGACAGTGATCTTGTTCAACGCCTGATAGTCAATACCAAGTTTGCAAGTCCCATCCTTCTTTTGCACCAACACGATCAGGCTCCCACGGGGTGATGAAGTCAGTTGGATGTGACCTTTCTGTAATAGATCCTGAATCTTCCTCTTGATTTCCTCATTCTCTAGAAGAAAGTACTGATATATTGGTCCATTGGGTAACAGTGCATCTGGGGTTAGATCGATGGAGTGCTTGACCTAACAGTGCAGAGGCACCCCTGTAGGTGCAGTGAAGATGTCCTCGTACTCTTCCACAACCTTATCCATTTATTATTTCCATGGCCACAACATTCTTCTTGCCCTGAGGTTGGACCATAAGGAAAAAAAAAATCCTGGTTTGGGAAATGAGCTTACTACATTGCTTCGCAGTGATCAAAGAGATGGTGGTAGGAGGTGCTACCTATAGTATCCTATACAAGTTATTACCCAAAGTAACAATAATAGCACGAGTCCAAGACTCAAACAAAACATGTTTCTTCCACAAGTATGGTTGGCCTAATAATAGATCACAAAATTCAAGAGGAGACACATCACATAATACCTCATCCTTGAAGGGCTTGATGTTGTAGGAAAGACAACAATGTTGGCTGACACACAGATCTTATCCTTGGTGAAGCCACCTGATGGTGTATGGTTGTGGGTGTGTTATGATCGCCAAGCCCAGATTCCTCATGACCTCTGCTGAAATTAAGTTCTTTTGGATCCCAATGCTGACAATGAACTATATAAAAGAACCCTTCATCCACATATGGGAATTCAAGAGGAGCTCCCCCTCCTCTAGATCTTCAAGTTCTTCCTTTTGGATCCTGGTGGTGGTAATAATTTTACTTGGTTCCACATCGATAATTTTCTTCCCTTTTTCATTTCCTTTTTTGGGTTTTGACTCAGATTCAGAACATGTATCTGATTTAGAAGCCTTTAGCTCGACCACCAGTGACTGCTTGGCCCGACACTCACTTGTGTTGTGGGTGGAGCTCTTATGGAATTGACACCACTTTCCCATGTACTTATTTGGATTCGTGGTGTTGTTCTTCCCTTGCGGATTCGAGGGGTTGTCTTGGGCCACCCCGCCTTGGCCTTGTCCTTTTTTATATAGTTTTGGGGTGCCTTTCCCTTGCTTCTGATTCACAGACCGAAAGTATCACTTCTTCTTTTTGAATTTTTTCTCAATCTTGGAAGAATACCAGTATTTTGCACCAAGCGAGGAGATAATGATGAATTCCATTTCCTCTTGGATGTATATGTGCAGAAAAATATGGTACTTAATCACCAAATGTTTCTTTGAATCTTTGATACCGAACTTTTAGTGTAAGGTATGGAACATATTAATTAGCTCATGCACATCTTGATCCCTTTGTTATTGTGGCACAGTTGATTGTATGTGTATATCCTCATAGCTCCCCATGGGGTAGTATTGTTCCTTAATGGAATCTTGGAAAGAATTACAGGTGGGTGCGATCGAGAAAAGGGAGGAATCCCCCTCATCCTTTTTCTTAGAGTAGGTTTCCCTCCAATCCTTGACAAGGGGGGGTGAATTTGAGGAGTGCAAAAGTAATATTTTCTTGATTGGAAAAGTCATGAACCAAAAATATCCTTCTAATAGATTCAACCATATATATATGACATCTACATCTATTTGGCCCTCAAATATTGGAATGTCGAAGTTAACTTGTACCTTAAAAGGAGTGGCGCCTCCAGAGTGGTTTCCGAATGAATATCTGTCTTCAGTAGGTAGTCGTCAAAGGAAATAGTCAAAGTTACCCATCATCACATTCCTTTGTTTCTCAAGGGCCTCCATGAGAAATATTTTGATAATATCTCTTGATTTCTTGTCTTCATTTTCCTCTGCCATGGGGGGTCGTTGGGGTTTGCGAGCCTGATATTGCAAAGGTTAAACCAGATCGATCCCTAAATCCTTATACCCTGATCTCTTTGGGGACATGCAAACAAAGATTGAGAAAGATCGAACCACGATGATACCAATGATCCAAATTTATGCAGGAACACAATAAAATATAGAAATAAACATAAACACATAAATGCAATAGAAAATATAATTCATTTAATTAATATGAAATAAATGAAATAAGCTTATAGACAGAATGGAAATAAACTAGCTCGGGCGATGATAGCTTATCTTTGAGAATAGATGTGGTGGATACATGCCTCTAAACTATGTTACAATGAGGTTTGAATACCTATTTATTAATAAGAAACAATTGAAAATTCTAAACATCTAAAAATCTAACCCTAGGAGATGAAGTGCCAAAACTATGGGCCCCATTTGTGTAAATTGGTACATCAACTTCCCAAGGTCATAACTTTGGCATACCATGTCTGTTTCACATGCACAATACCTCTTTAGAAATATATATCCTAGGACTACAACTTTCGTGTGACCAGCATCGATTGAAGACCCATGCTGGTCTTGGGATTCCAAAAAAACATCTTTTAGGTCCTCAAAATGGCTCCAGAAGTTCAGGACCTAAAAAGATACAAAAAATAGTAAATTGTACTACAATTAAGGAAAGTGAAAAATTAAAAGAAACAATGGTGGGGCCCCAAGTAGAATAGGCAGGTGGTCACCAATATCCACCTAGATCATTTATCAATGGAATATGTGCATTCTTTCATATTTATTGACAAGGGATATCCAAGACTTGATCTCATAAGGGATTTTTTTTTAAAGTAGAGGAAATTAAGCGTTTCCTAGCCAATTATGTTCATTTTTCTCCTATCATTTTTTTGGAGTGAGTGGGAAGTGTGTAAAATAAATATATATCTATCATTTTGTGTAGTTTACATGTGAATAAATTGTTGGCCATTTCCTTAAGCTTGCCTCTACTCTTTCTTTTATTAACATTTCTAGAGATGTCGTAAGTTTCTCTTCATATCTAGAAATTTCTTTACATTGAACATATCCCAAATTTGAAAATGTTAATACCATATTTGTTTCAAATTTTAATAGCTAATGGGGTAGAACATTGTGAGTAATTATGAGTTTAGATTGTGTATTGTTGAGCTTAAATGACCTTGATTACTTGTGTTTCTGAAGGTTTTTCTTCCTTGCATTTAAAATTTCTAATGAGTTTATCAAAAGCCTTAGATATATCTAGCTTGATGAGCATGCGACAAGAGTTACCTTCCTTATAGCGTGGGTCACTTCAAGGGAAATAACAATTCCATCCAATATTATTTTGCACCCCAACATAACAACCTTGTTCTTTAAATAGAATCTTACTAAGTAGTGGCTCAATATGGTTTGTAACAACTCTAGAAGTAATTTTTTAGGCCACATTGCATGGAGAGATGGACATGCATTTGTTTCGTGTTTTGGCCCAATATTCCTTATGGAATGAGTGCGATAAAATTTGTGTTGAGTGCTTGTATAATTTTTCTAAAGGATTTGGACTTTTCCACCATTCTCCATTGACCTCCCAGAATTCCCACTAGAATTCCAAGAGGAATCCAACCATTCCAACGAATTTCCTTGGATACATTTCCTTTACCATTTGTTCTACTTCCATCCTAGAAATTCGTTGCATAATGATGATGTTTTGGTTCTTTATGATAAGATTTGTAATTTTCATTATGATGTATGATGTGGTTTCTTGTGTAATAATGGTAGGCTTGGAAATTTATTTGAAGGAATATTTAAGGGCATCCTTGACCTCCTGTTGATCATACAGTTCTTCATCATTTGTTTCTATAAGGCTTAAAATTTGGTTCCAAATTTGGGTGCCCATCGTTTTCTTGTGAAATAACTTGGCATTTCCCCCCTCCAACTACCATATGAATATCCTTTACTAATATTTAAGATCCATTTTCTTCTTTTTGAGGTGCTTTAGCATGATTTAGGCCATGATCTCTTCCCAAGATTTGTCATAAGGTTTTTCCACTTTTTTTTTTTTTTTCTACAGAAATGGTCTTGAAGCTATTGGTCTTATGGTGTTTTATTTTGAATTTAATGATTATTAAATTTTATTATAAGGAATACACACTTGTGCATTTTATTAGATCAACCTTGGTCCACCAATTTATCACTAAACCTTTGAATTCTAGGTCTATGGGCCACTGTTTTACAAATAACAGGGTGGTATTTCTTACCATAGAATCAGATTGCCAATGGAGCATAATTGGCTAGTGATTCAAGATATCTATCTAGAAGATGAGGGATGAGGTATTTCCACTCAATCCTTTCATTTAAAAATTAATTTAATTAAATGAAGGCATATTTATAGAATCCAAGCATTTAGACACATGGTGCGATCCTCTTCGGTAATTTTTTTCATTTGTAGGTTTTTCTTTTTGGAAATGCAATATTAGTAATAGTTAATTTATTTTGTCTATGCATCTTGTACATATGCTATATATCCTTCTAATTTCTCTTTTATTTTCCAAGAGGTTTTCTATCATAATATAGTTTCAAAGTATTATTTGGATATTGTTGATGACCACGGGAGGGAAATCATACTAGTTATTTAAGAGTTTGTATTCTCTATGGGATTAAGATGCTGATAGAAATTGACTAAGGCACCAAAATATTTGGTACCAATCACTTGAAATTAGATTTATATCCACCATTTTTTGTCTAGGAAATTTGTGAGTCACACCCTGCTAGCATTCCAAGGATTGATTTGGCTCTTAGAGAAGTCTCGAGATCTAATTCCCATTACCTTGAAACTGTCCAAAAGTTTTGGTGCCATATTTTGAAGCTACACCTCTATGTGTTTGTGTGTTTTGTTCCTTGCATGAAGAAATATATATATATATATATATATATAGATATATATATTCTATTCATTTATCTCTATTTTCTTGAGAGTTGAGACCCCTATTACAGACAATAATATTTGTGTTTTGACCCACTATTTCAAGGTTGTCTCTAAGGGCCACATTCCCAAAAAGTTGTATATGATAACATGGTTTGTGATGTATTTTATTTTCCTCTAACATTTTTCGAGGAAATATCATATTTGGGATTGTCCTCCAGCTTTCCTAGGCATCCATCCACATTTTTCTTAAATTTTGATGCTTTTTTATATGAATTGTTCGTGCCCACTTCTTGGGTATACCCAGAACCTTTAGTTTGAAATTGTTCCTGAATTTAGCTTCTTCAATGCAATGATTGGGAATTTTTTTTTTTTTGAGTTATGGCATCCTTGTGATATCAATTTTGAGGGTTTTTCATTCATTATTTCCAACGATGGTTCCTCCCCTATAGGAAGGGGTGTAGATTCCCAAAATTGTTTTGTTTTGATACCCTTTTTGCATCATATTTTCCTTCTCTACCTATCAGTGTCAACTTAATAAGGCACCAAACACATGGTTTTGGAAAGTTAAAGTATATGTGTGTCTTATTCTTCATATTTATTAATATACCTTATTGTTTCATTAAATATTACATTCAGCTACAAAATTGATACAATTCTGCAGCTACTCCATAGATCTGTAGTTACCTTCATTGTTAGCAGGGTTTCCATGCATCAAATCAGAAAAGGAGTACATTGATGGATATAAGATGATCGCATCATGGATTTCCTCCTACTTATCCAAGCCTATTCATCAATAATATGTCATATTTCTTCAGTCAAAGATAGCAGTAAACACATTGCAGTGTCCAGGAACAGAGTCCAGAAATAATACCAACTGTGTCGATTTTATTTTTCCATAGAAAATCAACAGATAAGTGATATATCATTTTTTATTTTAAGTTTTATAAGGATTCTAATAGAAGATCAATAGGCTTAGAATTCACATATGGTTGAATGCATCCTATAAAAGCATAAGAATTCTGTGTAATCAGGGTGCACCAAACTTTCATTTCCTGAACATTTCGTTTGAATATTTTCTCTTAATTTAAAGATTTCTTTCATGCAATTTGATACGTTGATAGAGTTAAGAACCTACTGCATTGCAGAGGGCCCCTACAAGCATACCAGGTCGTTTTAATTTCAAATTTTATGCATCTCAACAACATTGCTATTTCGTAATTCAGTAAATGATTTTGATTACTTCTTTATCTCCAATTATCAATTTCAATAATTCAAATTTTGATTGTGTTATTCTGTAGAAAAATTGCTTGAATTAATAATGTTATGCTTTATGTAGTTTAGTTCAATTCCTTTTCATTTCTTTTTCAAAATAGAATTTGCAATAGAATTTGTTTTAATTCTGTCTTCATAGTATTTAGACTTTTGTGTTTTCACAAGATTAGAACTGTATCATATTCCATGCTTTTTCAAAATTAGTTTTATTATTGCTACAGCATAAAATTCTAAAATAAACTTTAAAAAATATAATTGATTATTTCTTTTGAAAAGGGTAATCTGTTAAACTATTCTTAAACTCAATTCAATGGAAATTAATCATAGAAATAACATTTAACTTAGATGATATAATTTCTTTAACAAACATCACTAATCCATAAGAATTTAACACTGATTCATAAGTTCAAAAATTATAACAAAAACTATAAAAATTCAAAACTCACGTTAAATGAGAAATACTTCTAGCACATACGATGCACTTGTGCTTCATCACTTTACTAACTCCGGTCGATGATTTATGCTTGAAATTTAAGAAAATAAAAGATGATATTCATAGAGAGAGAGAGATTC
Organism: Pinus albicaulis; assembly: GCA_034641835.2. NCBI lineage: Eukaryota > Viridiplantae > Streptophyta > Pinopsida > Pinales > Pinaceae > Pinus > Pinus albicaulis. The sequence continues at coordinate 1,031,866,881 of CM076582.1, forward strand.
TAAAGGTAGGTTTATAGGATGAGGGGGGATTTTGATTCCTACATCATCACTCACTCCACCCCGACCTCAAATTTCTACACCACCCACTCAAACTCAAATTCTATATGTAGGTGGTCCACATAGACTTCCTAAAATCCTAAGATTTTAAATCCAACCTACTTCACCTACTTCATCTACTGAAGCTTTAATTGAAGAATAATATCCCCCATATCCAACTACAGGAGTAATTTTTCTATCTTCAACAGGAGAACTACTTCTAGGATAGGAATTAGAAGTCCTCAGTGAAGAAGAAGAATAAGAAATTTGTTCAAATATCCCACTGATAGAAGAACCAGAATAAGTAGAAAGTCCTATTGAAGAACAAGATACTTACATTAGTTCTGAGGAATCTGTCATGGTTGACGAAGCAACAGGAGAAGTACACAATCTTGATGGGAAAAATACTGAGAGGGGGGGGTGAATCAGTATTTTGGGCTGAACAATTTTCTTTTCTTTCTCTTAAAACCACATGTTACAGTATTGCATCCAACATGTATGTCCAGATATCTTATTATGTATTTACTTAGAGAATTGCATTAGATAAGCATTAAGTATGAACAGAAATAACATAGCAAATCATCAAACATAAACAACACATATGAACACCAGGATTTAAGGTGGAAACCCAATTCGGGAGAAAACCACCGCTGCTATAATCTCAGTCTTCAATATTTATTATAGAGAAAACTTCTTACAATTTATGCTGGTTCAGACTCATACAAGCACGCAGGCACCCACCTGCAAAAGGCTACAACCTTCTCTTGTTTACCAGCCTTTCCTAGAAGGGAGATACAACCCCCTGTGCTCATTTACCAGCTACCACTAGAAGGGAGCTACAACCCCCTTACTGAAGGCATCGACCCTCAGCATTACTGTAGACCATGCTTCATCCGCTTCCACACAACATACCTTGCAGGCCACCAGCTTTATTTAATTTCTTCAGAGGTGCATCCTTAATTCAACAATCTGTTACCCATTCCATACAGATATACTTCAGAGTGAAGTATTCATTTACAACACTTATACGTTCTTCATAATTTCTTCAGTCGATTGAGCCAGGAATTAATCATCATCTGATTTAAAGATCTTGATCAATCATTATATTCACAGGCGCGCCATAGATTCAGATATATTAGATTTTATTCATACATATATCTCTAAAAGAGATTCATTTATTATCAACCCTTTTTTTTTTGCACCCTATTCTTCATAATTCTCATCACCTTATATAGTTTTCGCCTTTATTAAAACCATGGGTCAAAATCATTCAATTACTAATGGTATTGCTAAACGATATTTCCTTTAGCACCCTTACGTACCTCTTTTATTTCTTTTTAATTTATTTATCAATTTGAAGAAATTGATAAATAAATATATTTACAATTTTGAACAGAACTTTAGGATTAAAGTTAACCCTTCACATTTTAACCCTTTCAAATAATATGGTAAACCTTTGACTATGGGCCCACAAATATAGTCAAAAGCCAATAAAATACGCGCATGGTACCATAGGTAAACTTCGCGCAAGTCCAGCATCCGATCACCGTTAGATTAGCAAGCTTCCAGATCAATGACGTATATGCACATCGCTCGACCTCCGATGCCGATCGTTAACATGTGATGGCCTGCCGTACCTGTGTTAATCATCGCGCACCTTCCATACATGACGACCGTCTGATGACCCCTTCCCAGATCAACGGCGCTCAACGATATCGCTGGGTGTTCTGGGTCGAACTATAACGCGCGATGGCGCACAGTGAAAAGTGGTTTTGTAAAATCGTATAGGGACGCGTGGCGCCCGTTCTATGGAATCGCTCCCTGCCTCTTGAATACTTCCTGCCCATTGAAAGTGGTGCGATGAAAACCATAAACTGCCTTCATTGTTCCTCCTTCGTGGTTCCGCCCTTCGCTCAAGGTTCCATTCATGATTCCAAAGGGTTAGCCTAGGTTTGGCAGGATTTCCAATAATCAACGAACAAATGTAGTTCTCTTCCAATGAGATTTCCTCACAAACATTAACTCGTGACATTTCAATGTCATTCTTAAATTCTGCTATGATATATATGACATATCAACCTTCCATTTCAGAGTTCTGTCCTGTCACAGTTCCTCTTCTACCTGTACATTCAAAAACATCATATCTCTGCCACCATTAAGTTCTTCAATGGATACAATGAATGCCTCGAGAGCCCCTCATATATTCAACCAAGTAGTTCCACGATTGAAAATATAAAACTAAGCCAGTTCTTCATTACAAGAAGGTCTCATCCTGGAATTCGAATCCTACCACCATGATTCCTCAACAGGGTTTCACTTTTAACTCCATACGCAGAGACTCATACAGAGGTTCAGGGGATTCCACACAAGAATTACATCAGTCAATACACATATAATGATTTCATTCTTCTCCGGGCACCATAGGTATCTTCTGCCCATTATGAAATTGATCACATAGGTCATATATATTCCAGATTTACTCATACTTAACACAATTCCACAGTTCTTTATACAAATCTTAGCTAGATATTCAATTTTTCCTTCAATATATTACCTTGTCTCTTCCTAGCAGCTCTCCCTTTTGTCATCTCCTTTGCAAATAATTCAACTCTACTGCTCTGTCTCTAATTCCTCTTTTTCATCTGCATCCTCTGCTACCTCTTTGTCTCTTTTGCCTTATGGATAGTTTAGGTGCTGCTCCTGTCTTTGCCAATTCATTTTCCATCAATGAAAATATTTCCAACAATCTCCCCCTTTGGCATTGATGGCAATACTCTTCCTCTGATGGCCTTACAAAAGCCCTTTGTTTCTTTTCCTCCCCCTTTGACATTAATGGCAAAGAGTTTGATCAAGATCCTTTGAACCGATAATGCCATGCTCCCCCTGAGATCATGCTGCATATTCAAACATAATATGACCAACAATTCATCCTTTTCATATGACCAATGCTCCCCCTCAGCCTGTGCATTTAGAGATGCCTAACATCACCTCACAACCAATTTAATCTTTTGTATTTAAGTAGACCTGATACTCTGCATGGTAGAGACTACTCCCAGTTTCTGTTTGAGATATTCGAACGCTTCCCTGGGTAGAGGTTTGGTAAATATATCAACAACTTGTTCTTTGGAGGAAACATACTCCAATTTCACCTTTTGTTCAAGCACTTGTTCACGTAAGAAGTGATATTTGATGGGAATGTGCTTGGTCTTGGAATGCATAACAGGATTCTTTGAGAGACTGATAGCACTTGTATTATCACACATAATGGAGATAGGAGGTGAACATTTGATTTGAAGGTCTTCTAGGGTTTGCATCATCCAGAGAAGTTGAGTGCAACATGATGCAGCAGCCACATATTCTTCTTCTGTTGTAGATAAGGCAATGGAACTTTGCTTCTTGCTAAACCAAGATACTAACCGGGGCCCCATATAGAATGCACCACCACTAGTGCTTTTTCGATCATCAACACTTCTAGCCCAATCTGCATCAGTGTATGCATGAAGAGTAAGATCAACATTCTTTGGATACCATAGTCCAAAGTCTTGAGTTCCTTGTAGATATTTGAATATTCTTTTCACAGCCTGAAGATGCGACTCTTTTGGATTAGCTTGGAATCGTCCAACAATCCCAACTGCATGCATGATGTCTGGTCTTGTCCCAATGAGATAAAGTAGACTTCCTATCATAGATCTATATTTAGGTTGATTCACCATGGGGGAATCATCATTAGAACTGAGATTACATCCGGTTATCATTGGTGTACTTACAAGTTTGCAGTCTTCCATGCCATACTTCTTCAGGATTTGCTTGAGGTATTTTGCTTGTTAGTTCCCCAAGCAAAGACATTTCAAATTCTTCCTGCATATCAAAAGAAAATTTCTGACTCATAGACTCTTTATTACTTCCAAAAATGATATCATCAACATATACAATCACAATCAATAGTTTGTCATTTTCAGTTTTTGTGTATAAGTTGCTATTAGCAGACCCTTTTGAAAATCCTTGTTGATGAAGATATTTATCAAGACGATAGTACCATGCCCTTGGAGCTTTTTTGAGACCATATAGAGCCTTTTTAAGTCTACAAACAAGTTTTTCATCATTTCCCAAAATGAATCCTTCTGGTTGTTCTATATAAACTTCTTCTTCTAGATCACCATTGAGAAAAGCAGATTTAACATCCATTTGATAAACTTTGATTTGCTGGAAGCTTGAAAAAGCAAGAAACATTCTTATGGCTTCAAGTCTAGCTACAGGAGCAAAAGTTTCTTCAAAGTCTATACCTTCTTGTTGAGCATACCCCTTGAAAACAAGTCTAGCTTTATTTCTTATAACATCCCCATTCTCATTTAACTTGTTTTTGAATATCCATTTAGTTCCAATGAAATTTTTGTCATGAGGTCTTGGTACTAATTCCCAAGTGTGATTCTTTTCAATTTGATCAAGCTCTTGATTCATGGCTTGAATCCAACATTCATCTTTTTTAGCTTGAATGACACTGTGAGGTTCAATAGTGGAAAAAAATGCCAGATTGCTAGAAGATCCTAATAAGAGAATTTCTCATGGTACACCTGATCCCTTTTCTCCCAAGATTTGAGATTCTGGATACCTTTTTTGAACATATCTAGATGGAGCCTCTTTTCAGCAGTAATCATCTTTTGTGGTTCTTCACCAAACCACTGCTTGTATAATACTTTGATGTAGTAGATATGTGTCATCATCATCTTCATCTGTTTTTTGCTTTTCTTCTTTTGGAGCTGTAGGAGACTCATCAATAACAACATCAATACATTCAACAATCTTCCGAAGTCTTTTATTGTAACATTTATATGCCCTACTCCTAGAGGAGTAACCAAGAAATATTCCTTCATATGATCTGGGTTCAAAATTGCCAATTTTTTAATCATTATTCTTGATAAAGCATTTTCTCCCAAAAATTCTAAAATGCTTTATAGTGGGTGGATTACCATACCAGATTTCATATGGAGTTTTATCACTATTTACACGAACATGTTCTTTGTTGAGAATGTTTACTGATGTATGTGCTGCTTCTCCCCAAAATGTGTCAAGTGTTCCGGAATCATCAAGAATAGCTGTAGCCATTTGTTGAACTATCCTGTTCATTATTTCTGCAACACCATTCTGTTGTGGAGTGCCAGCTACAGAGAACTGTCTTTTTATGCCATGTTGTTCACAAAATTCAAGGAATTCATTGGATGTATATTCTCCTCCTCAATTAGATCTGAGACACTGACTTTAGGATCTAATTCATTCTCAACTAGTGCTTTGAAGATCTGGAATTTCTCTCAAACAAGTCATCTTTGCATGAAGTGTCTCAATTAAACACATTCTAGAGAAATCATCAATGAATAAGATATAGTATTCTTCTCCACGTGGTGACTTTTTCCTCATAGGTCCACATATGTCAGTATGAATGAGTTCAAGAGGCTTACTTGATGATCCTCCCTTGGCATTAAATTGTACCGGTTCGTTTGCCAATTAAAAGATTCAGACATGGATACTGCAGAGCAATATTTGGGAAGACTGGTTTAATGTCCTAAAGTCTCATGACATTTGTTGATTTGAGAGCAGCTCAGATGCCCCAACCTTCTATGCCATAGCCAATTTTCTGAATATTTACTCAAATAATATTGTTCTTTGGGGTTCGTCAATATATACAGGTTGTTTGGAGTTCTTTTTCCTTTTATAATTGCTTTACCTGTATTAAGATCACATACCACACATTATTTTGAACTAAATACAACTTCAGTTCCTTGATCGCACATTTGAATTACACTTAACAAGTTATGCTTTAATCCATCCACATACACGACTTCATTTGCTTTCACCTTTTCTTTTATGAAAACAGACCCTTTTCCCTTAATGATCGCAGGAGTATCATTTCCAAATGTAACATTTTTTTCTTTTTCTAGAGCACTATATGCAAGAAGTTTGTCTTTATCACCTGTCATGTGTCTTGAGCATCCACTATCAATGTACCATTGGTTTTCTTCATCTTCTGCAAATAACGCTATGCCACAATTTTCAACCTGTAATTCCTTCTTTTTCCATACTTTGGAGCTTGAAGGAACATGTTCTTTTGGCTGAAATTTTCTCTTGCATTCAGATTCTTCATGGCCAAAGTTATTGCAATAAGCACATTCAACTTCATTTTGAAGAGGAGAAAATTTGTTATAAGTATTCTTCTTTGTTTCAATATCAAGCCTTTTCTTTCTTACTTCTCTTGTCATGATGGTTTTATATGCAACACATTGAACAACTTTATGAACAAAATTGTGACATGAGAAACATTGTCCATTGAAGAAGAAAATTTTGCAATCATAAAATCCTCTATATGAATTTACTTTTGATTGGTGTTTATTTGAAAGACACTCCTGTTAGTGTTCTTTGAATTGAGATGATCATGCTTTACCTGTAAAGATTCTTTATTCCCTTGCTGAGTGGAAGTGTGTTGTAACCCAGCTGTAACTGCCTTTAGATAATTTGGTGCTGAAGCCTGAGAAGATTCTCTGATATATCCAAGACCTGTCTTTATAAGAGGAGAACGTTGTACCTTGATAATCTCATCTAAGGTTTCAAATCCTTTAGCAAATCTAAGATTCAGAGTCTTTGCTTTCTCAAGTTCTTTTCTTAGACTTACTACTTCAAACTCTAATTTCTCATTGTGTTTCTCCTTTTCTTCAAGTTGATTTTTCAGAGTTTCTATGGTTATTTTACTTTCTTCTAAGCAAATTTTGAGTTTATTGTTTTCATCAAGAAAATAACTGTCTTCTAGAGCATCCACAAAAGTATCCTTTTCTTCTCTAGATTCTTTTTCAAATGCCATGAGAAGTCTAAGATCTTGTTCACATTCTTCCTCACTATCAGATAACCCATCACTATCTTCATGAGTATAGTAACACTTTCTAGTGCTAAAATGATTCTTATTCCTTCATGCTACTTACTTCCCCTTTTTATGTGTTTCTTTATAAGGACACTTAGCAACATAATGACCAACTCTTCCACAATCAAAACATTTGAAAGGAAGCTTACCTCTGAACTGTCCTGTGCCAAGTTGAAGTTTCTTTACAAAGTTTATCTCATATTCTTCTGAGATATATCCTGATCCTTCTGTTTTTTGTTCTTCCTTCCCTTTTGTAGAAGTTATAAAGACTTCTTCTTTGACTTCATATGGTCCTCCTCTTCTCATTTCATATGCAGTTAGTATGCCATGAAGTTGCACCACAGTAAGACTTTGAAGATCCTTCTTTTCTTCAAGGGCAGAAACTTTTCACTCAAATTTTGTCGTTAGTGATCTTAAGACTTTCTCAACCAAAGTAGATTCGGTTATTGTTTCTCCCAGATTTATCATACGATTTACAATATCATCAAGACGTAAAAAGAAACTGGCAATGCTCTCCTCATTATCCATTTTTAGATTCTCATATTGAATTCTGAGAGTTTGGAGTTTAGAACTTTTTACCTTTGCATCACCTTCATAACTCAGAATGATTTTGTCCCATATTGACTTTGTTGTGTTCAGCTGCATGACTTTGACAAATTCTGATTCAGTTAGACTTCCCAATAGGGCATTGAACGCATTGTCATTTGTTTCATAATTCTTTCTTTCCGTCGAATCTATTGGTACTGCAGCTGGATATTGATATCCTCCTTCAACAATTTCCCATACCTCTGCTCCCAGAGACTGAAGATAGGATCTCATCCTTGTTTTCCAGAAGATTAAATTGTTTCCGTTAAAGAGCGGAGGCCTAATAGATGTTGTTCCATCTTGATTGCTCATCTTGCTTGATCTTCCTTCTAGTGGCTAAGCTATTTCAGAAGGACCTGCTCTGATACCAATTGATGGGAAAAATACTGAGAGGGGGGGGTGAATCAGTATTTTGGGCTGAAAAATTTTCTTTTCTTTCTCTTAAAACCACATGTTATAGTATTTCATCCAACATGTATGTCCAGATATCTTATTATGTATTTACTTAGAGAATTGCATCAGATAAGCATTAAGTATGAACAGAAATAACAGAACAAATCATCAAACATAAACAACACATATGAACACCAGGATTTAAGGTGGAAACCCAATTCGGGAGAAAACCACCGCTGCTGTAATCTCAGTCTTCAATATTTATTATAGAGAAAACTTCTTACAATTTATGCTGGTGCAGACTCATACCAGCACGCAGGCACCCACCTGCAGAAGGCTACAACCTTCTCTCATTTACCAGCCTTTCCTGGAAGGGAGCTACAACCCCCTGTGCTCGTTTACCAGCTACCACTGAAAGGGAGCTACAACCCCCTTACTAAAGGCATTGACCCTCGACATTACTATAGACCATGCTTCATATGCTTCCACACAACAAACCTTGTAGGCCACCAGATTTATTTAATTTCTTCAGAGGTGCATCCTTAATTTAGCAATATGTTACCCATTCCATATAGATATACTTCAGAGTGAAGTATTCATTCAAAACTCTTATACGTTCTTCATGATTTCGTCAGTCGATTGAGCCAGGAATTAATCATCATCTGATTTAAAGATCTTTATCAATCATTATATTCACAGGCGCACCATAGATTTAGATATATCAGAGTTTATTCATACATATATCTCTAAAAGAGATTCATTTATTATCAATCCTTTTTTTTTGCACACCCTATTCTTCATAATTCTCATCACCTTATATAGTTTTTTCCTTTATTAAAACCATGGGTAAAAATCATTCAATTAATAATGGTATTCCTGAATGTTATTTCCTTTAGCACCCTTACGTACCTCTTTTATTTCTTTTTAATTTATTTATCAATTTGAATAAATTGATAAATAAATATATTTACAATTTTGAACGGAACTTTAGGATTAAAGTTAACCCTTCACATTTTAACCCTTTCAAATAATATGGTAAACCTTTGACTCCGGGCCCACAAATATAGTGAAAAGCCAATCAAATATGCACATGGTACCATAGGTAAACTTCGTGCAAGTCCAGCGTTCGATCACCGTTAGATTAGAAAGCTTCTAGATCAACGACGTATATGCACATCGCTCGACCTCCGATGCCGATCGTTAACGTGCGATGGCTCGCCGTACCTATGTTAATCATCACGCACCTTCAATACATGACGACTGTCTGATGACCCCTTCTCAGATCAACAACGCTCAACGATATCGCTGGGCATCCTAGGTCGAACTATAACGCGTGATGGCGCACAGTGAAAAGTGGTTTTGTAAAATCGTATAGGGACGCGTGGCGCCTGTTCTATGGAATCGCTCCCTGCCTCTTGAATACCGCCTGCCTGTGGAAAGCGGTGCAATGAAAACCATAAACTGCCTTCACTGTTCCTCCTTTGTGGTTTCGCCCTTCAATAAAGGTTCCGTTCATGATTCCAAAGGGTTAGCCTGGGTTTGGCAGGATTTCCAATAATCAACGAACAAATGTAGTTCTCTTCCGACGAGATTTCCTTACAAACATTAACTCGTGACAATTCAATGTCATTCTTCAATTATGCTATGATATATATGACATATCAACCTTCCATTTCGGAGTTCTATCCTGTCACAGTTCTGCTTCTACCTGTACATTCAAAAACATCATATCTCTTCCACCATTAAGTTCTTCAATGGATACACTGAATGCCTCGAGAGCCCCTCATATATTCAACCAAGTAGTTCCACGACTGTAAATATCAAACTAAGCCAGTTCTTCATTACAAGAAGGTCTCATCCTGGAATTCGAATCCTACCACCATGATTCCTCAACAGGGTTTCACTTTTAACTCCATACGCATTGACTCATACAGAGGTTCAGGGGATTCCACACAAGAATTACATCAGTTAATACACATATAATGATTTCATTCTTCTCTGGGCACCGTAGGTATCTTCTGCCCATTATGAAATTGATCACATAGGTCATATATATTCCATATTTACTCATACTTAACACAATTCCACAGTTCTTTATACAAATCTTAGCCAGATATTCAATTTGTCCTTCAATCTATTACCTTGTCTCTTCCTAGCAACTCTCCCTTTTTTCATCTCCTTTGCAAATAGTTCAACTCTACTGCTCTGTCTCTAATTCCTCTGTTTCATCTGCATCCTCTGCTACCTCTCTCTCTCTTTTGCCTTATGGATAGTTTAGGTGCTGCTCCTGTCTTTGCCAATTCCTTTGCCATCAATGACAATATTTCCAACAAATCTCAATGGTGAACAACCTAGGATTGGAGGAGGAAATAGAGGAGGCAGAAGAGGAGGAGGAAGAGGTATAGGTAGAGGTAGTGGAGATCCAGTACCTTTTGGATTCCCTATCCACGACGGGGATACAACTTATACAATGAAAAATATTTCACCTAGTATCCTCCCTAATTTTCATGGAATAAGAAGTGAAGACCCAGAAACATTTCTCTTTGAATTTTAAGTATTATGAAGCTCATATGATTATCTACATGACTCTAAAAAGATAAAATTGTTCCCTTCTACCTTAAAGGATTAAACATTAAAATGGTTTATGATTTTAGGTACCAATTCTATAGGAACAAGGGAAAAAATGAAAGATACATTCTTAGAGAAATATAAGGATTACTGTATGCCACATAGCATGAAAGATGATGGTTTTAAGATGGCACAAAAATAAGATGAAAATCTTGAAGATATTGTCAAAAAAATTGTTTATAACATCAAGAAGGAAAAAATGGATAATCTAGATGAGGAAACTTTGAAAGCTCTCCTACTCAAATCTATTATAAATGAGTGGATTGATATTCTCAATGTAATGGCGAAATAAGATATTTCTCACTTACCATTATGAGAAATCTATGAATTATGTGTACATATTTAAAGAGGTAAAACACGAACTGAGAAAATTCCAAGAGATCCTCTCTTATCAAGAATAAATAAATATGCATCTAGGACAATTAGTAGGGAAGAATTAGCTAATTTTCTTTATAATTTAAAATTATATATTTTAGGGAGTCTTAGTGAAAAAATTGGCACCCTTAAAATACAAAACAAGAAAAAAGCTCAGAATGTTGCATTATATATATTTTGTCCTAAATGTAGAAAGAAACATGCTTTGAAATAATTCACCTTAGACTTAAAACCCAAAGAAACTTGTGTAAAATGTATAAAAATCATGATACTAAATAATTTCTCTCTATACCAAGTCTTAGGGCTATATATAGTGAAGAGGTAATGCCAAATTCAACAGATCCTCTTTACTCTATTTCGAGGAGACCATGGAAAAATCTTCAAAATCAAAATCAAAATTTTAATCCCCAACCATTTACACAATCTTCACAAGGGAATTTGAATTCACCTATGCCATGGTATCCTTGGGCTCAACCACAACCTTGGAATCAAGGGTGGAAAAATCCCTACGGAAGATATTCTCAATATCAACCATATCCACCTCCCTATTAAAAATTTCAACCACAATTATTTTCCTGAGAATAATCAAATACCTCAAGCTCAAAATCAAGTTCAAGCTCAGGCTCAAAATACAAATTCGAACCCTCTCTCTACCATTCACACAAAAACCAAACCAATTACCCATCCAACCACTTCCAAATCCAAATAATAAACCTATTTACAACATAGAAGGGAAAAATTCTCAAACTTATATAATAACTCCACTAGATCTAAATAATGTTCAATTAAGATCTGGTATAGTATTATAAAAGAAGAAATCCTCTATTGTTATTCAAGAAGCAAAGAAAAAATCTCAAAAAAAATAGAAATAAAGATGAAGAAGAAGAAATATCTCTTCCTGAGAAAGAAAGTGATCAAACAGAAAATATTCCCATAATATCTGATGATACTCCTATTATAGAACAACCTTCAGTATCTATTAGACCACCTTTTCCTGAAAGGTTGAAAATTGATAAAGGAGTAGAAAAAAAAATCACATTGCCTTATTATGATATGATGGATGAATTAAAATATATATGTATACGAATTCCTTTATTGCAAGCTATAAAAGAAATACCAATTTTTGAAAAAGGAATTAAGGAATTAGGTACTCAGAGAAAAAGAAGAGACAAAAAAATAATCAAATTAGTTTTGAGAATTGTAGACATCATGATGGGGAAGACAACAATTCAGAAATATTTAGATCCAGGTAGCCCCATTGTGAAAATCCACATCAATGGAGTTGAAATACCGAACACACTCACTGATTTTGGAGAAGCCATAAACATAATGAGTAAACAAATTATGAATCAACTAAAACTTCCTAACCTTAAATACACACAAAAAATAATACAATTAGCAGACAAGTCGGTAATTAAACCTGATGGTGTGTTAGAAGATATTTTTGTATCCTGAGATTCTTGGGAATATCCTCTTGATTTTATGGTTTGAACACCCAAGAATAATTTAGGAGGATGTCCATTAATTTTAGGAAGGCCTTGGTTAGCTACAGTTGATGCGTTCATCAATTGTAGATTAGGAGACATGTTTATCTCAGATGGTATTCAAAAAGTAAATTTAAATTATATCCACCTGCGAAAACAAAAATAGATATAGAAAGTGAAGAATGGATAGATGATGATAATGATATACAACCCATTTTTACTATTGAAAAATAAGTGAGGAAGATCAAATTTTAAATTCAATAGAAAATAATGAATCCTCATATTGTGACAATATTCCAACATTTCAAGAACAATGTAATATCAAATATTTATCATCTAGACAAATGTCTTTACATTCTATGGAAAAATTTGGAAATTCTTCAATAGAATTTTTTCCAAGGAAAACATTGAATATTAATGAAAATTTGGAAGAATTACAAAAAAATAAAATTGTAGAGACCTTATAGAAACACTCTTATTCTTATGCATGGGATTAGGTAGATATGCAAGAAATTAATCCCAAAAATTGTATGCATTTATCTATATTGAATAAAAGTGCTAGACCAGTTAGACAAGCTCAAAGAAGAATGAACCCAAATTTAAAATAAATTGTTAAAGAAGAGCTACAGAAGCTATTGAATGAAGATTTTGTCTACCCAATATCAGACAGTTGATGGTTTTCACCCCTGTTAATCGTTCCTAAAAAAAATGGAAAATGGAGGGTATGCATCGATTACAGGGAATGGAATAAAGCAACATTAAAAGATCACTTTCCACTTCCGTTCATAGATCAAGTGTTAGACACATTAGCAGGGAAAAAATACTTTCCATTTTCGGATGGATTCAGTGGGTATAATCAAATTCAAGTATCACTTGAAGATCAATAAAAAACCACATTTACCTATCAAAGGGGAACTTATGCTTACTGGGTACTTCATTTTGGATTGTGAAATGCTCCAGCTACATTCCAAAGGGTAGTTCTCATAATTTTCTCTGATCTTATTCATGACTGTGTGGAAGCGTACATGGATGATTTCATAATTTATGGTAATTATTTTCGGAAGAAGCACTAGAAAATTTAGAAAAAGTTCCAATAAGATGCAAGGAAGAAAATCTCTCATTAAGTCATGAAAAATGTTTTATGACGTTTAATGAAGGAATTGTTTTAGGTCACCATATTTCAGGAAATTGGATAAAGGTAGAATCATCTAAAGTAGAGGTTGTTTCAAAATTATTAGTGCCAAATTTTCAATAAGATGTTAGGAGTTTTCTTGGTTTTACTGGGTATTATAGAATATGTATAGAAAACTTCACAAAAATTACATCTCCACTCTTCAAATTACTTGCAAAATATTGTGATTCAGTTGGGACTCTAATTTTCAAAATGCCTTTGAAAATTTGAAAAATAAATTCTTTGAAGCACCTATTCTAAAAGGACCTAATTGGAAATTCCCTTTCCACATATCTACCGATGCTTCAGATACAACCTTAGGGGGCTGTGTTGGGACAGAAAGAGCTTACTCCTTATGCCATTTATTACACCAGTAAAAATTAAACTCAATTTAAGCTAAATTATACTGTAATCGAAAAAGTGTTTTTAGCCATAGTGCATGCAATTAATAAATGTAGACATTACACCACTAGCTACGAAAATTTCATTCATACAGACTGTTTGCCATCAGATATTTAATGAAAAAACCAATCACTAATGGCAAGGTAACTAGATGTCTATTACTATTGCAAGAGTTTAACATCACCATTCTAGATCAACCAAGAAAAAAAAATACAATTGCTGACTTTCTATCTAGGATTCAAAATGATAATAATGATATACTTGTAGAGGATAAATTTCCATATGAATGTATTTTTGAAATATCTACTAAATCACCTTGGTATGAAGATATTGCTAATTATTTGGCTACGGGAAAATTACCATCTCATTTGTTTCCCAGAGAAAAAATAAAAATAATCCAAACAAGTTCTTCTTATTCATGGATCAATGAAGAATTATACAAAATTGGACCAGATTTCATCATCAGAAGATGTGTACGAGAATACGAGATACCAGAGATACTTGAAGCCTACCATGATGAACCATGTGGAGGCCACTTTCTGAAAAAATAACTTCTTATAAAATCCTTCTCTTGGGATATTACTGGCCTTCCCTTTTTAACGATGCCAAAAAATATGCTAAGAGATGTGACAGTTTCCAAAGGATGGAGAAACATGGTCGTTCAAGTGAAATTCCATTGCAACGTCAAGTACTCATTAAACCCTTTGAGAAATGGGCCTTGGATTTTTTTGGTCCAATTAATCCACCTTCTAAACAAAAGAAGTATATTCTGGTATGTACTGATTATGTTACTAAATGGTTAGAAGCTAAAGCACTTTATTTTGCTACTGAAAATGCTATAGTTTCATTTGTTTTTGAGGATATCTTCACTCATTTTGGTGTCCCAAGGGAAATTGCTACAGATCAAGGAGCACAATTTACATCCAGAGTAGTACAGAAGATGGTGGAAGAATATAAAATCAAGCACCATAAGTCCACTCCATACCCTCCCCAAGAAAATGGACAAGTTGAGTCTACAAACAAAGTGATTGAAGCCATTATCACCAAGATTATACATTTGCACAAAATGGATTGGGTAGAAAAGCCTCCAGAAGCTTTATGGGCTTACAAAACTACATGGAGAAGCACTACAGGACATACTCACTATGAAATTGTTTATGGAAAGCAAGTCTTATTCCCAATAGAGTTCTAAGTCTAGACTTATAAAAGAGCAGTCAAGTTGGGAATTGACTTGTAAGAAGCACAAAATAAAAGTATGGGCCCCAACTCACTGAGCTTGATGAAATAATACAATATGCTATCCAGAAGACTAGTTCGGTTCAAAAACAAAGAGCTAGATGGCATGATAAATACATCAAGGAAAATAAATTTCATCCAGGAGACTGGGCATTACTCTTTGACTCAAAATTCAAGAATTTCCAAGGGAATGTCCAAACTCACTGGCTTGGGCCTTATGAGATCGAAGAAGTTTTTGAAAATGGAGCAGTAAGAATCAAGACTATTGATGAAGACAAAATTCTTCTATTATTAAATTGACACCGACTTAAGATCTATCAGAAGCCAATGCCAAGAGAGGAATTTGTCAAGATTTTCCAAGACAATTCTGCTTTAAAGTTGGTTGAGAAGAATTCTTCTTCTCAACCTTGAAAATTTATTTTTTTCTTTTACATAAAAAATAAAATAATAAAGAATAAAAAATAAAAGAATTAATAAAACTTTGTATATACATGAAAAAAAAATTTGTTGGCATTTTTTATACAGAAAATTGAAGGTGAAAACCAAAGTCTTTGGCACCTTAAATTTTATTTTTCCTTGTTTTCTAGAAAATTTTATCATTTTCTAAGCATCCTTTTCTTAAAATAATTAATCTATAGAGTTGATGATGTTCTCCAGCTTTGACAAATTTCTACAGACTTGACAATTTTTGCAACTAATTGACATGAACATTTAATGATCAAAAGAAGTGATTGACTCCTCATGAAATAGAACACCTGCAAGATGACAATCAGAGGTTAGCAAGCTAATAAATTGAAGTTATGTAGTACTTTAATTTAAAAATAGGTGTGAATATATTAATATATGAGTTATATGGACATGACATTACTGAGCACATCAAAATCATTATGAATGGTGACAGTGTTATGAAAAATCCCTCATAATTCACCATACCTGTTTCATCATTATAACATGATTTTAAATTCCTGATTCACTGATTTGATTGTCGCCTCAATAATAACCATGCATGGATAACAAATAGTTTACTCACTTATACCTCCATATCATACATACATGTGCTCTCATTTTTCCATCACCATCCACCATTTCTGAAGCAAACCCTACCAAGTTCGTTACCCTATCAACAAAATAATTTCTGGAGGCGAAAACATTTTCCAATCATGGGTGTAATTTTCCGAACAGAGCCAACAGGAAAGAAATTTTTGGAAGGATATCCATAGGAAAAATAATTTATACAGAAATCATGATGGTTGGAATTTATGGATAAATTTTATGGTATTCACAAATAAGTCACCAATTTTCTAGGGCTTTCGATGGCATAGAAGTGGATATATGAGACATCAAATTCACTTTGATAGAGTCCCTGATTGTCGCGTATAGGAGAAAAGTGGTTCTAGAATAGAGGATTGAAAGTAGATGACTGAAGGGTTTTCTTGAAGAAACCAAGCATGGAAATTACTGTCTTCAGGAAAGGCATTACTAGTTCTGCATTAAAAAGTAAGTGGAGGAATTTTCTCTTAATCATCCAGAAAATTGTTACTTGTGAAGGAAGATTCGATTGTGTGTTTTTCTACCATATACGACTGTTGATGAATTTCTTGATGAAAATTAAATGAACCTTCCTTATTTCTTGTTAAATAGCCTTAAGAAGATTTCAGGGAATGTCCAAAAGAGAATTTTGTTCATAGAAAACACAATGTACCATCATGGGATGGTAAAAATAATTGTTGAATTCCATCTTCAAAGTATAGGGTATACATGGGAAGCCTTTTTAGTTAGCAATCATTTTGAAGAGGAAAGAAATAAACAACCAAGTAGTAGCATAAATCAGAAGTAAAGAAAAATGGAGACACCACTGGAACAAGAGCCACAACAGTAGCAATATTTGTCAGATAATGAAATTCCAATTACAACAATTTTAAAGAAAATGGATACAAATGATGTTAGAATAAAGAAAACCAGCAACAAAGAAAAAGTCTTGTCTAAAAAAGAGAAGCCTAAAACCCCAAAAACCCCTATCGCGGGACTGAGAAGAAGTACTAGGCTTAAGGCAGTGAAGGAAGTATCCTCAAAGGATGTAGAACACATTGATTTAGAGGCTGATGAAACCATGGAAAATTCCTCGAGGGAATCACCACCTACCTACATTTCACTACCTCAAAGTCCAGAATAAAGCATAGATATTGATCCAGTACAACGGGAGATTTATGATACATAGAATCACTGGAGAAAAGAGAAGCAGTCAATAAATCAGTTCAAAATCTAAATGAAGGGAAAGAGAAGTTTAATGAACCACAAGAACCTCTAGTTCTCGATATCCTTATAAATGAAATATTTGAACTAGACATTAAACATGTATATAAAAAATGAAAATCAATCTATGAAATCTTAGAATGAAGTTCAAATTTATAAAAGTGATAAACTCCTATTACATTTGAGTCTGTGGTACAAAAAGAATAAGAAATTAAAGAAAGTAAATAGAGCCATGAAGAGGAAAATCATTAACCTAAAATAGAAAATCCTCATGAAGAAACCAAGGTTGGTAGTAACATGAAAAGGGGTAAAAAGGATGAAATTAGATGTGCTGGAAGAAGCATCTAAGGATATGAAGTGACTAAACAGAAATGACAATTTTTTTTGGTTGTATGAGGACATATAAGGCTTCGGTATGGGGGAATGTAGAGTCCCATAATTGTTTTGTTTTGACAACATTTTTGCATCATATTTTCCTTCTTTCCCTATCACTGTGAACTTAATAAGGCACCAAACACATGATTTTGGCAAGGTAAAGCATATGTGCGTCCTATTATTCATATTAATTAATATACCTTATTATTTCATTAAATATTACATTCAGCTACAAGATAGATACAATTCTGCAGCTACTCCACAGATCCGCAGCTGCCTTCATTGTTAGCAGGGTTTCCATTCATAAAATCAGAAAAGGAGTACATGGATGGATAGAGGATAATCCCCTCATGTATTTCCTCCTACTTATCTTATCTTATTCATCAAGAAGATCATGCATTCCTTCAGTCAAAGATAAAAATCAACATGTTGCAGCGTCCAGGAACACAGTCCATAAATAATACGTCTGTGTCTATTTTCTTTTTGAATAGAAAATCGATAGATTAGAAATATCTCATTTTTTATTTTAAGTTTTATAAGGATTGTAATAGAAGATACATAAGCTTAGAATTCACATATGGTTGAATGCATCCTATAAAAACATAAGAAATATATGTAATTGGGGCACGCCAAACTTTCATTTCCTGAACATTTTTTTTGAATATTTTATGTTAATTTAAAATTTCCTTTCATTTAATTTGATGTGTTGATATATTTAAGAACCTACTACATTGTTGGGGGGGGGGGGGGGGCCTACAAGCCGACCAGGTTGTTTTACACTTAGTTTTTATGCATCTCAACTGCATTTCTATTTCATAATTCGGTAAATTCTTTTTGTTCCTGCATTATTTCCAATTATCAGTTTCAATAGTTCATCATTTTGGTTGTCTTATTTTTTAGAACAATTGCTTGAGTTCATTCTATTATGCTTTATGTAGTTTAGTTCAATTCCTTTTCATTTCTATTTCAGACTAGAATTTGCAATATAATTTAGTTTAATTCGATCTTCATAGTATTTAGAATTTCATGTTTTCAAAATATTATAACTGTATCATATTCCATGCTTTTTCAGAATTAGTTTTATTATTGCTACAACATAAAATTCTAAAATACACTTAAAAAATATAATTGATTATTTCTTTTGAAAAGAGTCATCTGATAAAATATTCTTAAACTCAATTCAATGGAAAGTAATCATAGAAATAACATTTAACTTAGAAGATAGAATTTATTTAAAAAACATCACTAATCCATAAGAATTTAAAATTGACTCATAAGTTCAAAAAATGTTAACAAAAACTCTAAAAATTCCAAACTCACTTTAAATGACAAAGACTTCTAGCATATACGGTGCACTTGCGCTTCATCAGTTTACTAACTATAGTTGATGATTTATGCTTGTAATTTAAGAACATTAAATTTACTAAACAACGGGTGGCCTAAAAAAACCAAGTAATTCCTAAGATCGGAACCCTCAGTCACTAAAGCCATAAAAAATCACTATAGATTTTTGAAATCAGTAAATTAGAGCCAAATTACACATCACTTTTATTATATGAAAATCACTTTGTTTTGAATGATTTCACCAATGATTTGGGAACTAAAATATCGGAATTAGAAAAGATGATATAGGGAAAACAAAATTTTTATGAAGCTATGGAAGTGATTGGATCCACTCTAGGAGTATGTTAGCCCATGAGAAGCAACAAGAAAGGTTCACAACATTGCTAGGCCCTATGTTTAGAAGATTCAAATTACTAATATTTATTGGATCATACATTCAAGATAAATAACATTATATCCTTTGTACTCATGGTGTGATCATTCTTTTGATTATTGTACTTGCATGAATCTTAGAAATTAATATTATAGAACTTATTTAATGTTTTTGGTATATCAATTTGGTGTTTTAATAATTAGTAATTTTAGTGGCTTATAATTTTAACAATTCTAAAGGGATGCTTGAAATTCCAATCCTTGAACCATTCCCATGGAGGAGAGATAGATACTTTACATTAATATTCTCATGGAGAAACCAATGACCGTCAAATCCATTATTTTTCTTGAAGTTATGTTCACCATTGAGAATGGGTGTCTTGTGAGTGTCTTGGAGGGTGGCCAACCCTTTCTTAAAGTACTCGGGGTATTGAAGCATATCAACTAGTTTCTTTCATGCCAGATAAACATATACCACCATATATATCAAATACTCAAGGTCTTAAAATATTTAATTGAGAGAGTGCATGCATTTGTTTCAAGTCCTTTAAATAGTTTTGAAATCAAAAGAGCACACTACTTCAATAATTGTAGGAGGTAAGATCAAATTACCAAAGAAATGATTATGCAACACATTTTTCTTACTAGGGAGATTTATTTATGCAATTCTATGCATTTATGTTTTCTGTGCTTTGTGCCATGATACTTCTAGTGTTTAAGGTCTACCAATATCTCTAATTATCATTTTGGAGAGAGTGCATGCAACATATATTTTGGCTAAACTTTTGGAATCATTTTCTTCTTTTTATTAGAAGCTTGAAAAAGGCTCTTAGTGTATTGGTGATATTTAGATGTTTAGTTTTAATTGGTACATAGTGACAAGAGAACTTAGAATAGTATACATGGATGGCTGCTAAAACATTGGATATTATATTTGGCCACTTTGTCAACCATACCCTAGTGAACGTTGTTACTGGAAAATATGGAGAACCGCATAGGACACAACCCATATAATAAGTTGATGCCATAGTTCGGTTAAAGGGGAAACTCATTAGAACTATGCATGAAGGAGGAGAAATGGCTATGTTCTCATTCGAATGTGTTAATGGGTTACTGTGTTGGCCCTGTAGTTCATCAACTAGAGTGACTTCATTGAAATACATCTAAGTGAATATTATTTTTATGAATAATATCATGATTGATGTTGTCCTATTCCAAAGCTTATATGCTAGCACATGGTGTAAGACCACTGAATAATGGAAATTTATCCCCTTCCACAATGAGGCTTTGCATTTATAAAAAAGAGTTGCAAAGCCTCCACACCATATAATATTTTTTCCATAACATGTAATACTCCATGAAACTATATCTCATTTAGGTAATTTGTGAAATACTTTACTTGTATCTATATTCCCATTTTTTCATAAATATTGGAGGAGGAACCTTCCATAAACACATGGTGTGTCAAAACCATATTTTTTTATCTAAGCATGAAACTCGTTTCCTTATTTCATAGCTGCTAAGATATCAAATGTGGAGAAAAATGATAATTACAAATTGTTCGGATTTCAACACCCTAAATTACATTGGGAGAAGACTATCAAGGCTTCTTCAGCTTGCTTATATCATGCATACCTTACAATAGTCCATGAGATGATGTCATGTTTATGGATTGTAATGAATACATGAGCAACATATATTATTCTCCCATATTTTTGTACCTATTCATGAGAGCAGTACTGAAAAAGACATGGAATTCTAAATGTATAATTTATGATTTAGACATGAATGCAAGTGATCACATGAAAGGAGCAAGGGGCATATAAATTTGAAAGAAATTTTAGGAAGATGTTGGTATGACAACAACACTATCGATATGTGGACAACTAAGTAGGCCGGATGAGTTCATGAAAAGGAAGAACTCTAGAAAAAGAATCCCAGTAACTAATGTTTGGTTTTTCTTTAGTGATATCTCTTAACGCTAACCATATTGGCGCATGTGCTTGTGTATTGAATACATGGTTATGCTAATGCATATCTGTAATATCCCTTCTCAATAAATTTTTGCTAGAAGAGATCTACCATTTTTTCCATTTTGGAACTAACAGATTTTTTGGATACCAACTTAGGGAAATTGGGTCAAATATTAAATTTGGTGGAATATGGGGGGCACCCCTCAATGAATATGAACTTCTTGGGTGAAAAATTGATTTTTTGAAGGGAGGTCAAAATATTTGGAGGAGGGACCCACAATGAAAGGTAAGGAAAAAATTATAAATACAGGGTTGAGGGAAGCGATTGGCACATTTTGTTAGTTTGAAAAATACACCATTGTTTCTCAAGCTATTTAGTTGGGTCATAGGTGTTGTTCAACACTAGAGATTTCTGAGGGGAAATATCACCCTTTCTTTGGTGGACCCTGAGTGCCACCCTAGGAAGGTATTGCCATAATTTTCATGGAGGCTTGGGGCGATTTTTCTAGGTGGTAGGAGTTTCCATTAATTCAGACTAGACGTAGAAAAGGGAGCCATGAAGTCTTGTGGGAGAGTATTTTGGATGTGAGATCACTAAGACATTATAGGTCCATTTCTTGGTCGATTTGCAGTAGATTTTTGGTGAATTTTCAGGATTGGAGAGTGTGCTTTTCCCATGTCAAATTTATCTTGCAGAGGCTCACATAGTAGTTGTCATGGGTTGCATAGTTCTTGGTGGATATATTTGTGGGGAAATATTGGTTGAAGGATTTTGGGCTGAATTGAGTTGAGAGTGCCATAGGGTTGATTAGGGTATTTTTCTTAGACTTTTGGAGGGGTTTCAGAGGAAAATTTCCCGCAGGTCATATTTTCCAGACAGTGGAGGAGTCCATAGAATTTGGGGGTGATTTTGGAGCATCAGAACTAGACCAAACCTTTTCTGGGTTTTTTCGGTTTGTAATGGAGAGCCCAAGATTGATTTGGTATAAATTTCTAGGAGATTTTGAAGGATCAAATAGGGGTTACTTCTAGCCAAAGGTTGCTAGTAATTTACACCATTTTGTGGGTTTTCCAAGAGGTTGGTCTAAGGAATGTTCCTTTCTAGGTTTGGATAAGTATTTTTGGGAGAAGCTACAACTGCATTTTCAGGCGATTCTGGGAATCACAGAGGGTAATTCTAAACATTTAGAGTGAAAAAATAGTTTCCAATTTTTGGGTTTGTGCAGAAGGATATTAGGCCAAATTTCCTAGCTCTTGGGGTCATCTCTTCCAGCCATGTTTACTCCAAATTGCTTATGAGATCCTAGGTGAACTTGTTCCTTGCTATATGTACTCCTTACAGCTCCTAATATAATAAAATGGATCAACTTATTTGCCCAATTTATTGGTTTTTTTGATGGGGCATGCACATTTATGATTTTATTTGTTATGGCCTAGTTCATGTGTCTATTATTAGATGTAAATTTCAATTTGGAATATTAAAGTGATATCACAACATGATCTTGGTCAGCTATGGGGGCTAGAAATATCATGAGGGAATTTTGAGGATATGCACTCTGATAGGTGAACCATAGAAAAAACCCATGGCTAGAGAGAGAGTGAATAGTGTTAAGGGAAAAATAACCCTCACCCACTTTGATGGTTCAACTAGGAGTTCCGTAAGAAAATGGGTACAATAACTAGACAAATATTTTCGGCTAAACCCCATGAGGGAGGCAGATGCTATTAGCCTTGCCATTTTGCGCTTGGATGGATCCTAGTAGTGGTACCAATGGTTGATCCATTTGGTTCATTCATGTATCACATCCTACACAGAGGCTCATGGAGAGATTCAACCGAAGGGACAAAAGATGCCCTCAAAGGGAGTGGACAAGATGAGGACAATTAGAGTGTGAGATCAAGGGGAATTTCTGTTAGTGGAGACTGGGATTTAGATGTCAGGAGCGTGAGGAGGAGGTTGAGTAGGAGGACATTCATGATGGTGAAGGGTACAATGATATACCTAGTGTGGAATAAGAGTTACCCTTATTGGAGATCCATTTTCTAGCTCCAATTGACAGCTTAGTGGAGGGAGTAGAGGATACACACAGAGGATCATCTGTTGGTGAGGTATTGACCCCTAATGAGGTGTCATCCATCGATGAGGAACCCATTGATGATAGATACGTGAATATGGCCGAGATTCCAGATGATAGCCATCCTCATTCAGTCTAACAGATTAGTGTCAACCTTCTAACCTGTAATATTCCAAAATTTTCACATGATATTTGGAATATTAGAGTTCTTAATTAATTAAGTAAATAAAATGGTGGAGGGACCCATAATATTCAAGGATGAATAAGATCCACTTTTTATGTGTGAATGTGGATTAATTTAACATAGATATACATAATGGAGTAGTGGATCAGCTACTAATGTGAATGGAGTGGAGATCATGTCTCATTAATGAGATAGATCATGGAGGTTGAAGCAGTCAACTGAGATCATGGAGGGAATCTAATGTAAGATCATAGAGAATTCATGATGAAGTGATCAAGGAAGTAATGCATTTAATGCACACATGATGGAGAGGGTGCACATTTCATGTAGACATGATGGAGGACTTGGAGAGACAGCGTAGTCAAACATGGAGGATTATGTCCACATGAACAACGCAGTTTAGAGGTGGGCCAAGGCTTGGGAAGGCTCACTTTGTATATAAAGGAGATGAAGGCAACATTGGAGGTAGGCTTTAGTTTATGATTTCACAGTCTGTATAGATCAGGATTTTCTGGGTGACATTTCGATGCACTCTTATGGTGTTTAGCTAAGTTTGCAGTGTTGTTTAGCACAGGGTGTTCTCGAGCAAGAATCCCACCCTTACCCATAGGGGACTATGTGCCTACTTTGGGAAGGTTATTATGAGCTTCCATTCATCATCAGGCATTTGTGCCACACCATTTCCACTCTCTATAGAACACATACATTCAAGAATTATGCAATTTCTGAAGATCAGTTTGGGAGGAGGAGTTTGTCTTTAGTATATCAGCTGGAGAACCGGTGGAGGATTATTCCTATCACCTTGGACTTCAAGATCATAAATCCTAGGGCCTCATTTTAGATATGGAAATAGGAAAAACTGTATTGACCTCCTATCAACAATAATCCCACCAAGGATTGCACAATACATCATTGCAGATCCAGAGGAGGAAGGAAGTTGCTAGCATTTCAGCTAATAATCCTGTGAAGGGATCATCCCCTCACCTTTCCATCAGAATTTCCATCAGCTTGGAGCTTATTGCATCACATTTTAGCAGGAATTGAGTCTCTCCCTCTTGCACACGGCAGTATTCCCAAAAGCTGCATATTTAGTTTCTGCATTTTGAGGAAGAAGAGACAAGATATCAAGCTTCTAGCTTTGAGATTTGAAGGAGGGATCAACCCTCAAAGCTAATATTTTTTGGTATAACACAAATTTTCAGCCATCTTTGGATCAGATATAGCTTCAGATCTACATAACCCAGTAGTCAAAGGATTAAAGCCTAGGAGGGTGATTTTCCAAACTCATAGATCTGGAAAATCCTTTCTGGGTTATCTTGGGTTCCCATCACATTGGCCAGATCTTGAATCTTAGCATCATCCAAGATCCTAAGCTCCATAGACCTGAATTTCCCTTTGCAGTAGATATATGTACATAATTAGAAAAAGGGATAGTGCATTATTTTTTCCTATAGCTCTCCAGTTACACAGTGCTAGTTATAGCATGTTTTCAGGGTCATTTTAGGCCACTTATTTGGCTAGAGTACCTCTATTTTTACACTATTGTAACTGTAATCCATCTCCAATGAATAAAATGGCTTAGCTTCTCTGTAAATTCTGATGTTGTCTTTAGATTTATTGTTTACTTTTTTGTAGTTATCATATTGTGTTTGAGTATGACTACATTCTCCCTTTTGGGATATTACAGTGGTATCAGAGCATGACCTTTGGCTCAGCTTGTGGACACTTCATCTTTTGCATCAAAAGAAGAAGAAGATAGCAGAGATATACTATAATGGAGGGATTCAGTTTTTCTGCATCTTTCTTGGGAACTATAAAGGGTCTCTCCAAGGAGATCAATGCGATGAAGGAAGAAAGGAAAAAATAAACCTCAAGAATGTTTCAAGATGAAGAAGGTCCTAGTACTTCTTATCAGCAACAAAGAAGACCGAAGAATCATAGATATCCTCATAGATCTACTATGTCCACTTTCTCTGAAGAAGGTGAATGGTATAGAAATGAAGAAAGGAAATAACTTGAGACTCATCATACTCTCAGTTTGTATCTTGAAGAGTAAAAAGCACAATCTGGAGCATTCAAGGAGTGTCTAACTCTCCAATAATTCTTCGAAATAAAAGAAGAAAGAGGATCCTATAGCAGTAATAGAAGAAAGAGGAACAATAGATTATATTTTCCTACATTTGATGGATCTTCTTCAAGCACTGATAAGGCTTGGAGGAAAAATCTAGATGCATTTTTCAGGCTACATCCGATGGCTGAAAAAATAGGTTTTCCAAATTGCAACACTTCATCTTCTAGGTGAAGCTAATGATTGGTGGTTTGGTCACATGGAACATGCAAAGGTGACTAAATATTCAGATTTATTTCACAAGTTGAGGAAGAAGTTTGATGTGAGAAAACTAGAGATGTGTCACAAATAGACATTTCCTAAGGGAACAAGGGAGGATGTCAATCTTGTCACTTTTGAAAAAGAGTCACTACATTCACCACCCGCTGCAGAAGTACTTGCATCTGGAGAAGAGACCCTTGTAACTTTGAAAGATAGTCTTGATCTCTTGATAGATATAATACCATGCATGGTTTAGGAGATGCGTGAGAAGGAGGAGGTAGATTCCAACGTTGGTACACTTGGAGAAGAGCAGCCATCACTCTTACCAGCAGTTGGAGAGATCATTGCACCAGAAGAGGAAACTCTTCTGATATTGCAAGATGTTTCTGAATATCAGTTGATCCAAGGTATGCATCCACTTCCATCTCATATTGTTTCAGTAAATCTTATTGAAACTTATGGGGACATGCCATCAAGGCCAATGCACAACCAAGGGTTAGAACAACATGCTGATTTGAAGCAACAACATATCACTACGTAGAGGACCCTTGATCCAATCAAGGAGGAGATGAAAAACCATCACAGTTTTTCATTATTAAACTACATTCAACACTTTCAATTGAAATGTGGAATTTCAGAAGATGGGATGAGCATGATCCTATGTACAATGGATGGTTATGAGATCAACATTATGCCTTGCTTTGAGACAACATATACATCATCTTGCAGATCTACAATGATGTTAATGAGCAACAGTGAGAAGAGGAGGACCTATTCCTTATGGGAGCAATCATATGGTGGCTTCGTTGATGAAGCAATGGAGAGGTAGATGATATATGGTATACATCTTGAGATGGGTAATATTTTCCCCTTTCAAGATGACTGTTTCTCAATGAGCATCCCACAACTCAAAGAGAAACTTCTACCTACAGTAGATCCAGAACCTCATGGTTTTAGAAGGCCATTGATGAGAAGAAGGTCTTACTAAGATATCTCATTGGAGGTTCACTTCAAAATTTCATGGAGTGAAAAGTTCTTCATCAGATTAAGGTGGATGATAGTCTACAAAGGGAGGATACCATGTTTATGCAGGACATCATTCATCATCCACATTGGGATGAGTGGGTGAGGAGGATAAGAAAGGGGTTGCATAACCACTTTTAGATATATGACATGTGCCAGCAAGAAGCTTGGTTATGCTAATTTCTCTTGGGTGATTTTGGTTACTACCCAAAGGCTTCTATTTCTTGGATCCATACCCTAAAAAACACTCGTGTAATGAAGAGGGAGGCATGGATGCACTGGCTGATCTTGGGTGAGTATGGTTACGACCCAATAGCTCATATTTTTCTGATTCATGCCTTGTGTATCAATGATAGAATGCAGCAGAAGAAGGCATTTTCACTTGGGTTCTCCATGAGAGTTTTTCCATCACATGACATCTCCTATGTCTATGTGTTTTGTATTATGTAAAACTTGGCATGATGCTCTCATGATGTGTATTGATCGTGTTTGCTTGTATTGGAATGATGTGACATTGCACATGTCTATGAGTATGTTTTTACTCCATGATGCACATGAGGAGGAGAGAAGGTAGCAAGATCTCTTGTTGCTTTGGTTTCTTTTGGGGGAGTTTGGCTTGTCCATCTTGCATGGTGGAGATGGAGGATGGAAGCAAGAGGCCCTAATCTGGTGGTTACTGTTGGGAGAACATTGTTTGACATTTTTTTCTACCCATATGTCTCTATTTTTGCATAATGTATTAATGATGATTGGATCCAACAAGGCCAACAGGGCTGAAGATGAGGGAATGTCAATGCTTAATGTACTTCATGAAACATGGGATGTAGAAATGCTTTGTGAGATGAGAATTTTCCTTTTTGAGGGGAATCACTTTATTTTATGTATCTCATGTATTGATGATGATGTTGGAAATCATATGTTTGTCACTTGGTACTTCTTGGAGAAAGGAGGACATCTAACTATACAGTTGGAGGTCATTCTATGCATTCTTGAGAGACAACTTTCAGAACCAAACATGCATAACAAATTGCAAAAATGGAGGAGGCCTTCCTTATGTGGATGCCATTTGTAGGGGAATAGATGGCTTTTCATCTACTTCTGTAGTTGCTTGAGGACAAGAAACATTCTGCTAGGGGGTACTGTAATATTCCCAAATTTTCAAATGATATTTGGAATATTAGAGTTCTTAATTTTCTTAATTAATTAAGTAAATAAAATAGTGGAGGGACCCATAATCCTCAAGGATGAATAAGATCCACTTTTTATGTGTGAATATGGATTAATTTAACATAGATATACATAATGGAGTAGTGGATCAGCTACTAATGTGAATGGAGTGGAGATCATGTCTCATTAATGAGATAGATCATGGACGTTGAAGCTGTCAAATGAGATCATGGAGGGAATATAATGTAAGATCATAGAGCATTCATGGTGAAATGATGGAGGAAGTAGTGCATTTAATGCACACATGATGGAGAGGGTGCACATTGCATGTAGACATGATGGAGGACTTGGAGAGATAGTGCAATCAACCATGGAGGATTAGGTCCACATGAACAACGTAGTTTAAAGGTGGGCCAGGGCTTGGGAAGGCTCACTTCTTATATAAAGGAGAAGAATTCAACAATGGAAGCAAGATTTAGTTTATGATTTGATGGTTTGTATAGATCCAGATTCGCCAGGTGACATTTCCATGCACTCTTATGTTGTTTAGCTAAGTTTGCAGTGTTGTTTAACACAGGGTGTTCTTGAGTGGGAATCCCACTCTTACCCATACGGGACTTGTGTGCCTACTTTGGGAAGGTTATTATGAGCTTCCATTCATTAGCAGGCATTGGTGCCACACCATTTCCACTCTCTGCAGAACACATACCTTCAAGAATTACACAATTTTTGAAGATCAGTTTGGGAGGAGAAGGTTGTCTTCAGTATATCGGCTGGAGAACTAATGGAGTATTATTCTTATCACATTGGAATTCAAGATCAGAAATCCTAGGGCCTCATTTAAGATCTAGCATCAAGCCAAACTTTATTGACCTCTTATCAACATCAATCACATCAAGGATTGCGCAGTCCATCATTGTAGATCTAGAGGAGGAAGGAAGTTGCTAGCATTTCATCTAGTAATCTTGTGAGGGATTATCCCCTCACCTTGCCATCACCATTTCCATCATTCTGGAGCTTATTGCAGCACATTTCAGCAGGCATTGAGTCTCTCTCTCTTGCATAGTACAGTTTCCCAGCAACTGCATATTCAGTTGCTGCATTTTGAGGAGGAAGAAGAGAAAAAATCCCAAGCTTCTAGCTTGGAGATCTAAAGGAGGGATCAGCCCCCAAAGCTCAGATATGTTTGAATAAAAAATTTCAGCCATCTTTGGATCAGATATAGCTTCAGATATTCATAACCCAGTAGTCAAAGGATCAAACCCTAGGAGGGTGCTTTTCCAAACTCATAGATCTGGAAAATCCTTTTTGGGTTATCTTGGGTTCCCATCACATTGGCTAGATATTGAATCTTAGCATCATCAGACATCCTGAGCTCCATAGATCTGAATTTCCCTCTTCAACAGCTATATGTACATCATCATAAAAAGGGAAAACACAATATTTCTTCATGTAGCTCTCCAGTTATGCACTGCTAGTCGTAGCATGTTTGCAGGGTCATTCTAGGCGACTTCTTTAGCTAGAGTACCTCTATTTTTACAATGTTGTAACTGTAATCCATATACAATGAATAAAATGGCTCAAATTCTCTGTACATTATAATGTTGTATTTAGATTTAATTTTTACTTTGATGTAGTTCTTATATTGTGTTTGAGTATGAATGCATTCTCCCTTTTGGGATATTAAATAACTTTGGGAAAGAAGGCCAAGATAGTTCACAAAGCCATTCTACAATATAATGAGGAGTTGGAGGGCATGCAAGTGGTTTGTGCTGAGTCAAAAAACAAAATAACTCATGTTGGGGAATAGTTGGATTCCCTAATGGTGAAACCAAAGTACACATTAGAGCATAGTAGCGACCCTCTTCAAACACACGTAGATGAGGTTGGTAGCACTAGTAGTTTTCCTCTGGACGTTGAAGAGAGAGAAGAAATATTATATATACCCATCTTATGTGTTGATCGAGATAGTGAGACATTGCAACACGAGTTGCACAAGGCCCACCACTAACAGGGTGGATTTATTACATATACTGGTGTTCTTTTACTAGTTGATCCCTTGCACCGATTTGGATGGCAAGAGGTATTGAGCTGGTACCCAGTTGGAGTAGGTTAGGTGGTGGGATTTATCCATGGCCATAGTTTAGCAAGGGTCATGGTTTACTAGAGGTGCTCGAGGGCTAGACTTCTTTTTAGGTCCAAGTGGGAATCTCCATCACATCATGGAGTCAGTTGGTGATGGTAGTATATGTGCGCTGAATCTAGGGATTGAGTGCACATACACCCCCATATTTCCGTCAAATTTTTGAGAAGCATTAGTGGTAGGTTGGATAGATAGGGGAGTAGGCAGATTCCATGAGTTTTCATGGCATGTGGACCAGGCATGGAATCACATGATGATAAACATACTATTGTAGGGTCTGGTGGGAGGAGGTGGCATCGGTAGGACACCAAATAGAGAATTGTACATAAATGGGGATTTTTCATGGATATGTAGGGTGTAGGGCATACTAGGCAGAAACACCTTCGTGACATCGCCATAGGCACGCAAGGAGGTTCTCCTGGCATATATCTCTGAGAGGATTAGGATGGGATGTCCACTCATCTGAAGACATAGAGGTTTGGTAGTAGAGATGGTGATTTTGATAGGACACATGTTGTTTCACATTGACTTAGTCCCTGACCGTCGAATTCTGTAGTGTATAGAGATATGTAGTACTGAGTGCCTATTGAGTTTATCCACATGGAATTTCACACAAGCATAGAAGCCCTTGTTGTTTTCCCTTGGTTCCATCATCATGTGAAGTAGGGAACAAGAGACTCACCTGAGGCGGTTGGATGTGACCCAAAGCATCATGGATAAAATAAGAGCTTTCCCATGGGGGCAAGAAGACTATGCATCTGTTGGAACATGGAGGCATAGGGATGAAATGGTATGTTGTAGAGGTAGCACATGCTCTTCCCTTGATTCCCCACTTGAGGGTATCATTATGGGGGATATATATGATACACCTTAGGCTGAGCACTCTGAAGCATTACAGAGGCATGCAGAGAAGGGGATGATACACCTTTTCTATAGGAGGACATGTAGGCTTCAACTAGTTTTTGGGTACATCATCC
Source organism: Pinus albicaulis (assembly GCA_034641835.2). NCBI lineage: Eukaryota > Viridiplantae > Streptophyta > Pinopsida > Pinales > Pinaceae > Pinus > Pinus albicaulis. Next base: position 1,031,898,310 of record CM076582.1, read on the forward strand.
AAAGACCAAATGGTAGATTCCATCATGTGACCAGTTAAGAGTAGGGTCGTGGGGTGTACACCAAATTTTTCCTTGATATATGGATCCTATACCCGCAGGGATTAGAGGTGAGGTGTGGATGGATCCCAACAGTGGTCAAAATTATGCTGCCATAGACTTGGGAGCCAATGATGAGTGGATAATTATCCCTCGAGATGAGTAGGATCCTGAAAGAGAGTGATATAAATCATTGTTGGGTTAACTCATGGGGGATCACTGTGACCTTCACCATGTGGAAAGGAAGGTATTCACTATTTTTACTGAGGACTGGGGATAAAAATGGGGTGGGAGGTTCAGGTACCACTATGTTCTCCTCACAGGTTTGGCATAACTATTATCATTATGTGTATGGTGGTTGTGAATTACAAGAGAGGAGGGCCCTATATGAGCATGATGGGAAGTCAATTATGACTGGGGAGTCACAGTGCCAACATGACAATTTCTGTTTGCGATTAGCATGGGATATCAACATCTTAGGAATTATCATTTCAACCAACTTCAGGGATGAGTTGGTTTCCACAGGGGAATACCACATAAGTATTCCATTATGTTTCAATTGCACGAGGACTAGATCACCCCATAGTGATTCACTGATGACATGGGGCACTGTGCTAGTATGGCAGAAAATTGGAATGTGAGGTTCCTAGCATCCATTGGTTATCACTCAGTGGCAAGCAGTAGGAATTAGGAGTGGTGGGCTTCCGATCTAGTTGTGGGATCCAAATATCCACCAGGACGATGGAGTACCTTGTTTTGGGAGGATCATGGGGATGACAGGGATAGGATTTCACCCTCATTTAAACGATAGGTGAGAGACCATCAGGATGATCACTATGGGTCAAAAATTAATTTCTCACTATTGTTTCGACAGGAGACTGGGTGTGGATTGGTAGAGGTAACCTTCACAGGGTGCCCTGGTAAGATAGACCTATGCGTAGTGGAGTTTCCCCTTATTGAATATGTAGTAGAGGCTTAATAGAGTGGATGAATCTATAGGATCATGAGAGGGTCGCAGTTATGACTAGGCCAATGTAGCATCCACTTTATAGACTCACTTTGAAATTAGTTTGGGACCCGAGAGCTATAGGGTTGAGTATTTGGGTTATAAGTTGGGGAGAGTGGGTTCTCATAGGGGTAGGTCACCAAGTTTTTCCATTGGGACCTCATTTTATAGCATGAAATCCACTACTTAGGGACTAATTGAGATGGGATAACGACTTAGATGAGTTTCTATATGACTGGAAAGAGGTGGCCGTGATTGAAACGTCGGGATGAGGGATCTATTTTATGGGACTTAGGTTGTACATTATAGATTTCCCTCTTCAGGCAAATAGGATCTATTTTCCAATGGGAGACCTTTTTGAAGAGTTTAAAGGGGTTTAAAAAAACATCGAGGTGCTCTGTGTCTTGACAGGAGGTGGGAGGACTCTCGCATCCCTACACCTTGGGACCTCTCATGGAGTGAGGGGTGATTCATGTTGAACGAAATGGCTTGGGTCCATAATATCTGGGGACTCCTTTATTATAGGTTAGTGCATGTATCAGGAGCAGCTCAGTGGCATAATTGGGACCCCGATATTGCTCTCAATGAGAGTTGGGTTAATAGGGACAAAGAGATTTTTCAAGCATTTCTTGAGGACAAACAATTTTTAGTGGGGGGGATTGACATGTCACTTCTCAATAAATTTTTGCTGGAAGATATCTACCATTTTTTCCATTTTGGAGCTAACAAATTTTTGGATACCAACTTAGGGAAAGTGGGTAAAATATTAAATTTTCTAGAATGTGAGGGCCACCCCTCAAGGAATATGCACTTCTTGGGATAAAAATCGATCTTGTGAAGGGATGTCAAAATATTTGGAGGGACCCACAATAAAATGTCAGGAAATAATTATAAATAGAAGTTTGAGAGAAAAATTTGGCACCTTTTTCTAATTTGAAAATTACACCATTGTTGCTCAAGTTTTTTAGCTGGGTCACAAGTGTTTTTCAGCACCAAATATTTCTGAGGGGAAATCTCACCCTTTCTTCGATGGACCTTGAGTTCCACCCTAGGAAGGTATTGCCATAATTTTTGTGGAGGCTTGGGGATCAGTTTCCAGGTGGTAGGAGTTTCCATTTCTTCAGACTAGACATAGAAAAGGGAGAGACACAATATCTTGGGAGAGTATTCCAAAGGTGAGAGCACTGAGACTTTGCAGGTCCATTCCTTGGTCAATTTTTAGTATATTTACAATGAATTGTAGGCTTGGAGAGTGTGTTTTTCCTAGGTCAAATTTATCTTGTAGCAACCTGTTATTACTCAGTAATTACTCAAGGTTGAAGAAAGAATTCACCGAGGTAACCACAAACCTACTTTTAAACTCTAGGATCTAGCCTTCCTAGGGTTCAAAGAGGGCTCTCTCTATAAGATTTAACTTTTTTTTAACTATAAAATATTAGGCTAGTTATGATTGTGAAATTTGGTTTTTATTTGTTTGATTTGGTGGGAAAAATCACCTAATGAGATGGATAGTGGGAAATCCGTTTGGTCATTGGGCTGAGGAGTCAAAAATCAAGCAGACAGAGCTGGGATCAAGGTCAAGAAGTCAAATTTTTTCAGGGCAAGATAGATAACCCATGAATATCTTGGAAGGCTGGTTGGTGAGGTGATATGATCGGGATAAAGAGCAATGAAGGGTTCTTTGATCCAGAAAAGGGAAGTAGTAGGTAGAGGTCAAATGAAAGAGGGAGACATTAAGGGTTCCCTACTCTGGAAATGAACAGAAAACATAGAAATGATAAACAGTAAAGAGAGGGTGCTTTTAACAAATCCTGAAGTAATACTCATGTTTATTCATTAAAATTTAGAACACATAATGGATGCATGTAACAAAGAAATATAAAAATGAAAAGAAGGAAATACTTGCCTTCAATAACTCATCACATGAATCCTGAAATATGATGCCAATTGATCCAATCTAGTTTGCTACTCGAGATTTAAAACAAAAAAGCCTTAAAGTCCAATAAAAAATGACTATAGAAATCTTCAAAAATTTATTCCACAATAATATTTCAAAGTGTGAAGTATCTATACAAATTCCGAACTAAAACATTTTGCAAAAATATCAAGATTAGTTTACAAATATCTCAAACTGTTTTACATAAATAGGAATTAAATAAATAAAACTCAAAACTAATGAATATAATTGGCACTATACTTATGGATTTATGGTGACAAAGAAGAGAATTCAAATTTGATATAAACTCTAAGTTGATGATGAGGCATCTAAGTCACTAATTGTCTCCTTTCTTTGTGCATTTTGTTCCAGAAATTCTACAAAATTGGGGTCCAATGATACCTTTTTATATATCAATCCGAAATAGATATGTAAAATGTGAAAGAAATTTTGGTAGATATGTTACTAATATAAAACTCTCTCCATTTCCCAAAATTCAATTCCAGATGTTCACAATAGGCTCTACCAAACTATGTGCAAAACAAAACATTGCACAGTCTGAACAATAGACTTTGAAGGGAAGCCAATAATGACTTTAGGGAACAGGGAATATAGGGAAAGGAGCTTTGGCCATAGCAGGGGTTTTCTCATAATTTTTACCTTCAGATCTTAGTAACTCTTGTTTTTAGGTTTTTTGTACACTTTTGTAAGCTCAGACTATTTACAAAAGGTATTTCTGGTATGAAATAGGTCTTTTGAATAGTAATAGGCAAAAACTAGCTTTATTTTTGGTTTAAACCTTCAAATTTAGCTCTAAAATTGATCTTCAAACTCTTCATAGATTCAAGAAAAGGTAAAATAAGGGTTTCAATGTTTTTTTTAGATAATACTAGACTGATAATTATTCAAATTGGGCACAAAAGGATTCTGAATATTTGCAAGGGTTTCTCTAGTCAATCAAAGGGTCTTTAAAGTCTATAAAAGGTTAAAATTACTTCAATTTTGATTTAAATACAGATTGCAGTACAAAATCATAATTTTATCAGGGTTTAGCAGTGAATATGTCCTTTTAGGGGAAGATACAGGTCTTTCTGTGGGAAAAATAGGCTTTAGTAGGTTTGAATTTCTTTCAGAAATACTCTTTTCAAATGATAATAGACTTATTTTTTATAGGAAAATACCTGTTTACGCAGGTGCGGTTCTTTCAAAACAGATTCTTTGGCATTTGGACAGGTCCTGATCTCTTTTGAAGGTTTCTGGTGGTTTCTAGAAACAATCTGGGACTTCTAACAGTGTTTGACAGTAAATACGCGCTTTTGCCACTAGTTCTGGGTATAAAACAAAGCACGGGCTTCATTTTCTTCAGTCGGGAGGACAAATACAGCGAGATAGTGAAAAAAAGGGATTAATGGCGCATTTCGAAATTTATTTGGCAATTTAGGTTTAAACGGGCCTACAATTAATGTTAATTACATCGGGCAAATTGGTGGTTTTCGGGCTCAAAGGGTATAAAAATACGAGTGGTTATTGCATTTGTTTTAGGTGGTAAGATGTTTTGGATGAACCACGTAAGAAAGAATCACATGGAGGAGGGAGAAAATCTGAATACCACCCATTTTGCGTAGAAATGAAAAGGTTTAATGCATGCAACTTTATTTTTGATTTCGTTTGTTAGCCGTGGGATCATGAGGTTCGATTGCGAATGACCAATATCTATTGTGAAAGTTGCATCACAATAGAGTGGGGTCCATGGTTTATATATTTGGCGAGGATGAGTTTTAACTTTATAAATATGCATTTAATAAAGTTTAAACCTTAGGCTTATATAATGGCGAGGGTTGCAATGTTATATAAGTTTTAATTAAAACATTTTAAATAATGTTCTAACCAATGCACAGGTGCGGGCCTTATTATATAGTTTATTAAACGTTTGACCATTGTTTAATAGCCATAGGGGGGCAAGGATTATATATTATTGATAAGTTTAAACCAATGGTATAAGTGCGGGTTTTATTTCATCATGTGGGGTATAATAACCTTGGTGTAAACATTAAATAGAGGGTTTTGTGGGTTATTTAATATAAAAGGTTTTAATACTACATAGGAGGGTATAATTTAGGGATTTAATCAAATAAGTTAAAAAAAGGAGTAATGTATGATTTGAATGAAAAATACATGTTTTAACACTAAGTAAAGTGTAAATTAAAGCATAGATTGTCTTTGTTGTATTTTTTCACACTTTAACTTAGGATAAATGCATTTTATGGGTTTTTGAATGATTTTGAATGAAAATGAAATTAATCAAGTAGGGTTTTTAGTTTTATTAAGCAAAAACGTGTTTTACTTAGGAAAAGGGATCAAAATCTTGGAAAATGGTTAATATGCTGACGAAAATGGGTTTTATGTAGGAAATCCAATATTTTTAACCAATCAGTTATTGTGCCTTAGGTCCAGTCCCAACAGAAGTTAGAGAAATGCTCTAAGCCTCTTTAATTGAAGGTTTAGAATAGTGGATGATTTTGGGGAAATTAGTAATTATTGCCCGATGATGCTTTATTACATGTCTTGCACAACTGCTTTCTACCTACCCATCATTATTTCTAACATTTTTACTTTATTTTCATGGATGCATTTAGGCTTGCAACCCTAAATCAATTTTCTTTCAAATCATAAAAAATGTCTAAGTCTAACCTTATTTCATCCGAGGGCTCAGATTAAACTGTTGAGCTCCTCATTTATTCTCTATCTTATCTACTAATTTGTCAAGTTTATACTATTTGAAATATCTTTATTCTCTATCTATAAACATGAAATTTAAAGCATGAGGGGTCAAGTTTAATTTGTTTGACCCTCATGGATTATGGCATTTAGGACAAACTTCACACAATCTTATTTGCAAAAGTAAACTAAAGTAGCGGCATTTAAAATTTCAACACTTTGATGATCTATTTTTTATGGGGCTCATATTTAATATTCTTTTGATCTTTTTTTCTTTTTTTCCTTTGATTGTTATTTTAGGACATACCCTCTTTTCATTTTTTAATTTGGGAATACATTTGCAGAAAGCAAAGGTATGTACAATATTTCAAGATTTTAACACTGTCAATTCAAAATTATGAATCCTATATTTATAGGACCCTAACAACAGCTTCACATGGCGATGACATCTCCTTGTGACATGTCAAGAACATCATCAACTAGTAGCCTGATCCATTGGGCCAATCCCAAACATGCATTTTCTTTGTTATAAAATCTCTGTGACTAAAACTCTTGAACTGAAATTTACACCCTTTTCTACAAATTGAAATCTGATCTGAGACTTAAAGGTTCTGCAACTTTCAAACAAACTATTAATTCATAAATGTCTTAGGGCCTTTTCCTTGGCATCAAATATTTAATGAATTATTTCAAAACTAGCTGAAAACTGAAAATTGAAATAAGCTGAAATCCTACCTACTTACTCTAATTAGTTGTCCAACTGTTGGTTAGGTAAAATGAAATAGCCAATGCAACCATTCAAGAATTATGTACTTTGATATATTTTGCTACATTTTATTTTTTATTATCAAAACTGTAATTCTGCAACCTATTAGAAAATTTTCAACAAATGAGAGAATAAGGAAATACTTGATTTCCTTTTTTGACTCTAGAAACTTTTGAAAAGGATCTTCCAAGATATATACACCAATGTTTAATTGATCTAAAAAACTATACATCTGTTCTAGATGACCTCCATGCCATGAGACTAAATTGTCATTTTTAACTTTATTTCCTTGCAAAATCAACCTATGATTGTTCTGAGATAATTTCAGATTTTCAGTTAAGCTTTGTGATGATATTTCTACTGATGGACATGGATTTCTTCTGAAACTTTTATCATCTTGATATTGAAGCTTATAGTTAGTTAATGGAGAAATATTTTGATTGCATTTATCATTCATCACATTGGCTATTTGATCATGAAAAACTTTGAAAGATTGATGCAATTTATATATGGGTTTTAATGGAACTTCATAGATTTCTAGGGGTTGTTCATCCTTTAAAAACTAAAATTCTTTAGAGCATAATGGTATAGAACTTTCTTTCAAAATTTCTGAAATTTCTTCTTCACTCCCATATTTGATGTGTATTGTTTGATTAGTGTATTTGAGCTGTTGAAACTGAACTTCCTCATCCCACAAACTAGCTAGTGATTGCTCTGTGAAGCTAGCTTGAATTTGGAGAACATAATTATCATCATACTAATCATACTTAGGCAGATCTTCAAAAGAAAGTATGTCATGAATCATACACATTAGGTCAACATATTTCTTTTCCAGCAGTCCTGATATATCTTGATTAGATTGGTTGCATTCTATTTGAAGGTCATCATTTTGATCAATAGGAGTAATATCAGGCAATGGGCCTTTTTGGGAAGGTAGAACAACATGAGCATCAACCTGTTCTTCTGTCTCTTCATGGATAAAAAATTTAGTACATACATCAACATTAGAATAAGTAGAAGAAATTTCTTCATTATGTAAATATTTTGAGGATGGTTGCATGTTTAGAAGCAAATTTATTTATTCTTCGGTGAGGCGGGGTGGGAATCTTTGAATTCTTAGATTTGAATAAAAAAAATTTTTCTCTTATGTAAAAATTGATCATGAGGTTGAATATTTTCTTTAACTTCATTCAAAACATTATATGATAATTTTTTACTACAAAGGGGCTTTGTGGATCTTGATTCATCTCCTGGTCTATTTCATCTTTGATTAAATCCTCTTGATTATCATGACACTTAACTTGAGAATGAAAGTTATGGACTACTACTAATAAATCTTCAGAATGCCAATTTCCTAAATCTTCATTAATATTTTTAAGGTAATGTATGAGATCTTCAACTTGATCACAAAAATTTTCAGCTAATGATAAAGATGGAAAATCTTCTTTGTAATTCTCATAAAATACCTTGTGAAAATCCTTTAAAGAAAATAAACTAGCAGGTTTGAGAGCTTCATACCATTCCCTTTCTTTTCCTTCTAAGGTTGTCATGAATAGCTTCATGAGGCAATCCTCATGCCAATCACCCTTCAATATCCATGAGTGTATATGAAATTTAATGAGATGTAACAAAGGATCATCAATATTCTCATCTTGAAAGATAGGAAGATTTTTATCCCAATTTACCTTTGGTAGTTTGTGTGGAAATCCAGATATGTGATCTATGCTCATGGGAGCATACCTGTGTTGTATTCTTGTGTTCATCTTGTAAATCATTCATAAAGAAGGGCCACTGTATCTATACAACCAAGCTATATCTTTCTACTAGTAGAGTCTTATATTTCTTTTTTTAAATTTATTTGGAGTCGCCAGGTGGATGATTTTAACCTTTGTGTGTCTGATCAATGTCCACCATCATATATTAGATCTGATCCTCGTATAATCTTTATGAAGAATATTTTATTCCGCAGCGGAGTCGCCAATATGTTATCACTCAGTAATTTCTCAAGGTTAAAGAAAGAATTCACCGAGGTAACCACAAACCTACTTTTAAACTCTAGGATCTAGCCTTCCTAGGGTTTAGAGAGGGCTCTCTCTATAAGATTTGACTTTTTTTTATTATAAAATATTAGGCTAGTTATTATTGTGAAATTTGGTTTTTATTTGTTTGATTTGGTGGGAAAAATCACCGAATGAGAAGGATAGTGAGAAATATGTTTGTCCATTGGGATGAGGAGTAAAAAATCAAGCAGACAGAGCTGGGATCAAGGTCAAGAAGTCAAATGTTCTTAGGGAAAGATAGATAACCCATGAAGATATTGGAAGGCTGTTTGGTGAGGTGATATGATCGGGATAAAGAGAAATGAAACGTTCTTTGATCCAGAAAATGGAAGTAGTAGGCAGAGGTCAAACGAAAGAGGGAGAAATTAAGGGTTCCCTACTCTAGAAATCAGCAGAAAACATAGAAATGATAAACAGTAAAGACAGGGTGATTTTAACAAATCCTGAAGTAATACTCCTATTTATTCATTCAAATTTAGAATACATAATGGATGCATGTAATAAAGAAATATAACAATGACAAGAAGGAAATACTTTACTTCAATAACTCATCACATGAATCCTGAAATATGATGCCAATTGATCTAATCGAGTCTGATACTCGAGATTTGAAACAAAAAAGCCTTCAAGTCCAATAAAAAATGACTATATAAATCTTCAACAATTTATTCCACAATAATAATTCAAAGTGTGAAGTATTTATAGAAATTCTGAACTAAAATATCTTAAAAAAATATCAAGATTGGTTTACAAATATCTCAAACTGTTTTACATAAATAGAACTTAAATAAAGGACATTCAAAACTAATGAATCTATTTGGCACTATACTTATGGATTTATGGTGAAAAAGAATAGAATTAAAATTTGATATCAACTCTAAGTTGATGATGAGGCATCCAAGTCTCTAACTGTCTCCTTTCTTTGTGCATTTTGTTCCAGAAATTCTACAAAATTGGGGTCCAATGATACCTTTTTATATATCAATCCGAAATATATATGTAAAATGTGAAAGATATTTTTTTAGATGAATATGTTACTAATATAAACCTCTCTCCATTTCCCAAAATTCAATTCTAGCTGTTCACAATATGCTTTGCAAAACTATGTGTAAAACAGAACATTGCATAGTTCGGAAAATAGACTTTGAAGATGTGCATGTGTACCTCATTCTGTAATACCCGTGCCTAAAGTGAGATAGCTTTTTGTAGGTTGACATCTTAGGAACATAAATCTCCTCCAGGTTTTCAAAATTCATCTTGGACTGGCCAAAATCGTCTCTGCAAAACTATGACTTAAATAGGAAATTTCTGCAAAAATGTCCCTTCATGCTCTGTTTTCATCTTTTAACCTTATTGTTCTTTTAAATGTTTTTACTTTCAATTTGGATAAAATTCATTTTTGCTAGTGAAAGTGTTTTCATCTCTATTTAACTATTACTACCTATGTATTTAATTTTACTGTTTTACCTTGACTGCTCTGTCACCTTTTCTGATTTGACTTTCACCCTAACTTTCATCTAATACACTTTAACTTTGATGATCTTTGACTACACTATTTTCACTGTCACTATGAATTCTTATTTCACTTTTACCATTCACTGTGAAATTTCATTACTCTTTGATATTTCTTTGACTTTGATTTAATTCTTTCTTTGTATACAAACTGTTTGTTGAATGAAGTTTTAGAATTAAAATCCGAGAATTTGGAACTAACAAGTTTGTCAACTAGTATTGAAACTGTTGGCCCAATTTCATATTCTGGGAATAACCTGCAAAAAATCAAACAATTTGTTAATAAAACCCTAGTATGAAGGGAAGCCAATAATGACTTTAGGGATCATGGAATATAGGGAAAGGAGTTCTGGCCATAGCAGGGGTTTTCTCATCATTTTTACCTTCGGATCTTAGGAACTCTTGTTTTTAGGTTTTTTGTACACTTCTGTAAGCTTAGACGGTTTACAAAAGGTATTTCTGGTATTATTGAATATTAATAGGCACAAAATAGCTTTCTTTTTGGTTTAAACCTTCAAATTCAGCTCTAAAACTGATCTCCAAACTCTTCACAGATTTAGGAAAAGGTAAAATAAGGGTTTCAATGCCTTTTTTGAATAATGTTGGACTGATAATGGTTAAAATTGGGCACAAAAGGATTCTGAATATTTGCAAGGGTTTATATAGTCAATCAAAGGGTCTTTAAAGTCTATAAAAGGTTAAAATTACTTCAATTTTGATTTAAATACAGATTGCAGTATCAAAATCATAATTTTATCAGGGTTTAACAGTGAATTTTTTCTTTTAGGGGAAGATACAGGTATTTCTGTGGGAAAACTAGGCTTCAGTAGGTTTTAATTTATTTCAGAAATACTCTTTTCAAATGGTAACAGACTTGTTTTTTTATAGGAAAATACTTGTTTGCGCAAGTATGGTTCTTTCAAAACATGTTCTTGGCCATTTGGACAATCCCTGATCTCTTTTGAAGGTTTATGGTGGTTTCTAGAAGAAATCTGAGACCTCTAGCAGCGTTTGACAGTAAATACGGGATTTTGCCACTAGTTCTGGGTATAAAACAAAGCATAGGCTTCATTTTCTCCAGTTGAGAGGACAAATACAATGAGATAGTGCAGAAAAAGGGATTAATGGCGCATTTCGAAATTTATTTAGCAATTTAGGTTTAAACTGGCCTACAATTAATGTCAATCACATTGGGAAAATTGGTGGTTTCAGGCTCAAAGGGTATAAAACTACGAGTGGTTATCGCATTCGTGTTAGGTGGTAAGCAGTTTTGGATGAAATGAACGTGATCCAGTAAGAAAGAACCACATAGAGGAGGGAGAAAATCTGAATACCACCCATTTCACGTAGAAATGAAAAGGTTTAATACATGCAACTTTATTTGCGATTTTGTTTGTTAGTCGTCGGATCATGAGGTTTGATTGCGAACGACCAAGATCTATTGTGAAAGTTGCATCAAGATGGAGTGGGGTCCATGGTTTATATATTCATCGAGGATGAGTTTTAACTTTATAAATATGCATTTAATAAAGTTTAAACCTTAGGCTTATATAATGATAGGGGTTGCAATGTTATATAAGTTTTAATTAAAACATTTTCAACAATGTTCTAACAAATGCACATGCACGGGTCTTATTATATAGTTTATTAAACATTTGACCATTGTTTAATAACCATAGGGGGGTGGGATTATATATTATTGATAAGTTTAAACCAATGGGATAAGGGCGAGATTTATTTCATCACGTGGGGTATAATAACCTTGGTTTAAACATTAAATAGAGGGTTTTGTGGGTTATTTAATATAAAAGGTTTTAATACTATATAGGAGGGTATAATCTAGGGAGTTAATAAAATAAGTTTAAAAAAGGGGTAATTTATGATTTGAACGAAAAATACATGTTTTAACTAAGTAAAGTGTAAATTAAAGCATAACTTGTCTTTGTTGTATTTTTTCACACTTTAACTTAGGATAAATGCATTTTATGGGTTTTTGAATGATTTTGAATGAAAATGAAATTAATCAATTAGGGTTTTTACTTTACTAAGAAAAAATGTGTTTTACGTAGGAAAAGGGACCAAAAGCTTGGGAAATGGTTAATATGCTGATGAAAATGGGTTTTATGTAGGAAATCCAATATTTTTAACCAATCAGTTACCGAGCCATGGGTCTGGTCCCAACAGAAGTTAGAGAAATGCTCTAAGCCTCTTTAACTGAAGGTTTAGAATAGTGGATGATTTTGGGGGAGGGGAAATTAGTAATTATTGCCCGATGATGCTTTATTACATGTCTTGCACAACTTCTTTCTACCTACCCATCATTATTTCTAACATTTTTACTTCATTTTCATAGGTGCATTTTGGCTTGCAACCATAAATCAATTTTCTTTCAAAGCATAAAAAATATCTAAGTCTAACCTTATTTCATTCGAGGGCTCAGATTAAAATGTTGAGCTCCTCATTTATTCTCTATATTATCTACTGATTTGTCAAGTTTATACTGTTTGACATATCTTTATTCTTTATCTATAAACATGAAATTTAAAGCATGAGAGGTCAAGTTTAAGTTGTTTGACCTTCATGGATTATGGCATTTAGGACAAGCTGCACACAATCTTATTTGCAAAAGTAAACTAAAGTAGTGGCATTTAAACTTGCAACACTTTCATGATATATTTTTGATGGGGTTCATATTTAATATTCTTTTGATATTTTTTTCTCTTTGTCCTTTGATTGTTCTTTTAGGACATACCCTCTTTTCATTTTTTAATTTGGGAATACATTTGCAGAAAGAAAAGGTATGTACAATATTTCAATATTTTAACAAAGTCAATTCAAAATTATGAATCCTATATATATAGGACCCTAACACAACCTATGCAGTAAATATATTGGGCTACATAGTTCTTGGTGGAGATATTTTTGGGTTAAGATTTTCTGAAGGATTTGGGGCGGAATAAAGTTGGGAGTGCAAGAGGGTTGATTAGGGGGGATTTCACAGCCTTTTGGAGGGGTTCGTAGAGGCATATTTCCTGCATGTTATATTTTCCAAGCACTGGAGGAGCCCAAAGAATTTGGGGGTGATTTTGGAGCATTAGAACTAGACCAAAACCTTTCTTATTTTTTTTGGGTTTCTGGTGGAGATCCCAAGATTCATTTGTTAGAATTTTCTGGGAACTTTTGGATGCTCAAACATAGGTTCCTTCCAACCAACATTTTCTAGTAATTTACACCATTTTTTGGGTTTTATGGGGGGTTGTTCTAGGGAATATTCCTTTTTGGGATTGGATAAGTATTTTTGGGAGAAGCTACAGTTGCATTTTTAGGTGATTCCAGGCATCAAAGAGGGTCATTCTCAACATTTCTAGTGTAGTGGCAGTTGCCAATTTTTGGGTCTACATAGAAGGTTATTGGGTCAGAGTTCTTATCTCTTGGGGTCATCTCTTCCACCTGGGTTTTCTCTAGCTTGATTATGAAAGTTCGGGTGCACTTGTTCCTTGCTATATGTACTCCTCATAACTCATAATTTAATAAAACCAATCATCTTATTTGCCGAGTTTCTTGGTTTTTTTTATGGTGCATGCGTATTTATGATTTTATTTTCTATGGCCTAGCTCATGTGTCTATTATTAAATGTAAATTTAAATTTTGAATATTACAATATATGAAAATTACATTTCGATTGAGATGGTTTCTTTTAATTTTTATTAATGTGGTGCAGTGAGGTAAAGACGTGCATTTGGAGCAAGTGCTCTAGACTCCTATTGTGTATCAGGTGGATCTTGAACACAGTTTTGGATTCTTAATTATTTTGTGAATAGGTGGAGGTACTGGTTAGACCCTTGTGCCATGTAATTGTTTTAGGTGGAGGTGGGATAACCTATTGATTCCTAATATGAAATCTTTTTCGATAAAATACTACCTAGTTTGGTAGTGAATACCTCATTGGTAGTGCCCATTGTTGTAAATGGGCCATATACATAATCATCATTGGGTGGAGGTATGAGCCTTTGTATTCCCTTGTTGATGATTTGGGGTGGAGTTATGAGCCTTTGTATTCCCTTGTTGATGATTTGGGGTGGAGTTATGAGCCTCTGTATTCCATTTTTGATGATTTGGGGTGGTGGTATGAGCCTCTACATTCCCTTCTTGATGATTTATGGTGGAGGTATGAGTCTCTAGATTCCCTTGTTGATGATTTGAGGTGGAGGCATGAGCCTCTGGATTCCCTTATTTTGGATTTTAGGGTGGATGAATGATCCATTGGATTCCATTGATAATGAATAAATGTGGACGTGGAAGCCTCCAGATTCCCATATTTTGGAAAAATGGTGGAGGTGGGACACCTTTGGAATCCCTTTGGTATACTAGTGGATAAGACTAGAATGATTACAATCTCCTTATAGTCAATCTTATAAGAGATTGTATGCCATGCTACCATAAAACATGGGAATTTACCATTATGAGTGCATAGAGCTAGCCACAAGACAACAAACAACAACTTGATGTCAAGGAGAACACATCCAATGCACCAAAATATTGCAAAAAGTGTCCATTGGAAAATGGCTAGTAATTATAATATGTGATGTGAAAGATGATACAAGTAGTCTATATAGAGTTCCATATTATCTATGTTGTATATTTTAAGCATTTATTAATATATTTTATATGGTTATTGAACACCAATGACGATGTTCCCCCAAGGGGGAGGGGTTTTTAACACCCCTCACCTGCCCAAATTAAATGTCCTTACCCTAAGCTAAGTAGAAGGGAATAACTAATAAATGAAAAGGTGAAAAATAAATTAAGAGGCGGTTAAAACATATAAAGCGAGATTCTATTCCTTCAAATATCATATCTTTCATGAATATATACCATTATGCTTTGATGTAAGAATTTCTAATACAGGTATATACCTAGCTATGTTTATTGGCTCAACCTAAAACTAGAAATGATCATGAACACTATGAATATGATATATGTTCACCCTAATTACATTCCTATATATGCCTTTAATGACCCTCGATGGAAATAATCCCTTTACAACCTGAACCCATGACCATGACCCAACAACTTTCAACGATTATTTTTGCAGAAGGTCATGTATAGACAAAATATGAATATTAGCATATAGTCGAACATATTTTTTTCAAATTAGAATTTGTTAATTCTAGAACATGCCATGGGAAGATGGTAGATTAGAGTAAAGGAAAGGAAAAGGGGGAAAATGAGAGGAAACTAATTGGCTTGCCAAAAATGATTAGTAGTAACAGGGCCATGAGGGACAGGGGGACACCTCTGGTTGGTCAAGAGGGGTTTGGCCCTAACTAACTAGAGGTAGTGTGTGAATAATAGAAAAGAGGGGGGAACCAAAAATTGAGTGGGTTAAGAATTTGAAGTACAAAAATAAGGGTGTTCTATAGTGGACGAAAGAAAATGCATGAATTTTGAGACTGTGTGTTCTGCGCCACAAAGATAGCAAGGTAACTTTCTTATTGTCAAGGGTCTCCACACTAGAGGTGAGAAATAAAGACACTGCTAAAATTTTTATTCAATTTATATTATGTTAAAAATATCTCTACACACATTTAATATCCAGACTTAAAGCACATTAAATGTACTTCTGGAACCAAATTGGCAGAGACACTAGCTTGTGAATTTAACTCTTGACTCTATCTTAATTCAAAATTATGATTTTAATTTTAGACCTTGTTTCACACTGTTTAGATACACCATGGTAAAGTTACTATGAGTTATTCACACCTTCTTTTGCTAGGTATGTTTTTGTGACGTTAGAGCTTGAATGACCGCACCTTGTAGAGGGAAAGCACCTTGTAGTCATCTCATTTGTATTAGTTATTCTCCAACCGGATTATAGTGATAACCCCTGAGTTAACCATCATATTACACACTAATACACAGTAAACATGAATCCCTCAAATAAATTCACTATTTGGGTATCTTGGAATTGAGATTACTAAGGATGGAGAATTTTTTATCTTTGGAGTCCCTCGTTGGTTGATGGGTGGAGGAAGTTTCCCACTGGAATCCCTGTAAAATTCTATAAATGAATACCTTTATGCAAGGTGGAGGTGAGATAGACTTCTAGAATACCTGGAACACGTGAGGGTGGAGATTTTGTCTATGGAATTCCTCATGGATGTTGGGTGGAGGAAGGTTACCTCTAGAGCCCCTAAACAAGCTTACAATTGAATATTCTTAAGCAAGAAGGGTGGAGGTGTGGAACAACTCCACACTCCCTAATGCGACTGAATATCCTTAAACAAGAAGGGTGGAGGTGTGGAACACCTCTATACTCCCTAGGTTATCTAGTGGACTGGCCATTGGAACATGATTAACATGCTAGGGTGTGATAGTGCATTCTTTGGTCTTTCAGAGAGCTTGAGGGTTAGAACAATCAGCCAGTGGTCAGACCCAACCTAAGGAGCAATGTTGGCTTCTGTTTCTAGAGAGGAAAGGAAGAGGTCATTTAAGAGGAGAAAGCGATCAAGCCTTGAGGCAATCTAATGATCTCCCCCTCTTATTTTGTTCCATGTATAATTACAATTTTTTGTGGGAGTGTCTATGAGGCCCAATTCATCTATCATGTCTTGAAAGGCAGAAGAATTCGAGTCCAATTTGCGGAGCCCCCCCCCCCCCTTTTTCCCCCAGATTGAGAATCATATTGAAGTCTCCCGCTATAAAATTATAAGGGTGGCTAACGGGCTGGAGGTGTTTCTTGAGACTGTTGACCCAAGCAATGCACTCGTGTGTAGAGTGGGGGCCATAAACATTGGTGATACAGAGCTTGTATTTGGTGTTAGTGATTTGGAGGACAATGGTGAGAGCATGCTTTGAAGCTAGGGATTCGATCAGATGGAATTTTGAATCTTTCCATAGCGTTTCTAAACCTCCAGTGGTGCTGGAGGCTGCAATGGTCAGATGGCTGT
Organism: Pinus albicaulis; assembly: GCA_034641835.2. Classification (NCBI taxonomy): domain Eukaryota; kingdom Viridiplantae; phylum Streptophyta; class Pinopsida; order Pinales; family Pinaceae; genus Pinus; species Pinus albicaulis. The sequence goes on from CM076582.1 coordinate 1,031,915,294, forward strand.
GAGGTTTCCTGAAGCAAGTTTTTTGTATGGATTCCATGTTCGAAAAACTTCTTTTGGTCTCTTGTAGAAGAAGAATGTCAGGATTTTCTGAAGTGATCTTGGATTTTAAGATCCCTTTTTTTGTTGGACTGTTTAGTCCTCTTATGTTCCATGATGTGCAACTCATAATAACGTATTAGGAGAGAGAGAGAGCACCCATACCTTTCCTTCGTTAATGAGTCGAATGCCAAGCTCTTGAAGGTGTTGGCTATTGGTCTTTCAACCTCTTTTTCAAATTGGCCCTTTGGAGATTTGGTGGTTGGCTTTGAGGTTTGCTTTGATCCCTCCTGCTGGATTCTTTCCTTTGGTTTGGAGTTCCCTATATTTGTGAAGACTTTGTTGTAGGATGTAGGCTTCCTCAATTCTTTGTATGTTCTCTTCTTGTATTCCTTCTATTCCTTTTGTGTTCCAGTCCTTTGTTATTTTTTGTAGGTCCATACCCATCAAGATATCCTCAATCGCCTTTTCCTCTAGCGTTGGTGTGTCTTGGGTGAAGTCCATGTCTGTATCATCTTGAGCCATTTGTTCTACCTGTGAAAGGGAGGTTGTGTTATCCATTTCCATGTCCATGGAATTTGGGGTTTTTTTCCTGCTCTGTAGTCTCTTCTTTGCTTTTTCTGTTTTGGACTATTTGCTCTGGAATCGTAGAGAGGATGTCATATTTGTTTTTTTGTGTGATCTTGAGGGTTTCTCTACCAATGTTGTTTCTTTTCCCTTGCCTGCCTCTGCTGCCAACTTTGATGAACCCTTGCTTATCTTTCCTGCTAGCCTAGTTTTCTTTTTTTTTTGGGAGGGGGGGGGGGGTTGATTTTGTGGAGAATCTCTAAAGAGATTTCCATGTTCATGACATTTCCTGCATCGGAAAGGTATATGTTCATAGTCCATTGTCTGGGTCCATATATCTTCTTTGAAGTTTAACTTGATGGCTTCTAGTAGGGATACAGATATGTCTATGTAAGCGCAGGTACGAGCATAGGAAATATAGTGACCACTTTTTGTACCCTCAGACATTTTTTATATATTCTCCTAATTCATCCTCGATGGCTTTGAGAACCAATGACGCCCAGTAGTCCGTGGGAAGAGAGTACAGACGTATGAAAACTGGAACTCGCGTGAAGTATTCTTTTTCTGGAGTGAATTTTTCCTTCTAGTATCTCATGTAGAGTCCCGCAGAGTTAAAAATGTATGCCCCGCCCTCAAATATCCTATCCTAGTCTTCCAGTAGCGCGAAGACAATGGTAAAGAAGCCTTTGGATCCAGGTTGTAGTTCGATTCCTCCTCTAGGGTTCCATTTATCTTGTATCTAGCCCTTGAGAGCCTTCTCAGAAGGCCAGATGCCCATGAACTTGCAGATTATAGCATGTTATTGCATATATTCTCTGTAGACTTCGATGTTAGGCTCCTGAATGATTATTTCAGGGATCTTGGCTGCTTTGGGGTTGCAAGCATTCGACTTCTTGTCTTTTTCTTGAGCCTATACTGTTACCTCTGAATCATTCCCTTCTGTAGTCGTGGTTTGTTGTTTCACTTGCACCGAGTCAAGATCTGCCGCTTTGGGGCCTGGCTTAGTGTTGTGCGGATAAGAAATAGGGTCATCTTTGTCAGGTTCCTTCTGAGAGGAGATGGGGCGAAGCTCCTGATCAGAGTGGGGGGAGGCAGATGAGTTGGTTAAACACCTGGAGAAAGAGATTCCCAGCGGTTGAGAGGTCCCAGCGACTTGATCTCGAAAGGATGAAGCCTTCGGGCCTCCATCCCGTTCCATGATTGGAGTTGTCGAAGAGAAGCATTGTACTACTATGGCAGGTCTGCAAGGGCAGAGTTTGTAGCAGCCAGAGGCAGGGGTCGCAGGGGCAGAAGGATTAGGCCATGCACGAGGGTTTCCTGTAAACGAAGAGCTCCCCATCTACTCCATTTTTTTTTTTTTTTAACGAGTGTTAAGTCTTTTACAATATATTCATTGTTTGACTCTTTGAAGTACGACATAATTTTTTATATGGTTTTTTATAGTTTTATTTATGTTTTGGGAAAATTTTAGTTATTTATGTCCTATAGGTCCAACATCAACCCTAGAGGCTACCACTATAACACCTGGAGTATATCCAACAACCTTTAAGCTAGATATACTAGGAATTTATGACTTAGCAAGAGTGGAGACTCCACTAAGGTGTAGGGTGGGGTAGCCTACTCCTTCAACCTTATCACAACATGCCAAAGAGTTCCTCCTATGAATTTTAAACTATATAGAAGGGATAACGTAGCATTGCATATTTATTTATTTTTATAATAATAAATAATAATCTAATTTTAAAGTCAGCATTAAACCAAATACCGAATTAATATATAAAACCATTGTTTATAAAACATAAAAAAAAAACCATATATATATATATATATATATATATATATATTAGCAAAACTACATCTTCAACATGTTTAATATATCATCCTAAATAAAAAATTTAACCAATATTTTCACATTAATATAAAATTATTAAAAATTTATCACTTGTATATAAATCAAGTGATTAAAATAAAAGTTATTATACTTCTCAACTAATTTAACATTTCCAAAAAAATATAATAGCTTATACTTCTTTATACATCTTTTATAAAAAATAGTCAACTAAATTTATCTTAAGTGGGTTTTTTCTAACTCTCCTACTTTCTTAAAATTGTCATTCAGTGTCACCCTCGGCTACTTTATTCTCCTCCTTATTATTCAGTTTCATCCTGAGCGATTTATTTTTCTCCTTGAAGATTGTCATTCATGAGAATCCTTGTAATATAAATAAATTCTCAAGTTTTTTAGTTTATTTTCTCATCTAACCTATTTAAAATTGGATAGAAATTTATTGAAATGACAAATTTAAAAAATGAAAATGTTCCAAATTTTTTAACGATACTAAATTTGTATGTAAAATAAAAAAAAAAAAAACAAAAACCACTAAATTGATATGTACAATTAAAAAAACCAGTTTTAACATTAAGAAATGTTGCATAAGTCCCAATTTATTTGGGTAAATTTGGAAGCACAAGTGTGGGAGTTGGAATTTTTCTTGTTCGGATTGCCCGCCGATCTTATCTACAGTCCTCGGCGAAATGGTCCGAATTTTCTGGTTAGAATTGACTCCAGCTACGTTACCTACACATTTTATCCGAAGCTTTTATCGTGACTGGAAAACAAAGTCCAACTAAACTTGGCTCAATCCTTGCCATGAGAAGCCATTGTAAGTTGCATATTGTTTGGCTTATAGTCAATGATATTCTAAGGTGGTAAGGCGCCAACGTGGTGGCGGCCATCCAATTTTTATCTACTGTAATGGACAAAAAGAGAAAATGAATTTAAGATATTTTATTTAATAGAAAAACTATTATATATTATTATGATGATATGATTGTAAAAAAACACTCTTGGATTGATGATATGATTGTAAAAAAAAACTCTTGGATTGCAGATATTTGTTTATTTATTTATTTCATAATTATAATATAAATAATTAACTTTTCTTATACCAATTGGATAAAAAGAATCTAAGATCCACATAAAATCACTTGGATATCTAGAGTAGTGCAAGGTTGGTCGATAAAAATGCAAGCTCCAATGCTAATAATAGCATAGCATTTTTTAGGTCAGTAATGGCCATAAAAGTAGAAATGATAAAGTGGAAAGATAAGATGTTGCTTATGTGGATAGTATTGTAGATTTAAATATATACTCGTGTTTGTTTTCATAACAACTTTGTTTTTCAATTTGGGACCAGCTGGGGTAGTGCTTTGTCATAATTAACTTGTCAAATCAATATCTATGTGATTTTGTACGTTATCCTTTATAATCAACTATCATTTTGATTATAGATTTCATACAAATGTTTAATAACTAAAATCAACCATCATTGTGATTATAAATTTTATGTAAATGTTTATTATAGGTTTTACTCAAATCTTTAATGGTTGACTTTGTTCTCTATTTATTAAACATTTTAATAATATTTATGTTATTTAAGTAAACATTTTTATTCCAAATTTATTTTATATTTATGGGATCTTATAACAAATATATTTTATTTTCGTGTAGTCTGAAAAATCTTTAAAATAACTCAGGAATTTTCGTAAGATTATGAAAACTTTTGGTAGAAACTTTAGGTCCACTCGAAGGGACCACACCTCTCAGCCAAATTAATCCAAATTTTACCCTCCTTTTATTTATTTCTATGAAAAATCAAGATAGGTCCACTCGAAGGGACCACACCTCTCAGCCAAATTAATCCAAATTTTACCCTAATTTTACCCTGATGGCATCGAGGAGAACTGAACTCATGACCTTCCAATGAAAATGTGCTATAGCAACGTTACCTCGACCAATTAAGCTAACCATCGAGGCCTTTTTTTGCAGAAAATCGTGGGCCTTTTTTTGCAGAAAATCGTGGTAGGTCCACCTGAAGGAGCCACAACACCCGGCCAAATTGATCAGAGCCTAACCCTAAGAGAATCAAGGAGAATTGAACCCATAACCTCCTAATGGCAAGGTGGTTTAGAAACAGAAACTCAACCAATTGAACTAACCCTTGGGGCTTTTAGAACCAATATACTTATTAACTAGCACAACTACATTAATAAATGTGGTTGATATATGCTCATACACGTATATCAATCACAAACACAACCGCATTAGTAGATGTGGTTGATGTAGGTTTTAACCCTGTACATAAATTATCTACAAACGAATTCTTAAAAATAGAAAATAGAAAATAGCGAGAGCATAAAACTTAAAACAAATATACACACAGATTTTACCCTGGATCCCAAACCGGGACTACCAGCTTGATTTTTCATTATATTCATTTTCGTATTACAAAACATATAGATGGATCCCGAAAAATTCATAAACCCCAATCCATTAACCTTGGATTAGAACATAATCATAGTTCCCTTGACCAGATCTACAAAATACCAAGAGAAGAAAACCATCATGCCCAAAACCATGCACAAAACCATAGGCTGGTCCTCCCACCTAATATAGTGTCCAAAAAAAATTTGTCGAGGCATTGCCCCAGAACCCATGCAGGGGGGATACCACCCCTCTGCAAACCCCCCAGCATCGGGGGCTGCCATCCACCATTTGACCCCTTTCTGCACTCGCCACAAGAAAAGGGGGCCTTCTACCCCCTTCTTTGTGCCTTATTCTAACCGTGGAGAGAATATACCACACACCCAACATTATCCTACTTGTTGTTTTATTTCTACAGGGGGCCAAAGGAGATCTTAGTCATTGGTCCAACCCTGGAACACCCATTTTTTATCTACACCAAAAGAAATTTCGAGTGCTCACAAACTTCGTTAATGCATCTGCAACATTCTTCAAAGTGTCCACCTTTACGAGCAACACCTTTTTATCCTCAACCATATCTCTCACAAAGCGATATTGAACATCAATATGCTTTTTCTTTGAATGATAAGAAGGGTTCTTAGCCAAGAAAATTACACTTTGAATATCAAACTCTATCCTTATAGCTCGTTTCACCAACCCTATGCTTCAACACAATATCTACAACCAAGCTTATTCCTTGCTTGCATGAGTGGCTACCATGAATTCCACCTCTGTAGTTGAAAGGGACACTACATATTGTATTTTACTCATCCAACTAAGTGCACCTCCAAATAGGCTAAACACATACCCACTTGTAGATATTCTTTGATTGAGATCTCCAACTCCTATATCAACAAACACATAGATGTCCAAAAATCTGTCCAATCCTAGTCTTCCTTTGTAGCACAGACCATACTCACTAGTTCTACACAAATATCTGAAAACCTGCTTCACTGTTGTCCAAAGCTCCTTCTGTGGTTTTGGCATAAACCCGCTAAATACTCCCACTGCATGTGAAATATCTGGTCTAGTACAGACCATTGCATACGTCAGGCTACCTGCTGCACTTGCATATGGAACATAGGACATATCCTCTTCTTCTTCTTGTGTCTTGGGACATTATTTAGCAGATAGCTTTACACCTACATGAATAGGAACCTTCACCGGTTTACTATCCTACATATTGAACCTTTGCAATATTGTCTCGACATACTTCCTCTAGTTTAACTAGAGCTTCCTCTTTGCCTGATCTCTCTTAATTTCCATGCCCAAAATATAGTTTGCAGCACCAAGAACCTTCATGTCGAATTTAGAGAACAATTGGGTCTTCAAATCCTAGATAATTTCTTTGTCATTTCTAACGAGCAACATATCTTCCACATACATGACCAAATAAATAACACAATCACCAATTAATTTAAAATACACACGATGGTCGTCTATTATTCTAGTGAAGCCAAGTCCCCATATATAAGTGTCAAATTTCTGATACCACATCCTTGGTGACTGTTTTAACCCATACAACGACTTTTTTAACGTTAGATTAAAAAATATTAGATTAAATTTTTTATATAAAATCTAATCTATAAAATACATTAGATTTTTTTATTATAAAATACATTAGATTTTTTTATTTAGAAAATATTTTTATTTTTTTTAAAAGATCGGTGTTAATATAACATTGAGTATAAACAAAGTTATGCATCACCTTCATACTAAACTCTAAAATGCACCGGTTAACATAATATAAAAAAATTTACATAAATATAAACAATTTCCAACATAATTTTAAAAGTTTATAGATAAATTATTTAAATTTTAATACCTTTCCATTTGTATTTAATACATTATTATATTTTTCTAGATAAATTAATTCCTATATATTAATTATATTAATTAGACAATTTTCTTTTAGGTTTTACCATTTGTCAGCTCATTTTCCTTTCTTTTTACCTATTTATATCGTATCAGTCTTTTTAGGTTTTAGAACTTGTAAGTTCATTATTTTTTCTTTTTATGTATTTAAACCTCATCAAATTATTCTGAGCTCATCAGAGTATTCTTGATAATAGGGCATAATAGTTATTTTATAATATTTTATAATAATTTTAATTTATTTATTAATTTTTTTGTTTCGAATTTTATTTTTAATATTAAATTAATTAATAATTTAATATATAATAAAATGTTTGTTTTATAATTTTATTTATTTATTTTAATTTTTAAAATTGATTTTAATTCAGAAAAAAATATTTATTTAATAGACAAAATTATTATTATTATTATTATTTAATTATAATTAAATAAATTATATGGATTAAATTTTAGGTGTGGAAACATAATTAAGTTCTAGTGTTACATTGATTTTGTTTGTTAACTTTCGACTTTAGATTAAACATAAACTAGTCTTTTAAGTGGTATAACAACAAAACTATTATTTGAGATGTAAATTCCTTGTCTTATAGGTTCAAAACACAAGAAAATTTCACTTGCTGCATTCTAAATACAGGAGATATTGTTGTCCAGTTCATGGAGGTAGACAAGCTCCATTGAAGGGGTTTCTACATCAAGATGGGGAAGTGAAAATGAAGTAAAGCATAGTGAATTTGCACATGGAGAATGGAGTTGAGTGGTTTGCAAGCCACTTTGCTTCAACTCCTCAATTTGATCCTTGGCATAGTTGACTCCATCTTCATCTTTTTGGAGTTACAGACTCTGGCATATCAAAATATCCTCTGTAAAAGACCATTGTGATACCAACTGCATATACTTTAGTTGACGATGAGCCATGTTTTCCTAGAGGTGAGATATTTTAGAAGATGGGAAATATATAATTTTCCTCCTACCAACACGAGATAACGATGCCATCCTTCACTGTGATGCCTCAATTCTTCTTAGAATCTAGTTAATCCATGCTAGCCGATGAACTAGAGCCTACATCCTTGGTTAAGCTAAATTGAACCTAGAGTTATGAGTCCTGTCTCCACCAATTTATTAGTAAGGAGGGAGAACAGTTCATCCACAGAGCCAACTACGAGGAAACATCCTTTAAACTGATTACTAAACCGTGTCAGCTATTATCCTCCTTAAATTTCTCTAATTCACATTGTCCTTCACCATATTCAGCAACTGAGGGTGCAACGAGCATAGTTAAGTCATAATTATTATAATGAGAGGGAGCATCATGACAATCGTCTGCCTGATCCCAAGCACTAGCAAGTAACTAGTGTTGATGACTCCAGTTGTTGGCATAATCACGGGATTAGGGAGTGGAAATGGCTTCGCTTGATTCTCAATGTGACATTAACATTGTGTGTGGTGATATTGAAAGAGCATCGGTTGTATGGTTGTGTTGTTCTTAGAATATGAATATGGAAGGCTTGGATTCTATGGTTGTTTTGGCTTGGAACTCCACAATGGAACCAAATTTCTATGGGATACTTTTGAATATCGTATTGATTCTAAAGTTAGGAGGGAGGGTTTCATTATATAGTTTTTTTTTTAAATGAGTGTTAAGTCTTTTACAATATATTCATTGTTTGACTCTTTGAAGCATGACATAATTTTTTATATGGTTTTTTTATATTTTTATCTATGTTGTGGGAAAATATTAGTTCTTTATGTCCTAGAGGCCCAACATCAATCCTAGAGGCTATCATTATAACATCAAGAGTATATCTAACAACTTTTAAGTTAGATATACTAGGAATTTATGACTTAGCAAGAGCAGAGACTCCATTGAGGTGAAGGGTAGGATAGCCTACTCCTTCAACCTGATCACAACATGCCAAAGAGTTCCTCCTATGGATTTTACACTATATAGAAGGGATAACATAGCATTGTATATTTATTTATTTTTATATTAATAAATGATAATCCAATTTTAAAGTCAACGTTAAGCTAAATACCAAATTAATGTCTGAAACTCCTTTGTTTATAAGACTTAAAAAAAAAACATATTAATCTTATATATACAGTAAATTTGGCAAAACGACATCTTCAACATATCTAATATATCATCTTAAATAGAGAATTAAACAAATAATTTCACATTTAATATAAAATTATTAATATTTTATCATTTAAATATAATTTAAGTAATTAAAATATTATACTTCTCACCTAATTTAAAATTTCGTTAAAAATATAATAACATATACATTATTATAAAAAATATTAACTAATTTATCTTAAGTGGGTTTTCTTTAACTCTCCTACTTTCTTAAAATTGTCATTCGGTGTCACCCTCGGCTAATTTATTCTCCTCCTCGTCATTCAGTTTCATCATCAGCTATTTTATTTTTCTCCTTAAAGATTGTCATTCATGAGAATCCTTGTGAATACCTTCTTAATTTTTTTAATTTTTTTTTCGTATCTAATCTGTTTAAAATTTGATAAAAATTTATTAAAATGACAAGCTTAAAAATGAAAGTGTTTCAAAATTGGTTAACAATCGTAAATTTGTAAATAAAAAAAAAAAAAAAAAACAAAAACCGCTACTAATATTACAATTTAAAAAAAATAAAAAGTTTAAACATTAGGAAATGTTGCATAAGTCCCAATTTATTTGGGTAAACTTGGAAGCACGAGTGTGGGAGTCGGAATTTTTCTTGTTCGGATTGCCCGCCGATCTTATCTACAGTCCTCGGCGAAATGGTCCGAATTTTCTGGTTAGAATTGACTCCAGCTACGTTACCTACACATTTTATCCGAAGGCTTTATCGTGACTGGAAAACAAAGTCCAACTAAACTTGGTTCAATCCTTGCCATGTGAAGCCATTGTAAGTTGCATAATTTTTGGCTTATAGTCAATGATATTCTAAGGTGGTAAGGCACCAACGTGGTGGCGGCCATCCAATTTTTATCTACCGTAATGGACAAAAAGAGAAAATGAATTTAAGGTATTTTATTTAATAGAAAAACTATTATATATGATTATGATGATATGAATGTTAAAAAAAACTCTTGGATTGCAGATATTTGTTTATTTATTTCATGATTATAATATAAATAATTAACTTTTCTTATACCAATTGGATAAAAAGAATCTACGATCCACATAAAAACACTACCATCCACATAAAAGATATGTTGATAAAAATGCAAGCTCCAATGCTAATAATAGCATAGCATTTTTTAGGTCAGTAATGGCCATAAAAGTAGAAATGATAAAGTGGAAAGATAGGATGTTGCTTATGTGGATGGTATTGTAGATTAAAATATATACTCGTGTTTGTTTTTCAATTGGGACCAGTTGGGGTAGTGCTTTGTCATAAATAACTTGTCAAGCCAGTATCTATGTGATTTTGTACGTTATCCTTTATAATCAACTATCATTTTGGTTATAGATTTCATCTAAATGTTTAATAACTAAAATCAACCATCATTGTGATTATAAATGTTATCTAAATGTTTATTATAGAATTTACTCAAATCTTTAATGGTTGACTTTATTTTCTATTTATTAAATATTTTAATAATACTTATGCCATTTAAGTAAACATTTTTATTTTAAACTTATTTTATATTTATGGGATTTTATAACCAATATATTTAATTTTTGTGTACTCTAAAAAATTCACAAAATAATTTAGGAATTCTTGTAAGATTATAAAAAATTTCAGCAAAAATTTTGTAAAATCTGGATTACAGCTATCAAACTTCAGGATTTCCACCACGTAAAAAGGATTCAAACACTCCAACTACCTAACTTTTTGAATCTTTTTTTTTATCGGATTATGGAAAAAAACTGTCGTCCGAGCTATTTTGTTGTCTGTAGAGAACTCCTTTTATTTTTTTCTATGGAAAATCAAGATAGATCCACTCGAAGGGACCACACCTCTTGGCCAAATTAATCCAAATCTTACCCTGATGACATCGAGGAGAACTGAACTCATGAACTTCCAATGAAAATGTGCTTTAGCAATGATACCTCGACCAATTAAGCTAACCCTCGAGGCCTTTTTCTGCGGAAAATCGTTGTAGGTCCACACGAAGGGACCACATCACCCAGCCAAATTGATCAGAGCCTAACCCTAAGGGAATCAAGGAGAATTGAATCCATAACCTCCCAATGGCAAGGTGGTTTAGAAACAGGAACTCAACCAATTGAACTGACCCTTGGGGCTTTTAGAACCAATATACTTATTAACTAGCACAACTACATTAATAAATGTGGTTGATATATGCTCGTACATGTATATCAATCACAAACACAACCAAATTAGTAAATGTGGTTGATGTAGGTTTTAACCCTGTATATAAATTATCTGCAAATGAATTCTTAAAAATAGAAAATATAAAATAGTGAGAGCATAAAACACAAAACAAATATACACACATATTTTCCCCTGGATCCCAAACTAGGACTACCAGCTTGATTTTTAATTATATTCATTTTCGTGTTACAAAACATATAGATGCATCCCAAAACATTCATAAACCCCAACCCATTAACCCTAGATTAGAACATAATCGTATTTCCCTTGACCAGATCTACAAAATACCAAGAGAAGAAAACCATCATGCCCAAAACCATGTGCAAACCCATGCATAAAACCACAGGTGGGTCCTCCCACCTAATATAGTGTCCAAATTTTTTTTTTGGGTGTTGCCCCGGAACCCGTGCAGGGGGGCTACCACCTCCCTGAAAACCCTCCAACATGGGGGGCTGCCATCCTCCTTATGATCCCTTTCTGCACTCGCCACAAGAAAAGGGGGCCTTCTACCCCCCGCTTTGCGCCTTATTCTAACCATGGAAAGAATAGAACACACACCCAACATTCTCCCACTTGTTGTTTTATTTCCACAGGGTGCCAAAGGAGAGCTTAGTCATTGGTCCAACCCTGTAACACCCATTTTTTATCTACACCAAGAGAAATTTTGAGTGCTCACAGACTTCGTTAATGCATTTGCAACATTATTCAAAGTGTCCAACTTTACCAGTAACACCTTTTTATCCTCAACCGTATCTCTCACAAAGTGATATTGAACATCAATGTGCTTTGTCTTTGAGTAATAAGAAGGGTTCTTAGCCAAGAAAATTACACTTTGACTATCAAACTATATCCTTATAGCTCGTTTCACCAACCCTATGCTTGAACACAATATCTACAACCAAGCTTATTCCTTGCTTGCATGAGTGGCTGCCATGTATTCCGTCTCTATAGTTGAAAGAGCCATTACATACTGTATTTTACTCATCCAACTGACCGCACCTCCAAATAGCCTAAACACATACCCACTTGTAGATATTCTTTGATCCAGATCTCCAACCCAATCTACATCAACAAACACACAGATGTCCAAAAATATTTCCAATCCTAGTTTTCCTTGGTAGCACAGACCATACTCACTAGTTCCACACAAATATCTGAAAACCCGCTTCACTATTGTCCAATGCTCCTTCCGTGGTTTTGGCATAAACCCACTAAATACTCCCACTGCATGTGCAATGTTTATTCTAGTACATACCATTGCATACATCAGGCTACCCACTGCACTTGCATATGGAACACGGGACATATTCTCCTCTTCTTCTTGTGCCTTGGGACACTATTTAGCAGATAGCTTTACACCTACATGAATAGGAACCTTCACCGGTTTACTATCCTACATATTGAACCTTTGCAATATTGTTTCGACATACTTCCTCTAGTTTAACCAGAGCTTCCTCTTTGCCCGATCTCTCTTAATTTCCATGCCTAAAATATAGTTTGTAGCAGCAAGAACCTTCATGTCGAATTTGGAGAACAATTGGGTCTTCAAATCTTGGATGATTTCTTTGTCATTTCTAAGGAGGAACATATCTTCCACATACAAGACCAAATAAATAACATAGTCACCAATTAATTTAAAATACACACGATGGTCATCTTTTATTCTAGTGAAGCCAATTCCCCATATACAGGTATCAAATTTCTGATACCATATCCTTGGTGACTATTTTAACCCATACAAATACTTCTTTAACATGCATACTAGTTTTTCTTACCCTCCACTGCAAATCCTTCAGGTGGCTTCATATATATCTCCTCATCTAGATCCACGTAAGGTAATGTTGTCTTAACATTCATCTATTCTACCTCAAAATCAAATGCAACAACAACAAATAGAAGTAATTTAATAGAAGTAACCTTGGCAACAGGAAAAAAAATCACCAAAATAAATTCCCAACACTTGGGAAGAACATTTTTCTACCAACCAAGCTTTGTATTTCTCCACCTTACCTTTTTCATTCTTTTTCTTCTTAAAGACCAATTTTCTCCTAATGGGCTCCCTTACAGCCGACAACTTCACCAGATCCCATGCCTCATTTTTTTGCAAGGATGCCATTTCATAAACCATGGCCTCCTTCCAAAGTGAGGGAAAATTTTAAGGATGGACAATTATCTTGAAGTTTAAAAATTTGGCGAATCTCACTAGTCCCTTATATGTAAACTATAAAATGTTTATTGATGTATTTGCAAAATTATTCAAATTTAGAATGATATTATATATATACTCTCTATATAATGTTGGCGATTTTTATCGTAAAATAATTTTATATTGTAAAATTTGGCCGAATCATATTTATAAAAAAATGGAAATTGGCGAACATTTTTTTTGGAAAAATCATGGAAAATTATCCCACTTGCGAATATTAGCCCCTAAAATTTTCCATGTCCAAAGTTTTCCTTCCTCTGAATCCACTTCCTCCTGATAGTTCTGGGATCATAATCATTGACAGTTAAAGAAAAATTTTAACAGAAATCAAATGGACTAAACCTTTCTGGTTGCCTTCTTTCTCGAACTCATCTTCTCATAGCTAGAGTTTGTGGCTCCTCCTCTTCTGAATATTCTTTGGTTGTAGAGTCAGATTCTTCCTCCTTTAGCTCAAACTATATCTTCTTAGGTTCCTTTGGTAGGACTTCATGTTTAACAACATATTTCACCTCTCTAAACACCACATCTCGGTTGTACACAACCTTCCTTGTTTCTGGGTTCCAAAGCTTGTAACCTTTTAAATCATCATTATACCTAATAAAGATGCACCTTTCATATTTATTATATAAGTTGGTCGTTTTCACCTTTGGAACATGTACATATGCATCAAAACCAAATACCCAGAGATGTGAAAGAGAGGGTTACTTACTAGTCCATACCTCATGTGGAGTGTTATCCTCCAATTTTGATGAAGGTGATATGTTTCCAGGTATCATGCAGTCTCCACTGCCTCTGCCGAGAATTCCTATCCTAACTTGGTACCACTGAGCATGCATCTTACCTTTTCCATCAACGTTCTGTTCATTATTTATGAAACTTCATTTTTCTTATGTGTGTATGGAGTAGTCTTCTGCCATGCTATACCACACTTCATACAGAACTCTTCAAATTCCTTCTTGCAGAACTCTCCACCATTATATGTCCTTAGCACCTTTATCTTCTTTTTTGTCTAGTTTTCCACCAGAGCCTTAAATTCTTTAAATATGTCAAAGACTTCAGATTTATTCCTCAAGAAATATATCCATGTATTCCTTGAGAAGTCATCTATGAATGAAACATAGTACACATAATTACCCAATGATGGAACCGACACTTGTCCAAACACATCACTGTGCACAAGCTTTAATACCTTATTCACCCTCTTATCAGCAGAAATAAAACTCACTCGATTCTGCTTCTGATATACCTTCTACCATACCATTACCATGAATTATCTAAAGGCCTTTCTCTCCAATATGTCCAAGCCTTTGATTCCATAGCATGATCTTCTCTTCAGAGACCGCTAAGCTTTCTACCCCACTTTCAGGAACCACATAACTGTTGCACCCATCAATAACAGTGCTAACTAGAATCTTGTACAAAGTTCCAATCCATACTCCCCTCATTAATACCAGTGCTCCTCAAACCATCTTGCAGATATCTTTCTTGAATTTTTTTTTTTACACCTGCATCATCCATATTACTTACATAAATCAGATTTCTGACCAATGAAGGAATATACAGAACACTAGGAAGTGTTATAATCCTTCCACCTTGCAGCTTCATCTTGAATTTTCCACATCTGATGATTATGGCCTTCGTATCATCCCCTAAGAATACATAACCTCCATCATACTTATCATGCTCGCAGAACCACTCCTTATGGGGATTGAAGTGAAAGGATGCCCCTGAGTCAATCAACCATGCCTCATGATCTACATGTTTCTTTGAAGAAGACGCCAAATACACATCCCCACCTTCATTTAAGGTGGTTTTTTTCTCTTCAGAAGGAGCATAATTAGATCCATTTCATTTCTTAGGAGCTTTATATCTGCAGTCCTTTTTGAAGTGCCCTTCCTTTCCACATTTCTAGCACACCTTTACAGGCTTTCCTGGAGATTTAGATCTCCCTCTAGATTTAGACCTCCCACTCAAATTTTTTTTTTTTTTTTAATGTTTTGGTACCTTCCTTGTACATATAAGGCATATCAATTATGGCCCTCCATATTATTCCGTCTCATTTCTTCCGACAACAAGGGTGAGAAAATTTCATGAAAACTCAAGGTAGTTGTATTGCTACCTATTGCAATAACCAGACTATCCCATGAATCTGGTAGAGAACACAAAAAACTGATGCACTTATTTTCATCTAATATTTTAATATCAATAGATGAAACCTGACTTACCACAGTATTGAAGGCATTCAGATGATCTGTCACCGAGTCTCCATCCTTCATTCTCATATTAAACAACTTTTCTCACAGAAAAAATTTATTCACCAGAGACTTAGATTGGTACAAAGTCCCTAACTTGACCCACAAAGTCTTTTATGTAGCTTCCTCAGATAAAATCAACAATATTGAATCTTAGATACACAATTGTATTGTGCTCTTTGCCTTCAGATCCAACTTCACCCAATCTTCATCTGACATTGCCGTTGGTTTAGTACTCGGATATACCGCGATCAACTGATATTTATCCATAAGAAAATCCTCCATATTGAGCTTCCAGAACTCAAAACTATGACCATTAAATTTTCGATCTTTATCTTTCCACTTCTCGCCATTTTCTTTCACCTCAAGAATCTATCTTGCAGATATCCCACTAAACAGAGTCTACCACAGACCCCAATAAAAAAACTCCTCAGCAACAAAGGTGTCCCCTTGAAGCCAAAACAACTCTGATACAAAATGTAGGTTTTAACCTTGTACATAAATTATCTGCAAATAAATTCTTAAAAATAAAAAATAAACAATAGTGAGAGCATAAAACATAAAATAGATATACACAAATATTTTCCCCTGGATCCCAAACCGGGACTACTAGCTTGATGTTTCATAATATTCCTTTTAGTTTTACAACACATATATATACATGCTGAAGCATTCATAAACCCCAATCCATTAACCCTGGATTAGAACATAATCGTAGTTCCCTTGACTAGATCTACAAAATACCAAGAGTAGAAAACCATCATACCCAAAGCCATGCACAAAATCATAGGTGGGTCTGCCCACCAAATATATGGTCCAAAAACAATTTCCCGTGGTGTTGTCCCCCTTTTCACCACCCTTCTCTTCTCGACGAAAGCGAAGGGGACCTTATTCCCCCTTCACACACCCCGCTTCGTGCCTGATTCTATTCATGGAAAGAATATAACACACACCCCAGAGTTGAAAATACACCGACACACGTTAATGGTATATATTTAATATTTATTTTAATATTGATATTAATAAATTTATAGAAATACAAAAATATTATAAAATATTTATGATATTATCAAATAATAATTAATAATATTATTATTATTAATTAATAAGACCATAATAATAATAATAATAATACTAGTTTATTATTTATTATTAACTTAATAATATTAATTATTTAATTGTTATTATTAATAATTAATTTATAATAATAATAATAATAATAATAAACACAAAAGAAGATTAATATTATCAACTTAAGAGATCAATATTATAAACCCTAGGGATTAAAAACACAATGGATTAATAATCCCATGGCATTAATATTATAAACCTTAGAGATTAGAAACCAAAGGGATTAATATTAGAAACCCAAGGAATTAATATTAGAAACATATGGAGAATTGGAAGAGTGTGATAAATCAACATTTATTAATATTATTAATAATCCCATGAGATTAATATTATAAACCTAATAGGTTAATAAACTCACTCAATTATAAATATTATAAACCTAAGAGATTAATAAATTGAAGGGATTAACATTATAAACCCAACGGATTTATACACACAATGATTATAAACCCTAGCGATTATATTATTCATAAAGAGATCAATAATATAAACCTAATGTACTGATACTATAAACTGAAGGGATTATTCATATTTAAAATCAAATGGATTAAAAATCCAAGGGATTAATATTAAAATCCAAAGAGATTAATAAACCCAAGGGATTAATATTTAAAATCCAAGAGAGTAATAAACCCAAGGAATTATTAATATTATAAAACCAAGCGTTTAATATTATAAACCCTGAGGATTATTTATACAAGTGATCCATAAACCCCAACAGATTAATATTATAAACCCTAGGGATTAAAAATCCTAAGTATTAATATTATAAACCCTAGGAATTATAAAATCGAGGGACTAATATTATAAAGCCAGGGAATTAATAAACATAAGGGATTAATAAACCTTATTTTTGTAATGATGAGAGACGACGTTGAATAAATTGTAATGTATTGTAACATTATGACAGTGAGTATCAAATTAAATGTCATCTTGCGACAATGTTTGTCACGATACGACGTTGGATTTATTTTTCTATCATTCAAATCTCAAAATACAAATCCCTATTGTAGTGTCACAATGCGACATTGAAAAAATTGCAATGTAATGTAAGGTTTGAACAATGATTGTCATATTACTTGTCACATTGCAAAAATATTTGTAACTATGTGACATTGGATATATTTTTGCATCATTCAAATGTCACATTCAATATTATAAATCCAAGCAATTAATATTATAAACCTAGGGATTATTAACACAAGCAATCCATAAACCAATAGGGTTAATAAATCTAAGGGATTAATTTTATAAACCCTACGAATTAAAAAGCCAAGGGATTAATAAACCATAATTTTGTAATATTGAGAGGAAACATTGAATAAAATACATTGTAATGTATCATTGCAATAATCAGTATTAGATTAATTGTCATCTTACAACAAAATCTTGTCACAATGTGACATTGGATTGATTTTTGTACCATGCAAATATCACAACAGAGCCATAATGTAGTGTCGTAATGTGAAATTTTAAAAATTGCAATGTAATGTAAGGTTCTAACAATGATTTTCATATTGTGATAATGTTAGTGACAACACGACATTGGATAGATTTTTGCACCATTCAATCGTCACAATGTTAAACCTTAATGTAATTAGAAATTCAAGGTATTAATATTATAAACACTAGGGAATAAAAACCCAAGGGGTTAATAAACTCTAATTTTGTAACCTTGATAGGCAACATTGAATAAATTATAATGTAATGTAACATTGAAACAATGACTATTAGATTAATTGTCATCTTGCGAGAATGTTTGTCACAATGCGACATTGGATTGATTTTTGTACCATGGTATTAAAACTTAGGGATTATTTAATAATAATTTTGATCAATTATTTAATAATAGTCAATAGTAATAATAATAATAATAATAATAATAATAATAATAATAACAATAACAATAATATTAATAAATATTATTAAATCTATACCATTAACGTCTATTGACATATTTCAAGTGTGGTTGTTTGATAAAAATAACAACCCTAATAAAAATAATTAATTAATTAATTAATAGAAATAAAAAATAATATTAATATTCAATATTATTCAATAATAATAATAATAATAATAATAATAAACCCAATGGATTAATAAACTGAAGGGATCAATATTATAAATCTATGGATTAAAAACACATGGGATTAATATTTTAAACCAAATGGATTAATAAACCTATTGGATTATCAATATTATAAGCCCAAGGGATTAATCAACTGAAGGAATTAATAAATCAGAGGGATTAACATTATAAACTCTTGAGATTAATATTACAAACCCAAGGGATTTATAAACCCAAGGCATTATAAACCCTAGCGATTATATTATTCATAAAGGGATAATAATATAAACCAAATAGATCGATACTCTAAACACAAGGGATTAATAAACCATGCATTATTCCCATTAAAAACCAAGCATATTAAAAATAAAAGGGATTAATATTAAAAACCCATGAGATTAATAATCCAAAGAGATTAATATTAAAAACCAAAGAGATGAATAAACTCAAGGAATTGTTAATATTATAAACCCAAGTGATTAATATTATAAACCCCGAAGATTATTAACACAAGCGATCAATAAATTCAAGGCATTAATAAATATAATGGATTAATATTATAAATATTAGGGATTAATATTAGAAAGAGTAGGTATTACAAACTTGAAGGACTCATATTATAAAGCTAAGGAATTAATAAACCCAAGGGATTAATAAATCCTAATTTTGTAATGTTGAGAGGCGACATTGAATAAATTGCAATGTAGTGTAACATTGCAACAACGAGTATCGTATCAAATTAATTATCAACTTATGACAATGTTTGTCACAATATGATGTTGGGTTAATTTTTGTACCATTCAAATGTCAAAATACAAAGCCCTATTGTAGTGTCAAAATGTGACGTTGAAAACATTACAATGTAATCTAAGGTTCCAACAATGATTTCCATATTTCTTATCACATTGCGACAATGTTTATGACTATGTGACATTGGATAGATTTCTGCAACATTCAAATGCCACATTCAATATTATAAACCCAAGTAATTAATATTATAAACCTTACAGATTATTAACACAAGCGATCCATAAACCCAAGTGGTTAATAAACCCAAGGGAATAATTTTATAAACCCCAGGGATTAAGAACACAAGGGATTAATATTTTAAAGATAAAGGTTTTACAAACCCAAGGGAATAATATTATAAACCGAAGGGATTAATGAACCGAACGAATTATTAATATTATAAACCCAAGGTTTTAAAAAAAAAGGATTAATATTATAAACCCAAAGGATTAATATTATAAACATGAGGTAATGATATTATAAACCCAATGAATTAATAAACACAAGGGATAAATAAACCAGATTTTTTAATGATGAGAGATGACATTGAATAAATTACAATGTAGTGTAACATTGTGACAATGAGTAACAGATTAATGGTCATCTTGCGACAATGTTTGTCACGATATGACATTGAATTGATTTTTGTACCATTCAAACATCACAATACAAATCCCTATTGTAGTGTTGTAATGCAACATTGAAAAAATTGCAATGTAATTTAAGCTTCCAACAATGATTGTCATATTACTTGTCACATTGGGACAATGTTTGTGACTATGTGACATTGGACAGACTTCTACAACATTCAAATGTCGCATTCAAAATTTAAACCAAAGAATTTAATATTATAAACTCTAGAGATTATTAACACAAGCAATCCATAAACCAAAGTAGTTAATAAATCTAAGGATTAATACTATAAACACTAGGGATTAACAACCCAAGGGATTAATATTAAAAACCAAAGGGTTTAATGAACCCAACAAATTATTAATATTGTAAACCCAAGGGATTAATACTATAAACCTCGGGGATTATAAACCTGAGTGACTAATATTATAAACCCAAATAATTAATAAACTCAAGGGATTAATAAACCCTAATTTTGTAATGCTGGGAGGCGACATTGAATAAATTGCAATTTACTATAACATTGCGACAATGAGTATTAGAATTATCGTCGTCTTGTGAAAATTATTATCACAATACAATAGTGGATTGATTTTTATACCATTCAAACGTCAAAATACAAAGTCCTATTGTAGTGTCTCAATGTGACATTGAAAAAATTGAAATGTAATGTAAGGTTCCAACAATAATTGTCATATTTCTCATCACATTCCCACAATGTTTGTGACTATGCGACATTGGATAGATTTCTACAGCTTTCAAATGTCACAACATTAAACCCTAACATTATTATAAACCCAATGGATTAATAATATAAACCCTAGGGATTATAAATCCAAGGGATTAATATTATAAACCGAAGGAATTAATAAACTCAAGGGATTAATAAACCCTAATTTCATAATAATGATAGGCGACATTGTATAAGTTACAACGTAATGTATCATTGTAACAATTAGTATTAGATTAATTGTCATATTGTGACAAAGCTTGTCATAATGTGACATTGAATTTATTTTTGTACCATGCAAACATCACAATATGAAGCCCTAATGTAGTGTGATAATGTGACGTTCACAAATTTTCAATGTAATTTAAGGTTCTGACAATGATTGTCATATTTCTTATCACATTGCAACAATTTTAGTGACAACACAACATTGGATATATTTATGCACTATTCAAACACCACAACATTAAACCCTAATGTTATTACAAACCTAAGGGATTGATATTATAAACCCTAGGGAATAAAACCTAAGGGATTAATATTATGAACCCTTAGGATTATAAACCCAAAGTATTAGTATTATAAATCCAAGGAATTAATAAACCCAATGGTTTAATAAACCATAATTTTATATTTTTGAGAGGAAACATTGAATAAACTTTAATGTAATGTAATATTGAAATAATGAGTATCAGATTAATTTTCATCTTGCAATAATGTTTGTAATAATGCAACATTGGATTGATTTGTGTACCATGAAATTTCCACAATACAAAGCCCTTTTGTAGTGTCATAATGTGAAGTTGAAAAATTGTAATGTAATGTAAGTTTCCAACAATTGTTTTTATATTACTTGTCAAATTGCAACAATGTTTGTCATAATGCAACATTGGATAGATTTCTTCACCATTCAAATGTCACAACATTGAACCCTAATGTTATTTTGAACCCAAGGGACTAATATTATAAACCCTAAGGATTAAAAACCCAAGGTATTAATATTATAAACCCAAGGGATTAATAAACCCTAATTTTATAATGTTGCGAGGTGACATTAAATAAACTAGGATGTCATGTAAGATTGTGACAATAAGTATCAAATTAATTGTGATCTTGGGACAATGTTAGTCACAATCAGGGAAAATTTGAGGGGCTAATATTCATAGGTGGGCTAATTTTATATGTTTTTTATAAAAAATAGATTCACCCATTTCCATTTTTCCTAAAAATGATTTTCCCAAATTTTATATCATAAAATTATTTTACCTTAAAAATATCAAAAGTTTTATAGAGACTATCTAAAATCCTTATAAATTTGAATATTCATACAAACATATTCTAAACATTTTATAGTACACATGTTAGGGACTAGTAAGATTCGCCAAGGTTTCTAAACATTAAGATAAATTTCCATCCTTAAAAGTTTCCCCGGTCACAATCCAACATTGGATTGATTTTTGTAACATGCAAACATCACAATATGAAGCCTTATTGTAGTGTCACAATGTGAAGTTGAAAAAATAACAATGTAATGTAAGGATACAACAATGGTTCTCATATTGTTTGTTACATTGTGACAATGTTTGTCGCAATGCAATACTTGATAGATTTTTGCACTATTCAAATGTCACAACATTAAACTCTAATATTTTTATAAACCCAAGGGATTAATATTATAAACCCTAGGGATTAAAATATTGAGGAGTTAATTTTATAAACCCAAGGGATTAATATTATAAAACCAAGGAATTAATAAACTTAAGGGATTAATAAACCTTAATGTTGAGAGGCAACATTGAATAAATTGCAATGTAATGTAACGTTGCGGAAATTAGTATCATATTAATTATCATCTTGCAACAATTTTTTTCACCATGTGACGTTGGATTGATTTTTATACCATAAAAACATCACAATATGAAACCCTATTATAGTCTTGCAATGTCACTTTTAAATATTTGCAATGTAATGTAAGGTTCCAACAATGACTATCATATTGCTTGTCATATTGCAACAATGTTTGTCACAATGCGACATTGCATATGTTTGTGCACCATTCAAACGTCACAACATCAAACCCTAATGCTATATCATATATTATAAATCCTAACAATATAAAACCAATATATAAACCCTAACATTAAACCCACTGTTATAACCATAATATTAAACCCAATATTACAAACCCTAATGTTTAAACCAACATTATAAATCCCAATATTCTAATGTGGCAATGCAACCCAAGGAATTTGATATTGGGTTTCATAAACCCAATATGAAACCCAATACTAAAACCCCTGATTTTAAACGCTAATTTTGTAATGTTGAGAGGGGAAATTGAATAAATTTTAATGTAATCTAACATTGTAACAATGAGTATCAAATTTTTTGTTATCTTGCGATAACGTTTGTCACAATTGTTCACCATGGTAGTCGTGTTGACTATTGTTTACTATGATTCCTGTGTTGACTATAGTTGACCATGTCAACAAAATTCAACCATATTAAACATGTATTAATGTATAAATATTATAAACCCTAAAATAGACAACCACATTTTCTTTTACTGCTTGTCACATTGCGACAATGTTTGTCATAATGTAACATTCGATAGATTTCTCCACCATTTAAATGACACATCAATAAACCCTAATGTTATCCTTATTAATCTCTCCCTTTTTGAAAACTCCTATTTGTTTAGAGATATCAAACATTAATTGTATAAAAAAAATTCTTTGAGTAAAAAATTCAAGATATTACTTTTACTCTTTACCTTAGCTCTAGGATATAAGTACTGAAATATTTATGTTCCAATTTCATGTTTTCCTATCATTATAAATTTTAATTTAGTATTATAATTTCAATTAATTTTGAATTTTATCTTCAATTCACTTATAATTATTATTTTTAATTAATTAAAAAACAATTTTCCACAATAAATTAATTACTTACTAAAAATATATATTTAAAAATTAATAAAATAAATTATTTATTATCTATAGTTCTCTTTCCTATTATGTAATCTAAAGAATTAAAATTTCAATTTAATGCTCCTAATTAAAAAAAAATATATCATTTATTTAAATAAATCTAACAATCAAAGTTTGCAATCAATTACAAATTTAAATAAATTTTCCAAGCATATAAATTAATTTGAATTGAAACAAAACTCCATAAAATTTGGATAATATTAAATATACTTTTTTCAACTTATGTATGCGGGATTGTGGATTTTTTATTTTATTTTATTTGTTACATTAGAAGAATATTTTTCATGGTATAAATCTTACCATGGTCGTGATTTTATTAGAAAATATATATATATATTTATATAAAAATTATATATATATATATATATATATATATATATATATATATATATAAACATTTTTATAAATGAAATTTGTTGACTAAATGATTAACTATACATTTTTTCAATCCTAATACAATTTGTTTTAAAAAAAGGAGCATTCTTATTTAAGTGGTCTGATATTACATGATTTGAATGTTTATTGAAATTCACTATATCTAAATAATATATAAATTATAAAAATATATATTTAATATTTATAATTAATTTAATTTTAATTAATAAAAAAAATCATTAATTTATATATATATATATATATATATATATATATATATATATATATAACAAATTTAAATTATATAAAATATTTTATATTATTTTATTGATAAATACAACATAATTTAAATTTTTTTATTTTTTATTTTTTATATTTTATATTATTTCATTTTTAAGAAAATTAATAAATACAACATATAATCAACTCCATCAAAACTAAAAATTGCATTACGGTTACTATAATGGTTTAAGAAAATAAAATTCTGAAAAGTAAAATTTAACTTATATATAACATAGATATATATTATTGAATTTCTAGAATATATTTATCAAAATCATTATATCATTTAAATCATATACAAATATTATTTATATGAAAATAAATTACTAAACATATATAACATATATGTTTAAATGGTTTATGGGGCATAATAGTTGTTAAGGTTTTGCAAATGGGGTAGCATTGTGGGGAAAAATCCACAGTTACCGGGTGCAAGCCCCAGAAGTGATGATTGACGCGATGTGATTCATTTCACTAGTTTCAATCCCACTTCTTCACCCTTGTGAGCATCACCCGATGCAATGAGTGCTAAGTGGACTATTCAAAAATCATGAGAAATTAGTCAGTGATGACTACCTCTCATGGAAATGGTCATAGATGAATGACTAAATTAACTCAGTTGAATCCCAAAAAATAATATCTTATATAACATATATTTTTCTCACAATTTAAAAAAAAAATAACAATTATACAAATATTTTACCATGTAATTTCATTTCAAATTGTATACTCCTCTCATCACATTTTGAAATTCAAATTATATAATTTTTCACATAATAGTATATTAAAGAAGTTATTTATAATTAATTGTTTAATTGTAAATTATTTATAAATATTTCTAAATAAAAAAATATAATCTTCTAAATAACTCACACATATATAGATATATATATAATTTCTAAAAATGATTTTATCTCAATTTTAT
This sequence comes from Pinus albicaulis, assembly GCA_034641835.2. NCBI lineage: Eukaryota > Viridiplantae > Streptophyta > Pinopsida > Pinales > Pinaceae > Pinus > Pinus albicaulis. Next base: position 1,031,940,799 of record CM076582.1, read on the forward strand.
TTTTAAAAATCTGTATTAATTTGAAAAATCAATTTTATTATTATTTTTGATAATATTTCAACTTATTAAAAAAAAAATTATGCCATTGTGTTTACATTCTCAGCACATAAATATGTTGTTCGATTATTGACCTTCTTAATGTTGGAAGGGGATATCCATATCTCTTTTTTTATTTATTCACATGCTATATATTTAAATGGTTGATATCCTATATTATGTGAACAATGTTATAACTTTAGTCCAACCGTGAGTTTATAATTTAGTATATCAGTGATTAAACCTTGGAATAACACATTATTCATGTTACTTGGTTACATACACTTGTAACAAGAAAGTTTTAGATGGATTTCAACCAAACTCTAAATTTTGGATTTATTAACATTTCAACTCGAATGTTTACACCGAACTTGCCGGAAGCCGACGATGTCTCGAGCTGTACTTCACAGTTGGTTTGTTGTCAATCATCTGATGGAGGGATTTTTTAGGGTTAATTATTGACCTTTGATCTGGAAGGGAAGTTACAAAGGTAACGACCCTTCCTTCCCGTCACGCCACTCCTACTCATTCGAACCCTTACACTCTGGAGTATTGAGCTCTGCCATGAAACCCTTGTGGAGGAACCTAGGAAAGTAGGTATTTATCCAGCTTATGCTTTTACTCATTACTAATGGTTTCATAACTTCCAGTTTTTTTGTTAAACGTTGTGATTCTTTTACAGTTCTACAATTAGGGTTTGTCGTACACCTATGGTATGTCCCTGGTGAGTTACGGTGAGGGAGAATATAAACATTTTGCACCTGTTACTGGGTTCGATTGCTTTACTTTACAACTTATTTATTATTTTCCAAGGGTTAAATATAACTTTTTCCCTTCTTGTTTCGCCTTGCAGGGTTTTCAATGGGTCTCGACCTTCGTTCGAACAATAGTCAAGTAATAATATCATTGTTTCTTGTTGGTCATGCATGGTCAATTAATTGAACCTTACCCTTAGTTGTTACATGGTTTTATAAAGTATTTTCTAAGTTTTATGGCTTCATGGCCTTTGCAAATCTGCAGTATGAGTTTACATTGTACCCATATATATTATCTGCATTTTGTAAAGACACTCTAGGTTTCCATTGAAGATAGTTTAATAATAATCCCTTCGTTGTCGATCTACATTTTACCCTATCTCCTTAGGGTTTGTAATCTTTTATTACTTTCGCAATGTTCTTTTTTTTGTTTTCAAAGTTCTTGGTGTTAATATGAACAATATCTTGAACATTATTAGTATATAATGTAAATACCCGAAGTCTCATTCTGGTGCTTTTGTTTAATTTTATTCTTATTAGTCCTATGAACAATTTGTAACAGTAGTCCTAAAGAAGTATATATTCTTGTTCATAGTAATATTAAATTTAATGTATGCAGATGGTTTATAATTTCTGTTAGAATACCTTTCCTTATCTCTTTTTATCATCCTATAGACATGAAACTAGTCCCATCTCATACAATCACTATGAGTCAATATTTAAGGATACATTAACAGATTCAGAGTGTTGTGATCCAAAAAAAAAAAACTTTCCCCCAGTAGTGTACACTGCAGACTGCTCCTTGGAAAGGAACGACTTTTTCCTCGTCGAACCTATCCCCTCCTTCTCGATAGGCAAACACCGCCCAAACCTCGACTTCTAGACCTACATTGAGGAATGAATGGCTTTTGAAAAGTTTATGAAATGTTTTTGAAGCTATGAATGGTTTTTGAAGTTGATGGCCACGCGAGCGGATGGAATATCAACCCATGGAAGATCAACGGAAATGACACCATCTCTCCCCAACTAACGATTCAAATTAAATAAAAAAAAATTGTTTTAATTTGTAATTCCAAAATTCAGTCGTAGATTTGTTACTCACACGAAGCATATTCAATGGACCTTCAATCCTGTTCATTGATTAAAAATAAATAAAATCACAAGCCCACATCCACAGTGAGTTGAAATATACGTCGATTGGCGTAAATAACAAAATAAATATAATATCGATGTAACGTAATAATCATCTTTATGGTTTTATTCCACATCCATTGAATGCCCAATAATATCTGTGATCTTAAAGAACTTCCTTATTTCTATTGTATATTAGCGGAGAGAAAAATCAACTATTTACTTTACTTTAAAGAAGTTCCTTATTTCTATTATACATTATCGGAGAGCAAAATCAACTATTTACTTTACTATCTAACCCTTAAATGCCCAAATTTACAATTCCCATAAGCTCTCTTAAATGCCCAAATTTACATTTCCCACAAGCTCTAATCTAGAATCGACATAAATTCAGTGGATTTGGGAGTGGCACGACTGGCAATTTGCTCATTTGCTCTCAAACCTCTATTCGAGAACCATTTTCTCATATGGCCTTAGAAATCTACACTTCAAGTTTTATGTCCTCCTTCCACTTGTCTCAATGAAGAGGACATGTGGAATGGGGTTACATGTCTAATATGTTAGGTCAATGATGCATAGATAATGGGGTGGAGATGATGATATGAATAAGATGAACGATGCTATGATATATCATCCATCATCCATGTTTGTTTGGGATAAAAATCGATTTAATCCTAATCATATATATATATATATATATATATATTAGTTTTATCTAATTATTATTTATAGTTTATTAATTTTTTTTAGGTATTTTTATAGTTATTGTTATGTTGATAAGCATGTTTATTTTAGAATAGGAACTTGAAATTTTTAATTTAATTATCAATAACTATTAGGTGATTATTAGGTGAATGGTAGGGATTTAATCTCTATGAAATATTCTGGAATATTTTTAAGCGTTCAGAAGGAATAAATGAGATTCAATAAGATTAAAGATGATTTTAGTGTTTAGAAGCCAAAGAAAAATAGTAAGTGTTGAATGATGAATTTTTCTTATGATTAACATCCATCCTCATATATTATATAAAAATTACATAGCTCATTGAGAATTGAAGAGTTGGAAATGAGATTTATGGTTTGTTGATTTTTTATTTTATTTTAATTTATCATATTTGTTGTCCTTCACAAGTGACACAATTTCAAAAAAAATTATGAAGCTATTTTCTGAGTTATTGTTTCAAGATGAATAATCACCACATAAAAAGGGTTGGGAAGGGTTTCATTTTGATCCTTTGACACAAGGGCCTCTCTAAAAGGGTTAAATTTTGATTATTTTTTAGATTCAAGACCCTTGAACTATTCAATTTAATTGGAGGTTTGATTTAAAAACAAGTTTGAGAATATTTGAAAGTGGTTGCATATAAGAAATTGAGATTTTATTAATATAAGTAGATTATAAATATTTTTATGCATTTAAATATGAAAATTAGGTTTTAAGGATGTAAAGTGATGAAATTTTTATGGATATTGGTGTAAAAATTAGTTTATGAAAAAGGCGAAAAGTTTGGGAATACATTTTTTATTTTTTTTCCCTCCGGGTCAAGGTGTGCAAAACATACTTTCTATCTCAATATAAAATTGAAATTACTCTCCTTAACTACTAGAAACATCCCTGCAATAAGTATACTTTTGTTGATAGGTCACCACCAATGTCCATCATGACTCCATAGAGAGCTACAAAATTACCAAAGAAAAAAGAAAAGAAACCTTAACCTCTCATCTTATCTATAGGCATAGAGTGTCTTTATTAGAGGCATAAGAAAACAACTATCACCGTTAGGGAAATGAAATAAACCACAATATCCATACATAACTTTGTCATAAGTAATAAAATAAAAGTATAATGGATCAATGAAATTATTCTCTATGTGATCCACCAATTGTGCATCATTTTGTTCTTCCATAATGCAACAGTTTTGAAAAAATTAGAAGAGCTTCTTTCGAAATTGAATCAAAAAATTAGAAGAGCTTCTTTTGAAATTGAATCATTTTGATAATTCAACTCACAATAAACATGTATAAATGTGGCCCCGTCAAAATGTTTGGTGATAGATTTTAGTTACTTCGCAAGTTTTAGAAGACCTGAATTACATACCTAGAGCCTATTTGTTTATTAGTTAATCATTGGTTCATTTAGTTAATCATTGCTTCCAAGTCATTTAAAACCTAAATTTGATGATATTTTTTTCAACATTGCATTTTATAAGTAGAGTAAAGGGTGTTGCAAATTCATCTTCAGTGTTGGTTCATTATCCCAAGTTAGCTTTACCAACAAAGAAATTTCTATTTGGTAATATAAATAATAAATTTGATGGCATAAGTAAGGACACATACCTAACATGAAATATCAAAGGAGCCCCATACCATTTATTGTTTATATTGATCTCACCAACTAATTGAATTATTTTCTACTTCAAAGTGGGTTGATATCAGTCGAATGGTGCCAAAACCTATGGAAAGTGTTTGTGAGCTTGCATATATATATATATATATATATATATATATATATATCCTCAAAACAAATTGAATTATGATCCAACCTTATTACCTAAGAAAACAATATGAGGAGGCATTTGAACATTTTAAGGTGACTAGAAATAAAAACAAATCCCTATAACGTTCCTATATGGATAATTTTTCCAAAATGTGAGATACGTCCAATTGAGTCTTGATATGTTTCCATATTTGTTTGGTGAATGTGCAATCCTAAAAGAGATGTGCAATTGTCTCAACATTATTTTAGAAAAAATAATAGAATGCATGCCCCAACTTCTTTCTACTTTCAGGTCTATCCCATGTGAGTACTCTTCCTTTTAGCATGAGACAAAAGAAGAGTACTCTTTTTGGTAATTATTTAGTCTTCCATATTTTATAATTCCATCAAAAATTAGCCTCTAGCCCAACCTCCTAGAGTTACTTGTATCCTAATTTCAATATGTATTGAGAACTAGTTTTATTATAATCCTAAATCATCTCATCTTCAACATATTGAAGCCTAATATGTGTTTTGGATAAGTTTGAGGTGTATAAGTGGAAATGGTGATTCCATACCACATTCAAACCTATCTCCTATTATTCAATTCATGCTTTCCTACACATTGTTTTTTGTGAGGTTTATGAATCTCATTCAAGGTGAAAGTTTCTAACTCGTATAAATGGTGGATTAGTTTTGCTAAGAGTGATTAGTTTTGCTCTTGTGAAGTCCTAGAAGAGCTAGGCTCACTAAATCATCATTAGTGACATTAATTACAACGCTATGAAGCTCATTCCAAAATTGTACAAACTTTGTTAAATATTAAGGCATGGAGTCGCCTTTCTCCATCTTGATCTTCTTGATTTATCTTTCAGTGTCAATTTCCTATGATCAATGCTGCTCTTAAATAGATCTGTCAAAGACTTCCACATTGCATATGGTGTGGCTTTTACATGGAGACTTGAGATAATGTGGTCTTGTACTCCCTGTAGTAAGATCCTCCTCGCCTTCACAAATTTATTTTTCCATGCATCAAGAGTTGCAGCATATGTGACAACGGGTTTGGGAACATCATTGTTAATGAATTCCTTTAGCCCATTGTCCTCCATTACTACCTCCATCATGTATTTCCAAGCAATATATTTAGATCTTCCCTCGATTGCATACTCCAATCTCAAGCCATTGAAAGCCATTTAGACCCTGAATCACCTGTAGCACCAAGAAATTCTTCTGCAAATTTGAATTCTATTGAGCCACAAACTCAACTTCTCCTCCACTATTGTGATTTCCTGTGCTCTAATACCATGTAGAAATTATAAAAATAATATGTATATCATGGATTCAATCCGATATAACAATGTACTAAAGCTAGATACTGAATCGCTTCTACAAATCAATTGAGGAAATTTAAACATAATCTCCAATCACATGAAAAAAAGAAGAATCAATCAAACCACAGATAATTTCCTAGGGAAATCTTGCTTCCTAAAACCCACTAAATTCTATTGTATATTTGGTGTGGATACATGAAACAATTACAATACACTCTTCTCACAAGAGTCTCCTATACTCAGCTAATTGTCTTAGACTGTCCTGGACAAAATTGACCAACACTTAGCCAATTATCAGCCTCTAAACAACCCGCCTTGCTTGTGAAATCCCTATTCTTTAGGAATTTTGGCCTTCCTAAACTGCACAAGGATCATGGGAAATCCAATACGTGTTTGGTTGCAATGATAGTTAACATCCATTTCACCTTTTTCTCAACTGCGTCGCCAGTGGAATTGACATGCATGCAACTAATAATAGCAAATCATCATTTGCATGTTAGATCACTGATTGTGAAGTAAATAATATATAATTCACTTGATCTATCACTCGTGCAAAAAACAGCTACAACTATCACAACTAACTTTAACTCACTTAACTGAGTTAATTTATTACACATGCATTAAACTAATGCACCAACTGCACTTCGAACTCTATTACAACTAGAATTACTTTGCATGCCTCACCAACTACCTTCAACATGAAATTCATGAGCTAAATGAGTTTATCAGACTCATTTAACTATTACAAGTGATTATGATATAATATTACATTTTATTGTCCATTTTAATTAAGGGAAAAATAAAATCGACACAGAACCAAATTTAGCCCACACCAGTGTAGGTGCTGCTAAGAACTCCTAGTACCACACTACTATAGGTGTTGCTTCAAACTGCTTGTCCTACGCTAGTGTAGGTGCTACAATTTCTTGTTGGACTTCAACAAAACTAAGCAAGGAGAGGGCCTTCCATTGGTTGGAATAACTTGTGGTATTATTCTTATATATTGTAATACAATATAGGATGGAACAAGGAGAAATGTACCTAGAAACAAACATTAATCCCCATAATATTTCACTGGATAGGAAAATCCATTATTTTTTTGTTACTAGTGCATTACCAAATAGGAAAATATTCTGTAATCATTATGCTCTTTGACTTTTTGGTGAGGCCAGTTGTTTTCAGTTTACCATATGTGGCCCCATATACCTTTTATTTCCTCCCCATATATATTTTAAATATATATTATGGTTATTATTTATAACTCCCTTAAGATTTTTTTCTAAAATACCACGAAAACTAGAATTTCCTCAAGAACTAATTATATTAGCACCAATCTACAACCTCTAAAGGTCCAATAATTACAAAAAGAAGTAATAAATTTCTACACTTTTTAAAATATCCATTTTCTTCTTCCAGAATATGAACCAAAGGTATTTAAATGCGTCATAGGAAACAAAAGATAAGAAGGAAGAAAGGCAAACCATTTTACGTCGCAAGGCATCCTCCATCAACAAAAAAATATATAATTGACTTCATGATACTAACCACCTTGTCCATAACACCACACAAAATATCTAATATTTCATTCTAAATATTTCCTTTACCATCATAGCATAAACATATTATTAGCACATTCTAAATAAATAAAAGATGCATTATATGTACATACCCCCTTCTAAAATATCCCTATATTCTATTCGACTTCCTTAAATTAGTGACCAATTGGATAAGTACCTATGAAAATGGGAGGCACTAGGTAGTCTTGATACAATCCTCTAGCTAGCTTGTAGAAATCAAATCTAGAGTCATTAACTAGAATAGGAAAAAACGAGGAATTCATGCTACTAACTATCAATTTTAAAAGGGGTAAGATAAACAGACATTATGTAGTAGTAACATAACTATATATATATATATATATGAAACCCAATCTTATTCCTTTGAGAGATTTATTTTAAGTATTGTGTGTGATTTGAGTCATTTTGATAATATGAATTCCTTCTTGAGCTAAAACAATAGCTTCATGTGTTGGCATTATGGCTAATGTGCTATCCTTGATGGCAACCTACTTGATAAAGATGTCCATATTATGGTAGGAGGATGCTTACACAGGATGGTACATATGTGACAAAGAGAATGGAAAAAGGAATATTAGTTTAGTGACAAAGGAATGATAAAGATGAATTTTCGGAAAGTATACACAGGTCCTGTGAAGAAAGGTCGCGTACATATGTTGGTATGGTGAAGAAAATTCATTTTGAAATTTGCAACAAGAAACAGTGAAATTTGAAACCAGAAAGGATAAAAATTGACCACATACTAGTGTGGGATTTGTGGAAGTTTGCAACAGGAAACAGTGAAATTGGCATTCGGAAACAACATCCATGATCCTATTTAAAATTAAGAACCTACACTAGGGTGGGGCCCACATAGGCTATTTTTAAGTGAATATCTATTTGTAGTGTATGTTTATTTATATATGCATGTCTACTTTTATTATCCCTTAATATTAGTTGGACTATAAAGTATAATCTATTCTCAATGAGGACTTGGAAATAGTTAATTGAAGTGGAAAATCATTTAGCTAAGTGAATTTCAAGTTAAGTGGTTGGTTGGTGGAACATGCAGACTGACTTGAGTTATAATTGAGTGATTCTAGTTGTAACAGAGTGGGAAGTGCAGTGGTGCATGAGTTATGAAAGTTGTAAATAAGTTTAACTCAGTTAAGTGAGTTAAAGTCAGTTGTGCTAGTTGTAACTGCAAATACACCAGTGAGAGATCAAGTGAATTAATTCACATGTAGTGATCTCACATGAAATTGATGTTTTTACTATTATTAATTACATGCATGTAAGATCTAGTGGAGATCCAGTTGAGTTCTAGGTGAAAGGGAAGTAAACTATCACTTGTGACATTATATGCTTACACACATGCAGGCACACACACATTGGATATGCCCATGATATTTACGCAGTCAAGGAAGATAATGCATCCATCATTCAGGGTTCTTTACCATCAGGGATTGCGAAGTGGAGGCATGATGTCTGGAGACAGTAAATTGAGCAAGTGATTGGAAAATTTTTGTATGACAGTGTGAGATAATTATTTGATGTATTGATAGATCTTGTGATTGGAGTTTTGTATGTAATTGTTTCATGAACTAGGATATAATTTACAATAGAAGATAGTGGGGTTTTTAGCTTTTCCCAGGAAATTATATTTTTTGTGTGTGATTGATCTTTCTTCATGCTTATGTAATTGGCGATTGTGTTTTTAATTCCGTAAAATATTTGTAGAAGTGATTCAGTATTTACTTTAGCATATTTTTAGATAGGCTTAATCCAATATATGCATGCATATTTTATAATTTCTACAGGATTCCAGTCACACATTGGTGAGGAATTCAGTTATGCATTAGTGCTAAATGTGGGCATCTAATTTAGTTTTCCCTTAAATAAATTAGACAATAAACTATAATTTCATCTCATAACAACTTGTATCAGTTAACTAAGTCATGAATATTGATTTAGCTCAAGAATTTAAAGTTGAGGGTGTAATATGAGGCATGTAGAGTGATTCTAATATTTTTGGCATCCAATTGTAGGTGTAGTACTAGAGTGGTGTGAGTGTAATCTGTTAACATAAATTAATTGAGTTAAAATCAATTTATCTAGTTTTAACTGAGTGATGAATTAGTGAGAGGTCCAATGAATTAAATTAGAATTAATTCACAAGTATTGATAAATAAGATAACTGATGATTCACTATTAATAGCTGCATGCATGTTAGTTCTGAGGAAGACCCAGTTCAGACATAGGTTAAAGGGAACATAATTATCAACTGTGTTATTAGAAATTTTTTTGGGTGCAATTATAAAGTCATGAGAATTCCATGATGGATTAAACAATCAAGGAAGGTTGGAATTCATATTTAATAGGGATTTCCTACCGATTTTGTGAGCAAGGATCGGCTTAGCAGTGGCTGAGAATTGGCTATGTGTTTTTCAATTTTTCCCGAAAATTTCTATTTAGTTTTGACCATGATTAGAGTGAAACAATGAGGACAGTGCAGGATTTTCTCTGTGTGAGAAATAATTTTATTATTTCATGATTCCCTGACTTTATACAATACAAGATAGAGGGGTTTTAAGCAGTTTCTTTCCCCGGGAATACCTTGTATTGTGTTATTGATAATTTATTTCTCTTACTTGCATGTGATTGAGCGATCGTGTTTTATATTTTGAAAATATTGTAGAAGGATTCAGTATCTTGTTTTAGTAAATCACAAGATCAGATTGAATCCATTGGTATAAAGCTTCTATATAATTTATACATGGTATCAAAGAAGGATTTTTTTTGGTAGCGATTTTACAAAGAATATATGAAAATTTTGGTGAAATTTAAAAAAAAAATAACATATTTCGATTCCTTGTGCAAAAATACCCAAAAAAAAAATCAATCGAATCAGAGCTTAGATGAGGGAGATATCATCGATTTAAAATTAAATATTTTTTTAGAAAATATTGTGACAACAGGACAATTACAATGTGCACAAGTCACGAATCTACATGCACTTGAGGTACAAGATGCATGAAAATATTTGAGGAGAAAAACAAATGTTAGATACTTGGTGGCTAAGAGGGAGAACAGATTATCGCTCAACATGCAGCTTGAGAAGCAGTCTCAGAAGGTTGTGCAGAAGCCACAATTGGAGAAGTAGAGAGGAGATTGAGTGGAAGCATCCACTCAATAAGAGACCTCCAGGAGGGGGGAATTTCGAGCCAGATGGGCAGATGGAGTACATGCAGCTATACCTCCAAGTGAGAGGTGGGATGATGTTCATAAATAATCCCAAGAAGAAATTTGGATAAGGTCCATTGAGATGGTATGTCTCATGGATCGAGTGTGGCTACGAGGAGCCCACAATACAATAGTAGCAGGAAGTATCAGTTAGATTGATGCATTCAGATTCCAGGAAGACAAAAATCTGGGTGACAGATGTCGGATAATGGAGAGCATATTAGAGTTGGAAGTAGTGCAAAGGGCATAGATGCAGATGTTAGAAACATCGTAAATATTCCAATAGACAGGTGTAGTAGGATCCAACAGTCAAAATACTATGATGACAGATGCAATATACTGATTCAGTTGTTCGGAGGCTCTTCAGTTTAAAGAGTTGCAGGTGAAAACAACACTAGAGAAGTGTTGCATGTAGAACATTCTAAAGGCACCAGATCGAGACAAATTGAATTCATTTCTTGTTGAGAGGGAGTGTTGACATTTGCAACAAAAATTGACCACATACTAGTGTGGGATTCCAGTCACACATTGGTGAGGAATTCAGTTACACATTAGTGCTAAATGTGGGTGTCTAATTTATTTTTCCCTTCAATAAATTGGACAAAAAATTGAAATCTCATCTCATAACAACCTGTATCAGTTAACTAGGTCATGAAGACTGAGTTACCTTAAGGATTTCGAGTTGATTCTCTAATATGTGGCATGTAGAGTGATGATAATATTTTGGGGGTCCATTTGTAGTTTTAGCATTAGTGTGGTGTGATTGTAATTAGTTAACTCAAATTAATTGAGTTAAAATATGTTTAACTAGTTCTAACTGAGTGATGAATTAGTGAGAGGTCAAGTGAATTAAATTAGAATTAATTCAAAAGTAGTGGTAAATCATATAACTGATGATTTTATATTAATAGTTGCATGCATTTAAGTTCTGAGGAATACCCAGTTCTGAAAGAGATTAAAGGAAACATAAATATCAGTTGTATTATTAGAAAAATTCCCGGGTGAAATTATAAATTCATGAGAATGCCATGATGGATTGCGTAGTCAAGGAAGCTTGGAATTCCTATTTAATATAGATTTATTTACTACAGATTGCATGATCAAGGCTGGGCTTAGCAGGGGCTGAGAATTGGCTAAGTGTTTGTCAAATTTTCCTGACAATTGATAGTCATTTTTGAGCAGGATTAGAGTGAAACAGTCAGGAGAGTGAAAGATTTTATTGATGTGAGAAAGCATTGTATTTTTTCCTGATTCCTTGAATTTATAAAATATATGATAGAGGGGTATTGAGCAGTTATTTTCTGTAGGAATATCTTGTGTTTTGTGATTGATAATTTCTTTCTCCTATTGCATGTGATTGAGCGATCGTGTTTTATATTCCACAAATATTGTAGAAGGACTCAGTATCTTGTTTTAGTACATCACAATATCAGATTGAATCCATTGATATAGATATTATTTATAATTTCTACAAGTCGCGTACATATTCTACACCATGGTAATTGGAATAAAAAGGGTCTTTACCATGGTGTTTTCCCACAGTAATGAGGGCAAAAAAGGATATTTTATCTCGTTAAATAATACCATCAAAATTACTAAGGGATTGGCCTAAGGTATTGTCTCAAGCCTGTACTATTAATGGATATGGAGATAAAATTGTTAAGGATGCAAGTTATGGGTTATTAATATGTCATTTGATCTACAACACGTCTGCACCTAGGAGCATGGAGGAGGTTTAGATCTGATAGATATAAAAGTATAAAAGTTACTAGTGAACATGTTTGCTTGATATTTTATGATTGTGACTAATAATGATAGATCTGTGGTAATAATGATACTCCGACATGAATGTGTGACAATAATGTTTTCAGAGGGATTTTTTGTGGTTGTAGCGAAGGAATGATTCATTGATTACAAATATATATGTTGGTCTGTCTTTGAGAAGTAGCGTATATAGGTGGATCTTCTTTTAGGTATTCACGCATACATTCTGTGAAAGTTCGAAATATGTATGCTAGTGTCAAGCATTAAAAGTGTGTAAATACATGAATTTTCTTTGTAAAAGTCATATTTACATGCTAGGGTTTTGCGATATGAGTTGTTGATGATGTTTAATCAGTCAAATTATGTTAACTATTGTCTATCGATGAAGTCTCTCTTATAATAATATGTGTTTGACAATATTGATTAGGTTGAATAATACTTGGTATGTTGATCAATGATGGTGCTTCATTATGATTGAGCTAGTATTGATGTATTTGTTGTGATTCAGTATTTAGTGTATGACCTAGTGATTCATCATGATAGAAATATTAGTAGTCAGTGTTTTGTTATCTGTGCGCACATAGTCTTAAGGGGAAGTGCTTACATATGCGGATGTAATTCATAACAATAGCATATACTATCTCACATATGATTGATCAAGGTTTGTTGTGAAAAGATTTGTTTTATGTGATGAACAGTATGTGGTCTAGTATTCTGATGAATGAGTGTACAATGATATGAGTTGATCTAGTTTCTTTGGTTGATTGATATTCGGTGCTTGGTTTATCTATGTTTATTGATTAATATTAAATGATTGGTTTGATGTTTCAGTTGGTTTATTAATTGAGCGATTTCATTCAGTGACTGGTTTCATATTTTTTATTTGATATTGGGCTTAAATGATGGATGTGTGTCTAGTCTGAAAATATGATTAAAGGTGTCCTACAAGTTTGATGTTTTGAGTGTGCCAGATCCATAATGAAATATTATGAAATATGGTCCATAGAGGTGTTGAGGGTTGGAGCCTTCAGTGAGGGAATTGAAGCTTCCTTCTATTGGTAGACGGAAAATATGATCACGTGTAGGATCTCCCTTCCGGTGGGTGAAAGTAAACGAGATCAAGGGGTTGGAGCTCCCTTCCAGTGGGTGATGGAGAACAAGAGAAGGTTGTAGCCTTTTTTAGGTGGGCTCTTGTGTACTAGTCTGATTCTACGCTAGTACAATATTGTAATATTTTTTCCTTTATAATAAAAGAAGAAGACGAAGACAACGAAAACAGTGGTTTTCTCCCACATTGGGGTTCCACCTAAAAAACTTGGTGTCCTCATGTGTTATTGTGTTTCTTATTTGTGATGGTTTATTCTACTCTTACTGCTCATGGTTAATGTTTAATTAATTACTAATGAAGTAATAATACACTGGTTCAAGTTGAATAGATGATGAATTATATGAAAATTAAGTTAAATGAATATACTCTATTTTTCTTCATCATAGTCGTCTACAGACGCTATTTTACTTAATGACAGGAGCTTATAAAAATATGAATAAGAAATGGAAATTTGAACTGAGTTTAAAATATTGATTCACCTCCCCTTCTTAGTATTTTTCCCAACAATTGGTATTAGAGAATGTCACTCTAGTTGAAGCTTGATCACTTGAAGTGGATTAGGGACAATGGGAAAGAAGAAAAATAAGAAGAAGGAAACTCAAAGGAAGAAGTAAGTTCAAGAAAATTGTGATAGTGAAAGTGATATATAATATGCAGTGACAACTATAGATGTCAGAAAATATTTAGCTTTTGGAGCACCTTGCTTTGTATTAATTGGGAATGAAGAACACATTTACAAATAATTATTAGGTACAAGTTTTTTTTCTACTTGTGATCCATGTTCCTTTTTATGTAGTAACAATAGTAGTGAAGACGACAATGAATCGAGTGAAATTTCTCTCATCGGTAAAAGTGAAATTAAGCATTATAAAGAGAAATCTAATTAAAAAATGATGGCCCTAGAAGCATAAGAACAAGGCAAGTTAGAAAAAATGGACAATGTAGGTGTGCCTATGCTAAACAATGATAATGATCAAGAATGGAAAGAAAATATGAAGTATAATCTAATGAAACTTGGATGTGATGTTTGGTATTTAGTATGTAATGGATTCAATAAAACTTCCCCATTAGCCGAAGAAGTTCAAAAGAAACATAAGGCACTAAGTGACATCACTAAGCACATACCTGATTCAACATTAAAAGTGGTTATAATGCATTATGCAACTACAAAGGAAGTATGGGATAATCTACATTAAATGTATGAAGGAAAGCGAAAGGAAGATTGTTCATCAGGAGAACCGTCAGGTAATATTATTTCTAACACATTGTTAGAAATAATATTGTTTTCCTACACATTGTTTTTTGTGAGGTTTATGAATCTCATTCAAGGTGAAAGTTTCTAACTTGTATAAATGGTGGATTAGTTTTTCTAAGAGTGATTAGTTTTGCTCTTGTGAAGTCCTAGAAGAGCTAGGCTCACTAAATCATCATTAGTGACATTAATTACAACGCTCTGAAGCTCATTCCAACATTGTACAAACTTTGTTAAATATTAAGGCATGGAGTCGCCTTTCTCCATCTTAATCTTCTTGATTTATCTTTCAGTGTCAATTTCCTATGATTAATGCTGCTCTTAAATATATATGTCAAAGACTTCCACATTGCATATGGTGTGGCTTTTACATGGAGACTTGAGATAATGTGGTCTTGTACTCCCTGTAGTAAGATCCTCCTCGCCTTCACAAATTTATTTTTCCATGCATCAAGAGTTGCAGCATATGTGACAACAGGTTTGGGAACATCATTGTTAATGAATTCCTTTAGCCCATTGTCCTCCAGTACTACCTCCATCATGTATTTCCAAGCAATATATTTAGATCTTCCCTCGATTGCATACTCCAATCTCAAGCCATTGAAAGCCATTTAGACCCTGAATCACCTGTAGCACCAAGAAATTCTTCTGCAAATTCGAATTCTATTGAGCCACAAACTCAACTTCTCCTCCACTATTGTGATTTCCTGTGCTCTAATACCATGTAGAAATTATAAAAATAATATGTATATCATGGATTCAATTCGATATAACAATGTACTAAAGCTAGATACTGAATCGCTTCTACAAATCAATTGAGGAAATTTAAACGCAATATCCAATCTCATGAAGAAAAGAAGAATCAATCAAACCACAGATAATTTCCTAGGGAAATCTTGCTTCCTAAAACCCACTATATTCTATTGTATATTTGGTGTGGATACATGAAACAATTACAATACACTCTTCTCACAAGAGTCTCCTATACTCAGCTAATTTTCTTAGAACGTCCTGGACAAAATTGATCAACACTTAGCCAATTATCAGCCTCTAAACAACCTGCCTTGCTTGTTCAATCCCTATTCTTTGGGAATTTTGGCCTTCATAAACTGCACAAGGATCATGGGAAATCCAATGAGTGTTTGGTTGCAATGATAGTTAACATCTATTTCACCTTTTTCTCAACTGCGTCTCCACTAGAATTGACATGCATGCAACTAATAATAGAAAATCATCATTTGCATGTTAAATCACTGATTGTGAAGTAAATAATATATAATTCACTTGATCTATCACTCGTGCAAAAAAAGTTACAACTATCACAACTGACTTTAACTCACTTAACTGAGTTAATTTATTACATATGCATTAAACTAATGCACCAACTGCACTTCGAAATCTATTACAACTAGAATTACTCTGCATGCCTCACCAACTACCTTCAACACGAAATTCATGAGCTAAATGAGTTTATCACACTCATTTAACTATTACAAGTGATTATGATATAACATTACATTTTATTGTCCATTTTAATTAAGGGAAAAATAAAATAGACACTGAACCAAATTTAGCCCACACCAGTGTAGGTGCTGCTAAGACCTCCTAGTACCACACTACTGTAGGTGTTGCTTCAACCTCCTTGTCCTACGCTAGTGTAGGTGCTGCAATTTCTTGTTGGACTTCAACAAAACTAAGGAAGGAGAGGGCCTTCCATTGGTTGGAATTTATTCTTATATATTGTAATACAATCTAGGATGGAACAAGGAGAAATGTACCTAGAAACAAACATTAATCCCCATAATATTTCACTGGATAGGAAAATCCATTATTTTTTTGTTACTAGTGCATTACCAAACATGAAAATATTTTGTAATCATTGTGCTCTTTGAATTTTTGGTGAGGCCAGTTGTTTTCAGTTTACCATATGTGGCCCCATATAGATTTTATTTCCTCCCCATATATATTTTAAATATATATTATCAATATTATTTATAAATCCCTTAAGATTTTTTTCTAAAATACCACGAAAACTAGAATTTCCTCAAGAACTAATTTTATTAGCACCAATCTACAACCTCTAAAGGTCCAATGATTACAAAAAGAAGTAATAATTTTCTACACTTTTTAAAATATCCATTTTCTTCTTCCGGAATATGAACCAAAGGTATTTAAATGCGTCATAGGAAACAAAAGATACGAAGGAAGAAAGGCCAACCATTTTACGTCGCAAGGCATCCTCCATCAACAAAAAAATATATAATTGACTTCATGATACTAACCACCTTGTCCATAACACCACACAAAATATCTAATATTTCATTCTAAATATTTCGTTTACCATCATAGCATAAACATATTATTAGCACATTCTAAATAAATAAAAGATGCATTATATGTATATACCCCCTTCTAAAATATCCCTATATTCTATTCGACTTCCTTAAATTAGAGACCAATTGGATAAGTACCTATGAAAATGGGAGGCACTAGGTAGCCTTGATACAATCCTCTAGCTAGCTTGTAGAAATCAAATCTAGATTCATTAACTAGAATAGGAAAAAACGAGGAATTCATGCTACTAACTATCAATTTTAAAAGGGGTAAGATAAACAAACATTATGTAGTAGTAACATAACTATATATATATAGATATATATATATATATATATATATATATATATATATATATATATATATATATATATATGTGTGAAACCTAATCTTATTCCTTTGAGAGATTTATTTTGAGTATTGTGTGTGATTTGAGTCATTTTGATCATATGAATTCCTTCTTGAGCTAAAACAATAGCTTCATGTGTTGGCATTATGGCTAATGTGCTATCCTTGATGGCAACCTACTTGATAAATATGTCCATATTATGGTAGGAGGATGCTTACACAGGATGGTACATATGTGACAAAGAGAATGGACAAAGGAATATTAGTTTAGTGACAAAGGAATGATAAAGATGAATTTTCGGAAAGTATACACAGGTCCTGTGAAGAAAGGTCGCATACATATGTTGGTATGGTGAAGAAAAGTCAGGTTGAAATTTTCAACAAGAAACAGTGAAATTTGAAACAAGAAAGGATAAAAATTGACCACGTACTAGTGTGGGATTTGTGGAAGCTTGGAACAGGAAACAGTGAAATTGGCATTCGGAAACAACATCCATGATCCTATTTAAAATTAAGCACCTACACTAGGGTGGGGCCCACACAGGCTATTTTTAAGTGAATATCTATTTGTAGTGTATGTTTATTTATAGATGCATGTCCACTTTTATTATCCCTTAATATTAGTTGGACTATAAACTATAATCTATTCTCAACGAGGAATTGGAAATAGTTAATTGAAGTGGAAAATCAATTAGCTAAGTGAATTTCAAGTTAAGTGGTTGGTTGGTGGAACATTCAGACTGACTTGAGTTATAATTGAGTGATTCTAGTTGTAACAGAGTGGGAAGTACAGTGGTGCATGAGTTATGAAAGTTGTAAATAAGTTTAACTCAGTTAAGTGAGTTAAAGTTAGTTGTGCTAGTTGTAACTGCAAATACACTAGTGAGAGATCAAGTGAATTAATTCACATGTAGTGATCTCACATGAAATTGATGTTTTTACTATTATTAATTGCATGCATGTAAGATCCAGTGGAGACCCAGTTGAGTTCTAGGTGAAAGGGAAGTAAACTATCACTTGTGACATTATATGCTTGCACACATGCAGGCACACACACATTGGATATGTCCATGATATTTACGCAGTCAAGGAAGATAATGCATCCATCATTCAAGGTTCTTTACCATCAGGGATTGCGAAGTGGAGGCATAATGTCTGGAGACAGTAAATTGAGCAAGTGATTGGAAAATTTTTGTATGACAGTGTTAGATAATTATTTGATGTATTGAGAGCTCTTGTGATTGGAGTTTTGTATGTAATTGTTTCATGAACTAGGATATAATTTACAATAGAAGATAGTGGGGTTTTTAGCTTTTCCTGGGAAATTATATTTTTTGTGTGTGATTGATCTTTCTTCATGCTTATGTAATTGGCATTTGTGTTTTTAATTCCGTAAAATATTTGTAGAAGTGATTCAGTATTTACTTTAGCATATTTTTAGATAAGGTTAATCCAATATATGCATGCATATTTTATAATTTCTACAGGATTCCAGTCACACATTGGTGAGGAATTCAATTACGCATTAGTTCTAAATGTGGGCATCTAATTTAGTTTAGCCTTAAATAAATTAGACAATAAACTATAAGTTCATCTCATGACAACTTGTATCAGTTAACGAAGTCATGAATATTGAGTTAGCTCAAGAATTTAAAGTTGAGGTTGTAAGATGAGGCATGTAGTGTGATTCTAATATTTTTGGCGTCCAATTGTAGTTGTAGTACTAGAGTGGTGTGAGTGTAATCAGTTAACATAAATTAATTGAGTTAAAATCAATTTATCTAGTTTTAACTGAGTGATGAATTAGTGAGAGGTCCAATGAATTAAATTAGAATTAATTCACAAGTATTGATAAATAAGATAACTAATGATTCACTATTAATAGCTGCATGCATGTTAGTTCTGAGGAAGACCCAGTTCAGACGTAGGTTAAAGGGAACATAATTATCAGTTTTGTTATTAGAAAATTTTCTGGGTGCAATTATAAAGTCATGAGAATTCCATGATGGATTAAACAATCAAGGAAGGTTGGAATTCATATTTAATAGGGATTTCCTACCTATTTTGTGAGCAAGGATCAGCTTAGAAGTGGTTGAGAATTGGCTAAGTGTTTTTCAATTTTGCCCGAAAATTTCTATTTAGTTTTGACCATGATTAGAGTGAAACAACGAGGAGAGTGCAGGATTTTCTCTGTGTGAGAAATAATTTTATTATTTCATGATTCCCTGACTTTATACAATACAAGAAAGAGGGGTTTTAAGCAGTTTCTTTACCCGAGAATACCTTTTATTGTGTTATTGATAATTTATTTCTCTTACTTGCATGTGATTGAGCGATCGTGTTTTATATTTCGAAAATATTGTAGAAGGATTTAGTATCTTGTTTTAGTAAATCATAAGATCGAATTGACTCCATTGGTATAAAGCTTCTATATAATTTATACATGGTATCAAAGAAGGATTTTTTTTGGTAGCGAGTTTACAAAGAATATATGAAAATTTTTGTGAAATTTAAAAAAAAAAAAAACATTTTTCAATTCCTTGTGCAAAAATACCCAAAAAAAAAAAAGCAATCGAATCAGATCTTAGATGAGGGTGATATCATCGATTTAAAATTAACTCTTTTTTTACAAAATTTTGTGACAACAGGACAATTACAATGTGCAGGAGTCAAGAATATACATGCACTTGAGGTACAAGATGCATGAAAATATTTGAGGAGAAAAGCAGATGTTAGATACTTGGTGGCTAAGAGGGAGAACAGATTATCTCTCAACATGCAGCTTGAGAAGCAGTCTCAGAAGGTTGTGCAGAAGCCACAATTGGAGAAGTAGAGAGAAGATCGAGTAGAAGCATCTTCTCAATAAGAGACCTCCAGGAGGGAGGAATTTCGAGCCAGATGGGCGGTTGGAGTACATGCAGCTATACGTCCAAGTGAGAGGTGGGATGATGTTCATATATAATCCCAAGAAAAAATTTGGATAAGGTCCATTGAGATGGTATGTCTCATGGATTGAGCGTGGCTATGAGGAACCCACAATACAATAGTAGCAGGAAGTATCGGTTAGATTGATGCATTCAGATTCCAGGAAGACAAAAATCAGGGTGACAAATGTCGGATAATGGAGAGCATATTAGAGTTGGAAGTAGTGCAAAGGGCATAGATGCAGATGTCAGAAACATCGTAAATATTCCAATAGATAGGTGTAGTAGGATCCAACAGTCAAAAGACTATGATGACAGATGCATTATACTGATTCAGTTGTTTGGAGGCTCTTCAGTTTCAAGAGTTGCAGGTGAAAACAACACTAGAGAAGTGTTGCATGTAGAACATTCTAAAGGTACTAGATCGAGACAGATTGAATTCATTTCTTGTTGAGAGGTAGTGTTGACATTTGCAACAAGAAATAGTGAAATTGGAAACCAGAAAGGACAAAAATTGACCACATACTAGTGTGGGATTCCAGTCACACATTGGTGAGGAATTCAGTTACACATTACTGATAAATGTGGGTGTCTAATTTATTTTTCCCTTCAATAAATTGGACAAAAATTGAAATTTCATCTCATAACAACCTGTATCAGTTAACTAGGTCATGAAGACTGAGTTACCTCAAGGATTTCGAGTTGATTCTCTAATATGAGGCATGTAGAGTGATGATAATATTTTGGGGGTCCAATTGTAGTTTTAGCATTAGTGTGGTGTGATTGTAATCAGTTAACTCAAATTAGTTGAGTTAAAATATGTTTAACTAGTTCTAACTGAGTGATGAATTAATGAGAGGTCAAGTGAATTAAATTAGAATTAATTCAAAAGTAGTGGTAAATCATATAACTAATGATTTGATACTAATAGTTGCATGCATTTCAGTTTTGAGGAATACCCAGTTCAGAAAGAGATTAAAGGAAACATAAATATCAGTTGTATTATTAGAAAATTTCCCCGGTGAAATTATAAATTCATGAGAATGCCATGATGGATTGCGTAATCAAGGAAGCTTGGAATTCCTATTTAATACAAATTGCATGATCAAGGCTGGGTTTAGGAGGGGCTGAGAATTGGCTGAGTGTTTGTCAAATTTTCCTGACAATTTATAGTCATTTTTCAGCAAGATTAGAGTGAAACAGATGGGAGAGTGAAATATTTTATTGAGGTGAGAAAGCATTGTATTGTTTCATGATTTCTTGAGTTTATAAAATATATGATAGAGGGGTTTTGAGCAGTTATTTTTTGCAGGAATATCTTGTGTTTTGTGATTGATAATTTCTTTCTCTTATTGCATGTGATTGAGCGATCGTGTTTTATATTCCACAAATATTGTAGAAGGACTCAGTATCTTGTTTTAGTACATCACGATATCGGATTGAATCCATTGATATAGATATTATTTATAATTTCTACAAGTCGCGTACATATTCTGCACCATGGTAATTGGAATAAAAAGGGTCTTTACCATGGTGTTTTCCCACAGTAATGAGGGCGAAAAAGGATATTTTATCTCGTTAAATAATACCATCAAAATTACTAAGGGATTGGCCTAAGGTATTGGCTCAAGCCTGTACTATTAATGGAGATGGAGATAAAAGTGTTAAGGATGCAAGTTATGGGTTATTAATATGTCATTTGATCTACAACATGTCTGCACCTAGGAGCATGGAGGAGGTTTAAATCTGATAGATATAAAAGTATAAAAGTTACTAGTGAACATGTTTTCTTGATATTTTATGATTGTGACTAATAATGATAGATCTGTGCTGATAATGATACTACGACATGAATGTGTGACAATAATGTTTTCAGAGGGATTTTTTGTGGTTGTAGCGAAGGAATGATTCATTGATTACAAATATATATGCTGGTCTGTCTTTGAGAAGTAGCGTATATAGGTGGATCTTCTTTTAGGTATTCACGCATACATTCTGTGAAAGTTCAAAATATGTATGCTAGTGTCAAGCATTAAAAGTGTGTAAATACATGAATTTTCTTTGTAAAAGTCATATTTACATGCTAGGGTTTTGCTATATGAGTTGTTGATGATGTTTAATCAGTAAAATTATGTTAACTATTGTCTATCGATGAATTCTCTCTTATAATGATATGTGTTTGACAATATTGATTGGGTTGAATAATACTTGGTAGTTGATCAATGATGGTGCTTCATTATGATTAACCTAGTATTGATGTATTTGTTGTGATTCAGTATTTAGTGTATGACCTAGTGATTCATCATGATAGAAATATTAGTAGTCAGTGTTTTGATATCTGTGCGCACGTAGTCTTAAGGGGAAGTGCTTAGATATGCGGATGTAATTCATAACAATAGCGTATACTATCTCACATATGATTGATCAGGGTTTGTTGTGACAAGATTTGTTTTATGTGATGAACAGTACGTGGTCTAGTATTCTGATGAATGAGTGTACAATGATATGAGTTGATCTAATTTATTTGGTTGATTGATATTCAGTGATTGGTTTATCTATGTTTATTGATTAATATTAAATGATTGGTTTGATGTTTCAGTTGGTTTATTAATTGATCAATTTCATTCAGTGATTGGTTTCATATTTTTTATTTTTTATTGGGCTTAAATGATGGACGTGTGTCTAGCCTAAAAATATGATTAAAGGTGTCCTGCAAGTTTGATGTTTTGAGTGTGTCAGATCCATAATGAAATATTATGAAACATGGTCCACAGAGGTGTTAAGGGTTGGAGCCTTGAGTGAGGGAATTGAAGCTTCCTTCTAGTGGTAGCCGGAAAATATGATCACGAGTAGGATCTCCCTTCCGATGGGTGAAAGTAAACGAGATCAAGGGGTTGGAGCTCCCTTCCAGTGGGTGATGGAGAACAAGAGAAGGTTGTAGCCTTTTTTATGTGGGCTCTTGTGTACTAGTCTGATTCTACGCTAGTACAATATTGTAATATTTTTTCCTTTATAATAAAAGAAGAAGACGAAGACAACGAAAGCAATGGTTTTCTCCCACATTGGGGTTCCACCTAAAAAACTTGGTGTCCTCATGTGTTATTGTGTTTCTTATGTGTGATGGTTTATTCTACTCTTACTTCTCATGATTAATGTTTAATTAATTACTAATGAAGTAATAATACACTGGTTCAAGTTGAATAGATGATGAATTATATGAAAATTATGTTGGATGGATATACTCTATTTTTCTTCATCATAGTCGTCTATAGAATATATTTTACTTAATGACAGGAGCTTATAAAAATATGAATAAGAAATGGAAATTTGAGCTGAGTTTAAAATATTGATTCACCTCCCCTTCTTAGTATTTTTCCCAACAATTGGTATTAGAGAATGTCACTCTAGTTGAAGCTTGATCGCTTGAAGTGGATTAGGGACAATGGGAAAGAAGCAAAATAAGAAGAAGGAAACTCAAAGGAAGAAGTAAGTTCAAGAAAATTGTGATAGTGAAAGTGATATATAATATGCAGTGACAACTATAGATGTCAGAAAATATTTAGCTTTGGGAGCACCTTGCTTTGTATTAATCAGGAATGAAGAACACATTTACAAATAATTATTAGGTACAAGTTTTTTTTCTACTTGTGATCCATGTTCCTTTTTATGTAGTAACAATAGTAGTGAAGATGACAATGAATCAACTGAAATTTCTCTCATCGTTAAAAGTGAAATTAAGCATTATAAAGAGAAATCTAATTAAACAATGATGGCCCTAGAAGCATAAGAACAAGGAAAGTTAGAAAAACGGACAATGTAGGTGTGCCTATGCTAAACAATGATAATGATCAAGAATGGAAAGAAAATATGAAGTATAATCTAATGAAACTTGGATGTGATGTTTGGTATTTAGTATGTAATGGATTCACTAAAACTTCCCCAGTAGCCGAAGAAGTTCAAAATAAAAATAAGGCACTAAGTGACATCACTAAGCACATACCTGATTCAACATTAAAAGTGGTTACGCATTATGCAACTAGAAAGGAAGTATGGGATAATCTACAGGAAATGTATGAAGGAAAGCGAAAGGAAGATTGTTCATCAGGAAAACCGTGAGGTAATATTATTTCTAACGATGTGTCAGAAGATGAGCATGATGATAAAACAACCTTTGTTATGTCAGATGGAGTTATTAATTTTGAAGAAGACGCGTTAGAATAAATTTTTAATATTAGAAGAAAACTTGATATTGATTTGAAAAAAATTATTAATCTTGAGGATAAGTTGAAGGCACGTGATAAAAAAAAGCATGTTAAGTCAATAAATGTTGCAGTAGAATATAAACAATATTGTGAAGGTCTTGAAGCTCAGATCATCTCTCGAAGAGTAGATCTTAAAAAATCAAACAATTGAAATAAAAAGCTAATTCAAGCATTTGGAGAACAAGAGAGTGGGTCGAAGGAATATATTATAAAATTAAATGAGAAAATGGAAGAAGGAAGAAAGGTTGAAGAAAAAATGAGGAAGCGGTATATAGAAAAGGAAGAGCATTACCGAAGAATGGAGGTTGAGGTAAACATTCTAAAAGGTAAATTAGAAGAAACGAATAAACACTTGAGATTTCAATATAGTACTAAGATTTTTGATAACATTCTTAGTAGTTAAATATATCCTGCAATTAAAAATTGTCATGGTTTTCATGAAACTGTAAAAGGAGAATCTAGTTCACATGATTTTGCAAGGATCTTGAACAATATAAATCTGAAACTCTTGTTAAGAGATAAGAAGCCAACCGGATCTATATCCAATAAAGATGAATTTTCAAAATAAATCATTTCCTCCAAATAATAGAAACATTAATAAATTCTCTCCTCTGATCAATAATGTTGAATTCCTTATATGTCATAATTATGGACATGTCGCAGCCAACTACAAAATCATATTGTTTTAATATCAGGCTAATAGTCATATCACAAGAAGAAAATAAACTCCTAGGTACTCAAGTTTCTTTAAGGGATATTGTTTTACTTGCAACATATTTGATCAAAAAGCTATTAATTACAATAGAAGGAATATGAAACATAAATATTATGATTCCTCTGCTTCGTCTTCCAATCATATAATATTCCATGCCTGTAACAAGTTTGGGCATGTGGAAAAAAAATGTAGCAACAAATCAATGAATCTCTATAGAAAACGTCGAAAGAAATCAAATGAGAATTTTTTTGTCAAAATACATAAGAAATATGGAACCACCAATACTTCTCATATTAAACAAAAGGAAGAAGAACAAATAAGGTGTGGTATTTCTCTTTTCTCATTTCAAGATGAAGATGAGTGGTACATAGACATCAGATTCTCTCATCACATGACTAGAGGTAAGAATAAGTTTGAATCTCTTAGGAAAAAAAAAGATAGTAAGGTTATTATTGGGAATAATTCTCCAACAAAAGTTATCATCACATGACTAGAGGTAAGAACAAGATTGAGTCTCTCAGGAAAAATAAATATGGTAAGGTTATTCTTGGGAATAATGCTCCAACAAAAGTTCTGGGAAAAGGTGGAGCCAAAATTAATAAATATATAAGAGAAGATGATACTTTATTATTTCAAGGGCTAAAGTAGAATATTTTAAGTGTAGGTAAAATGGAAGATACAAGAAATGTAAATGTGCTTACATAAAAAAAATGCAAGGTTATAGATGAAGTAATTGGAAAGGTCATGGAAACTAGAGGATATAGAAATCCATACAAATTGTATGTGTTTAAAGAAATTAATTCTCGCATAAATGAGGAGGATAGTTCCTTTTCTTCAGACTTAGAGTAAAAGAAGATGGTGCCCATTACATTCCATTTTTCTTAAAAGAATACTTCTAATAGTGACTTTAGAATTAATGTGAGGTACATAAACTCATAAAGAGAAGGTGATGATTTTCAGGTCCTCAGGATCAATAATGTAAGATCTCAGGGGGAGCCATGCATATGCATATATTGATAATGAGACCGCTTGTTTTTTTTTATATTAATTTGGTGATGATTATATTACTGAAATTTCATATGATGTAGTTGAAAGTGAACAGGAACATACTTTACAGGATCAGGGGGAGCTATGGTTATGAAAGTTCAGTATATTACTTCTTGTACGCAGATCACATGAAGGACAGTCACATGTATAAGCGATTTTAGACCTAGAAAATCATGTATGTTTCTCTAAGATGAAGAAACAATGGGAAAAAATTGAAGAGACTTTCTGATATGCTTCAATCAGTTATTATTTTTCTTTCTAGTTCTGACATTGATTGATTACAATATTTTGATGCTCATATGCTACTTAGATTTGGTATTGGATTATGATGGTTTATGATATTATTTCTTTTGTTATTTTGATGAATTTACTGATTGATGGAGTTGAATATGACCATACTTGACAGTGAATATTTGGCACAGGTTCAGGAGGACCACTTGATATGCCTCTAGTAGTGAATTTTTGGCATTATGATTTATTAATCATTCCTTTTTGCATAATGGTGTTCATGAAAATTATATTTTATTGGTGATGCTTCTGAAGAGACATTTGTTGTTTAATTTTTTGATGATGACTATATATTTCTTAAGTTGCATCTAGTGAAGTTGATTATGTTATTTTGTTTTCATTATGTCTCCTTGTTGGTGAAGTTATGGATTATACCTACATATATTGCTTAAGATATATGTGAAAAGATGTTATGATGATTTCCATGGTTCTAACATATATTGATGATACATTTTTATGATGCACGTGTATGTTATATATATGCTACATTTGATGATATATATGTTTCTTGAGAATTTGTGGCTCTTCATATGTAGATTATGTTGATATTGATTATATGAGATCAAGGATATGGATTATTAACAAAGATTATGTCATGCTATGATTCGTTGATGACGATGATATAATACAAATTTCTATCTCTATTTCATAGGGTATCAATAAATTCCATATGGGGATTTTATGGTTGATTACTTGAATTATTGGTGAAGTCTTCTATGGTGTGATAATTCTTCTTGATACAATTGATTGTTGTGTATGATGGTTTTTGATGACTATCATGGTCTTGATACCTCACTATTGAGGTCTTTGGTACTGGTTATAAATGTCATATTTGTCTCGATGTAAAGGTCATGTAAAGACCATGATGTAATAATTGTAATATTCAGTCATGTTTGGAATATTGAGGTCAAGTAATTTATGTATGTAATCCCATTATTTTGGGTATTTGATGTAATGTTAAGTCACAATATGTATTGCCATTGTGTTGGGTGATTAATGTAACCATGTATCCTTAGTGATAATAAAGTTCATATTTGGTTGAGTCATAGAGTCATGTATTTAAGAAGATTCAACATATTGTCAGGGGGAGGATGGTTAGTATACAGTTTACATATTCAACAGATTATTTCTACAGTGCTCATCTCTACAAAGGGATAAAAAATTCTTCATTCAACTTTAGTCAGCCCTTTAACCTTGATGTCAAAGGGGGAGAGTATATTGGTGTGCTTAAAAATATCTATGCAGGTATTTATAGGTGGTGGTGAAAAAACACCAAAGTGGTTTCCATCAAGTCCAAAGGGGGAGATTGTTGGCATTATGTCTAATTTGTTGTCCTTGATGGAAACCTAATTGACAAGGATGTCAAAATTATGGTAGCGGGATTATTATATATGATGGTACAAATGTGACATAGAGAATGGAGAAATGAATATCAGCTTAGAGATAGAGGAATGATAAAGGTGAAGTTTGGGAAAGTATACGTAGGTCCTATGAAGAAAGGTCGCCTATATATGTAGTTAATGTTGGCTTGTGGCTTTCATGAAAGATTAAGGCAACATGAAACTTTTGATTAGTGAAGAGTTGGAATGGCGAAATTGTAAGGATAAGGGGAAATAAACATAACTCCCTTAGCGTGCCTCCCATGCATACCACTCACCGTGGCTGCACCACCTCCAAATAAGTGGTGTAGTCCATGGAAGAAGTGGCACCACCTAGGAAAGAGTGGGCCACAACCATTTCGATGACACTTAGAAGCACGAAGGGTGGTGAGACTGACCCGTCGGACGGGATGACGTCAGCCCCCCCCTCGAGCCAATCAGAGGAGCTCCGAGGGGGTAAGGGAGGGCTTGGCCCTCGACTTCTGACCCAATGAAAGCTTGCAGGTCCCACATATGCACAGCTGGTGTAGGTAATTCTAGGTAAGTTAAGACTTCCTAAGGTATGAGGCTGATACCTCTGTATCAGGAACATGGCCTCTCACCTACCTGGCCATTGTTGGCCAACCACCATATGCCACACATCCCCATGCTAATTTCCTCATGACGTCAACCCTACAGCTGTCACCCTACTCCACTGCCTACTGAAAAAATGTCTTCACCTCTATTTTTACTCTCGACCGTTTGAATTGGTTACCACTTACTGACGTTTCTTAATCAGCTCGGCACCCTGGTAAAACTCACAGTACTGGTTGCTTTTCCCCTCGCGTCGCTTTTACTGATACCTTAGGTATTTGGTCAAGTCCTTTTCACTATTTTCCTTTACTATTTGTTTAAATTGTTCTAGAAAAAATGAAGCGAACCGGCCCCGAAACCCTGCAAGCCTATGAAGCTAAGATTGCTCCTGGTCTTGAACCACTCATGGATTCCCACTCCCAACTCTATGAAACAGTTTACCCTTTCAATGTGGCATGTATGAAGAATGATCTCTCCAAATATAAGCGAAGGGGCGAGGATTTATTCAGAGTTGTCGATTCAGGGATCTATTACAAAATTGCCGCAAAAATCCATCCCTTCCCTGAGTTGACAACCTGGCTCGTCGATGTCTAAATTGAACAAAATGATAGTTTCCTCTCTAGTTATGGGGTCAAATTCATAAAAACTAACCCTCAGCTCATCAGAAAGGCCCTATGCTACCCCTTCGCTCAAGAGTGTGTTGAATTCACTAAATTCACCCTCTCTTATCATTTCTCAAACTTGCCCATGAAAAAAAAATGGGTTTCCTCGAGCTCATCACCACGTCACACCTATCTTCCCTCTTGCCTATAGAAAATATTCCACTATCTCTATTTCGTGACACTATAAAGCCTATCCTAGTAGCCATCTCATGAATGTTGGGTTTAGACAACGCAGATAGAGTAACCACTACTGGTCTAGGGTTTTTAGATCTCATGATGCAACATGGAGTTCTACTAGATATCCCCGCCTTTCTGGCCTCCACCATTAAAGCTCAGTTTCAACACATATCATCCTCAATTCCCTTCAGATACTATTCTTTGGTATTCTACCTGTTCTTATTCAATCATGCATAAAATTTTAAGGGTTTAGGCCTAGAAAAGTTCCCCATGAGGAACACCGAGCCAAAATTCATTTCTGAATGGACTCAGTCAGTTTCTCAGCACCTAGAGGGATATGGGTACATGAAATTCATCATATATTTCATGTCCAGGGCTTACGCAATCATAAATGACAACCCCTCACCCAGGATTTTTCTTGAGAAAAAGGAGTGGCTCCAGTTCAGTGAGACAGAGTGTGTCGGGGATTGATACTTATTCCAAGATCATACTAAGATTAGGGTTTATGGTGCCGAAGTGCCTCCTTACCATCTATCGGTGTTCATGTCCATGAAGATTTTCTCCCTTAAGTTTATCTGCCAAGTCCTGAGTGTTAGCCAAACTCACTTTGTGCCCACAAAGAAGGGATATATCTTGAGGCTCCCAAAACACTGTTACCAATGAAATAGGTAACTTGACCTCAAAACGAGAACTCTAGCCCAAAAAGACTCAAAAAACATGAAAAAACACCCCAAAAACAAAAAAATGTATTCCAGAACGCACTTGGTTTTTTTTGAAGGTCAAATTTCAACATTTTGTAAAATTATGCTAAAAACAAAATTGTCTCTTGAAAAAAGGATTGAAAAAACACCGTCAAAACAAAACCAATTGACGCTGGAAAAAAAAAAATGTGTCATATTTTTGACATTTTAAAAAATAGAAATAACATTTTTTAATTTTTAAAATTCAAACATTAAAAAAAACCTAAAATTTAAGAAAAAAACAAATTTAAAAAATAAAAATATTTTAAAGGTTAAAATTTAAAAATATATAGGAATCAAAAAATAAAAATAAAAACAAAATAAAAATAAAAATTCAAAGATTAAAAAAAACCTAAAATTTAAGAAAAAAAATAAAAAATAATTTAAAGATTAAAATTTCAAAATATATAGAAATAAAAAAATAAAAATATTAAATTAAAAAGAAAAACTAGTTAAAAAAAGAAAGAAAAAGAAAATGTTTATTAAATTAAAAATAAAAAATAAAAAAATAAAAAAAAATTGAATTTAAAGAAATATATTAAATTTTAATAAATTTAAAACTTAAAATAAATAAATAAATAAATAATTATTTAAATTAAAATTAAAAAAGGAAAAATTAATCAAAAATAAAATACAATAAAAATATTAAATTTAAAAATATATATATTAAAAAAACAAACAGATTTTAAAAAAATATATTAAATTTAAATTATAAAAAATAAAATATATATATGAACTTAAATTAAAAATATATATATTAGATTTTAAAAATGTTAATATTAAAATAACAAATTAAATTAAAAAAATATATATTAAATTTTAATAAATAAATGAATAAACAAATAAATTTTAAATATAGAGAAAAAAAATACATTGTTAAAATAAAAAGTTAAAAAACTTTAAAAATCGGTTAAAATTGAAAAATTGAAAAAAATAAATTAAAAAAAATATATATTAAATATGAAATAAAATAAAAAACAAATTAATTTGAAAATATTAAGTTTAACTTAAAAAAAAAATCTAATTTTAAATACACAATTTTAATTGAAATAAAAAAAATATAAAAATTTTATGTAATAAAAAAATAATAATAAAAATTAAAAAATTAAAAAAAAATATTAAATTCAAATAAATAAATAAATAAATAAAATACAAAATTTACTAAATTTTAAAAAATTAAATGAAAAAACTAAACATAAAATTTAATAATAAAAAAAAAATATGAAAAAAAAATCAATTAAATAAAAAAAATACAAAATTTAATAAAAATTATTAACAAAATTTAGAAAAAAATATTAAAAACAAAAAAATTAAAACAAATTAAATTTGAAATATAAAAATTAAACTAAAAAAAAATCAAATTAAATATATATATATATATATATATATATATATATATACATATATACATATATACATATATATATATATATATATATATATATATATATATATATATATATATATATATATATATATATAAAAAAAAAAAATTAAAAAAAAAAAGAATTTTTTAGGATTGTGCGGCGTCGCCCGATCGGCCTCCCGCCCGGGTGACGGTGGAGATTGGCCGGCTGAGCGAGGAGGGCGATTCCGGGGAATCGCCGTCCTACGGAGTCCGAGTCACCCGGGGACGGTGGTCGAAATCGCCCTCCCACGGCGAGAGGGCGGGTTCCTGGTCGCCCTCTCGCCGGGGTTGGCCAGCGGGCGATTCTGAGATGGCCTCGAGAGAAGGTTCCGGAGATGAGCCGCCGAGCGATTCCGAAATCGGCCTCCGTGGCCGGGGGTGATTCCGAATCGGCCTCCGCGGCGCCGCCGATTCACGATCGGCCTCCGCGGCGAGCCGGTCCCCCGGTCGACCTCCGCGCCGGCCGGGGCGGTTCACGGACGGGCGCCCCGCGGCGGCCGGGCGATTCTTGAGAATCGGCCTTAGCACGGGAGGAAATTCCCAAATCGGCGTCCGCCACCACCGAGCGATTCCGGTCCGACCTCTCTCGCCCGGTGGGCAGATTAAATGAGCGAAGACACGTAGAGCCTCCTACTTTTCTTATTGCGTATAACATACCTAGGCGGAAACCGACTAGCAGCATACGATCAAAAATTCTTTTTTTTTTTTTTAATATTATTTTTTTTAATTCGATTTTTTTTTTAATTTTTTTTTTTAAATTCAAAAAATTTAAAATTATTTTTTTTAATTCAAATTTTTTATTTTAAATTTAATTTGTTTTAATTTTTTTGTTTTTTTTTTTTTAATTTTGTTTTTAAATTTAATATTTTAGATTAATTATTTTTTAAAATTTAAAATTTATTCATGAAATTATTAAATTTATTATTATTTTTTTTAATATTTTAGTTTATTTGGTTTTTCATTTTTATAATTTATAAATTGTTTCATTTAAAAAAAAAAACAGTAAATTTATGGATATTTGTTTTTTAATTATTTACACGTGGTTTTTTTCATTTTTTTTGTTTTTTAATGATAGTTTTTTTTATTATAATTCTTTTATTATAATTTTCTTTTTCAATTTTAAATTTTGTTTTTTTTTAAATTTGTTTTTTTTGTTAATTTTAAAATTTGTATTTTTGTTTTCTTATTATTATTATTATTATTATTTTAATTTAAATTTTTAAATTTAATTTTTTCTTTTTTGTATTTACTTTTTTTATCTAAATTTTAATTTTGTAATTTAAATTATTTTTAAATTTTCTATTTAATTTTTTTTTTTTAATTATATGGATTTTTTTAATAACTTAGAAAAAAAAAAATTTGATGTTTTTTTTTTTCATTTTTTTTTGTTAATTTTTGTTTTTTTTCTTTGAATTATGTGTTTTTTTCTCAAATTTTGTCATTTCTTTTGATATAATTTTCGAATATTTTTGTTTTATTTATTTATTTTTGTTTAAATTTTTTATTTTTACGAGTTAATTTTGTTTTTTTTACATTTTTATTGGTTTTTTTCATTGTTTTTATATATATATTTTTTATCTAAGTTTTGTGTTTTATTACCAACATGAAAATTACCACTCTAAAAAAAAAGTTTGATGTTGCATCAATATGTTTCAAAATTAGCATGTAAATCAGCTCAAAAAAAAAAAATTTGATGCTGCATCAATACGTTTCAAAATTAGCATGAAAATCACTAACATTTTAAAACAAATATTCATACTTCATAAATAAAAATATTAGAGTGTAAAAAATGTGCTCAAAAAAAAAAAAGGTGATTCTGCATCACCACTTTTCAAAATCGGGTGCTTTTTATGGTACCAAAAAAAAGTAGGTAACAGTGCGGTTACCTATTTCATCGGTAACAGTGTTCCAAATGTCGTAGGTCCCTTCGCTATCAATTCAAGACACATACTCCACTTTTTTGAGGGGTTGATGTAGAAGATGAATTTCCTGCAAGGATATGTATGGCACTATGATCCTAAAGGGTTCACGCGAAGAAAGAAGAAGATTAAGTATTCAACATATGAGCATGAACCTATGCCTCTTATACAATGGAAAGCTAACTGTGACTCATGACCTTTGGATATAGATATGGAAGTCGAATCCCCAACTGTCGAAGGAAATGGAGACAGTACACATGATGAAGTGGAGATCCTAGAGTAGGAGAGCCACCAAATGTACCAGGAACTCACAAATCAAGAAGAGGAGGATCACCTCGGTAAGCAACAAAGAACTAAAGGGCCGGTAGAATAGGACACTAAGCATATCAATGATGAAACCTCACAACTCACAGGTCATCGTAAAGAAAAATCAGGGTTTCAGCTCTCCTACGATTACTCTTTCTCTTCCATGCCTTCATAGCTTTCACCAGCCATCACCTTGGGTAAGGGATAAAGAAAAGAGTAGATTGAGGTGAAGATCCAATCTGGAAGAGAAAAACTAAGAGAATAATTGGCCTAGTTCATGGATAGGCATCACACTAGGCTCACTAAAGCCTTAGATGTGGAGAAGGACAAACATATATT
Source organism: Pinus albicaulis (assembly GCA_034641835.2). Lineage (NCBI taxonomy): Eukaryota > Viridiplantae > Streptophyta > Pinopsida > Pinales > Pinaceae > Pinus > Pinus albicaulis. Next base: position 1,031,974,872 of record CM076582.1, read on the forward strand.
CATTTTCCAACACTCGTCGTCTCATCCCCTACCCCCATGATCCAAGTACAAGGCTTTAGAGATTATTATGGAGCTGGCCTCTATCCCCTTGCTAGAAAAACTGATTTTTCATAAGTCCATTGGGGAAATGCTACATACAGAGGTTCTGAAACACACCATCTCCCTAGAGAAGGTCGAGAAGAGGCTAGCTCAAATAAAGATCAATCTGCAAAGGGAAAGAGAAAGTGTGAAGGCTCTTGCCGCTCAGCTGGAGAACTACAAAAATATAGTAAGAGGTAAAGGAGTCGATCCTAATATATCAGTGCAAACTTTTTTACACAAAGCCGAATTGGAAGTGCAGGAGCTACGACACAAGCTGAAAATCCCTCCTTTAGAACATATCCTAATAGAGGAGCTAGCCAAAGTAGAAAAAGAGAAAGACGCCCTCACTGAGGCGCTTGCCTAGAGAGATGAGGAGAGTGCAGAATTAAAATGGAAGCTAGTTGCGCTACAACGGGCTCAAGATAGTCATGTATGTCTAATGCAGGTACCGGAAGACCCCCAAAGTGCTCTAGAGAATTTGACCAAGGATCTAGTGGACCTGAAGATGTCTGAGGATGAAGTTCGTACAACTCGACGACTCCCGGATGAGGCCAAGGTGACCTTCACAGAAAACCAAAATATGGTCTTATCCCTACAGAAAGAGGTAGAGGCCCCTTTGGAAAATGGCTCAGGAGCACCAGAAGCCAATCAAGGATTTGAAGGCACAACTCAAAGGTGATATGTCATTAATGGAAGGTAGGAAAATAGTGTAGACTAAGATTATATTAGAGGTTAAATAGCATTGGGAGCTCATTACGATGGAAAATGATAAGAATAATGCCATCCAGGATTGTAAGGTATAGTTGGAGGCAAGACACACAGAAGGAATGAGAATATAACGACTGCTTAGAGATATATCAGGTACATCAGTGAGCTCCCCTTTGAAGAATTGGGCATGCGTTGAGTGGCCGACTGGTTCAGGACCATTATGGATGTCACCAAAATGATCCAGAAGGAAGAGGCATGAGTAAAGGCATCAGGATACTTGGCACTCGGGACAAATGGAGTGGAGACCTTTGATCGTGAATGCGATAAGTTAGTGGAAGCGGGCCTCCCCCCATGCTGGGATCAGTTAGGGGCATTGCTAAACTAGACCACCTATGATCAGAAGCTATCCAAGATCAAGTGTAAGCCTGATTTGACACTGGAGAAGACCTCTTGCTTAAAGGCTAAGACCTTGGTGGTAGCATTACGCAAGGAATTATTTCTCCTTGCTATGGTCAAGAGGATTTTCACTACTCACCTTGATTACACAGAGCTAACTCAGCTTTGGGCATTTTTCGAGCTTTTTAGCTCCGCACCTCTGCCTGCTAACATTATATTTAAAATATGTTACGACTATTCATATCCACCAACTCCATCTACTTCGAATCAATTTCCACCTCAACCATCTAACCACTCTGGCTCTTCCTATGCTTCTGCGCATCCACGTAGCTTGGGGCCTTCTGGCACTCCTCACCATCCTCGTCAAATATGTCAAGATCAGTCCCATGCGGCCTTTTATTTACTTTTCCTTTTATTTTCAGTTATGCTATAAAATCGGGTGAAATCTCAATTGAACCCTAGTTATTTTTTAATATTTTTATGTCTTTCTTGTAATCAATGATGAAGAGTAGTTCTCTTGATATGGTACAGTTATATCATATCATTTTTTATTTTCATGGGAAGAAAAAAGATCAAGAAAGAATATCCATCTGAGAAATATCTGACTGATGGCCTTGGATGTAAGAAACTATAAAGAGTAAACTCAACAAGTATAGAAGGGTTCTAGTTTCTGTGGAAGTTCTGAGTTTAAATGTTGTATTGCCCATTTTTGTAATAATTGTGATGAGCTCTAAAATCATATCTTGAAGAGCTATTTTTGGGAAGATAATATAAAAATGAGTTGTTGCAAATGAATTCCAATTATACTTTTGAACAATACATATGTATCTTTCATATGTTTGTTTAAATTTCTAATTCTATTTCGCTAAACACTTCTTCAATTATCTTGTGTTTGGAAAGTTGGTCACTGATGTTTAATAAATTCATTTTCCTATATCACGCTAGGGGAAAATGGTACTCATGAGTTAATCACCTGGTCACCTTAATTGGGCTTGACACAGGATTATTGTTTCATAAATATTATAATGGCCACTTTCTTATTTAATTCTAAGAAGGGAGGATTCTTACCATATAATACATCCACCTCCCTAAAACTCCTTTCCTCTATCCATTTGACCATTCGTCCATTTTATCCCTAAGGTCTGTTCACTGGTTTCAAACCCGGCCCATTTAGAGCTACTGAACTTCATATGACTTTAAGCCCATTCTAAGATATGTCTAGTATAAATCAGAGTTGGAACCATTTCTCCCACGGTTATCTATAACCACCAAATAAATAAATCTTACAGAAGTTAGATTTCGAAGGGATTCCTTGAAGTGAAAGTTAATATAAGAAAACCTCCTATTCTTAAGATGTCCCAGGCAAAAGTATTTTGAAACTTAGGACTGTCTCTAGGAGTGACAACATATTTTTGGTGCCATTGCTGGGGATTTGAATTATAAAAATCATTTCCCTGGGATATAGCATTATCTTCACCCTTCAATCAGTTGAGCACAAAGGGTTGAGAGTTACACAGCCCTTACATTCGTGACTCCACTATTATCAAGCTCAAATCAGTTGTAATCTTGGTTTATACAATGCCACATACTCGATCAGATACTTCACAGATGAAAACTCCTTCTCTATCTGATCCCGAAAAGATCATATTCAGGAGAATCTGGAAGGAAAAGAAACCAAGGCAAGCTGACCTACCCTCTTTTTCTCTAGAATATTCGACTTCCTCATCTCAACAAGAGGATATCTATGGCCTTGGTTCCACAGCCCGTGTACTTGAATATCCTCTAGAAGCCTCTGATCTGGCTAGCTCATTCATAAAAGACAAAGTCGAGTCTATTGATACCTCTCTTCCTCCCTTGCACCCTACCCCCGAGGCTGAAGAATTTAAAGAAGTTACAGAACTCCAAAGCTTTTTAGAGATAAATATCCACACCTCTACTCATCAAATACATGTTATTCCTCAACCCACTCATCCCCACACATTACCACCACCTCCCCTAATGGTCGTGCCTAGATTTATCCTACATAATTATGCCCCATTGGCCCTCCCCCAAAATTTAAATGAAACACCACAAGGCTACCTCAAGCTCCTGCCTCGGTTCACCAGGGAAGACAATACTCCAGTGCAGTGACATATTGAAAACTTTTGCACCTTTGCTCAGAATGTGAACATAGAGCACCTAGATGTGGTATGAATCCTTTTTGTCCAATCACTGGATGGAGAAGCTCGAAAGTGGTGAAAATATTTGGCCAATAACATAGTTCACACTTGGGAAGAAATTGAAAATTTATTTACATTGAAATGGGGAGAAAAGAGGGACCATGGCTATTTTCATACTGATTTCAATGCCCTAAAGAAGAAACATAATGAGGATGTAACAAAATTCATAAATAGGTTAAACATGATGTATAATAATCTCCCTGTTGAAATAAAGACTCCTCAAGTAGTTGCTAAGGTAGTCTTCGCAGGAGCTTTCGAACCAGAGTTTGGAATTACCCTAAGAGAAAGGAATTTTGCATCTCTAGATCAGATCTAGACTGATGCAATGAACATAGAAGAAGAATTTTCTTCTTCTGGTAAATTCAAGGGTAAGACATAACATGGAGCAAGAATAAAGAATAGGGAGGAGGCTTCTACTTCAAATCAGGAAATGGAATTAAAAGAATATAGAATTGAAGAAATGAACAATTTAATTAAGAACCTTTCAAATAAGTTGGTTCAGCTTGAATTGGAAGCCAAAAGTTCCCCTCCTCATTCTAACCAAATGATTCCTAATCGAGGGTTTAATCCCTAGTATAGGAAGCCCCCTCTACATCTATTGCAGCATGAAAGGAAGGAACAACAAGACCACATTCAGCCTACTCTATACTTGGAAGGAGAAGTGGAGGGACAAGACGAGGAAGTTACAGAGAACCAAGAGAATCAATTCCTCGCTTACTGTGATGAAGAGGAGGGTGAAATCATCATACAAGTAGAGGACTAAGAGAAGGAAGTTCCTCTCGAAGATCAATATATTGAAAATTACTTCAAACAATTTGTGGATTTTATGCAGGATCAACTCCATAAGAAGTATGATCTTAGATCCTCTCGAAAGAGAACCTAGGCATAAGAACAGAATGAAGAGTCTGAATCAAAGGAAAAATCCCCTCCTAATCCTACCTGTAAAGGAAAAAAGCCATTAGAAGAGTCAACCCTTATAAGGCCACTGCATCTACCTCCATAAAGAAAGACTCTGATCCTCCCAAAAATGATAAGTCCCCATCTATACCCCTGGATATTCCCAAACCCCCTAAAATAGTTCAAAGAAGCCATTACCAAAAATGGGTCCACAACCTTTAATCTCCAGAAAGAATTAGAGAAGGTCAAGATCTCTGTTTCCTTGATTTAGCTCTTGAAACAACATTCATACAAAGCTCAAGTGTCCCAATTCTTGCATCCCCATGGTGTAATCCCCCTTCCTGATAGTCTCAATATTCAAGAATAACGACCCATAGTGGTTTCTGGACCTCATGTAGAAGAGTAGACTCAACCACACCACCATTTTATGTGACTTTGGTAATACATGACTTATTATTACAAAATTGCATGTTGGGTTCTAGGGCTTCACATAGCTTGTTGCCTTTGTCTGTTATGGAAAAACTGGGATTGCAAATTACAAGGCATTATAAAGATATTTACTCTTTCGATTCCAAAAGGGTAAAGTGAATGGGTATGGTAAACGACCTCGTGGAAAACTTAGCCCAAATCTTGGCCAAAAGTGTGGTAATGGGAATTTTTGTAGCTGATATCCATCTCAATTTGGAATTTTGTTGTCTAAATCCTGGGGTTACAATATTGGAGGATCAATAAAAATCAACCTCGCCTACGCCACTATCCTAGTGTTCGGCAGGGAAGAAAGTAGGTTATACCGGGAATCTAGGTTTGTAAAGATGGTCACTAAAGCAGATGGTTTGATGAATTCCCTAGCATATGGTAAGGAGGGTGAATTTTCTTATCTCATGCTTGAGGAGGATGAGAATTTACTTTAAGAGATGAAGGCATGTCCTCTAAGATAGGGAGATCCCATAAACAGAGAAGAGAATAAGGTTTGGAATTTGCAGTTCTATGGGGCTTATTCACGAGAAGGAAATGGGATTGGGGTACTCTTTATATCGCCGAAAGGATGCTTAATTCCTCTCTCTTTAAAGCTGGAATTCGGAGCCACAAAAAACGTGGCTGAATATGAAGCCCTGTTGCTGGGACTATAGGGAACGCAGAACATGAAAATACATAATCTTAAATTTTTTGGAGATTGAGATCTCGTAGTAAGGAAAGTTAGGAGGCAATTCCAGACTAAGCACCTACAACTCATAGCTTACAGGAATGAGGTGTGGAACTTGGTTGAAAAATTCTTCTCGACTTTTAAATTTCGTTCATGCCCAGGGATAAGAGCATAATGGTTGACTCGCTAGTTGTGGCCGCCATAAATTTTCTCCCTCCCCATAACCCGCTACTCAGATACGAGGTGGAAGTGAAATATCGCCCCTCCATCATGGAAAACATAAAACATTGGCAGGTCTTCGAGGATGAATAACAGGTCGAGAATTTCAAGGAGATGGTGGGCGATTTCTCAAATTTGGTGATCGACTCGGTGGCCAAGGATGATAGCAAAGAGCCAAAAAAATATGGGAGGAGACACTAGCCGTGCATCGCCTTTTATAGTAAAAGGGAAATTTCATCCCCAGGGGCCTTGTGCCATTAGAAAGGTTGTTTTATAAAAATGATATCCCGGTGAACCCTAGAAAACCGACCATCGACAAACTAGTCAGGGATTTTAATATTGGGACATAGGAAGATCCAAATGTGGTGAAGCTATCAAAAGGGTTCCCTGAAGAATAGCAAGGTCAGTACCTGAGGCTGTTTCAATCATATAAAGACGTCTTTTCCTGTTCATACCAGGATCTGAAGACTTTTGATGTCGACATCATAGAAAATAAGATACCCCTCAAAGCAGACATTAAGCCTCTTAAACAAAAGCTAGGGAAGATTAATCCACATCCCCTTCCAGCTACTAAAAAATAGATAAATAATCTGTTGTAGGAAAATATCACTGTCCCTCTAAGGTACTCAGAATGGGTGGAAAAATTGGTTCCTATAAGAAAGAAAAATGGAAAAATCATGCTTTGCGTGGATTTCAGAAACTTGAACAGAGCCTCACTCAAAGATAACTACCCCCTCTCTAAGATGGACCACATCTTGCAAAAGGTAGTGGGATCCTCCGGCATGTCTATGATGAATGGTTTTTTGGGATATAACCAGGAGGCGGTACTCCCTAAAGGGAAGAATAAGATGACGTTCATATGCCTTGTGGAACCTTTATGTGTGCCCAGATGCCTTTCGGCCTGATAAACGCTAGTTCTACATTCCAACGTGCGATGTGTTAGCACCCCATAAATTTCCAAAGGCTGAAGACATAACTATGGTGGTGCAACATCAAACCACTTTGGAGTCCACGACCTAGCCTTCTTGGACTCATAAAGGGCTCTCTCCATTAGATATAGCTTTGTTGATGGGGAATTGTAGGATAGATATTAGTGAATTTATGTTTGTTTGAAGATTTATGGTTGAGTCAATAGAAGAGGGCCATTGGGCTATGGAGTCAAACAAGTGTAAACCAATTCAAATGGATGAATAACTGAGGTTGGGTGCAACTAGGCAAGCTATCCATGTCAATGGATCTTAACATCTTGTGAAATGTAAAGGATGAGGAGATTAAGGTTCAACGGGAATGCAGAGAAGACCGTCTATGAATTCTGCATTCTAGTCTCAAAGGAAAACACAAAGTAGTATTTCAAGACTAAGCAAGGTACCCCATGGTAAATCCTACACAAAAATTTCTATCTACGGTAAAGAAAAGAACACAGTGTGAGAAAACATGAGAATGAAAAATTACGTAAGGGAAGCACTTCACCACCAATCATAACACACAAATATGGAAAAAAACATCATATTTCATTCATCCAAAGAGAGTTCTTACAACTAAAGAGTCTATTACAATGGTTTTTTCCCCCTTCCGACCTTCTTCATACTGCAAATGCATGCAATATTTATATAAAAATTAAGTCAATTAACCTATCTACTACAGTGATTACATTCAAACAAAAATTGGACAAGTGGAAACATGCAGGTGGTGATAAGTTGAGCCTGGCCATAACAGTGGCTTTTAGCAGCCTGTTATTTATAACAGAATAAGGAAGGAATTTCCTCTTGGGATCCCGAAGAGGCTATGATGGAGTAAAATTTTGACAAGTGAAAACACCCAGGTGGTGACAAGATACTTCTGGCCAAGAAGGTAGCAGTCTGTTATTAATTGTGAAATGATCAAAATCCAGCTTTGTCTAAAGCCAAAGAGGCAAGGAAGGCTCTGGCACCTTGGCCCTTCCTCTTCAGAAAACATTTCTAGATTATTAAATTAATGAGGGGCTGGTGTTTTTCGTGGATCAGTGGCCATGCTGATGTGTTTTCTGCCCCTTCTATTTTTTCTATTATATTACAATTATTTTTGCACAATTCCTTTTCCCAAATTGACCTTTTATGTTATCTCCTTGATACCATGACTTTTTTCCTTACTATGCCTTTTTCTCCTTGTTGGGTGCTACCCGAGTTCTCACATCGCACATCATAGGTTTTAAGATTTATGTTATGAGCAACGGGATCAGCGATGCAATGCGAAGTGTGGAGGTGACGTGATGGGAGGGGTGATGATTTTGATTATGTGGAGCAGAATTAGCGGGAGTAATATCAATGGTGGCGGGAGTCGGCACGGCGTAGCGGTGGTGGGCATGGAACAATGATGGTGGTTTTTTTTGAACAAAAAAGCCATTTTCGAAAGGGGATGAGGGCAGTAAGTGGTATCAAAGAAGGGGGGTGCAAATTAGCAGAGGCGCGATATGTAGCGGGGATGGTGGTAAGGGATACCACCCATTTCAGAGCCCCCCCATGGTTAAAGTTTGAAGGCTATGAGGAGTGTGAAATGAAATAAGGATTTTCAGATGCGGGGGAGTGAGCAGAGATGGTGGGGAGTTGCGATAAGGTTAACATGGAGGTGATGTGGCAAGCAGGTGGGGCCCCAATCCTATATTGCGATCGCATGTCGAAAGCTTTTTTTATGATTGGCGAGTGCAATTTCTAAAACCATAAATTTGCGAAGTGTGACAGGCGGGGATGATGTGGCAAGGAAAGGGTGGGCCCACCCACGGCGATAGATCACAGATTTTTGTTATGAGCGGTGGGAGGTGAAGGTTAGATTTTGCGACGTGCGATCACGTCCTACCCATGTTGCAAATCACAACTTTTAAGCCTTATCACACATCGCAAATATTAGCATTTATCGCATATCACAACATTTAGGTTTTACCGTGCACCAAAATATTTAACTTATCACATCACAACTTGAAATAATTAACCTACGATGTCTTAACATGCAAACATAAAAATCTTCGATTGCGATGTGTGATGGGGGGTGAGGAAAGGGTGACATGGCTGGAAGGGTTCCACTATATCGCATCGACAGGGTTATAAGGTGGCGAACTTAGCTGCGAAATAATGAAGAGTGCAAAGTGACAATGAGAAAAGGTAAGTACGAAGTAAGGTTTCTTTGCGGTGCATGATGTCTATGTATGTATCAAGCAGCCTAAAGTGGGGGTGAAGCTGTGAATAAGATAACTTAAGATGGGAAAATGATATGGTTGTTAGTGGGTGGGCGCAGTTGTTTCTTCAACTATAAAAATCAAATTTTAATATTTTAAAGAAGGGGTTTGAAGGAAATGAAGTGTGGGACACTTGTAAATGGAAAAATGGAGGGAAAAATAGGGTATAAATGAAATGAAATGAGGGCAGAAATGAAGTTTTCTCACCATCACACATTATCAACAACACTTCCTTCCTTCTACTAAACTGAAAGGATTTCCCTTATTTTCTGAAGATAAATGACAGCCAGGGAATATTATTTTCAGTATGAAAGACCTAAGAAATGATCAGTCACCTTGTGATACTTTGAATTACAGGTGTCTAACAGTGACTGTAGTTGGGGATGTCATCTCATTCAGGAGGTGTCAAGAACACTGTAGACTAGTGGCTTGATCCATTAGGCTAGTCCCAAATCTGCAACTGAATTTGCTACAAAAACCTCTGTGGCTGAAAATCTTCAAGCTGAATTCAATACTCTCTGCAAACTGAAGCCTAGAATATACTTGCACTGAAAACTAGAAAGAAATCTGAAACTAAAAACTGGAAAAATGCTCAGAGTACTGAGAATATTTTCACACCTACCTACCCTACCTTACTGAGATTGTTGTTGTTCTAAATCATACAATAACACGAGTGCAGCTAGTCAAGTAGCAACAGAAACAAATGGAAAACTTGACTGTATGTTAGAAAAATGAGAAGCATAACTTGATTATGTGTCCTCATAACCAAAGTTATAATATGAAATGGAAACTGCTAATGTATCTCATACTAATAGAGAGTACATGTTTGAAAATTTGAGCTAAAAAGATCCTCCATATAATCTACAACAGGATAAATAAAAGAATGATGTATGATATTTTCTTCTAGGCCTTCAATGACTAGTTATTTAGTTGTATCCTTAATATAAAACCTTGAAACCTCATCTTCAGTTTTGTACTTGAAAGCACAATCATCCTCAATATGTAAGTCAAGAGGTAGTACAATTTCCTCTTGCTTAGGGGAAGGAAGATCTTCCAAGAATTATTGAGGATCTCGGAAATTATAAGACTAAATTTGAGAATTCATAAGTTCAATACCAGTTTCATATCATTCAACAACTACATCTAGAAAACATGTTTTATCTTCAGGACTAAATTTTCTTGATTTCAAAATGAGAAATACAACCTCTAGAAAATATTCATCATGCTAAAATTCTGATAATTGATTCCTGAATGCATTTAGATCTTCACAAGATAAAATATCTACCACAAACCTTGTCATCTTGTTCAACAGGAACTCTAGTCAGCATGTTGTGGAGTCACCATGAATGCTCAAAAGCCGAGTTCTTTGAATCATGGAGTCACTAGGTGAATAATTCAGCCTTCTTGTATCAGGTCACTGTCCACCCTTAGTAATCAGATCTTAACTTTGATGTAACATCTGAGGATTATAAATTTCATCCCCAGTATGGTTTCCTTGGGGAGCCTTCATGTACGCCCGGATTACTTTCGGCCTAATAAACACTGGTGCCACATTCCAATGCATGATGGGCATTGCCTTCATAGGAGACCAATATAAGTTCATGGTGATTTACCTAGATGACATCACCGTCTTCTCAAAGAGTGATGGTGATCATATAGAACATCTCGGGCGAACCTTTGACAAATGTCGCAGGTACAGTTTATGTCTTAACCCCCAAAAGTCCATGTTTTCCCTGGAATAAGGGAAGCTATTGGGGCATATAGTAACTAAAGAAGGAGTAAAAATTTACCTGAAATGGGAGGTGATAAACGAAATTTCTCTACCAAGAAAAAAAATACAGGTATTCTTGGGAAAAATAAATTTTCTAAGAAGGTTCATACCAAATTATGTCGAGATTGTCCGAAACATCAATGAAATGCTAAAGAAGAACAATGAAGTGAAATGGACTCCTCAATTGAGAGATTATTTCAATAGGATCAAGCAGGCTTTTTCGGAAGCTCCAGTGCTAGCTGGTCCAAATTATGGAAAATCGTTCATGATTTTTTCCTTTGCCTCCCCTCACACAATAACTTCGGTGTTGTTACAAAAAATGGTGAAGGGCATGAAAAACCTATTGCATTCTTCAGCCAAGTCCTCCGAGAGGCCAAAATAAAATACAATATCCTGGAAAAGAAAAATTATGCTCTTGTAAAATCACTTAAGGAATTTCAGGTGTATGTGTTACAGTCTGCCATAACAGCTTATGTGCCCACTACAGTAGTGAAGGATATTTTGGTGCAGGGTGACAGTGAAGGGAATATGGGTAGATGGATATCTAAGATTCAGGAGTACGAAATGGAAATAAATCCTACCAAGATCATAAAAGGCCAAGGGCTGGAAAAACATTCTGTCCAAATCTAACTGTCAAGCTCTGGGGATAAATCTATCTATGACAGGAGGAGAAGCATCGGAGGATACATGTGTACAACAGCGTGTAGAACCTTCCACGCAAAAGACAAATGTAAAGTATCTTCTATCCTCCTGGCATAAATATATATTGAAATACCCCTTAACCCCGAGGTGTCCTCCTAACTAAGACAAGGCTAGGCATCACACTTTGATGTTAAGATCCAAAAAATACACAGTGGAAAATGGGAAATTGTATTGGAGGGACCTGGCTGGGATATTATTATTGTGTTTAACAGAGCAAGAGGTCGACGAAGTAATGAATGAATTCCAAAAAGTAATATGCGATGGGAATTACAGCTAGTTCTCCACTGCACATAATATCCTTAGGGGAAGGTTCGTTTTCCCTAAGGTTTTTGGTGATGTACATGCATGTGTCTGGGTCTACAAAAGGTTTCAGACATTTGCCAAAAAGAAAAGGTTCACACTCCTTCTGCTGATCCCAGTACACGTTGAAGAGCCATTCAAATAATGGCAGATCGACTTCATAAGTGATATTCACTCAACTTCCAACAACCAATACTGATGGATCCTCACTACCACAGATTACTTCACTAAATGGGTTGAGGCCATGCCCACAAGGAATGCCATAGATTTGGTGGTGATCAAGTTCCCGAAGGAAAACATAATAGCTAGGTTTGGATGCCCTACTTAAATCATCATAGATAATGACCAGGATTTCAAGTCGGCTAAGTTTGTGAACTTCTGTCAACATTACAATATCATTTTGGGGCAGTCCACTACATATTACCCCCAGGGGAATGGATTGGCACAGTCATCTAACAAGACATTAGTGAGGATTTTGAAAAAGGCTATGAATGAAAACCAAAAGAACTGGGATTCCCAACTCAAGTTTTCTCTTTGGTAAAATCTTATCACCACGAAAAGATTCATTAGGAAGTCCCCCTATAAACTGGTGTATGGTAGAGCAAAAATATTCCCTATTCAGCTCGCACTACCTGTGGCTCGATTCTTACAAGAGAGCGAGGAAGAACCAAGAAACCTTGTCAAAAGAATGGACCAATTGGTGGAACTGAATGAAACACGGGGGCAGGTAAACATCAGATTAATAGAATACGAGGAGAAGATGAAAATATTGTTCAACCAAGGAGCTAAAGAGAAGGAAATCCAAGTAGGGGATTTAGTACTGCGATGGGGCATCAGGAGATCGGACAAAGGAAAACACGGAAAGTTCAACCTGCTTTGGTTTGGACCATTCGATATGGTATAGGTCAAGGGTAACAATACCTTTGTGTTGGAGAACTTGGAAGGAGACGTATTTGAGATGCCTGCCAATGGAAATTTTCTCAAGCCCTACTTCCAGCACCGATATAGGATGCGCCAACTCATTGTACATATCCTCCCATTGTATATATGGAATTTTTTATTTTTGCATGAATTCTTTTCTTGTTTTTAATTAATTTTTTTCTAAAAAAGTTTTGATGATGATCCTAGGCACACTAAGAAGAACACAAGTAGGTGGTCTATGAGTTTTCAACGCACTCGATCGAGTGCATCGTCCCCAATGGAGCTAATGTTTGCTTGTGGCTTTCATTAAATATTAAGGCAACATGAAAATTTTAATTAATGAAGATTTGGAATGACCAAATCAGAAGGGTAAGGGAAAATCAACGTAAATCCCTTGGCGCACCTCCCATGCATACCACTCACCATGGCTACACCACCTCCAAAAAAGTGGCACAGTCCGTGGAAGCAGCGGTACCACCCACAAAAGAACAAGCCATAGCCGTTCCGACAGCACTCAGAAGCACGGAGTATGGCAAGACTGACCCGTTGGAGAGGATGTGTCAGCCTCCCTTTGGGGCAATCAAAGGAGCTCCATGGGGAAAGGTAGGGCTCGACCGTTGACTTCTGACCCAATGAAATTTGGCGGGTCCCAAGCATGCACAGTTGGTGCAGGGAAGTCTAGGTAAGGTAAGTCCACCCAAAGTATGGGACTGGTACCTCCGTGTTAGGCACATGGCCTCTCACCTCCCCGACTATTATCCCTAGGTAATAGGTGTCACTATGAGATAGAGCTGAGACCCAAAATCACCAAATATTCTCAAAAACCTACCTAAATTGGCATCAAGAAGTTTGAGTTCAAAATTATAAAAACCATGACATTTTTCTTGCATGGACATTGAGAATTTTGGAGTTCAGATTTAGAGGGTTAGAGGCAATTTTGTTTTCAACATTTCTCGACCATCCAGAGGTGGAATTGAGTGCAGAGATAGGCATTAGAAAGATAAGATTGAGAGCTTCATGTTTTCAAGACCAGAAGTGCCTGCGAGCACATTCAGTCTAGTTATTTTTCTGTGTAAATACCTCCTCAGATCAATCCCATTAAAGTGGACCCCCATCTTGAAAGTGGACCCGGAGACGTAGTCCACCAAGGACGAACTCCATAATCAATGTTTGTTGTTTCTTGTCTGTATTATTTGTTATTTTTTCATTATTAATTTTCTATTGATTTAATTCGTAAATGATTTCCTTCAATCTTCCACATTTAATCATTCATCAGTTAACGATGAATTCACTCAATTGAAAATTAATCAAACTATCTCAGCACATAATCAATCACATTCAAATCGGCTAAAAACATATGATGACATGGAAAATAACTGTGAAGTGTTCAACTATAAGGATTTATTTTCTCAAAATTTTGAAAATATTAATAAAACCTATCTTATCTTTATTGATACTGTAGCAGACTATATGGAGAGCTTTTTAAATCAGATTTTTTAAGCCATGTTTTCACTATGAGAGAAAGATTGATTGTCAGTTCCCATTATATTTTCCACCTTCAATTTTGTTGGTGAATAGTGAAGCAATCCATTTATTCAGTGGCTACTTGAATGGCTTCACTGGCATTTTTGTGTCATTTGATTCAGAATATTCTCGGTAGCATAGGGTAGGTAGGTGTGTGTGTGAATAGGCTCGGTATTCCGAGCATATTTTCATCATGTACAAATTTAGTTTTCAAATTGGATTGTAGTTTGGTTTGGTTGCAAACAGTTCAAAGTTGCAATAATAGATGATCTATTCAACAAGTTTGAGCCTAAGGAGAATGCCATAAAGACTTGGAGAGGACATCATCAAAGTTGTAATTTTCAGTTTTTAATAAGGAACTGGAGCTATTGGTTCTTTTTTAAATCAAAAGGGCACAACATCCCCATTGGAGCCATTTTTATCCAAGATAAGCATTAGGTTTTTCTCTGAGTCATGATTCAATTAGGTTAATTTAGTTAGTGTAATTGGATTTTTAAAATTTTGATTTTCAAAAAAAAAAAACCACATGTATAAAGGTCCTTTAGTAATTTTTAAATGTCATTATGACTCTTTATGTGAGTCATTATCAACGGAAAATTCAAAATTTCATTGCCCATAAGATAATCTGGTCATCATTGTGAGTTTGACAACTTTACACACTTCTACAACAATTCTAGCTCAAACAGGTCAAGATTTGCTACAGAAGTTCCTGACTTTTCTGTGGCAAATTTGCCTTCTCTAATGTTGACACCTAATCCTATGGATGGGTGTGCATTTGTATTTTTGTATATTATTTAATATTAGGAAATAAGGAAGGCCAAGAGTCATTGGGAGCTGAATCCCAATAGCCTCACCTCCCATCTATATAAGCCTGTACATTCTTCAGCTAATAGACAATCGCGCCAGCAAAACGTTACCTCCTGGTTTGACATGGTATCAGAGCCAGCTCCACATTTGGCATTTCTGCCCTGTGGTGTAACTCCCTACCCTTTGCTCAGTCAATATTTTTTAATGTTTTTTCTGCTCATTAACTGCTAGACTGTTATTCTGCATTTTTTTTTCCCTATTTATCACTGACATTTGCAGCTCCAGCTCCTGCAGACTGCAGGCTCTGTCAATCTACAAATTGCAGGCTCTGCCATTCCAGCAGTCCTGCAACTCTGTCTTCTGCAGATTCAAGTTCAATTTTTTTTTTATGTAACGCCCTTTTGGGCCTCCTCATTCATCCATACGCTCCACTTCTCCCCATACGCATTCACTCACACCTCCCTCCTCCATTCTCCCTGCGCCCTCACTCATCCTCACCTTAACTCCCACCCCCTCGCCATTCCACTCCCCCACTCCCTGCGCCTACCCTCTGCAACAGGCAGCCGGCCCTCACCTCTGCTATACGCTCACTCCAGCAAAATTAAAATCTGCACAGACTCCTCACTGTTACGCTCACTCCTGCAAGTTTCACATTGTCCATACATCTCCAGCGCAGTCATATTGTACCTACGCACTCACATCTCTCTTCAACGCTGTGTCATTACATGTAACGCCTCCATTTAAATCAAAATACACTCAGTTTGTTATTACAATACGTTTAATGTAATATCAGTCGACTGCTATTCCAACGCTGTCTGTCCAGGTTATAGTCGACTCCATTTTATCGTTGTCTGTCCATTTACATATAAAACGCTGTCTATTATTTCCGCCCCTTCACATTTTTAATACCGCCCTTTTAAACTTTTAAATATCACTCCACGTTTATAATACCGCACTTTCAATTTGTTAAATACCGCTCCACGATTTTGTCCATTCACATACCGTCCATGCATTATATTTTAAACGCTGTGTATTACATTGAAAAGCGTTGTGTTATGGTGTTGATACCGCTCACAAACTAAGCGTTGTGTTATGTTGATACCGCTCACAAACTAAGCGTTGTGTTATGTTGATAAGAGTTGTGTTATGATGTTGATACCGCCCATCATTACAATATACTGCCCCTCCCATCATTACAATATACCGCCCCTCCATAATATAATGTCCCTACCACTTTTGAATAGTCAATTCCACCCATTTCAATAGCTTCCCCCATTCATATTCATAATACATCCATTCAATACCATTCTGCCCATTTCATTTTCATAATACCGCCCCCCCTCCCATTCATAATTCCATCTTTTTATATACATTTTTTCCCCAAACAAAAAAAAAAAATACATTTTTTTTATGCAGAATCAGTTTATAGCAAAGAGCCTTTTTTAAAAAATTCAGTCTTCAGCAAAAGTTTTCTGAGCAGATTTAGTTTCCAGAAAGAGTTTTTAAACTCAGAAAATTTTTTCTAGCAAGAGTTTTTGCCCCTTTATTCGAAATATTTCAAGAGTTTGAAGTTTTTATAGCAGAATTTGTTTCCTCTTTAGAAGATTTTTTCCAGCAGTCTAATGCATTCTCTCATCTCAATTGTTGGGATAGTTCTCTCCGGCAAAGAGAACTATCTTGAATGGTCTCGGAAGATTAAACACACACTCATTTTTAATGAGCTGTGGAAAGGAATCTGTGAAGGACAAGAAGGAAATCCACCAGCAAAGCCCACTTCAGACAAAGAGCTCGCCATTTGGGAAAACAAGAACTGCAAGGCCTATGCCTTGATTGTAGCTTCCGTAAATGAAGAGGTGAGTCGCCATATTTCATCATTCTCAAATGCCTATGATGCCTTGAGCAAGCTAAAAGAACTCTATGACTCACATTCATAATTAGAAAATGTTCAATTGATGATTAAGTTGTTCAGTCTTGAAATGAAGAATGATGATCCCCTTGCTTTAGCTTCAGAAGTAAGATCTATAATGCATGACATTGAAAACACTGGTGTAAAAATGGACATACCTCTCATAGCATATGTTAAGGCATTATATCCGACTTACTCACATTATCTTGAGTCTTTGAAAGCAAGTGGAAACCTTGAACAAATCACCTTTGATAAACTTGAGCAGAAGTTTGCAGAAAGAGAGAAAGCTTTTGGGAAGATGACAGTCCCTTCATCTTCCGAAGAGGCTGCATATTTGGCACATAGAGAAAAGAATCATGCTCCAGATTCATCCAGAGGAAGAGGAAGAAGGAACTTCACAGAAAGGGGGGGCAGACAAGCTGACAAATCCCATCTTCATTGCACACGCTGCAATAGAGATGGACATGATGCACCCAAATGCAGAACACCATGGAACAAAATTGAGCAGCACATAAATCAAGACAAAGGTAAAACCAATGACAAAGACAAAGGTAAAGCACCTGAATCCGCTCACTATGTTCTAGCACATTGTAACAATGGAGTAACTGAAAACCTATTTGATGTTTCATTTACTTCATGGAGAGATGATTGGTTGCTAGATTCAGGAGCAACATGTCACATGACATTTAGAAAGGATTTTTTTGAAGAATTCACTGACAAAGTTGATGGAGCAGTATATTTCGCAGATAAATCCAAACTCAAGCCATCAGGGCTTGGCACAGTCAGGCTTAAACTGCCTGGTCTTCCCGATCATATCCTACATGAGGTTCTATACCTCCCGGAGTTGAAGAGAAACTTGCTGTCCCTGATCGAAATCCGGCAGCAAGGACACTCAGTTCACTTGTTTGATGGCAAGGTAGAGATCAGATCAGCATCAGATCACTCACTTGTCATGGAGGGAATAGAAGAAGGGAGACTCTTGAAGCTGAAAGGTTCATCTGCTCATGCTCAAAAATTTGCATTCAGTTCACATCATGATGAAGGTACATTCCCATCAAGTCTTTTATGGCATGCTAGATTTGGACACTTAAACTATGACAACCTTCGTTTGTTGAAGAAAAATGGTGTTAATGGACTGCCTACAATTCCTAGAAACCTAAGGAATGTGATGCTTGTATTCTAGGAAAGCATAGCAAACAACCATTTCATGATTCACACTCCAGAGCACATAGAAAACTTGAGCTTGTTCATTCAGATTTATGTGGCCCTATGCCTATTGCTTCTGAAAATGGAAACAAATACATGATGACATTTATTGATGACTACACCAGAATGTGTTGGATTTACTTACTGAAGAATAAGTCCGATGCTTTTCAAACTTTCAAGAATTTTCATACATGGATTGAAAATGATGCACAAACACATATTGGCTCTCTACGTACTGATAATGGAAAAGAATACACTTCAAACGAATTTGAAAATTATCTTCGTCAACATGGAATCAAACATCAAACCATTGTGCCATATAATCCACAACAGAACGCTGTAGCTGAAAGAATGAACAGAACCATCTTAAATATGGTCCGCTCCATGTTATTTTTCAAGAATGTAAAATTGATGTTTTGGGCTGATGCAGTTCTATGTGCTGTTTACATAAAGAATAGGTGTCCTTCAAGTTCAATTAGAAACAAAACTCCTTTTGAAATGTGGCATGGCCACATTCCTTCAGTAAAGCATTTTAGGGTCTTTGGGTCCACCTGTTATGCCTTGATACCCAAGGGTCAAAGGAACAAACTTGGTGCTAGAAGTAGAAAATGTATCTTCTTGGGGTACTCCAATACCTCCAAAGGATATCGTCTCTACGATGAAGCAAATAAGAAGTTTGTGATAGCAAGAGATGTCATATTTCTTGAATCATCCAAGAGTGACAAGGTTGTTGAGCGGCAACTTGATCGCCTGGATAGATTCACACATGCCAAGTCTTTCAAAGAATTTGATAATGTGATTCCACACCTTGAATGGGGGATTCCGATATTGAATCAAACTGTGGAATCATTTCCTGAACCACACTCTCCCCCACATGAAGAAACAACCACGAATGACACATTGGATGATGTGATTGACAAAATTGGGAGATTGAATCTTGAATCAATCCCAACTCAGTCAAGTGACCAGCCAGGGCCATCTCAGAAAGGTCCCCCCAAATGGCTGACAAAGACACTGGAGGATGTTCATCCTGATGAGGTTGGAAAAAAAGGAACAAGAAGTTCCACTCAAGAAATCGAAGGTGATGTAGATAATTATGATTCCCCTGTTGATATGGATATTGCTTATAACTGTGAATTGAGTTTGTCTACAGATCATGAACCAACTTCCTTCAAAGAAGCCGCTTCTCATGATGAATGGAAAGAAGCGATGCAGAAGGAGTATGATGCCTCGATAAAGAATGGCACTTGGAAGCTGGTTGATCCGCCTTTGGGAACGAAACCAATTGGCTGTAAGTGGGTCTACAAGAACAAGTACAAAGCAGACGGCTCACTTGACAAGCACAAGGCTAGGCTTGTGGCAAAAGGATTCGCACAGAAGGAAGGAATTGATTATGAAGAAACGTTTGCTCCCACAGCAAAATGGACCACCATCCGGACTCTCTTTGCCTTAGCAGCTCAGAGTGGATGGAAAGTTCATCATATGGATGTAAAAACAGCCTTCTTGAATGGAGATCTGAAGGAGAAAGTTTATATGTCCCAGCCAGAAGGATTTGTGATGAAGGGTCAAGAACACAAAGTTTGCAAACTTGTGAAATCCTTGTATGGCCTCAAGCAAGCACCACGAGCCTGGTATGAGAAGTTGACCGAGCATCTTCTGAAACTTGATTTCAAACACTTTGATCTTGATGATGCAACTTTGTTTGTTAAGAAAGATGGAAAAACAGTTGTATATCTTGTGGTATATGTAGATGATCTTTTGATAACAGGAAACAATGAGAGCTATATTGCATCCATGAAGAAAGAGTTGAAGAAAGGTTTTGAAATGATTGATTTGGGTCATGTTCATTACTATTTGGGTATTGAAGTAATTCAACATCCTAAATTCATATTTATTTCTCAAAAGAAGTACATTGGAGATCTCTTGAACAAATTTGGCATGGATGATTGTAAACCCTTAGGCACTCCAATGGAACAAAACTTGAAGCTCACATCCGTTGAAGGGAAGGAATTTGAGGATGCAACTAAGTATAGACAGCTTGTAGGAAGTCTTATCTATCTGACCACCACCAGACCTGACATCTCATTTGCTGTTGGAATCCTCTCAAGGTTCATGCAAAATCCTTGTGAAGGACATTGGTCTGCTGCAAAAAGAGTACTAAGGTACTTGAAGGGGACTCAAGACTTTGGACTCAAATATACACAGGTAGGCGACTTCATCTTAACCGGATACTCTGATTCAGACTTTGATGGTGACAAAGAAACAGGGGTGTCTACTACAGGTTACACCATGAGTCTTGGATCGGGAGCTGTCTCATGGAGATCACGCAAACAGTCAGTTCCAGCAGATTCCACGACCGAGGCAGAATATGTGGCAGCAGCTGAAGCAACAAAGGAAATTGTGTGGCTCCGGAAAATCCTGGAAGATTTGCAGATGAAACAGATGTATTCCACTCCACTCATGATCGACAACACTTCTGCAATAAAATTGGCCAAGAACCCAAAGTTCCATGATCGAACAAAGCACATCAATACAAAGTACCATCTAATTCGACATCATGTTCAGGCCAAAACCATCCATCTACATCATTGTTCCACAAATGAGCAAACCGCTGACATCTTCACCAAAGCACTTGGAAGAGAAAAGTTTGAAAAGTTCAGATCGATGCTTGGACTCACCAACATCCCTTCGGATTAAAGGGGGGAATGTTGACACCTAATCCTATGGATGGGTGTGCATTTGTATTTTTGTATATTATTTAATATTAGGAAATAAGGAAGGCTAAGAGTCATTGGGAGCTGAATCCCAATAGCCTCACCTCCCATCTATATAAGCATGTACATTCTTCAGCTAATAGACAATTCCAGTTTTGAGGAGTTACCTCCTGGTTTGACATCTAACAAAGAATTTTCTAAGAAAGCATATTTTTATGTTAACGGTAGGGAAAAGGTACATAAATAAATTAGTATGGTCATAGGTTAATGGGTCATGATTAATTATTTTTCATCTTTATCCATTATTTTCTAAACTAGTGCACCATATAGTTGGTCCTTCATTTCGTTAGTTTTTCACCTTTTTTATAGATTTGTTGTCACAAATATGTTTTCATTTCCTCCTTATGAGGTTTTATTGTTGTCTAAACATCAATATTTTTTTCTTGTGGTCTATCTATCTATCATAGGGTAAACTCTCTTGGTTTCAAAAGTTAGTTTGTTTTCCCTAAACTCTTTTGCAGTTGTCAAAGAAGAATATCACTAAAGAAAAAATGCCTGAGGTGCCTAAAACAAAAACAAAGCCAATGAATAAGAGGAAAGGAAAGGAGTCTGTAAAAGAGAAAATTGATATGTATTTTCTGCAAGAACAACTGAGGGAATCAACGGCATAGATAATAGAATCAAAATTGGAATTTGAGGATTTTAGAAAAGAAGTGAGGTCCAAGCACCTTGATTTCTATGATAAGGTTGGGGATGAATCTAGAAGAATGTTAAAATGGACATTGCCTCTACATGGAATGATGAAAAATCTATGCGAAAAAATCAGGTGGTTTTAGGTAGAGAGGAGAAGGTTTCAAAGTGAAGTGGAATACTTAGAAGCACAAATGGAAATGGTACATGCTTAGTTGTTGAAGAGACTGTTACTAATGATGCTCCATAAATATGGTAAGATGACACATTTTTTATTATATTATGGTTTATGTTATTATATAGGCGTGCATAGGCTTCTATAAATTTTTTGGAGGTGATAGAAGGAATAAAGTAAAAAATCTCAAGAAATTGGGTACTTTCATAGCAACTCTTATGCTTAAAGACAAAAATTTGTTACGAAAGTATTGTAGCTTTCCATGAAGGTAAACCTCTACTAAAATTTCATAAAAAAATGAAGAACAAGGCATGTTTTTGACTCATTAACCTCAAGGAAGACCCTGGAATAGTCATAAAATTCAAACAATATGCAAGGGGTTGATTTTGATATTTGCTACCAAAGTTTGCTACTGGATTTCTAGAAATGACTATTTTAGTAGTAAACTTCAAGTTCACTTGCTAACCAAATGGAAAGGAATTTTGGAAATATGAAGGAGATTTTTCTTTAGAACAAGCTCATATACAAAAGCCTCTCTCAATTTTTTCACAACCATCAGGGTTTGGAAAATACAAACTTATCCTTGACGCATATTTTACATAAATTTTACTTGCCAGATTTGTGCAGAAATTTGAAATTCGGTTTGTTGGAGGTCCACCTCAATAGTTCAATAGGTCAGAATCCACATGGCATGATGACATATCAACAGTCCAACATCTCAGCAATTTTTTATATTCCATAAGTATCATTATCAAAGTTTTTTGAAGTTATTAAATGGTGATAGACTCATTTTTGTGTACAAACTCTGCCAAACAAAAAATATCCCTAGAAAGTCTCCATGTGATGTAATTATATTAGCAATAGGTCTCTTAGGTAGGAATTCAAGGCTGGTCTAGGTGGAAGACTATTTTATGGAGGCATTACTCTACATATGGTAGACTTTTTCACTTTGTTGAGTATTTGAATGTTATGAAGAAGCTACTATGTGATTTTTTCCTATAAAGCCAATACACAATTTACAGTATATTGTATTAAAAAACTGAGATTATTTTTGGCCTATGTATTTTTGTCTCTTCACGTTATGCATTTTTATGAAATTGAAGGTATTATGATTACTTGTAATTCATGATTTCATGCTCCTTATTCCTTCATTTGATGTTTTTTACTGTAAAAGTTTATTTCATATCATATTAAAGCCAAATTTGCCTCAACTTCCATGAAAGAAGTTTATTTGTAATTGATTTTACATATTTTACTCCATGCCAATTGTGGCTATCATCACATTCTTTCACCTGCATAATCTCATGAAAATTACAAAGTTAGTCGTCTACAATATGGATTTTACCTTAATTATTCCATTGTTTTCTTTGAGAGAGCCCTCTATGATTGGAGGGGCTAACTTCCAGTCAAAAGTGGTTTGAAATAGTTGTGCTAGGTTGATAGTTGATCAAACCAAATTACTCTAGTCTAGTGATAAAATTTTGGTGCGTCTATCGAGAGTCTGAAAGTCATATCATCATGGGTGATTCTTGTCAAAGGAATCGAGATCGTGAAGGTAGCAAAAGATTAGACATTTTCAAGGTTGTACTTCTACCTTGGTGACTCCATTCTAGAAAAATTAAGAAATTCAGAGCATCATGATAACACTACTGGGGAAATGAGAGACATAGATACAACTACAATTTCTTCAAGGTATTCATTTGTGGACTTTTCAAAAATTTATGGATTTCCAAATGTTTTTCCAAGGGATGCATATCTTTTAAGTGTTGTCCACAAATTTGATGGAAAATATTTAAGCTTGACTTTAGAACACGTATCACAGTTTCGTGACTTTACAAAGCTCCTTAGAGTCAAACAAGAAGATGTATTCATTAGGATTTTATATGATTCATTTCAAGGAAAGTGTAAAAGATGGGTGGAAAGGTTACCTGTTAGATCTTTTAAACATTTTCAGCTTTCTGGTTTATTTTCTTGGAAACATGGATGGAGAAGATAGATATTGTGGTAGGCTCTCTTTCCATTCAGGATTTCACATGATGGAATTATATTTTCTCTAATGTAGAAGTTGGTGAGAACTTTTCTTCATAATTGTCTTTTTATTTAAATTCATATAAAGGAAATCCTGAAAATAAGATCAAATTTTTAAATGAATTGGCTTGTGAGCTTGAAAAAGATATTGAAGATGTTGAAGCTCAAATTTTGTCTTATCATTTTCAAGATAATATGTAGTCCTTTAAAAAAAAATCCAGCCAAAACAGGCAGAGGAGGTATTGTCTTTTGACATCAAGAGGCGGAAATTTTTTGTTTTAAAAAATACATCTAATGACACACAACTAAAAACATATGATGAGATGGAAAATATGTCTGAAGTGTTTGACTATGAGAATTTATTTTCTCAATATTTTGAAAATATTCATAAAAAAAAATCATATATTTATTGATCATGTAGTAGACAATATGTAGAGTTTTTTCAGTCGAAGTTCTTAGCCATGTTTTCATTGTGAGAATTAGATCCATCGTTAGTTTCCATTATATTTTCCACCTTCGATTTTTTTGGTTAATAGTCAAGCATTCATTTTATTTCAACAGATACTTGACTGGATTCACTGGAATTTTTGGTTCATTTTATTCAGCAGCTTATCAGCAGTATAGTGTAGGTAGGTTTGTGTGTGAATAAGCTCAGTATTCCGAGCATATTTTAAGCATGCACAAATTTAGTTTTCAGCTTGGATTGCAATTTGGTTTGGTTGCAAACAATTCAAAGTTGCAAGAGTAGCTGATCTCTTCAACAATTTTGAGCTTGAGGAGAAGGCCATAAAGACTTGGAGAGGACATCATCAAAGTTGTAATTTTCAGTTTTTAATAAGGCACTAGAGTTGTTGGTTCTTTGATGCACCACAAGGATGCAAAATTCCCATTGGAGCCAATGATATCCAAGATAACCATTAGGTTTGTTTTGAGTTGTGAGTCAATTAGATTAAGTTAGTTAGGATTTAATAGGATTTTTAATTTTTTAATTTTCAAAATAAAAATTTCACATGTATAATGTCCTTTAGTGATTTTGAAATGTCATTATGATTATTTATGTGAACCATTATCAAGGGAAAATCCAAATTTTCATTGTCCACGAGATGATCTGGTCATCATTGTGAGTTTTACATTTTTACACACTTCCACAACAAATATAGTTCAAACTGGTCAGCATTTGCTACAGAAGTTCCTAACACTTCCATAGCAAAATTTCCTTCCCCAACACATAATTTCTTTTGAAAGTCTATTTTTCTGTTAATGGTAGGGAAATGGTACATAAATTTGAAAATAAGTATGGTCTAAGGCTATTGGGTCATGATTACTCTTTTTTTTCTTTATCCATTATTTGCTAAACACGTGCACCATATATTTAGTCCTTCATTTCGTTACTTTTTCACGTTTTTTACAAATTTATTGTGACAAATCCATTTTCATTTCCTCCTTATGAGGTGTTATTTCTATATAAACATCGGTATTGTTGTCTCATGGTTTATCCATTGTATAAGGGTAAAATTTATTCATTTCAAAAGTTATTTTTTTGTCCCTAAATGCTTTTTTAGTTGTTAAAGAAGAAGCTCACTAAAGAAAAAATACCTGAGGTGCCTAAAACAAAAAAAGAGACAGTGAATAAGAGGAAAGGCAAGGAGCCTGTAAAAGAGAAAATTAAGATGGAGCTTTTGCTAGAATAGCTAACAGAAGATAGAACCAATGTAATAAAATCAAAGTTGGAATTTAAGGATTTTAGAAAAGAAGTGACCAAGAAACTTGATTTCTATGATAAGGTTGGGGATGAATATAGAATAAATTTAAAACATACATTGCCTCTACATATAATGATGAAACATATATGCAAAATAAATAAGTGGTTGTAGGAAGAAAGGAGAAGGTTATATGTTCAAGTCAAATACCTAGAAGCACAAATGGAAATGGTACAAGTTGATTTGGTGAAGAGGGGCATATAATTCATTACTGTTAGTGGTGATGCTTCATAAATATGGTAAGATGACACATTTTTTACTATATTATGGTTTATGCTATTATACATGCATGTATAGGCTTCTATAAATGTTTTCTAGGTGATAGAAGGAAGAAAGTGCAAAATATCAGGAAACTAGGTACTTTCGTAGCAACTCCCAGGCTTAAAGAGAGAAGAAAGACCCTAGAATAGTCAGAAAAGACAAATAATATGCAGAGGGTTGATTTTGACATTTTCTATGGAATTTCTATAAATGATTGTTTGAGTAGTCAACTTCAAGCTCACTTTATGAAAAAATGGAAAGGAATTTTGGAAATATGAAGGAGGTTGTTATTCAACATGAGCACATATAAAAAAACCTTTCTTATTTTTTTCACAGACATTGAGGTTTGGAAAATACACACTTGTATTTGAGGCTTATTTTACAGAATTTTTACTAGCCATGTTTGTGCATAAATATGAAATTCAGCTTCGTGGTGGTCCACCTCAGCAGGTCAATGTTAGGTCCCTCTAATACTAGTGTATCCCATTATTTTTATTTTTAGTATAACCCCTTTATTTTTAATATTGTGCACATGCAGTCCCCATATTGTTATTATGGTGCCCCATAGAATCCCCCTATTGTTATTGTTGTGTCATTACATTGTTATTCTTATGTCTAGAAGGATTATACTATGACCCATTGGAATCCTATATATAGAAAGGAGTTTTTTTTTATTTATATCCTCCAATATTACTCATTTATGTAATTTAAAGGAGGTTTGGCCCTCGAAGAGGCTAATTTCTAAGGTGTTGATCTATCTTTTATTTTATTTTGGGAGTTGGTTTCATAGCATTTGGTATCAGAGTTTTGGATTCTAGGGTTTCACTATTTTAAATAGGCCATTGTGGTATTTTCTCTATAATGTTTTTTATACGAAGGTTCATAAGCTAAAAAAAACTCATTTTCAAAAAAATCCCAAGGAACTTCATGTAAAAATTTTATACCTTGGTTCACAATATTTTCAGAGATATGATCTATGGAATTTAGGGTTTTTGTGGGCTCCTGAATTTCATCTCAAAGAGGTGACCTTGGGAAAATCGTCATAAATATCTCTTTGAGAATAATATTGGAATCTTGTAAAAATTTTCCGAAATAAAATTGATTTTAGTTTCTTGTGTATCGATTTTAGAGCTGATGGATGAAACAGTGACATGTGGCATGCTGTGCAAGTTCGCTCTACTGAACTAGTCCAAAATCAGGCCATTGTGGGAGATTGGACATAACCTTGGCTTGATGAATCCAAATCAGGTTGGACCTATGGCATTGGAAAAAATATTCAGATGGATACTAAAGGACCAAAAATAAAATCTTGGGGAACATAAATTATGGATATACATCAGTTTAAATATTGAGCTCCTCAAAAGCAACAAAAAGGTGTGTATGTTTTTTAAAAATTGCATGTCTTATTTGAAAAAAAAAGTTTCAAGAGATTCCAAGGGAATATTGAAGTATAGATATCCGTATTGGGTTCTAAAAGGGCCCCTAAAAAGAATTCAACACCCATTAATCCCTCAAAAATATCTACTATGACTCATGAAGAGGAATAAATGCAACATGATATATCAAAATTACAATACCAAGTGCAACAAATTTCACTCTCGCAAAGAGTAACAAAAAATGAAATGGAAGCTAAAATGGATGGTTTGAAGTGTTGGGTGTGGAGCTTGATTATCTTGTTTACTTTGTATCACAGCATTGGACCCCTATACCTTAAAAGGGGTGGCAACGCCACCCCAAATTAATCGCTGTCTTCGGGGGTCTAGGGGGGGCGGCAACGCTTTTCAGAGCCCCCCCCCCCTGGCAGGGGTTTTCGGGGGTAGCGCCCCTGAAGCTAAAAATAGATGTAAAATTGCCTTGTAAAAGTATAGTAATTTCTAGTCAATCTAGGCCATTCATTAGGAAAATGATCTGATG
This sequence comes from Pinus albicaulis, assembly GCA_034641835.2. Classification (NCBI taxonomy): domain Eukaryota; kingdom Viridiplantae; phylum Streptophyta; class Pinopsida; order Pinales; family Pinaceae; genus Pinus; species Pinus albicaulis. The sequence continues at coordinate 1,032,002,423 of CM076582.1, forward strand.
GTATAAGTTATGTTTAGATTAGGGTTTTTTTCCCTAGAAGGAAACCCCTCGCTTTTATGAGGGCATTGTATTGCGGTTGTGCATTGTATGTGTATTCTCAGAGCGAGAAACAGAGAGGGATATTGTGAGAGAGAACAGAGGATATTACAGCGGATCTGCTGTAGGTTTTGTCTCTTCATTTTTGCTGGATAATAGAAAGGAAGGACTGGCTATTCGGGGTTGACGTAGCCCAAATTGGGTGAACCACGTATATCTGTGTCTCTCTAGTTTTATGTGTTTTGTGTGATTTTATTTTCCGCATATTTTATGAGTGGCATGGCTCTGTAATATTTAATTTTCTAACATGAAGAAAGATGTGGAAGCTAAGATGGATGGTTTGAAAAAAGGCATGGAAGCTAATATGGATGGTTTGATGAATGGCATGGAATATAAGATGGATGGCATGGAAGCTAAGATAGATCACATGGAAGCTAAGATATATTTTAAAATGAAAGGAAACATGGAAGACATGAAGAATTATCTAAAATCAGACATGGATGTTTTGAAGGAATTTTTGACAAAGTTTATACAAGAAATGATTCCTAACGGTCAAAAGTTAGTAGAGGAAAATCATGATGAGAACAAGATCAATGTTAATCTTTATTTCATAAACTCTAATGCTGGATTGAAGACCCACCATATTCCAAATATCGATATGAGGAAGTTTGATGGCAAGGATCTCGTAACATGGATACTAAAGATGGAGCAAGTACCAGTTCAAACAATATTGCGAGAACATGAAGAGGAAGGAAAAATAATATTGGAACCTAAAGCAGTCACAGAAATAAGAAATTGACAGCTACAAAATTGATCAATTTTAGAGTATCTCATCAACTGGAAGAACTTGCCCGCTAAAGATTCCACATGGGAGGATGAGAATTTTATATGGAAGCATCCAGAAATAATCAAGCATCGATGAAAACACTTGTTTGAAGGAGAGGGGCATGTTAGGTCCTTGTAATAATAATGTATCCCCTTATTTTTATTGTTATAATAGCCCCATTATTGTTATTTTTGTGCCCATGTAGTCCCCATATTGTTATTATTGTTCCCCATAGAATCCCACTATTGTTATTGTTGTGCCCTTACTTTCTTATTGTTATGTTGGTTAGGATTATATTTTGACTCATTGGACTCCTATATATAGAAGGTATGCTTTTTCATTTGTATCATCCAATAATTGTTCATTTATGTAATGTAAAGGAGGTTGCCACCTTGAAGAGGCTGATTTACAAGGCGTTTATCTATATTTTCTTCTATTTTGGGAGATGGTTTAATAACAATCAACATGTCAGCATCCACATGACATGGTAAGACATAAAAAATCCAACACCTCAGCAGTTTGTTATATTATATATGGATCATTAGCAATTTTTTTTGAAGTTATTAAATGGTGATAGACTCCTTTTTGTCTATAAACTCTGCCAAACAAAATATATCGCTAGAAACTCTCCATGTGATGTAATTATATTAGAAATAGGTATCTTAGTTTGGAATTCGAGGTTGGCCCATGTGGGAGACTGTTGTATGGAGGACTAACTCTATATATGGTGGAATATTTCACTTTGTTTCCAGTTTGAATGTTATGAAGAAGCTATTATGTCATTTTTCCCTATGAAGCCAATAAACAGTTTACAACAGATTGTCTTCAAAACTTGAGATTATTTTTGGCTTATGTATTTTTTACTCTTCACCTTATGTATTGATATTATTTTAATGGTACTATGATTACTTGTAATTCATGATTTCATGCTCCAAATTCCTTCATTTGTTGTGTTTTCTTGTAAAAGATTATTTTGTCTCATATTAAAGCCAAAATTTCCCTAGCTTCCATGAAAGCAGTTTGTTTGTAATTGATTTTCCATAGTTGACTCCATGCCAAATGGTGGCTATCATCACATTATTTCACCTACATAATCTCATGAAAATTATAGAGTTAGCCATCTGCAATGTAAAATTTATCTTGAGCATTCCATTGTTTTCTTTGGGAGAGCCCTCTCTGATTGGAAGGGCTAAATTCCAGTCAAAAGTGGTTTGAAATAGTTGTGCTAGGTTCGTAGTTGAACAACCCAACTTACTCCAACCTAGTGATAAGGGATTGAATCACTTAGAAACTATAAGTTCACATATTTTGGATCTGATAGAAAAGGTTAAAAATGTTAAACTTCAAGTCAAGAAATATAAGAGATTGAAAGAGAAGTTTCTACGACAAGGTTAGGATGACTAATATCACCTCATTGAGGATGACCTAATCAGGTTCAAAGGAAAATTTTATGTGCCTAAAAACGATGAAATTGAAATACTGATAATGAAAAAAATTGATGTTAACCCTTATTTGGGTCATCCGGGGTATCAAAAGGCCCTTATAACTATTAAAAAGTACTACTATTGTACGAATATGAAAAAGTAAATGGTTGATTTTATGGAAATATGCATAGAATGGAAACAAGTAAAATTTGAGTGCAAACATGTGGTAGGGTTGCTACAACCTATCCCTATTCTGGAATGGAAGTGGGAGGTAATTTCTATGGATTTGATCACAGGATTTCCCAAAACGTCTAAGAAGCATGATGCAATCATGATAGTGGTGGATAAGTTGATCAAGGTAGCTAATTTTGTGGTATTTAGTTCCATTAACTCTATTAGTTATGCACAAAGCTTCATAAAGGAGATTGTGAGGCTATATGGCCTCCCCAAGATAAAATTTTCAAATAGAGATGCTAGATTCACTTCAAGGTTATGGAAGGAACTGCTTGCAGGATTGGAAAAAAAATTAGCATTTAGCAAAACATATCATCCACAAACAGATGAGAAAATAGAGAGTATATAGGATCCTCGAGTATATGTTAAGGATGTACATGATGCGTCAACCCAAGTAGTGGGAAGAATATCTTCCAATTGTGGAATTCACATTATGGTTCAATATAACTGAAATGGTTTTGGACTTGGGTTTTCATCATTGTTGATTATTTCTTAAACATGAGGTTTCATCCCTGTGGGAATGTGATAGAAACATGCATGTTACACTTAGTGATGTGACTTTCACTTATTGAAATAATTGACAATGATAAATAAATTAAATAAGCATGAGATTCGAATATGGAAGAATACTTATATGTAAATGACTTTCTAGTGTTGCTCATAGATAATTTAATGCACTAAAAGTATAACAAACCACATGATAATAAATATTAGTTTGTAGCTATGAATTGAATGAAATTTTGAATGAAATTATTCACTGACTGAAATAAACCCATTATTAAATACAGAGAAGTAAAAAATCATTGTGCGAGCTATAATGAAGGCCTAATAGCCTAGACCACACTTTAGAGGAAAACATAGGGCTCATAAACCCTCTTTGATAATGTAAAAGGTTACATATATAACTCTTGTATGAAAGGGGTCTGAGTGTTCTTGATTCACACTTGATGTCTCACCCTCTAAGATATGCTATTGTATATATAACACTATGTGGGAGTTGAAATATTTCTTCATTCTTCTAAGTGTGAGGTAGACCTAAGGCTGTTGTAGGAAGGATTAACTAGCCTTGAATTCTCAGTGGATGCGATATATTTTTCTAGCATCCTTGCTTTTCCAAATGGGTGTCTAATTTTTCCGCACACCTCCATGGAGCTTCTAGTAGTCCTAAGGAGGGTCTTGGCACTAATGGTGGTACGAAAGGTGGAACCTATTTAGGAGTTCAAACCAAAATTATTGGAGATAATGACCATTGGAACACCTGAGCAGCCACACATGGTGTTAGCATAAATTATCAATGCAAGTTTATGAAAAGAGATCACTTTAGTTGTGTGTGACAAAAAACCCTAACAACAGAAATGATTGATTAAATATTTAGATGTGAAATCGATAGTTATAACAAAAGCTACAAAAAACTAGGTCTATGTTGTAAATGTAGTTAAATAGTAAAAAGAAATAGTAATTACTCTATGCATCCAACAAAAAAGACACGATTTAAAGAATGTTTCATATATTATTACACAATGTGAGTGCATTGTAGAAGACTGTGTATTGTGTAATTTTCCCGAAGGTTGAAAAAGACAAAGAAGACAGAGAGACAGTGAGGAGAAGTTCTTTTTTTGTTGAAGCACTGTGTGTGTGAAGTAGCCAAAAAATTTTCTTGTGAATCCAGAACTTCGTTCTGAAGAAATAATTTCATTTGTAACAAAGTTTTTGTTTTTAATGAAATAGTGTTATCCTTCATCTATGTGTTTGCAATTTATTTTAATCTTTGTGTTGTGGAAGAGGAATTGTTTGATTCCTCTGTGTGTTCAGAATTGTTCAGAAATTCCAACAATTCCTTGCAAGATAATAAGTTCTATTAGATTATAGTTAACAATGATTTCATTAATATATTTACTCATTTGGACTAGTGACCGCTGACTTAATTTAATTTGGGTTTTCTCATTCGTATAGTTTATATTTCTTTTGTTGGTGAGAATATAACACGAGGTGTATACTTACCCTTAACATCTCACTATGCTATTCCTTCCTTGAGTATTCACATTATCCCCCGCAATCTACTACTCGAACCTTGTTATGACCATATCCTTGGATTCGTGGGCATCCTCAATGGTAACTGATAATTGTATGGATACAAAGCCTCTAGAATCAGAGCTATGAAATTATTAACTGACATTGAATAAATTAATGGTGTAATTAATATTATGAGGGATCTACACTCGATGTGGCATGGCTTAGGGTTTTTATGGACCTCTGATATGTGGGGAAGGTGGTTATGGAAGTAACTGCCTCTCTCATTTTTCTTATGCTCATTCGTTACTTCTTCCCTTCCTGATTGGGATCTGCAACCACCAAAAGAATAATATTTATGTTAACAATGGTTTCCTCCCATAATGATCTTGTTTCCAGACTTCAAAAAGTGAGGTTCAGTGAATTTTAGTATTTTAATTGACTCTCATGCTCTTAGAGAGTTTACAATTTAAGATTTATACACATTAGCTCAGCACTTCTGGGTTCATGATTTTTTTCAACCAACTTTTGTGCTCTAGTGGTGGGTCTCCATCTCGCTTTTCTTATAACATGGTAATTAAATGCTATGAAAGTCGTTATTCAAAATTAATCCATGAGCATGGTCACCTTGTAGGTGTAAGGACCAAAACAGTCTCCCGACTTCCCTCACCATGGAATTTTGAGATCTTAGAACTATTAATTTCTTTTTCCGCTTCCTTTGGCATATGGAGGACATTCACAAACCTTTTCCTGGGTTGGATGTCGTAACTTGGCTCCTATAGCCATGCTCCTATAGGTATAAATATTGCAAACTTTCAATGCTTATCAAATATTATTTGGCAATAGCCTCATTCCTATATAAAATATTTAAATTTTTCCAAATCCTAAAATGCATATATGATAAGTAATTGCTCAAGATAGCTTTTCCTTTTTGCAAATTCATTTTTATCAGTATTTTTGGTTTAATTTACATGGGTTTTATCATGAATAGTTCCTTCCAACTCAGCTCGTCGATGGCCCAGACACAATTTAAGTGTTACCAGTCCCCCTCAATGGATGGGTTCTTGGTTTTCCTCAATGCTTCAGTTCCAAAAGTTTCTCTCCCTCAATGGTGCAAAAAACCCAAAATGTGTTGAACTATATTGGAACTCGAGAAGCAAAAAAAAATAGTAGCAGCAATCAGAATGATCAAAACATGAAAATGAAAGTGATCAAAGTCAAGAATGTGTGGAAAATCCTTTCTATTTATAAACAAATATTGATTTAACCTCGATAATGGTGAATAATAAAATATTATTAACCAAGATCTAGATCTAACTGCTTGGAAGATTTTATTATATTTTGTTCGAGGGAAAAGGTATTTAAATTGGTTAAATACCTTTATTTAGAAATAATAAACAAATAAATGATTTATTTATCATTTCAAGAATGTGATTAAGGAATAATTAACAAATAGTCATTTTCTTAATTATTCTTAGATGATTTAGTCAAGTTTAACAAGGAATAATAACTAAATAATGATTTGATTAATTATTCTCATAGAAAAATAAGATAAATAATGATTTATCTAATTATTTCTCATAATTGGGTTAAATATGACTAGAAATATTATTTAAACAGTGGTTTGATTAATTATTCCTAGAGGAAAATCAAATAAATAAGGATTTATTTAATTATTCCTCATGGGGTTTCTTGTTTAAACCAAAAATAACTTATTAAAATATGGTTTATTAAATTATTTCTTATAGTGAAAGAAATTTTACTATCATACAATTGGTCTTACATGGTGTACTTAGATCCATCTAATTGTAAACAGTTAGATGACCAAATTTTGGTGATAACAGATTCCCCCCCAACGTGTGAGAGTTAGGAGCTAATCGTATGACCGAAATATGTTGTAAGAACATAATCAGTAGACACCGAAGGGGAGTTGGAGAGAGAGAGGACAATGACTGAGGGGGTGAGACTTACAAATGATATAAGTCTCCTTTAATGTTGGGGTACGTGTTCTCAACGGGGCGGGGAAGGCATACCTATGCCTGTCGAGATGAAAAAGTACAAAGAACGATAATGGGCTCATAAATATGAGACTAAAAAATAAAGTACATGATAAATGGTACATGACATGCTGGCATAAAATGGTCCAAACAAAAATATAATGGATCCCACATACATATTACACCTAGATAAAAATGATCTATGACTGAATACAATAATATCCGAGTACATGAGATATAATAACAACCAAAGAAGCCATGATTGAATACAATAATATCCGAGTACATGAGATATGAACGGATCATCTAATTGATACATGCATGTTATGGGCACTGCAAGCGGCTCAAACCGAACCCATAAAATCATCAGAGTTGCATCTGAGGTTGTAGCATAATATGAGGTCATTCGAGCATGTGGGGTGCTACCTGAAGGGCCACCCCCTCATGAGGTCTGAAACATCTCACACACACAGGTGAATCATTGGTACAATCTATTGGATCACCAGACCATCAAGTATATGAATCTCGATCATGCAATAATGAGCAGAGGTCGAGCGGATGAGAAACAACCAAGTCAATGGGGAATGATGATTCCCTTTTCTTGTTTGGTGCATTGGTCCCATGCACTAAAAAATAATGGAAGTTGGAACCAAGGTACACCACCCTCTAGACCTGTCTTCTAGAATGAATGTGTTGATTTCGACAGAAGGAGGTCTTCCATGGGTGAGGAAATTATGAATCCTCAACTAAGGCACAAAGTATCATAGTAGGGTGACTAATGGACTGACACCAGGGATGATGATTGAATAGGGGATACTGAGTAGCAGATAGATGAATTCCCTTGTCAGAGCATAAAATGCATGGATGACCTAGAAATGGCTAACTCAACTCCAAAGAGGATGGGGGACATTATGACTAGAGGAAAAAATGGGCTACATGAGACGAATGCAAGGAAAACATGGATGGAATACTATAAAAGGGGGAAAGGGGACTTGGGATAGACTCCATGACTTTGATGATGACTCAACTTGGATGCTCTGAACAAGGGTGACTCAATGATACTACCACATAGAATAGGCCCAATGGGGACAATAAAAGAATGAGTAAAAGATGGTTACTCATGACGAAAATCAACAAATGAGTGGAAAATAATGAAGGCAAAGCATTGCCCCAAGTACAAGCAACACATATGAAGAAATCTGACTTTAAGAGGTGGAAAAGTGACCCATATTGGAAAAATGGCTTCCTGTTGAAGTGTCAAATTACCAAAAAGAAAAGACCCATTATAACACTCGGTGATAGCTTTACAATGGTGCTAATGGTTCATCAAACTGAGATATGGTTTGGTTGAAATTGACGATGGAAAATTTAGGGGTCTTCCGTTAAAAGGGTGATTTCGCTCCAATTTAATTCATTTTCTAAGTGAGTTGTGGTGAATTTGGAGAGGAGGAGAAGGCCCTAAATCTTGTGGCGATTGTAGCGGACAAACTAGCCATTAGAATTAGGATCTGTGACTTTTTGGAAGGTGGCCTTACTTGTCTAAGGATGGCATTAATTCTTCTTGGAAGAATGGCTTTTGATGAAAAATCAAGGTAAGAAAGGAATAATGATGAAATACCAGAGAAGGTATAGAATCACCCCCATCCACCAAGTCAAACATGGGGACTAAGTGGTAAGTGTGGTATCACATAAAGTAGAATATTTGAAGAGATTGTATCAAGCATCTACGATATATGGATAGTTTGAGAGGACATTAGGACAATTTATCCAAGGAATGGGAGGATAATCAACCATACCTAGATTGGTGGGGTCTAGGCCAAGACTTATGTTAATTAAGTGATAATGTGGGGAGGGGTGCCATCATTCCCACAAGCATGGGATGCTACCCGCAAGCATATGTGATGAAGGGGAGTGATCTGGTATGCTAAAGGTGGGAATGATGCCCCTAGCTAGAGGAGTTTGTGGAGCGCCATGATGTTTTAAGTGTTCAAATTATGGATTCAAGCATTCAATATCATATGAACTAAATCCTCAAGAGGATGGGGATAATATATAGGGGCATAGGAGCCCCAAAGCATGTTATGTTCATGCCAAATGTATTTATAATAGTGGACTCTAAACACATTTTGATGATGTGGTTCGCAATTTTTTATGTTATTGGTTATCTTATGTGGGAAGAATGGATAGATACAATTAGAGAAAGGAAATGGTGGATTACCAATATCATTTGGCATTTCATATATGAAGAAAATGGACTATATTTATGGGTTCACATACATGGTGTCACTATCGCAAAGAGTGGCTTTGGATATAATTAACTAGTTCTCACCTAGAAAACATAGAGGTTCATCAAAAACAATGTCTAAGGGGCTGGGTTGTTGATATGAGATGAATGAATGATTAAATGGATCATCCCGGGAGTGATTTGAAGTGATATGAGACTTTATAGGTTCTTCTAAATGGGGAAGAATAATGAGACTAGAATCGACACTACCAAATACACTAGGACGGTTGGGGAGAATTTCTTCTCCTAGAATCTCAAATATTGGTGGCCCCTTACCCAAAATTTGGGTGTCAATGTAATGGTCACAAGGTGTATGTGGTTTGAATTCATGGGTTCAAGGTAAGTGTTTATTGAACAAATCGACCTCACTATGGATGAATTATTTGGACTCCTCAGCATGTTGGTCATGGGTCTACTGTGCAAGGAAGTACGCAAAATGTTGCATATCATCCCAGGGAAAATCATGGGTGATCATGGCTTCCATGATGTCTTCATCTGAATGAAATATGGGAAGACTGGAGTAAGGGATACCACATGATGTGGTGGAACTACCTGGAACATCATCATGAGAGATATGGTTCACATACGCATCACTACTATGGGTAGATGAAGAGCTAGTATATGAAACATCTACCTATGTTGATACTAAGGTGCTCGACGAGGGAGGTTCGACCGAAGTAGAATGGGAAGCCATAGAGGGGTCTTCCACCATTGATCTCATGGATGAAGACCGATAGAGAATAGCAACTGAAGAGTTCATCATCACGACATCAGTGGGAGGTATCACAATGGGTGCAGAAGTTTCCTCTGGTTCTGCTGAAGCAAAACTCACAAGTAGATGAGTAAATGATCCACTACGAGTGGCCTCTATTTCGTGAATTTCCTCAAGGGGATCATGAAAGCCATCAAGACAGGGAAAATGATTAGAATAGTGGACATAAAAGTTACACAAAGAACAAGGGTGGTTCATGCACATTGATTTTATTTTCTTAGTTGAATCAAGTAAGGTAACATGGACCTCTGGGATGCTAGATTCAGGAAACGTTTCATTGACCACAGGTTTGAGACAAGGAAGCTCAAGACAGTTATGGGTGGCATGCCCAATAACATCAGACAAAATTCATGGAGGTGACAACTTTTGGGGCTTAGGAGGAGTTGGAGCTATTTTGGGGGCCTTGTCCTTGGGTTCCTTCTTTTTTTCTTTACCCCCCTCACCGGATGCTTTCGCAATAGGAGTGGGTTCCTCCTCAGGTGGTTGTGGCACTAAAGCAAATATAGGGGTCATGGCGACCAGTTGAATTGAGGTCAATGTGGTATAAGGATTGAGTTGACCAAGTGGAGTGTTTTTTGGGGGATCAATGTACTAGAATGGGATCCCCAGGGTCAAATTGGGTAGACTCAAAATAGCCATAAGAGGCATCAAAAATACTCCAGAGGGGAGAGCTAAAAATGGTATTTGACCAGAAGCGTAATGGCCTAGCAGAATGGATCTTAAAATGTTAAGGCTTTGGGAAATCATTCTTGGTTGAAAAATATTGGGAGAGACACTAGTAGAAGGAGAAATTCCTTGAGGAGATAGTCCTGATGCCTATGTCAAGTGAAAAAAAATAGGTTGAGAAGGCACTGGCTACTGGCTGGTCGAACCAAAATTCTTTTGGCTAGCCTAGGACACTTGAAACATGCGAACTCTTGATGATCTGGGCTCAGTGATAATAGGAGGGGGACTAGAGAATGAACCAAGTAAGGTGGAATATTTATAGACTCCTGGTGAAACACTAGTGAGTAGTGCGAATGATTGGTTATCAGCCAGTAAATATATGATGGACTCAAGGGAGGTCTAAGACTTTGGATCATAATGTTTCAACTGATCGATGGTGACGATATTTCCATTGTGGGGGAAGCACACTTGTAGTGAACCGTAGATGAAAAAATTGACATCACATAGGTGTATCTACGACCCAGGAGGATATTATAATTTAAGGGGGAATTAATGAATTCTATGTCAATACAAACAGTCTTTCCCGCAAATGCGACTGGAAAATTGTGGAACATGCCAAGGGGTCGAGAAGGGTGATCGTGCCATGCACACAAAGTGATGGTGGATGGGGTCAAGTTGGGTGATCTGAGCTTATTCTAAACTTAGGCAGACATCACACAGGTGGATGTGCCCTCATCAATGATACATCTCTGAACATGGGCATTACAGATCTTGACTGGTATTTGGAAGGCAACCGATGAATGTAAAGGGGGATGTTCTGGCTTGTCAACATCAAAGATGATCAAATGATCATCTGAAGGATCCACAGTGCCCAAATCAGATAGTAAAATTTTTGTTGAGATGGGAACGTATGGAGGAATTCTAGCATTGACATGGCAATAGAAGACTGTGCCATGTTAACTACTATGTTGTGCGTGTGGGCGTCTTTGGCAGAAGCACCATTTCAGCGTAATGGCCCTTTGGGGATATTACGAATGACCTCTGCCTTAGGCTGAGGGATCTGTAAGAGAATATTTTGTTTTATAAATGGACTCTATGGGAACTTTGGTTTGGGACACGGTTGCAGATGAAATGGGTTGCTTGTCTTATTGGCGTTGTTGGGTCTGAAGGTTGACATAAACAATATTGACCTCTTCAAAATTAATCATGAGAATCTGGTAATCAGGGGTACCAGATTGTGGAGGTTGAGGAGCGGCCAGACCTTAAGGTGGTTGGGCAAAAAAATATCCTTATTGAGGGGAAGGATTAGTGAACACAGCCAGATGAGTTGGTGCAATTCTTGGAGAAAGCGAAGCGGTGGCTTGCTGTCCTCTAGAGGCTACTTGTGCTTCCCACAACTAGCGCATATGAGGTAAAAGGGGACAATCATGAGTATAATGGCCATGGACACAACAATATGAACAAGGTTTATTCATACAAATAGGCTTGTTCTGCTTGGGTTGATCGCCCTATTGCTGGATTGTAGTGTTAGGTTGGCTCCCTTGGGGTGCGTTCGGTTGATTACCATAGCGCCCTTGGTTACCTTGTGCTTGTTGGTTATGGTTTCCTTTCCCCTTAATATTTTTATTCAGATTAGGAGGATTAGTCGCACTCTATTATGCATATACCTGACCTTGAGGAGGTGGTGGTTGTTTTGGCATAGGTGAGAAGGCACAAGAGGCTAGGGTTATGATGCCAGAGGGGATGGAATGTTGAGATTTGAATAAGGATAGAAAGGAGGAAGGGAAACATTTTGGTAAACAGGTTGAGCAATAGCTAGCCCTGACATTGGTTGATGCAGGTGGGAAAATGCATAAGGCATGCTTTAACCAGGATACAAGTTGTCGGGAAGGGGATAGGTGTTGGAGGAACTAGTTCCCCCTAGAGGAAACCATAACCCATGGAAGGATGATTATATGGATAAGATATCCAATGATACCATTGGCAGCATGAGATGCCCCTGGTGCATTGGCACCACCAGGTCTAGGAAGATCCGATAAGACAGTATAAAGATAACCACACTAGGCATAGATAAAATCATATTTTAATGTGACCTAGAGAGCTCTTCCTCGGACTAAGGAAAATGAGATGCAACATATTTACAAATGGGGGATAATATCATTCTAAGAAACCAATCAATATAGACACGGTCGTCGAATGTAGAAACTCGACACAAGGTCCTTCTTCTACGTCACTCTTGGACATGGTCAGAAAGGTGGGTGGAAAAATATTGATGGAAAGTGGCCAAAATATAGGTATCGGTATTATAACAAATGGGTAACTAAAAATAAGACATAAATGCTTTAGAAAGAGTCACAAAAGTGGAATATGGAGTAGAAAACTGGTCAACATACCACTTTGCAGCTTCTCCAGTGAGCGTACATTGGAAAAACTAAAGGCGAATGGAGTCATCAATGATAGAATTAGATGAACACAACATATGAAAGGAGCATACATGATTGGCAGGGTCTTCTCCATTTTTTCCTTCAAAATTAGGAATGTTGGAAGGAAGCTTAGTTGGCATAACATGCCAACCTGCATTGTGGAGTATGGGGTCATTGATTAACTGGCTAATATCGGGAAAGCTTAAACCTTCCATAGAAGGTAGCAAGGGAGTAGCCATAATGGTTCTAGTAGCAGTTCTGCTAGTAGAAACTCCAACATTAGGGCTAGGGCCTCTAGCATCATGAGGAACTACACCTACATTTGTGCCTGACATGGTGATGGTATGAGGGTGAGGGTAACCAGGGTCAAAATTAGAGGAAGAACCCAATGAACAAGAATCAGAGTTGGTGTGGGGATTTGGTGGAGGACTAACTCGGACCCTAGGCAGTGGAGTAAGAATTCCTAATAGAAATTGAGGGTGAAAGCCTTGGAGTCTCCACGATAAATTCCTTGGGGGTGCATTGATGGCAAGTCACAAATGACATGAAAATGTTGATGAGTGATAATCAAAGGCTCTGTGAGGTAGATTGATTAATTATAATGTTTATGTCTTGGCTTGGCGGTGTAAACCTAGTTCTCTTCACTTTAAATGTGAGTTTGTGAAATTTGTGTGTTAATTTTCATTGAGCCTAGGCGGTTGTGTGAAGAAAAGGAAAAAATGTTGAAGTATTGTAAACAAAACATAAATGACTATAAAATAAAAAAATAATCATGCATAAATTCAACACAAAATAAGGCTTCCCAAAGAACTAGTGTAAAATGTGACTCAAAACACTCTAAGGTGGCCAAAATATCTAACTTCTAGGGGACAGGGATCTAATGACTCGAATCTGTTGGAACTGACTCATAAAACAACAAGAAACCAGAGGGGAAAGCTGCTACAAAATGTAAGGCGAAAGGTTAAAATACTAGGGGAAACAAGGGTACCCTAAGGGAGAGACTAAACAAAACTCAAGAGGGGGTTTTGGATGGAATAATAACCTATCAAAAAGGATCTAAAAGAAGGATAGATCAGACACTAAAATAATGGCTGAAAGTGCTGCAAATCTCAGACTACCTACTAGGCTTAACCCCTCCTAGAAAGGTGGAAGTGTACTGAAACCATAAGGGGCTTGGTTCTACTTCAAGGAGACCAAATGAGCATATTCAGGCCTTAGACGGGCTGCTACAGATGTCATACAACCCAAAACAATGCTCTCAACAAACCTTGATAGTTACAGAAAAAGCTCAGAAATTTTTTTTGGCTTGCAAGTACTGACCCGTGGACTGTTGAAATCACAGTTATTGGGTACAAAAGTCTGAGTTTGAGTGGAACTCACACTGTTTGAGCTGAAAAGTGTGATTTCCTATGCTTGATTCTTTAGTGGTAGGCTGCGGAAAAGTTGTCGGCTCTGGCGTGACTGATACCTGTTACCTGCGGAAAACACCAAAAAATAGCCGGAAGTTCAAATTTTGACTAATTTAGGGAATAACAATTTAAAAAAAACATCAAGAGACTAAAAACAGCTGAAGAAAAACCCTTTTTACTAATGTTACTGGCCACACAGAAATCTGAATTACAATGGTAGTCGCAATTTGTTAGCGTAAATTTATAACACAAGTGTACGAAAAGAGCTCACTTTAGCTATGTGTGATAAACAAACCTAATAGCAGAAATGGTTTCTTAACTCTTTAGATCTGCAATAGATAGTTAGAACAAATTCTGCAAAAAAATATATCTATGCAGTAAAAGTAGTTAAATAGTAATTACTGCATACATCCAATAGAAAAGACAATATTTAAAGAATGTTTCATATATTATTACACCTAGTGAAGGGAACAAATAAGTGTTACCAATCCCCCTCAATGGGATGGATTCTTGGTTTTCCTCAACACTTGAGTTCCGGAAGTTTCTCTCTCTCAATGGTGCAGAAGACCCAAAATGTGTTGAACTCTATGGGAGCTCAAGAAGCTAAAGAAAATAGTAGCATCAATGAGAATGATTAAAGTGCGAAAATTAAAGTAATCAAAGTCAAGAATGAATGGAAAAACTCTTCTATTTATTACAAAATTTTGAGTTATCCTCGATAATGGAGAATAATAAAATATTATTAACCAAGATATAGATCTAACTGCTTGGAATATTTTATTATATTTTGTTTGCGGGAAAAGGTGTTTAAAATGGTTAAAAGCCTTTATTTAGAAATAATAAAAAAATAAATGATTTATTTCTCATTTAAATAATGTGATTAAGGAATAATTAACAAATAATGATTTGTTTAATTATTTGTAGGTGATTTAGTCAAATTTAACAAGGAATAATAAATAAATAATGATTTAATTAATTATTCCTAGAGAAAAATAAGATAAATATTATGTATCTAATTATTTCTCATAATTGGGTTAAATATGACCAGGAATATTATTTAAACAATGGTTTAACTAACTATTCTTAGAGGAAAATCAAATAAATAACGATTTATTTAATTATTCCTCATGGGGTTTCTTGTTTAAACCAGAAATAACTTAATAAAATATGGCTTATTAAATTATTTCTTATAGTGAAAGCAATTTGACTATGTTAAAATTGGTCTTACATGGTGTACTTCAATCCATCTAATTATAAATGGTTAGATGACCAAATTTTGGTGATAACACCTGGAACTCCCTGTCCGAGATCAAGAAAGTAAAGATAGGAAAAACCACATTAAATAATCTATCACCCAATCTCAGGAGAGGTAGAAATGAATATGATCTTAGTTAACCATTGCTACAAGTACCAAGCACTAATTTTCATTTGGGGTTCAACGAAACCTTTGACGTAGAGACATGCTCAACAAAACCAACTCAAGATGATCAATGTGGAGCTGAGACCATTTTCCACAACGACCATAAAGCCCTTCCTATAACGCATTGAAGACATCAAGGAAGGTATCCCTTATTCGATTCATGATGAAGGAAAAGAGCCACTTTGATGTGGCACGGAGAGGAGTGCTATAACGTTATAGAATAGAGTTCCCAAACATTATCCTACCTCAGATAGGTAAAACCTATGCATGGCGACCCCAAACGGGTTATTGATACCGAATAATGTTGTGGTGTGTATGGACACTTTGCCAAGTTAGGCGATTGAGCTTAAGCTGGAGGTCATAGGTCGGGAATGTTGAAGAATAACACCACTGCAAGAGAAGAGATTTGATCCTCACTATGTCGAAATACGACGAGGAAGACTCTTGGAGGTTTCATACCAAGACAATTTGGAGATCAAAAGTTGGACCATGGTGAGAATTTTTATTGTGTATGATTATATGAACAATTCCGATAAGGTCAGAGATTGGGGGTTGGATTGAGAGAATTAGTAGGAACATGTCGGGAAATTTTGACTAGCCACAACTATTCCATGCACCTGATCAATGTGTGGGCCTATGGAAGCCTCCCATGTAGCAGATTGGAAATTTGAAAATATTTATTTTGTCGAAAAGCATACAAAAGAAAAAAAGGAAGTCGAAAGTTATAGGTTTCCTTCCGATAACTGTACCTTGGGAGTTGGACTTGGATAATGGCTACAAATTTGCTATGGGTTAGTGAGGTTGCGTACGTCACACCTCACCACATTTTTTCTCTTGTGTGCCTCTTTTTATTTTTCCAGCAATGTGAAAAAATATATTACCCTCTTACTAATTATTTGGTCATTGGTAACTACCTCCACCTCACCTAGTTGGTGGCAGGTTGTTACTAGCTCATTTATGAGCTTCGCTTCCGCACTCTCAAAGGTAACCTTTTTTCTTTTAGGGAAGTTAATGATCAATTATTTCCATTATCATAAATAGTATAACCATTTAGATTACATGCCTAGGACTTAATACGTGGTCATCAATATCCAAAAATCAACTTGTATCCATAACTCATTCATCCAGGTGTAACTTAAGCATCAGTTTCAAAATATTTAATTTTATTAACAACATCATAGATACAAATTTACATTTAACTTGTATTAGTTTATTACAATGATAAAAATATTTCCAAATAATTATTTTAAATTTAAATCATAACCACAATTAACCATAAATATAGATTTCCAACATAAACTTCCAAGTCAGTGGATATCACATCCTTCCCCACTTGAGTTTGACACCATCACGATGTTTACTCATACTTTCTTGAATCGGTTATGGCTATATAAAATATAGATGCCATGCTTCTTTAAAATAATCCTCAAACTCCCAAGTTTCCTCTTTTGGCTTGAAATGCTTCCATTAAATTTTCACTTGATTTATATCTCTCTTCCATAACATAAATACCCTTTGGTCTAGAATATGTAGAGGTTTTACCAGGAAATCTCCCTATAGGTCTACATGTATACCATTCCAAAAAATTATATGAGTTGATTCATGTACATATTTATTTAACATGGATACATGAAATACATTATGACTTTTTATATTTTTTGGAAGAGCAAATTGATACGAAATTGGTCCAATCCTTACTAACACCTCAAAAGGTCCACAATATCTGGGTGATAGCTTCACAAATTTTCCAAGACTAAGTGTGATTTTATTTGGTTTTACTTTTTAGTATACATGATCACAAACATTGAATTCCATTTGAACACTTTTCAAGTCTGCATAACTCTTATACCAATATTGAGTTGTTTTCAAATTTTGTTTACCTGTTTAACAACTTCTTCCATCTCTTTTAGCATATATGGTCACAATTATAATCTATACCCATGATTTTCCTAACTTGGAGTTACTTTGCATCATCTTCCATACATTTCCTCAAAAGTAATCATATTAAAATAAGTTTGATATCTATTATTATAGGAAAACTTAGTTAAGTGGAGACAACCTTCCCACTTAGTAGGCTTATCCATGGCATAGACATCTTCTAAGATCTGATTGGTCCTTTATGTTTGACCATTGGTTTGAGGATGATAAGTTGTGCTAAAATTTAAATTCATTCTCATACCTTTAAACAATCCCTTGCAAAGGTTAGAAGTGAACTTGGCATCACGGTTTGAAATCACATTTTTGGGCATACCATGGATTCTAAAGATCTCCTTCATAAATATTTCGTCTATGTTAATGGCCTTGAATGTATACTTCACATAAATAAAATGAGTTGTTTTACTGAGTTTATCTATTACTACCATAATAGAATCATGTTGCCTCCTATTTTTTTGGTAAAATAGTAATGAAATCCATTGATATTATTTCCCATTTCAATTATGAATGGGTAAAGGTTGTTATATCCTAGCTGGATGTTGATAGGAAACCTTCATATATTGACGTATCAAGAACTTGGCCATATTTTTAGTTGTTTATATTTTAATTTTAGGACAATAAAAGTATTTTCTTATCACAGTTATTAGCCTTTGGAAACCAGGATGCCCAAGTGTTGGTTTCTTTTGCAATTCATCTAGGAAAAATGTTTTTAGATATGAAATATTTGGCAGATCAATTGTATATTTGTACATTACAAAATCTTGATTGTTTACTTAAATATAAGTTTCCTCTTCACCTAACCATTCATATTTCTAATTTTTTTTCTTTAAGTTTCAAGTATTCTTGATCAAAATCTGTAGTTGATTTAATCTTTTCTATCAAATTTGTGTGGAAAATAGTTGCAAAAATGGCACAAATCTTATTTAATTTCCTTATAATTTTTTTTTTTTCCTATTTTCATTTAATGTGTATGATGTGAAAATCGTATTCAATAAGGAAGGCTAGCCATATTTATTTCCTAACATTCAAATTTGGCTAGTCAAATAAGTATTTGAAACTAAAATTATCTATTTTTAGCTGATTTTTTTTTTCCTATGAGATAGTGTCTCCTCATTTTTAGAGCATGAGTGATAACTGTTATTTCTAGTTCATGTGTGGCATAGTTCTTCTCATGATATTTTATTGCTAGATTCATAGCTAATTGCATGACCTTATTCATTAGAACACCCTGCAATCCTTCCTTATAAGCATCTGCACAGACTAAAAAATATTTATTGGGGTCAACTAATTTCAAAATTGGAAATGTATTTAACAATTTATTTAATTTCTCAAAGCTATAGCGACACTTCTTACTCCATTCAAGTTGTGTCCCCTTCTTTTGTAAATAAGTAATTGGGTGTTCCAATTTAGAAAATCCTTCTATAAATATTCTGTAATAACCTATAATTCCCATAAAATATATGATATTAGATACATATTTAGGTACTTTCCATTAAATAATAGCTTTTATCTTTTCTGGATACACCACAATCCCTTCCTCAGATACCACATGTCCTAAATACTAAATCTACTTATGGTAAAATGAGCATTTTCTAAACTTAACTTACAAATAATTTTCTCTAAGTGTTTGAATAAAAACATGCAATTTTTTATCATGTTATTCTTTAACCTTTGAGTAAACCAAAATTTCATCTATGAATACAATGAAAAAATTGTCTAGAAAGGACTAAGTAATGGGCCTCTAAATTTGACATAAATTAAGGCCCATATAGCCTTTCATAGGCACATAAAATATGTACTAAATCTCTCCTTCTACACTTAATAATGTTTTTTTAAGCTTTAATATGTTCTTATGAAGGTTTAGAGATAATGTCATATTTGTCCCTAGTATTATTTACTTTTGAAGAATATTGTGAGAATATTGGGAAGATTATGAAGATTTGGAGAAGGAGATAATTTAGGGACTTTGTCCCTACTACTGGAGGATCAATAATAGAGAATAAATGAAAAAAGTATCATGAAATTATTCATAAAATCTGGATTAATTCTGGAACTCCAATGATTGAGAAAATCTAGCAATGTGTTCCCTGTCATTTAATGCAGACTCCTAGTTTTGTGAACCAGATCCACTATTTGATGGATTTTGGAGGGGAAATATTCCTCCTTTAAAGGAGAATGCTTCCTCATCATTTTATATCAGTATCAATTCGAATTTGGTCTCTAGGGGAATGCATTGTTTATTCTTATTGGAGAAAACTTGTTGTTTAGCAGCTCCACTTTCTTTTCTTGCAAGGATGTATTTGGATTGATTCAATAATGAAGATTGACATCATTTTTAACTTCAAATAATTGGTTCATTCCATATAACTCTGAGTATCCTTGAGCTTGGCCATCCCAAGAGCCTAGGAACCCTCTTTGAAAATTTATTTATGTTCTTTTCACTTCTTATTCACATGCATCTCTCATTTATGTTTTTCATATTTATGTATTTAGTATTGTTTCTTTTCTTTTGGAGAATTGAGTTGAATGATTGAAGTGAGTTATTTTGTAGGTTTTCTACAAATTCGAAAGAATTATTAATCCTTGGAATAACTTTTTAAGGTCATCTTAATCGTTAAGCTACTTGGATTTGGTTACTAGTTCACGAATACAAGATTTCTGGAAATGCCTTGTAGCGAAATAGTAGTAAATTTATGCTAAATTTTAGAATGGTTTAATGAGCTTAATTTGAATTGATTCCAATTGGATTATTTCATAATAATTTTAAATTTAATAAAAAAAACTACCCCATTTCATTTTCACTTGATTAGGTTATGCATTTGATAGATTAACTAGCTCACTAGTTCTTGAATTTCTAGATTTTAGAGTAGTAATTTTCTGCTATTTGTTTAGCACGTGTGAACCGGGTTATTTTGAAGTGATTCCACTTGGAATGGAGACCTAAGATATAATAATTAATAACAAAAATTTTCCCATCCCACTTTCATTTTATTTAGTTAGTCATTCAGTGATTTATCTCGAAAACAAAATTTCCTGTAGAAAAAATAGAACATCCTTTGACATTCTTGTAGCATGTATAAACTCGACCAGATTTGCTCCCATATCTTGGATTTTGTCTCTTAGTATTAAATAATTACCCCTAGGATCTAAATCCATGATTTAGGAAGAATAAAAACCACTTAGGACATGCATTTTTTCAAAGTAGATTAAGCCTATTTGTTTCAATTCATGGTCTTAGGATTTCAATCACAAATTTTTGTTCTTGCCTAGGATTAATTTCTTTTCAACACAACACTTCTGTTTCTGTAATTATTTTATCAATTGATTTCATGGAATTCAATAAATTACATCAGATCAACAAAATAAGGACACATTTTATGTTGCACATATAGTGTCGATACCTCTTAAGTTTGTGCAAACCCTGGGTTGATAATTAAAGTAGTAGCCTTGGGAGTTGCAACATTCTTATTGCAATAGTGAGGCTCCTCAGTTTTTGTTTCCGTTTCCGGGGAGGTGTCAATGTATGCATTGTTTTCTTCCCTAGTTGATTCATTTCTTTTGTTTCTACAAAAACAAAAAATATGTTTACATTATGCATATTTCATTTCAAAAACAAAAAATTGCATTTCATTAGAATTCTTATTCAAAAATAAATAAAAAGTACTTTCCCAATTCCAGCCTCCCCATTTGATATCATGTTGTAGTAAGAACCACATCAACATCCAGTTTTGCAGGTAAAAAAAGAAAAGGTGGCAGAAAAGGCATAAGAAATGGATGGATATGATGCTAATGAAGAATATCATCTTGGATTTCCCATTCATGATATTGATGTCAATGTGCATATGAATATAATCCCTCTATATTTACTTATGAACTTCCATGGTATGAGGTCAGATGATCCAGAAACCTTTCTCTTTGAATTTTAAATACTTTGTAGATATTGTGGCTACTTATCACACACTCAAAAATTGAGATTGTTTCCTACAACATTGAAGGATAGCGATCTTAAATGGTTCATGAGTTTAGGTACTAATTCAATAAGATCATGGAATGATATGCAAAATATCTTTCTAGAAAAATACAAATATAATGATATTAAATAAAAAAACTTTAGAATGAATAAAAAAAAAGATGAGATCCTTAAAGATCTAATAGAAAGGTTCATGTATAATGATAAGAGGGAAAAATTACTTCATTTAGGATTTGACGCACTAAAAACCCTCTTATTTAAATCAATTAGGGATGAGTGGATTGATCTCCTTGATCTCATGAGTAAAGGAGATGTATACCAATTATCATTTGAAGAAAATTTTGAAACTTGCAAGCGAATATCAAAAAGAAGGGAAATAGTAAGTAAATCAGCATCAACATTGGTAAGTCAACATGAACTTGGAAATTTGCATGATAACTTTAAAATAAAAATTGTTAGCAATCTAAGTGAAAAAGTAGAAATGTTAAGATTGAAAAATGAGAAAAAAGAAGATTTTATATTTTTGTTATCCATGCATAATCATGTGATACTAAATATTGTCCATCGTTACCAAGGTTGAAGGAATTGTACCAAGAGGAAAATGGAGCAAGTCAATCACCAAAGAATATATGTTATGTAGCTCCAAGAAGACCATGCCAGCCTAATCAACTTGATATGATGCAAGGACATGGTTAGCAAGGACCTTATGCGATAAATCCACAATATCATACTCAATATCCTCTATACCCAACTCCATGTTATACCTACCATCCACCTCTGCCACAACCACAACCCCAACCACATCCATTTCAAAGATCCACTCCCACTCAAATACTTGTACCACCATTTCGAAACCCACACAATGAAGTATTTCAGCACACTTACGATGTTGAGGTACAATACTACCAGACATCTCCTCCTGATATAAATGGTATCCATCTTAGCTCAGGAAGAGTATTACAAAAATTGATTCTCTTGATGGCATTAAAGGACAAAATTTAGAAAAAGAAGATTCAAATGAGAATACCAAAGAATCATGGGCTGCACTTGAAAAAGAGCAGACACCAGAATCATATATTGATAATTTTCCCTCATGTTTACTATCATGTCCTCCATGTGTTCAACAAAATAATCAACAAAAAGATGAAGATTGGAATTTCATGGTATAAAAAGACATGAAGAATGATCCCGATGAGCAAGAAAACCAAGGGCATCAAAGCTATATTGAAATATGGTTCCAGACAATCATTAAGTTGCAAAAACACAGTCTTCTTTAACAGTACTTGATACAATATCATTCAAAGAAATCCATCTCTCATATTCAAGTACATGTCAAAGCATGTATTTCAAGTGTACACATGATTTTATATGACATATTAATGTGCACATGGCTTCATTGGAAGCATTCCTATACTTGAAAGAGATTTTGTTTTTCAAGTAGAGTAGGATAGAAAAAAATAATTAAAAAAAATAAAAAGACAAAAAAGACAAAATAATAAAATCTCAGGTGAAAACCTCTTTTGGGGTGTTTGATGTTGCCTCATTGATTGAAAACCTCCATTATGTGGTCAATGGGTTGGAAAAAGGGAAAATAAGAGAAAAATAAAAGATCCTAGGTGGAAACCTCCTTTGGGGTGCCTAGGCAAACCTACTAGTTAAAAACCTCATTGAGGCAGCTAGCAGGCCCAAAGAAAAAATAAAAAAATGAAAATAAAAAATATGTTTGATCCATGCATCTCTCTCTAATGAAATAAAATTCTCTCCAACCTTTTCAAGCAGCAAAAAAGAACAAGTTGGCACCAAAAGGAAAAGTTGGTCAAAAATCTAGTCAAAGGAAGTCAAACTTGGACTTTCTCCTCCTTTGCTCAGATGCCTTGGAAGGACCTAGGTCATTCCAATCCATTACCGTAATCCATTTCTGACATCCATTTCCAATATTTTCTCATTCATTTTCCTCTTTGTCCTAAAATTCTATAGGAAACATCGTTTTTGCTATAGGAAGTCTTGTTTCTCAGCAGAAAATTGTTTTTGTTATATCTTGAAAATCGTGTATCCATTTTCCGACTAGTTTCATGGGTATATGCATATAGATGATGGTAATATTCTCAAGCAATTTCAACAAATTCCGATGCAATGTTTGTAATAAATCGAGCTCCATCATCTACAACTATTTTTAATTTTTCTAAAGATTCGTGTATCCAATGGCTGGGATATTTTATGGGGAGGTGCATAAGGATGATGGTAAGATGCTCAAAACATTTCAGGTCAATCCAATCTACCATTTGAGTGTTATGAATAAAATAATTCTGCTACAAGGGGTTGTGATAAACTGCTACAGGAAATTACATCGAGCTACAAGAGTGTGGATCAAAGACAGGGAACTATCACCAAGGGCCCTATGGTGTCAAAAATTACATGGGGACATTATTTCCACCATTTGATACCACCCTCTCATCACTCCTCCATCTCAAGTACAAGGATTTTTCACTCAAACCCTACACTTCTACACCCTTGTAACAAATTTTTTTCTGAAACACAGAGATCCTTCAATCCATTTTTCCAAGGCCGCACCACTTCCTAATCATTCTATAATAATCCTACCGTCACCATAATACCGCCTCACACTCTCCCTCATCACTCATATAGAGGTAGAATATTAAAACAAGTAGAGAAATAAGTTGCTACAAGAGAAAGTAACTTCATATAGCAAGCCCTGTGTAAGCACCAGAAAAGCCCCGAAGATTTTTTTCACCAATCATCGAGAGAAAACTTCTGGGATGAATATGAAGATAGTAATGACAGTATTAGGGGGATCCCCCACTAGCAGACATACACGTGAAGACTCAGCAAGGTACATGCACACACACAACAAACAAGTCAAGTCAAAACACCTCAAAAAGAAAGAAGACACAAAAAAGAATCAAGAAACAATAAAAACATAGTGGTGAAACTCATACTCCAACTCCAACTCCAACATGCATCATCCTGCAAAAACTCAACCAAGAATTAAGGCTCGGGTATGAAACTCTCTAACCTCACCCTTCGAATCTATTCTAGCTTAAGAAAACATTAAAAGTGTGGGAAGGAAAGTTTGTTTTATAACTAAAATCAATAGTAGAACAACTTCAGCCTTATCTAGCAGTTAGCTTCACTTTTCCACCAAGACACACACACATGTGAGAGAGGAATAAGATTAAATTGAAGAAGACTTCAGAAATTAGGTAGTAAGAAGTTAGTTGTGATGGAAGAAAATGAGTGCAAAAGGGTAATAGAGGGCGAAATCAGTTAACAAAAAAACAACTCCGAGTTTATTTTTCATGCAATGAAAAAAAAAGGAAATTTTTTGAAAAAAATAAATAAAAAATAAAAGGTGGACCCACCACCTCTTTGCATGCAAATATTAGTCGTTGCAGGTGAAATAGAGCTGCTATAGTCACCAAATTTTCTACAGGAAGTTTTTATAGGAAAAATATATTTGCTACATGAAGAACATATTTGCCACAAGAAAGACAAATATGCTACAAGAAGCTAACAGAGGGAAGAAAGAGAAATTTTTTTCTACTAGGATGTTGGACAATGATTACTTAATTGCTAAAAGGTAAAAAGAGACACAAAAGAGCTCCAAAGTATTTTCCACCAACATGGTAAATTATCCAAGGGTGAAAGGTATTCAATTCACCAGTTTGATCATCACATGATTCCTTTCTTTTTCTTCAATTTATTGACCATCATTTCTTCCTATGTGAGAAGAAAAAACTTTTTGTGAAGTGTTTTCAATTCTAGAATTCAATGAAGAGAATCTAGATTGTTAGTTAAGGGTGTTCATAAGAATTTTATGGATAATATGATGTGTCATGACCAAGAATTTTTATGAGAAGTAAGAGGCTTGGACTTCAATGAGAATGAAATTTGTAATGAGGTAATGGATGCCAAGAAATCCTTCTTTTCAAAAGGATAAGTCGCATAGGAATAATAAGAATACAAACCCAAAGAAAGGTGTTTCCCTCACAAATAGAAACCATTACAATTGACGAAGAGTATCAATAATAGAAATAGGAGGAGAAACATATGGACCAACAAATAGAGAATGATGAGGCCACCATACATGAAGAACCAAAGAGCAAGGAGGATGAATAGGTTTCTCAGAGGATGAGCAACAATTTCACTAGGGGTGTATGATGGGCCTCTAAATTCAACATAAATTAAGGCCCATCTAACCTTTCTTAGGCACAGAAAATATATATTAAATCTCTCCTTCTACACTTAATAATATTTTTTTAATCTTTAATATGTTCTTAGGAAGTTTTAGAGATAATTTCTTATTTGTGCCTAATATTATTTATTTTTGAAGAACATTGTGAGAATATTGGGAAGATTATGAAGATTTGGAAAAACAAATAATTTAGGGACTTGCTCCCTAATACTGGAGGATATTGGAGACTAAATGAAAAAAATATCATGAAATTACTGGGAAAATTTGGAGTAATTCTAGAACTCCAATGATTGAGAAAATCTAGGAATGTGTTCCCTATCGTCTAATGTAGATTCCTAGTGTTGAGAACCAGATCCACTATTTGAGGGATTTTGGAGGGGAAATATTCCTCCTTTCAAGGATAATGATTCCTCATCATTTTGTATAAGTACCAATTTGAATTGGCCTCTAGGGGCATTCATTGTTTAGTCTTATCGTGCAGAAAACTTGTTGTTTAGCAACTCCACATTCTTTTCTTGCAGGGATGTACTTGAATAGATTCAAGAATGAATATTGACGCCATTTTAGCTTATAACGCTTATTTTCTTCCATAGGACTATGAGTCTTCTTGGGCTTGACCATCCTAGGATCCTCAAAACCCTCTTGCACAATTTCTTTATGTTCTTTTCACTTCTTATTGACATGCATCTCTTATTTTTGTTTTGCATATTTTTGTATTTAGTATTGCTTCTTTTATTATTTTATGATTGAGTTAAATGATTGACGTGATTTACTTTACAGTTTTTTTTACAAATTCAAAAGCATTATTCATCCTTGGAATAACTTCAAAAGGACATTTTAATCATTAAGATACTTGGATTTGGTTACTAGTTCACAAATATAAGATTTATGGAAATGCCTTGTAACGAAATAGTAGTAAATTTATGCTATTTTTTAGAATAGGTTGATGAGCTTCATTTTAATTGATTCCACTTGGATTAGGTCATAATAATTTCAAAGTTAATAAATAAATTTACCCCATTGCATTTCCACTTGATTAGGTTAGGCATTTGATAGATTAATAGCTCACTATTTCTTGAATTTCCAGATTTTAGAGTAGTAACTTTCTGTTATTTTTTATCATGTCTCAACCAGGTTATTTTTTGAATGATTCCACTTGGAATGGAGACCTAAGACATAATAATTAATAATAATAAAAAATCACATCCTATTTTAATTTGATTTACTTAGTCATTCAATGATTTATCTCCAAAAACGAACTTCTTGTAGCAAAAACATAACATCTTGTAGCACTCTTGTAGCACGTACAAACTCAACTAGATTTTCTCCCGAAGCTTAGTTTTTGTCTCTTAATATGAAATCGTGACCCCCAGGATCTAAATCCATGATTTAGGAATAATAAACACCACTTATGACATGAATATTTACAAATTAGATTAGGCCTATTTGTTTTCATTCATGCTCTTAGGATTTCAATTAGAAACTGTTGGTCTTGCCTAGGATTAATTTATTTTCAAAGAAACACTTCCATTTTTGCAATTATTTTAGCCTTTGATTTCATGAAATTTACATGAGATTAATAAAATAATGATGCATTGTATGTTGCACATACAGTCTCGATACCTCTTAAGTTTGCACAAACCTTAGGTTGATAATTGAAGTTGGCCTTGTGAGTTGCATCATTCTTTTTGCAACACTGAGGCTCATTACTAAGCACACTATTCATCAAGCACATGAAAGTGGTAGGTTTATTAGTGAGTGCAAATAGTAGTACCAGGAACTCATAATGTCCATATCTTGTTTTGAATGTTGTTTTGTGAATATCTCCATCCTTGATTCCCATATGGTGGTATCCAAACCTAAATCATTTTTTGAGAAAATTGAAGCTCTTTTCACTTAGTCAAACAAGTAATTAATTCAAGGAAAATGTTACCTTTTCTTCATGGTCATTTTATTGAACTTCCTATAATCTATACAAAGTATAAGGGTCCCATATTTATTCTTAACGAATAAGACAGGTGCACACTATTACACCAATTTGTGGTCATCTAACCATTAACAATTAGATGGATAGAAATACACTATGTAAGACCAATTTTACCATAATAAAATTTCTTTGACTATACGAAATAATTTAATAAAACATAGTTTATTAAGTTGTTTCGGGTCCAAATAGAAAACCCCATGAGGAATAATTAAATAAATCCTTATTTATTGGATTTTCCTTTAGGCATAGTTAATTAAACCTCTGTTTAACAATATTCTTGGTCATACTTAACCCAATTAATGATAAATAATTAGATAAATCATTATTTTTCTTATTTTTCTATGGTAATAATTAATTAAATCATTATTTAGTTATTATTCCTTGTTAACTTTGACTAAATCTCCTAGGAATAATTAAACAAATGATTATTTGTTAATTATTCCTTAATCACATTCTTGAAATGATAAATAAATCATTTATTTGTTTATTATTTTTAATTAAAGGGATTTAACCAATTTAAAGTCCCTTTCCCTCCAACAAAATATAATAAAATATTCCAAGCAGTTAGATCTAGATCTTTGTTAATAATATTTTATTATGCACCGTTATCAAGGATAAGTCGATATTTTGTTATAAATAGGAGGGTTTTACATTCACTTCTTACCTTTGATCCTTTTATCATGGTCGGACTTTGATTGTCTTACCATTTTCATACTTTTATTACTTTTATTTTCTTTTTTCTTATTGAGCTCCCTTTGAGTTCTACATGTCTTGGGTTTTCCACACCATTGAGAGAGAAACTTTGAAGCTAAAGCATTTGAGGATAGCCAAGAACCCATCCCATTCAGAGGGATTGGTATCATCATTATTAGTTCTCTTCCCAGGTGTTAATATAATACATAAAATTATTTATAATTCTTGTCTTGTCCATTGGATATTTTGGAGAAACTTTTATTTCATTTTACTATTTAACTGCTTTATTTTCATAGATCTGGGTTTGTTTTCCATTTTTTTTGACCGTTTATTGCAGATCTAAAGAAGTTATAAAACCATATTTGTTGTTATAATTGTTTTCCATGTGTAGCTAAAGTGATCTCTTTTCATACACTTGCATTAATAATTCATCCTAACGTACACAAACGTGATACACTAGGCCTTATGTACTTCTTATCTAGTAGCTCTTGTAACTGAATTTTTAACTCCATTAACTCAGGAATGCTCATTATATACATGGAATTCGATATGAGAATTGCTCCAAGAATTACATCAATGGTGAAGTTTATATCTCTTCTTGTTAGAATTTCTGGTATTTCTTCAAGAAATACATATTTATATTGTTTCAATACAAGATAATGCTCTAAGGATTGTTTTGGATTTCTACTAGAAAGGTCTTGAACTTGGAAAAAAAACATTTGACATCCCTTCCAAGAAAAAAAAATATAGTTGCAAGGCTGAAACTTTCCTCACAAAAAATTCTCTTAGAATTCCTTTTATTGTACAAGTATCTCATTCATCATTTATGCAAGTCAAAGAATTTTATAGATAATTTAAAATTACTATGTCTGGTTCTGACCAATCCATATGAACAAGAACATCATAAGATCCCAAAGGTAAAATGTTCATATTTAAATGAATATTCATTCCATTCAGATTTAATGAACAATATTTACTTATTTCAGTAGCTTTTTTGTAGCTCTTGTGGCCAATTTGACTAACCATGAATTACTCCACTTTTCCTTTTTAAGTCCACATTTTTCAATTTCAGCAAGGGAAATATAACTTAAATTAGAACAAGTTCAATCAGTACTGTGCCATTTTTCTCAGAAATTTTACCTTAGATTTCCAGCAATGGCACACTAATCCTTGGAATATTGCAAGAAATATTATTAATTATGGAAGCTTCCTACATATTATTCAAGTTACTTTTTTGTTCACAATATTTTTCAGAGAGTCCCTCCATAAATGTTTCTCATTGAAACCCTAACACTTAATTTGAGGTCTGGTTGATTCACCAAAATTCCTATTTCTTGCTCCTACTCATTTCCCATTATTTTATCCTAGGTTTTTTTGTTGATTCACACTTCTGCTATAATTTTCTCCTTGATTTATCCTAAAGGTGTTAGAAAAGGATCTCAAACCCCTTTTTCTTGGCATTGAACTTTTCATTTTTCATAGCCATCCAACCTTTAGAATTGTCACTATGTTTGTTTTTATTGAAACACACTTTTTCCTCTCTCATAGTCTCATCCATGGTTTTTGGATTGTCAAACTAAATTCACTCCTATAAGAAAAAGGTAGGAAACTAATGAGCCTTTATATTTTTTCTCTTCTTCATTCAAGTATGGTACATATCTCAACAAATTCATGAATTTGTTTACAAATTATTCTATAGTTGATTGTCCCAATCTTGGCTCATGAAATTATTTGGCCTTCTCCCCAAAATATCATTTTATTAAGTATTTATTTTTAAACTCCTTTTTAAATAGTTTCCATGATAAAGCCTTACTTTTAATTATATTTATGGATTTATTTTCCTCCCAACTTGAGGTTTCTTTACTAGATAACTTGTATGTAGCCAATCTGACCTTCAAGTCGTTAGGGTAATTTTAAACCTCTAAATACTTTGACATATTAGAAAGCCAATATTTTTCCCCATCTTTAGATTCTCCATCAATTTTTGGAGATCTAATCCTTTTGAACTCCCCTTGCAACTAAGAAATATTTTTTCTTTCTTTTTGCTTAGAGAGGTACTAATACCATATTTTTGTTCCTCCCCATCATCAAACTCATGTGTCAGACTTTCACTAGAAGCTATAGAATTAATTTTGTCAATAGATTCACTTCTAAATATATTTCTATGCGTTTCTCTAGATTTTACATTGTTTCTATTTCCTTCTAATTTTTTGAGTATACAACCATTAATATCCTCTTGCTCATCGCTATCTTTGGACATTTTTTCTTTATTGTATTTGATACTATCTAAATCTTCCTTCAAGCTATGAACTAATTGTATGATTTTAGATTCAAAATTATGTGTATTTCCATCCTCTCCTCCAATCATTCCTAGATCAGTATTATGCTCCTCACATTCCCTAGGCCACCCTATAGAATTGTTTCCATTGCTATCTTCAATCATTCTTCAACTTTTCCTAATCATTGCTTTATTATCTCGTTGTCTCACATAAAATAATTGTTTAGTTTAGGACCCATAAGAGGCCCAAATAATTTAATAAACCATAGTTTATTATGATTTTTTTGGTCCAAATAGAAAACCTCATGAAGAATAATTAAATAAATCCTTATTTATTTGATTTTCCTCTAGGAATAATTAATTAAAACTCTGTTTAACAATATTCATGGTCATACTTAACCCAATTAATGAGAAATAATTAGATTAATCATTATTTATCTTATTATTCTCTAGGAATAATTAATTAAATCATTATTTAATTAATATTCCTTGTTAAATTTGACTAAATCATTTAGGAATAATAAAATAAATCAGTATTTGTTAAATTTTTCCTTGATCTCATCCTTGAAATGATAAATAAATATTTTATTTATTTATTATTTCTAAATAAATGGATTTAACCAATTTAAATTTCTTTTCCCTCCAACAAAATATAATAAAATATTCCAGGCTGTTAGAACTACATCTTTGTTAATAATATTTTATTATGCACCGTTATCAAGGAAAACTCAATATTTTGTTATAAATAAGAGGGTTTTTCATTCAATCCTTAACTTTGATCCTTTTATCATGATCAGACTTTGATCCTCTTATCGTTGTCATAATTTTATTACTTTTATTTTCTTTTTGCTTATTGAGCTCCCTTTGAGTTCTACATGTCTTGGGTTTTCTACACCATTGAGAGAGAAAATTTGAAGCTAAAGCGTTTGAGGACAGCCAAGAACCCATCCCATTGAGGGGGATTTGTAACATCATTCTTTATAATTATTGTCTTGTCCATTGGATATTTTGGAGAAAATTTTATTTCATTTTACTATTTAGCTTCTTTATTTGCATAGATCTGGGTTTTTTTGGCATTTATTTCAACCTTCTATTGCAAATCTAAAGAAGTTAGACAACCATTATTTTTTTTAGCGTTATTTTCCATGTGCAACTAAAGTGGCCTATTTTTGTACACTTGCATTAATAATTCATCCTAACACACACAAACGTGATACACTAGGACGTATGTACTTCTTATCTAGTAGCTCTTGTAACTGAATTTTTAACTCCATTAACTCAGGAATGCTCATTATATACATGGATTTTGATATGATAAATTCTCCAAGAATGACATCAATGGTGAAGCTTATATCTCTTCTTGGTGGAATTTCTGGTATTTCTTCAAGAAATACTTATTTATATTGTTTCAATACAGGATAATCATATAAGGATTGTTTTTTATTTCTACTAGAAAGGTCTTTAACTTGGAACACAAACATTTGACATCCCTTCCAAGAAAAATATTTTAGTTGCAAGGCTGAAATTTTCCTCACAAAAATTTCTCTTAGAATTCCTTTGATTGTACAAGTATCCCATTCATCATTGATGCAAGTCAAAGAATTTTATAGTTAATTTAAAATTACTCTGTCTCATTTTGACCCATCCATATGAACAAGAGCATCATAAGATCCCAAAGGTTAAATGTTCATATTTAAATGAATATTCACTCCGTTCAGATTTAATGAGAAATATTTACGTATTTCAATAGCTTTTTTGTAGCTCATGTGGCCAATTGTACTAACTATTAATTACTCCACTTTTCCTTTTTAAGTCCACATTTTTCAATTACAGTAGGGGAAATATAACTTAAATTAGAACAAGTTCAATCAGTATTGTGCCATTTTTCTCAGAAATTTTACCTTGGATTTCCACTAATGCCACTCTAATCTTGGAATATTGCAAGAAATATTATTAATTGTAGAAGCTTCCTACATATTATTCATGTTAATTTTTTGTTCACAAGATTTTCAGAGAGTCCCTCCATAAATGTTTCTCATTGCAACCCTAACACTTAATTTGGGGTCTGGCTGATTCACCAAAATTCCTATTTCTTGCTCCTACTCATTTCCAACTCTTTTTTCCTAGGATTTTTTGTTGATTCACACTTCTGCTATAATTTCCTCCTTGATTTATCTGAAAGGTGTTAGAAAAGGAAGGTTTCTTAAACCCTTTTTTCTTGGCATTGAAATTTTTAGTTTTCTTAGCCATCCAACCTTTAGAATTGTCACTATGTTTGTTTTAATTGAAACACACTTTTTCCTTTCTCATAGTCTCATCCATGGTTTTTGTATTATCAAACTCAATTCACTCCTATAAGAAAAAGGTAGGAAACTAATGAGCCTTTATTATTTTTCTTTTCTTCACTCAAATATGGTACATATCTGAACAAATTCATGATTTTTTTTACAAATTACTCTATAGTTGATTGTCCCAATCTTAGCTCATGAAATTATTTGGCCTTCTCCCAAAATACCATTTTGTTAAGTATTTATTTTTAAACTCCTTTTTAAATAGTTTCCATGATAAAGACTTACTTTTAATTATATTTATGGATTTATTTTCCTCCCACCTTGAGGTTTCTTTACTAGATAACTTGTATGTAGCCAATCTGACCTTCAAGTTTCTAGGGTAATTTTAAACCTCGAATACTTCGACATATTTGAAAGCCAATTTTTTTCCCCATATTTAGATTCTCCATCAATGTTTGGAGGTCTAATCCTTTTTCATTCCCCTTGCAACTAAGATATTTTTTTTTTCTTTTTGGTCATAGAGGTACTACTACCATATTTTTGTTCCTCCCTGTCATCAAACTCATGTGTCATACTTTCACTAGAAGCTATAGAATTAATTTTTTCAATAGATTCACTTCTAAATATCTTTCTATGAGTTTCTCTAGATTTTATATTGTTTCTATTTCCTTCTAATTTTTTGAGTATAAAGCCATTAATATCCTCTTGCTCATCCCTAGCTTTGGACATTTTTTCTTTATTGGATTTGATAATATCTAAAGCTTCCTTCAAGCTACGAACTAATTGTATGATTTTAGATTCAAAATTATGTGTATTGCCATCCTCTCCCCCAATCATTCCTAGTTCAGTATTATGCTCCTCACCTTCCTTAAGTGACCCTATCGAATTTTTTCCATTGTTATCTTGAATCATTCTTCAACTTTTCCTAATTGTTTCTTTATTATCTCGTTGTCACATAGAAAATAATTGTTTAGTTTAAAACCCATAAGAGGCCCAATGCTATAACCTAAAACTTTGATACCACTTGTAATCAACCCCATTAAATAAAATTATTTTTTAATAAGGTAGTAGTAGTTATTATTCTTACTACATTTCTATCTTTAATATTGTCATTTGACATAAAAACTCTACCTTACAATCTGTCACAATGATCATATTCTTCTATAGATGTTTCACGAGTACATAATATATATTTTTAATAATATGTCTGGGATCTAAAAAACTTGTATTTCTTTCATTACAACTCTTACATAATATATTCTGGTATATTTTCAACAAGCATGTCACTTGTATCACAAAGGTATTCTCTTCCATTCTATAAGGGGTTACTAGTCTTAACCATAGTTATTCTTTATTACTTCATTTGTATATTTTAAATGGTACTCTTAAGGCTATATGAATAACTAGTAACACCTTACTATTGTTTAACTCACATTATGGTATATAAAAATTTAGGTAATTTGTTTCCACCTACCCTTAGTTCATATATAAGAATCAAACCTAAGTTCATAGGTCAATTATTGTTTTAATATAATATTTATGACCATTTTATACCACTGGGCCCTAACTCAATACGTATCTTATATATGTGTGTGTGGTCTTTAACTTTAAAATTTCTTAAACGATGGCTGATCACTATACTTGTTTACTATTAATTAACATCACATATCGATTAATTACCATAACATATGTTTGTATGGTATGAATCCTTTGCTGTATATTTGACACATTTACTTTTAAGCCGAAAGGGTTAATTGTTATATGTCTTCTAATTTATTTTACACCCCCTATGTGATATATTTTTAATGTTGTTGCTTCTCAATATTTCCACATATGTGGTGCACTAATCTATGAACACATGTCACCCCACGATAATGACATATCGCTCCATCCATTCGTTAACATAAAGGATAATGACTAAACCCTAGAATATTGACAATGTTTGTTGGTTTAGGGTTTTATTAGTGTTTCAAAGGACTACTTTGATGATTGACATGTTGATTTGCACATTCAATTATTTTCAAAAAAAGGCTCGGAAGCTCTGCAACAAACCGTATTCTATTTCTTTAATGTTACTGCGTATGTAATGAAGAGTTTCGGCTATGTTAGTCTCTCTTACATTTTTCTTTCAGATTGGAATCTCTAGGTCCATTCTCATCTGGGTATTTGTTGGCGTAACATTATTTTTATTTTTGTTTCAAACAGAGGGTTTTTGTAGTTACATTCTTAAATTTTTTATAGTTTATTTCTTCAAAGGTTACTCATTCATTTTTCTCCTGTGCTTGCGGTTATATCTAGGTTTTAATGATTTAATTTTGGGATTCATTTACCTGAAAAGGTTTTCGTCGATAATCCATTATGCGAGGACTTCTCTTTTGCAAGGTATTAATAGTTCAAGCTTTATTTCTAGCTCAGTATTTAGTGAAGTTGTTCTTATAAATTTTCTTAACAATGTCATTCTTCAGAATTTACTGTTTTAGGGTTTAATCCCTTTGATTTTCATATATATATATATATTTATTGTGACCACTTCTATAGTTGAACCTAGTGTTTAAAGAAATTCGAGAACCAAATTAGTTCTTCTTTCCTTTCCCTGTCATTGATATGGGTATGGTTTTTAATGAATAAAACCTAATTTTTAATGTATATCTTTGTTCGTATTCTTCAATGTGATTACTTTATATTTCAGACTAGTTTTTTCAACTACTTCTATATATTATGCAATATTTAGTTACCTCTCTGAATTATTGTGAGGTCTTCATTAATTTTGAGGTTAGGGTTTTTATTCTCTTACAACAATATTTATGATATTTTTTGTATTTTCAGTGAATCTTCTCTTATTTAGTTTTAGGAATTTTTATAGGGTTTTAAACCCTTTTTCACTTTTAGTTACTTTTTATTACATTTCCTTTTTTCTTTATGTTTTGGGTTTAACTAGTTCTATGTGGTTTCTTTTGATTTCTAATGTGGTCTTTTCTTGATGTTTTTAGGGTTTCTGGTAATGCATCATTATAGAAATTCTCTCTCTCTCTCTCTCTCTCTATATATATATATATATATATATATATATATATATAATTGGAGTTAAGATCGTGTTGTTTCTTGGAATCATCGTATGTGAAGCATTATGTTATATATATATATATATATATATATATATATATATATTTCTTATCTCTTTGAACTAGATTTAGTTTACTATATCTTAAAGTATAATATATATGTTTTCTTGTTCCTTCATAGGTAATGATGTTGTTACAGTGTATTTTGAAATTTTTTCCTTTCTAGATTTGGACTCGGGTTCTCCACAACTTACAAGACACTCATTTTTTTCTACTAGGTTAGATCTTCTTGTAAACTTTATTTGCTTAAACATGATTCATGATTTTAAGACGATACCGAGATTTTTGTTATGTGATTTCTAGTTTATAAACTGGAATTATTGGTTTCTTTCACTTCCTATCTAGAAGGTTATGGACTAAAGGATTCTATATCAGTTCAAGTATTATAATTAAGGGTATTTCAACCTAGGACTGTTGTCAGTTGTAAATTATTAACGTCAATTTTGATCTATTTTTCTATTAAAGAATATTTCTCTTGATTAATAAAATATTAGTGTTAATATATTCCAGTCTCATAATTATAATAGCATTCTTAAAGTATTTGTACTTTCTTTATCTTTTATATAATTTTTATGATTACTATTAATTCTCTATTTTACTCTAATGGTTAAGGTGTTTTTCGTCATTTTGTTTAATAAGTAAGTTTTTATTCATTCCTACTAAGAAAATGTTTTAGGTATACAAATGAAAACTTTGTAGTTGTCTTAATATCCTATAAATATTCTCTGAAGAGTTTTATTTATCTATCTATATATCCTCTCTCCTAAAAGTCTTTATACGACCTTCATTTGTAATTATAAATTCCATAAAATATATATAGATATGTCTTCTTTTGATTTAGTTATTTTCTCAAAGCTAAAGTCTTTGTATTTAAATATTGCTAATTATAAAGATTTATTTACACTACATCGGTTCAATGAATACTTATAGTTCTTTAATGTTTACACAATATGATTAACCATATGAGTTTAATTGCACATGTATGTTTTGCAAATGTAAACATATATATAATGTTAATCCCAAAAAAAATATTTAGTAACATGCCATTTTTTCTTTCTATATAGAAATAATTAGTATATACACGCTTACTATAGATTCAATTCAAGAATCATTCTCATTAGACTATCTAATTAAACCTTTTTGTTACCAAATATTTAGATCATACAACTATGCATCTTAAATTGTACACATTTAAAAATAAAATACTTCATACTACTTTATTTTGTAAAAGAAAAAGTTCACAAAGTAAAAGTTCAAGGTACTTACTTGAGAAATTTTTAAGTATAAGTTTGGAACTGTTATAAAAGTTCACCAGCTCCACCCAACCTTTGGATACTTTTCCCTCAAAAGTATCACCCCGAGCACTAAGTCTACAAATCACAAATTCTATCTTATCTTGCGTCCCCATGATTTTTCTCTTACGTGTCTCCTTTTTTTTCCAACAATATGAAAAAATATATTACCCTCTTACCAATTATTCAGTAGCTGGTAACAACCTTGACCTCACCCCAACAGGTGGCAGGTAGTTTCTAGCTCATTTATGAGCTCCACTTCCCCATTCTCAAAGACAAGCTCTTGTCTTTTGGGGAGGATAATTATATATTATTTCCGATCATAAATAATATAATCATTTACATTAGATTCATAATAATTAATGAGTGGTAACAAATATCCAACAATTAGCTTGTAGACATAACTCATTCAACCAGGTGTAACTTCAACATTAGTTTCTATATATTTTATTTTATTAACATCATAAATACAAATTTACATTTAACTTTGATCATTTTATCACACTGATAAAACTATTCCCAAATAAGTCTTTTAAAGTTCAAGCACGGCCACACTTAATGATAAATATATATTTACAACATAAACACCCAAGTCAAGGGTTATCACAAACCACAAACTAGTCAATCTAGGTAGAAAGCTTGGGTTAGATGTTCATGATCATCTTAACTCATATCCATTGGTATGGTAAACAAGGATGTAGAGCTAGTTGTGTTACCAAGTAACATGTTGAGGTATTAATGCATTTCACCTCCATACATAACACAATCCACCTCCTCCTTTCACCTTCATTCCATTCATGAAAAATGAGTAGTGCCCCTTCATTCTTGGATTCTCAATGGTCATTATTAAAGAGGTTTATGTGCAATGATATCATGAAATCATGAGAAAGACTAATTTAAGTGAAAATATCATAGTTTTTTTATAGACTATATAAAGGGTCAAAGTGTCTAAGAGAAAAAATGAATAAAATATGAAACTTAAGTCAAAGACACCTCATTATAAGGCTCTATACTAGTCCTTGGCTTGTCTAAAGAACATATAAATAAAAGAGACATGTTCGATGAAATAACAACTTAAATATATGGAAATAGAGTAATTAAATGATGTCAATAAATGGTAAATACATCCTCCAAGCTCCCTCTAGAAGGAATATTGAAAATTAATTCTAGCTATAAATGCTATACTTGAAAATAATGATAAATGGAACTATGTATCAATTGGCCTTGAGGATCATACCATGAAGGATTCATGTCTCCTTTCCTTTAATAATTATTTACAAATTTAGCATACCCTAGTTAGTCTCTCAAAATAACTTGTCGTAATAATTTTTAACATATATAAGGGTTTTTTTTTTGTCTCCCATAGTATGCTTATACAAATAAATAAATTTAATTTATGTTGCATGAGGATGGTTTATTAGGTTTGTACCTCCTAAAATAACAAATAGGTCCATGCCACCATTCTAAAATAAGTTACAATGTTTCCATTACAAAGAATACTTCCACACCATCTACCTAACTTGAACACCTCAACTCAACCCACCTAATAATGGAGATGGTTGTTACAGACATTTTGTAGAGTTCAAGATTCATCCCAACTTCTAATTGCACATGTGGTTTTTTCATTTTATGAATTAAGGAAGGAATTAATTTAACACCACTTTGATTTTGTAATGTGCACTCCCTTTAGGGGAATTTAATTTGATTATTATATTGTAAATATGATCATTGAGCATTCCAAGGTTCATGTTTTCATTATTTCAATGTTTCTTATAGTTAGTAAGTGGTTTTGAGTACTCATGAATTTTATCTCACTTATTTTAACTCAATTTAATAATAAATGACCCAATTCTATATAAAGATGACACCTTATCCATTTCAATTTCTCAAAGAATAATTAAGAGCTTGAGACAATAGTATTTAACACAATATTGTTTTATTTGTGGCTTCTATCATCATTCAAAGGTTGGTATAGATTATCTAATTGATTTGATGAGGAAAAATCTACAACTAAGATAAAAATAAACATCTAGGTCAATTGAAACGATAAAACATAGTTACCGATAAAGCGGGAACAATTACCTCAAAACGAGAACTCTAGCCCAAACAAACTCAAAAAAAATGAAAAAACAACCCAAAAACAAAAAGTGTGTCTTCGAGAATGCACTTTTTTTAGGGTCAAATTTCAACATTTTTTTAAATTATGCTAAAAACCAATTTTTTTATTGAAAAAAGGATAGAAAAAACACCCTCGAAACAAAAAGGGATGGTAGAATAACATCACCAATTTTGTGTGTGAAAAAAACAACATGAAAATGAAAAGCGCTGATGCTGGAATAACATCATCAATTGTTTCTGTAAAACACCTTGAAATTGAAAAAGTGTTAATGTTGGAATACCATCTTTTCTTTTCAGGGTAAATTGTCAACAATTTTTAATAATGATATTAAAGATAAAATATCATAACTCTGAAAAACCTTAAAAATTCAACTATAAACATGGAATTAAAGATCAAATATCAAGTCCTAAAATTCCAACGATTTTTAGGAAAAAAAAAAAACAAAAAAAATTAAAAAATAAAATTAAAAGGGAAAATTAAAAAAAACACCCACTTTAAATTAAAAAAAACAAGAATTACCTCCAGAAAAAAACAATTTTTATTTTTTTAAGGTATAATAATAATAATAATAATAATAAACCACATAATTAAAAAAAATGATAAAATAAATTATTAAAATAAAAAATTTAAATTAGTTAAATTAAAAAAAAAAAAAAATTACAAATTTAAATTTAAAGAATAAATTAAGTCAAAAAGAAAAATAAATTAAATAATAAAAATTTAAATTTAAAAGAAAAACAAAAAATTAAAAAGAAAATTTAAATAATAATTTAGGTTACAAAAAAGTATATAAATATATGAAAAATACATTTTAAGATTTTTAAAAAATAACAAAAATATATATTTTATTTTAATTTAAAAAAACTTTTAAGAAAAGAAGACTTTAAAAAAAATTATAAATAATAAAAAAAACATTTTTAAATATAAAATTTAAGAAAAATAAAAAAATTTTAAAAAATTATATAAATTATAAAAATTAAAATTAAAATTAAAAATACGAAATAAATTTAAAACAAAATTTAAAAAATTGAAAATTAAAAAAAAACAAAACAAAATTAAAAAAAAATAAATAAATAAACTTAAAAAAAAAAAAAATTAAAATATTAATGAAAAAAATTTAAAAAATAAGTTTGACCATCGCAGTACCGGGTGCAAGGCTCGACCGACAGGAGAGCCAGCATCTCTCACGCCACCCACAAGTCGAACCCCACAGCCCCCAAGGCAGTCGTAAAACAAAATCTTTTAAATTTTTTATCATTTTTAAATTTTATTTTTAATTGTTTCATTTTTTTTATTAATTTTTTTAATTATAAATTTTTATAATTTTTTTATTATATTTTTATAATTTTTTTTAAATTTAATTTTTAATTTTTAACTTTTTTAATTTAATTAATATTTTTGAATTATTTACTTTTATTTATTTATTTTTAAATTTAATTTTTTTTTAATTTAAATTTTTTAAAATTTGTGTTTTTATTATTTTGGATTTTTTTGAATTTTTTTTATTTTTTGAATTAAAAATACAAATTATGTTTTTTTTTATATAGTTTGAAAATGTATTTTCATATATATATATAGGAGTAAAAAGAGGTTCCCCTTTGAGACCCTTGTCACCCCTCCTGTCTTATACAGATGTGAAGTTTGGGGTTGTAGTATATCCAGAGAGTCATGCAGGAATATTGTGATGATTCAAAAGCAATTCATAACCTATAACCTTTAGATGAAGGGAAATACTCCCTATCTTATCCTCTTGGTTGAATCTGGTTTGTCCCACGTTGAAAGTATGCCTATGTTTAGATATCTGATGTATAAAAAAAGACTGACAACATGGAATAAAAAAGGCTCCCTAAAATTGCTTCTAACTATATTCAAAACCCTCACCTTCACCTCAAGCGCGAGTGGCACAAGGATGCGCAGTCCTGGCTCAACCATTGGGGAATTAAGGAGGAGCTCAGTATGGGAAGCAAAGATAATATTAAAAATACTATTACCTCCATGTTTAAGGACACGCTGTGGGAGGATCAACAGCTAGAGGGTAAAAGGAAGCTAAGATACTATAAGGAAGTGATCAACCCCACCCTTGATAATCAGAATTATCTCTCTATGTTGTCCAACAATAAGAAAAAAATGAGCATCGCTAAGATAAGAACTTATTCCCATGAGCTTCGAAGTGAGACGGGGCGGTGGTCTATTCCCAAGACCCCTTGGAATGATAGAATCTTCCAGATTTTTTATTCTAAGCAGGTGGAAGATTAAAAAAATTTCTTTTAGATTGCCTGACTCTTACTCACATTCGCTCTCAATTCCCTACCATCTGCCACACTTCCAATCTTCTTGACCTATTAAGCCAACCCACCTATAGCGATCTTGGAGCACTTATTTCCCTTCATTTGACCATAGAAACAAGATTTTGAAGAATAGAACATAGATTCTTTCTCCTCTTTTAAGGTCCGATAGAGTGCATTGGTCTTAACGGGCGGTAACCATCATCATCATCATATATGTGTGTGT
Organism: Pinus albicaulis; assembly: GCA_034641835.2. NCBI lineage: Eukaryota > Viridiplantae > Streptophyta > Pinopsida > Pinales > Pinaceae > Pinus > Pinus albicaulis. Next base: position 1,032,044,335 of record CM076582.1, read on the forward strand.
GTGTGTGTTTTAATTTAATTTGTTATTGTTTTACAATTTTTATTTTAATGTTCTTTTTTAAATTTTTTTATTTATTTAAATTTATGAATTTTAATTACTTTGTATTTGAGTATTTTGATTATTTTAATTATTTTTTATTTTTAATTATAATTATTTTATTTTATCATTTTCTATAATTATGAAGTTTTTTTTTACATTAAAAAAAATTGTTTTTTTGGGGTTAATTTTTATTATTTTCTTTAGCTTATGAGTTTTTTTTAATTTTTATCTTCTTCTTTTTTGAATTTTTTTATTTACATTTTTTATTTTTACAAGTTATTTTTATGTTTTTTACACTTTTATTAGATTTTTTTCATATTTTTTTTTAATAACTTTTTATATTTGAATTTTTTTGTCACATTTTTATTTTATTTTTATGTTTTATTACTAATATGAAAATCACCACTCTAAAAAAAAACGATTGGTGTTGCATCAACACTTCTCAAAATTAGCATGAAAATCACTAATATTTTAAAACAAATGTTCATACTTGATAAATGAAAAAAATTTAAGTGCCAAAAAAATCACTATTTTTCTAAATTGACATGACATTTATAAAAAACAAAGAAAATTTAAAGTTCCAAAAATACGCTCAAAAAAAAATCAGGTTATTCTACATCACCACTTTTCAAAATTGACATGAAAATCATGAAAAAAAAAAAAAAAAAAAAAAAAAAAAAAACCATAAGAAATTTTAAAGTGCCAAAACTATGCTCCAAAAAAAGGGTCATTCTGCATCACCACTTTTCAAAATCGAGTTCTTTTTTTTCTATCTCAAAAAAACAGGTACCACATAATTTTCCTGTTTGATCGGTAACTATGTTATAATCCAAGTTGATCTCTCCACTTGGTTCTCTTTTGACAATCAGAGATAAGTGGGCTTCATTAAGGTTAGATGTGATATTCCATCCTACCATTATCCTCCTTCAAGATCAACCTATTGACGTTGGGCATGATGCTAAAAATTACTACCCATTGTTAAATCTTAAGAACCCTAATTTCCCTTGAGCAATGTTTGATGAGTAATCCTCCATATACCAATCAAGACTACTCTATACTAAACCCTATTGTGAGATTGAAATAACCCATAACTCTTAAGGCACCAATATCCTAGTCTTCAACCCAAAAAAAATTGAAATACATTTTTTTTACTCTTAAATCTTATTCTTATCTCCCTTTAGTTATTGTGAACTAGGCTTTAACTTTCGTGACTAATATATGTAAATCAATAGGATTGAAGTCCTACATTAATTGTTATAATTATTTTGAGTTTAAATATATTCTTTGGAATAGCCTTAAGTTATATGAATTAAATTTATTATGATTAGTTAATTCTAAGGGTTTATTTCCTATATCACATGCTCATTTATAAGAACAATGATAATTTTTATATGATCTATGTGTAGGTAGTGGTATTTTCATTTCCAACGAGAATACAAAAATACAAAATTTAAATTTTTTCCCTTCATTTTTTTTTCTATTATTACCTATGGTTTTCAAATTGCACATGTGTTGATTAGATCGTCGGGTCTTAATATTGGCATTAATTACCATATTATAATCATGATTGGACATTATCACCCATCAATCTAATTTTCATAAATTATTCTTTATGGCTTGTTTTATCACAAAATTAGACCTAATAGGCTGCTAATCAGGCAATCTCATGCAACTGTTTCAAACCAATTTTTTAATTGAGGCTTAGACTTCCTCAATCTAAGAGGGCTCTCTCAAGGGTTAATGATATGGAATAAAGATATGGATGACCAACTCTATTTAAGAAATAAACTCATTATGATAGACGAAGGTTGAAAATAACATTAGCATGTATTCATTGGGCTTATGGAGTCAAAGCTTTCAGTAATTTAGTGAGTCTACTTGACATGGAAGTTGAGGTAGATCAGAGTTTTTAGTAATAAGACACGCACACATGAAACATGAAAAAACACAGTCAAATCACTTATAAAGGAAGTCAGAGCATCTTATAGATGAATTCTGAGTAATATAAATGAACATCACTACAAATGAGATATATAAGAGATACCGATAGAATAGGAAAATACTAAAAAACTCCTTCAGAATCTCAAGTTGGTCAAGTAAAAGATCTATGTATTAGCTGAAACAGTCCATTAACAATAAGTTGTAATTTTGCCAAAAATGTCCAACCCTTGACAAAATTGACCCCATGGCCTTTAATAGTCATCTTTCATCATCATATGATCTGCCTCTAGGCTATATACATCAATTTTTTTTCCATTGACACCTTGCATAACTATAAAACATGAAATTTATTATGAAAGGACATCTATCCTACTTGACAGACCTATTTAAAAAAGGACTCAAACTCCTTATTACTATCTTTAAAAAACCTTATCTACTTGAAATTACATCATTGACAAGTATATCATCACATGGTAAAATTTGGATAATGGAATTCATTTCTTCGTGACCACTTAGCTAACCTCCTTAAAAATAGGAAACAATACCCTGTTTTTAAGGAAAATGATCTTTTTTTCTTCTTTGAGCATTTTGGATATCATTTAATCTCTATTTTGTGGACTTGAATATTTAATCTTGGCTTGACATAGTCCATGAATCTTCCATGACCTCCAGTTGTTTAGAAACCGCTTTAAAGGATGTTCCAAAAAATGTAATACATTGTGCTACGAAAATACAATAGTTTCGTAGCACTTTTTGTACTGCTGCCTTACAGGCCTTTATCTTAAAAAATTCTAGCTCTTTCCTCTTGCATCATTTTTATCATCCTTCAACACATGTCGCACAAAATTTTCAGCCCTTATCACCCTTTAACACTAATCAGAAAAGAAAAAACGTAGCTATAGCAATTTCATAGAGCTTTATTTCTTTTTAAGCCTGGAGGCGCTACAAAACTACTAAAAACTACTAAAAACATAGTTTGTTGTGTAATTTTGTCAAATGAAAATTGTAGTTGCCAAAAACTTGTAACCAACATATCTTCATCATCCAAAAACCATAAAGCAACTCCATTTTAGGTTCCTTGAGGCATTTCTTCCTCATTAACAATTGGATGACCTAATGGTTCTTCAATCACTGTCATTTTTATACCTTTACTCTGCAGTTCATCATGAATAATTTCAATCTACTCTTGTAAATCCTTTACCTGATCTTTAAGACTTTTATTGGTAGCTCTCAGATGAGTGTTCACCTTTCTTACATGTTTAGCTTCTACTCTTGCTAGAACTGCCCACTTGACAAACTCTTGTGTATTGTCTAAGTATTTAGAGACAACATCAACCTATTTTTCCCAAACTACCTTCATCTTTTCAAATTTCATTTTCTCAACATTGTGTTTCCTAGCTTCGTTTTTCATGACAGCAATTTCCTGATTTTCCAATTTCAACTTTTCTTCAAGGAGCTGCAACTTTGTCTTTTCTCTCACTTTTTATTTTCCCTTTTTTAATTTGCTGGCTACATCCTTTACTGTGGGTGATGAGAGGTCAATAATCTCCTTATATGTTTGAGTTATCGCAGTGGGTATTTGGACTTCTTTGTTGCTCTCCATAAATTTCCTAGCATGCCTTGTCATAGGCTTTCTTTCTTGGAAAATGAAACCTGTATCTTCTCCCTCAAACTCTAATCTCTTTTCAAAGTTGGCTTTTTTCAACTTCTGCTCATATTCTCCTATGAATTCAGCTTGAACAACAGGTATTTCCTTTATGTCAATGGCATGAAGAATATCCTCTAAATTCCCCTTTGTTACTGCTCTGCCTTCTGTAGCTACTGCCTTTTCCTTCAAAACCACTTTTTGGCTTCTAGTCATTCTTTTGGCCCCTTGTTTGCTAACAGCTTGTTCTTGTTTTGCATGTTTGACTGCCTTTGATTCTTTTCTGTGGATAGGGGAGTTTGTGTGTCAAGAACCTGCACTTGCTTTGACTTTTTCTCAGTTTGTTTACTTGGCTTTACTCTTGCAGCTTCTTTTGATTTTGCAACCAAAGGTTGGCTCTGTTTTGCTACTATTAGTGATGTAATTCTCTTAGCTTTAGGATTTCTTGTAGGAGTTAGAATATCCAACTCAAAACCATTAACAAACAAGAATGAGGACCAGTCTCTACCTAACCTTTTAAGTTCATATAAAACCAATAATCTCATTAATCCATGATGAAAAAATGATGTCTCACTCCCCTCAAACTTTGCTTGAACCTTATCAGCCATCTTTGAAAGACTTCTATGCAAATAAAAAGGTAAGTCGAGGGAAATCTTACCAGTGAAGTCTAGAATTAATTTGAAATGGTATGAATAAACCTTGTGATATCTTCCTTCACATGTAAAGTATTTCTGGATGATGAGAAAACGTTTTGAATAATTATCTTTCATGCAGCTTCTTGGAACAACATTGTTTAGATCCATCTCAATGTGCTCAGGTTTCATGAACTCTTTAGACTACTCCATATTAAATTTGAATCCTTTGAACTAGGTTTCTTGACCTCTTGGAATTTCTGTAACAGCAACAATGACCTCTGGCATAATAGAAAAACTTAGCATCCCCACTTTAGTGGTTGTTCCACTAAAATTCATAGCAAATTCCTTGGATACCTATGTATGACAGCCCTGCAATTTCTCACAAAAATGTAAGCAACCCACTCTTCTGAATGCTTCCATTACTGTTGGGTCTTCAGTTATTGCTTTCATGTCTTCAGGTTCATGTCTTAAGCATTGTCCTCCTCTGTGTATTTTTCTTTCCTCTACCATAGTTCTTTAGAGAACCTCACAACCTCGCTTGATATAAATATTTCAGCCTCGCTTGATATAAATGCATCAGCCTCGCTTGATATGGATGTAGTAAATCCTTTGAAATAACCAGCCTCAAATTTGGCTCGATACAATAATTCTTCAGAGCTAAGATATTATGCATGGAGGCAAAAGGAATGAGAATGACTAATTAGGAAAGAATTTGAAATTTAAATGTCCTCTCATAACTGAAAATAATGGCTTATTCATAACCTACACTGACTATGATGACTGCAAACGTGGGTATGTACTTCAATTTCATCATTACATGACTCAACAGGCATCTAACCTACCCATTCCCAATGGTTTCTAAAATTTGACAACTCAACTGACAAAACAGTTACAAAATTGTGCTTCTGTAGCACCTGTAGTGCAAAATTTATTGTTTACGCTACGAAACTATCAGTGATTTTGTAGCACAAAGTGACTTTTTATAATGTAATGCGCTACGAAACTGTGGTTTCTTTGCTAATTAGGCAGTTTTGATACAAAAACTTTGGGAAATGAAGTGCAATGGAAAATAATGAATGTTGGACATGAAAAGAGTTTAAAAAGCATTTTTGAAACCTTAGGGTAAGCTTCAAAATATAAAAAATCTGAATCTTCCCTTGATCAAATTTAAAATGACTCCTAAAACCTTATTTTGACCCATGAACCTATGTAACCTTGTCAAAATGATGTTTTGATTTTTTTGAGTGATAACAGTGGCCCCACTTGGGATAGTGTGCCCTTATGGTACACTAAAGAACCAATAGTTCCAGTGCTCCTATCCATTTTCTTGAAAAAAAATAAGAAAAACTTTGAAATTTCCAAGCTTTCTCTTCAAACTCTAATGGCCTTCACCTCGGGCTCAAGCTTGATGATTTAGCTTGTCATTATTAGCAGAAAAAAACATATAAAATGGAATATATACAATGATATGAATGACCAACAAATTTAGGAAGAGTAGTGCTTTAAAAGCCTGTCATTGACAAACCCTCCAGCACATGATTTTCCATCCATCTCTTGTAGTATGTAAGTATTGTTTCCATGGAAAGTAGCTACTTTGAAAGGACCTTTCCATATGTTCTCAAACTTACCATGTTTTCCTTTCTCTTCAATTCTGGCCTCCCATTTCAGCACCACATCTTGAATTTGAAAATTTTCTTCCTTGATCTTCTTGTCAAATGTCCTCTTCATTATGTTTTGAGATTGTTGATTAATATTATAAACTTCATCCCTCTTCTCTTGTAGAGCTATTAGCTGATTGATTCTTCTCTGAATTGCATTTGGCTCCTCTTCCAATCCTTGAAGCAGCTTCATGACAGGTACCCCTAATGATGTAGGAAAAATGGCTTCAGCTCCATATACTAGTTCATAAGGTGAAGTTCCAATTGACCTTTTTGTGCATATCTTATCAGCCCATAAGGCATATTTCAGCTTCAAATGCCATGACTTCTTATTTTCCTACAACACCCTTTTAATTATCCTCACAATTCTCTTGTTAGAAGATTTAGCTTCCCTTGTGGATAATATGCAGTGGAATGCCCAAGAGTAATATGAAATTGATGACAAAAATTAATCTTCTTCTTAGACTTAAATGTCTATGCATTATCAGTTATGATCTTCATGGGGCAACCAAATCTAGACAAAATATTATTCTCCAAAAAAGAAATAATAACAGAATCATTTTCTTGCCTAGTTGAAATTGATTCAATCCATTTGGTAAAGTAATCAGTTGCTATGATAATCTAGCGATGTTGTCTTTATGATGATGGATGAATCTCTCCAATAAAATCTAACCCCCATTTCTGAAATGGAACTTACACATAGATAGGCATTAAAGGTAAAGGTACAAGCTTCTTCTTACCATAAAAAATCTGACATTCATGGCAAGCAACAATCTTCTTGTAGACATCCTTAAACATTTTAGGCCAATAATACCCTGCTCTAAGAATCTTGTTCATTGTGGCCTTCCAATAATGATGACCTCCATAGTCTCCCTTGTGGAATTCCTCAATCACTTTATTAGCCTCCTCTTCTAGTAAACATTTCAACAAAATAACTCTAGTATCCTTCCAAAACAGATTTTTATCAAAGATACAATACCTCAGGTATTTTAGCTTTACAAATATTGTCTTAGACTTTGTCAGATCTACAGGTGCTCTATGATGATGTAGGACAAACAAAATATCTTGATACCAATCTCAAATGATATATTTTTCTTCAATAGGGATCAGTTCTTCTTCCTCATCTGAAATTTCTGATATTTCTACAATTAAGTTCATGTCAAGACAATCAAATTTTGATTGTGCCATCAGCTTTGCTAGAACTTGTCCTTTGACCAATTTTGTTGGCTTGATCTCTATATCATATTCCATTAGGTTAGCAATCCATTTCCCACTCTTACCATTAGGATCAGCTTGAGTTAAAATGCCTTTCACAATGATATTAGGAACAAAAGCCATAATATGAGAATGCAGAATATAAATTATGAAATCTTTGATAGCCTTAACCAAGGTATAAACTTTCTTATCTAAGATGTTGTACTTCATCTCAAAGTTAGCTAATGTCCTACTAAAAAATGAAATGGGTTGCTCAATACCTTGTTGTCCCTTTTGCAACCGTAAACTTCAACAATTGTATTTTCTGATGCAAAAGTGAAGACCATAAATTCTTTTGATAAATCCGGGTTGATCAATACCTGTGCTTGAGTGAGTGCCTTTTTGATCTCCTCAAATGAGTGTTTTTCCTATGTTTTCCACTTAATGTCAACTCCCTTCTTCAGCATTCTTGTTATGTTCTTCACAATCTCAGCAACATTAGGAATGAATCTCCTTACAAAATTTACTTTTCCAAGGAAATATTGAATCTCCTTTATGCTTCTAGGAAAATCCACTTTCTGAATTGCATTGACCCTGTTTGGATCAACCTTAATCCCATCTTTAGAAATAATGTGTCCAACTAATTTACCTGAAGTTAAAGCAAAGATAATTTTTGTGGGATTTAGAGAAATGCCAAACCTTCTACACTTCAGCAGAATTCTTTCTAGATGCTTCAAGTGATCTTCTTCCCTCCTTGAGAAGACTGTTATGTCATCAAGATAAAAAACCACCATCTTGTCCTTCTCTTCAGAAAAAGCAATATTCATTGCACTCTAAAAAGTAGCTCCTACATTCATGAGACCAAATGGCATCTTGGCATACATGAAAGTGCCCCATGGTGTAGTAAAGGCTATTTTTTCTTGATCATTTGGATGCACAAGGATCTGATTGTATCTTGAAAACCCATCAAGCATAGACATCCTTTGGGAACCAACAATATTTTGTAAAATTTGGTCCATCTTTGGGAGAGGATAGTTTTCCTTCAGAGAGGCTTTATTCAAGTTTCTGAAGTCAATAGATATTCTGATTTCTCCACTCTTTTTTCTAATTGGAAACAAATTTGCAAGACAATTTGAGAATCTGATTGGAACAATGATTTTCAATCAAAGATATTCTTGATTTCCTTCTCAATCAGTGGCATGAGAAGTGGATTAATCTTCCTCAACTTTTTTTTGAAAGGTATTTCATTTTATTTAATGGGAATAGTATGTTGAATAATAGTAGGGTCATACTCCTTTAAATCAACATAAGTCCAAGCAAAAACATCAATGAATCTTTTCATCATCTCAATATACTTGAAAGAAACTTTGAAAGTTTAACCATTTTGGGCATAGCTACTATACCAAGATTACAAATCTCTACCTCTTCATCATCGGCTTGTATATTAGGAGATTTGAAAACATCATTCTACTCAAAAATATTTTCAAGAGGTATGATACCCTTTGGTATAGAATAATTCTTTAGTAGTAACACTTTAGAATTTACCTTAGGTTCAACAAGCATGTTTTTTTGATCTATTTGTATATTTTCAAACTCTTCTTTCAGCTCAATAAAGTTCTTCACTTGTTGTTCATCTTCAAAAACTTTCCAATGAGTAATATTATCAGGGATAGCTGGTCTATGGCGAACTTCAACCTCATATTTTTCAGTGGAATGTATGCGGATAATAAAAAGACTTGCGGAGACAGCTAGAGAGTCAGCAATGGAGTTTTGGTCTCTAGTCTTGACAATGAATGAATAAGCTTGGAAATTTTCCAGCATGTCCAAAAATAAGTTCCTATATTCCCTCATTCTTATATCCTTTGTTTGATACACACCTTCGAATTGATTAATGACTAATTCAGAATCTCCATAAACATAAATATTTTGAGCATTCATTCTTTTCAAAACCTCTAGGCAAAAAATCAAAGATTCATACTCAACCATGTTATTTGTGCAATCAAAATTCAGTTTGTAGGAAAAGAACTTACTTTCATCATTTGGACTTATGATCTGAATCACTGCTCCTACCCCCTCTCTTCCTTCTGATCCATCAAAATGCAATAACCACCAACCCTTTTCCTTCTTATCGCTGACTTGTTGATTTTCTGACTGTTGATTTCATATTGATGATTTTCTACTTTCTTCTCATCTTCTACTTCATCAGTCAATTCATTGAAAAGAATAGCAGATCCAAGTTCAGTATCAAGAGCATAAATTGGAAAAATGTGAGTTTTATCTTTACTACCCACCATGTAAGCCATTCTTGTCTCTCTATACAATCTCTTTTGTTCACAAAAAACAGGAATGGTGGCACAAGTAAGGTCCATCTACATTGTACCTTTGATTTTTGTTGCCCATGATCTTGATAATAGCATGCCAAACTTAGGTGGAATGTCTGCTACCACAATGTCCATGACCACTGTCTTCGCAGGGATTTGTGTAAGAATAATAACAACATCCTTAATTAAACCAATGCATTGAACTCTTTTTGAATCAAACAAAAGAAAATCCTTATATGGTCTATTTATTTCTAACCCCATCCTCTCCATGATTACTTTGGGCATAAGATTGTGAGAAGCCCCTAAATCCAACGTAGCATTATGCAATGTCATGTCATGAATGCTAAGGCTCACATAGAAAGGAGGCACCTCTTCATTTTGTTCATCTTCTAATCTTGGACCCAAAAATATGGTTGGATGATCCTCTTGAACATTCAAGATATAAGCAGCTCCTGGTTGTGAATTCAACATTTTAACAATCCTGCTTCTATACTCATTTACCTTGAGAATCTCACCAAAAGGTACTGGTATTTTGATCTTAGAAATTTCATTTTCCATGTTGAAAATGCAACAAGATGATGGAGCTTAGTGAAATGAAGTCACCTTCACTAAGTGGGCCCGCAGGCTATTTTTGGTGCAAAGTCTATTTTTAGACTGTCTGTTTTTAAACATATGGAGCATGGTCTAGGAGTTGCAGTATGCTATTCTCGGATGATTGGTTGAGTTGGTAAAAATATATGGACCTCTATTTTTAGACATATAGGTCGAAGTCTATTTTTAGAATGCCTGTCTAAAAATAGGTCAGTCAAATATTATTAGCCCTTAATAATATTTGGACTATAAACTTCAGTTTATCCTCTTGCAGCACTTCAGTTGGAGCTACAGATGTGGCCCATGCATCTGACAGAAGGAATTACACTATTCCTATGGGTTTGGTGAGCTCATGCATGGTTGACTTCAGTTAGAACTCATGTGACAGAGTTTGGTGGAGTTGTAGAAGTAGTTGGTGGAGTTGTGTTCAATTTAACTCAATTAGACACAGTTGAGCTAGTTGTATCTAGTCTAAATGATTGATACACTAGTGAGAGTGGTGTGAATTAATTAGTTAATCAATTCACTAAATAATAACTCATTAATCAACTGAAGAACACATCAGTTTACTACAGTGCATGGACAGTTCAGTGAAGACCAGTGGAAGAGGTAGATGAAAGAATGAGTTTGTTATTAGTTGCGACATCAGTTGTGCATGAGATTTGCACAAGCATTGGAGGAAATTGCCCATGAGGATTGCACAGTTGGAGCCAAGGAGATTCGAACTTGGATCTCTTATTGAACCAACTTGGATTGCGCAATAGAGGCAGGCAATTAGTGGATGAGTTTTGAACCTGTGACTTGTTCAAAACTGAGTTAGTTTGTGTGTAACTTTTGGAGATAGTACTGAGTACTTGTGAGGAGTATTGTACTGAGATTGTTACATGTTCTCTTCCATTATAATATACAAAATAACTGGGGGTTTTCAGCTATAATCTTTCCCCATTACATATTGTGTTTATGTGCGCATGCGACTGTTTCTATTTCCGCAAATTGATGATCAATTGTAGAAGAGGTTATGTGTTATGCATGAATTCAAATTAGTGTGTGACCAGGATAATCTCAGTGGATAAATCTTCATTATTCAGCAAATTTCTACATGGTATCGGAGCGAATTGATCATCGGGATCTATTACAGTGATTACAATTTTATTTCGGTAGACAGAGTCTGTAACGGGCTAGGTAGCCTCTGGATCCATCCTTTCTCTGAAAGGTGATATATCTAGTAAATGCCCTCACAGTCAATCTCTGTGCTAGAAATAATTTGTTCTCACAGATCCAGAAGCAGTTGAGTTTTTGAGTTTGGAATTCGAATTTTACAGTAGCTTGTTTTCTTAGTGCCGGAGTTGAAATGTCTTTCAACGGTTTGCGACTCGAATATGACCTTGAAGGCAGTTCGAATTATGTTGCATGGAAATATCGGATGGAGGCGGTTTTAGAAGATAATGGGCTGAAGGAGTTCGTAGATATGGATGTCCAAAAGCCTACTGATCCTGCTGAAGTCAAGGCTTGGCAAAAGAAGATGGCGAAATGTCGAAGGATTCTGTTGGAGGGCGTGAAGGATCACATTGTATCCAGCCTGCATGGAAAAGCTTCTCCATATTTGATGTGGAAAGCGTTGACAGATCTATTCCAGAGTAAGAGCAACCAAAGGAAGCTGGCGCTCAATGAAAAACTCATAAACATTAAGATGGAGAAAGGCGACAGTATCGCCAAGTACCTCACGAAGTTCACTCAATGCAGAGATGAGCTGGGAAGTGTGGGGGTGACTATCGATGAAGAGGACTTGGTTGACCTGGCTCTCCTTGGTCTTCCAAAGAGTTGGCATTCCTATCAGGATTCTGTCAATGTTTGGGAGAAGTTGCCAGGATGGGAGCGACTTTGGGCGGATCTCATGCAGGAGGAGATAAGGAGGACTACCAGGGACGAATCTTCATCAAAGGTATCTGATGAAGAAAATTACGCTTTGGCTGCCAAAGCAAAGAAGGGGAAGAGCAAAAAAGATTCTCAGTCTGGTGTGAAAGGCAAGAAGCAAGACATGTCCAAGGTGAAGTGTTTTCACTGTCACCAGCACAGACACTATGCCACAAATTGTCCGCAGAAGAAGAAAAATAAGAAGGCTGCTGGATCTGCAGCGGGAGAGGCATTGGCCTCCTAGTTCGAACTAGATTTTTCACTGATCGCATGCTTGGTCTCAAGTGTGATGGGATCAGTATGGTTCTTGGAAAATGGTGCGTCATTTCACATGACAGGAGATCGAGATCTGTTTTCAGATCTGGAGGAAAAAGATCTTGGAGTGCACATTGAGATGGGCGATGATGGTAGATACAGTGCGACCGGTATCGGTACCATTTCCTTTGAGAGGGAGTCTAGTAAACCCTTCCGTGACAGTTAAATTATTGCATGACCTGGTGGTTGATGAAGAACCCGATATATGTAATATGTTGGAAGATAAGGGGTATGATGTGGTCTTCAACGAAGGAAAATCCTTCCTGCGCAGTAAGACTACTGGAGAGACCTGGAAGATAGGGGTTCGGACCAAGAACCTTTATCAGTTGCAAGTAGATGGCTACGCAGCAATGGCATGCAAGGTGGGAGAAGTGGTGAGCCGAGATGATGAGGGCGAACTGTGGCATAGGAGATTGGGCCACCTTCACCATGGAGCTTTGAAGATCCTACAGCAGATTTCTACTGGGCTTCCTAAGGGCACTCTTGCGCAATCAGATCAGTGCAAGGGGTGTACCTTAGGAAAATTTGTGAAAGCCACCTTTCACGAGAAGGATAGTCGCGCCATGACGATCCTTGAGAGAGTTTAGAAAGACGTGTGTGGTCCTTTCTCAGTAGCTTCGACAGCAAAGAACAAATACTATGTGATCTTTGTTGATGATTTCTCTCAGAAGTGATGGATCTTCTTCATGCAGAAGAAGAGCGAGACATATTCAAAGTTCTGTGAATTCAAGGCGCTGGTTGAGAAGGAATCGGGGAAGCATGTGAAGGCTCTTAGGATCGACAATGGTGGTGAATTCATCTCTACTGAATTCAAGGACTTTTGCAGCACAGAAGGGATTTGGAGAGAGCTCATCGCACCCCATAACCCACAGCAGAACGGGGTTGCTGAGTGGAAGAACAGAACGATTGTGGGTGATGCATGGGCGATGTTGCATGATCAGGGCCTACCCCTTCACTTGTGGGCTGAGGCATGTAATACTGCAGTATATGTGCAGAACCATTGTCCTCAAAAGATAGTTGGCATGAGTACACCGGAGGAGGCGTTTTCTGGTAAGAGACCTGATGTTTCTCATTTGAGGATTTTTGGTTCACCTATCTACTTGCATGTGACGAAGGATGCCAGAAAGAAGCTGGATCTGACCGCAGAGGTTGGAATATTTGTGGGGTACACTGATACACCCCACAACTATCGAGTGTATTTTCCAGACAGTCGCAAGACTGTTGTGCGACGGGATATCAAATTACAGGAGGAGAAATCCATGCAGTGTTCGCTTGAGAGGGAGCCACACTTGCATGCAGATGAGGAGCTATTAGTTCCTAAGGATGAGCTTCCGGATGTGGATCAGCCACAAGAGGAAGTTCATGGAGTGGAAGAGACCACTCATGTAGCACCAACCATCAAAGAGCGCAAGCGCACTACAGAAGCTGAGCGACTGGCTCGAGATTCAGAGAATGTTGTAGGACCACCTACAGCACAGTGCAGACAGAGACAGTCACCGGACCGATACACTAGATACATGGCTCTTGTGAGAAAATGTGTCGTGACAGAACCATCCTCTTTCGAGGAAGCTGTGGAGGAACCCGCATGGGTAGATGCCATGGTGGAAGAGTATGATTCGATTTTCAGGAACAATGCATGGGAAATTGTTCCGCGACCGGAAGGGAAATCAGTGGTGGGTTTGCGATGGATCTACAAAGTGAAGCAGGCGGCTGACGGGAGTGTGGAGAAGTAAAAGGCAAGATTTGTTACCCGTGGCTTCTCACAGATTGAGGGGATCGATTATGAGGAGACCTTTGCACCTGTCGCAAGGTACTCTTCCATACAGATGATCCTAGCTCTCTCAGCGCAGATGGGATGGCACATCCATCAGATGGATGTGAAGATTGCGTTCCTCAACGGAGTCATTGAGGAGGAGGTGTACATAGAGCAGCCTGAAGGTTTCGAGATCTTCAGCAGTGAGTCGCATGTGTGCCGACTCAAGAGAGCATTGTACGGGCTGAAGCAAGCACCTCGTGCTTTGTACACACGGATAGACAGTTATTTCACTGGACTTGGATTCTCCAAGAGTGAGGCGGATCCTAACCTGTACCAGATTGTGGTGGAGGGGAAGTTGCTGATCATTGTACTGTATGTAGATGATCTAATTTTGACAGGTGATGAGTTTTTAATACTTTCATGCAAGGAGGACCTTGCTAGAGAGTTTGAGATGAAGGACTTGGGCCTCCTTCATTATTTCCTGGGATTGGAGATTTGGCAGCACAGTGGTGGACTGTTTGTTTCTCAGGGTAAGTATGCCCGGGAGATACTGGAGAGGTTCAACATGCATGGATGCAAGCTTGTTGATACTCCTCTTCCTGGTGGTTGGAGGAAGGAGGATGCTACTTCAGCGGAGGTAGTGGATGCCACTGTCTATCGACAGTTGGTGGGGTCGCTTATGTATCTTGTCAATACACGACTCGATATATGCTATGTCATAACTCACCTTTCGCAAGCTATGGTTAAGCCTACCAAGCTCTTCTCTCGAAGGCAAGACAAGCATGTATTGTGTTATATTAGAGGCACATCGGGATATGGTCTATGGTACAGACAGGAGGATGGAGCGAAGCTTTCTGGCTTCACTGATGCAGTTTGGGCATAGATCCCAATGGACCGGAAGAGCACATCCGGAGGAGTTTTCAGCATTGGGTCAACAACAGTTTCCTGGTACAGCAAGAAGCAAAGATCCATGGCACTCAGTTCAGCAGAGGCCGAGTACATGGCAGCTAGCTTGGCTGGATGCGAGGCTATTTGGATGATAAAGGATCCCTCATTGTGGACGAAACGGGTCGCACGGAGCCCACTGTGATTTATTGTGATAACCGCATGTATTAAACTCTCACTAATCCAAAGATTTCATGATGTATCCAAACACATTGACATCGTGTGCACCATCATATCGTAGATCGTAGGCACGGAGAACCCATGTTACTATATGTCCCCACCTGAGGACCTGTCAGGATGCTGACATCTTGACGAAGGCGCCCACCAGGAGCAAGTTCGAATTCCACAGAGGCAGGATAGGGGTTGCAGATAATCCATATCTTGTTGAGAGGGAGTGTTGAAAATGCAACAAGATGATGAAGCTTAGTGAAATGAAGTCACCTTCACTAAGTGGGCCCGCAGGCTATTTTTGGCGCAAAGTCTATTTTTAGACTATGTCTATTTTTAGACATATGGAGCATGGTATAGGAGTTGTAGTATGCTATTCTTGGATGATTGGTCGAGTCGGTAAAAATATATGGACCTCTATTTTTAGACATATAGGTCGAAGTCTATTTTTAGACTGCCTCTCTAAAAATAGGTCAGTCAAATATTATTAGCCATTAATAATATTTGGACTATAAAATTCAGTTTATCCTCTTGCAGCACTTCAGTTGGAGCTATAGATGTGGCCCATGCATCTGACAGAAGGAATTACGCTATTCCTATGGGTTTGGTGAGCTCATGCATGGTTGACTTCAGTTAGAACTCATGTGACAGAGTTTGGTGGAGTTGTAGAAGTAGTTGGTGGAGTTGTGTTCAATTTAACTCAATTAGACACAGTTGAGCTTGTTGTATCTAGTCTGACTGATTGATACACTAGTGAGAGTGGTGTGAATTAATTATTTAATTAATTCACTAAATAATAACTCATTAATCAACTGAAGAGCACATCAGTTTACTACAGTGCATGGACAGTTCAGTGAAGACCAGTGGAAGAGGTAGATGAAAGGGTGAGTTTGCTATTAGTTGTGACATCAATTGTGCATGAGATTTGCACAAGCATTGGAGGAGATTGCCCATGAGGATTTCACAGTTGGAGCCAAGGAGATTCGAACTTGGATCTCTCATTGAACCAACTTGGATTGCGCAATAGAGGCAGGCAATTAGTGGATGAGTTTTGAACCTGTGACTTGTTCAAAACTGAGCTAGTTTGTGTGTAACTTTTGGAGACAGTACTGAGTACTTGTGAGGAGTATTGTACTGAGATTGTTACATGCTCTCTTCCATTATAATATACAAAATAGCTGGGGGTTTTCAGCTATAAGCTTTCCCCATTACATATTGTGTTTATGTGAGCATGCGACTGTTTCTATTTCCGCAAATTGATGATCAATTGTAGAAGAGGTTATGTGTTATGCATGAATTTGAATTAGTGTGTGACCAGGATAATCTCAGTGGATAAATCTTCATTATTCAGCAAATTTCTACATTCCAAACTGAAAATATAAACATATTTTTCAGCTTCTTTGATAGGAGGAGGATATGGTGTATCATTCTTACCTTCAGCAACCTTAGGAGTATATTTTTTTCCTTCAGAAGCCTCAGGTGTATCTTTCTTAGGCAATGTTTTATTTTCAATGATTGGCACATTTCTATTTCTGATATTATATTGTTTTTTCATGTCAAAAATTGCATGTTGATACCCTTTAAAATAGTCTAATGGTTCCTCTCAATGACTACCTCAGTCTGATTCATCATGTTCCTCTTTAGTCAAGAAAATTCTAGAAATTTATTCATCTAAACAGTGAATAGACTCTTCAGGAATTTCAGTTTCATCTTCTTCATCAACTAATTTCTGTTGGAAAGGAGGTCTCACTACATGATCATGCTATTTATTTCTATTTTCTCTTGGCCTTTGCTGATTCTGACGTCTCCTAAATTGAGGGTTTATAAACTGAGGTTCATGTTGTATAGGAGGAGTAGAGGTATTCCCAAGGGCCAACCTATCCATCAACTTTTCCATGGTCTTCATCATTGAATCAAATTTATCATCAGAGGAATAGGAAGGAGGCTTCTCTTCTTCTTTTAACTTAGTCTTACTCATTTTTGACATTTTGGCTGCTATCATATTAACCTCCACCGTCACTACACCATTTTTCATTTCAGAAAGTGAAGGGCATTCTCTCTCTCTCTCTCAGCAGTAGAGAAAAGTTATAATGAAAAGCTTCGGCATATATCATCTAATCTAAGCTTGTGGAGGTTCTAAATGAGCAGGGATAGATTCATAAACCTTGTTAAACCTTTTTGAAAAGTTTTGAACAGTTTCATCAACATCTCTTCTTACAATGTTATACTCATTGAAGGCTTGTACAGGATTAGTCCTATTTCCCCATTTTCTCAAAAAGGTATCTTCAAACTCATTCCAATTATGAATGCTTCCAGGAGTAAGGGCTTTGAACCACTTCCTAACTTCAGCAATAAATCTCTGAGCAAACAATCTCAACTTGACATCTTCATGATCAACCTCCTCTCTATCTATAAAATCATTAAATTGATCCACATGTTCTTCTGTTGTAATCTCTTCATCACTTCCTCATGTTTTAATTCTAGCAGCATATTTTCTAGGGAGGTCATGTAAAATAGCAAGAAGAACAAGAGGGGCATATCTAGCAGGTGCAACAGGTGGAGGAGGTACAATTTCAGCCATGCTGAAAGGGACTGTGGTAGTTTTAGGGATAGCAGCAATAGAGGATGAGGAACTACTTAGAGGAGGACTGTTTGGTATTTTTTTTCCACTAACAATTGAACTCCAATCAGGAAGAGGAAAACAAACTTTAATTTTTAACAAGATTTCAAAAGGGTCAATCTCTTTCAACTTATCTAAAGACTCTCTTTCCAACAGCAACTCAGAAGTGACTACTTCCCAAAACTCTTCTTTATCTTCCTGCCATTAGGGGAATTTTGAGGTCTAAAATGGACCTCCTAAGGAAATTATAAAATAAGAGTGGAGGTAATAAAATATGGTTTGATGACATCATCAAAGTTTAGAGGGAAAAAATAAAAATTACTTTTTCAACTCGTATTTTCAACTTATCTCCCAAAGTGTTTACTCAAATTTCGAGTAGGAGTACTCGTTGGATGAAAAATATAATTCCTCATCCAAGGAGTACCTATGCTGCATACTTTCAATGGACCTTGCTACATGAAAAATGAGAAATACATGAAAAACGTGATTGCAATCATGTTTTTCATGTATTTCTCATTTTTCATGTAGCAGGGTCCATCGAAATTATGCAACATGAGTACTCATTGGATGAGGAATTAAAATTTTCATCTAACGAGTACTCCAACTTGAAATTTGAGTAAAAAATTTGGGAGATAAGTTCAAAATACAAGTTGAAAAAGTAGTTTTATTATTTTATTATTTTTTAATATTTTTACCCTTTTAATTAAAAAAATGTTGAATCATCCCCCATGGTTGACATTGTCATCTTGAATCCTATTGGTTCTTATAAAGTTTATTTTGGTTGTACATTTTTTTTAGGAGGCCCATTTTAGACCTCAAAATTCCCCTAATGGTTGCTAGGGCTGAGTTATCAATACCTCTCTTATACAAGTCTAAGATAACTTTAGTTAATTCTTTTTCACTTTCAGATCTAAACAAGACTTCCTGAATTTTATCATCAACTCTTTTATCTTCAGGACTTCTTAATATTTTAGAGGACAAGGATTTTGTATGTGATGGAGTACCTGATATTTCATAAATGCCTTGACTTCCTCTGGAAATGGTGTTTGGATTTTCCATAATGGTAGGTGGATCTGGGTCAGGATTACTCCTCGTGTATCTCCTTTTCGAAGCCACCTTTGATCATATGAATTTAGAATGGAGTCACCAAGGTAGATGTAGCCTCGAACAGCTTCCTGAGCTCTTGCTACCTTCAGAAGTTCAACTTCAAAATTTTTGGAAAGTATAATCTTCAGGCTCTCGGAAGATGCACTAAAATGTTATCACAAAATTAGACTTAATAGGCTCCTAATCAGGCAATCTCATGCAACTGTTTCAAACCAATATTTTGATTGAGTCTTAGCCTTCCTCAATCTGAGAGGACTCTCTCAAGGGTTAATGATATGGAATAAAGATATATATGGCTAACTCTATTTAGGAAATAAACTGATTATGATAGATGAAGGTTGAAAATAACATTAGCATGTATTCATTGGGCTTATGGAGTCAAAGCTTTTAGTAATTCAATGAGTCTACTTGACATGGAAGTTGAGGTATATTAGATTTTTGTAGTAATAAGACACACACACATGAAACATGTAAAAGCACATTCAAATCACTTACAAAGGAATTCAAAGCATCTTATAGATGAATTCTGAGTAATATAAATGAACATCACTGCAAATGAGATATATGAAAGATATAGATAGAATAGTAAAACACTAAAAACTCCTTCAGAATCTCAAGTTGATCAAGTAAAAGATCTTTGTATTAGCTGAAACAGTCCATTAACAATAAGCTATAATTTTGCCAAAAATGTCCAACCCTTGACAAAATCGACCCCATGGCCTTTTTATAGTCATCATACATCATTAGATGATCTGCCTCTAGGCTAGATACATCGAATTTTTGTCCATTGACACCTCGCATAACTATAAAACATGCAATTTATTACAAAAGGACACCTATCCTACTTGACAGTCCTATTTCAAAAAGGACTCAAACTCCTTATTACTATCTTTAACAAACCTTATCTACCTGAAATTACATCATTCACAAGTATATCATCACATGGTCGAATTTTGATAATAGCATTCATTTCTTAATGACCACTTAGTTGACCTCCTTAAAAATAGGAAACAATACCCTGTTTTTTAGGCAAAGGATATTTTTTTCTTCTTTGAGCATTTTGGATATCATTTAATCTCTATTTCGTGGTCTTGAATATTTAATATTGGCTTGACATATTCCATGACTCTTCCATAACCTCCAACTCTTTAGAAACTGCTTTAAAGGTTGTTCCAAAAAATGTAATACATTGTGCTACGAAAATACAGTAGTTTCGTAGCATTTTTTGTAGCGTTGCCTTACAAGCCTTTATCTTCAAAAATTCTAACTCTTTCCTCTTGCATAAATTTTATCATCCTTCAACACATGTCTCATAAAATTTTCAGCCCTTATCACCCTTTAACAGTGATCATAAAATAAAAAACACAACTACAACAATTTCGTAGCACTTTACTGCTTTTTAAGCCTGGAGGCGCTACGAAACTGCTGAAAACTACTAAAAACATAGTTTCTTGCATAATTTTGTCAAATGAAAATTGTAGTTTCCAAAAAAATGTAACCGACATGTCTTCATCATCCACAAACCATAAACCAACTCCATTTTAGGTTCCTTGAGGAATTTCTTCCTCATTAACAATTGGTTGACATAATGGTTCTTCAATCACTGTCATTTTGATACCTTTACTCTACAGTTCATCATGAATCATTTCAAGATGCTCTTGTAAATCCTTTACCTGATATTTAAGACTTTTATTGGTAGCTCTCAGATGAGTGTTCACCTTTCTTACATGTTTAGCTTATGCTCTTGCTAGAACTGCCCACTTGACAAAATCCTCTGTATTGTCTAAGTCTTTAGAGACATCATCAACCTGTTTTTCCCAAACTTCCTTCTTCTTTTCAAATTGCATTTTCTCAACACTGTGTTTCCTAGCTTCCTTTCTCATGACAGAAATTTCCTAATTTTCCAATTTCAAATTTTCTTCAAGGAGCTGCAACTTTGTCTTTTCTATCACTTTCTATTTTCCCTTTTTTAATTTGTTGAATGTATCCTTTACTGTGGGTGATGAGAGGTCAATAATCTCCTTAGGTGTTTGATTTGTCTCAGTGGGTATTTGGACTTCATTTCCATCAATTTCCTAGAATGCCTTGTCATATAATTTCTTGCTTGGGAAATGAAACCTGCATCTTCTCCCTCAAACTCTAATCTCTTTGCAAACTTGGCTTTTTTCAATTTTTTCTCATATTCTCCTATGAATTTAGCTTGAACAATAGGTGTTTCCTCTATGTCAATTGCATGAATAATATCCTCTAAATTCCCCTTTTTTACTGCTCTGCCTTCTGTAGCTATTGTCTTTTCCTTCAAAAACATTGTTTGGCTTCTAGTCATTCTTTTGGTCCCTTGTTTGCTAACAACTTGTTCTTGTTTTTCATGTTTGACTGCCTTTGATTTCTTTTCTGCCGATAGGGGATTTTGTGTGTCAAGAACCTGCATATGCTTTGAATTTTTCTCATTTTGTTTACTTGGCTTTACTCTTGAAGTTTCTTTTGATTTTTCAACCAAAGGTCGGCTCTGTTCTGCTGCTAGTAGTGATGGAATTCTCTTAGCTTTAGTATTTCTTGTAGGATTAAGAGTTTCCAACTCAAAACCATTAAAAAACAAGAATGAGGACCAATCTCTGACTAACCTTTTAATTTCATATAAAACCAATAATTTCATTAATCCATGATGAAACAATGATGTCTCACTCCCCTTAGACTTTACTTGAACCTTATCAGCCGTATTTGAAATAATTCTATGCAGATAGAAAGGTAAGTCAAGGGAAATCTTACCAGCGAAGTGTAGAAGTAATTTGAAATGGTATGAATAAACCTTGTGATATTTGCCTTTTCATGTAGAGTATTTCTGGATGATGAGAAATAGTTTTGAATAATTATCTTTTATGCAGCTTCTTGGAACAGCATTTTTGAGATCCATCTCAATGTGCTCAGTCTTCATGAACTCTTTACACTGCTCCATATTAAATTTGAATCCTTTGAACTAGGTTTCTTTACCTCTTGGAAGTTTTGTAACAGTAGAAATGACCTCTGGTGTAATAAACAAACTTAGCATCCCCACTTTAGTGGTTGTTCCAATGAAATTCATAGCAAATTCCTTGGATACCTCTGTATGATAACCCTGCAATTTCTGAAAAAAATGTAAGCAACCCACTCTTCTGAATGCTTCCATTATTGTTGGGTCTTCAGTTATTGCTTTCATGTACTCAGTTTCATGTCTTAAGCACTGTCCTCCTATGTTTTGAAACCAACTCCAAAAATAGAAGAAAAGAGATATCAACACCTTAGAAATAAGCCACTTTGAGGGGGCAACCTCTAATACATTACACGAATGAACAATTCTTGGATTATACAAATTACAAAACCTCCTTTCTATATATAGGAGTCCATGGGGCCATAATGTAATCCTAGTGGGGCCACAATGTAATCCAAGCCGACCTAACAATAATAATTTAAGGGCACAATAATAACAATATGGGGTTTACAGGGGTACAATAATAACAATAACGGGGTTACACTAACAGCAATAAGGGAAGATACTAGTAATATAGGGACCTAACATGCCCGTCTCCTTCAAAAAAGTGTTGTCCTCAATGCTTGAGTAGCTCTAGGTGATTCTATATAAAATTCTCATCCTACCATGTAGAATCTTCAGTGGGTAAGTTCTTCCACTTGATGAGATACTCTAAAATTGATCGATTCTATAGCTGTCGAGTTCTTTTTTCTGTGACCGCTTCAGTTTCCAATATGATTTTTCCTTCCTCATCAAGTTCTAGAAATATTGTTTGAACTGGAAGATTTTCACCTATAACCTTCTTTAAGCATGAAACATGGAAAACTCGATGCACTCATGAAGAAGCAGGAAGCTCCAATTTGTATGCCATAGTACCAATATTTTGCAACACCTTGTAAGGACCATAGTACTTTGGTGATAATTTAATATCCTTATTAGCTTTCTTGAGGGACATTTGTTTGTATGGTTGTAGCCATAAAAATACCCAGTCTCCTACATCAAAACTTCTCTCACTGCGATGTTGATATGCCTATTGTTTCATTAGATTTTGTGCCAAATTCAGGTTATCCTTTAAGAGTTGGAGAACTTCTTGTTGATGCTCGATGTGATATTCCACTTCTTGAACCTTTGAATTTTATCTTAAAGATGATGTGATGGATGGTGGATGATATCCATAAAGTGCCATAAATGGGGTCATTTTTGCTGCAATATGGAAGGAAGTGTTATACCACCATTCAGCGAGAGGTAACCACTTGACCCATTGTGTTTGTTTATCAGATACAAAACAACGAAGATATCCTTCCAAACATTTATTCATTATCTCAGTTTGACCATTAGATTGAGGATGATAAGATGAGCTATGAGCTAATTGAGTACCCAAAAAAGAAAATAACTCTGTCTAAAAATTTCCAGTAAAAATGGGATCTCTATCTCTCACAATAACCCTTGGGTTTCCATGTAGCTTTTGAATTGTGTCCATAAATGTAGTAGCAACTGTACTTGATTTAAATGGATGATATAATGCACAAAAGTGTGCATACTTGGTAAGTCTATCAACTACCACCATGATGACACTCTTTCCTTCAGACTTAGGTAAACCTGTGATAAAATCCATTGAAATCTCCTCCTAACGTTGACTTGGAATGGATAAAGGTTGTAGAAGTCCTGGGGTCTTAATTGTTTCCACTTTATTCTGCTGGCAAACCAAACATTCCGCCACAAACTTTCGAATATCAGATTTAAGGCCATCCCAAAAAAATTCTTTCTTCACCCTGTGGTAAGTTTTTAAAATCCCGAGTGTCCTCCTAAAGGAGAAGTGTGCAATTCCAGAAGAATCTTTTGTTTTAGTTGGGAATTCTTACAAAGATATAAGCGATCTTTGTACCATAAGGAATCATTTTTCCAACTAAATGTATCAGATGTACCAGGATCTTGCTGCAACTTTTGAATGAGTATCCATACATCTTTGTCCTTCTTCCATTCATCTCTTGCTTCAGTTATCCAATCTGGTTGGATAATAGAAATGGCACAAAGCAATGCTTCCACCTCTTCATTCTTTCTTGAGAGTGCATCTGCAACAACATTAAGCTTTCCTTTTTTTAGATTATTTCAAAGTCATAACCCAACATATTTGTGACCCATTTTTGTTGCTCTTCTGATGATAGTCTTTGTTCCAAAAAGTGTTTAAGACTATCATGATCATTTTTTATCTTGAAGTGTCTTCCCATTAGGTAAGTTCTCCATTTCTTTAGTGCATGCAGTATTGCTAACATTTCCTTCTCATAAATAGGTTTCTGTAAATACTTTCCTTTGACTGGACGACTTTCAAAAGCAATGGGTCTTCCTTCCTGCATTAAAACTGCACCAATTCCATTTCCTGAGGCATCACATTCCACAATAAAGGTTTTTGTGAAGTCTGGCGTAGCTAAGACCGGTGCTAGGCACATTGCCTCTTTAAGAAGTTCAAAGGCCTTAGTTGCTTCAGGAGTCCATGAAAATGCATCTTTCTTCAATAATGTTGTTAGAGGTGCTGCTATTCTCCCATAATTCTTAACAAACTTGCGATAATACCCTGTTAACCCGAGAAATCCTCGCAACCGCTTTATGGTTGTGGGGACTTTCCATTCCTTAATGGCTTTAATTTTGTTAGGGTCTACTTTAACACCCTCGTGAGATACAATATGACCCAGATATTCCACCTCTTGTACTCCAAAGAAACATTTGGATTTTTTTGCATATAATTGTTTCTCCCGCAATAGTTTGAGCACCCTGTCAACATGTTCAACATGATCCTTCCAAGACCTGCTGTAGATTAGTATATCATCAAAAAATACTAGCACAAATTTTTTAAGGAAGGGTTTGAAAATGGAATTCATCAACCCTTGAAATGTAGAAGGTGCATTGGTAAGGCCAAAAGGCATGACCAAAAATTCATAATGACCCTCATGAGTTCGAAATGCTATTTTGGGAATATCTTCAGTCTTCATTCTAATTTGATGATGTCCTGAACGAAGATCCAACTTGGTAAAATAAATTTCTCCATGTAATTCATCCAATAATTCATCAATCATAGGAATGGAAAATTTATCTTTAATGGTGAGCTTATTGAGCTCCCTATAATCCAAACACACCCTGATCCATCCTTCTTGTGTACCAATACTATAAGAGTAGAGAAAGAACTTTGACTAGGTTGAATTATACCCACCTCTAACATTTCTACAATCATACATTCAACTTCATTCAATTTCGCTCTTTTGGACATAAGGATATCTATAAGGCCTGATGTTTGGAGGAACACTTCTTGGAATCAAATGAATAGCATGATCATGATCACGAATAGGTGGGAGTCCTTTGGGAGTTTCAAACACCTTGGAATGATTGTCCAAGACTTGTTGGAGATCTACATAAATAGATGATTTTGATGTTGGAACTTCTAGTGAGCATAATTGTGCAATTACGCCTCGTTGTTATTTATTTAGAAGCTTTGTCATGACATTAGAGCATATTATATTTCCTGGCTTCCCTGTAATACCCTGTAATTCGACTTCCTTTTCTTCTGAAAAACAAATTCAAGAAAAGTTCTTGAAAATTAAAATCTACCGTTCCCAAATCTTGTAACCATTGTACTCCTAGTACAACATCAGCACCTCCCATATGAATGGAAAGCATTGGACTATTCAATACATATTCCCCCATGGTTAGCTTGATATTATGGAATTTTCCAGAGCAATTTATAGTTCCTCCATTTGCAACCATCACTTGACATTCTGGTGCTGGGTATAGGAAACAATTCAATTCCTTGGCTACCTTACAATGAATAAAATTATGGGTGCTACATGAATCAATCAATACTATTACCTTTTTCTTCTTCATATGTCCTTCTATATTGAGAGTTTGAGGAGTGGTAATTCCTACCAATGCATTAGACGATATGGTCAGACTCATTTCTTCCTCTTCTAGGGTTGGTTCCTGGTGTATATCCTCTTCTTGTTCATTTCCTTCTTCCTCTTCACAATCTATGTAAAATAATTTCTTCTCAGCACACTTATGACCTTTATTGTATTTTCTATCACAACTGTACCAAAGCCCTTTTTCTCTTTTTTCTTCCAATTGTTGTGGTGTCAACCTTGTAGGTTGTGGAAATCTAGGCATAGCAACACTTCCTTCTTTACAGAAGTGAGTGGTAGGCTTCCTTGTCACCATAATTTTACATTCATTCTTTCTTGCCAACCTGAATTCCTTCTCCAATGAATCAGGGTTCCAAAACATGAACTTCATGTTGGATGTTATCCTTTAAAGTACCTATGAAGAGATCAATCCTGTGTTCCTCTGGAATATCAGTTACCCTTATATTCAATTTTTGGAAGTCCTCAATGTTCTCCCCCACCAAACCCTTTTGTTTGAGATTTATCAATTGGCTAAAGAAGGTGTTTCTCTTTGTATCCTCATAATGTGCTATCATTTCCTTCATAAAAATTGACCAAGTGACAATTTTTTTACGGGAGCAAAGCCATCGATACCATACAAATGTATTTTGTTATAAATGTAAAGTTGCAATGTGTACCTTTTGTGTGCTTTGCACATTATGGAGATCAAAATATTGCTCCATCTGTAGTATCCATATTACAGGATCATTTCCATCAAACTTCCTCATATCCATTTTTGGAATATGGTGGTTCTTCCCGCCAAAATTAGAGTTTATGAAGTCACGATTAACATTATTTTTTTCTCATCATGAGTTTCCTCTACTATATTTTCACCATTAGGAAACATTTCTTGTATCAACTCTGTCAAACCTTCCATGTCTTCTTTTAGATCATTCTTCATATTTTCCATGTTGTCTTTCATTTTTTCATCGATCTTAGCTTCCATGTCATCCATCTTAGATTCCATGCCTTTCTTCAAACCATCCATCTTCACTTCCACGCCTTTATTCAAAACTTCCATTTCATTTTTTGTTTCTCTTTGCAAGAGCGACATTTGGTGCACTTGCTCTTGTAATTTTGATAGATCATGTTGCAATTCTTCATCTTCATGAGTCATAGTAGAGCCTTCTAAAGGCTTAATGGGTGTTGAATTATTTTTACAGGGCATTTTTTAGAACCCAATACTAATATCTATTCTACAATATTCCCTTCGAATCAATTCAAATTGATTCTTCGAACAAGACTTATGCAATTCGGAAAAAAATACACACCTTTTTCTTGCTTTTGAGGAGCTCGATATTGAAATTGGATTATCTTTGTGATTGCAGCTCTTCAATATCTGAAATTTGGCATTGAGGTAGCCTTTTGAATTATCTTTTGAATGCCACAGGTCTAACTTGATTTGGATTCTCCAAGGAAAATTTATGTCCAATCTCCCATAATGACCTAATTATGGACTGGTTTAGTAGAGTGAACTTGTACGACTTGCCACGTGTCATTGTTTTGTATTTTAGCTCTGAAATTGATAGTAAAGAAACTACAGTGCATTTACTTGCGACCACTTTTTACGGCACTCCAATCCGATGCTTAGAGAGAGAGTTATGAAGATTTTCCCGCGATCACCTCTTTGAGATGAAATTTAGGAGCCTGAAAAAGCACTACCTTCCACAGATAATATCTCTGAAAATGTTGCGAACCAAGCTCTAAAATTTTGCGACGAGTTTCCTCAGGATTTCAGCTTCGTGCCCTAAAAATTTCATATTTTGAACCTTCATAGAAAAAAATTTATAGTGCAAATGCCACGATGACCTTTTTAGATTAAATTGTGGAGCCTGCAAAAAGACCTAACTTCCACATATCATATCTCCACAAATATTGCAAAATAAGCTCTAAAATTTTGCAAAGATGTTTCTCAGAATTTCAGCTTCACACCCTAAATATTTCAGCTTCTGAAACTTCATAGAAGAAAAGTTATAGCGAAAATTCCACAATGACCTGTTTGGAGCAGTGAAACCCTAGAATCCAAAGCTCTGATACCAAATGTTGTGAAACCATCTCCAAAAATAAAAGAAATGAGATATCAATGCCTTATAAATAAGCCACTTCGAGGGGGAAACCTCCAATACATTACATGAATGAACAATTCTTGGATGATACAAATTACAAAACCTCCTTTCTATATATAGGAGTCCATGGGGCCATAATGTAATCCTAGTGGGGCCACAATGTAATCCTTGCCGACCTAACAATAATAATTTAAGGGCTCAATAATAACAATATGGGGGTTACAAGGGTACAATAATAACAATAAGGGGGTTACACTAACAACAATAAGGGACTATACTAGTAATATAGGGACCTAACATCCTCTCTATATTTTTCTTTCCTCTGCCATAGTTCTTTAGAGAACCTCACAACCTCGCTTGATATAAATGTTTCAGCCTTGCTTAATATGGATGTAGTAAATCCTTTGACAAAACCAGCCTCAATTTTTTCTCGATACAATAATGCTTCAGAGCTCAAATATTACACATGGAGGAAAAAGGAACGAGAATGACTAACTAGGAAAGAATTTGAAATTTAAATGTCCTCTCATAACTGAAAATGATGGCTTATTCATAACCTACACTGACTATGATGACTGCAAACATGGGTATGTACTTCAATTTCATCATTACATGACTCAACAGGAATCTAAACTACCCATTCCCAATGGTTTCTAACATTTGACAACTCGACTGACAAACAAGTTACAAAACCTCACTTTCATAGCGTCTGTAGTGCAAAATTTACTGTTTGTGCTACGAAACTATCAGCACTTTCATAGCGCAAAGTGATTTTTTATAGTGTAATGCACAACAAAATTGTGGTTTATTGGCTAATTAGGCAGTTTTTATACAAAAACTTTGGGAAATGAAGTGCAATGGAAAATGATGAATGTTGGACATGAAAAGAGTTTAAAAATGACTTTGCTTAAACCTTAGGGGAAGCTTTAAACTATAAAAAATCTAAATCTTCCCTTCACTCCTAAAACCCTATTTTGACCCATGAACCTATGTAACCTTTTCAAAATGATGTTTTGAATTTTTTGAGTGATAACAGCTTGAACCATTTCAGGGTTAGTTTTCTTTTCATTCATATTGTAAACCCCCAACACATTATCAATCCATGTGTTGAGATATCTATCATTTTTAACCATAATACTTAAGGCCTATCATAGAGCATCCTATACCTAGTGATATTATGGTTACACTTGGGTCATTAGAATCCTTAATGTAATCCTATGCCATCCATTTAAAGGGGAAAACCTATTTGGTTTAATCATAAACCTAGACATAAAAATTCTAATAATTTTTAAATTTTGGGTCATTTTTATTAAAGAACTTCCAACTCATCTCAATTTTGGATTTTATTATAAAAGAATTGATGAAACCATGGGAACAATCAATATCTTAGCTCTAGAGACCATAATCCATTCAAAGTTATATTCTTAAATGTGAGTAATGAATTTGGTCTATAACCGAGACTCCTCTAAGGTATTATTTCCTATTCTTTGTCCTCCTTTATTACAAAGTTCTTGAACTTTCATTCCCTTAGTTTCAATTATAATTTGAGCTCCCTTGACTAACAGATCAAACCTCCATTTTCTTGAAAAGTCAATGAAATAGTTTATTCGGATGAAAATCCTAATAATATCATTTTCATGGCCTCACCAATATTGGACATCCATTCCTACCTCACCACACGTGGATCAAACATTACCATAAAAAAAAATCTCAATAAAACCATGGAAAAATCTATACATGATCATGTATTCATGTTGGAAGTTCATGTTAGCTTGAATCCATGGAGCATTAATGTATTGGCTCTTACATGTGGACATAATAGTATTGTAAATATTCATGGGCTATTAGTGAAGTATAATTTCATTTCATTTTTTTCACCACAACATTAGACCACTATATCCTCATGATTATCATGGTATTATAATGGTAATTTGGTTTGGATCAATTGGAATGTTACTTAATGTCTAGTTGCACACACATATAGTGAAAAGGAGAAGATAATATACATCATGGCATGGATTCTCTTACCTAAAAGAGTGATCTGATACTACATTTTACTATAATCACCATCGAGCTAATATTATTGATAATCATTATTTTATCTTCATCAATTTTAAGCTCAATTATCACTCAAATAGTGATCATTATGGGTTCATACATTCACTTTCGGGTTGTGGTAATAAAAGTATTCTTTTTGGAATGCATCGGTGATAATTTTTTTATTGGTTGTATTTGGTGAGCGTTAGAAACTTAGTTACGCCAGGGGGGGGGGGGGGTGAATCAATATAACATCGAGTGAATCATCATAACCATTTTTCTCAAAACATTAATCAATCAATTAAACACTTAAATAACCTGTAGAATAAAACATGAACAACAAATATAAGCATGCATGCAACTTCAAAACACAATATAACATGCACAAATGGACACCATATATTTCAGGTGGAAACCGTCAAGGGGAGAAAAACCACCGTACTATTGATTTTCTTGTCTTCTTATTATTAATCTTTAATATTTTCTTTTACATAGAAATGCTAGCCTACACTAGCTAGGAGCAAACACTCCATCAAAATATTTTTCTAGCCACTACCAAAAATGAAGCCCCAACTCCCTATCTAAAAATACAAAACTTCTCAGAGGTCTCAAAGCCCTCAAATAATTTTTTTGGCCACCACCAGCATATAAGCATGATTTTCCCATTTAGTAAGCCACCACTTGTCAGAGGCGCCAACCCCCTCAATATCAATTCACAAGCCACTACCAACTTGGATGACCGAACTCCCTATATTATCAAACCACCACTTGTCGAAGGCCCCAACCTTCTCAAACACAATGGAAAATGATTTCATACATTTTCATCATGGAAAATTTTTGGGGCTAATATTACCAAGTGGGCTAGTATTCAATGTTTTTTTCCAAAAAAACATTCATCAATTTCCATTTTTCTAAAAATGAATTCGCCATAATTTTATAGTATAAAATTAGTTTACCTTAAAAATTGCCAATATTATATATTCTCTAATATAAGATAATTAGAAATCTATTTGTTTTTACACAATTATCATCAAAAAATTTAAAATTTGGATATTAGGGACTAGCAAGATTCGCCAAGGTTGCTAAACTTTAAGATAAACTTCCATCCTTAAAATTTTCCCTGATTTTCATATTGAGTCCCTTTCTCCAATAATAACTCAATAACGACCTTCCTATAATCAACAAAATTAGTAGAAAAAAAAAATCTCATAGCCATAATCCAAGGAAAATAATATATCTCCATCATAGCAAGAATAGTACAAACCCTCACACTCGCCTACATCCAAAAGATTAGTTGTAGTATGATACAAGGCATATTCATTATATAAGGAAACTACAGTGGTGAACTAAAAACTCAACAACATTTGTCTGAGACCTTACTTATGGTACAAGTATATTATCAGCTTCATTATGGACAACAAATAAACTAATTTACAAGGCATAACATATTTATGCTAACCTTGTCCTCGTCATATTTGGACAAAAACAGTGTTAATTTTATAGTTGTAGATAAGACTAGAGAAATTTTGTATTTGATAACTACTTGCAATGATACAATTTTGACTTCTTTAGAGCATTCCAATAATCAAGTAGTTAGACTTAGAAAATTTTAACCATTAACTTCAGTAGAGAAATATAGATCACAGTAAAAATAATGAAATAAGAGACACCCATATTTCTTGGGAAAAAACCCACAAGGGGAAAACCCAATAATCTTTCCTTATGAGAGAGAGAAATTCATCTAAATTTTACATCATAATATTCTGGTAAATGTAAACCATTAACCACATTAAATGTCAAGTCAAAATTAGTGAAAAGAGAGATAAAAGTTAATGATCTTCTTAGTAGCCAAAGTCTGTACAAGTGGGAAAATTTAGGCTTGTTGCTACTGTTCAAAGGGATGAAATTTGGTCCTGTAATTTCACTTAAATATTTATTCAAACCTCAAAGTTTGACTCACAGTAAAACCCCAGTTAATGCCTAGAAAAATAGTTGTAATTCACCCAATGAATAGTCAAATATCCTAATAATATTTTACTTCTAAGTTCAATAAAACATTTAGTCAAATAGCAATAAGAATATCCAAGTCAACACTGGTCAAAAAAGAGATAAGAGAGGTCAAATTCGCTGGTGAACTTCATCTTCTTCCTCCTTCGCACGTGTGATCAAAACTCCTTGTAATAGGTCAAATAGATGATTTGAAGTGATGAAAAATGGAGGAGTCAAATTTTTTATATATAGTGGACCAATGTGAGGGGTTTTGAGCAAGGGCCAATCTGGTTCATGAAGTGGGGTCAACCTATCCAGCTGGGGCCGACTTGGACACTTAGAAAAAAATGCATTTCTCTTTTGTTTTGGATTATGAAAATACCAACCATAACTACAATTTCTCAACACTCTCTCTTATCTAAGGAGGCACTTTTCATTCTCTCTCTATTAGGTGTGAAAATCTCATCAAATGAAAGTTTGATATCATCAAGATCATCCCACAAGCCAAAACCAATGACATTAAGGCAAAAAACAAACTGACCATGGGATCAATTAATATTTTTAATGATGAAAAACTATACAAACATATGAAATGGAATGACTCAAGGGAGTAATCAGGATCAAACTCTATGACCATACCAATGGTCTCTCAATCAAGCCCAATGACCTAAGAGAGTTCACATGGTCCATCTCCTCAACCATAAATAAGGTCTCTCGGTCCATGACCCAAGGGAGGAATCCCTATCTTGATATAAAATTCCCCACTACATAGTCTCTCAGTTAATCATAATGACCAAAGGGAGATAACTCAAAATCAATGTTCTCGATCAAACCTACAGGTCACTTAGTAAAAAATAATGACCTAAGGGGGAGCACTCCAAGCCTCAAAACCAACCTCCCCAACCATAATGGTTTCTCAGTAAAGCTCAATGACCCAAGGGAGTAACCAGAACAATATTCACAACCATAAACCATGGTTTCTCAGCTAATCCCAAGGAAGATTCATGATTTTATACAATCAATTATCTCTCTCCCCAAGAGGAATTATCAGCCACTCGAAGCTTCCCACAAAGGAAAGAAAATTTCATGTGGGATAGTGGATTTGTCAAAACATCAATGACTGTCTCCTCAACATAAATGTATTTGAGCCTCACATATCTTCTTTGGAGGACATCCTTGATATAGTGACACTTGATCTCAATGTGCTTCGACCTATCATGAAAAAAATAAGATTCTCATAAAGCTTCACATAACTTTCATTGTCACAATATATCACTGTCGATTCGAGGACCTGATCAAACAAACCAAGAAACATCTTTTGAAGCCAAATTGATTCTCAACAGGTTGAACAAGCATATATATACTCATATTCAGTTGTGCTAAGGGAAAAATAAGTCGACTTCTTACTTTTCCATGATATCATAGTGTAGACGAGGTGAAAACACAAACCAAATGTGCTCTTTCTATATTCAAAACATCCAACCCAATTAGAATTTGCAAATCCATGTTGTAGATAGTTCAATGAGCCAATTAGTAAGATTAACCAATTCAGCAACAGAGTATCACAACTTCTTCAAATTCGTTATCATTGAGGTTTTCATGAACTCACAGTCCATCATGCCAAATTTTTAAAGGATCTCAACTAAGATTTGAACAAGCTTATGCCACACTCTCTATCCCAAGTAGTAATGTATTAGTTTAAGATACTTCAATTAGCTCCCTCTTATACTTGATAAAGAGTTCCTCAACCCTTGTTAGAAACATATTGTCAACATATAATAGTCAAAGCAAGGGCTCATATTCAAAAGATTTGGATAAACATCGCTCTTTTAGAACCAAATAGCCATCACTTTAAGAGAACCAAATAGCCATCAATTTGATTTTATATTTTATGTATAATTTCATTTTCCCCTAACATCTACAGTTTTTACTTTTTAACTTGAGTATGTCAATTCTAGGTTTCCTCTCCTATTTATTCCATAGCCTCATAAGACTTACGTGTCATTGAGCTCTCATGATGAGCCACATTGACTGGTTCCAAATGTCAACAATAAAAATCTCAATATAATGAATATAAAACACAATTATTTTTTACTTTTCTAATACCTACCCAAACTAATTATTTTGTTAGTGACCCATCTTTATTCTCCTAATAATTTATCATTATATATATATATATATATATATATATATAATTTGTTTTAACAGATTACTCTTTCCTCTATATATTATATATATATTGCTTAGTTATTAGTGCATACTCTTATAATTTTTCATATAAATATCATCTATTTGTTTATTAAATTTATCCTTCTCGTTTTATTTTTTTTTGCCTTCTCGTTACTTATTTTTAATATTTTTTTTTACAAATATTCATAATATAGTTACCTTATATTTATTGGTTTATTACGTTATTAATATTTTTTATTTTTATTATCTTTAATATTTCATTAACTTTTTTTAATAAAATATTTACTGTGATTTATCTCATAAAACTTTTAGAACATTATGAATCGCAAAACTTCGCACTCTGAAACATTATCACTATATAACTCGTATTTTTAATAAATAAACAAACATATATAAGTTAAGTTTGGTTTATTATATTTGTATATAAATTATTAATTTGGTTTATATTTTAAAATTTTAATAATAAAGATCAACTACTGAAACAATTTTATAAAATTATTTATTTTATAACTTCTACGCAAATAATTTAAAATATGCAGTACTTTTATTTTCCAATACTTCATTGAAATAAAACGTCCGAGTGCTCCTTTCGTTGAGCACCCAATGTTCATTCATTGGGTATTTTTCATGTAATTACAAGTATAATAGTGATAATATAGTATGGGATGTGGTCAAGGACTCCTAATTTATGGATATAGTTTACATCTGTATAAGACCATGACAATTTGATCTAATCAGAAGTCACCGTTTGGGTACGTCTGTATGTTTAAATTTAGGTAGGAATGATACCTATTTAATGTTATTAATAATATCTTTTGGTCCCTCTATTGTTTAAAAAAAAACAAAGTATTCGAACTCCTTTTTGCATTCTTAGGCCATTTTTTGACCAAAAAGGTGAGTTCCCTTTTTCAACTTGATCGTTTCACTTTCGGCCTTACGGTGAATTTGAAATCGCTGTCGTCCTTTTCTATTGTTGACGAGCAACTTCATCCACCTGCATCGTTGTTGAAGAAATTTTTGATAGCGTCATTGAGGGGTGAATTCTATTGTTTCTCACCAATCCACTAGTTCAATTCATTCATTGTTTCTCACCAACCAACTGAGTCAATTCATTCATTGTTTCTCACCAACCCACTAAGTCAGTTAGATATTGAAATTCAGCCATTTTTTCTCACCACGCCGCCAGTAAGATATGCAGGCACGTTTCATGGATCATAATAATCACGTGATATTTCTATATTACAAGCCACTGGATCTCACCAGAAAAGTATCAGAGAAAGTCAATGAATTTGAAATTGCTTGTCATTAAACTTTTAGTAAGGCTGTTCAGGAACGGTTGAGAATTCATGAAAATCAAATTGGCATCATCCATCTCTATGATTGCAGAAAAAAATAATATTTGACCATCGACCGATTATGTCGCTGAAACTTCGGGCAAGCGGGATTCATGAAAGCCACGTGATATTTCTTATGTTCCCAGTCAATAAACTGCCAACAAACAAATACCAAAGCCAGGAAGAAAGTCAATGAAATTGAACTTGCCGTCATCCACTACTAATTTTTCCACAAAGTTGTTGAAGGGCGGTTGGGAATCCAAGAAGTTGAAATTGCCATCATCCATCTGTATCATTGTGATGAAATTTTTGAGAAGCTAATTTATTCATTATTTATGTCAAATACGCAAGCGACATTATAGATCATGAATACCCGTGACATCGATTAAATATCAAAGCGACGATGTTAGTATTTTTTTTCAGAAGAAAAAAATTACTGTCTATTGTCTATTATCCGTATAAACAGTATATATTTCCAAACATTGTTTAAATCATCAGATTGAGATTATCATACAAGATTTTTTTTTTTTAAATTTCGTACGACCGTCTATTTTATATTTTGTAAAGAGCAACTTGCTATACAAATTTCACAGTTATTGGTAGCGTCAACCTGTCCGTAGGAACCAGGTCTGTTGGTCACCTCAGAGAGTTATAAGCCAACCAAAATTGGTATTGTTTTTTCCTTCTACTGACAGCTAATATCCCTTTACTATGTCCATAAAAACTACAAAAAAAACCGAGACTATACTTAATATCTTCAAAAAACATACAAAACTAAACTCATCATAGTGTCAACCATATGAAGAATCAACAAGTGCCAGGTCTTTTGCATTTGACCCTGGCATCTCAGCTTGTTGCATGTTCAGGAGCTGTTGTTCAATCCTTCCTATTCGCACATTTGCTTGTATTTGTGTCTTGGTCATTTCCCGCATATCTTGTTTAATCTACTGGAGCTCGAAAAGCATTGAAGGATTGACTTGCTTTTCTTGCATACTCAACATCGTCTTTGCTAAAACACATTTGATTTTCCAATAAGTCTCGACGGATTGTTGGAATAAAGAAACTCTTCCTCTTGTATTTCCTGGGTCAGAGATAAAATCCATTCTTTCCTTTTGTTCTTGAAGATCATCATCTTCATCATCACTATCCCTTTCCCAACCCTGAATAGTTTTACGAATATGCTTTGGAATCCCTGTTTCATAAATATTTGCAATATTTTCTAGAGTGTGCTGATTACTCTTTCTTCCTCTTTTGCGTGGACTAGCCGCCTAGGGTGGTTGTAACTTCCTCCCTTTGCCTTTTGTCATTTTGCCCTCAATGATACTATCTGAGCTTATGACTCACAGAGACCCTGTATATCGAACAGTAGCAATTATGTAAAACTTAGGATCTATAGTAAATTCCAAAAGTTTCGGATTTACCCGAACAGTGGGGTATGGATTGCGTTTTTCAATCATTCGAAATTTAACATATTGTTTTGTCTCATATCCAAAATACTTTCTCCATTGAATTTACAGTAGAATGATTTTGTGGAGAGTAAATACAATAAGTGCAATGCCACTGGATTTTCGATTGACCCCAAGAAATTGAGATTGAAGATAATAGTGATTCCAAATTTGAAGGGACT
This sequence comes from Pinus albicaulis, assembly GCA_034641835.2. NCBI lineage: Eukaryota > Viridiplantae > Streptophyta > Pinopsida > Pinales > Pinaceae > Pinus > Pinus albicaulis. The sequence goes on from CM076582.1 coordinate 1,032,081,360, forward strand.
TCTCTTTTCCGACATAGGAAAGGGATTTGTAACGACAAGAAATGAAATGCAATTGAAGTTTCTTTTAGAAAAGGGGTGAAAACTGGAAAGGCGGAAAATAGAAAGGAACCAAACATCTATATTGCTCCCAAGCTTTTGAGCAAAAAGACCAGACTTAACCAGACTATTCGGAACAAAGAGAACCAAATTCCAGAGCAGACCATCAAATTTTTTTGCAAAGCACAGATTTAACCTATACCCCCGGACAAGACTGAGGTGGTGGAAAAGAATCTTAAGAGAATTGCCAGGGACCAGACTTTCAAAATCATAACAAAAGCAGAAACTAAACCCATACCATATGACAATACTGAGATATAGATAGGGATGAAAGCCTGGGCTACGAAAACAGGGCGGAATTTTGAGGTGAACGCCCTCTATCATTGCATGCGAACCATAAAAAAAAAAAAAGCTAACCAAGAACGACAACAGCTCTGCATGGTCGGTAAAAACTTCTGAGTTCATTGACGGCATGTGAACAAGAAAACTTAAAACTGATACTAGAGTGATGAGAACCAGAACATACCCAAAAAACCTCCACCCACTATGCTGAAACTCCTGATCTTTCTCATCTCCTGTCTCTGCTCTTGTCCAAATTCGATCTCCTATTTGAATTAATGTTGTGTAAGAGCGAGAAGTAAACTTTTTCAATCCCCTACCCCACAGCCGACGGCCCGTCACAATATTTTCCATGCATTTATGGTTAGAACCTACTTGCATTGTAATCATAATAAAGGCTCGTGCGAGGTTGAGTACCACTACGCAAATTAATTGATACGCTTAGTGGTCAGCTGACACACCCACCGCGTGGCATTGTCATGCTGCCATCTCCCATTAGGTGGCACCCTGATCGGGGATGATAATCATACAAGATTGTCTCAAAACATGAACAAAATTAAACATATATCAAAAAGTGTTGGAGTAATCACCGCACCTCTATGGAATCCGTAATTCCCACCCTGGTGATCCTAGTTACCAGTTTGGAAGTTTACCAACATCTATGGATTTTGGTGTAACGGCAAAACTCTACATGGTATCAGAGCCTAGACCCAGGTTCGATTCCCCCGAGCTGCATTTGAGGGGTGTATTGATTCCCCGAGTTGCATTTGAGGGGGGGTGTTGGAGTATTCACCGCACCTCTATGGAATCCATAATTTCCACCCCGGGGATCCTAGTTACCGGTTTGGAAGTTTACCAACACTTGCGAGTTTTGGTGTAATGGAAAACCTCTACATGGTGTCAAAGCCTGGACCCAGGTTCGATTCCCCTAAGCTTCGTTTGAGGGGAGGTGTTGGAGTAATCACCACACCTCTATGGAATCTGTAATTCCCACCCTGGTGATCCTAGTTACCGGTTTGGAAGTTTACCAACATCTACGAATTTTGGTGATTACTCCAACAAAAGTACATTCCATTCCATATAAAAAGACCCATATAAAATTGAGAAAGCAATGAGAATCCATAATCATAATTACTCGGCAGATAAAACCGATTAGCATATCCCTAGTGGTCTGGGAAATCAGGCATATCAAAACAAAAGACAGTATTAAGCCAGCTCGCTTGCAGTGGATACCTCCCACCGATATTCCTGCAATAAAAACACAAAAACAACAGGCACGAAAGATGAAACCTGCTAGTGGCCCCGCATCCATAGCTTAAGGAATAGTGACATCATTTTCCCATACACATTGTCCATTCTTGTAATGCTTGACCTGCATAATACCAAAGCTCAGGCATAGACCGTTTTTTGACAAACCATCTGCTCTGGTATTCATTTCTCTGAAGATGTGGATTATAACTAGTTTTTTCATATTATCCCATAACTTTTATGTCCTCAATAACCAACCCTATGCACCTGGAGAAGTTAGTGCAACCTTCCTGACCACAACATCAATGATAATATGAGAGTCACCAAAAATACAAGCCTCCTTTATGCCCATGTTATGGCCAGCAAGAAGACCACACCAAAGAGCCATAAGCTCCGCCAGAATGTTAGTACCCCGGCCACCATTCCAGCAAATATGTATTCTTTTAGCCTTTGAGATCTTAATCCATGCCCCACATCCCATCATCCCCTCCTGGCATGCTCCATCAAAGAAAATCGCAAGTAAAGCGATGGGATGAGGCTTATTTCTAAAGGAGCCATCAGCAATGCTAGCCACCATAGGCTCCCTATGATTGATCCATTTCATAATAGCAGAGTGAATAAGAGTATTGGATAAACTCTTTCCATAAAAAATAATCCTATTTCGAGCCAACCATACTTCCCATATGAGAAAGAAAGGCAAGGATTGAAATTTTCTATGGGTTTTGTCCCATTTGTGGATAGCCTCCATGAAGTCCTGTGGGATCCATGATGGGTCAATAATATGACGAATGAAAATTTTCCAGATCACAAGCACCTTTGGACATGAAAGGAAAAGGTGTTCAACAAATTCTTCATCAGTTACACACAGAGCACACCTACCAGGACTCTGCAAACCTCTACGCAAGAGGGAGTCCCAAATAAGGATTTTTTCCTCCAAACCAACCAACCAAATAACAGGATCTTGGTAGGTATATGCCTTCACCAAAAAGGCCAAAAATCCTAGGCTGATTCATCCATTGCAAACTAAGAATTTATATAAGCATATGCATCCTATACAATCACTGAACCATGTTTGATGTCCCCCTCCCATATGATCATGTCCCCATCACTCTTGTAGCATAAGCCTACAGCTCGAATACCCTGTACATAATCTATCCAATCCATGGCATCCCCACCAGAGAGGCCAAGTAGAGCATTTTTTTTCAAAATGGGGCCACCATGTGCCCAATAGTGGATGACTTGGTAGAAGTGAATAATTCCACGGTGAGAAAGTCTATGTACAATCCTCTGAGAGGGGAGCGATTCGGCATCCATACCATATATTCTGTCACAACCAAGACTGATCTTCAGCCCATTCCTGAATCTCAATGCTAACCACTCTGCAAAGATTGAAAATATTTTCTTGAAACCCAGCCATATAGCCAATATGCATCTAGGAATAATGAATTTCCTACAGTAAAGTTTTTGAAGAGAATCACCATTTAGGTACTTGACGTATATGATATCATTCCATATTATGTTCCCCTTGATAGCCCTCCACAGAGACTTAATGAGAAGAGCAGAGTTGAAGGCTCAAATTTTCAGGATATCCCATCCCCAAATATTTTTTGGCACACATAACAGCTCGAGGTTACAAAGATGTTGTTTGTTATACATCCTCGCCCCTCCCCATAAGAATGTTTCCAATATTTGATTTATACTATGCACATTTTGCTCCAGAATGTAATATAAGTGACCCCAGTATACAATTAGTTGTGTGAGGACCGCTTGGATCATGATCAGTCTTCCTCCCAACGAGAGCCAACTATGTGACCATTTACAAATATTGACTTTGAATCTCTCTACCAGCCACATCCAATCCTTCACCCGATACCCACAAGATTTGATTCTGCGTCCCAAATATAAAAAGCCTTCATCTGCCCTCTTGGTATGAACTCCAAGGAAGTTTGCAATGAAATTAATCTCCCCCTCATTCCCATATTCATAAATAAGGAAATATTTCTCCTTGTTAATGCATAGCCCAGATGCCCTCCCAAAGCGAGTCAGCAAGAAATGTATATAAAACCAATGACTTCTAATAATCTGGCAAAAAATAAGAAGATCATCCATAAAAAGTGAATGAGTGATACTTACATCCTTAGAGAAAGTGAGCCTAGATATATATCGCGAGGTCACAACCATCTCCATAAGCCTTCTAAATCCATCCACGATCAATATAAATATGAGAGGGGATAGGGCGCATCCCTATCTAATTCCCCGTTCAGCTCCGAAGAAATTCGTCAGAATACCATTTATAAAAATAACAAAAACAACAGAAGTTATATAGGCCATAACCCATCTGATGATATGAACCAAAAGCCCAATCTTGATAAGTACCACTCTGATATATGAACAATCAACAATGTCGTATGCTTTATACAAATCAAGTTTCAGAATGAGAGCCTCCTTCTTACCAGCGTGCATGGAATGCATAGCTTCTTGAGCTATGGCAATAGCATCAAGAATTGACTGTCCCTTCAGAAAAACATATTGTTCCCTCGAGATATACTTTGACAGTGTTAATTTCATCCTATTTGCTATGATTTTAGATGATACCTTACATATAAGATTACACAAGGAAATCGGACTAAAGTTAGAAAAATTCTTGGGATCAGATGACTTGGGAATGAGCGCCAAGAAGGTTGAATTCATGCTAGCTGGAATATGTCCTGTAATCTGACCATTTTCCACAACAATCGTAATCTCATCTTCCATAATGTCGAAGAAATATACATAAATTTCTGTTGGCAAGTTGTCCGGTCCTAGAAATTTGTCGTGTGCAAATGATTTTAAAGTTAACTCAACTTCCTCTTTTGTAATTGTAGCATCTAGGCACTGTATAGCCTCCTCATCGAACATAAGCACAATGTACTAGAGGATCCATTGTTGTCACTCTAAGGAAATGTTTGTATCAGCTTGCTAAAAGGTCGATAAATTTCTATAAGCTTCCCCCATAATCTCCTCTGTGGTATATACATAGTTCTCATCGTTTTTCTGAATATACCAGATTGCATTTTTGTTCTTTCTCTCATTTTCAGTTTTGTAAAAAAAAATTGTGTTCAAATCTCCCTCTTTGAGCCATGTTATCCTGCTCTTGAGTTTCCATGTTATTTCTTCAATCTTGAGAATATCTTCTCTTCTCCTCTGTAGGTTGGCCATTTTCAAGTAGGTTTGATCATCTGGGATAGCATTGACAAAATTAGAGTGTATGTCATTGAGAATTCTAGTAATTCCATTGTACTTCTCTCTGAAATTTTCCTTCTTACGAATTTCCCATGCTTTTATTGTGCTCTTTATACGCTGTAGATTTGCATGGAAACACACCCATCAATGTAATCCCTTATATGATGAGTTTTTAAACCATTGTTCACGGATGATCATGTTGTATTCATCATCCAGTAGCCATGCCCGATTGAATTTGAATGGAACCCCCTTCCTGTTGTATTCCATGCGCCAGGATATAACAATTGCCATATTATCCGATAAGTTGGAAACATGGATATATGATCGCATGTTACCCACTCTATCCGTCATATTCCTTTTAATCATAGCTATGTCCAACCTTTTTCTGATAAAATGCCCCCCATATTGACGATTTTTCCATGTAGGGATAATGGGATTTGGACGAACATCAATCATCTGTACCTGTTCAAAAATCTTGCCAATGTACCCCACAAATGGGTCAACCTGAGCCCTAAGACCCCATGATTCATCAACATTTAAAGTCGAGTTGTAATTCCCAATAGAAATCAGGTTCTCCAATGAAAGAATACTAGAATTTTTCAGGCGCTTCTAAAAATCATATATGTTTTCACATGGAGCATTTAAATTTATAATATTGAAAGTGTCCTGCACCCCACAAAAATTTCCGGATAATAAGATGCCACCAAAAAAGCTAAAAGCCAAAGACTTAGCATGTGAAGGGTTCCATATTTCCATTAAGCCACCCGCATGACCAATGGCATCCACAGTCGTCATGTGCCAGCTCAGTCTGATGGAAAGAATACACCTAATTGCTTTCAATCTATCACATAGAGTTTCCTTGATAAGAATAATGGTAGGTCTCACCATGTTAATCATCTCTTTCAGGCAATATAGTTTTGAGGGGTCACCCATACCCCTAAGATTCATAGATAGGATAGAGCTCATTTGGAACCACCCATGGGTTTGCTTGCTCTAAGCACCCCAATGTCACTGGTAGAGGAGATGGGTACATCCGTGAGGTCAGAAAAAGCATCTTTAAACAGAGATCTAGTTTTAGGTCGTCCTCCCAAGTGTCTCGACCCCTATTTTGTTTTCTTATGTACAACTATGTTGTTGCAAGATTCAGGGCATATAACAATCTCATTTTTTTGGGGGATCCTATCAAATATCATTAAGGCTATGAAATTAAGGTTAGGATTTCCCAACAAAGACTCAATATCACTTCCAACATAGTTTTTGTGAGATTCCATAATATCAAGGGCAACATCATGGTGTGGTGATGGGGGAGACGTCCATTCAAGGGGAGGCGTCGATGGAGATACATATAGTTGTTCAGAGGGAGTGTGAGATGGCCCTGGAGACGAAATATGAGGGGGGGGAGGGGGGAGGAACAGTGGTGGCCGAGAGAAGGGGTGCATCCAGTAAATTAGAAAGGACAACAGTATTATGTGATATTGTGCACCCATCAAGGACCCTGATCTCGTAATTGTGTCCTTAGGAGAAAATGAGGAGACATGATTATTTACCAGAGGCACTCCCTCCATCATATCTCTTGTAATAATAGGAGCACATATCTCATTAAGAAAGGGTAATTCATTGTCAGGATGAGTTATTTTTTCACCACATTCATTAGCTAATACAAAATCTTCATCCCCAGAAGATGGCAGAAGTGACTTACTCGTATGATGTTCACCATTCTCATCCACCGCGTCATCAACATTTTCACGCCCAGGTCCATCGTTACATGACATGACTCTGCGGGAGTATTTGAAGCACATTGGGCAGCAACTCTTCAAATGTCCCATACGATGACAAATAAAGCACCAGAACGGTAACCCCCAGTAGTCAACCCTTTTTCTGTGCCTTCCCTATCCCCATACAAGGTCGAAATCCCCAGGTAGACCACCCTTGAAATTTACCTCCAGTAATAGCCATGCTATTCTCTTATCAGTGGTTCCAATGACACGAGGGTCAATATACTTGGTGCAGCCAATGGAGTCGCCAATTTCCCTAAGGGCCTTCAGCGTCCAAAATTCAAGTGGAAGCCCCGGTAACTTCACCCATATGACTTTGCTCTTGGGAGCTTCCATAACAGGATTAAAGCCCAAATACTAGGGCACAAGTTGCATGAAGCTTTTTCCCTGCACCCACGTCTTCTGTATAACCTTAGCAACCTCCTCTTCTTTCATGAAAAGTATACTAAAATAGTTATTTAGCAACATTTCGACCTTTGGCGAATAGCCCAGAATAGGGTTCCAAAACAGCTTCACCCATTCCACCATGTCCACCTCTTTTCCTTCCGCAAACATCCATCGGCCAATTAAAGCATGTTTCTGGAGGCTCGCCACCCTACGCCATAGATAATCATACTCCATGATAACCTCCTTTACTGCCATGACTGACTTATAGCAGCGACCCTTTTGGTTCCGACTCTTCCTTTCCCCAGCTTCCCACCCTCCAGCAGCCTTGTTGTCCGCCTTTCCCCCTTGTCTTGCACCAGCGCGAGAAGCTCGTAGTATAAGACAGGACTGTGCAATCAAATTTTCATCTTCATCCAGAACCCTATTTCATCTATTCTCCACGTCGATAGTAGTGGAAATTAATGCCTCTTGAGCAGACGTATCTGATGTAAGAATGTCATTGACGTCCGCCATCCCTAAAAAAAAGATGTCGAAAATTACAACAACAATGAGATGGCTGGTAGGTGAGCCACATCAGTGCCTGATGGGGTCCCCAGAAATCATATTCCTATTTAAAAAATCCTATTCAAACATATATCTCGTTCGTGCATCAATGACTAGAAATACCCCTCATCACCCCGATCCAACGGACATTGGATATATTAAACAAATATAAATAGACCCCAGTACCGTCAGAGTCCTATACACCTCTATAAATGGATGCCACCACCCATAGGGAATACAACCTTGATCACCACTTCCCCAGACTCAATTTGGTCATCACAATGCCCAAAATAGTCAGACACATCAACTGACAGATATCCTTTCTTCCATGATGGTAGAAAAACCTCAATTTCAATTATCAGTTTAAAAAGTTGAAAGAATAATTGTACCCACGAAGGTCCCGTCCGAGCATCAAAAGTAAAGGTGAGCTCACAAATCTGTCAGATTCTTGTAAAGCGCTATAAATGGGAGCCGCCACCCACAGGAAATACAACCTAGAAAATCACATCCCAAGGCCCAATTTAGTCATTTCCATGTTAAAGTCAGTCAGATAAATATTCTGACAAATCCACCCAGCCTTGTTGGCAGAAAATTCCTTAATTTCCCACGTCGTACTAGAAGAAAAGGTGACCAACCCTGCCCCAATCTCGATAAACAGTGTGGTCCATGAGAAATAATTGCTTTTGGCACCAGAAAACCAGGTGCAACTCACAATAGTTCAGTAAAAAGGTCCACAACAACAACAACAGCGGCATCCTGGGCATGTCCACCATCTAGAGAACAATTTAAACCCAAAATTATTGCAAGGTCTAGATACGACAATGGAATCTTCCCCTCTCCACTAGAGAGCATACCACCATGAATGATATGTTGTATACTAGGATTCTGAATCAGAGGAAGACTCAAGACTCAAATTTTTTTCCCGGTGTTTAACATTTTCCCAATATATCGGTTTTAACATGGCTCTCAATATGATAATGGCAGACAGTATCAACAATACTATCATAATCATCTCTCCACGCTTCAATATCATTCTCCAACCCCTAAGAGCTTGAAAAATTCCAGAAATCACTTTGAAATGTCCTCAGCAATACCCTTAAAAATACAACTACAAAGCACATACCTCCATACAACAATAATATAGCACAAATCGGACCATAATACTTCATTCCCGTGGGGTAACTGTGTAAGATTTTACATGAGGATGAAAATCCATCAGATGTGGGTCATACGCTCATACGGTGTATCATTAGACCAACCGCAGCCAGCTACAGCACCCCTGCAGCACCCACCTGTGCATAGCTACCGCTCCGAGATTCACCCTCATTCCCTCACAGAGCAAGAAATACCACCAAATGGAAACTCCCCCAGCACAATGTCAGTTATCAGGGCCAGAAGAAAGTAAGTGAATTTGAAATTTTTATTAGCCTAAATGAAAGTCAATGAATTTTTAATTGTGATCATCCATCTTTGTTACTGTAGATTGGGCAATTTCGAATTCATAAACTTGAATTTATCATTTCAGGTTGATTAGATGGTCACAAAGTTTAGCATGTTCAACTCTTTTGTAAGAAATGAAATATAAATACATTGTTATATTAATGGTTTCCATGTTTGAATATGTGTAGAATAATCTATAGGATAAATATTAGTAGTTTTGTAGATGTCTTGAACCATTATTTGTGGTTTATCATCAAGAAATATTATTTTTGTTATCACTAGGCTAGAACACTTTAGGTTGTGTCAACTTCCAACAAAGAGTAACTATTTCAAACCAGATTTTAACTGGAAGTTATCCTTTGCAGTTTAAGAGAGCTCTCTCAAGGAAAACATTATCATGTTCTTAATCAAACTCAACTCACAGATGGCTAACTCTGAGGTTCTTCTTTATGTGATTTTATAGGTGAAAGAGAGTGTGATGACTGCCACCATTGGGCATGGAGTAAGTTAAGAGAAATTCAATTACAAACAACATTATTTTATAGAAGTTGACACATTTTTGGCTTTAAACTCATGTGGAGTGAGCATTTATAGTTGAACACAACAAATTGAAGGAAATTGGAGCAATATGACATGAATTACAAGTAATCAATTAAGCCATGAAACTAATAACAACATATAACACATGAAGATATAACATACAAGTCAAAGCTAAATTTCAAGTGAAAAACAAGGTATTGCTACAAATGAATATGAACTCGAGAATATATTTACATAAAGTGGCATTCTCACATCATCCATCAACCACTTCAGAGTTAAAAAAACTACACATATATAGAGAGAGATATCTATTTTTCATTAATTAGAAAATCTATGACCTGGGCTAGTTTCCATCAACAACTAAGAGACCTAATCCTATTTGACTTACAAAACATTGAGCCTTTGTAGGGATTTTTCTGTTTTATCAGAATTTGTATACAAATTGGAGTCTTCTATCAATTTATGAGCTCAACAAAATTCTGTTGGTGAAGCTTATCGAATCCCACCAATTGTTGAATGGGCTCTTACCACATGGATTCTGACTTGGTTGACTTGATGTCTGATGACCAATTAAAATTGTATAATGTAGAAAAACAATGTTTGACAGTTTCGTATAAAAAAATGGTAGCAAATTACAAAAAAAAAACCTTTCTGCTACCTATCTACCTTTTGCATGTTCTGAAGTTTTCATTTATGTTTTTTAGCTAAAAGCATGTCATTAGAACTCCCTTAGTTGAGATTTTTACTTGATTTCTCCTCCATGAAAAGCTACAACAATTCTGTAGAAAATATTCAGCTTAACTATGGGGAGTTGCTACGAAACTGTGAAAAATATGAGTTTTTGATTTTCATTATTTCTTCTGCCTCCTTATCATTCTTAATAGCTTGTTCAACCTTGTATATTACTTAAACTAGTGGTTAAAGATAGTATAAGAAAAAAATGAGGATTTTACCATATTCAAGGAGTGTTATCTACTTCAACAAAAATCTTGAAATTTCTCTTTAAGAGTTTAACTTTGATCATTTATGTTTTTTCATGGGTACAAGATCAATAAATGAGCTCAGTGTTGTGGCACCCTCAAGCCTTTACCTAGAAACCTTTATTTATGAATATTTTTCCATTTTAATGTGTAACGTATATGCAAACCACATGAGCTCCTTTCTCGTGCTGCTTCACGCGATGATGCTTGTTGGCTTGAGGGGTCCTAACCCAGGTTCAGAGTTTATCACACAACCAACAAACCCTCCAAATACTAGCCCTTTTAGCAATGACCTGCTTGTGTAGATCAAAGTCTCACCTGAAGTAGTATAGGGGGTCCTAGAACAAGGTTTTCGCACCATGCGGAAGAATTTGATGTGGTGGCCCTTGTAATATTCCTAAAATTTAGCTTTTAGCTAAATTGAAAATTATAGACTATTTTATCACTAGTTAGGTGAATAAATGGGTAGGGAGGCCCATAAATCTCCTTAGCAATAATAAAAACACTTCAACTATGAAAGGAGACCCTCTAAGCAGAAAAATAAAGCACCTTTGAGTGTGAACAGGGGATGGAACATGTTGAATAGGTCAACTTTGATCAAATCAATAGCGTTGTTATGGATGAATGGACATTTAATGATGAATAACGTCGTTTTGGAGGGAGATCGATTGCATGGAGGAAGTGACCTAATTGAGTGGGGCCAAGAGTAAGGAAGCTCATAACTTATATAAGGAAGAGAATGGCAGCCATATGGGATATGTTTTGGATTATTATTTTTTATGTGGTATGTTTGGACTTCTTGCATTCTTCAACTATTTAGTTGAGCTTGTAGTGTTGTTTATCACAGGGTGTTCCTGAGCGAGAATCCCATCTCTTTCCTTGAGAGGCCTATTGGAGGATAATTGCACTACATTTCCACACTCAGGCTTAAGTCCAAGCTACATATTTCTTCATCAACGCATTTTTTGCATAATATTGTGCTCTGTTGCAGGGTGCAGTAGTGGAGAATCGTTTTGGGAGACTTCAGAGCTAGTTTTGCAGTGGAGGAAGGTTTCTATCCATTGGAAGGCCTGTAAAGAAGCCCCTTGGGATTTATTGACATATTTGGCATCATTCCAAGGATTAATTATCCCCTACAACGCAGTTTCAGTCCAAATCTGCGTTATTTTAGGGAGGAGTTGCAGTGGTTGTTTTGGGAGGTGATTTCTTCAGTGGAGGAGCCATTCTTTCATTCAGAGGATCTATTGGAGAAGAGTCGTAGGTTTCTACATTAGCTTCAGCCCTATCTTCTCATTTCTTTTGTTGCAACATATATTTATCCATAGAGTTGCAACTTACATCAGCACATTGTGTGCATTTTCGAGAAACCCTGTTAGGTTTCCTTAGAAATATGATCTAGTGCCTAGATATGTATGTATAGTATCTATTATGGCCTATATCAGTCTTTTTCTATCATTGTATGATCTCCAAATATAGCTATACTTAGTATTACTGTGCTGTAGCAACCTCTCCGCCATTTTGTATAGCAACAACATCTCACTTTGAGAGTGTTTATGTATTGGAGGCTTGTGTAATCACATTATATGGTTTATGCCTCATTTTTTTGTACTTATTTGCAGCATATATGATTAATAATATGGCTCCATATTGGTCTCATGGTTTTATGTGTTAAATATTTGCTACTACTTTCATTTTATGAGCTATATTGTTGCTTTTTCCATTTGGGAATATTACATTGGTATTAGAGCATAATCTTGGCTCAGCCTGCATTCAACCAATATGTCACCATAAGAAGAAGCTTCTTAGAAAGAGACAAGATGTATAGAAGGTACAAAGATAAGACTCCATTACTTGGAGGAAGGGAGGAAGAGGAGCTCTCAAAGCTTGTTTTTCAAACTATGAAGAGCATCAATGAAGATATCAAGAAGATGAGAAGGGAGATGTGTAGGAAATCTCCAAGGGGGTTTGAATATGAATCAAACCATATATTTTTACATGATGGGTGTGATCATGCAGCCACAAAATACGATCCACAGTGAATTTTTATGCCTAGATTCACAATAATAGAGATGAAGGAAGAATATACACCAAAGGAGGAGACTTTGAGTGACTATCATCATGAGCATGAATCTCAATCTTGGAGATTCAAGGAGCACTTGAACTTCCAAGAGTTTTGCCAACTCAAGGAGGAAATAAGACCCAAAAATCACAATATAAGCAGAAGAGGTAGATTCTTTTTTCCAAATTTTGATGGGTCATCCACATTCACAACCAAGGATTGGATAGATAATCTAGACTCATACTTGCAGCTACATCAAGTTTCAGAAAAAGAAGCCCTTAGGATAGCAACGCTGCATCTTAAAGGTAAGGCATATACATGGTGGTTTTACGAATCTTCTTCATTTAATCATGCAAATATAGCTACTTATGCAGGATTCACAAAGATATTAGTGAAGAGATTTGATGGAAAACAATTTGAAACATCTTTGATTGAGCTAGCCAAACCAAAACACTCAAAATATTTGCATGAGTTGGAAATATCTATTACACCAACTCCACTCCAAATTTCTATTGAGTGGGATAAAAACTTGGATGATACCTTGCCAAGGGAAAGATCACCATTTTAGGAAGATCTTTCTTCTCAAAAGAAAGACATAGAGATTCCTCCTTCAAGGGAAGACCAATATCTAGGGTCTCTCATTGTTGATAAGGTATTCTCAAATATTAATGAGGAGGAAGAGCAGAGAGGAAGTAACAGCGCTGTCACTTCAAGAGGAGAACCATCACCACATGGGCATGGGCATGAATCTATTGCTTTAATTAGAGGATCTTTTGCATCTTTGCAAAACGTTCCTAAGGAGCAGCATGTGATGGTAGTGATGGGCAGTAAGACCTTGATGGAAGGAGGAGAAGAAAAGGTCGATCAACATCAAAGGATGGGGAGCATACACCCTTTTTTTATTTCATGGGGTTTATAAACAGAAGAAGGAGTCTGGTTTGCTCAGTGAAAGGAGGGACAAATCAGTCCACTCACCTATACAGTCTACTTCAGACTTTGATGTGTCATTACATAGGGGCATTCCACCCAGAAGGCCACCAGATCAGGAGATGAGGAACACTTCACCACCCATTGATTCAGGAGGGGTAAGAAACCTGGGAGGATTTGGCTCAGCGCAGAGAGTCTTGGGTAGGCTCAAGGAGGAGGGAGAAATTCTCCCAATATCATCATTACCCACTCTCATCAGCTATTCTGTGTTGGGAGAAGTTGTTTCTGGGATGGAGGATCGAACCATCATGGTGCAAGGAGACCACTCCATGGCATTGGAGAATAGGAGGATACTTACACATAGGAAGGAATGTTCCCGATTTGGTAGAGGAGGGTGGACACTCATGCTTGCATTGGCCAGACATAGGAGATTTTGGATGGGTTATAGCTTCCTATGGAAGACTAGCCTCCAAAAGCTTCAACCTTCACTTGAGCATGAGCAGCTACAGGAGGAGCAGCAGGAACATGTTAGCAGCATACCGGTACTTGAATTTGGCATAAGAGATGTCAAGGAAGAAGACAACCACATGACAAGGGCTACACAGTATAGATTAGCAGCGCTGTCATTAGGGAGTTTAGATTCTTATTTGAGATCCCAACTATTGGTGGAATACTCCAAGGATCTCTTTACATGCAGGATACTTGATGACCAGTTTCCAGATGGAGGATATACAGTGAGATATGGGATCATCTTTTATCAAGGTAGGATCTTCTTGGCTATAGCCTCAAAGCTCAAGGATAAAATACTACATGCAGCCTATGAGATCTTGCTTTCCAATAACACTGGTTTCATTAGAGCATACCATACTATCTTGGGGGGATTCATGTTTGGAGACTTCAAAGATGAGATGAATTATCGTATGAGGAAGTGCATAGATTGTTTGGAGGTTGAGGGGAGACAAAGCTCTTGGGAAGATTTATCATCACCACCTCCTTACTCTTTGGGTGTGAGAGGAAGATCATCCATGAGCTACCTCACTTGTTTGAACCAAGTGTATGGTAAGGATTGTATTTCTGAGCATCATGATATATTTACTATATACTTGCATTTTCTTAACACTCATGTACAGGGCATTTCTCCAAGAGGGGGCACTCTTTCTTATTGGCTTCATAGGATACTTGGGGCCATGAGAAATGATGATGTTGACCATTCCCTAGAATAGTTTGGGGAGATGATATATTCTTCATGGTGTGCTTCATTAACACTAAACATCATACACCTTCTCGAAGCATGCAAGAAGAATGGGGCAACAAACAAGTTGTGGGAGGAACACTTGTTATATCATATTCTATGGAAGTTAAAGAGAAAAAATGTGTTGGTTGCACATGAGGGACCATTTTCCTTCTCCTTTACTACACGTGGAAGCTAGCATGACTTTGACTATGATTCCATATGTTGATGATGTGCTTATATTTGTTGGGAACATGATTGGAGTAAAGGCACATTAGTTGGATGTGTCCATTGGGGAATGAAATTTCCCACACCTTTTATGCTTCATGCTTCAAGGGGTGCATGGGAGATGATATGGCCACTATATTAGATCACTTGTTTCTTTATGAGGTTAGCCATATGATTTTTTGGAGAACTTGGGATATGCCTCTCATGAACATTTGGAAGGAAATTTTCTATGAATTACCGTGTTGGCAGGTGATTCATTTCATTTTAGTGATAGCATGCAAATGGGAGTCTCTCTTTGGGAATTAGATCCCCTATGCTTGTCATAACTCCTACCTTGAAGAGGCCATTGGACAACAAGAAGGTTTCCATGTAGACCTTCCATTCTGTTATGATGAAAGCCATTTGGTTTATCCACCAAAGGCCAACTTGCACATTTGGGAGGAACCATTGGGAGACAAAATTATTGTAGAATATCTGAAGCGATGGTGGAGACTATTTGATGAGGAGGCCACAAGAGGAGGAGGGGAGAATTTTTCTCAACCCTTACAGTTTCTTGAGGAAAAGAAACATTTTGGAGGGGAGGACTGTAATATTCCTAAACTTTAGCTTTTAGCTAAATGGAATATTATAGATTGTTTTATCACTAGTTAGGTGAATAAATGGGTAGGGAGGCCCATAAATCTCCTTAGCAACAATAAAAAAAATTCAAGTGTGAAAGGAGACCCTCTAAGTAGCTAAATAAAGCACCTTTTAGTGTGAAAAGGGGATGGAACATGTTGAATAGGTCAACTTTGACCAAATGAACAACGTTTTTATGGAGGATTGGACATTTAATGAGGAATAATGCAGTGTTGGAGGGAGATTGATTGCATGGAGGAAGTGACCTAATTAAGTGGGGCCAAGAGTAAGGAAGCTCATAAATTATATAAGGAAGAGAATGGCATCCATATGGGATATGTTTTGGATTATTATTTTGTATGTGGTCTATTTATACTTCTTGCATTCTTCAGCTGTTTAGTTGAGCTTGCAGTGATGTTTAGCACAGGGTGTTCCCGAGCGGGAATCCCATATCTTTCCTTGAGAGGTCTCTTGGAGGAGAATTTCTCTACATTTCCACACTCAGGCTTAAGGCCAAGCTACAAATTTCTTCATCAGCGCAGTTTCTGCAGAATATTGTGCTGTGTTACAAGGTGCAGCAGTGGAGAATCATTTTGGCAGACTTCAAAGCTAGTTTTGCAGTGGAGGAAGGTTTCCATCCATTGCAAGGCCTGTAAAGAATCCCCTTGGGATTTATTGACATATTAGGCATTAGGACAAGGATTAATTATCCCCTACAATGCAGTTTCAGTCCAAATCTACTTTATTTTAGGGAGGAGTTGCAGGGGTAGTTGCAGTGGTTGTTTTTGGAGGTGATTTCTTCAGTGGAGGAGACATTCTTTCATCTAGAGGATCTATTGGATAAAAGTTGTAGGCTTATACATAAGCTTCAGCCATATCTTCTCATTTTTGTTTTTGCAGCATATCTTCAGCCCTAGGGCTGTAGCTTACATTGGCACATTGTGTGCATTTTCCGGAAACCCTCTTGGGTTGCCTTGGAAAGCTAATCTAGTGCCTAGATATGTATGTATAGTATCTATTGTGGCCTATATCAGTATTTTTCTATCATTGTATGATCTCCAGTTGTAGTTATTCTTAGTATGACTGTGTTTTAGCAGCCTCTCCGACATTTTGTATAGTAGCAACATCTCACTTTGAGAGTGTTTATGTATTGGAGGCTTGTGTAATCACATTCTAATGTTTATGCCTCATTGTTTTGTACTTGTTTGCTACACATATGATTAATAATATGGCTTCATGTTGGTATCATGGTTTCATGTGTTAAATATTTTCTTCTTCTTTCATTTTATGAACTATATTTCTGCTTTTCCCATTTGGGAATATTATAGCCCTAAATAGGTTTATAACATAACTTATAGCAGATTGGAAACATATGCGCACATATATAGAAAAATACTTATCAGATCAAACTCGTCGCAAATGCAGTTAATGCATATAATAGATAAAACATATTGCAGATCAACCTTGTCGCAGATATATAAGTATAATAGAATGCATAATAAGTTAATTCGATCGATGCATGTACTTAACCATCAACAGATGCTTATGCATAAAGGACAGATTTGCTTGCACATATACAATCGATCATAGCAGAAGTAAAGCAATCTAAAAGAAATAATAGTAAATAGATAGATCAGATATCATAACACATTTGGTTCGCCAAAAGAGTCATTATATTAGATTCAAAGTAGTTCAGTACAGTCAAAATTTCCCTTACAATTACCCTTCTGCGCACACAACCAGCAGAGTCTGCACACAGCCAAGGCTAGATCTCCGTGCACAAAACCAACAAGAGCCTTTTTACCCAACCCAGACTTACAAAAATGTATCACAAAAACATAAAAACTTACTTAGATCTAAAACATGAATTAGCTTAATAGACTTGATCTATATCTATTTATATTCATCCAACGCGTAGATACTATGGTCTCAAAACATGGTTTGAGGCTCACAGTTTACCCTTTACAACCCATTTACATAAAGAGGGCTTTGACTCGCCCCAAAGCCCCTTGACCTTTCCACGCAATGCGCATATCCAAAAATACATTAACAAGTTACTCAAAATTGACCCTAGGGGACCTCACTTCGACAAGCCCCTAGTACAAACCTGTGACTCATCTCAAGTCACTGTGGGGTCAACTCATTCATCTTTTCTTGAAGCAAAACAATAGAAGTTTTGAGTGGAAAAACTACCTCAAGACTCTGTGTAGCGACTCCCTGCTTCATTGACTAACGTTTCTGTAGTGGGCCCTTCAATGGAAAGTTCTATACTTCTCTGAGTCTACTGAAGGGTCTTCAGCATGCCATCCAACGTTTGTGACAACTGCAAAGCATTCTTAACCCACGGTTGCATCCGTGGTTCTAGAAATTGTTCTCTTCGATGCACATCCTTGATTTATATCTGAATTAATCATCCCTCTTGTAGATAGTAAAGCTGTTGTGTAATCACGAGTGTGGGCGCAACCATCCTAATGTTAGGAAATTATTGAGCCTTGACGTGCAATTCATTGCGCAACTACTCGGCCGCTGGTTCATTCTGAACCAATGTCCAAACTCCCATGACCTTGCCCAATAATTGACCGCACTGTGTGATTGTGGCAATGATACTATTTGTGGCTTGTTTGACCTATGTAGCTCTCTGATCTCTGACTTCCGGTCGGGTTTCTGGCTACAAATTGAGCTGAAGATTGACAATCTGGTGTTATAATTCTGCATGGACAGTATGAAATTATGTGCGTGAGGAATTCATTGCAGTGTCTAGCCCTTCTAACTTCTCTATTGGGGCGGCTGTGGCAGGGACCGCTAGCACATCGCTGCATACTTGGTTGATCTTTTCTTCTAGTGCAGTGTGTTGAGCCTCTACTTCTTGGCATGCTTCTTTTGTGCTCTCTTTCTTCTGTTTGAGGTCTACCACGTATTGTTGTGCCTCGGTGATGTGGAGGTAGGCATGTGCTTCTTGAAACTGCAACTTGTCCACGATCATGCTGTGGACCATATGAAGCTTTCCTGCAGGTAACACAATCAAATCAACATTTATTTCCTAGTGGGCTCTGAGCTGCGCGCGCAGAATTAGGGATTCAATGCGAATGGCTTGTTCAGGGATGTGAACCAAGTGGGCCTCCCCTGTCGATGGAATCACTATAATGAGGGGTTGCACGCTAACAACAGACATGCTCACTTGCAACTAGATCACTTGTGCTACGCTCGCCTGAATCAGGCTCGCTTGAACTTTAAGCTCTTAGATGTCGCTATGCACCCCATCAATAAAAATCTTGTACTGTGCTTCTAGGTCCGTCCACATATCCTCAATTATTTTCATGACCATGTTTTCTATCTCATTGAAATCATCCTAGGTCAGCGTCAGTTCCTCTTCTCCAATGTCTTCAAAGCCTTTGTGTTTCTTCCTTGAGCCTCCCACGACCTGAGAACCGTGCTTTGTTCCCTTGGAAATTTGGATGTCCACTTTCTCCTCTATCTCCTTAGGCCCAAAATTATTCTTCTCATGTGCAGTGTCTGTCTCTAGGTCAATTTTATCGTTGGTTGTAGTCAGCGTGGGCTCTGCTACCGTGGTCTTCTCAGTTGTTTTCATATGAGTGCATGGCTTGGTGAGCATCTTTAGAATAGTGGTAGATGCACCTTCCATGGTGTGCAACTCCAACCAAGATTGTGGCCACTCTGTAGTGACGTGCAAAAAATCGTCCTTAGTGACAAGATACGATAATTCATACTAGATTCCTTCAACTGCACCCTTCATGTGGATATGAATGTTGTGGAACGTGGCTTTAAAATTTGCAATCAACTTGTATTTCTCATAAAAAGTTGGAGACAACCTCGGTTTGGATTGAATCGCCTGAAATATTGAGGTATCGAACAAGACCCAAAATATTTTTTTTTCCATGATGTGCGCAGGGATGGAGGAACTCCATAGTGTGGCATGCCATGCGACTTCACACATCTTTGGCTCTATCTCACGAAATTGTGTTTCCTCTAGGGTATTCTATCCGATCAGGGATATCAACAATAGGATCCAAGAATAATAGAATTTCTTTCCCTCCTCTTTCACCTCATGCACATTCTCCAAAAATTCCTTGCACAAATATTTCACCCAATTATGGATGACGCCCTTCTCACACTCTCCTGCAAGTGAAATTACTTGTGTAGGGACTTCCTTAGTCCTGCACTTCCGCATAATCTTGGAGGCCAAGATGAGTGTCCAAAATTGGACGACTCGGTCGTTAATTTCACTGACTACAAATCCTCGACTGTGGTGCGATACCTAGTAGGTCACTTTGATTTTGTCCACGACCTTCTTTTCCTGTGATTTTCCTACGAAATTAGCCATGGGATCAGCATCTTGATCAAGAAGGTTAGTGATCCGATGGATCAACATGGAATCAATAGGTATGTGCTCTCACATCCATAAATCTTCATCATGCACTATTTCGAGCAATTATTGTACACATATATCATTTATTGAGCTACACACGAAATGTGGAGCGTCCAATAAATTTAAAAGCCCTGCCTTGTGCAAGCCCAACACCCAGTGTTTTGGCTCCACCCACACCCCTCATAAGGCACTCAGTCTAGATATCACTCATATTCAAGGTCCAGAAATGTTTCAACATCGACGAGGTCCCAATCCTCCATATTTTTCTATGACACTTTGGCAAACATATCACCTTCATGTGGGAAATTCTCTGAAATCAAAGGCATGTTAATATATGCCCGCACTTTATCAAGATCCTTGAGGACCTTGAATGATGCCTTGCATGGTGGGACATAGGTTGGAAACCACGAGAATGGGGCCACTTCAACCACATCCTCATCCTCCATGATGATCTCAAGTAGCTCTGCCATGGGTCTCTTATGGTGCTTAGTCGTAGTGGAGCACGAATTTAGAGTCTTCTCTCTGGGGGATTTACGGGTCTCATCTATCTAACCCTTCTTGGTTTTCGCAGGTACAGGTGCCTCAGTGACTGGTGTAGTGGGAATCTCTTAAGGGTGTGTACCTGTTATGCTGGGAGGGATAACATAATTGAGACCCCTATAGCGCAACTGCTCCTCAAATCCTCGATCCATACCAGACATAGACAGTGAGTAGCTTGCAAGAATTAGAGAGCTCAAGGTACACAATTCAAACAGAAAGAAAAGGGATCTAATGTGACCCCTTAGTTCATATTTATAGTTTTTCCATGTCTTCAAAGGTAACTTATGCATTAATGTGCCTCCATAAATGACAAAACGGTTCCAAAATCTGGTAAAACCCCCTCATTAAATGAAACCTAGATGCTCCCTTAAGCAATAATATAACTCTCTTTTCTAGATTTACTATTCTAATGGCTATATTTTGGCAACTCTATGACCCATTCAACCTCCTCGCGCGCGCACCTGTTTGCGCATCCTCCATCCCTTCTACGGATATCCAATACTTCGGCCATATAGTCATTTGGTGCACACACGGAGAGGGCCATCCCTATATGGATTTGTTGGCTTGAGGGGTCCTGACCCAAGTTTAGAGTTTATCGCGCAACCAAGAAACCCTCCAACTACTGGCCCTTTCAGCAATGAACTTCTTGCACATATCAAAATCTCACCCGAAGCAGTATGGGGGGTGCTGGAACCATATTTCCATACCCTGAGGAAGAAATTAATGTGGTGGCCTTAAATAGGTTTATAACATAACTTATTGCAGATTGGAAACAAATGCGCACATATATAGATCAATACTTATCATATCATCCTCGTGACAAACACAGTTAATGCATATAATAGATAAACCGTATCGTAGATCAACCTTGTCGTAGATATATATGTATAACATAATGAAAAATAACTTAAACCGATTGATACATGTACTTAACCATCAATAGATACTCATGCATAAAGGACATATTCACTTGTGCATATACAATCGATCATAACATAAGTAAAGCAATATCAAAGAAATAACAATAAACAAATAGCTCAGATATCATAACACATTTGGTTTGCCAAAACATTCCTTGTATTAGATTCAAATCAGTTTAGTACAGTTAGACTTTCCATTACAATTACACTTTCATGCACATAGCCAGCGGAGTCCACACATAGCCAAGAATAGGTCTCTGCACACACAACCAGGAGGAGCCTTTCTACACAACCTAGACTTGCAAAAATGTATCACAAAAATATAAACACTTACTTAGATAAAAAACATGACTTAGCTTACTAGACTCGATCTATCTCTATTTATATTCATCCAGCGTGCAAATACTATGGTCTCAAACCATGGTTTGAGGCCCATAGATTACCCTTTACAACCCATTTACATAAAAGAGGGACTTCGACTCACCCAAAAACCCCTTGAACTTTCCGTGCAATGATCATATCCAAAAATACATACAAACATTACTCAAAATACACTCAAGGTGACCCTGCTCGTACGAGTCCCCAACGCAAACACGTGACTCGTCCCAAGTCAATGTGGGGTCGACTCCTTCATCTTTTCTTGGAGCACAATGAAAATATTTTTGAGTGGAAACTTCACCTCAAGACTCTGTGTATCAGCTCTCCACCTTCATTACCAAATTTTCTGAAGTTGGCCCTTAAGTGGAAATTTTGATACTTCTCTAAGTCTGTTGAAGGGTATCTAGTGTGTCATCCAACATCTATGATAGTTGTAGAGCCTCCTTGGCCCTTGGTTGCATCTATGCTTCCAGAAATTGTTCTCTTCGATGTAGATCCTTGATTTTTGTCTAAATTACCCGACCCTCCTATAGGCAAGCGAGGCATTGTGCAATCATGATGGTGGGTACTGCCATCCTAATGTGAGCAAAATTTTTCTCCTTGCCACGTAATTTGTTGTGAAAATGTTGGACTATTGGGTGATTTTGAACTGACGTTTGGACACCCATGGCCTCATCGAATAACTATCCGCACTATGTGACTGTGGCAACGATGCTATTTGTGGCATGTTTGACCTATGCAGTCCTCTGATCTCTTCTTCCGGCGGGGTTTCTGGCTGCAACTTCAGCTGAGGACCCACAATTTGGTGTTCGAATTCCGCACAGATAATCTAAAATTATTCACATGAGGCCTTCAATTCAGTGGACAACCCTTCTAACTTCTCTGTTGGGGCGGCTGTGGCGGGGAATGCTGGCACATCGTTGCATAGTTTGTTGATATTTTATTCTAGTGCATCTCATTGAGCCTCTACTGCTTGACATGCTTCTTATGCACTCTTTTGATTCTGTTGGAGGTCTATTGCATGCTTATGTGCCTTGGTGATGTTGGTGTAGACACGGGCTTCTCGAAACTAAAACTCATCCATGATCATACTATGGACCATATGTATCTTTCCTATAGGTAACACAACCAACTCAACATTTATTTCCTGGAAGGCTCCGAGCTATGCACACAGAATCAAGGATTTGACACGAATGGCTTGTTTGGGGATCTGAACCAAAGAGGCCTCCCCTGTCGAAGGAAGAACTGTTGTGAGGGGTTGCGTCTTGGTAGCAGACATGGTCGCTTTCAACTGGATCGCTTGTGCACGCTCGCCTGAATCAGGCTCGCTTGAACTTTAAACTCTCCTATTATCCCTTTCAAATCCAAGAAATTCATAGGAAATAAGTCCTGATACTCTGTCATCATCTCAAAAACCGTTCCCATTGTGTCATCATCCCAATAATATCCAATCTTCCCCAACTTCGTTTTCTCTTCAGATCCAATATTTACCTATCAAATATTTAAGGGTTTTGTGACGTCTAGTGAAGTGATTAAGGGCCCAACAACTGCACATCGTCCATCAGATTTCGGAATTATGATATTCCTTGGATATTATTTGTTTTCCTCAAGTGTCATATTTATGGAGTTAACAATATCATCTGTGCATCTCAATTTTGAGAAGCGCTCTTTACTATTGGCTTCATTGTGTCAAATATAACTTCTTGAATATTATGCAGTGCCTTACTAATCTTGTCAAGCCCACTCTCGAGGTTGAAGTTTAAAATGAAACTCTACGTTAGTGCTGACAATTCACTACTACCTCAGCGCAACTCTGTCTCTATATACCAATCAATACACACCTTCCCCAGTGTATTAATGAACATGTGGACCCATTTAGGTCTCGGTTCTATGCCCCATACCTCACTCCATCTAGCCAAATGTTTGCACGGGTCATCCTTTCCAAAGTAGACTTCTTCCATCCTGATATTTGGACGTTCAAAGCATAATATCATTATTTGTGCACATTCATCCCAATTACCCATGTTTTATTTGTGAATTTCCCACCATCGTGCTAGAGTAGCGCGCAGTCCAAGATCCATGGCATGGAATCTCTGTCCTTCTGGGAGAGTTCTTTCAAGTTATCCTAAAAACATATTTACTCAAACCATCACAATGTGGTAACTCACGTACCTCTGATGTTATGCATCAAAGAGATCTGGTAACTCGATTGGAACACAACGTCGATACTTCATGTAACCAATTCTGCGAGTTATCCGATTCTTCATCAGAATATAAGAATCAAGAGTTATCATTTTTGCAATTAAGCCTTCCATCAACCATTGGGTTGATCCAATCTTCATCGCGCAAATTCATCTTATAGATATGGTAAATATCATCATCAACACGCACAGCCTCTGTGTATCTTTCTCCTTCTACATGATCTAGAGGAATTATGACTCTGGTTCCATTGGTTTCAAACTCCATTCTTCTCCTCTTCAGGTTTATGATACCATCCATATATGTAGCCCAATCCAATCCTAACAATGCAGGATAAGGATTGGAATCCCCACAATTTCTATAAATTCGAAATATGCAAGTACCTTAACACCTTCAAAACTGACTACCACTTGTGAAAGTCTTCCTAATGGAATGATTTTCTATTGGTTTTCCATGCGCAGTTGAATGGTTGACCATTCTAGCTTAGGTTCTCCCATCTGATTCCAGGTTTTCTTAGGTAAGAAATTTGCATCAGACCTCAGATCTAGAATAACATCCATCTCATAAGTATCGATCTCAACGGTTATATATATCTCTCGCCCCATTATTTTCTTAATATTATAGATTTTGTTGACAACTTTCTATTCTATCGGAGGATGCTCCTTTTTGTGTAGTTATCTATCAATTCCTGAAGGTTTTCCACCACCTTTTTCTTACGCAATAACTTAATGAAATATAGTAAAAATGGCTTGATTTCATTATCTACTCCTACCTCCTTCATTGGTCTACCTGATGTCGATGCACTTCCCTTTGCAAACCCCTTTTGCGCTTCAACAAAAGTCTATTTTTCACGCTGCAAATCAAATCCCTCCTTGTTCTCAAGTGACTTACAAATCCAAAGGTCAACATCCAACTTCTCTCCCTTACCCTCATTAGTGGCTACAAAACTCCTAATGACCACATTCACAATAGGATCTTCCTCACATGTTTCTTCCCTGACCATTTGAAGCTTTTGTGTTGAAGTCTGCATCTTTTTTCTCCTGCATCTTAGCAAGTAAAACATGACAATATTCTATTTCATGATCAAATTGTCTACAGTACCTACATGATTTTCATGTTGGATTTGGACAGTCATGCGCATAGTGACCAACATCTCCGCAGTTGTAGAAACCCCTTTATCGTCCAGCCAGTCCTCCTCCTCTTCCTCTTCCCATGTTATAAAATCCACTGTAGCCATAAGGTGATGATGGTGAGGTAGGTTCGGACCACATTCTATATATTTCAGCTTTTTCCATCATTAGGTCAAAACTTTTACAATATTGCTCATCATGTCCTAGCAATGAACAAAATATAGAAAACAACTGCTTCAACTTAGGCATATATTTTCTGATCCTTGGAAAAAAATTAGTTGCATGCAGAACCGTAACCTTACAGATCGCACACCATACTGGAGGTATCCCGCTTGGCCATGTTGAGCTCTTCAGTGGGCTTGGTCCTCCGGCGTGAAGATAATCATTGAAGACTGGACATTGATCCTTATGATTCCTAGAAGTTTTACATCCTATGCACCAGACTTCTTTGCATACCTCCTTGCCCTTATCTTTGCACAAATTCTGAATCTCAAAATGCACCGCTTCTAACTGACTCTGAATGTGATGAGTTCAAAGCACCACAGGTATTGACACAAATTCTAATTTCATCGCAATCTCTACAACCTCAACCTGTGTGGAAATATTTTGTTGACCCAATGGTTGGCGCAGATGTGGGAGAACACATAGCAATATTAAAACACTCCTTGTGTTGGGTATCATCGACAGTGAATCAACCATCTTTGATATTGTGATTTAGTCTTTTCTCTACCTCCCACATAGATTCATTTATCTCATGGTGAATCTCTTTCAATTCTGTAACGCACTATGCATATGACTTAGGATTTTTGAATTGTTCTTTGAGGGCACATTTCAACTCATCCAGAGTGGCATTCAATTTTTATTGTACATATATGATATACCAGTCCAATGCATGATATTGGAAAGCAGTGGCTAACTGTGCTTTATTAGCATCATCATTATTAACCTATTGTGATCTCTATACAGCATAAGTCACAAACCAAAATTTCTCAGTATCTTCATTTCCAATACCTTTTCACATAGGTAGCTTCATAGACATGGCCATATCTGCACCTGGGGGAGGTGGAGGTGGAGTGGACGACTTGTGAGATGAGTGTGGAAGTGGAGTGGATGGGATCTGAATAATGGTTAAGGCTCCCTGATTGTTCTAATCTGGTGAAAATTATTCTTGGGAGACTTCCTCTTCTTCAAAGCACACAGATTCACTAGAGCTACTAGTTTATGGCTTGTCCTCACTATCATATCTACCCTTGAGAGGGTTGTACACAAACCCTTCTAGTAGGTCTGTGCAGTAAATTCTTTCACCATGTGTAAATCTCCGCAACATTAAATCTCCCTCAAAATGGTCCCAGTCCTGGCAACATAACCATTTGTTGGCTTGAGGAGTCCTGACCCAGGTTCATAATTTATCACGCAACCAAAAAACCCTCCAAATATTGTCCCTTTTGGTAATGACTTTTGGCACAGATCAAAGTCTCAACCGAAGCAGTATGGGTGGGTGTTGGAATCAGGTTTTCGCACCTTGAGAAAGAATTTGATTTCTTGGCCCTAAACAGGTCTATAACAAAACTTATTGTATATTGTAAACATATGTGCACATATATAAATCAATACTTATCAGATCAGCCCCGTTGCAAACTGATCAGGGGCTTATTTTTATGCTCAAAAATCAAATTTCTCAGAATGACATGAAACATGAATGACCGTGTAGTGATCGTCTTTCTAAATTTGATGCACTTCATCTTGTGAAAAAAGGAATCCGTATGCTCTAGAAAACGAGATCTGTTTGCTTTGATAAATAGGCAAAATAAAAAAAAATGGCAAACAAATGCCCAGTCAGCAGTTCGTATGGATGATGTGGCATGATGACAGTACAGGGTCATTTTTGGAAATTTCCTCAAGTGAATGGTGAGCTTCCAAGTGGTAGCATGGTGTTGGTGAAATTCTTAGTGATGTGGTGAAATTATATTGGTTCATTTCAGGCCAATTGGGTGAGGACACGTGGTACAACCTAGGGCCACCACGTTCCCCCACCCCCTAAGGTTGTATGGTGGACTAATTTTTTTTTGGTAAGTCGAGGTGTAGGTGCCGAGGTTCAACCCTGTGACCTCCCACTATCTAGTGCCATGCCTTATCGTTTTGCTTGCACGATTATTCTTAACAATTAATGGTGGCCATATGTATTTAAATTAAACAATGTAATATGGCAGACGAAGGTGGTGGCTAGCCCCATAGGGCCAGCCCCCGATCCATAAGACCACGCGCCAAGACCACCGATGGAGCCAAATGGATAATGCACATTTAGAACTTAAACGAAGATTTATTTACCTTAAAATCTCCATTAATCAACGTTAATCCACATATTAATTCCATATTAGTTTAATTTCAGAATTAGCACTAAAACAATGCTTAATTAGCACTAAAATATACTTAACTTAATGATGGATTAAGTTGGTAGACCCCCAAATTCAGCGGGGACTTCCAGTTTAGCTACAGTTAGCTAATTTAGGGCCTAAAATAGTGGGGAAAATGTAAATGGCAATAAATTTTGGATTTTTCAACCAATTCAGGTGCATAAAGATGCTAGATAACCATTTTTTGGAATTATGGACATATTGGTGCAGGTTACAGGTGAAAAATATCATTGTAAATAGGTCAATTTGAAAATTTGAGCATAATATAAATGACCAAGCCATGGAAGTCTGACCAACGAGATGTAGCCTATAAGGCGTGAACTCCTTCATCAAATACTCATGTTGATGTTTTATATGGTGATGTTCTGCACATTATTTGCTACTATTAAGCCTTTTTTTTATGTTAAAATTTTCATTAAATTGACATGAAAAACACTCATAAGACTTGATAATTTGCAAGAGAACTGGAACCCTTAAGCACAAATAAAACATTGAATTCATAATATAAAAGAGTAATTAGCACACAAACTCAAACATACCTCATTCAGATCATCTTTCGTATTAGATATCATGGTCTTTAGGTTTTTTTGTGCGAGAAGGGTTTTAATTTTTTGCAATTTTTTGTCATGCTTACATGGTTAAAACTCAAAAGAGGATAAGGGAAGCTAGTTGAGAGCCTTGCAGTTGGGTCAAAAGGAAGAAGGGCCAGGTTTCCAAATTATTCAACACCAAAACATCCTCAAGTTGAAGTTGAGTCTTCAGTGAGCATGTCTCATGAGTTAGAACCTATCATTAGAGAATATGAGAGAGCATTAAGGAAGGCATTCTTTGATATGATTGAGATGGTTAAAGTCCTCTATGAGGAGATGAATTTAAGGATGCAAGGAGAAATTTGAAGGCCTCCAAGAGGAGAGGGTTCTCCAGGAGGAGGATGCCATGGAGATGGTAAGAAGCCACCATAAACTCCACCATCATCCTCACCGCCATCTTCACCTTCCTCATCATCATCTTCCACTACCACAAATCTTCCATGTATTCATAAACATACATCAAAAGGAGCTGGTAAATCACCCTTACTTAAACTTGATGTCAAATTTGAGCTACTGATGTATAATGGTGAAGTGAATGCAAAGAATATAGATAATTGGATTCATCAATTGGAGTTTTACTTCATAATTCATAACCTTCAAGAGGATACCATAAAGATTCAGTTGGCTTCCTTGAGAATGGAGGGTGAAACACTTGTATGGTGGGAAGAAAGGACTCAGGATGAGATTAAAAACCACAGTAAGATCTGAATGTCTTGGTATAATTTTATTGCTACTATTAAAAGGAAATTTTACCCTCTAGATTACATGCAAAAATAAACTATGGATTGGCATAATTTTAGACAATTAAAAGGGAAAAGTGTGGAAGATTGCACTCATGAATTTCGGAGAAGAGCTCTTATTTTGGGTGTCAATTTATATTCTAAAGAAAATTTGTTAAAGTATATAGGGGTTTTGAACATTTATCTTAGACATACTATTCTAATGTTCAATCCCACAAACTTAGATGAGGTTTTCGTTCAACGCATACATCTAGAAGCAAGAGGGAAACATAGTGCATATGAGAAAAGTGATAGTTTCCTTGAGTATGAAGGTAAAGGAAAGAGTAAGTTTAATGGAAGAGGAAAGAAAAATGGTTGTATAAAAATAGAGAAATAGAAACTCTTATGTAAAAATAGTTCAAAAAATGGCCATGATGAAGACCATTATTGGCAACTCCATCCAGAGTTGAAGCCAAACAAACTTAAAGCCAAAAAAAAGGGGAAAACAGCTGTGATCATTGAACATGACCTAGGTTTAGATTCAGGAGATGAAACCAAGATTACAGCAATGGGTTGGAAAGGTAAGAACATAGTAAGCACTAGTTCTTGAAGTCATTCTAATGTAAAACAAGATGAAGATACAAGAATTGAACTCTTTCATATTAGATTTGTTTCAAAGCATACCAAAATAAACACACTATTTGATAGTGGTTCTCAAGCTAATTTGATTTCTAAAGACTTAGCTAAGAAGTTAAATCTTGAAACTGTTACACATCCAAGACCCTATCATTTAGGTTGGATATGAAACAATGAAAACTTTCAAGTAACAAGGAAGTGCATCCTAAGGTTTGCAATCAAGTCAAAATTTCTTGACGAAGTATAACTTGATGTAGTGCCGCTTGAGATTTTAGATATTTTTTTGGGAAGTCCTTGTCTTTATGATATGAGAGCAGTATTTCATCGCCATGAGAGTAAGTAACAATTTTTCAAGGATGGAATTGAGTAAATAGTTAGAGAACATAAGAAGAAGAGAAGTCAATCTCTTATACATGTAGGTGAAATGACGAGAATAGTGAATGCAAGTCAAAATTTGACTTTGTTAATGTTCAAGAATAGAGATGTTTTGAAAGAGACCTTTCAAAAAGATGCATCAAATGATCGAGATGATTTCATTGAAATTATTAATTTTTGTAGTAAGATGTTTAAGGACTCTAACATGTTTCCTTTCAAAAGAGGTAAACAAGATGTGAAAGAATTGTAGCAATCTACATAAGTGTTGAGCAGTGATGGGAAAAATATGATGGTGTAAGAGAGTGAAAAGGTCAAAGAGAAAGCGCCAAAAAAAATTGAAAAATAAGGAATAGGTTCCACAAGTATTTGTTTTTGGTTTCAAAATGATACATAGCAATGGTAAAAAAACTTGGTCAAAAGTTGACACAAGTACAAGGCAAAACAAACTAAAAATCACCATGTTGACAGTGTTCTAGCTGAGACAATTTTCAAGTTTCCTTTGATTGACAATAGAGGTGGAAAAAAATTGTTTCTTGAAGTAAAACTTGCTTCTCTGCAAATTCAAGGAAATTTTAGCATGACGGTGTCTACAGCAGCAAGACAGGGCCTCCAGAATCAAGAAAAAATACTAGTTTGTATGAAAAGCTAATATTGTCGAAATTGGGAAAATTCCAGTGGATTGAGACTGGAAGGGCGAGGGGACTGTACCTTCATCCACATTTTCAGTAATGAAATAAATATTTGGGTCCAAAATGGTTCCAGTGGGGAGGAATGATTAGGGGCTCAATTTTATTCTCAAAAATCAAAGTTCTTGGAATGGCAGGAAACCTGAACGACCATGTAGTGCTCGTCATTATGAATCGGGTGCACTTCGTTTTGTGAAACATGGAATCTGTATGCTACCAGAAATGAGTTATGTTCACTTGTCTAAACTGGAAAAAATAAAAATAAAAATTTGATAGACAAATGCCCAGTCAGAATTTCATACTCCTGACGTGGCATGTTGGCTGTGCAAGGTCGTTATTCCCAAATTTCCTCTGGCGAAAAGTGAGCTTCTAAGTGACAACATGGTATTGGTTGAATTCTGGGTGATGTGGTGAAATTCTATTGGTTCATTTTGGGCCAATTGGGTGAGGACATGTGCTGCAGCCTGGGGTTGCCACGTGCCCCCCCCCCCCCCCCCCCCCAAGGTTGTATGTTGGACTAAAATGTTTTTGGTTAAGCTTGGGTGGAGGCGTTGGGGTTCGACCTTGCGACCTCCCACTATCCAATGCCATGCCTTACTGTTCCACCTGCATGATGGTTCTTAAAAATCAATGGTGTCCATAATAATAATAATCCAATTTTAAGGTCATGGCCAAGCCAGAAACCAAATTGGTGTATGAGACCCCCTTGTTTGTGGGACAAGGGACCCACCTCTGTGGAGTGATTTGACTGCTAAGTCTAATGGAATATGGCGGGGGAAGGTGGGGGCCGACCCTGATCCATAAGACCACCAGAAAAGCTAGATGGATAATGCACATTTAAAGTTAAACCAAGATTTATTAACCTTCGAACCTCCATTAATCAACGCAAATCCACATATTAATTCGAGATTAGTTTAAGTGTGGAATTAGCACTAAAAAAATGTCTAATTAACACTAAAATATACTTAACGTAATGATGGATTAAGTTGGTAGACCCCCAAATTCAGTGGAGATTGCTAGTTTAGCTACAGTTAGCTAACTTAGGGTCTGAAATAGTGGGGAAAATGTAAATGGACACAATTTTTGGCGTTTTCGAAAAATTCAAGTGCAGAAAGAGGCTAGATGACCATTTTTGTTCATTTTAGACACATTTTTGTAGGTTACAGGAGAAAAAGAGCAATGCCAATAGGTCAATTTGATAATTTGAGAATAATATAGAGGCTCAAGTAATAGAAGATGGACCAAGGAGATGTAGAAAAGGAGGGGTGAACTCCTTCATCAAATGCTTGTGTCAATGTTTTGAATGGTGATGTTCTGTACTTTATTTGTTGTTGTTCATCCTTTGTTTTTTTATGTTAAATTGTTCATTAAATTGACATGAAGAACACTCATGAGACTTAATAATTTGCAAGATAACTTTAACCCTTAAGCACACATAAGACATTGAACTCATAATATGAAAGTGTAATTATCACAACAACACTAACATACTCCATTCAGATCAAAAACATAGTTAATGCATATAATAGATAAACTGTATTGCATATGAACCTTGTCGTAGATATATATGTGTAATAGAATGCATAATAACTTAAACTGATCGATACATGTACTTAACCATCAAAAAATACTCATGCATAAAGGAAATATTCACTTATGCATATACAATCTTTATAACAGAAGTAAATAAATCTTAAAGCAATAACAGTAAAAAGATATCTCAGATATCATAAAATATTTGGTTCACCAAAACCATACTTGTATTAGATTCAAAGTAGTTCAGTACAGTTAGACATTCCCTTAGAATTACCCTTCCGTGCACATATCCAGCGAAGTCTGCACACGGCCAAGATTAGGTCTCCCTGCACATAGCTAGCAGGAGCCTTTCTACCCAACCCAGACTTACAAAAATGTATCACAAAAACATAAACACTTAGATCCAAAACATGACTTAGCTTACTAGACTTGATCTATCTCTATTTATATTCATCCAACGCGTAAATAATATCATATCAAACAATGGTTTGAGGCCCACAATTTACCCTTTACAACCAATTTACATAAAAGAGGGACTTTGACCTGCCCCGAAGCCGCTTGAACTTTTCGTGTAGCCCAGATATCCCAAAATCCATACAGAAGTTACTTAAAATTCACCCAAGGGGACCCCGCTCCAAAAATGCTACTCCAAGGAAAATGAGATGTATCACGACTGTAACATGTAATGAGCTGCTTCTTGCCACCTGAAATTTCTCCTAAAGACAGCTAGAACTCCTTATGACAACAAGTCCAACTCAAAATAGAATGAAAACGATGGAGAATGAGCCTTTGCAATGTGTATCTTTTGGGGATATTGAAATAAAGGTAAACTCTCACACATAATCACAATCCTTCGAGACAATAACCCATGATTTCTTTAATAAAAATGGATCTTTATTAATCTGTAGGGTTTCTTAGTGAAACACGTGGAAGAAGTGAAAAATTTGTAGTGGAATTTTCAGGAACTTTCATAGAAAATACTATGTTTTGATAACTGGACTTGCTACGAATTTTTGTAAAAATGTATAAATGAAAATCATAACCAAAGAAGCCTGAAACACATAGAATTTTTTATTTTAACCTTTATGATTAACCCCATTTAAACTCAAATTTACCCTTCATAATTTCAAGGTGGCCAAATGACACTTTGTACATGAAATTTTATTTTGAGAAAAAATAAAACCCTATCTAATTTTACCAATTGACTCAAAAGCTATTTCTAAGTGTGATCATGGATAAAAATATCCATTCATGTAAGGTTTGAAACTATATTTAGTAAGGTGTAGTTTAGTTTTTTTATGTTGGGTCTAGTTCTTGCCATCTAATTTCATAGAAGGACTTGAGGATGGAAACTACCTATAGGGGGGATGAACTATCCAAGAGGAGCAAGAGGTGTAGATAATCTACCCTCTTTGCATTTGATCTGTAACCTACTAAGAGGAAACATATAATTTTAACCATTAAACCCACTCTTAAGAGGAAGTGAGGTTTGGAATAATTATGATGTCGATCTGTTAATTGCTATGAATGTTAGAAATACTAAAGGAGGGAGACGGGGAATGGGGTAGAGAGGGGTGCGGATTAGTATTTCATGCGATTAGTAACTTTAGTTTTCTTTTTCCATGTTAACTAAACCATCATTTAGTTCAAAACACATTATGTAGTAAGTCTAAGCAAGCACAATAAACCATGAGTGACATTTAATCATAAGGCATATGAACCATAAGAATGAAACACATCATCAGCACATCAACACATAGGGACATCATATTTTTAGGTGAAAAACCTAGTTTGGAAAACCGACATTGTTGTAATCCTTGTCTTATTACAAAGAAAAATATTTTTAGATATTGCACTGGTGTAGACTCTTATTAGTGCGCAAGATCCTACTTACTGAAGGCTATCACCTCCTATTTTTTCTCTAGCTACTAGTAGAAGGAAGATATGACTTCCTCATCAAATTTACCAGCCACTGCTAGATGGAAGCTACCACTCCTCACTAAGGCTCCAACCCTTAGACCCTCTATGTACCACGTTTCAAAATCTTTCACACTTGATCCACCTGACTCAAACACAAAACTTGTAGGTCACATTTCATCTAATTTTCAAATTGGACCCACAAATACCATTTCGCTGAATCAAAATAACTTAATACATGTCTAACCTCTACACAACTATCAATAAATAAACTCTCTCTACAATAAATCTATGACAAACAAATGTTCTCAATATACCATCAAATCCCATCTCATCAATATTATCAAATTCCAAACCATATATATTCTCTTCTTAAAAACACTTATTCAGGAAAACTCTCTTACTTAGCCAATGACAAATCCTAATCCAATACTAGAATTTGTTCATACATGACATGAATCAACCTTATTACATTCACTCACCATACATCAAGCCATTAGAGTCACTTTAACCAAGGCAGTTTAAGACAAATACATCAATGAATATTAAAGTTTTTTCCAAACCCTATGATTCAATATATCAACTAGCACATTATAGTTTCCTTAATGAGTGAAGGCATTCCCTAGAATAATAAAATCACATATCTGCATATTAAAAATATTAGTAAACTCAAAGTAGCATCATCATAGGCACTTACAAACATAAAGTGGCAATACTTTCATAATAATTTTATGAATTTAAACCTTGTCTGCCGCAAACAAGAAACAACAATCATGCATTCTCACATCAAATGACAAGAAAAAACACGATTACATCAATTCATAGGAAAGTGCCACAATATGGATTCAAATATGTCAATACTATCAAAATATTCCTCTAAACTCTATTCACTATAACAAGGAATGTGTTTTCATTAGCTCCTACTAAAAGCCTTTAATATGGAAACATTATGTCCAATATTTATCTACAAGACAAGTAATAGCATTGAGCAAAATCTAGCAAAAACATTGATCTATGCATCTAAAATACATTTTCAAATAATCATATGCCCTTAGAACATACACCTCTATCCTAGGTACAAATTGAAGTTATTTAACCTCTGCATACAACCTCTGCCATAATTTTTTTTTATATATATCGTTGCCTAAATCATCAGGACACTTCTAGCAACATATGTATCCATTCATTGTGTTCAAACCTCACTGAACAATTTGGATATGCATACAATATATCTCAACGACATACTTGCCAATACACTACTCATTATAAAACAATATAACTTCTACATTTTTCTTTTTGGATAACTTAAACATGATAGACAATAGCTAATCAAAAAAAATATCGAACTCTATTCATAACCTTTTAGACCCTGCAAGAATATTTAGTAACATAGACACATGGCATACATATCATTGCATACCCATCCTATATTCAACATACTAGGGAAACTTCTCTGCAATCGAATCTCTGCAAATCATGAGTTAGTATTCATAGGTCCTGCAATAAACTAGTGAGAAAATACAAGATACACCTCATACAAACTCTTTATTCAAAAATATTAATACACATCACCTTGACCCCTTATACTTAGTTTAAATGCATCAAATATCTTCAATATCATAATTAGATATGCATTGAAACAATATTTCATAACTCTCAAACATTCACCAACACAGAAATCAAACCATCAAGTATTTAGATTGCTCCATGCTTTACTATATCCGGCCCCTACAAACAAATGATATCACATATCAAAGAAAAAACCAAGAAATGAATGACTCTAACCAAATTTATTTCAAATATATCATTGAGTAGTTAGGTCTAGCCTCCTCCTTGCACCCTGGTGCCATCACCTATTACAGACCATAACTCATAAACAATGCACACTATACTAGTCAAAGTATTTTCCCTTTTATAACCTCTTTTCCTTATGATTACCATGGGAAAACCTAGGGATTTTTTGATGCTAATATTTGACAGTATCAAATAAACATTGCACAAACTTCCACAAAATAATACCTTGGGTAATTCCATGGTTCTACACCAAGGTTTTTTTTTCCTCACTTATAGGAAATAACGCACCCTGTCCATTCTAGAAGTGCATTATAACTCAAGTTTATACTCTGTGACCTACATTATATCTCAGGTTTCTCCTTATAAACCTATGTTAAACTGATTTATAACTCAGGTTGTTCCTTAGGAACCTACATTACCCACATTATTCATAGTTAAGCTTCGCCAAACCCTATCCAACATTTTGAAACTTCTCTAGACCCTATCCAACCTCTTGTAGCTCCTCTGTAATCATCTTAGAACGTTTTCACCCTCTTTTGAAAGAATCATAAGTCATGACCTAGCTAGGGACATCAAATATGCACACAACAAAAAATTGTGACATAACAAGATCATGATATCCAGGTTGACATGATGAGATCACGATCGAGGTTGACATAATATGATAAGATAATGATCTAGGTTGGTATCAAGACCAAAGTATTAGCCATAATGCCAAAAATCCCCCCCTTTGGACTTGATGTAAACCTCCTACAAAACACCAAGTCCTTCTCTTCCCCTTTGACATTAAGGGAAAAGGTAAATACTAGACTAAGTGAAGTACTCCCCCTAAACTACTCAACGCAAACTGATCTTCTCATAAAAGTTAATGTTTCTCTTGCAAAGAAAGAAATCAACTGCACAACATGCCTCTCATTTTTACCATACCCCCCATAAGCATATAAAGGGGCTACAATCTTACTTTCTTTGTTGCTTCAAAATAAGCCTCATTTCTAACTTTAAACAACAGTTTATTATGATGTGAAATAAAAGTACGTAAAAACTCATTGGGGTAAATGCTTGGATGTGGTAAGCACATATGACTGATATATGACAATTCTATAAGTATTTCTATCACCAAACATGGACTCAAGTTACGTCATTCCATCAAATCACCATAGTTTTACAATGCATGTTAGACCCAATGTGTCTTTCTATGATCAATGTATGAACAAATGAAACAATACTGATACATGGATATTAAAATGCACACACATGTGCTCTCCTCTATGCATGATCAATACAATGAGACATGAAAAATACATGGAATCCATGAACAATGATATGTTTTTTATGCAAAAATACATGATATATGATAATACATGTCTACTTTCAGTACCTCATCTATAAACAAGGATCTTAGTAGCAATATATGTGGAGCTTTCATCAACATATAAATTTAATCTCAATGAAGAACTTTTGAAACATATCATTAGAGGAAGTTTCATCCTAAAAGTGGCCTCCTAAGGAAAAATAATAAAATAATAGTTAAAATAATAAAATAAGATTTATGAATTTTGGAGGGAAAAGAAAAAAAGTACTTTTTTAAACTGTATTTTTGGCTTATCTCCTTATATATTTACTCAAATTCAAGTTTAAACACTCGTTGGATGCAAAATTAAATTTCACATCCAACATGTACCCATTATGCATACTTTTGAGAAGACCCACATTGATAAAAGTTCAAGATACATTAAAAACAATATGCTTCAACACATTTTGTTTAATATATATTGAATTTTTATCAATGTGGGTCTTCTCAAAAGTATGCATAATGGGTATTCATTGGATGTGAAATTTAATTATGCATATAATGAGTGTCTAAATTTGAAATTTGAGTAAAAATATAAGGAGAGCCAAAAATACAATTAAAAAAGTAGTTTTTCTTATTTTCCCTCCAAAATATTTACATGTACCTATTTTTAAATTTAAATTATTTTGATTGGTTTACATATTATGACATCTAAATCATGTGAAAATTTCATGGGAAATTTTTGGCTAAAATTTCCTCTAATGAAAGTCCTCCCAAGCCATTAAGTATAACAACAAAATAATTTTGATCAATAACATACCAAATATCGACCAACACCAAAAATGAACTTTCGGTCGCAGTGACTTAGATAACATGACATAGTGACAACAACATATATATCCTCCTCATCAATGAATATGGCAGCCAATAACAAGAAATGCATCAAAGAAACAATGCAATAAAATTGATCTCTCAACAACATTATAGGATTTTTCAATGAGGCACCATCAACAACTCAGGAACTTATCATAAGTCAAAAAAATCTCATACATAATCACAAGAAACATATAGGCATAATCAACGGACTGATAATTCCTACAATAAACCAATGTGATATATAGAAAGTTTATCCAAACAATATATTTTCCCTTTTTGCTAGCAAGAGACCATAATTCCAAAAATTATTTTTTGAAACACTGGATCCAAATGATATTCTCCTCACAAACATGTGCCAATAATTTTTATGATATTCAAAACATTGTCCTGAAGCGATACATCACAAATCCTAATTACAATAGCCTTACCAGATGCATCATTAGTAGCATAAATCATCTATATCAAAATAATAATCTAGCAACGCATAACATCATCATTAAAGTTGAACCAGTGATATAGCACACTTGTATACCTTCTTTTCATACATCAATCCCCCTGAGCTCATGCACCTATCATCCATTTCTATGGTACTTTTAGGAATATGTATCAAACAAAATAAATAGTAGTGGGGATATCTTCCCCTACTCTAAATATGAAGAGGAGGAGATTGACCTCATATTTCTGTCTAAATTTTTCTTTAGAACATATACTTTGTCTGAATTTCTAATCCCCCTTTCTATAACCTTTCCACTGTCTTATTTTATGATTTTTCAACCTTTTAAGGTAAATATAACTATATTCTCTTGATCAGTTATTTGACCCACACTCAAAATGTTCCGTTTTAGCCATTAAACTAACAATACATTAATCATTTTTTGTATTTTTAACATCAAGATCAACTCTAACTTTTTCTAATACCTTTCCCAACGCATTATTTCCAAGAATAACTTCACCAACCTTGTTTTTATTAAGAGAGATAAATATTATCTTATTACCAGACAAGAGATGAGAGCATCTATTGTCTATGTACCATTGATATTCTTCTTCTATTGCACATAGACCAAGGCGACACTTTACTTGTTACTCTTCCTTTTTCTTGATATGATGAATGTTGATGGATTCATCTTCTTCAGGTCTTTCAATGAATGTATGCTTTTCCAGTTTCTTGTCTTGGATAGGTTCTACTTATTTTTTGAAATGTCTAAATGAATCCATTGACTAGGTTTTGCATTATTTTGCTACATGTCTGAATTTATTGCATGTATAACACCTTATGTGACCAGATAAGGGTATAAGATAATCATCGTACTTATGTGTTATGGTTATTTCATTTATATATATATATTCAATCAATTAATTTATGACCAAATAAATTTCATGTAAAACAATATCCTTTAAAGAAACTTTAGTACCTAGAAACTAATGATTTTCCTGTGGAGAGACTATTTGTTTGAGGTTTGAACAATATAATTGTAAAATTGAATGCAATATTTACAAAGTTGTGAAAGATAAAACATTCAATATCATTTATCAAAGGAGAGAATGAATTATTGTTTCTATTTCTACCATAGTCATTGGGAGAAAATGGTTTTATTTGAAAATTCATTTTTCTTGGTTGTTGGTTCATCCGCCTTCTTAATTCTTTACTACGATTTTCGTAATTTTCTTTGTTTTCTTGAAAATTTCCCATACAAGCTTGTGAGTTGGATTCTCTATTCAAAGTTTCATGAAAACCAAGGCTCAATTTGATGGAGGGAGATCTTTGACTGCTAGGAAGGTCGTCTAATATCTGTAGAAATTATACAATATGCATGTATATCTTGGATTCACCCGATCTAACAATGAACTAAAGTTAAATATTGAATCCCTTCTACAAATATTTTGCGGAATTAAAAACACAATCTCTAATCACATGAACATGAAGAAATATCAATCACACACAACACACATAATTTCTCGAGGAAAGATTATAGCTAAAAACCCCACTATATTCTATTGTATATTAAGAATGGATCATGAAACAATTAAATATAAAAATATTCTCACAAGATCCCTCCAGTACTCAAATAATTTTCTCACACTATCATATGCAAAACTGACCAACACAACTAATTCTCAGCCTCCAGACAACCTACTTTTATTGTGCAATCCATGATGGTAAAGATCCCTAAAAGATAGGAATTCTTACCTTCCTTGACTGCACAAGTATCATGGGCACTCCAATGGGTGTTTTCCTACATGTGTGCAAGCATATAATCCTACAACTCATATTCAACCTCCATTTCACCTAGAACTCAACTGGGTCTCCACTGGATCTGACATGCATGTAGCTAATAATAGTAAATCCTCAGTTTCATGTGAGATCACTCATTGTGAAGTAATTGATATTTAATTCAATGAATCTTTCACTAGTGTATCTTCAGTTACAACTAGCACAATTGATTTTAACTCACTTAACTGAGTTAAGCTGATTTACAACTTGCACCAACTCATGCACCACTACACTTTGAACTTTGTCACAACTAGAATTACTCTACATGCCTCACTAACAACCTCTAACTCAAAATCCACTAGCTAACTGGATTTATCACTTTAATTTAACTCATTCAAGTCCAAATTGAGAAAAAATTATAATTTAATACCCATATTAATTAAGGGATAGTAAAAATAGACATGCACCCAAAAATAGCACTGTGGGCCCCACCCTAGTCTGGGTGCTTAATGTAACTGGGTCCTGAATGAAACCTTGTTATTAATGCACTAGGCTTGGGTGATGAATCTTCTTGTTGAATCTCAACACTCCCTCTCAACAAGAAAGGGATTATCCTTTACCCTGATCGTGTCTCTATGGTATTCAAATTTGCTCCTGGTGAGCACCTTCGTCAAAATATCTACATCCTAATATTTTGTAGGAATGTACTGAAGTAACATGATCCCTCTCTGCACACAATCTCTAATATGATGGTACTGGATATCTATATGCTTGGACCTATCATGAAACACAATATTAATCGAGATTTTAATGCAACTCTAATTATCACAATGAATCACTCTCGGATCCATCTCAGAACCAAACAAACCAACCCACATATTTCTCATCCAGATAGCCTCACATGTAGCTTGACTTGTTGCCATGTATTCCGCTTTCGCTGAACTGAGTGCCACGGATCATTTTTTTTGGTTGTACGAGGGAACTATTGTCAATATAATGCTAAAGATCCCCCCTGATGTGCTCTTTCTGTCTGATGGACTTCCAGCCCAATCTGCATCTGTGAAGCCATGAAAATTCACTCCATCCGTCTGTATGTACCATAGACCATACTTTGATGTGCCCCTTAGGTATCTCAGGACATGCTTCCTCGCCTTCCAAAATTGCTTGGTAGGCTTAACCATAGCTTGACTCAGTTGGTTAACTACGTAGAAAATGTCTGGTCTTGTGTTCACTAGATACATTAGTGAACCCACTAACTGTCTATAGACAGTAGCATCCACTACCTCTCGAGAAGTAGCATCCTCTTTCCTCCAATTTCATGGAAGAGGAGTACCCATGGGTTTTCATCTCTCCACGTTAAACTTACCCAATATCTCCTTTGCATACTTTCCTTGAGACAAAAAAAATTCACCATCCCGCTGCCATATTTCTGTCTAAGGAAATAATGGAGTCCCATGTCCTTCATTTAGAACTCCCTTGCAAGATCCTCCTTTCATGAGTGTATCAGCTGCTCATCACCTGTCAAAATTAGATCATCACCATAAAGAAAAATGATCAATATATTACCCTCAACCACAATCTGGTACATGTTTTCATCTGCTTCACTTTTGGTGAAGCCCAGTCTAGTGAAATAGTTGTCTATCCAAGTGTACCAAGCACGAGGTGATTGCTTCAGCCCATACAACACTCTTTTGAGCCTGCAAACATGCGACTCACTGTTGAATATTTCGAAACCTTTAGGATGATCTATTTACACCTCTTCCTTAATGATGCCATTGAGAAACATAGTTTTCACATCCATCTGATGAATGCACCAGCCCATCTGTACTGAGAGTGAAAGGATGGATCTTATAGAATAGTACCTTGCGATAGGCACAAAAGTCTCATCATAATCTATCCCATCGATCTGTGAGAAACCTCGGGATAAAAATCTAGCCTTGTATTTCTCCACACTCCCATCAACATCTTGCTTTACCTTGTAGATCCATCTCGATCCAACCACTAATTTTTTGACTGGCCTTGGGACTATCTCGCATGCATTGTTCTTGACAATGGAGTCATACTCCTCCACCATTGCATAAACACAAGTAGGTTTCTGCACTGCTTCCTGAAAGGAAAATAGTTCAGTCACAATATATTTTCTCATAAGAGCCATGTATTCACTAAATCAATCATGATATTGTCTCTATCTATGTTGTGAAGTAGGGAATCCTATATTCTATGCAACATCAAGTCTCAACCTATCAGCTTTTGTTGTGCGCCTTTTGCCATTTTTGATGGATGGCTCTGCATGAGTGATTTCCTCCACTCCATGAACCTCCACATGTGGCTGATCCACATCTTGAGACTCATCTTTGGGAACCAAAAATTCCTCCTCTGCATCCAAGTCTGGCTCCCTCTTAAGGGACAACCACATGGCTTTCTCCTCATCAAATTTGATATCCCGTCGCCCAACACTCATTTTTCTGTTTGGAAAATACACACGATAATTATGGGGTGTTTCAGTGTACCCCAAAAAAACCCCAACCTCAACAGTCAGTTCGAGCTTCTTCCTAGTGTCTTTGGTCACATGCACATAAACATATGAGCCAAAAATCTTAAAGTGTGAAACATCAGGTTTCTTACCAGTGAAAGCCTCTTTGGGTGTACTCATGACAAGTACTCTATGAGGACAACGATTTTGCACATGTACCGCTATATTGCATACGTCCGCCCACAGATGCATCGGTAGGCCTTGATCATGCAACATCGCTCATGCTGCACCCGCAATAGTTTTGTTATTCCTCTCCATGACCCCATTCTGCTGTGGATTATGAGGCGCTATGAGTTATCTTCAAATACCTTCTTTGCTACAAAAGTTTTTGAATTCGTTAGAGATGTATTCTCCACCATTATCACTCCTAAGAGCCTTCACTTGCTTCCCCGACTCTTTCTCCACCACTGCTTTAAACTCATAGAACTTGGAGAATTTTTTA
The DNA here is from genome assembly GCA_034641835.2 of Pinus albicaulis. NCBI lineage: Eukaryota > Viridiplantae > Streptophyta > Pinopsida > Pinales > Pinaceae > Pinus > Pinus albicaulis. Next base: position 1,032,124,508 of record CM076582.1, read on the forward strand.
TCTTTCTTCTTCATGAAGAAGATCCAACACTTACGAGAAAATTCATCAACAAATATTACATAGTACTTATGTTTTGCTGTTGAAGCAACCAAGAAAGGACCACACACGTCTGTGTGAACTCTCTCAAGGATCCCCAAAGCTTGGTTTTCCTTCTTATGAAAGGTGGCCTTTACATATTTTCCCATAGTATATCCCTGGCATGTGCCTAACTGTGCAAATGTACCCCTAGGAATACTAGTAGAAATCTGTTGCATGAATTTCAAGGCTCCATGGTGAAGATGACCCAATCGCCTGTGCCATAATTAGCCCTCATCCCGACTCACCATTTCATCTACCTTACTCATCATTTATACGCAGCCATCTACCTCTAGCTTGTAGATATTCTTAACTCTTATCCCTATCCTCTTGGCTTGACCCATTGTTTCGTGTCCCAGGAAAGCTTTTACATCACTAAAACCAATTTCATAGCCTCTATCCTCCAACATTGTGACTGAGACCAAATTTTTCTTCAGACCTGGTACATGCATTACATATTTTAATAGAAATGGTTTACATGCTTCTCTCTGAAAGGTAATGGTACAAATACCGGTAGCACTGTATTTTCCATTGTCGCCCATTTCAATATACATCTTGATATCTTTCTCCTCCAAGTCACTGAAAAGTTCCTTATATCCCATCATGTTAAAGGAAGTGCCACTATCCAAAAACCACATTGTTCCCAATGCATTGGACACCATGCCTGCAATAAATGAGAAGTCAAGCTCAAATTGTGAGGTAAGGTTCTCACCAACTATAAATCCAACAACCATCTTGTTCTTCTTCTTTTGTAGACAGTTAGTAGCAAAATTCCCATGTTCGTGATAGTGAAAACACTTCACCTTGGACATATCTTGCTTCTTTCCATTCTTAGACTCGGATTTAGGATGGAATGTATTCCCCTTCTCCTTCCTTTCCTTGGCAGACAAAGCACAATACTCTTCATCTTCATTGTTAGATGAAGATCCATCTCTGGTGTTTCGTTTGAACTCCTCTTGCACAAAATCCAACCATAGTCATTACCAATCTGAAATTTGTTCCCTTCCATTGACAGAGTCTTGATAACTGTACCAACCCTTGGGAATTTCTAGGAGATCCAAGCTCACCAAATCATCATCAATGACTCTTACTCCCACACTCCCCAGTTCATCCCAACGTTGGACAAACTTTGTGAGATATTTGGGAATGGCGTCACCCTTTTCCATCTTGATCTTCCTGAGTTTATCTTTGAGCACCAATTTCCTATGGTAGTTGTTGCTTTGGAATAGATCCATCAACGCCTTCCACATTGCATATGGTGTGGATTTCCCATGGAGGCTTGAGACAATGTGGTCTTGTACTCCCTCCAATAGGATCCTCCTCGCCTTTGCTACGTTATTTTGCCATGCATCAAGATTTTCATCATTTGCAGCATCGAGTTTAGGAACATCTTTGTCAATGAATTCCTTCAACCCATTGTCTTCGAGTACTTCCTCCATCCTATCCTTCCATGTAATATAGTTCAAGCTTCCCTTGAGTGCATACTCTAACCTAAAGCCATTGAAAGCCATTTCGATCTTGAATCAGCTGTAGCAGCAATAAAGTCTTTCTTCAAATTCGAATTCTATCCAATCACAAACTCAACTCGTACTTCACTTCTGAAATTTCTTGTGCTCTGATACCATGTACAAATTATAAAATATGCATGTATATCTTGGATTCACTTGATCTAAAAATTTAATAAAGTTAAATACTGAATCAATTCTATAAATATTTTTTTGAATTAAAAACTCAATCTCTAATCACATGAACATGAAGAAATATCAATCGCACACAACACAACGAATTTCTCAGGAAAAGCTTACAGCTAAAATCCCCACTGTCTTCTATTGTATATTAAACATGGATGATGAAACAATTACATACAAAAATATTCTCAGAAGAGCCCTCCAGTACCCAGCTAATTGTTTGACACTGTCATATGCAAAAATTACCAACACATAGCCAATTCTTAGCCTCTAGAAAACCCTCCTTGCTTGCGCAATCCCTGATGGTAAAGATCCCTAAAAGATAGGAATTATTGCCTGCTTTGACTATGCAAGTATCATGGGCACTCCAATGGGTGTTTGTCTACATGTGTGCAAGAAGATAATCCTACAACTAATATTCAACCTCCCTTTCACCTAGAACTCAACTAGGTCTCCACTGGATCTGACATGCATGCAACTAATAATAGTAAATCCTCAATTGCATGTGAGGTCACTGATTTTGAATTAATTAATATTTAATCCAATGAATCTATCACTAGTTTATCTTTAATTACAACTAGCACAAATGAGTTTAACTCACTTAACTGAGTTAAACTAATTTACAACTTGCACCAACTCATGCACCACTGCACTTCGAACTCTGTTACAACTAGAATTACTTTGCATGCCTCACCAACAACCTCTAAATTTAAATCTAGTAGCTAAACGAATTTATCACTTTCAGTTAACTCATTCAAGTCCACATTGAGAATAGATTATAGTTTAATGTCCATCTTAATTAATGGATAATAAAAATAAACATGCACCCAAAAATAGCACTCTGGGCCCCACCCTAGTCTGGGTGCTAAATGCAACCAAGTGCTTAATGCACTAGGCATGGGTGTAGAATTTTCTTGTTGGATTTCAATGATATCTTGGTACTATAATGAAATCTCAATTGTTTGTCCTTTTCTACTATTTTTCCTTTTAGTGATCTTACCTCAACCTCTTTTTCTCTTATTGACGCTTCCAACTTTGTTATTAACTCTGTAATTTATTCTTTAATCCCATTTTCTTATTCTTCAAATACTTGAAGTAGCTCCTAATTTCATTTATTTGACTTTGATGTATCATATTTTGAATAAATGATCTCAAATTGAAGTAATTCATAATATTGTTTTCTATCATTAAGTTGTTTATTTACTACTGTAGTGTTAGTTGAAACATCATCATCCCTATTTTCATATACCTGCAACTGAACCTTGAGACTCTCAATCCTTTTCAAAGCAGAAATAAGTTTTCTTATAAGTTTAAATACTTGCTATAATATCTCTTCTTTTGAATTAGTAACTCTATCTAATATGATGAAGTTTTTTTCGTGACCACACTCATCTTCTGATAGGATACAAGTTTATTCTTAAGATACATTTAATGTTCCAAAAGAAATATTGCCTATTGTTTTACTTGATTAACAAGATTCTTCATTTACTATATTGCTATCTTCTTCATGGATGGCATGTAGATTATCGAATACCTCCTTTGTGGTTTTATACTACATAATTTCCCCAAATTTTTAATCAGGTAAGCTACATAAGATTGCATATAATGCCTAAACATTCTTCTGCAATTCTTGATCCGGTGGGGGAGTTTTAGTATAGCCATTACAAACTAAACGAAAAGCATCATATCTAAGGGATATTTTCCTATACTTCATCCTTTCTTTCTGATATTCATAATTTGCATTATTGAGTATAAGAATATCTTGATTATCCATAGTTACTGACTTGACTTGTTCCACTTCTAACTATCCTTGATTGATAATTGTAGATATTTCTACTACATGTGATACATTGCTAGAGCTAGCATAGTTCTCTTGAATTTAATTCTTCCTTTGGGTTGTATTCTTCTTATGTTTATTTCCCATGGTCCCTAATCTGCTTCTAAAAGGTTAATTTTTATTGGAGATAACCTACCATGATTCCTATTGTTATAAATAATTGTGTGGGGGGGTGGGGGGGGGGGGGGGGGGGATGAATAATATTTCATGCAATTACTAATTTAAATTTTATTTTTCCATATTAATGCAACCATCATTTAATTCACAACACATTATTTAGTAAATTAAGTAAGATCAATAAGCCACGAGTGACATTTAATCATATGGCATTAATAAGCATACTAATGCAACACATCATCAACACCAAAACATATAGGGACATCATATTTTTAGGTGGAAAAACAAAGTAGGAAAACCCAAAGATATTTTTTTCTCTGTATTTTATTATTATAAATAAAAATATTTTTACATATTTCACTGGCGCAAAATCTTACTAGTGTGTAGGCTCCTACTCGCTGAAGTCTAACACCTCCTCTTGTTTCTCCAACTACCTCTAGAAGGAAGCCACTACTCCCTCATCAAATTTACCAGCCACCTCTAGAAGGAAGCTACAACTCCCTCACTGAAGGCTCCAATCCTCAGTCCCTCAGTGGACCATGTTTTGAAATAGTTCAAACTAGATCCACGTGACTCAAACACAAATCTCGCAGGACATGTTTCATCCAATTTTGAAACTAGACCCACAAATACCATTATGCTTAATCACAATAAATTAATGCATGTCTGACCTTTGCACAGTTGTCAATCAATAAAATATCTCTACAATAAATATCTTACAAAAAAAATTTCTAAATATACAATCGATTCCTAGTTCATGAATATTATCAAATGCCAAACCATATTATCTCCTCAAAAACACTTATCCATGAAAAATATCTCACTTTTAGAATGCTAAACCCTAATCCAATACTAGCATTTGTTCACACATGAAATGACTCAACCTTATTACATTCATCACCATACATCAAGCCATCATCATCTCTTTAACCAAGGCACTTTATGGCAAATACTTCAATGAATATTAAATTTTCTTCCAAACCCTATGACTCAATATATCAACTATCACATTACACTTTTCTAAATGAGTGAATTCCTTCCTTGAAATCTACAAATCATATCTCCGCATAGTACAATCAACACCAAACTCAAAGTAGAATTATCATAGGCACTTGCAAACATACAATGTTAATAATATCATAATAATTGTATGAATATAAACTTTGTCCGCCGCAAACAAGCAACAACAATCCTACATTCTCACATCAAATGACAAGCAACAAAATGATTACATCAATTTATAGGCAAGTATCACAATAGGGCTACAAACATGAAAATATTGTCAAAATATTCCTATGAACTCTATTCACTGCAATAAGGAATGTGTTTTCACTAACTCCAACTATAAGCCATTAATATGCAAATACTATGTCAAATATTTGTATTTGTCTACAAGACAAGAAACGACACTAAACAAACACTACCAAAATAATTGGTATGTGCATCCATAATACATTTTCAAATAATCCTATGCCCTTAGTACATAGACCTATGTCCTTGATACTCAGTGAATTCATTCAACCCATGTATACAAACTCTGTGAAACAAAACTAACACATGCATACAACCCATGTCATACAAAAATTTGTCACATATATTGCTGCCTAAATCACCAGGACACTTCTAGAAACATATAATTTATTCGTTATGTTCAAACCTCAACCAAAAATTCATATTTTCATATGATATATCTCAACAACATACTTGATTATACACTACTCATTATCAACAAATATAGCTTCTAAGTTTATCTTTCTAGATAACTTAAAAATGATAGCCAATAGTTAATCATAAAAATATTGAACTCTATTCATAACCTTTTAGACCCTACAAGCATAATTGTTAGTAACATATACATATTCCATATATATCTCTACATACCCATCATATATTAAGCATAATATGGAAACATTTTTATAATCGAATTTCTACAAATCATGGGTAAGTATTATTAGTTCTTGCAATAAACCAGCAAGAAAACATAAGCTCTTCCTCATGCAACTTCTTTATTCAAATTTATGAACATACGACATATTCATCCCAAATACTTTATTTAAATGGATTAGATCTTTACAATATCATAATCACATATGCAATGAAAAAATATCTTATAACTCACACAAAAATAAAACCATCAAATCTTCAAACTGCTCAATGCTTTATTGTATCTAACCCCTACAAACAAATAATCTTAGATATCAAATAAAAAACCAAGCAATTAAGAACTCTAACCAAATTTCTTTCATATCTCTCATTGAATAGTTATATCTAAGCCTCCTCCTTGCACCCTAGTTCCATCACCTATTCTAGACGATAACTCGCGGACAATACACACTAGACTGATCAAACTCATTTCCCTCTTATAACCTCTTTTCCTTATGATTACCATGGAAAACCAAACGATTTATTGATGGTAATATTTTATGGGATCAAATAGAAATTTCGCAAACTTATGGACAAGAATACCTTGGGTAATTCCATGGTTCTACCATGAGGTTTGTTTTTTTCCTCACTTACAGGCAGTAACACACCTTGTCCATTAGGGAAGTGTGTTATAATTGGGGTTTCTACTCTATTCCATGAATTATAACTTGGTTTAATCCTTATAAAACTATTTTAACATGATTTATAACTTAGGTTTCTCCTTAAGAGCGTGCATTACCTTAATTTTTTCATATTTAAGCGTCTCCAAACCTTACCCAATATTTTTCAACTTCTTTAGACCTTGTCCAATCTCATGTAGCTCCTCTGTAGTCATCTCATAACTTCGGCATCCTCTTCTAAATGAATCATAAGTTGTGACTGATCTAGGGACATCAGTTATGCACAAAATCACAAATAGTGTCATAACAAGATCATAATATCTAGGTTGACATGATGAGATCACAATCTAGGTTGACATCAAGGCCAACACACTATCCATCTTTGCAACAATGAATTTAAGTGGATAACAATGGTATGAAAACTTTAAATAGAAACAACTATAGCAGATTACATTCATTTGTTATTTACATACAACCTAATCGGACTTGAGAAAAATAAAAACATGGAACTTTACTCAAAACATATTAGTATATTAATGTGGTTAGTTTTTATTTGTTTGTTTAAATATTCTATTGATAGCACAAAAAATTACATATTACCAGATATATTTTCTGTCTTTTTCCTACCACAAGGAAAACCAAATTAGGATTGATCATTTTTGTCACTTTAAATTAAGGGAAGCTATCGAGATTGAAAAAAAATCTATTACGCTAAATAAGAATGATGGATGGACGATTAGCCGTACATGGATCTAATCCATGTATTCCTAGGCCTTTTCCTTTTGCTCATGTTCATAATTTTTCTTTCCTTATTATCACTCTTTAGATTATTTTAGTGTCCTAATATTTTATTTTGATTTCCCCTTTTATTATTATTTCTTAATAATAATTTATATTATTAAGGTTGTTCTTTTGTTTTTGCATAATATTTATTGTTTGATTTATTCATTCATTATTATTTATTTATTTTCATATTTTTTATTTGTTAATCCTGTAACCTTTCCATTTTTCTTAAAGAAATATGTGCTTTATCCATTTTGATTTCTGGTTTGTGTTATAATATTTAGTTGAATAAATAATAATATTATAAATTCTTATTATATTTAAATAATATTTATTAGTTTGTTGAGGTTGTTAAATTTTTTGTTTATTTATTTTTTCTTATATGATAATGTTTTCTAATTGTTGTTGATGTTTTAGTTTAATCATTTTTTAAATAAATATTAATCATATTATAAACTATTTCCAAATGTTTTTTTATTTTTTTTAATATTATTTTATTTTATATTCGTTTGGAGTTTACTGTTGCATCCCTACTATATTTTTGTGATTTGTTGATATCATTATTCTTGATGATCAACCTCAGTAGGGGTTTGAAACACGTCAATCCTAAAACCTAATGTGACTTATTTAGAAGAGTTTTTATTTAATTTTGAATCACAAAATCCTCGATTCTGAGATAGAATCGTGCTTGGCCCAAAGTCCAAAAAATGACATAGAAAAACCATACTAAACATGCACAAAGTTTTGGTAGTAATGTTACATCACCGAGGGAGAAAATAACAACTAAATACATAAAAATAAATTCATAGTTCTATAACTACTAGTCTGTATTAGACATAGGAAGAGAAAAACTGAAAATATATGTCCCATAAATAGGAAAATGATTCTTTAGGAGAGCTAGTAGGAAAAGGAGAATAGTTAGAAACATAAACATAAACATGAAAAATAATATGGACATCAAGGTGATAGGTACGTATCCAAGTTTATGGGCTAGTATTCTCCCTTTTTGCATGGTGTCACTAAAGATCTTGGAGGCATCCCCATCTCTAGATGTTTCAAGCGACTCTCGACATCCAACATGAGAATTTTCAATACCTCTAACCTATGTCAGAAGTTTTCGTATGCCTCTTGTTTATCAACAAGAATCTTTCAAAGAAGAGATTTTATGTCCTAGTAGATTTCAACCACATACAGGTGATGATTTTTTTTCCCTCTACTATTATGGTGTTTGAAATCCTTGCTACAATTCCATCCAAGACCTCTAAGTTCAAAATATTCTTATGCTTTTTTCGCACCACCTCTTCAAATTCATGAATTTATAATTCCATTTCAATTAGAGTATGAACTTAGTAGTTGTAGGCCAAATATTCAACATGAAATATGGCCCAAGAACATCCTACTGAGCCATGGCTACCTCCTCCTTAGGGATAATGGGATTGTTGTCTAGTCATGGAAATAAGAGGAAGGAGAAATTTGAGTAGGCGCAAGATTTTTAGAATGGAGGATAAAAAAATTGAAGACCCCAGAATAAGGAGAAAATATATCATAAGGAGAAGGAAGAGTGATAAAAATTCATATAAAATCACTCCCCATCTAATAGAGCAAGCAAAGTTAGGAAAAAATGGATGGGGATATAACCAAGGCAAAGGAGGGTGGAAACTAGAATTCATTGTAGGAGACAGGAGTATGAGGGAGGGGAGGAACCAAAATAAGATATAACCTTGAACCTACATGAGAGGAAATCCTTGCTTACTAAGTCTTGGAATGACCAACATGAATGGGAGTGAAGAAATCCATAGTGTGATAAGGATGGAACCTAGTTCCACATATACCATAAATGTTATACTAAATTAGTAGCATGTAGAGGAAAAGGAGTATTAAAATGATTTCAATTCTTAATTTCTTGCTCAATATTATCATCGAGAGCCACCTTAATGGAGGAAACCTATATGTAATCATTATTTTATGGGAAATATCACTAATGTTTTGAAATGAGTCTTTTTTATAAATGATTTTTTTATTCAAATCAAGACTTTAGAGCCTAATAAAGTCATGAAGAATATACTTGTTCACCAATGTAGAATTTCAATTCTTGTAAGGTTAACATAATCCAAAGCATATATTTAAAATAATGCTACACACACTTCACAAAAAAAAATTGTGTAACATTATTTTAAACTACTCGATTTGCATTAGGTTAACTTTATTTATATTTATTTTCCTATTTTTTAGAATTTAATATATTTAATAACATATCTACCATCCTACAATTCAAAATATTCAAAATATGGTTTGAAAATATGAATTTTCATCCATTAATGAATCAAATTATTTTGGTCATTTAGTGTTCCTCTACCGTCCTCTATGACATAATGACAATATTATTAATAAAGCACTAAATATACCTAAATTAATGTAATAGTGGAAATTCTCCACATAAAAAAATTATCTCAAATTATAAACAAATATAACAATTGAAACAAATATCTTTCAACTCACCATGACCATATCTACTATGTGTTAGAACAAAGGTCGCATTAAGAGGGGGTGATGGTGAATTAATGTTGTGGAAATATTATCATTTTAAAACATTTCATCAATAAATAAACAATTAATGGTGTACCATAACCATTTCTAGCATAAAAATAAATAAATCCATGCATCGATAAGCTATGATCACATGAACACAAGAGAAAACAAACTTTTACGTCGAAACCCTTGTGGGAGAAAACCACAAATTATTCTTCTTCACATTCTTTAATTTGGTACATAGATTTGCAGGAACTGACTTACTAGAGGCACTCACCACCAAGATGTGTAAGAAAATACTTGTTATAGAATACAACCTGATTGAGGCACCAACCTCCAAAATGTGCAATAAAATAGCTACAATTGACTACAACTTAATTGAGGCACCAACATCAACGGAGGCACCTAGATCCTTCTTCAAATTTATGTGAACCTCTTGTCATAATATTTCAAACTAGATCCACTTGAATCTTCAATATAGGTCTTCAAAAGTTATCATGATATTGTTGTCATAACTTTATCATTAAATAGTCATATCATGTTCATGCCTTGTCACAACCTATTCATCGGGTATGGCTACATAACATTCTTCAGGAAATGGTTATTTAGTATATAGTTTGAAAGAATTGAGGATGGTAGAAAAACCTAAGAATGGAGGATTTCTGCAGTAGCTGCAGGTCGTATTCAAGCTACAGAGCCCACAAGAGTGGAGGATATGGACGTGACAAGCACCTGTTTTTGTCAGAACCAAGCGACCACATGTATGCACTGTTGGAGGACACGGGGAGTACAGGATTTTTCGAGACCGCATCCGGCTAAGCAAGGTTAGAATGGACTTACTCATACCAAATCCTAAACATTTCACAAGACGATGTTTTGGGCATAGGGTTTCCGTGCAGCTGTGGTATCTGCATTGTCATCGATTAGTTTTAAGACATAAAGCTTGTTTTTTAGCAATGGGATTCGAAAGGGATCATGTGGATGTTGAGTCGGCGCTAGAGGACCTGCTCGCCTGCTAGGGACACGAGGTGTTGGAGAAAATCTTGGACCTATTTTTTTCAGTCATTGTAAAGGCAGAGCCGAAACCACAAATTCTGGAGGTATTCAGGGTCTATCAAATGGGGCTGCGTTGTTAGAAGAAAGTTTGCAGAGTACATTTAACTATGTGTGGAAGGCGGGAGGTGCAAGAGGACCTGAGTCAATAGAGGCCTCTATGGAATGTGGTGTAGGCGGCCAGCATAAGGAAATCTTGCAAACCCTTATAATCTCTTCGATGCCAGGTATTTCCCATAATTCGGTTTTCACAGGAGGGTTAGAAGATATTGTAGCTAGTTTTGGTTTTCAGGGTTTTGTGGGTTTGAAAGATCTGTGGGATGAAAGGAAAATAGGTCTGGATCTGGGCCAAGGACATTCTCGGGAAGGCTCTTTTTTGTTTAGAAACCCTAATCAGGGTCAGGGATATAGTTTATTAGAGAACTTTCTCCTCTCGCAAGGAAGTGAAGCGACCAATATAGGCGCAATCTTGGCAGAAGGATTGCAGCGAACCTCCCGAAATTTGAGCCAGTCTAGTAGAAGACAGGAGAGGGTTTCCTCACCTTTAGAAGAAGAAGGTGGAGTAGAAATAATTTCATATAGTCGTAAAGGAACAAGCCAAGATGAGTTTTTAGTGTTGGAAGCTAGGCAGTTTTAGGAAGGGGTTTTGGAAAGGGAAGTCACACATTATGCTGGAGAAAGGCGACCTGGGTCGCCTTTAGCAGAAGCAACAGATGCAATCAAAAACCCTATGGAAGGAGAGGAAGGAGGAGGAAGTGGGTCTGCAGGATTGAAAATGAAAACGAACAGGACCACCATGAGGAAAGATGAATGCCCCTGTTGTGTTCTTGGAGTAGACATCTGTATTGACGAAGTCATGGAAGCAACTGAGACCATTCTTGTGGGCAGGGTCCGTGGAAGAAAATTCTCAGCAAACTATGTCACTGAATGGAACAATTTGGAATGGAAGGATGCCCCAGGGAAACCTTTGAAAATTCAATCTCTAGCTAAGGGCTGTTTTAGTATGAAATTTGAGAAGAAAGAACACTTGGAATGGGTAATTGAAAGAAACTGGTGTTTCGGGAAGAGGCTAGTCTTGTTCCGTAGATGGACTGTACTATTCAATGCATGGAGGGAAAAAGTGGAAGAGTCTCTAGTATGGGTAAAACTTCCGGGACTCCCTCTTCCTTTTTGGATGGACTCAGCTTTTCGGTCCATTGGAAATACCCTAGGGTAGTTTTTAGAAGTTGATACGTCCTTCAAACAATCAAGGGATCTGAGTGCAGCCAAGATTCTAATAAACTTAAACCCAGAGAAGGTGTAGCAGATGAAATGTGCTTGAAGTATAAGTATTTTGAATATAACCCTATTTTGGACTATGAGAATTTACCATTCCGTTGTCACAAGTGCCACAAGTATGGGCACCTTGCTAAGGACCGTCCCCTTCGACACCGCCGCAGAAGAAAGCATAAGAATATTAATCGGGACACATTTCCTTCTGTTGGAGTAGAAGAGAATCAGGATTCAGAGGAAGATATGATGGAAGGGGCAGAAAGTCAGGACATTGCAATGGATGAATCTGTGCCATCGGAGCATATGGAAAATCTTCCAAGTCAACATGCATCGGATCTAGATCTGGAGACCTCTCAGGCTCTGAAACCTCCAAACAAAGCAGAGGCTGAAGGTTTTCCCCTGGAGGGTACGTCTCTTGTCTCTAAACCCTCTTCTGTTTCTTTCATATGCTCATATGTTTTCGATCTGTCAAAGCCTGGTCCATCCAAGCCTCTAGAAATGGAACACATTCAAATGCATGATATTATTGAGTCCCTTGATAGCATTATCACATCCATTCCATCATCTTCCTTGACCTCCCCCCTTGATATCGTATCAGAGATTGATCCCTCCCTGTCTGGTCTTCCTGAGAAACCTCCCTACAACCTAAGATCTTTAGTGAATAAATCTTGGAAAATAAAATCCATTGGATGGCTGGAGTCTAATCATGTTCCGATTGCGCCTAGGAAGCTGAGAGGAAGGAAATCAAACCTATCCAAGGCCCAAGTAAAATCTAAAATTGACATTTCATATGGGAAGAAAAGTTCTCTCTCTAGGGTGCTTAGAGCAGCGCAGCCACCCTCAAGGTTATCGATGATAATTATCTTCTACAATTGTAGGGGTTTTGCTAGTCATCCTAAAAAAATAGCGTTAAGGGAGTTGATGAAGTCACACAATCTAGATTTTTTGCTACTCCAAGAAAAAATGGGCTAGGGGGAGGAGGTAAAAGGCCTTTTCTCAAGGATGTTTCCTGGCTGGGTGTTACAAGCCTTGGATGCCCACGGTAGATCTGGGGGACTAGCGATGGGTTTCAACTCAAGAAGAATGAAGGATTTGTCTTCCTGGGGATCTGAAAATTCCTTGGAAATGGAAGTGTATTCAAACGAGCTCTTTCACCCTCTTCTACTACTCAATGTTTATGGGCCTTGTACGTAGAGAGTGCATTTATGGGACAATTTTTTTGCCAAATATTTTTTGAGAAATCCAAATCTCATTTTGGGAGGGGACTTAAATTTTTCCCTAGGGTTGTCAGACTCCTGGGGTCCCTGTGTGAGGACAGACCAGCTTACAGAATTCTTATCCAATAAGTTGGCTTCCTCGCAGCTGGTGGATGCAAATCTAATCAAGCCCAGACATACGTGGAGGAATTGAAGAGTGGGAGAAGAACGGGTGGCAAAAAAACTGGATAGGTTCCTTCTTAGTGAAGATCTGGTGGCAATATCCTCTATCTTTAAACACTGGGTCGGGGAAGGTGGACTATCAAACCACCTTCCCATTTTTCTTGAGATTAAAGGCACACTGAGAAATCCTGGTGCTCCATTCAAATTCAATGCCTCCTGGCTAAAATATGAGACATACAACACTCTGTTCCATGCCACATGGAGGAAGGATAGACCAAGGGACCCTTGTAACATGTGTAATCATTTTATGGAGAATCTGAAAAACATGAAGCAAGCAACCCGGGAATGGGAAAATCTCAAAAAATTAAAGGAGGAGGAGGAGCTAAGGAAGGTCAATGAGGAATTAGATTTTCTTGAAAGGATGGAGGGGGAAGGATATTCCAATGTTGTTTCAAGGAACAGCATAACGGATCTGGAAACTGCTAGGAAGAAAACCTTGTTGGAAAGGGAAGAAAGGTGGCGTCTAAAAAGTAGGTCTATCTAGCTTCTAGCAGGAGATGAAAGCACAAAGGTTTTCCAAAACTATGCTAAAGGAAGGAAAAATATAAACACCATATGGGAACTATAGATGGAGAACAATGACTGGGCTCGTTCCTTTGAAGATCTCTCCTCTCTAGGAGTAAATCATTTTAAATCTCTCTTCAGAGCTCTAGCAGAGGCTTCTATTGCTGAAGTAATAAGGGTAGCTCAATTATTTCCTAGATTCATAGATGAGGAAGGGAATAATAGCATAATGGAGTCGGTTTCTAAAGAGGAATTAGAAGTTACCCTTAATTCAATTCAGAAGGATAAAATTCCATGGCCTAGCAGATGGACAGTGGAATTATTTCAACACTCTTTTGAATTTTTAGGGGAGGATCTGGTAGTGGTGGTGGAAGAGTCTTGTAGTTCTGGCTCAATTTACCAGCCTTTAATGATAATTTCTTAGCTCTTATTCCTAAACAAGAAAATACAGTCCCTTTTGATGATTTTCATCCCATTTCTCTCTACACCTATATCTATAAGATCATCTCTAAAGTGACAGCCACCCGTCTAAAACCTTTCCTATCTAAAAATTATCTCGTTGGAACAATTTGGCTTCTTAGATGGAAGGAAAATGCAAGAGGTAGCTGGGGTAGCCCAAGAAACCCTCCATAGTCTCAAAAGAAGCAAGAAAAAAGGAGTTATTATTAAAATTGACTTGTCAAAGGCTTATGATAGAATCAACTAGTTGTGCTTGAGATTGCTACTGACTCATCTTCATTTCAGGATTGACTTCATAAACTGGGTAATGAGCTGTATCTCTTCATCTAGTATTGAAATATTGATAAATTGGGCTACAACAAGTTTCTTTAACCCGTAAAGGGGTCTTCGCCAAGGATGCCCCCTTTCCCTCCTTCTATTCTTATTGGTAGTAGAGGGACAGGGTCTGATAATTCACGAAGCAAAGAGACTAGGGGAACTAAAAGGAATTGAAGTGGCAGTGAATTTATTTGTTACTCACATGTTGTTTCTTGACGATATTCTATTTTAAAACAATGGTAGCATGGAATATTGTAGATGCCTTAGGGAGGCGATGGATCTTTTTCTGAAAGCCACGGGCCTTAGCATAAACTGTCAGAAGTCCTCCCTGACAACGACAGGTCTACGTAGGGCTGAAGTAGGTAGAATCGAAGAAGTACTTCATTTTGAAGTCAAAACCCTTCAGGACAATTTCAAATACTTTGGTTTCTTCCTTAATCCAGATTCATACCTTATCCAGGACTGGAAATGGCTTATTGCAAAAATCGAGGGAAGAATGAAACATTGGAGCTTCAAATGGTTATCTAGAACAAGAAGACTAGTGCTGATAAAATCAGTTTCTATGGCCATCCCGATATACTGGTTTGGTCTATCTTGGGTCCCTAAGAGCATCCTTTCTTCAATAAATAAAGTGTGCAGTAGGCTCTTATGGGCAGGATAAAAAATGGAACACGTGATGCCCTCGGTGGCCTAGGAGAAAATAGTAAGGCCGAAAGGATGGGGAGGTTGGGGAATAAAAGAATTAGCCTCGTTCTTAAAGTCTTTGGAAGCTAAATTAGCATGGAGGCTAATCACCCTAGATAATCTTTGGACATATGTTACAAAAATAAAATACATCGATCCCATGCCAATTCAAGACTGGTTGAGATTGCCTAAAAATCATTCAAATAATACCTCAATAGTGTGGAAAGCAACCATAGCCTCTGTAAATATCATAGAACAGGGGCTAGCATGGCATGTGGGGGATGGATCCTAGGTTAGGTTGGGTTGTGACCCATGGGTGGGTTGTACTGGGAGTTTTTCTCTATCAAGAGAGCTAATTGAGCTGTTGAATCATAGAGGATTCACTTCTATGAGACAGATTGCAAATCACGAAAAAACAACATTGTGGAGACAAACGTGGTTGAACGGGGATGATCTCTAGCTTGAAGAAAGATGGTTGGGTGGTGCTGAGTAAAACCCACAGTCCCTATTTTTCTTCTTAATCTCAAGGCTGTGTATAAAGTGTCTTCATCATTCACTGCCAACCAACTTCACAATCTGGGAAATCTCACAATTTTCTCTTTTCTTGAGCTGGCAATTTAAATAAACACCCAAACCATAGTCTGATGATTTCACTATTTAATTTCTTCTTTTTGATTCATTTATCAATTTCTTGGAAATTGATTAATGAATGTATTAGACTGTCCTTATGTAAACCCCGAATAATAGAGCCCTTTTTATTTTTAGTTGCATGCTCATAACTATAATATATATGCTTTGTAATTCAACCTTGGTCCCTTGTTTATAAAGCGCTTTATATATATATACTTGGAACCTTTCCTTTGTATATTGTATCGAACCAAAGGTGAACTTAAATCTCCACCTTATAATATTATAACCAGGGTTCGAACCCCTTTAACACAACCAACAACCTCGGGTTTATGACAATAATCCCCAACTTCTCTCATAACACGACATTCTAATATATACGTCGAACTAAGGGTAATGAACCGTTCAACTCCTTTTAAACAATTAACTCAGGTTTAATCCCGACAGGGTAAGCCTTTTTAACCTTCCAATACAAAACGCAACCCGACACCTTATTACCCATATGGTGTTCTTCGGGCCCCACACTTCAATTTGTTAAATAAATGATTATCAATGCGAGACAAATGGACCATACCTTTGCATTAACGTTCCTGCACTTCACTATGCGATTGTCGTTCGATTTCTCACCCTCCAGATCGAACACCTCAAATGAATATCACATTTTTCATCGTCTGAGCATTAATTCTCAGAAGTTATGCGATGAGAGTTGTTTTTGAAAACTGCCCACAACCACTTGTCAGCTGAAGACGTAGATCGTGTTGTTTTTGGATGGTTTCTCTTACCACCTTCCAATAATGTGATACTGTCGGTTTTCCTTCTGAAGACTACCTTTACTGTTCATTCAAGTCTGACTTCTGTTCCCTTTTGGCTCGGGGTTCCGCTCCTTTGAACTCACTGTTCCTCTGCGTTATAAGCTCTATACCCCTACACATGAATAATGCATCTCTAACCTCTCTTCAGTTGACAGTCCATTAAAATTATGCATAGTAAAATTGTGCCCATTTCTACTTACGCACCCAATCAATATTATTATGGTAATTCAAGTCTACGCCCGACCTTAGCACTAAAATTCGAATTTGGGCTTTGCTCTCCCACAAGAAATTGCATATGTAACAAGACTTGAGCTAATCAATACCAAAGCGTTAGCCTTCACAAAACACTGTTCTTTTACTTTTAATTCACTCTTAATATAACACCTCACACAGCTCCAATGTGCGCTCGGCCCTTACTCTGCTATACAGGAAAATCCATCCTTTATTCCATTCATAAAGGCAAAGGTTCCTCTCATTGCACGAAGGATTCCACTTATCCGCCAATAATTCAACACCAGAACTTTGATTCAAAGAAATTCGCTCATTCAATAAACATGAGAATATCGACACGAATGTCGATTTCTCCAATGGCACACAAAATACAAATTAAATCCCAATTACAGGGCATATATCACACATTCTTATACACTCTCCTTTTTGAATACATAGGCAGACTCTTAACTCAATTTACAGAGTCCTGCTCATACAAGGAATTTAAGGAAATTTCACACAGGAAATTAACCAATGAATGCACAATTACGCAAGGTATTCTCCACACAGAGTTTAAACAACAAATGCACAATTATACTGAGACAATTTCCTCATTTATACAATGAATTAACTTACAAGCTTTTATCTGGCTAGATCTTCGATCAATTGTCCCTTCTCCTCTACTCTACAGTCCTATGCAGCCTATGTAGGTATCTCTATTATGCATGTTAGGCATATTTTTATACAGAAACCATTGAATCGACTGAAATCCTCTAACGCTAGAAAACTCTTCAAATTTCTGATTTTTAGACTAACCCTTTGATAGACAGAAACGGACTATCTCTTCCTATGCCCACTAATCATTCGGGCAGTTACATTTTTCTCTAGATTTAAATAAAATTACTCAAATGAGAATAATTACATAGGAAATTTAAAACAAGAGACCCCCTTATGTTTATTTATATACAAAATATTGTCTTGGGCCTAATGCCCCTGCATCAAACTCCCTAGGTTAAAATAATTTGTGATCTCCTGATCATGTGATTTCATATTTGTCTCCCTGGATCTGACACTTTGTTCTGCAACTGGTCATCTGTTGTAGTGCTCTTCCTTTGCATTCCTCCAGGCTTCCATACTTTGTGCTGCAGCCTTCCATTGGCTACACTCTTACATCCTCTTTCTGTTTTGCTGCTACTTATTTGGTTCTTTGCTCCTGCCTTTTTCTCAGAAACTCTCACCATCAATCTTCTTATCATTGCAATTTCTGCATCTAATATGTCTTCTGACTGCTAGACACTGCTCCATCTTGATCGCTGAACTTCTACTTCCTCTTTCTGTAATCTCGTTCTTGCTGTAGTTCTTCCTACTACCATGCTCACTTCAGCTGTGTCTGTAGCTCTTCTTACTACCACCCAATCATCCATACCCTCTTTTCTTCTGCTACGGAAAAGTTCTTCTTGACTATCACTCATGACAATTCCTCCATCCTCTGACTTCAGCAATTCTTCAGGCTGGTATTTGAATTGCCAGTCATCATCCTCATCTCTTCTATTCTTCTGGACTAAACATGCCTTAGTCCTTCCACCAGTATCTACAATCAGGAAACAAACATCAAACTTATAAAATCTTTGGCTCTCTTTCTCCTCTTCTGGAAACAATTCAGTTCGTTGCTCCAATATTTCTTCCAACAACACTCCAAGCTGCTATTCAGCCCTTTCATTCTCTCCCCTGGATGTTTTCTGCAAACATTTTAGCCATCTCCTTTGGCCAAACACATCATCAATATGCTACAACTCAGTTTCAGCATCTTCTTCTTCTGCCTTGGCAATCTTCAGCAATTGCCTTCCTTCTTCCTCAAGCTCTCCAAGTGCTACAATTTCATCTTCTGTCAGAGTAAAACTCTGATTCTCCATTGCTGTAGTAGCCCCAAAAGTCTGCCATCCAGCCTTCTCTCCAATCTTCTCTTGGATATTCGAACAAGCCAATTCTTCTTTGCTACCAACAACAAAATTTTTTTGCACATGATACATGCCTTTCTCATCTTCATTCTGCAATCCCCAATTCTGAAATTGAGGTTCTCTCTTTTGCATAGAATCCTATTGATTCAGCGTACTCTCCAGTAGCTCAATTTTTCCATTCCATGGCTCAAAAATTTCCATAGAATTTTTTTCCTCTTTTAATTGACTGCCCAATGGTGTCAATCTTCCTCCAGCATCAACAAGACTTGCATTTATCAAACAATTGTCAAAAAAAAATTCATAAGGCCTCAAAGCCTTTCCTTCCTCTAGCAGCATCTCAGTATGCTGTCCCAAAATTCTTTCCTCTTCAATCAGCACATCAGCATTCTGATTCCAATCCTTCAAACAATCTTCGAGACTATCAGTCAGTCTCTCTTCTACATAATCCTCTTCAAGGATGTCTCTCTGTTCTAGTTCATAAAAATTAACTCTCTCATATTCAGTCATCTCTATCCTTACCCTATGAACACCTTCTCTCTGTGTTTCTATCCTCTGCTCTGGAGCACTCAATTCATGCCACAATCTTGGCATCTCATCTGAGAAAACATCTTCACAATCTTCACTATCTTCTGCTGTCACTATCTCCTCAGCCTCCATCAGAATAGAATTCTGATTTCCCATCTCTAAAATAAATTCAGTCCTCTGTCCATCATTCTTCATTTTTCCATTTAATAAGAACAGTCTATCATTATCATTATTGTCAACCCTAGAGACAACCTTGAGTTGTGAAAGACCAATGCCTAGGACATCTTATACAGCAAGGAGCATATGATTTAACATGGGAAATTATCAGAAAATGCTCTCATGATATATTTAGTAACAGGGAGGTTTAATTTGAATGGGACTGAGATTTTCAAGACTTTGGCACATGGAAAGCAACACTGCAGGGGAAAATCGTGAAACTCTAACATGAATGTATCAGACAATTCAAAGACAACTTACTGAAAAGAGGGCTGGATTCTAATTAATACTTCACAGAGATGAATAATTAGAGAGTATTTTCTGCGTATGAAGAGTAGTGAGAATACTAACTGTTGTTGAGACAATATCCAGAAAAAAATATCAGCATGTGATGGGCTTACGAAATTAAGAATCCACACATGAGAATAGCATTTGAAAATAACATCTCATAGCAGCTAGTATAGCAGAAGTATGGGTGAAGTGAAAATGGAACAGTATATCATGCCTGAGCCATATTTAAAGTGCCAGACAGGTTATGGCATAAGTATCAACTAGGATAAATTCATACCAAAACCAATGGGCTACTAGCATTCCAGAACATGATATAAGATAAATGGATGTAAATGAAATGAACAACTAAACTATCACACATAGGAAGGATTTACAAACTGTAAAGCACCAAGACCAGAATCCTCATTAAAGATAGAACTCCTTCTCATTGAGACCCAACGGGCTCTTCAAATTTGTATTAAAGCTTCAACAAAATGCATACAAAAACTCTTTCATAGCAATTTCTTTTGAAAATATGGAACCTTTTTTTCTCTTTAGTTGCTGCTTATATAAAAGCCTCATAAACATGAGCGAGAAGATATTTTTGGGAAAAATATCTTCCTCGCGTGCTTGTAATTAGTTGGAGGTCTCCATCAAAAGTAACCAAAATTCATGATGAGGAATAGGGGCATCTCATAATTTATAGTTAGGTTCACGACCATTTTAAACAAAATATTAAACAACAGTTTCTGATAGAAAGTAAAATGCAGGAGTGGAATCTGAATTCCACTCGAAGTTTAGAAGTAACAAACTAAAATGAAAGTAAAAGGCCACTAGGGCCGAATCATGAATTGACAATATTTACTGAGAATATGGAGTCATGGCGGTCGCTGACACAAGTGGTGGAACACTGGCTGATGAGCTGGTGACCAGGCTGGCATACTGGGTGCATCTCTACTGACTATCTACTGCAGGTTCGGGCATTGCTATATTTACTTTATAGTATGGCTGAGGGGTCTTTGTCAGGTCAATATCTGACCTCTGATGTTTCTTTGGAGTATTTTCTGGCTATAAAGCTCTCTGTTATGCCTTCTGGAATTGGTGAACTGGATAGAAAGACGTTCCGCTGATATTAAACACAGATATGGCCGTTTCGTGTGCTCTTTAGTCTTCCCATTACACCCTTTCCTCTTAAATAAGGATTAAAGTGCTTGATCTTCAATTTCAGGCTTTAATCAACCTTTAAATCTTTGTTGTTGTTACACTAGCCACAACTGTAATGGCCTCTCTTTATTCCGAATCACAATGGCTGTGATTGCAGAGACAGAGTGAATTAACCACTCTGTAACAACCCTGCACAATGCAGTAAACTCATTATAAAATCCTGGGAGTGGCAGAAGGAATGCTGTGGAGGCATGTGGAAGCGGTGGCGGAGCAGTGGAAAACTGATGAAAAACATGCGGGATGGGAAGAAACTAATGAAAATGAATGAAAGCGGGACCTTTGGATGGTGGGACCCGGCGAGTGGAGGGCGATTAGATGTGGACCGTCAGATCTCAGGAGGAGATCGATGGTTGAGATGCCATGATGGAGTTAAATGGTTGCATGATGAAAAAATATGCATGGAGGATGCGATGCAACACAGACCGTCGATCTGGATCAAACGGACGGTCACGATTGGATCGGGGGATCGCAATCAAGGGAGGCGGGGGATGACACTCTAAGGACTTGCGATTGGCGATGCACGATTGAGCACTAGCCATCTGATCTGGAACAATATCAATGGCGGAGATTGAATCGGCAGGGAGGGAGGTTTATGGGATGAGTGGGAGTGATGAGATCTAGACTGTTGGATCTTTGAGAGTTCAACGACTGCGATTGGATCAGAGGATCACAATCGGAGGAAACGGGAAGCGGTGCATTAAAATTTTTCGATTGCGATTGGAGGGGTGAATGCGAAGAAACAATGGGTGTGATGAACAGGTGAAAACCATTAGATCTATTAAAATCAATGACAGAGATTGCTTCAAAGGGTCGACAGGCTTAACACTATCGTATCAGGACTTTCATGGTTTACAAAGGAAAAAGACGTTTCCGTTCCGATTCTCCGATGCGATTAGTGCCCAGGCCTTAAGCGCTTGGTCACGGGCGCGGGGCATATGGGGAAGTGGTTAAGGGGGATGGCCGAAAAGTGGCTAAGCCTCATATGTGAAAAGTGGGTCTTTGGGCCTAATTTCAATGCGTTTTAAGGCCAGGAAAGGGATTCGGTAGGGAGAATAAGGGGTTTTCAAGCCAAACAAAGGGTATTTGTAAGGTTCAAAGGGGAAATAGGATTATTTTGAAGGGTAAGAAGGGAATTTGAAGGGGAGACAAGGGGATGAGAACAGAGGTTTAAAAGGTGTGAAATAGGGGGAAAAGAGGCTTTTTGGGCATTCTTTTTCACAAACAGAGAGGCTTCAAAACTGGGAACAAGAGTGAATGTTAATCATATGATCAACATTGGCTCCACCTGGGGATGACACGTTCCTCCTTGGGCGCGTCGAGAACTTCTCAGACCACCTGTTATTCTTCTGTGTGGACACCACTCTTCAACACTTTTTATTTTTCTCTTCATGATTCATCACACACACACATCATTCAAACAAAGATGAAAACATAAAACTAATGTACAGTATAATACATCAGGCTCTCTCATCCTGAATTAGAACTAGAAGTAAGGTTTGAGGAACTGACCGTTTATAGGGGCATCAAGCAAGTCTCCCTGTAAATTTTCCAACTTGAAAGTGTTATTGCCCCCTTGTTCCACAATTTTAAAAGGGTCGAACCAGAGTGGGTCGAATTTACCATGTTTCCCCTTTTTAGCTCTCTGAATATCCCATCTAAGCACTAAATCCCCAACCTGCAACTTCCTGTCCTTGGAATTCTGATCAAAAAGGTCCTTCATCTTCTCTTGATATTCATTTATCCTCTGACTTACCTGGTTCCGTGTTTCTTCTAACTCCACTAGCTGATTGATTCTCCTGGTCACATCATTGGGTTCTTCTTGACTTTCTTACATGAATCAAGCTACTGGTAAGGCTAACTGTACCGGGAATATTGCTGCCCTACCATATACTAATTCATACGGGGACTTCTTGGTTGCTCTCTTGCTAGTAATCCTATTGGCCCACAGAGCGAATTTCAACTGGGAATCCCAATTTTTCTGATTTTCATTGATAGCCTTTTTCAGTGCTCTCACTAGGGTTTTTTTCGAAGACTCTGCCAGGCCATTTCCTTGTGGGTAATAGGCCGTGGAGTGACCCAACACAATTTTATACTGCTAGCAAAAGCTGACAAAATTTGTAGACTTAAAGGCCTGTGCATTGTCGGTCATTATCTTGGCAGGGCAGCCAAATCTTGATATGATATTTTCTTCCATAAATTTCATTACCACGACATATGTTGCATTCCTTGCAGGTATAGCTTCCACCCACTTCATGAAATAATATGTGGCAGTTAATATCCACTTATGTTGGCCACTTGATGGAGGATGTATTTCACCGATAAAGTCAATTCCCCATTGCTCGAATGGTTCATCCACGTGAACAGGGATCATTGGCAGGGGTGCCAACTTCTATCTTTCAGCAAATATTTGGCATTTCTCACAAGTTCTGACCCGGGAAAACACACCTCCAAAGAGTTTGGGCCAGAAGAAACCCACCTTCAAGATTTTGTGAGCAGTGGCCCTCCAGCTGTAATGACCCCCACAGATGCCATCATGAAATTTAGCCATTATATTTTCAACCTCGTCTTCTGTGAGACATAGGAGCAGAATGACCAAGGGATCTCGCCAGTACAGATGACCATTGGCAACCACGTACTTCTGTGATCTCAACCTTAGTGTTATGTATTTATCTTTGTCACAGCTAGGAGGGCAGCTGAGTGTTAGCAGATATTCCACTATCTCTTTGTACCACGGGCTGATGAGGTACTTCATATGTGCCTTCTGAGTAGCTATCTCTACTCCCAGTTGCTCTTCTTTCTTCTCGTACTCCTCATTTTCTATCATGGACAGATTTATACCCAGAGCCTGACAGTTTGATTTGGACAAGATTTTGGCTAACCCTTGTCCCTTGATCAGTTTGGTAGGACGGATGTCTAGCTCATACTCTTGTATTTTGGCAATCCATTTCCCTCTTTTCCCTTCGCTATCTCCTTGGATAAGAATATATTTTACAACTACTGTAGGCACAAACGCAGTGATGTGGGACTGCAAGACATACATGCGAAA
Source organism: Pinus albicaulis (assembly GCA_034641835.2). Lineage (NCBI taxonomy): Eukaryota > Viridiplantae > Streptophyta > Pinopsida > Pinales > Pinaceae > Pinus > Pinus albicaulis. The sequence continues at coordinate 1,032,148,697 of CM076582.1, forward strand.
TGCTTTAAGAGACTTCACCAGGGCATATACCTACTTTTCTAATATGTTATATTTCAGCTCTACATCACGAAGCACTTGACTGAACAAAGCAATGGGCTGCTCATACCCTTCTTCATTTTTCTTCAATAAAACTCGTGCCACTATATGAGGTGATGCAAATGAAAAGATCATGAAAGGTTTGGCATAGTCGGGTCCAGCTAGCACAGGGGCTTCTGCAAAGGCATTTTCTACCCTACAAAATTCCTCTCATGATTCTTGAGACCACTTTACCTCGTTATTTTTCTTCAGCATGTCAGTTATATGTCTAACTATCTTTGCATAATTAGGGATAAGCCTTCTTAGAAAATTAATACGCCCAAGGAAAACCTGCACCTCCTTTTTATTCCTGGGAAGAGAAATTCCATTTATGACTTCAACTCTCTTAGGATCAATTTTTACCCCATCTTTGGTTACAATATGTCCCAAAAGCTTACCCTCTTCCAATGCAAATAATGACTTTTGTGGATTGAGAGAGAGACCATACTTTCTGCATTTCTCAAAAGTTCTACGTAAATTTTTAATGTGCTCTGTATCATCCTTTGAAAACACAATGATATCATCAAGATAGACCACCACAAACTTTTCTTTCTCCCCAACAAAAGCAATGTCCATGGCCCTTTGGAACGTGGCCCCTGCATTAATCAACCCAAAATTCATCCTAGCATACATAAATGTACCCCATGGCATGGTGAAAGCAGTCTTTTTCTAATCTTCTGGAAGTACAGCCACCAGATTGTAACCAGAGAAACCATCCATCATCAACATCCGAGAAGCTCCCACCACTTTCTACAGGATATGATCCATCTTGGGCAGTGGGTAATTATATTTCAAGGATGCTCCATTCAAATTCCTGAAATCAACACACAACCTTATTTCTCCATTCTTTTTCCAGACAGGGACTAATTTTGCCACCCATTCAGAATACCTCAATGGCACAATTATTTTTGCCTTCAATAACTTCTTAATTTCTTTCTCTATGGAGGGGAGCAACAGAGGGTTAATCTGTCTAAGCTTGTGCTTGTGCGGCTTCGCATCTACTTTCAGGGGAATTTTGTGCTGCATGATGTTGATATCAAAATTTTTTAGGTCCTAATAAGACCATGCAAACACTTCTTTGTAGGACTGAAATAATTTCTGGTAGCACTCTTTATATTCTACTGGGAATTTCTTGGACAGCTTCACAATTTTGGGGTCAACATCAGTACCAAGATTCAGGTCTTCTACCTGATTTTCTCCTATCACTTTGTTAGGCTGCAGTGGGACATCGTTCTTTTCAAACAATTTTTCTAGAGGGACCAGCCCTCTGGGTATAATTTTTCCCTTCAATTGCAACACTTTATGACCTACCACCTTTTCCTCCCATTTGTTTTCTGAAAGGTCTTCAGCTTCTTCTTCTTCAAAAACATCTATCTCCATGTTTGAGAATTCTCCAATTGTTTCCATAAATATTTTCACTTGCTCTTCATCTTCAAACACCTGTCAGTGCTTGATGTTGTCTGGGATTGATGGCCAATAACACACCTCAATTTCATATCTTAAGAGAGGGTTCTGAGGTGGACGAAATGTACTAGCCGGTACTGCAAGGGAATCAGCCATCCTGTTCTTCTCTCGAGGCATAAACTGAATGTTAAATGCCAAGAAAAAATTTTCCACTAGGTCCCACACTTTGTTCCTATAAGCCCTCAACCTAGGATGCTTGGTTTGACACTGATTCTTCACTTTTCTAACTACCAGTCCCGAATCTCCCAGAACCTTTAAACTCTGTATATTCATGCTTCTGGCTGTCTGTAACCCTAATAGAAGTGCTTAATATTTGGCCACATTATTAGTGGCTTCATATTCTAGCTTGAAAGACAATGGGACCCATTTCCCTGTAGGAGAAATCAATAATACTCTAGCCCCATTCCCTTCTCTAGAATTCGCTCCATGAAAATGAAGTGTCCAGATTCCTGCTTCATGGCTCTCTGAGGACTGTTCAGTCTTGATTTGGTAGAATGATGGTTCATGAGCATAATATTGATATTCTTCCGGCATCAAGCATGAGAAATCTCCCTCTTTACTATATACTCGAGAATTGACTGAGTTGTCAGCTTTGGTAACTGTCTTGACAAATCTAGTTTCCCTATACAACCTCCTCTCTTGGCCACCGAAAACTGGGATAGTAGCATATGTCAAGTCCAACTTTATTGACCCACCGATTTTTGTCCCCCAGGACCTTGACAACAACATGCGGAAGCAAGCTTGGATTTCGGCCACCACAATGTCCATCACCACACTTTTGGCTGGGATCTGGGCCAAATTGACCACCAAATCCTTGATCATACCTAGGCATTTAACTCTTTTGGAATCAAACGAATAAAGATCCTTGTATGGATGGGTGATTTGTAGTACTAGTTGTTCCATGACTGACAGAGGCAATAGATTATGGGAAGCTCCTGAATCTAACATACAGTTATGTAATAGCAAGTCATGAATCACTAGAGACACATAAAAAGGAGGAGTAGAAGCATCTAATTCCTCAACGTGGGGGTCAAACACAACCATGTGTCTTTCTTCTTGAAGGTTGAGATTATTTGGGATATGTGCTGCTTCTAGAGGGAGCATGAAGGAGGTGACCTGAGACTGATATGCAAGTTGCTTCAACAATTCAGTCAAGGGGACTGGGATTTTGACCTTCTCAAGCTCCTTTTGTAGACTAAAGGCAGGAGAGGGCTTTTCTGTTATGACCTCCTTAGACTCTTTATTTTCGGCCAAGGGTTTGACTTCCTTTGACATGGACTTGGTATTAGGGGGAATGACTACATTTGAAGAGGAAGGAATTTGATCATTGGACTGCAAAGATTCATTTACAGGCCTCTTACCTTTTTCTGTGACCTTTTGCACTGTTGTCTCCTTCTGAGCGGGTGTTTCCTTCTGCGATGGCTCTTCTTCCTGATCTTGAGTACGAGTCCTTTTCCTAGAAGATCTGAGGTCATATCTTTTATTGAACCGTGCTTGCATGAAATCAACAAAAATATTACAATAGTCATCAATCTCTAGGTCTTCTTCGCCTTTAGCCTTCTCTTCTTCTTGTAATGGAATCTCCGTTTCATTACTTCCTTGCAAGGGACATTCTACCTCATCACTATTCGAAAAAGAAAGATATGCATCTTCTTGTTCATATGCAGTGTCTTCAGTAGGACCATCTACCTGGCCTTCCAAATATAGCGAGTGTGGTACCTGATCTTGTTGCTCTTTCCGTTCCCTTTGCAGTATTTGTAGAGGTGTTTCCTATACTGAGTATTGTAACCCCTATTTGGAGCATTCTCGAAATTCTTGGAGGATGAGTTCTTGGTCTCCAGTTCAAGTTTGACCAGCTTACTTGAAAGGTTCTTAATCATTTTTTTCATTTCTTCAATTATGTTATCAGCTAAGTCTCTATCTTGGCTAGAAGTAGACACCTCCTCTTTGCCTTTCCTTCTAGCATCTTGGTCTGTTTTTCCCTTTGATTTACTAGTGGAGGCGAAATTTGCCTCCAACTCTAGTGCATTTGTTTGAGCATCATCCAAGGTGGCAGGCTTTCTTTCTCTCAGAGAGAAACCGAACTCTGACTCAAAAGCTGCCATGAAAACAACTTTAGCATCAGTTTGATGAGGTTTCATATTAGCAGGAAGGCTCAAATACAATTTATTAAACCTCTTGATGAACTCTGACACTCCTTCATTATGTCTTTTCTTGAGTGTGTTAAAATCAGTAAGACAATGTCCATGATATTTCTTCTCCCCCCATTTTCTAAGAAAAGTATCCTCCATTCCTTCCCAAGTGGTGATAGCACGGTCTCCCAATGTCTTAAACCATTTTCGGGCTTCACCATCAAGAAATTGAACAAACAGTCTTAAGACTATGTCTAGATGTTCCACATTAAAGTTCTCTGCAAAAGCGCAGAAAACCTCAAGATGCTTTTGAGCTTTAATCTCATTTTCCCCATTGAAACGAGGTAAGATCTTCAAATAGTCCTGTGGCATATCATTCAATACTTGAGGTAATTCCAGGGGGGCGTACTTATTCAACAAGAAACAAGGAACGTTGGCCATTGGGGGAGGTGAAGGTAGCAGAAGAGTTTGATGTGTAAGAGGAGGAGGAGGTGGAAGTGAGGTGTGAATGACAATAGGAATGTATTGAACAGCAGCTTGAGATGATGATAGGGAAGACGGAATATTAACAGTAGATACTTCAGTGACTTCTTTGACCTCTTTGGCCTCTGGAGTGGGATGGAATATGTAACGAGTAGTATCTATTGATTCAGCCTCGTCTTTGATTTGGATGTTTCCTAGAGGTAGATTGTCTGAGTAATAACTGGTTTCTCCCATAGTGGAGTTGGAACCTTGCACTTGGGCCACTTGAGAAGAAGAGGATGGAAAGTCTTCTAAAGAAAATTCAGGGATCTCAGTGTGGATGAATTGTCTTTCCCTCCAACTTCTCCTATGTAGGATCTTCTTTGGGTAAGACACAGAGGCTGTCTTTGGCTGAGACGTATCTGACCTCAGGTGTGGCTTACAAGGAGCTAGGACTGCAAGTAAGTTTATCTGATAAATGACTGTGGCATCGCCAAGGTGAGGGATCTACAACTATCAACTCTTCATGCTCACCTTTCTGAAGAGTGAATAAATATTTTTTCGAGGCCCATGGATTCAAATTTTCTTAACTTCGTTCCCCGGAAACAGCGCCAAAAATATGTTGTCAACCCTAGAGACAACCTTGAGTTGTGAAAGACCAGTGCCTAGGACATCTTATACATAAAGGAGCATATGATATAACACGAGAAATTATCAGAAAAGGCTCTCATGCTATCTTTAGTAACAGGGAGGTTTAATTTGAATGGGACTGAGATTTTCAAGACTTTGGCACATGGAAAGAAACACTACAGGGGAAAATCGTGAAACTCTAACACGAATGTATTAGACAATTCAAAGACAGCTTACTGCAAAGAGGGCTAGATTCTAAATACTTCACAGAGATGAATAATCAAAGAGTATTTACTGAATATGAAGAGTAGAGAGAATACTAACTGTTGTTGAGACAATATCCAGAAACAAATATCAACATGCAATGGGCTTACAAAATTAAGAATCCACACATGAGAATAGCATTTGAAAATAACATCTCATAGCAACTAGTATAGAAGAAGTACGGGTGAAGTGAAAATGGAACAGTATATCATGCCTAGGCCATATTTAAAGTTCCAGATAGGTTATGGCATAAGTATCAACTAGGATAAATTTATACCAAAACCAGTGGGCTACTCGCATTCCAGAACATGATACAAGATAAATGGATGTAAATGAAATGAACAGTTAAACTATCACACATAGGAAGGATTTACAAACTGTAAAGCACCAAGACCAGAATCCTCATTAAAGATAGAACTCCTTCTCATTGAGACCCAATGGGCTCTTCACATTTGTATTAAATATTCAACAAAATGCATACAAAAACTCTTTCACAGCAATTTCTTTTGAAAATCTGGAACCCTTTTTTCTCTTTAGTTGCTGCTTTTATAGAAGCCTCAGAAACATGAGTGAGAAGATATTTTTGGGAAAAATATCTTCCTCGCGTGCTTGTAATTATTTGGAGGTATTCATCAAAAGTAACCAAAATTCATGATGAGGAATAGGGGCATCTCATCATTTACAGTTAGGTTCACGGCCGTTTTAAACAAAATATTAAACAACAGTTTCTGCCAGAAAGTAAAATGCAAGAGTGGAATGTGAATTCCACTCGAAGTTTATAAGTAACAAACTAAAGTGAACGTAAAAGGAAACTAGGGCTGAATCATGAGTTGACAATATTTACTGACGATATGGAGTCGAGGCGGTCGTTGACACAGGTGGTGGAATGCTGGCTGATGAGCTGGTGACCAGGCTAGCATACCGGGGGCATCTCTACTGACTATTTGTTGCAGGTTCGGGCATTGCTGTATTTACTTTATAATATGGTTGAGGGGTCTTTGTCAGGTCGATATCTGAGCTCTGATGTTTCTTTGGAGTCTTTTCTGGCTATAAAGCTCTCTGTTCTTCCTTCTGGAATTGGTGAACTGGATAGAAAGACATTTCGCTGATATTAAACACAGATATGGCCGTTTCGTGTGCTCTTTAGTCTTCCCATTACGCCCTTTCCTTTTAAATAAGGATTAAAGAATTTGATATTCAATTTCAGGCTTTAATCAACCTTTAAATATCTGCTGCTATTACACTGGCCATGGTTGTAATGGCCTCTCTGTATTCCGTATCACAATGGCTGTGATTGCAGAGACAGAGTGAATTAACCACTCTGTAACAACCTTGCACAATGCAATAAACTCATTATAAAATCTGGGGAGTGGCAGAAGGAATGTTGTGGAGGCCTGTGGAAGCAGTGGCGGAGCAGTGGAAAACTGATGAAAAACATGCGGGATGGGAAGAAACTAATGAAAATGAATGAAAGCGAGACCTTTGGATGGTGGGACCCGGTGGGTGGAGGGTGATTAGATGCAGACCGTTAGATCTTAGGAGGAGATTGACGGTTGAGATGTTGTGATGGAGTTAAATGGTCACGCGATGAGAAAATATGCATGGAGGATGCGATGTAATGCAGGCCATTGATCTAGATCGAATAGACGGTCACGATTGGATTGGGGGATTGCAATCGGGGGAGGCGAGGGGTGACACTCTAAGGACTTGTGATTGGCGATGCACAATTGAGTGCTAGCTATCCAATCTGGAGCAAGATTGATGGCGAATATTTAATCAGCGGGGAGGGAGTTTGATGCAATGAGAAGGAGCGATGAGATCTTGACCGTTGGATCTTTGAGAGGTCAAAGGCTACGATCGGATTGGAGGATCGAGATCGGAGGAAACGGGAAGCGGTGCATTAAAATTTTCTGATTGCGATTGGAGGGGTGAATGGGAAGAAACGATGGGCTTGATGAACAGGCACAAACCGTTAGATCTATTAAAATCAACGCCGGAGATTGCTTCAAAGGGACGACAGACTTAACACTATCGCATCGGGACTTTCATGGTTTACAAAGGAAAAAGACGTTTCCGTTCCGATTCTCCGATGCGATTAGCGCCCAGGCCTTAAGCGCTTGGTCATGGGCATGGGGCATATGGGGAAGTGGTTAAGGGGGCTGGCCGAAAAGGGGCTAAGCCTCATATGTGAAAAGTGGGTCTTTGGGCCTAATTTCAATGTGTTTTAAGGCCAGGAAAGGGATTCGGTAGGGAGAATAAGGGGTTTTCAAGCCAAACAAAGGGTATTTGTAAGGTTCAAAAGGGAAATAGGATGATTTTTAAGGGTAAGAAGGGAATTAGAAGGGGAGACAAGGGGATGAGAACAGAGGTTTAAAAGGTGTGAAATAGGGGGAAAAGAGGCTTTTTGGGCATTCTTCTTCACAAAAAGAGAGGCTTCAAAACTAGGAACAACAGTGAATGTTAACCATATGATCAAAAATCATCATCAATGACAATTTCATCACCATCATACACAACTGTCATGTCTTCATTGAAGCAATCCATTTTATAAAACAAGGAATAAATGAATTCCTTCTGCTGCAATAACTCAATCTGATCTTCATCAGGAAGATACTCATCATACTTTACTTGGCAACAGTCAACTTCATTCATCACAGTTCCATCATGTGAATTGTCTTCATCAACACCTGCATTCACACACAACTTGTCAGTTTTAAAAACATAAGACCCCATGGTCTCATTTGATGAATCAATCATCAACTCTTCCTGCTGTTCCAAGTATTCTATGTTCTTTAGAGATTCTTCAATGGTCTCTTGTTCAAATTCTCCAAGATTTCTAACTTCCAACTTCTGGCCATCCTCACAATTTAAATCTCCTCTGCTTCCAATATGGTGGAAAGCAGAACCTTTCTCCAACTGTGCTTAGACATCTTCAAAACATGTAGCTGCTCCAATTTCCTTCTGAGTGACAACATCAGCCATGTGTTCATCTCCACATGGCTTTCCTGCAAACATACAAAATATGTCAAATGTAAGGCCCTTGGACCCCTTGGTCCCACTTGAAGCTTCAGCCTTCAAGTCCTCCAGATACTCAATTATCCTGAGTACTTCCTCTTTCTTATGAGCATTTATCATTTGCTCTTTCTTCCTTTATGGCCTCTGCCACTTTAATTTCTTCTTCATGAGCCACCCAACTCTTTGGTTTTCCTCTATCATCCTCTCCAGCTCAATAATCTGCTTATTGATCTCAGCTATTTCTTTCCAATACTCTTCATCAGTGAGTCTCTTCCTCATGCCATTTTATTTGGCATCTTCCCTCACTCTTCTGCTGTGGCCTCTCTCAGAACCTATGCAATCTCTACAATCTATGCTATGGCTCTCAGTAGCCATCCCCTCCTCCAGGATTTATTCACTCACAAGCTGCACCAAGCCTCTGCAACAGCAAGCTCTCTTGCTGCAAGTTACCTCACCAATCCCTTCCTCTGGATCCAGATTTTGGCAAGTACTAGTCCCCTATCTGCTGGAACCTTCTGAGCACTCTCTTCTACTCTCTCTAGGCTTCACTCTGCAACTTTTCTCAAGAACACCTCTATTCTTCCTTCATCCAATATCAGTTGGGAATCATCCAGGTTCTGCCACACTCTTTCTGCACTCAGAATCCCTTTCTGGACTCTCTCATCACTGCTCTCAAAGCTGTGATTTGCTTCTTTGTTGAGATTTCTTCCTCAATTGCTTGCACTCTAAAATCTTCAAACAATACCTTCAAACCAGAGTTCAAATAGGCTCATCAACTTACCTCTCAAGATCCTTGAATGATCTTGCTTCTTCTCTTACCTGCATTGCATCTCTATCTGCTGCAATCTTCAAGACTCGCTGTCTTCAATTCCAGATTCTGCGCATCTGGAGACCTTCACTGCATACTCAATCAAATCTGCAATTTCTCTGTCAGATAGACTTACACATCAACTTTTATTTCTTGTTCAGTACGTGTGCATTTCAAAAATCAATTTTCAAAGAGCTAATTCTATTCTAGCTCTGATACCACTTGGTGCTGGGTAAAACCCACAGTCCCTATTTTTCTTCTTAATCTCAAGGCTGTGTATAAAGTGTCTTCATCATTCACTACCAACCAACTTCACAATCTGGGCAATCTCACAATTTTCTCTTTTCTTGAGCTGGCAATTTAAATAAACACCCAAACCACAGTTTGATGATTTCACTATTTAATTTCTTCTTTCTGATTCATTTATAAATTTCTTGGAAATTTCTTAATGAATGCATTATAATGTCCTTATGTAAACCCTGAATAATATAGCCTTTTTTATTTTTAGTTGTGCGCTCATAACTATAATATATATGCTTTGTAATTCAACCTTGGTCCCTTATTTATAAAGCGCTTTATATATATATATATATATATATATATATATATATATATATACTTGGAACCTTTCCATTGTATATTGTATCGAACCAAAGGTGAACTTAAATCTCCGCCTTATAATATTATAACTAGGGTTCGACCCCTTTAACACAACCAACAACCTCGGGTTTATGACATTAATCCCCAACTTCTCTTATAACACGAAATTCTAATATATACGTTGAACTAAGGGTAATGAACCGTTCAACTCCTTTTAAACAATTAACTCAAGTTTAACCCTGATGGGGTAAGCCTTTTTAACCTTCCGATACAAAACGCAACTCGACACCTTATTACCCCTATGGTGTTCTTCGATCCCCACACTTCAATTTGTTAAATAAATGATTATCAATGCGAGACAAATGGACCATACCTTTGCATTAACGTTATTGCACTTCATTGTGCGATTGTCGTTCGATTTCTCGCCCTCCAGATCAAACGCCTCAAATGAATATCACATTTTTCATTGTCCGAGTCTTAACGCTCAAAAGTTACGCGATGAGAGTTGTTTTTGAAAACCACACACAGCCACGTGTCAGATGAAGACATAGATCGCTTTGTTTTTGGACAGTTTCTCTTACCACCTTCCAATAATGCGATACTGCCAATTTTCCTTCCGAAGACTGCCTTTATTATTCATTCAAGTCTGAGTTCCATTCCTTTTTGGCTTGGGGTTCTGCTCCTTTGAACTCACTGTTCCTCTGCGTTATAAGCTCTATACCCCTGCACATGAATAACGTGTCTGCAACCTCTTTTCATTTGATAGTCCATTAAAATTCCGCTGAGGAAAATTGTGCCCATTTCTACTTATGCACCCAATCAATATTATTATCGTAATTCAAGTCTATGGCCGGCATTAGCACTAAAATTCGAAGTCAGGCTTCGCTCTCCCACAAGAAATTGCATATGTAACAGGACTTGAGCTAATCAATACCAAAGCGTTATCCTTCACAAAACATTGTTCTTTTACTTTTAATTCACTCTTAATATAACACCTCACATAGCTCCAATGTGCACTCGGCCCTTACTCTGTTGTACAGGAAAATCCCTCCTTTATTCCACTCATAAGGGAAGAGGTTCCTCTCATTGCATGAAGGATTCCACTTATTTGCCAATAATTCAACACCAGAACTTCGATTCAAAGAAATTCGCTCATTCAATAAACATCAGAACATCGACACAAATGATGATTTCTCCAATGGCACGCAGAATACAAATTAAATCCCAATTAAATGGCATATGTTGCACATTCTTATACACTCTCCTTTCTGAATACACAGGTAGACTCTTAACTCAATTTACAAAGTTCTGCTCATACAAGGAATTCAAGGAAATTTCACACAGGAAATTAACCAATGAATGCACAATTATGCAAGGTATTCTCCACACAGAGTTTAAACAACAAATGCACAGTTATACAGAGACAATTTCCTCATTTATATAGTGAATTAACTTACAAGCTTTTAGCTGGCCAGATCTTCGATCAATTGGCCCTTCTCCTCTACTCTATAGTCTTATGCAACCTATCCAGTTCTCTATGCAAGTCTCTCTATTATGCCTGTTAGGCATATTTTTATACAGAAACCACTTTATCGACTCAACTCCTCTAACGCTCAAAAACTCTTCAAATTTCTGATTTTTAGACTAACCCTCTAACAGACAGATATGGAGAATCTATTCCTATGCCCACTAATCATTTGGGCAGTTACATTTTTCTCCAGATTTAACTAAAATTACTCAAATGAGAATAATTACATAGGAAATTTAAAACAAGAGACCCCCTTATGTTTATTTATATACAAAATATAGTCTTGGGCCTAATTCCCCTGCATCATTGGGGGAATGGGAGGCATTCACATTGGATCTCTAGAAATCCAATGTAAGGATACAGGAAAAGAGAGATGAGCTCAGATGGGTCCATTCCCCATTTGGGATGTACTCACCAAAGCTTGGATACAACTGGCTTATGACTCAGAAAGAATGGGGGGAACTGGAGTGGTGGTACAAGCCCATGTGGGAGTTGAAAGGGCTGAAAAAATGAGATTTTTTTTCTGGTGTATACTCCAGAACAAAGTTCCCACCTGGAATTTTCTTCAGCGCAAGGGAAAGATTGATCCTGGTTGGTGCACCTTGCACAAGGATAGTCTTCAAATTGTCCATCATTTGTTCCTTACATGTCCTTTCAACATCAGTCTTGGAACTAATCTCTGAGGCTGCTCAAAATCCCACAACAATGGGAAGGACGGGAGGTACATGAATCTTGGCAGAGATGGTGGAAAGAAGATCCAAATGATAGGGTCAGAAACATCCCTTTTCTGATAGCTTGGGGAACCTGGATAGCTAGGAATCATGCTTTTTTTAAAGACTCTCCTTTTCCGATCAGTATATTGGCAGTGGAAGGAGTATCCATCTATGAGCATATTCCAATTCCATCATAGCCTCAACAAACTCGAGTCATTAAATAAGAAAACATTAGGGGGGAAATCCCATGGGATTATTTTGATGGGGCCTCGAACCCACAAAATAGATGTGGAACGAGTCTGGTCATACATGCCCCCTCAGGAAAAATTCTCAAAGCCTCGATTGGTCTGGGTTAGGGGACAAATAACTATGTAGAGCTAAAAGCTTTACATCTTCTTCTATGCTGGCTTTCCTTCTTAAGAATGAGAGAGGTTCAGATCTTTGGAGATTCTTTAAACATCGTCAAGTGGTTCAATGGGACTCAAAGATGCATAAATTATATCTTGCTTCCGTTACTTAATGAGGTGTCCCAACTTAAAATCTTTTTTAATGAGATATTTGTTTGCCACATTTACAGGGAACAAAACCATGAAGAAGACCTTATTTCTAAGGAGGGCATTCGATAGGATATGGGGCACTGGATAGTTGTTGAGGTCGAGGATGGGCTAGTTCAGAATGTCGAACAACCTATTTCTACCTGATGATCCATTCACTGCTGAAGTTTTTTTCATTTTATTTTCAACAGAAAATAGGATGTTTTCTCCATTATTAAATATACTTCAATTTTGTCTCTGTTCCAGATTGTTTTCCTCAATGAGGAGGTCCGGGAGATAGGATTAAAACTGTTTTTTTATTTAAAAAATTATGTACAATATGATTGAACTGGACCAGTGTCTACCACCCAGTTTTTGTTTTTCAGGGAGAATCAAAATGACTCTATCTTCTTACATCTCTGTTTCGGGCATACATTTCCTAGAAAGGAAGCTCAGGGGGTGTAAAAAGACATAAAGAACCTATACATGTGTGAATATGGCTAAAAGGATGAGGGCTTCCTCATACTCATCAACGATAACTCCATCTCTCTTCTGGATAAGGAGGGAAATGCAGTTTTTTGGAATGCATTTCGCATATACTATGTAACTTTCTATGAATTAATATATGGTTCAAGTTTTTCTTTGGAAAAAAATATTCTTCCTGAAACTTGTTCTATCCATAAGCACCATACTAACTGCAACCCACTTGTAAGCCCCCAAAACACATAACAATGACTTTAAACATAAAATATACACCATTGAGGATTTTCATTCACAACTGAACTCTAATAATCACACTTCTTATGCAATTGAATTATAATTTTAAATGAGCCCATAAACCTCCAAAAACCATAGAAGACTATATAAAACCATATAAAAATTAATCATTTGAAAGAAAGACATAATCCGGGCACACTATACGAATTGGTATTTTAGAGGCTCTACAAAAATTTCTAATATTTATACAAAAAGGTAAAATATATCTTGCCAATATCTCCCTCATAGTGGAAACCACACCATACAACTAGCTAACATATTTAGCGAGTCATTGGTTATGGCCACAAACACACATAGATATATATAAGTGACAAGCCTTTGAATCCTTAACTAAACACCATGTTGATACTTCACAAAAATATTGGGTTACAATACATATCAAGTACAAACCTCTGAGTGTCCCAATGCATCGACCAAACACTAAGTCAAGAACTCACCAAAACTATTGTGTTATGTATACATATTAGAGACAAACTTTCAATCACTTCAAATCATCGACCAAAAACTATGTCGAGACTTCACCAAAAAATTTGTGTTTTCATATCAGAAATAGGCCTTCGAGTGCCTTGAAGCATTAACCAAACACTATAGATATAAAACCATTTTTTACATTTGAAAGACAATCCTTCGAGTACCTTTGACCATCAACCAAACACCATTTTGAGACTTCACCAAAACTTTTGTGTTACTTATACATATAAGAGATAGACCTTTAAGAACCTCAAAATTTCAACCAAACATTGGCCCAAGACTTAACCAAAAATTTTGAGTTGCATATACATATCATAGATAGACCTTCGAGAAACCCAAAACATCAATGAAACATTATGCCAAGGCTTCACCAAAACTGTTGCGACCATAGAGCTCAAACACAGGCTCATGATTGAGGTTATTCATTCTTCCAATTTGATGTCTATGGAGTCACAGTGTGGAACACATATATAATGTTTTCACGGAACCAAAGCTCACAAGGTATGACCTCAGAGTCGACCAAAGTTCCAATGTAGTTTTCCAATGGAGGACCATGGACCATATATAAATGAGCCATAGGGCTTAGCCCTTTCACAATTTTACCTTTCCAAAATTATTGTGTCCATATTTTGAGGCTCCTCATGCTAGAGAGACAACCGATATGACCATACCCATGACCTAGTCCTTAGGGGTCAATGGTCATCAACATGATGATGTCAAAATGATAACAAAATTCCACATGACAACCCGTGTGGGGTGTCACGTGTCACCTATTTTGGGCCTTTCACCAATCAAAATTCCCCAAATCTACTTGCCATATGGAAGTCCCTAAAGAAACCACTTCATCTTTTTGATGTTATCCATCTCAAACTATATCCAACATCGATGTGTCATTTTGGGATAGCCCAGTGACCTTGATTAAACACCACCCAAGGTTATTTGTCATATGTCGTTTAATTTCTCATCCAACTTTCAGATATGTGCAATATGAGAATACATTCTCAAGATTTAACATTGTTATTTTTTTTGCAATTTGGGATTCCTACTATAAATTGGATCACTGAGCCATATATCTTCCTAGAAGATGCACGATATTTAACAAATTTGGTGATTGTGGGTTTTGGCCACATAGTCTAGGTTCTTTACTAATGTCAATATTCAAATGTCCATACTTCTCATTCGAGAGGATTTTTTCAGAGTATGATATACCATTGGAAAGGTCTTAAAGAGGGCTATACAACTATACCATCATATATTCATTACGACATCATAATCTCATAAAAACGTAAAACAATGAAAACCTATTTGACTTCACTTGATGGGGATATGCAGGAGGTTAAGCTATCATATTACTTCCTTTGATTTATGAATGATACTGATACTTCCTTAGGCATCCCCTTTGACATCAATTTTCCTTTTTGTGATTAATGACTATTTTTGTCATCAATGGAAACATTATGTGCAACACTATGTTCATCATTCATCTTGAAATATTCAATAACAAAAGTTATACAATATATTTATTGGTGATCAATCAAGAACATAATTTAGGAAATTTTTTTGTGCATCCAAAATCATATTGTAATTATCTGTATCTATGCATGTAACCACAATAATTATTAGTTCCTTTAAAAATCTCAAGCTTGAAAAATACAAAGTAATCACCTTACTAGATAAGAAATCAATGTGATCTCTCAAAATTCAAATAGAGACAACCAAATCAGTGAAAATATATCTTAAACATATTTAGATAAGGAAAAAAATAGTCTAAATCATATGTCATTATTTCCTTCTAAAACAAGAGAAATCATATTGAAAAATCCAAGACATTTCCTCGAAAACTCAAATTCCCTTCTATAGGATGCATCCATGGGTTTCGTATAGAAAAATGTTAGTCATTGATGCAACCATAGGTTTTATTAGGATATTTAGAAATAAACTAGATATATGGCTTCTATGAGGCATGATCCTCCATGTTTGTATCAAAATATAAATCAAAATTTTCTTTTTGAATCTTTTTCAAGCACTCATTCACTATGTGATTTTCTATAGGGGTTACGCTAGTCTTTAAGATTATTCTAAGGATTTAAATAATAAAAATATACTCTTAAAAAATATACTAATTCCCTTGGAAATTTTCAAAATTTTCAAACATCATTCAACATTTTTCCAAGTTTTCAATAATTAAAATACTTCCAAAAATTTCAAACTAACATACATGTTTATAGATGGTTGTAAAAGATACTTGTTTCATGCTTCTTTAGTTCCAAGATAGCTCCATGTATAAGCTCCAATTCTCCTTTTCCAAATATATAATTTTCTTATAAGTTAACCACCCACCAACTCTGAAATGAGAACCCTTCTTCCCTATGGATCCCTATGTTAGACCAAAGGTCACACTGAGCGAGGGCGGGGGGGGGGGGTTGTGAATTAGTGTAATGAAAAACTAATAATCTAAAACCATTTCATAAATAATTGATTATGTATTATTGCATTAGAAAATATATCGCATTATACAATGAATATATTTTTCATCAAGAAAACATCATCACATCAACACATGATAAATCTAGATTTTACATGGAAACTCTTGTGCGAGAAAATGAAATATTATTTTGACTTCTTTGATTTTTTTACATATATTTGTAGGCACTAACCTGTTGGAGGAACCTACTCCTAAAATGTGCAAGTACCCACTTGAAATAAGCTACAACCTGATTGAGGAGCCAACCTAAAAAATGTCCAAGCACTCACTTGCAATAGACTACAACTTGATTGAGTAACCAACCTCTAAAATGTGTAAGTTTCAACTTGTTGTAGGATTAAACTTGATTAAGGCACCAACCTTAGTGGATGCACCCAAATCCTTCTTTAACATGATGTGGACCCATTTTCACAAAATTTCAAACTTGTCCCACAAGCTCAAATCATAACAAAATTGACTTTCCTTCTATTCATATGTCAAAACCTTGTTCACATGCTCATATTAATGACTTCCCCGATCTCAATAATATTTTCAAGATATTTCTCATCAAATAAAAAGATAATCCTTCCAATAATCCCTTTCAAAATCAAATTTTCACTCAATTGGACCCTGAAATATTATAAAACATTAAATGTTCTATAAATATTTCTTTCCAGTGTATGTTCTAAAAAATGTACAAGGTCCGATGCTCTTTCTACAAAAAATCTATCATCGGTTGGATTAAACATTTGATAGAATGGGTCTCCTTTGGAAAATAAAAAAATAATAAAAAATCAACGATCTTTTGGATTCAAACCCTTGACCTCATGGGAGAAAAACCATACACCAATGAACTATGCTATAACATACCTCATACATGATTGAGTCATTGATTTTATTTGAATGATTTTGGAGGTTCTTGCCAAATCAGAGCCCAATAACCAATCAACAGAAATATCTCCATGTGACCGTGGTCGAGCCAATAAACCGAACTATATCCACATTACTAAGTGTCAATCCAATCAACAAAACTGCACCCTTGACACACTCCAAATGATTGATTTGAGCCAAAACTATTTCCACATCACCAAGTTCCAAGCCAATCAAAAAAATTATGCCCTCAACAAACTCAAAGTCATTGAGTAGAGCTAGAACTATTCTGACATCACCATGGCTAAGATAATCAACAAATTTATCTACACATCATTAGGTGCAAGAAAATAAACCAAAATTGTTCCCTCAGCACACTCTAGGTCATCGAGTTGAGCCAAAATTATTTTCACATCTCTAAATGTTTATCCAACCAACAAAACTATGCCCTCAACACATTCCAAGCCATCAAGTTGATCCAAAACTATTTCCATGTCATCAAGGTTGAGCCAATCAACGAAACTATCTCCCCATCACCATGGTTAAGCCAATCAATAAAACTCTTTCCACATCACTAGGATTCAATTTGATCAATTAAATTGTGCCTTTGGCACAATCTAATTCATAAAGCTAAGCTAGAACTATTTTGATGTCACTAAGTGTTGATCCAATCAACAAAAATGTGCTTCAACACACTACAAAGTTTCAACCCTACAACCATCCAAATTGTATCACCTTAGAATAGCCATGAAGGCTAGGCCATCACATTGTTCTCTGTGTTCTCCTTCAATGTCTTTAAGCCCTGAACCATGAATCAATATATGCATGATAAGAGCCTTATTTTAGGGAATGAGCCAAGCTTTAAACTCCCATGGGACCAAAACAAATTATCAGGACCTAAGGGTCATCAAGCACTTGATTGTTGATGTCATCATGAAATTATTCGTACCACATGGCACATTCTATGTTGGCCATTTGTCACCAAGGCTTGCTCCTATTGGTAATATGAACATGTCATCTTGGCTTACCACATGGCATCATGAAAAGATGCCACATAATCCTTGTCATGCAGAGAATCTGCTTTTTCAATGTAATCTACCATGTTAGTAAGTCCACGTCAGTAGCCTTAGCCATTCTTGATTTTCCATGTCATCATTCTCAGGCTACCATGTGTCACTACAATGTGTCACTACCATTTGGCTAATCAAATATTACCACTTGCACACGCACCAAATATTTTTCATGTGTCAACACTTCATTGGTGTGATGGGCAGTTAAACATCACGCATCTCTGCATACCATCGAACATGCATACTTTTGATCATTGTCAGATTAATTGAAAGATGCATAATGTTTCGCGGTGCTAAAAAGTGCACATTTTCATGTGTTTGAAGCCAATAATTAATTTTCAAATGTCTTGATCCATCCTCAAAATGTTCAATCTTTAAAAAATTTGGTGTTTTTGGTCCTGATTACAACTTCCAAATTCAAGCAATCATAAGATCTCACCCGAGATGTGTTTTTATGAGTGAAACATACCATTATAAATGTTTGAGAGAATTTTCCAACCATGCCATCCATAGATTAATTTGGACATCATAAATTTGACAAAAACTCAATAAAAATTAGATCATTTTGGCTTCATGTGATGAAGGAATGCAAGGGATCAAACCAACATACTACTTCCTTGGATTCATCAATGATATTTTTGCTTCCTTATATGCCCCATTTGGAATTAGGATTATATAATCATCTATTTTTGAATCATGAATCCAACAATAACTCGCTAAACATTGAGGCACTTGGTCATCATAAGGAAAAATCATCGGGCTAACATATTACTTCCTTGGATGTTATTATTGTTTTGTTAGACTTCCATTTAAATTCAATGACACTGGTCTTCATCAATGAAAATATTATGTCCAATAATTCCCCCCTATTTCATTGATAAAAATAACACCAGACATCCATATTCATTGATCGCAATAGATTTAACACCCCATGACATGATTTTAGGTACTTCTCCTATGAAGACTTTTCCTTCTTGTTCTTTTTTTCTCTCCTTTATCTTTTTAAATCCTCGTATGGATTCAATGTCTACTTTCAATGTGTACTTTCTCCCCCCCTTTGAAACTAATGTCAAAGTGACATGATTGCTTACCAAAACTCCATAATTATTTCTAAACTTTCATATGGACCTAGTGTTTTGTAAATGGAATCTCTCTGTGAGAGCATGCTTATTGTCTTGAGAATATTCCCCTCTCAATAATTTGAAAATACTTACTTGATATTATTTATTATATCATTTCAAAAGCTCTTCTTGATCAATTACAGGTGTTCCAATATTTTTCCATGAACTGCTTGATTTCTTCTTTCAATGGATGTTGGATCAAGTAATTTTCAATTGTCTCTTAGATTTCTTGTTCTGATGGTGAACCTTGATCCCCTATAAACAATCCTTCTATATAAAAATTGAAAATATAGAAATAAATTCATAATTTAATTCTCCCTTGATTAAATTAGGAGAAATTCGAAATTCCACATCAACAACCAACTTGAATGAGTTAACTGAGGTGATATATTTTTTATTGCTCAATTAGCTTAGTTAATTCGAGTTGGTGGCATGAACTTGAGTCGTGTACACTGGTTCCTAAATTTTAGGATCCTTGGTTGAGTTAATTTTAGTTGTAACAATTTAATTCAGTTAAATTGAGTTAAAGTCAATTAAAATATTTCCAACTATTGGAGGAACTAGTAGGAGGTTTAGAAATGGTGTGTAGCTTCACTGTTCAAATAGTTAACTGATAAATCAACCAAAATTAACTCATGCATGCATGAAATATGAGTTACGAAGTTGAGATTCGAGTTAAATAATGGTGTTGTTGAGATTCAATAGGATTATGAGCTTAAAGAAAAGTAAACACCTTCACTAAGTGGGGCTCGCAGGCTCTTTTTAGGAGTATGTATATTTTTAGACATGGTGAGCATATTCTATAAGTTGCAGGATGCTATTTGTAGATGGTTGACCAAATGTGAAAAATTTATGAAATTCTATTTTTAGAATATTGGGCGAAGTCTATTTATAGATCGTCAATCTAAAAATAGGTGCATGTCGATTATTATTAGCCGTAATAATAATCTGACAATAAATATCAACTTATTCTCTTGGAGCACTTTATTTCAGTGAACAAATTTGGAAAATCAGTGGACTGAAGGAATTACAAAATTCTTAGGGTGGTTGGTGACTCATGCATGAAGGACTCAGTTAGAACTGAAGTGGCAAAGTTGTGATAGAGTTGGAAGAGTAGTTAATGGGGTTGTTATTCAGTTTAACTCAGTTAAGTGAGTTAAACTCAGTTGAGCTAGTTGTATCTAATCTAAATAAAAGATACGCTAGTGAGAGTTTAGTGAATTAATTAGTTAATTAATTCAAAACTAATAACTCACTAACAATTGAACAAATACAGTAGTTTTCTACTTGCATGTCAGTTCCAGTGGAGACCCATTGGAGAGATAGGTGAAAGTGTGAGATGGACTATCTGTTGTGACTATAGTGATACATTCAATACATCTGGAACACATTGGAGATTAAAATGAGGATTGTGCAGTCAAGGCAAGGCCAATTCGAATTCATTCAGGGGTCTTCTTCAACAGGGATTGCGTAGTGGAGGCAGGCTGTCAGGAGGCAAGAAATTGGTGCATAAATATGAAAATTTCTGCATGACAATGTGTAATGATTGATGATTGTATTGAGAGCTTGATTTACTAAGCTTTATATGAGATTATTACATGATCCATTGATATACATAATATATGATATTTGGGGTTTTTAGCTTTAAGATTTCTCGTTAAACAACTGTGTTTATGTGCGATTGAATTGCTTCATATGTGTTTGCAATTAGCGATTGAATTTCCGTAGAATTAACAGTGGAAGGATTCTATATTTAACATAAGTTTAATTTTTTAGATCAGGAAAATCCAGTAATACTATTAATATTAATAAATTTCTACATGGTATCAGAGCAGTGTTAATCACTGGATATTGCAATTGTGAAGTGGTGCTGATTTTTGTGCTGGTGGACAATTCAAATTTGCTGCAGAAATTTATTGGTGTGACAGTTGAGTATTCATTTAAATGTATTTCTATGGGTTTTTATTGGTGTATGCCCTTCAGGGTAGCTCGAATTACATAGCCTGGAAGGATAAGATGGAGGCAGTGCTTGAAGATAATGGACTGAAAGAGTTCATCGATAGCAATGTTCCTAAGCCTACTTCTAGCGATGCTGCATTACTTGACGCATGGAAAAATAAGGTAGCAAAGACAAGAAGAATTCTGTTGGAAGGTGTGAAAGACCATATTGTGTCAATCCTTCATAGGAAAGCCACTCCATTTGCAATGTGGAAGGCTTTGACAGATCTTTTCCAAAGCAACAACGACCATAGGAAGTTGGCACTGAAAGATAAGCTCAGAAAAATCAAAATGGAGAATGGCGACAATATTCCAAAATATCTCACGAAGTTTTTCCAATGTAAGGATGAACTGGGGAGTGTGGGTATTAAAGTTGTGTATGATGACTTGGTGAGCTTGGCTCTCCTTGGGCTTCTGAAGATTTGGCACAACTATGAAGACTCTTTCAATGGACGTGAGAAACTGCAGGATTGGGAGCGACTTTGGTCGGATCTTGTGTAGGAGGAGATAAGGTGGAATACCAGGGATGGGTCTTCATCGAAGAATGATGATGAAGAGAATTGCACTTTGGTTGCCAAAGAAAGGAGAGGGAAGGGGAAGAAATCCCATCCAAAATCTGAGGCTAAAGGCAAGAAGCTGGATTTGTCCAAAGTGAAGTGTTTTCACTGTCACGAACATGGGCATCTCGCCACTAACTGCCCATAGAAAAAGAAGAGGAAGAAGGCTGCTGGAGCTGAAGCGGGTGAGGCCTTAGCCTCACAATTTGCAATTGATTTCTCTTTGATCGCATGCTTGGTTTCAAGCGCAATGGGATCGATGTGGTATCTTGATAGTGGTGCTTCCTTCCATATGATGGGAGACAAGGAGTTTTTTAGTGACTTGGAGGAGAAGGATCTCCAAATGCATATAAAGATGGGCGACGATGGTAGATATATTGTGAATGAAATTGGAACCATTACCTTTGAGAGGGATTCTGGTAAACAATTTCTATTGAAATATTTTATGCATGTTCCAGGTCTGAAGAAGAACTTGGTCTCGGTTGCTATGTTGGAGGTAAGAGGTTATGACGTTGTTTTCAGAAAGGGAAAAGCCTTCCTGCGACATAAAACAATAGGTCAAACCAAGAGGATAGGGTTTTGAGTTAATAATCTCTACAAGCTAGAGGTAGATGGCTATGTTGCAATGATGGGCAAAGCAAAAGAAGTGGTGAGCCGGGATGAGGGTGAATTATGGCATAGGAGATTGGGCCATCTTCACCATGGCACCTTGAAGATTTTGAAGCAGATTTCTACTAGACTTCCCAAGGGTACTCTTGCACAATCAGATCAGTGCAAGAGATGTACTATGGGTAATTTTATGAAGACCACCTTTCATGAGAAGGAGAACTGTGCTCCGATGATCCTGGAGAGAATTCACACAGACATGTGTAAACCTGTCTCGGTTGCTTCAATAGAAAAACATAGGTATTATGTTATATTTATTGATGATTATTCTCATAGATGTTGGATCTTCTTCATGTAGAAGAAGAGCGAAACATTCTCAAAGTTCTGTGAGTTTAAAGCATTGGTGGAGAAGTAGTTGGGGAAGCAAGTGAAGGCTCTACGGAGCAATAATGGTGGTGAATATATCTCGAACGAATTCAAAGACTTCTGTAGAAAAGAAGGAATTCAAAGAGAACTCATAGAACCTCATAACCCATAGTAGAATGGGGTCACAAAGAGGAAGAACATAATTATTGTGGGTGCTGCATGAGCTATGCTGCATGACCAGGACCTACCGATGCCCTTGTGGGTGGAAGCATGCAACACTGTGGTTTATGTGAAAACGCATTGTCCTCATAGAGTACTTGGCATTAGTACACTTGAAGAATATTTTACTGGTAAGAAGTCTGATATTTATTATTTGAATATTTTTGGCTCATCTGTTTACATTCATGTGACAAAGGATGCCAGGAAGAAGCTGAATTTGACTACAAAAGTTGGGATATTTGTGGGGTACATAGAAACACCCCATAATTATCGTGTTTATTTTCCAAATAGTCTAATGACTGTGGTGCGACGGGATATAAAATTAAATGAGGTGAAATCCATGAATTTTTTGCTTGAGAGGGAGCTACACTTGCATGCAGAGGAGGAGCTACTTGTTCCCAAAGATGAGCCTCTAGATGTAGATCAGCCACAGGAGGAGATTCATGGAGTGGAGGAGTCCACTCATGTAGAACCAAACATCAAAATAGGTATAAATCGTACCACAGAAGCTGAGAGACTGAAGCTTGATGAGGAAGAGGATGTAGGAGTCCCTACATCAAAGCGCAGGCAGAGACAGTCACCTGACTGATTTACTGGATACATGGCTCTTATGAGCAAGTGTATCGTGATAGAGCCATATTATTTTGAAGAATAAATGCAAGAGCCCACATGGGTAGATGCCATGGTGGAGGAGTATGACTCCATTGTTAGAAAAAATGCTTGGGAGATTGTTCCAAGGCCAGTGGGTAAATCAGTGGTAGGTTCAAGACGGATCTACAAGGTAAATCAAGCTGCTAATGGTAGCGTCGAGAAGTATAAGGCAAGATTTGTTGCCTAAGCTTCTCACGGATCGAGGCTATTGATTATGAAGAAACCTTTGCACTTGTCGCATGGTATTCTTCCAAAAGGACCATCCTTGCTCTCTCAATGCAGATGGGTTGGCACATTCATCAGATGGATGTGAAGACTACGTTCCTTAATGGGATCATTCAGGAAGAGGTGTATATTGAGAAACATGAAGGATTTGAGATCTTCAGCAGCTAGTTGCATGTGTGTACACTCAAAAGTGCATTGTATGGGTTTAAGCAAGCACCCCGTGCTTTGTACACACAGATCAACAACTATTTCGCTAGACCTGGCTTCACCAAGAGTGAGGCGGATGGAAACCTATACCAAATTGTGGTGGAGGGTGAGATTTTAATAATTTTTCTTTATGTTTATGATTTAATACTAATGGGTGATTAGTAGTTGATACACTCATGCAAGGCGGATCTTGCAAAGGAGTTTGAGATGAAGGATTTGGGCCTCCTTCATTATTTCCTTGGATTGGAAATATGGCAGCGAGAAGGTGAAATATTTGTGTCTGAAGGCAAGTATGCTCAGGAGATACTTGGTGAGTTTCACATGGAGGACTGCAAGCC
The DNA here is from genome assembly GCA_034641835.2 of Pinus albicaulis. Lineage (NCBI taxonomy): Eukaryota > Viridiplantae > Streptophyta > Pinopsida > Pinales > Pinaceae > Pinus > Pinus albicaulis. Next base: position 1,032,172,861 of record CM076582.1, read on the forward strand.
CATGGATACTCCTCTTCCAAGAAATTGGAGGAAAGAGGATGCTACATCGGCAGAGGTAGTGGATGCCACTATTTATCGACAGTTGGTGGGTTCACTCATGTATTTAGTTAATATAAGACTGAACATATGCTATGTGGTGAACCAGCTTAGTCAAGCGATGGTTAAGCCTACCAAGCTCTTTTGGAAGGAAAAAAAGCATGTCCTAAGATATCTCAGGGTAACATCTGAGTATGGCTTATGGTACAAACAGACGGATGAGGTGAAGTTGCATGGCTTCACGAATGCAGATTGGGCAGGCAACCCAACAAAGAGAAAGATCACATCAGGAGGGATTTTTAGTATCAGATCTACATCAGTTTCTTGGTACAATAGGAAACAAAGATCTGTGGCACTCAGTTTAGCGGAAACAAAATACATGGCAGAAAGTCAAGCTGCATGTGAGGCTATCTGGATGAGGAAGATCCTGGTCGGTTTTTTCAGTTCTCATTTAGATCCTACAGTGATACATTGTGATAATCAGAGTTGCATTAAACTCTCGATTAATCCTGTGTTTCATGATAGATCTAAACATATTGATGTTCAGTATCATCATATCAGAGATTGCGTGCAGCGGAAGATCATGTTGCTTCAGTACATTCCTATGGAAGATCAGGATGCAGATATTCTGAGGAAGGTGCTCATCAGGAGAAAATTCAAATACCGTAGAGGCAGGATCGGGGTGAAGGATAATCCCTATCTTGTTGAGAGGGATTATTGAGATTCAACAAGATGATGAGCTTAGTGAAAAGTAAGCACCTTCACTAAGTGGGCCCGCAGGCTATTTTTAGGTGTATGTCTATATTTAGACATGGTGAGCATATTCTATAAGTTGCAGGATGCTATTTGTATATGGTTGATCAAATCTAAAAAATAGATGAAATTCTATTTTTAGAATATTGGGCGAAGTCTATTTATAGATCGTCAATCTAAAAATAGGTGCATGTCGATTATTATTAGCCCTTAATAATAATCCGATAATAAATATCAACTTATTCTCTTGGAGCACTTTATTTCAGTGAACAGATTTGGAAAATCAGTGGGCTGAAGGAATTACATAGTTACTAGGGTGCTTGGTGACTCATGCATGAAGGACTTAGTTATAACTGAAGTGGAAAATTTGTGACAAAGTTGGAAGAGTAGTTAATGGAGTTGTTATTCAGTTTAACTCAGTTAAGTGAGTTAAACTCGGTTCAGCTAGTTGTATCTAGTCTAACTGAAAGATAAATAGTGAGAGTTTAGTGAATTAATTAGTTAATTAATTCACAACTAATAACTCACTAACAACTGAGCAAATACAATAGTTAACTACTTGCATGTCAGTTCCAGTGGAGACCCAGTGGAGAGATAGGTGAAAGGGTGAGATGAACTATCTGTTGTGACTATATTGATGCATTCAATGCATATAACACACATGGGAGATCCCAATGAGGATTGCGCATTTGAGGCAAGGCCAATTCGAATTCATTCAGGGTTCTCCTTCAGGAGGGATTTCATAGTGGAGGCAGGCTGTCAGGAGGTAAGAAATTGGTGCATAGATATGCAAATTTCTGCATGAGAGTGTGTAATGATTGTTGATTGTACTGAGAGCTTGATGTTACACCATTTTTTGGTCATCTAACCTATTATAATTAGATGGACCCAAGTACACCATGTAAGACCAATTTTACCCCAAGTAAAATTGCTTTCACTATGAAAATAACTTAGTAAACCGCCTTTAGTAAGCTGTTTATGGTCTAAATAGGAAACCCCATGGGGAAATATTAAATAAATATACATTTGTTTGATTTTTCCCAAGGAATAATTAGTTAAACAGTAGTTTAACTAATATTCCTAGTTATAATTAACCCAAAACAAGGAAATTAATTAGATAAATCATTATTTATCTTATTATTTTCTAAGAATAATTATTTAAACCTTATTTAAATAATATTCTTTGTTAAATATGACTTATTCACCCTTAAATAATTAAATAAATAATTATTTTTTTTATTGTTACTCAACCAGATCCTTAAAATGATAAATGAATCATTTATTTATTTATTATTTTACAAATAAAGGGATTTGACCCAAATCAAATTCCTTTTCCCTCCAACAAATATAATACAATATTCCACAAAAGTTGGATCTTGATTTGGTTAATAATATTTTAACTATGCACCAATATCTAGATTAACTCAATATTTTGTTATAAATAGAAGGGTTTTCCCATTCATTTACCACCTTTTGTTGCCTAAAGATCACTCTGGATCTAAACTTTTGGTCTAGCTATTGATCCACCATCATAGCTATATTTTTTCATTTTTGTCTGGGTTTTATACACCATCAAGAGAGAGGAATTCTACATTTGAAGTGCCGAGGAATTATGAGAACCCATCCCATTGAGGAGAACAGGGAACACCCTCTTGTGTTTTCCTCCCAAGTGCCATTAATACAAAATTTATTTGATATATTCTTGTATTGTCTATTGGAAGCATGGAGTAAACCTTATTTTTTCTATTGTTTAATGTCTTCTATTGCATAGATCTAGATTTTTGCAGCATTTATCTTGATCACGTAACTGTAGATCTGAATATATTAGTAGTCATTTCTGCTGTTAGGGATGTTTATTATGCGCAACTAATGTGGTATTTTTTCGTACGCTTGGAATTAAGACTCATACTAATAATTGGTGACTCCACATGGGTTTACGATTACGACCGCTGTCGTTTTTCTGATCCTTGCATATCCAACTGCTTCAAACCCTAGGATTTCTCTTCAGCCCCTTGTTTTTTCTTTTCTTCATGTTTTTTTTAACCTATAAAACCCTAATAAAAAATCTAACTTCCGTGTGTTTTCGGACCTATTGCGCAGTTGACAGACATCAGCCGCAGCTGAGATGAAAACTTTTTCTGAAACCTGCGGCCGGGAGTGCTGGAAGTGCAGGTCACACTTTTTGGCCCAAAACCTATGACTTGGACCTTCAGGCTGCACTTTACAGCCCAAAAACTGCGACCTCTGCTGAAAACAGGTCAGAAACGATGACTTGGACTTTTTGCAAGGATTTTTTTTGAAAGTTTTTTAGGTTTGTCTGAGTCTCTATTCAGGGTTTTCTAACCTCCGTATCTGCCCATTTTGGACCTATACTTGTTCTATTTTTCTCAACTAAGTGGGAACCTAGCCCTTAGGGATTTAGTACCCTTCACTTTTTGTGGAAGAGTTTTTGCTGTTGCAGGTTGTCTGAAATTTCAGAGTCTTCAGCCATTTTTTCAGATTTGATACCTCACCTTTAGATCCGCTTCATATCGGCTTGTTATCCATCCAAATCACCTCATCTAGCTTTTTTTTGGTTTTCCTATAGGGTTCACTCCGTTTCCCTTCAGGAGATAGCCTTTCGCCACCCTTTTTACAATAATTTTTCCTCTGATTTGTTGTTGTTTTCTGGACCAATTTCCAGCAGATTTTGTCTTTTTGATCCCTGTCCCTCTTGACCTTAGATATATTAGATTTTTTAGTGTGTTTTGATTATTTTTTTACTCACCTATAGACTAGTTGTTGAGAGGCCTGCCTCCTTGGGTTTAGATTATTGCATTATTAGATGTTTATTTTCTGTTTTTGCAGACCTATATACCGTCATTTGCAGGTTTATTTACAGCTATACAACACACTTTTTCTTTTTCTCTACAAACGTCTGGGTTTAAAAATTAAAATTTACACACTTTTACACACACACCCTAAGTGAAAAAGGGCTTGGTTAACTCCGCCAAGCAAAGACTCTAAAACATTGAAGTCATTTGACACTGCACCTCTTTGCCCTTGTTTTGACATTGTAATCACTTGATCCTGCACCTCCCTGCCCTTGTCGGTCTCTTTTTCCTTTGTGCCGTGTTTTTGTCATCACCATTGTGCCACCAAGGAATTTATCCTGGAGACTTCTTGGCCTTCATCCTCAGTTTCCAGTAGGAATACTTACTCCTCCGTGTAGAGTTCGAGTTAGTCCCCCACCGAGTCCATACACCGACTCTTCTTCTGGTCCTTTGGGTTCTCCTTCTCGTTCCACCTTCGGTTATCCCCCTGAAACCTTCACCATGTCTGGTGCAGAACCTAATGCTTGTGGTAACCCTGGCCCTCAGGTTGGGAATACCACTAGTGTGACTGCTACGGATGCTACCCCGGCTACGCCCTTTCTCCCCTTCATGGCAGGCCTTAGCCTCCCCGATATTGAGCGGTTGATAAACAACCCTATACACCATGATGCTAGTTGGCCTGCTATTTGAAAGTTTGAAGGCCTTGCTGGAGAAGATCCTTCAAATCATGTTTGATCTTTCCACATGTGGTGTTCATCTAACTCCATTACCGATGACTCTGTCGGTCTTCAATTGTTCCAACGAACACTTACAGGTGAAGTTTCTAAGTGGTATGTTGATCAGGCCACTTCCTCTCATACCACCTTTGCGACTCTTGCCCGGGCTCTTTTATCTTACTTCCAGCTTCCCCTTTGTTATGACATAGGTATCAAATTTTTGACTTCTTTCCGTCAATCATCTGTGACTCGCCTATCCGATCATGTCCAAGAATGGTGGAGAAGAAAGAGCCTATGTCAATCCCCTACCTTCGAAGACCATCTCTACATGGAATAGTTCCTTAGGTCTCTCTTGCCTCCTATCGAGAAAGATGTTGCATCGTATTTTCCTCAAACCGAAGAAGCCGCCCTCCAAATGGCATTAAAATATGACTTGAACTATGTTCAGACGGGTTATGTTTATACCGTTCTACCTAATATAGACCCAGCAGTGCCAACGCACTAGGGGCACCTCATGCCACCGACGGTATTGTTGGAGCCCTCTCTCATCCATACGCTCAACCTCCCATGGGTTATGTTTTTCCTGGGGGAGGGGGCAGCACCTCCCGCACATTTCCCCCTTCCGGAAGCATGTATCCAGGATATGGCATGCCTCCTATTTTGGCCCAACCTCCTGTTTACCACACCGTTACCCAACCTCATTATTATCCATATTCGCAGCTTGGTGCTCCAGCTCCTCCAGCATTAGAACCTCTGCCTCCCTTGCATTTTCAACCCCCGCAACAGTAGCCACTGCCCCCTCAGGAGAAGGTGGATGCACAACGAGGATTTGTGGCTACCCAACCACTTGAAGGTTAGGTGGCCACTCAACCTCTTCCATCTGGTTCCCTCGACTACCATATTCTCATGATGTCCTCTGATCAGCCTTCTGAACCTTCTTCTCCTGTCCCTTCATCTTCAACTGGTACTCATGAGCCCCTTTGTCCTCCTGGAACAGTTCCTCCAAGCCTTAACCATCTTGGAACCATCCCGCTTGGTCATTACCCTCGTGGTCAGATACTGTTCCTAGCTCCCCCACCAGGAGTATACACGGTACCTATTATGGCCACCCTCTCTCTTCCTAACCTGACCCTTGAGATTCCCATCTGGTACCTCGATCCTCTAGCCTCTACCCCGCCTGGTCAACCCAAACCTTATCTTGCTTTGACCCCGGTTCAACCGGTCACTATGACTTCTCCTGCTACAACAGTGCCTCAGTCACCTCAACAGGAACCACCTCCCATTGTGACCACTTCGAGTAAAAAGGGCAAAGCTCGCAAGGGGGCATCAAAGGACAAGGCTGCCATAACAAACCCTACCCATTCTCGGCCTCCAAAGAGTAACATCTAGTGTGCTTTGTGTGATGTTGTTGACCACGCCACCCATACTTGTCTGGAGTTGCCTCACCTTAAGTCCATGGTCAATGAGACGTTTTCAGCATCTGATATCCCAGAGGTATATGTCACTATACCCGATTCAATCCCAAAACTCAAACCATTGTGCACAAATCACCCTTGTGCTTTGTGTGATTTCCATGGCCACTACACTGACCTCTGTCCTCGCCTCAAAGAGTATCATTTCTCTTTAGAATCCTTACGCCAATTTGAGGCCAATTGCAACAAGTCCACCGCTCCCTTATTTGCGCATTTTTCTTCAGCAAAACTAGAGGATACAAATGCTCCCATTGACATTCCCCCTCCTAATGTTGAGATGACGGAGCCTTCATCCACCATTTGCTACCTATCATCATCCATGAGACCCTTGGTGGAAGCCCCCTTAGAGACTCCCCCTGATGTTTCGCCTAAACTCCCTTCAGCGATCACCCTGGGCTCAACATCAATAGATCATTTATCTACTTACTCTTATGTCACCACTTGTGACAATGCGCATGTGAATCCCTCTTCTCATGATGATGATTCAGGTAGCTTCGTCGCGTCAGGTGGTATTTCTTCCACCAGTCACCCCATCTTCTATTATGATGACGACATTATGGAAGTAGTCACCACCCATAACTTTATCTATCCCCCATTACATCGAACTCATGCATTTGAACCACATACAACTTGTGGCCATTACAATGACACCCAATGTTTGGGTAAGGTGGCATCCATATTTGAGAGACCAGGAAAAGAAATTATCCACAACTCTCCTAATGTATCTGGTCGTGTCAACTCTATTACCATTATTCTTCCACATTTAGAAGAACCTCTAGAGCCCCATATCACTTCAAATCATGCTACGGATTATACCCCTCATCATTCCTTCACATTGCATAAACAACCCAGTCCTTTCGACATTGTTGTTGACCAAACTGTGAGTTTTTTGGGAGAGCACTAGTTCATTATCTCCAAATCCTCTCTTTGGGATAGTGACACCTTGTATGCCAACCTGGAAACTTAAAGTCCATTTGATTCACATATGCAGTACCAAAAGAGATTGGTAATCCTCCATTCCCTTTCTCAAACTACATAACTATAACGAAAACAAATGGCGCACCACATCATTAAAATGTGTTTAGATTCCCCTTTTCCTAAATAAATTTCAGCATGACCACAACATTCTTGGGGGAAACTATGCCCCTCAACCATAAAAATCCCAGACCTCCACCAAAAACAGCACTGAAACACCCTTTTCTCTAACAGGTCACACTTTTCAGGTCATTTCCTGAGACAGGTCATAGTTTTCTTCCTAGTACCTGTTATAGCATCATTTTTCACCCTCATGTGATTCATGATTGTTTTTTTGGCCTTGGGCACCCATTCCCATAGACTTGAATAAAAGTTCAGAAAAAACAGTGTTTAAAATCCCATACGTGGGTATGCCCAGACTTTTTCACGTGTATACGCGAGTCCATATATACTTTTCTGCGTATGCCATTAAAATAATTAAAAAAATATATAAAAATCCATATTTTTGAGGTTGGGTTCATGGTTATTCCCGTAATTCAACCACCCCAGCCCATGGCCAACTGTTTCCAACAGATTGAAACTAATTTGAGGGATTATAAAATCCCCTCACATGCATGGCCTAATGGAGAGAGAAATTTATAGACATTATACTCTTTTGGAGCGCCAATTCAAATCTGATTTCCCGTCCCTCCTGCACTTCCCAGATTTTTACAGGAAACCCTTGTTTCCTGGAGATGTTCATCAGCTTATATGTCATCTCGTGTGCACAAGTATTGAAAGTATCCTAGCGAGGAAAGGGCGGGATGGATCCGGACGACGGTCTGTTCGAAGATCATGGAAGGATTCAGGTGATCTCTCCACCTTTCTATTATTGTACATGATGTTCGTAATGAAGAAGAACCATCTTGTTCCCGAATTCACGTGTTAATATATGCTTGCATATGTGAAAAGATTATTAATTAAGAATTTATTATTGTTTATATGATTTTTCACATGGATTACACTGACATTTAGGAGAATATATGCTGCATAACTAGATTTTCGTGCATGTTCCTTCGTGATTTCCAGGTTGAAGAGGAAGAAGGGTTGCTGGGGGTTTGGACCTCGCGGGATCTACATCAAACGTAGGACCTACGGGTGTGTTTTACTATCAATGTTATCTAGTTTTCAGTGTACAAGTGTGGTTGTGTGAGTCATTCCTGAATAGCATGCCCTGATCTGTGGAGGTTTTTGACCCAACGACCTCTAGGGAGTTATTTCCCAAAATAGAACTGGCAACTCCGCTGGGGATCGCATTCTTGTGATTCCCCTGTTGGGTGGTTTCAGCTGTTTTAAAAGTTTCCAACAATTTTAATCATTATTTCCAGTCCAGTTAGCTTTTTCTCAGTCAGACTAAAGACCTGGCTCTTTAGCCAGGCTTGATCATTTTTTATTTTTCATTATTTACCTTTCCATACGCGATTTTGCCTGTACACAGTCGCGTATGCGTGCTTGTTGCAAAACTGATAAGTAGCGTATGCATGGGAAATTTTTGAAATTTTTTATTTCTTGAATTTTTGGTCTTGTCTGCCTGTGGAGACCTGTCTCTGCAGTGTCCTTATAGTCTCTAGATTGTGTTGATAGTGGTTATTGGTATTTTCTCTCTTGTTTGGTTGAAGACTGGCTCATTTGGCAAATCTTGTTTTTTAGTGCTTGCATTTCTAGTTCGAGTACCAAGATCTCTTTCTGGAGATTCTTGGCTGTTCTGATTTATTAGGACAGAGAGCTTCTGCTCATATGCTCTTTCCTCACTTTATGTTTTTCTTTGCACTTTAATTTTTTCCTACTTTTTGGTTGGTTTTCTTGATTTCATTTGACTAGGTCTTGTCGCAATTTTTGAAGAGTCATTTTTGGGTCTTTGAAGTTTTGTTTGCTGCAAGATTGTGCTATTATTCTAGGCTGAGTCACTGAGTTTCTTGTCTTCCTTTTTCTCGTATAAATCTTGCTACTAAAGTGGCACTATATGATTTAGATCATTTTTGTTGAAGTTATTGCTTGATATTCAGAGATTATTTGGCTTGGTAATTGGATAGTTTTCTTGGTCTCTTTGAAGTTTTCTTTTATAAAATTCAAAAAGCTCAAAAAACATTTTTTTTTGCCATAGCTTTTGTTTTGCATTTTGTTTTTGGTTTCTTTTCATCTTTTGAAGCCTTGTTGAGATTTCTTACCTTCGGTTTTTGACTTGATTTGGGAAGGGAATTTTAATTAGTTTCTTTCTCTTATTCCAAGCATATTGTGGTGTCTTTATACTTGGAGTTTCTGATTTAGGAACTAGCTTTGTGGACAGTCGGAAAAGTGATAGGACTGAAGGATTCTTCGAAATTTCTCTTTTCTTTGCTAGGTTTTGCATCTTAGAATTGGCATGCTCTTAGCAATTTGCATTAGGTGCACTTGAACATTTGTAGTCTTTTTCATAATTTTTGCGAGTGTGAGTTTGATATCTGAAAAGAAAAAAATATAGTCTCGTAGAACCCGTGTAGAAATTTATTTTCATCGAAAGGCAATTACTACATATGCATGTAGTTTGGTTTTCATTAATTTATTTCTGCGTCACAAAACATCACGAGTTTCATTTCCATATTCCCTTGACTTAATATAACAACCAACTAAAATAAGCACATTAATTTAAAAACAACTAGCAAGTTTTTTATTAAGTGTCATACATCAACTAGCTAGGTTGTAGGGCCTTGGATTAGGTGAGTGGAGAGTTAACTCTCCAAGGCCACTCAAACTAAAACATAGAAGTTTATTAAATGAGCGAAATCCAACTCCGTTAGGTGGACCGGGAAAGCTCTCCTCCAGAGAGTCAAGCGCGAGGGGAAGTGAAGGTTGAGACGAGAGATACCCCCTCTCTGATTTACTGGATCTTGCCTTAAGACCGTTCTGCCCGACTGTTGACACGGATTGGTGCCCATAGTTGCCATTCCTAGGTTCCACATAGGTGACTACGGGGGGGAATACCCGTGGTACCTGAGGTAGAAATCGTATCACTTCCAGCAATACTTCTAGAGGGTGCCCCAACGAAGCTTGGGTACTTGCACCGGCAAAGGCTATTGTTAGGAGGTCGGCGTAACTGTTTCTATTACCTTCGCTAGTAGGCCTGGGCCGTAATTATCCCAGGCTACTTTCGGGAGGTCCTATTTTTTGCTTTCTCGTATTTTGGTGTCCAGTCCTAATCACCTGAAGCGGAAATACCTGAAGGCTGCTTGCTTGGTTGTATCTTAGGGATTTTTTTTTAGTGAGTGCTCTTTGCTCCTACCTTTCTTAGCTTTATACTTTTTTGAGTCTAATTAATCTGTTAAAGTGGCTGATTAAGGGCCTCGTCGATCGAGGAGAGTTTGGGGGTTATCTCCCGAAAGTGTTGAGCCTTCTTCAAGAAGGCATAGGACTAATATAGCAGGTGAATATCACCCAATGGTATCTGACGTAGTGGATAGAGATCCTCCACAAGGGCTTGAAGGTTTTGCAGTTGGTTCCGATGTTGGTTCCGAGAGGAGCGCTTCGCTCACCTCAAGAGTCTTATTTCCGCGAGAAGAAGAAGTAGAAGTAGAGGAAGTATCTCAGCTTTCTGAATCACTTCCATCTCCTCTTCCTCCTGATTATCTGTTTTTTGTTGAGTACATCAGACCTAAGTCAGAAAGATCAGAAAGTCCTTATCCATCTTATTCATACCTTTCGATGGCCACGACTAGGAATGCGGCTTTAGCTATGAGTGCTGCAGGCATTCAGACTCTTGCTTCAGTAGAAGGAGGAGGCACAATTTCTATATCTTCGATTGCTTCTAGTATTACTGTGTTTGGCTCTGGTTTCACCCAAGCACAAGCTTCTCAATCTGGTCCCTTTTGTTTTGGAATGCCCACTAGTGGGATTCCTTCGTTTTCCTTTTCCGCTGCTGCAACTGCGTCTGCACCCATGTCTTCCATGGCTAGTGGGTCAGCTTCTTTTCAAGGGTTCCCCTTCGGAAGTGGGCATATTCCTAGTTCAAATCCTTCCTTAGGGTCTTTTCCTTTTACTTCTCAGACTCAGAGTTTTAACCCTTGGTCTGGAGGTCAGAGTTCGACTACCTTTACAGGTTGGAACCCTGTATTTACAGCAGTGGGGGTAGGGAATCAGTTTCTTGTTGGTCAACAAGGGAATGTTTCTTTCCCTTTGTCAAGTGCTTATCAGGTTCTTTCCCCTCTTTATAGCGCTTGGAACCCCTACCAGGGGGTTTCCTCTTTATTCACTACTTTGGGGGGGGGGGAACTGGTCCGGTCTATGGTAACTCTACGTTGGGAGGGGTTCCTTCTCCAAATGCTGGGTCCTATGGCCCAACATTTTCTATGAGTTCTTTCTGGCAACCTGGTGCCTCATCAAATCCAGGTTATTCTTTTCAGAATGTTGGGAGTTCATCCTACCAAGGATGGAATCCTTAGGCTCCTCCTCGTTTACCTTTTCTGGCAATGTTGAACTTTCCAGATTTGTCGAAATTGACGAATGATCCGATCCGATATTGTCCGGGGTGGTCTCCGGTTCCTACCAAACTACCTTCAGACATTCCAAAGTTTGAAGGCAAGAATGGAGAGGACCCGGCTGATCATATCACCACTTTCCATTTATGGTGTTCATCTAACTCCCTGATCGAGGATTCGATTAGGTTGAGGTTGTTTCAACGCACCTTGATTGGAAATGCTGCCAAGTGGTACATTGAGTTAGATGGGGGAAGTTTTGCTACTTTTGGAGATCTGGCTACTATATTTCTAAATCATTTCCAGTTTCATGTCCGTTATGATGCTGGGACTGAACTCCTAGCTAATTTTAAGCAGGACGACACAACCCACATTTCTGACCATATTCAGGAATGGCGGAGAAGGAAGAGGCTTATTAAATCTTATATTCCGAGAGAATTCCTTTTGGAATGGTTTTTGAAATCCTTGCAGTTAGATATTTCTAAGGATGTATCCCTGTCCGGGGTATTTTCTGAGGAGCATGCCATTTTTAGGGCCCAACAGCTTGAATTGATATATTCTCAGTCTGGTGTCCTTCATAAATATTTTCCTAATGCTCCTCGCTCCAAATTAGACATATCCAAGACTAAACCTAGTCCTCATGGTGATGGACTTATTGGGTCGATCAATAGTGGTGCAGCTAACCTGCTTAGTCAATTGCAGTAGCTGTCTATACAATCTGCTTCTTCTGGTCAGGTTGTGCCTGCTGAGTCATCGCCTTCTCAATCGTTGTCGATAAATGCCATTCAGAATTCCAACCTTAAAGAAAGTCAACAATCCGAAGGGAAGAAGAAGGGACGGAATAATAATAATAAAAAGGGCAAGAATGGGAAGGGTAATGCAAATAAATCCAACGAGCATGTTGGTGAGGGTCCAAAGGATAAAAATAAAGTGAAGTTTCCATGCAAGTTATGTGCTGGAGACCATCTTACTCACCTTTTCCCTAAAATTCAGGATGCGCAACGCTTGTTAGCTCAGCAGGGTTCTTCTAGTTCCCAGGCTGTGTTAACAAACCCTTTTCGCCAAGGGCAACAACTAGTTTTTGGCGCAAATCAAAATACTAGGGCTTCCTCTGGGGGCACCCAGGAAGGGGAAACTTCGTCAAACATATACATGATGAGTGCTCACGTGGATATCGCCACGAGATCCCGTGATTATGGCGAATATGAGTCTTCAAAAGCCAAGGGTGCCCCCGATGGTACTGAGCTACTTCATTTTACGAGGCCTACTGTTGAGCCTATACCCCGGATGCCAAAAACATCTACCAACTGTACGAAAATTAATCCAAATGCCAGGGCTACCCAAAAATACTCTATTTTGGAAGATCTGGTGAAGAGTCCTTGTGCCATGTCGGCTCTTGAGGTGCTCCAGTCTTGTCCAACTCAGTGCAGTGCTCTGCTCACTGCTATTGGGGTTGTTGATCCAAAAAACTCTCTTGTGATTACATTCGATATGTCTAATTTTAAAAAGAGACTCCCCCATCATATGGATTTTCATATCAAATCGTCATTTCAGAAATTCAATATCTTTCGAACGGTCGTTGATGAGGGCACTTCCACATGTGTGATGTCTCTCGCATGTTGGAACGGAATTGGATCTCCCACAGCTGTTCCATCTTCTACTCTTTTGACTGCGTTTGATGGTCATTCTCATAGACCGTATGGTATTGTCATAACTTTGCCCATCTGTGTTGGGGGAAAAAATGTAAATATAGAGGTTGAGATAGTTGATGCAAGCTTGGACTATAACCTTCTGTTGGGGCGAAACTGGATTTATGAGATGGATGCCATTGCATCCTCATTATTTCGGATTATTTATTTCCCTCACGAAGGGAGGATTGTTACAGTGGATCAACTGGACTGTTCTCCTGTAGACCCGAATGCATCTACTGACTCAACGATTCCAAAAGTGGATAATGCCAAGCTGCCTGTTGAGAATTTAGGGGTTGGAATGTATTCTTCTTTGGTGGGTACTTTCGATATTCCACCTCCTACCGTTCATATAAATGCAATTTCATCCTCCAGGGCTCCTATTCGAAAAGAGTTCTTCAGAACTCATTATTTTTCAGGTCCTTGGACCTTGCCTTCCCCTACCTTTACATTAGCGGAAGGTCAAGTGGGTGGAATGGAATTTCCGATGTCTTCAGCTGAGATTGCTTATCAATCTATTGTTGACTCTGCAAAGTCCATTCCAACTCCTCTTTCTTCGGATGAGTTGGATGGCGATGTGGCTCCGGCTTGGACACTTAGTTCTTCTTCTGCCCAGGACTGCCTTGATACCACTCTTCCATCTGAAGAGGCCATCCTGGAAGCTATGACTAGTATAGATAGACCGTGGGATGATTTGCATCATCGCTCTTACTTTTTACCTGATTTGAGCGAAGTTGAATCAAGTTTTCCAAGTCCTTTGTCTCCTGGTCCTGTTCACCCAGTCCTGAACCCTTTAGCACCAACACAGGTATATGCTGAAGGGAACATGGCTATGATTTCTCCAACTATCCCGGTGAACATTTCCAGGGGTCCCAATGTTATAGAGAATGTCTTCATCGGAGCTGAATGTTCCCCTGAAGAGATTCAGATTTATACCGATCTCTTTAAAGAGTTTAGGGATGTGTTCGCTTGGTCTTATGAGGAAATTCTTGGTATAGATCCATCTATTGTCCAGCATGAGATCAAGGCTTACGAAAACGCTAAGCCTGTGAGGCAAAAACTTCATCTGGTCAATCCTAGGAAGGCTGTAGCTATCAAAGCCGAGGTGGAGAAGCTGCTCAAGGCGGGATTTATTTTCCCTGTTCCTTTGACAGAGTGGGTTTCGAACCCTGTTCCCGTAGATAAGAAACAAGGAACAATTCGAGTTTGCATTGATTTCAGAGACCTTAATAAAGCATGTCCAAAAGATAATTACCCCACACCATTTATAGATCAGATTATCGATGAGTGTGCCGGTAATGAGATTTTTTCCTTCATGGACGATTTCTCTGGATATAATCAAATTAATATCCATCCTGAAGATCAGCATAAGATTGCCTTTATTTGTCCCTGGGATACTTTTGCTTACAAGAAGATGACTTTTGGTCTTAAAAATGTTGGGGATACATTTCAGCGGGCCATGTTATATGCCTTCCACGACATCAAACATATTATCGAGGCGTATTTGGATGATTTAGCTGCTCGTTCTCGAAAGAGAATTGATCATCCTGCTCACCTCCGTCAAGTATTTTAACGATGTCGTTTCTATAAGATTAGGTTGAATCCGAACAAGTGTGTTTTCGCAGTTACATCTAGTCAGTTATTGGGATTCATCGTGTCTTAGGAAGGGATTAGGGTAGATCCCTTCAAGGTTGAGGCAATACTTCGGTTGCCTCCCCCGTCATCTATTCATCAACTTCAAAGTCTACAAGGAAAAGCTAATTTTCTTCGGAGATTTATCATAAATTATGCCAAAGTTAGCAAAGGATTTATGATATTGTTGAAGAAGGGAGTTCCATTCTTTTGGGATGACTTCGCGCAACACTCATTTGATGCTTTGAAAAAAGCATTGACCTCTGCTCCTTTATTGAGTCCACCTGATTATAGCAGGGATTTCCTTTTGTATCTTGCAGCAGCAGAATCTACCATTGGTATGGTTCTGGTTCAGGAGGACGATGCTCTGGCAAAGCATGTTATATACTATCTTAGTCGAGGCTTGGTAGGACCTGAACTCCGGTATACTCCAATAGAGAAGCTAGTTTTAGCAGCTGTTCATGCTATACAGTGACTCAGACATTACATTATTCTATGAAAAACTTATGTTTTGGCAGCAGCCAATCCATTTCAGTTTGTTCTCAGTAGGCGAGTGATTGGGGGAAAATACAATATATGGATTGTGATTTTGCAGGAATTTGATATCGAGTTTATGTTTTCCAAGTCCAAGAAATCATTAGTTTTCGCGGAATTAATCTCTGAATTTCCTTGTGGAGAAGAAATAGTCTATGATGAATCCTTCCCGGATGAACATTTGTTTCTTATCTCTCCACAGGATCCTTGGTATGGAGATATCATTGTGTATCTTCAGACTGCGAAGTTTCCCTCTACCTTTTCGAAAGATGAGCGCCGTAAGTTGCATCACTTGGCTAAAAATTACTTGATTATTGGTGATGCATTATACCGTCGAGGGGTTGATTCAATCTTGAGACGTTGCTTAACTCTCGAAGAAGCTGAGGCTGTGCTGAATGATTGCCACAGTGGAGCTTGTGGTGGTAATTTATCTGGGCTTGCTACAGCTCAAAAAATCTTGCGTGCTAGATAATTTTGGCCTTTGATTTTCAAAGATTGTATGGAGTCGGCCAAAAAGCTTCATCCGTGTCAGGTCTATACTCGAAAAATGCGCGCTGATCCAGCTCCACTTTTTCCAGTCATTACCATCGGTCCCTTTACAAAGTGGGGTATTGATTATACTACTTGTAACCTGCCTTCAGCTAAAGGTCACAAGTACATTATTGTAGCAGTAGAATACTTTACGAAGTGGGTCGAGGTTATGCCTACTTTTGGGAATGATGGTGAGACAACAACTCTTTTTCTTTTCAGCTAGGTTATTGCTCATTTTGGTATTCCTAGAGAGATTGTCACTGATCATGGCAGTCATTTTCAGAATAGCATGATGACTGAGTTGGCTCTAAAATTAGGTTTCCAGCAGGAGCATTCATCTCCGTACTATCCTCAGGCCAATGGGCAAGTGGAAGCCGTGAATAAATCCTTGAACACCATTCTTCAAAGGACAGTTAATAAAGCTCGATCCAACTGGCATATCATGCTATGTCCTGCACTTTGGGCATACAGGACATCAGTGAGAACTGCAACTGGTTTTACTCCGTTTCAACTAGTTTACGGGTTGGAATCCATATTTCCCATTGAATTTGAGATTCCTTCTCTTAAGTTAGTTGTTGAGCTTCTTCCTGACAATTATAGTCTTGAAGAACGTCTCCTTCATCTGGAGCATCTTGATGAGCAGCGTCGGGATGCCGCCACGATGAATGAGGCGCATAAGAAACGAGTCAAAGTTCAGTACGATAAGGCGGTCAAACCTAGGGTTTTCTCAGAAGGTGACCTCGTCTTGGTCTATGCCCAAGAGAAGGATGCCCTGGGCGCAGGAAAGTTTAAGTCTATGTGGTATGGCCCCTTCATCGTTAAAAAAGTCCTTAAAAAAGGACCATATACCTTGGTTGATTTTGAAGGAAATGAGTTTCCAGAGCCCAAAAATGGGCTCTATTTGAAAAGGTACTATGCCTAGGCTTCGGCCTGGCATCTTACTTTTGTATATAGTTAGTTTTGTTTTGTACATATCTGGTTTTTTGGTCTTTGATGTGATGGTGATGTTTTTGATCTGCTTTGTTAGGTTGTGTCGAATGTCATGATTCATTATGGTTTCGCTGATGGTGCTAGTAGACACACCCGGAACTTGGCTTCCGCGGCTTGGGTGCTTCATCGTCCATCCGGTCAGCTATTAGTATCAAGAGGAGTCTGCATTGGTCCTGCTTTCAATAATATAGCAGAATACACTACAGTTATTTATCTACTATCCCAAGAACTAGTGCATCTGTTTCTTGATACTCGTTCTATCCATTGTACCATAGCATTATTTTATTCCTTTTCAGGCTTACTATATGAAAAAGACAAAAAAAATCAAATACAACAAAAAGAGCGGGAACGGGATGTTACTTCGTAATTTGATGGCAGTACAGTGTCAGTTTGTCGCCCTTGAACAAAGCACATACACTTATATATTTCCTTCATTTGGGATGGTTTTAGTTTTGACCTAGGTTCAGCTTTTGCCTTGTTCCACTGGTCAGTCCTCCCCCGGTTGGTTATCTCTTCCAATCATATGGAGAGTTTGTTTTTTCCTCCTGCATAACAAACCTATACAGTGTCATTTTTTTACTGCCATGGTCATCACGAGTCGTGCTTTTGTTCAAGGGAAGTCTAACCAGAGTCGACCATTCTGCGGTGTCTCTTGACTCATTATTCAGTCGGCCTTCCCGGTCTTGTCAGTATCTTGTTCTATCACATCAGATGTTTTGGTCTTCTGATCGTGCTGGTTTGAGAAGGTCTCCATTGACTTCTTGCTGGCGGGTTTGTCTCTTATCGACTACAACATATTGCTCTGAGAGTAAACCTAGAGCCGCACCCTGGCCCTATTTCCATCATTGATAGGTGACCTTGTCCTCAGCATTTGATCATCATTATGGGTCTTTGATTGGGTGGTTTCCCTTGTGTTCGACGTCAGCATACATTATCACACTTTGGATTCATGCAGTACCTTGATTTCCATTTGACCCTATTGGTGGATATCTCGCCTCTGTGTCAGCTTTCATTATTGGTTGGTTCAGAGGGTTTCTTCCATGTGCTAGCTTCATCTTGTGCATGTCAGAAACGTACTTCGGTTTGGTTCCATCACTCTACTTCGTCTGATTCCTTCCAAATCTTGGCCTGCGGGTTACACTCGCACTAGATTGATGTGGGATGCCTTAATGCCTTCCTTCCAGCAGATCTTTTCGCATCGACTCCGACTCATTGCTCTGGGAATAAGGTCTAGAGTCTTTTGTCAGTACCTTAGGGTTTGCAATCATCAGTGGTAGACTCTTCGCTATCGACAGTGGGAATTCATCATTGCCTCCTGATTGGTAGATTCTTCCAAGTGTTCGACTTCAACTCATTTATTCGCACTTGTTAGATTGTACTGGGGCACCTTGACACTCATTTTCATTATTGGTGGGTTGTCTCGCATTGGTTAACGGTATGCATTATTGACTGGTAATCCAACGATTTCTCACATGGTCGACTTCAACTCATTTATTCCCATTGTGTAGAATTGTGCCATCGAGATCAGTGAAGACCTCGGGTTGCATCAGCATTTTTCGGTTCACTTTTGACAGTTCATTCAGTTTCTGCCAGTGATGCCATACACCCTTATATGTTGCAGTTCCAGTACAACAGCATCCTATATGTTGGCTCCCGAGTTGCGTGATTGTACCATGTGTTCCACCCTTTATGATTTGGTACCTGGAGATTCAGTTACTTTTGAGAGCAGACATGCATTTTCAGTATTATTGATCAGTTTGATATATGTGATACTTGGACATTGATTCCGACTTATACTTCTGGGCCGTGCTCAGATGATTCATTATGTACTTTCAGTTCTGCTATACTTGTATACATTCTGGATCTATTCTGTACTTTCTATATGGATATATTTTTGACTGAGCATGGGTATGCCTACCTCAGACATGAGCTGAATCTCTATTTTCTTTCATTGGTTTTTGGCAGGCTGAAATCTGGTGAAGTCCTCTCTTGTCCTCGCGAAGTTCTTTCCATGCACATAATACATTTCGGCCATCATGTACCCCTTATGACCTCATATATTAGGGGGCATATATTATAGCATCATTTTTCACCCTCATGTGATTCATGATTGTCTTTTTGGCCTTGGGCACCCATTCCCACAGACTTGAATAAAATTTCATAAAAAACAGTGTTTAAAATCCCATACGCGGGTATTCCCAGACTTTTCCACGTGTATATGCGAGTCCATATATACTTTTCCACATATGCCATTAAAATAATTATATATATATATATATATATATATATATATATATATATATATAAATCCCTATTTTTGAGGCTGGGTTGATGGTTATTCCCGTAATTCAACCACCCCAGCCCGTGGCCAACTGTTTCCAATAGAGTGAAACTACTTTGAGGGAGTATAAAATCCCCTCGCATGCATGGCCTAAGGGAGAGAGAAATTTATAGAAATTATACTCTGTTGGAGCCCCAATTCAAGTCTGATTTCCCGTGCCTCCTGCACTTCCCAGATTTTTACAGGAAACCCTTGTTTCCTGGAGATGTTCATCAGCTTATATGTCATCTCGTGTGCACAAGTCTTAAAAGTATCCTAACAAGGAAAGGGCAGGACGGATCCAGACGACGATCTGTTCGAAGATCGTGGAAGGATTCAGGTGATCTCTCCACCTTTCTATTATTGTACATGTTGTTCGTAATGAAGAAGAACCATCTTGTTCCCGAATTCACGTGTTAATATCTGCTTGCATATGTGAAAAGATTATTAATTAAGAATTTATTATTGTTTATACGATGTTTCACATGAATTACACTGACATTTAGGAGAAATATATGCTATACAACTAGATTTTCGTGCATGTTCCTTCGTGATTTCCAGGTTGAAGAGGAAGAAGGGTTGCTGGGGGTTTGGACCACGCGGGATCTACATCAAACGTAGGACCTACGGGTGAGTTTTACTATCGATGTTATCTAGTTTTCAGTGTACAAGTGTGGTTGTGTGACTCCTTCTTGAATAGCATGCCCTGATCTGTGGAGTTTTTTGACCCAACGACCTCTAGGGAGTTATTTCCTGAAACAGAACTTGCTACCCAAGACATAGAACAGACCCCAAAAAGTGTGACCTGGCCTGTTCATGAGCTCTATGTACCTAAACTGAAATTTCAACCCATTGAAATGAAAGAGTAGGATGAGGCATCTTACCTACAACTGACAAATCTCAAATTCCAACGATTGATTTTTCTGCTACGATTGCCGCAATATTTAGGGCCTTCTCTTCATTCCCCATGTTAGGTCTCTATAGTTTTCAAGATTGGCAAGAAAAAACGCTGCAAAGCCTGCATCAAAACCACTTTGGAATCCTAGGATCTAGCCCTCCTGGATTCAGAGAGGGATCTTTCTATATGTGTTTTCAAAGAATATATCTTTAAGGCTTATGATATGATATTCGACTAGTTATGAAGTACACGGGTTTTGTTTGTTTTTTGTTGGGATGGATATCATCAAAATGAAGGAAGTCTTTTTGAAGGGTAAAGATGTGAGTAGGTTGAAATAATGGTTTAGCTGATAGGATAGGTAAAAAACAGTATCAATCCATTGGGCTATGGAGTCACAAAAGGATTTAATTGCACAACAAGTTTCAAGAATGGTCTATGGGGCAAGTCATCTATATCAAAAGGTCTCTTTAAGTTGATTTTGTGGTATGGGACATTAATAAATGTGATGAAAGAAGAAAACATATAAGAAAACAAAGAATAGCTTAAGATCAAGTAAATAATTTTAACCTAGCCTGCTTTCAGCATACTCTCAAGGGAAAACATTGAAAACAAACAAAAGAATAGCTTAAGATCAAGTAAGGACTTTTAACCTAGCCTGCTTTCAGCATATTCTGAAAGGAAAACATTTAAGATAAACAAAGAATAGCCTAAAATCAAGTAAGGACTTTTAACCTAGCCTAATTTTGGCATACTCTTAAGGGAACTTTTCAAAGCAACTGTTGGAGATAAACTAGAGGACACTTCTCTAGTTCAAATTTAATTAATAGACTTTCAAGAACTTTAAAAGACAAAATCTCAAGTTGCACTCAGTAAACATGGGCTCACCAACACTTCACTGGTTATACTCTATTGAATTATCCTTAAAACACAATTAGAAGAAAACATAAAGATAAATATTTATCCGTGAGAAATAGGGTACTTTACAGTAAATCCTAATATATATTTGCTATTCTTTATCAGAGAAAGTGGACAATATGGAAAACATGAGAAAAATAAAAATTACAGTAAGAAAAACATCACCATTGACATAGACCGGGATCCCATAAATCAGCTTGTATATTTGATATTCAAACCAGTTACAATCTTCAAGTCCAGTGGGTCTTTTACAGATTCAAACTTCTCTTCTCAGCCTATCTTTCTTCAATTACAAAATAGAGCTTCAACAGCCTCAATAACTATTTAAATTCAACAATTATTCAACCAACAACAATACTAGACTCCTCATATGATATATATAGGTAAATTGAGGAGGTGGAGTGGAAAGAAGGTCTAATTGTTCAATTAATATAGAGTAAATGCTTCTCAACCTTTGGGAGGCCTTATGGAGAAGATTTCATATGTTCAACTCTATTTTAATTAATTTTACATTAACTTTTATCTACTTTAGTCACTTTTGTTGACTTTGGAGGCTTTTGGTAGGTTGGCAATTACTTCTGAGCTGTCTTTGGCAAATATTTCTGACTGTGTATTGAATTTGTACTCTTTTGAGGAAATAGGCATGTAGGTGGCATTTCTAAGGATTAATTTCCTGATTGATGTGGCATTTGGAGGCTTTCTTTTTTGATCTATCTACTTTGTGGCTTTAAACACTAATTTAGGCCTTGATCTTGCTTTAAGGCCTTATCATCTTTCGGGCTTTTGTCCTTCTCTGCTGACTGTTTTATCTTTTAATCTATTTTTCTTTGGTCTTCACTTGATCTTCTTCTATTTTCCTTTTAGTGTACAGGTGGCTTTTCTTTGATGCTAGAGGGTTTGATTGTATAACTAGTGCTCATGAGGCACTATTCAAACTATGATTTTGAACACTATGGAATCCCTTTCTTCATGATTTTGCCTTTGTTTGGACGATGAGGGTCGTCATCTCCGGCCCTGTCCCTTTATGGACTGTGGGAAGGGTTTTCGGCCTTAGAAAGCCATTGAACCTGCATAAAACAATAAAAAACCTTATGAAACCCTGCACATTGGATAAACTGCTTTGGAGGCTCGGCAGAGGGTGAAAGGGTAGTGCAGAGGCGAAAATGTATGTAGGAGGAGGAAAAACCCTGGCAGATAGGTATAAACAGGGTTCAAATTTGATTTTGGTGCAAAAATGTGGATAGGTGGTTTTGGAAAACCATGAATGGTTTTCACGCACAAAATGAGTGGTTTGTGGTTTATGCTCGAACGAACGCGATATCATCCGTCGGGCAACACATGTCCTCCCAATACCACCAATTTCGTGTCCAAGCTACACGTTGAGGAGATTTTGGTGGTTGGAGTGTGTCAGCCGTCCAATATGCGGGGATGCAAATCGACGGCAGAGAGGGAGCATGAAAGAGTGAAGTTGATCGGTGGATAGGGCGCTGGAGGACAGGTGTCGAGCAGCAATTGGGAGATGTTTTGCGTGGTGGAAGGTGGGGTCGATGGTGACGTGGGCTATTTTGTTTGGTAGCATGGGTATGTTATAAAACAAGACCAAGGGTGAAGCGATAATGACCATTAGATTGGGTGTTTCGATGGTCAAGATGTGTCAGAAGAGCAAAGGGAAAGGGGATAGATGGGGAGCACGTAGCCATTGGATCAATAAGATCAATGATGGGGATCGCTTCGTGGAGTGGTAAGGCGAGGGGAGTAAATAAGAAAATAGAAATAAAGGGAGGGGACTAGAGGAAAAGGAGAGGTGTGGTTTTGTGGAGAAAGAGGGACCCGGAGCTAGGAAAACCGGGGCTAGAGGCTTGGCGCTTGGTTATGGCGCCTCAGTTTTATGGCAGAGAAAGGCAAGGAGGTTTAGCCAAAAGGGGCTAAAAAGCCTATTTTTTAATATAAAAGAGCGGAACAAGGCTTAAGTGGGTTTTTTGGGGTTTTTTTTAGTGTTCCGATAGGTAAAATAGGGATTTTTTAAACCATAAAAAGGGGTTTTCATGGTTTAAAAGGGGTTTTTAGAAGGTTTTTTAGGGAAATGAAGGGTAAATGGGAAGGTAAAAATGGGTTTTTTCAAAGGGAATGGAGGATAAATGAGAGGAAAGGAGAGATTTTATAGAGGAAAATGAAGGATATGTAAAGGGGAAAAATCAGTGATATGGGGGGATTTTGGGGGAAATTTATGAAGGTGAAAAGATGGAGAAAATGGCTGAAAATAGTCTCCTTTATACAACAAGGCTTCTTGAGGATTTTTTTTTAAGGAAACAACAGTGAATATTACTCTTTAGAAAACACTAGAAGGCTTCAAGAATGAGTAATTTTCTATGAAAATAATCTCTTGAAGGCTCAAGACCTGTTTTAGCCATCATTTTCTATGAAATTTTTTTTCTGATGGCTAACACACCACAACTTCACCTGCAAATGAGTGATTTTGGAAGGAAAATGCCTTATTAAAAGGAAAACCCTGATTTTTATTTCACTTGCTGCGGCCAAGTCGTACCTCAGTTTGACGAACCATCTATACCATTGGAAAGATCTCACCACGCCCTCAAATGGGTATCTATGAGATTTTAGTGACTTGATACTTCACCAGGACACATTTTTTCCATAAATCGTCACTTCCCCCATTGTCAAAATCAAATTTCTTCACTTGCAACACTCGTACTGGGGGCACCACTTTGCCTCCATACTGGTCCACGCTCGTGTTGACTTTCGTCATGAGTTACCATCTTGTACTCATGTTTGTATGGTCCCCATTAGACCTTTTCTGTGTGGTAGCACCATTGAGTCATCCTTGTTTAGAGCATCCAAGTTGAGTCATCATTGCATTCATGGAGTGTATCCCAAGTCCTTTTGCATCCTGCTATAGTCCTCCATCCTTCATTGCTTGGTCCCTCTCTCGTGTTGCACACTATGGCCTTCAATCCCACTATCCCCTATCCCTCATGATATTATGTCAGTCGCTACCAGGTCATCCATGCCATTTATGCTCTAACAAGGGAAGTCTTATGTCACTACTCAGTCCCTCCCATTTCATCATCATCTTTGGTGTCAGTCTGTCAATCACTCTACCATTTTCTCTCGTGCCTTAGTTGAGGATCCCTTATTGCCTCACCTATAATGGACCTCCTTCTATCGACATCATCTCATTCATTCCAGAAGATAGGTCCAGAGGGCGGTGTACCTTGGTTCTAGCTTCCACTCGTGTTTGGTGCCTTGGATCAGGCAAAGGGACTCTTCATTGCCCTTTGAATTGTTTTTTCTCAACTCTAGCCCCTTTCAGCATGATCGAGATCCGTATACTCGATGGTCCAGTGATGCAGCAGCTGACATCATTGATTCCCAGGTGTGTGTAATATGTCTCAGCCCTCATGAGGGGGTGGCCCTATAGGTATCCCCCCACACACTCGAATGACCTCTTCATTATAGCCTTCGATGCAGCTCCATACATTTTATGATGTCGGCCTCAGCCGCTTGCATTTCCTTTTTGTTTGCATGTATCAATCAGATTTTTAGAGCCCTTTCCTATTTTCAGGGGCATATGGGTTGCATTTATATCTCATGTACTCAGATATCATTGTACAAGTCCTAGCTGTTATCCCAGGCACAATATGTATGTGGGTTTCATTATTGTGTTGTTTATCCGGCTCATGTTTATGCCAGCATGTGTTATATTGGCCAGTCCCATGGTTTTCCGGATGCCTTATTGTTTCTACTTTGCCTCAGCGGGCATAGGTATGCCTCCCCCGCCACCTATAGCACAGGTACTCACACATCAAAGAGACTTGTTGCACTTGTAAGTCTCGCCTCCTCAGGGTCTAGTCATTTCAGTGCTTTGGTCTACCTTATACTTCTCTCTCTTTGAATTCCCCTTCGATGTCTAGTGATTGAGTTCTTATAACGTACTTTTGTCATACGATTAGCTCTTAATGCTCGCACGCTGGGGGGCAATCTGTTACACCATTTTTTGGTCATCTAACCTATTATCATTAGATGGACCTAAGTAGTACTCGATGTAAGACCAATTTTACCCCAAGTAAAATTGCTTTCACTATGAAAATAACTTAGTAAACCACCTTTATTAAGTTTTTTATGGTCTAAACAGGAAACCCCATGGGGAAATATTAAATAAATATAAATTTGTTTGATTTTCCCCAAGAAATAATTAGTTAAACAACAGTTTAATTAATATTCCTAGTTATATTTAACCCAAAACAAGGAAATTAATTAGATAAATCATTATTTATCTTATCATTTTCTAAGAATAATTATTTAAACCTTATTTAAATAATATTCTTTGTTAAATATGACTTATTCACCCTTAAATAATTAAATAAATCATTATTTGTTTGATTATTACTCAACCACATCCTTAAAACGATAAATAAATCATTTATTTATTTATTATTTTACAAATAAAGGGATTTGACCCAAATCAAATTCCTTTTCCCTCCAACAAATATAATAAAATGTTCCACAAAAGTTGAATCTGGATTTGGTTAATAATATTTTAATTATGCACCAATATCTAGATTAACTCAATATTTTGTTATAAACAGAAGGGTTTTCCCATTCATTTACCACCTTTTGTTGCCTAAAGATCACTCTAGATCTAAACTTTTGGTCTGGATATTGATCCACCATCATAGCTATATTTTTCCATTTTTGTCTGGGTTTTCTACACCATCAAGAGAGAGGAATTCTAGATCTGAAGAGCTGAGGACTTACAAGAACCCATCCCATTGAGGAGAACATGGAACACCCTCTTGTATTTTCCTCCCAGGTGCCATTAATACAAAATTCATTTGATATATTCTTGTCTTATCTATTGGATGCATGGAGTAAATCTTATTTTTTCTACTGTTTAATGTCTTCTAATGCATAGATCTATATTTTTGCAGCATTTATCTTGATCACCTAACTGCAGATCTAAGGATATTAGCAGTCATTATGTTGTTAGCGCTGTTTGTTATGTGCAGCTAAAGTGGTCTTTTTTTGTACACTTGGAATTAAGACTCATACTAACACTTGATGTACTAAGCTTTGTATGATATTATTACATGATCCATTGATATACATAATATATGATAGTTGGGGTTTTTACCTTTAATCTTTCCCGTTAAACAATTGTGTTTATGTGCGATTGATTTTCTTCATATGTGTTTGAAATTGGCGATTAAATTTCCACAAAATTAACAGTGGAAGGATTTTGTATTTAACATAAGATTAATTTGTTAGATCAGGAGAATCCGGTAATACTATCAATATTAATAAATTTCTACAGGTGTACTATCATTTGTATAATTATCCAAGTTGTACAGGTGGTGCATGTATCTAGAGAAGGACATATAGGGATTGCACAGTTAGGGATGGGGATTTCGCTAATTAATAGGGGGGTAAATCCTTGAGAAAAAAAAAAGGAAATAGGAGCTTCGTAGGAAGGAAAAAATTATATGTATTGGCCATAGTCAGTCTGTGAGGTAGTGAGATATATTATACTTTTGCATAAGTTTCTCAGGCTTGAGAAAGGATTATATTTATTCTCTATTTTTTTACTAATGCAATACATATAGGTAGGGGTTTTGAGCAGATTATTTCTCTTAGATATATCCTCGTGTATGTGCATTGAATCATGATGCATGCTTTATATATTACTTCTCAATTGTGAATTTCTTTCAGCAAATGAGTATAGTATATTTGAGTCTTATGTTTTAGATTATTACATGAGAAGTATTGAATCTACATTAAAATTATACAATAACTATTAACATGCTCCTGGAAATATACTTTCCTTATTTTTCTTAATATTCTTATGTTAATGACTCCTTCCTACTAATGATCATCTTTCCTACATAATATTTCTTCTTCAAATATTTTTTCAAACAAACACATTCTTAAAGAAGCCTTTACCAATGGATTAGATCTGAGGAGTCAAATATAACCTTGATTCTTTCTATTTCATTCTCCATTCTTTGATGTTCATTATTTAGTTAATATAGAGCTCCTCTCCCTTGTGGAAATTAAAATTGATCATACAAACATGTGTTATGTGTCCTTCATTAAGACATATGTAATATTCTACATTGGTCTTGAATATTAGTGGAAATGAACCATATTATATTATAATGTTATCTATATTTTTTAGCATGGGGATTTGATCATATCCTCCATACCTAATATTATCATAGATTCTGAAATCTTGTGCTTTATGTCCAAATTTTTTGCATGAAAAACAATGACCAAAGAACTTGTTTTGATACCTGGTAGAATAGGGTGGTGTTGATGTGATATTTCTTCTGAAGTTGTCCTTGGAACAGAATCATCCCTTTTTTTATTTCTAACTCTTGCTCCATTGTTCCTTGCATATCCTTTGTGAATATTTTCCATCATGGGGGGCTCCATGATTTCACCTTGGTTCCTTTTCTTTTGTGGATTATAGGTACCTTGTTGATCATGGGTACCATTTTGAGAATCATTAGGAATGTCTAAATGGACATGCTTGGGATGATTCGTCACTTACTTGGAATATTCGAATGAGTTTCTGCTATATCCAATGAATTTATGATCATGATTCTTGGGATGATATTGATTTGATGTTCTTGAAATAGCTTTATCTTTGTATGCATCACACTCTTCCTAGTAATGAAGGTCTATTTTGATGAGAGGATATATTTAAATGATGATAATATAATCTATATACTTAGATCCTCTAAGAATATTTAAGTTTTGTTTGAGTTATTCCAATTCTTCTTTTGATATCACAAATTATTCTTCTAATCTTTTACAATTTTCTTACTTTTTTGGAAATTTTTCTGACAAAAATTCATTTATCTTCTTGGATTCTTCTATCTCGACCTTAATAGTAATAATGGAATCTCCATATTGATATTTGTATCGGATTTGATTCTCTATTTTACCCTGTTGAATTCTTACTTAAACTGAGAGGGGGGGCTGAATCAATTTAACACATACATGAGCCTTTTTAAAAATTTTCATCGGCTTATTTACAACTTACTTTTATAACCAACCTTAGTATATGAACAGTCTTAATAAGTTGCAGAAAGTATTAAATTAAGTGACATCAAACTGATTATGAGAGCAACAAACATTAAGCAGATTTGGTAAATCATCTCAGCACATAGACAATACAGATAGAGACAAAAGATATAAGTTGAAACCCATAAAGGGAGAAAAACACATCTTATTATTGTTGTGATGCAAAGGCAATATCCAACTCCCTCTCACCAATGTTTTTCTGCAGGCACCGACCTACAGGAGGTACCAACCTCAATTTTGCAAGCTACAACTTGCAAGGAAGCTCCAACTCCCTTCAATTTTCTGCAGGCACCAACCTACAGGAGGCTCCAACCTCAGTCATCTAGAACTGACAGCTATCAAGCTTCAACTTGATAGGGAAGCTCCAACTTCCTCAATTTATCAAATGGAATGTTTGCTGATTTACCTTAGATATTAGCTCTGTTCTGTAGCATCTCTTTATGCTCTTCTCTTCCTTATCTTCTCTGCCTCAATCTTCTATACTCTGCATTCTCTATCTTTTTTCTCTTTAACCCCCTGTACATATCAAGATGATATTATTTATAAATATTTTCCTGTGACTATCTGTATTCCTCAAGGAATTCGAAATGGATAGCCATACCTCTTAGTCTTCTACCTTCTCATTTCTTTTCCAGCTCACTCAGAAAATATAACTGTAGGTACCAATTTAACATTACAGTGGGATATTTGTTCTCTTCCAGAGACTTGCCAATGCATCACAACAATATAAATTAAAATCATTTACATTCAATTACAATGAAAACTCCAACTCACTCATTCAGCCTTTTGGATCACTGCGCATTTGTCTTTTCTTTGACTGTGTCTGTCTTTCTCAAGTCTGCTTGCTCTTCTGTCCTCTGCCGTGGTGTAACTGTTGTTATTAGTCTCATCTTTTGGATGGACCCCTCATGCCAGCTATACTCCGCTCAATTAACTTTGACCAACACATTCATCAGCACTTATAATTAATTTGAAGTCCTCGGGCCCACAGTATTACCTTTGCGCTGCAGCTTTGAATAGGCACGCCTTTCTTCAAATAAGCTCAATATTGGTTATAATATAACCCAATGCACACCTTAACCTCCGACCTTGGCTTCTATAAGCTTTATTTAGGATCAATATAATGATAGCTCATGGCGTTTCTTTGAAAGTAACATATCAATATATTATACGTGTTCCGACCCAACACTATATGGTATCCTTGACTTTAGTTTTACACCCAAACACATCCTTATAACAACCATATGGTACATTGATCATCGGAGGCATTCATTCAAGTATTTCTTTGGTTATTAACTCTGCCAACACATTCCAATCATAATATATATCAACATACATTACGTTCTCCGTTTGAATGTTTACGAAACAGTTGGTAAGCCTTAGACTTAATCAACACCCATTAAACTTATAAATCTCAGGCCCACTTACCGAACTTTTCTTATTCCCGATGCGATGACTCGCTTCTGAATACTTCCGATTGTGATAATTCCGATGCGATTAATCGCAATCGCAACTCTCAGTAGTATGTTCCGATGTCCTGCTTTTACTCTGATGCGATTAACCACTGTTCATTTAAATATACCGATGTGATTAGATCGGAACTAAAACCTATAAAGTCACAATTTATACACCCATTGGGTCCAGAACTCAATCGCAATCGCAATTTGAATTTGCATGTTCCGATATTCTTATGCTCCGATGCTCCGATGCGATTGAGTGAGGGTCCCACTAGCTATCAAATCTCCGGAACTCAAACATATATGAATCATTTTTTAAACCATATCGAGTCTGGAACTTCAATCGCAATCGCAACTTCTGTTTCCATGCTTCTCTGCCACACTTTTCTCTGATGCGATGTAACACTTTTTGCCGAAACTCAAACATATAACAATCGTGGTTTATAAACCCATCGGGTCTGGAACTCAATCGCAATTGCAACCTGTTGTTAACCTATTCAGCTATCAATTTTCCGATGCGATTGGGAAAGGGTCCCACCATATAAGGCTTTGTTACCTTTGGTTCTTTTGATCTCGGGCTCAATAATATGATACATATGCCTTGTATTATACCTTTGGTCCCTTGTCCATAAAGCGCTCCATATAAATTTATATATATATGCTTTGGACCTTTGTGTATAAGGCGCAATATATGTAATGCACTGCATATATATAAGCTTCTTCTTCCACCTTTATTGTATCCTCCAGCTGGGGTAATGATTCTCGGAATTTATGTTTATGTATCCTCCAGCTTGGGTAACGATTCTCGGAATTTTATGTAGGGGGGGGTCCCACACTACATATAATGTTCTCTGTCAATATTATATTAAGTCCTTGGATCAGACTTAAGCCCAGCACAAATATATGTAGTAATATAACCTTTCGAGTTCCTTTTCAATGAAGACTGTCCCACCTTCGTTATATACAAATTCATGTGAGCTCTATTAAAAGGTTTATTTCTTATTTCTTCAGCACTTCAATATATGAAGCCTGCTTCATTCTTACGTTAATTCGACACTGATCATTTCACTGTTTGATAACGGCTCTGCCTCTGCCTTTGCCTTTGCTGCTTGACCATTTCATCTCTACCTTTGCCTTTACCTCTGCTACTCGACCATTTCATCTCTGCCTTTGCCTTCGCTATGCCTCTGCCTCTACTGCTCCACAGTTTCATCTCTTCCTCTGTATTCGTTGCCTCTACCTCTGCCTCCACTTCTCTCTATAAATGTTACCTGTTGTCTTCTGATGTTTTCCTTTGTCTGTCTCTGCATCTCCTGCCTTCTTTTCCATTAATGATAACATTTCCAACAGTCTCCCCCTTTGGCATTGATGGAAATACACTTTCTCTATTTTCCTTTTAGGATTCTTTCTCATGTTGCTTGCTCTTCCTCCCCCTTTGACATCAATGGAAAGGGGTTGCACATATCTTAGTGTAAATTTTGTCCTTTAATCCTTTGATCCTGAGGACCTGTTTCATGCTTCCTTTGCTCACTGATCTCCCCCTCGAATGATATTTTCGTTTATGTTCTCCCCCTAAAACTGTGCTTTCTCTTCATATCAGAGAGTAGCATCTACAGATACTACCCCCCGTCTATCTCTCAAATATTCAAATGGTTCTCTAGCAAGAGGTTTGGTAAATATATCTGTTGTCTGTTCTTTTATTGGTACATACTCTAGTTTTACTATCTTCTGAGCCACTTGTTCTTGGAAAAAATGATACTTTATTGGGATATGTTTGGTTTTTGAGTGAAGCACAGGAATTTTAGATATACTTATAGCACTTGTATTATCACATTTTATTGAGATAGGTTCATCAATGCTTACCTTCATGTCTTGGAGGGTTTGCTTCATCCACATGACTTGTGTACAACATGCTGCTGCTGCTATATATTGTGATTCTACTGTAGACAGAGAGATAGATGTTTGTTTCTTGCTTAACCATGCCACCAGACTTTCTCCTAAATAGAATGCACCTCCACTTGTGCTTTTCCTGTCATCCACACAACTGGGCCAATCTACATCTGTGTATGTTGTCAAGGTGAAGCTTTTTCCTTTAGGATATCAAAGTCCATACTGTGTTGTTCCTTGTAGATATCTAAATATTCTTTTGATTTCCAGAAGGTGGTTTTGTTTGGGTGTTTCTTGTTATCTAGCCACTAGTCCTACTGCTAGCATGATATCTGGTCTTGATGCTGTCAAATACAACAGACTTCCTATCATGGATCTGTAGAGTTTTTGATCTATATCAGTAGATCCATCATCAACACATAGCTTGCATCCAGTGATCATGGGAGTTGACATAGGTTTGCAGTTCTCCATTTTGAAATTTTTCAACATTTCTTTTAAGAATTTTTCCTGTGAGATGAATGTGCCTGTGTTCTTTTGTTGAATTTGAAGTCCTAAGTAGAAACTGAGTTCTCCAATCATGGACATCTCAAACTCTGATTTCATCTTCTCAGCAAACCCTTTTGCTAGTTCATCTATGTTGCTTCCAAACATAATGTCATCAACATATACTACAAAAATAAGGAGTTCATTTTCATGGGCTTTTATGTATAGATTGTTGTCTACTCCACCTCTCTTAAAGCCTTGTTTTTGAAAATATTTATCTTGTCTTGAGTACCAAGCACGAGGTGCCTGTTTCAGTCCATATAGAGCCTTCTTTAGTCTACACACATAGTCTTCTTTGTCTGTTAAAGAGAAACCTTCTGGTTGTTTCATGTAGACTTCTTCTTCTAGATCTCCATTCAGAAAAGCAGATTTTACATCAATTTGATATACCTTGAAGTCTTGATAGCATTCAAAGGCCAGAAAAATTCTGATGGCTTCCATTCTAGCTACAGGGGCAAATGTTTCGTCGAAATCAAGTCCTTCGATTTGTGAATATCCTTTGCATACAAGTCTGGCTTTATTCCTAATTACTTGTCCTTCCTCATTCACTTTATTTTTGAATACCCATTTTGAGCCTATGACATTTTTCCCAGTGGGTCTAGGAACTAGTTCCCAGGTTTTTTTTTTCTCAATTTGGTCTAATTCTTCATTCATAGCATTCACCCAATACTTGTCCTTGCTGGCTTATTCAAATCTCTTTGGCTCTATTTGTGATAACATGGCTATGCATACCTCTTCTGTCTGTTCAGTTAGCTTCTTTCTTGCCTGGACCCCTAATTTCTTGTCTCCTATGATCTGATCTTCAGGATGATTCTTCTGAGTGTATCTTGAGGGGGCTTTCGAGCTCAGCTCTACATCTTCTGTTGTCTTTCTAGTTTCATCATAATTTTGGTTTTCTTCTTCATGGTTGTCTGATGGACTGCAGCAGTCTGTATCTCTTGTATTGTTTGGAAGTTCTTCATCAAATCTCACATCAATAATTTCTACTATTTTTCGAAGAGTCTTGTTGTAGCACCTGTACCCTTTACTTTTGGAAGCATATCCTAGAAAAATCCCTTCATCTGCTCTTACATCAAATTTCCCAAGATTTTCATCATTATTCTTTATATAACACTTGCTTCCAAAAATTCTAAAATGTTTGATTGAAGCTGGCTTTCCATGCCATAGTTCATAGGGATTCTTGTCACTGCTTGGCCTTAAGTGAGCTTTATTAAGGATATGCACTGCTGTGTGTACTGCTTCTGCCCAGAAGGTTTGAGGAATATTACTCTCTTGCATCATGGCTCTGGCAATTTGTTGAACAGATCGGTTTTGTCTCTCTGCTACTCCATTCTGCTGAGGTGTCCCTGCAATAGTAAATTGTTGTTTTATGCCATATTCATTGCATAGATCTGCAAAGTCATAATCTGTGAATTCACCTCCTCTGTCCGATCTGATGCATTTTAGCTTGCATCCTGTCTGATTTTCTGCTAATTCTTTGAATATTTTGAATTTGTCCAGAGCTTCCGATTTATTCTTGAGAAAAGCAACCCATGTCATTCTGGAGAAATCATCTATTATCAGCATGAAGTAGGATTCTCCACTTGGTGTTTTAGTTCTTGCAGGTCCACACAGATCCATGTGCACAAGCTGGAGTGGTCTTCTTGTTGATAACTCATCTTTGGCCTTAAAGGATGTGTGGGTCTGTTTACCCAATTGACAAGATTTTCATATGGTATTAGAAGGCCTTTTTATTTTTGGCATGTCTCTGACCGCTTTCTTCTTGCTCAGTCTGATGATATGATCGAAGCTGAGATGTCCCAATCTCCTATGCCATAACCATGACTCCTCAAGTTTGCTAAGATGGCATGCTTCATCTTCCTCTTTCACGATGTAAACATTGCTCTTTGTTCGAACACCTTTGAGCAGAGTCTTACCTGTGGTGCTTGATCTGACTTCATAGTCTTGTGCTCTGAAAATAACTTCGCAGCCTTTATCACACATTTGACTGACACTCAGCAAATTTTCTTTCAGCCCATCTACAAATAGTACATCTTGGGCCTTACCTCTGCCATTATCTAAGCTGACTGAGCCCTTTCCCTTGATTTTTCCTAATTTATCATTGCCAAAAGTAACATTACCAGTTTTCTTTTCATCAAAAGTTATAAATTTTCTCCTGTCTCCAGTCATATGTTTTGAGTAGCCACTGTCCAGATACCATTGGCTTTTCAGATCTTGAGCAGTTAGAGCCAAGTCACACTTATTCACCTTCTTTTTCCACTGGAAGCAGCCCTTTGTTTGGTATCTTTTGTGAGATGAGGAATCACATCCTTTCAGAGGACATTTGGGAGGCATATGTCCAACTTGATTGCATACACAGCATTTGATCATAATTTTTGCAGAATTGTGAGTATGAACAAAATTTCTTTGATTCATAAACCTCCTTGAGGTGTTGAACATCAATCTTTGTCCATACTTTCTACATTCAATAATTTTATGGCCAAATTCCTTACAATAAAAATAGTAACCATAGAAATTATTCGCATACCTGATGTAAGGTTGTCTTCTCCATTTGTTTGCTTGAGACATTCTCTTCACTGTTTACATCTTTTGCTGGTTTGAACCACTCCTCCTTGCATGACAGTATGCAGCAATGTGTCCCAGCTTGTGGCAGACATAACAGGTGGCATTTTTCATAGGAGGGAAGAATCTCCTTTGATGGCTTCCAAATTTGACATACTCGGGGGTATATGAATCTTTTTCTGTTGTTTGAGTATTTCTTTCATTCTTTGTTATTAGAGGATTTTTCTGGGTTTTGTCTCCCTCCTTACAATTTTCTTCTTTTGTAGGAATTATTTGAGCTGCTTCATCATCCTTCTTTTCTTTTACAAAAATAATCTCTCTGTTTTCCTTTTCTTTGCTTTTAATTGATTCTCCTTCATAGCCTATTCCAGTTTTTATCATAGGAGATCTTTGAGCAACCATAATTTCATTCAACTTACTAGAGCTTGTTGTTTGAGAAGAATTTATAGCCACTTTCCTTTGAGCATTTTCTAATTTCTTCTTGAGACATACTACTTCTTCTTCCAACTTCTCTTGTTCCTGAGTTTTCTCCTTGATTTTCTTAAGTAACATGTCCTCTATCTTATTGGCTTCTTCAAGCTCTATGTTTAGCTGCATAAGGACTTCTAAATTTTGTTCTTCTCATACATACTTGAGGAGAATGTCCTTTTGTTTTCTGCATTTCAGCTTGAGTCTATCAATCTCTTCCAGAGCACTTCTTAGCTCCCCCTCAAGGTCAACTTCACCTTCTTCTTCTTCATCTTCTAGCAGGAGACCTTCAAGTTCTTCTATGGCCATCAATAAAAATTTAGAGGTTCCTTCTTCACTTGAAGGTTCATCTGAGTCTTCAGATGCACTACTATCTTGTTGAGCATAGAAGGATTTTCTGCTGAACTTCTTTCCTTTCTGCCAGTTTTTTGATGCATTTTTCTCTGATTCTTGAGCCTGATTCCTTACTTTCTTGTGAGGACACTTAGCAGCATAGTGTCCAATTCTTCCACAGTTAAAGCATTTGAAGGGAAGTTTACCTTTGTATTTACCTGAGCCTCTATCCAGTTTCTTGACAAATTTAGCCTCTTCTTCATCCGAGCAAGAGCATATGTCTTCCTTTTCTTCTTTCTTCTTTTCTGTTTTAAAGGCTACCTCCCTCGTACTTGGCTTCTTCTGTGGGAGCCTCATCTCATATGTTGTTAGATTTCCAAGTAGCTGGTTCATGGTCAAGGTTTCCCAATCAGTTGTTTCTTCTATTGCAGATACCTTGGGGTTAAAACTGGGTGGAAGAGATCTTAGAATCTTTTGTACAATTACAACTTCTTTTATGGTTTCTCCTAGAGCCTTCATGTTATTTACTATTTCTGCAACCCTTAGAAAGAAGCTGGAAATGTCTTCATCATCATTCATTTTTAAGTTCTCAAACTGGGCTCTATAGACTTGAAGTTTGGCAGTCTTTACCTTCTTGTCTCCCTCATGGATATTCTCTAGGGTATCCCACATCTCTTTGGCAGTTTATTTGTGCATTACTTTGAGAAACTCTGCCTCACACAATCCATTTAAGATGGCATTCATGGCTTTTGCGTTAGCTACAAAATCTTGTTTGGTTTCTTTCTCTGAGTCAGTTTCCTTTGGGGCATATCCTAATTCCACAACAGCCCAAACTTCTATTCCTAGAGACATTATGTATGTCCTCACTCTGATTTTCCAGAAGGCATAATTTACACCAGTGAAAAAAGGGGCTTTATTGGTTGAGCATCCTTCTTTACTTGTCATCATAGGAACTTAGGACCTCCTTTCAGTGGTTAAACTGATGCAAAAGGAACCTGCTCTAATACCAATTGTTGAATTCTTAGTTAAACTGAGAGGGGGGGTGAATCAGTTTAACACATACATGAGCCTTTTTAAATTTTTCATTAGGTTATTTACAACTTACTTTTATAACCAACCTTAGTATATGAACAGTCTTAATAAGTTGCAACGAGTATTAAATTAATGTGACATCAAACTTATTATGAGAGCAAAAAACATTAAGCAGATTTGGTAAATCATCTCTGCACATAGACAATACAGATAGAGACAACAGATATAAGTGGAAACCCATAAAGGGAGAAAACCACATCTTATTATTGTTGTGATGCAAAGGCAAGATCCAACTCCCTCTCACCACTGTTTTTCTGTAGACACCAACCTACAGGAGGCACCAACCTCAATTCTGCAAGCTACAACTTGCAAGGAAGCTCCAACTCCCTTCAATTTTCTGCAGGCACCAACCTACAAGAGGCTCCAACTTCAGTCAGCTACAAATGACAACTATCAAGCTTCAACTTGATAGGGAAGCTCCAAATTCCTCAATTTATCAAACAGAATGTTTGCTGATTTACCTCAGATATCAACTCTGTTCTGTAGCATCTCTTTATGCTCTTCTCTTCCTTATCTTCTCTGCCTCAATCTTCTATACTCTGCATTCTCTATCTTTACTCTCTCTCACCCCCTGTGCATATCAAGATGATATTATTTATAAAGATTTTCTTGTGACTGTCTGTATTCCTCAAGGAATTCGAAATGGATAGCTATACCTCTTAGTCTTCTACCTTCTCATTTCTTTTCCAGCTCACTCAGAAAATATAACTGTAGGTACCAATTTAACATTACAGTGGGATATTTGTTCTCTTCCGGAGACTTGCCAATGCATCACAACAATATAAATTAAAATCATTTACATTCAATTACAATGAAAACTCCAACTTACTCATTCAGCCTTTTGGATCGCTGCACATTTGTCTTTTCTTTGACTGTGTCTGTCTTTTTCAGCTCTGCTTGCTCTTCTGTCCTCTGCTGTGGTGTAACTGTTCTTCTTAGTCTCATATTTTGGATGGAACCCTCATGCCAGCTATACTCCGCTCAATGAACTTTGACCAACACATTCATCAGCACTTATAATTAAGTTGAAGTCCTCGGGCCCACAGTATTACCTTTGCGATACAGCTTTGAATAGGCACGCCTTTCTTCAAACAAGCTCAATCTTGGTTATAATATAACCCAATTCACACCTTAACCTCCGACCTTGGCTTCTATAAGCTTTATTTAGGATCAATATAATGATAGCTCATGGCGTTTCTTTGAACATAACATATCAATATATTATACGTGTTCCGACCCAACGCTATATGGTATCCTTGACTTCAGGTTTACACCCAAACACATCCTTATAACAACTCTATGGCACATTGATCATCGGAGGAATTCATTCAAGTCTTTCTTTGGTTATTAACTCTGCAAAAACATTCCAATCATAATATATATCAACATACATTACATTCTTCGTTTGAATGTTTACGAAATAGTCGGTAAGCCTTAGACTTTATCAACACCCATTAAAATTATAAACCTCGGGCCCACTTGCCAAACTTTTCTTATTCCCGATGCGATGACTCGCTTCTGAATACTTCTGATTGTGATAGTTCCAATGTGATTAATCGCAATCGCAACTCTCAGTAGTATGTTCCGATGTCCTGCTTTTACTCCGATGCGATTGACCACTATTCATTTAAATGTGCCAATGTGATTAGGCCGGAACTCAAACCTATAAAGTCACAGTTTATACGCCCATCGGGTCTGGAACTCAATCGCAATCGCAATTTGCATTTGCATGTTCTGATATTCTTATGCTCCGTTGCTCCGATGCGATTGGGTGAGGGTCCCACTAGCTATCAAATCTCCGGAACTCAAACATATATGAATCGTTGTTTAAACCATATCGAGTCCAGAACTTCAATCGCAATCGTAACTTCTATTGTCATGCTTCGCTGCCACACTTTTCTCTGATGTGATGTAATGCTTTTTTCCGGAACTCAAACATATATCAATCATGGTTTATAAACCCATTGGGTCCGGAACTCAATCGCAATTGCAACTTGTTGTTAACCTGTTCTGCTGTCAATTTTCCGATGCGATTAGGAAAGGGTCCCACCATATAAGGCTTTGTTACCTTTGGTTCTTTTGATCTCAGGCTCAATAATATGATACATATGCCTTGTATTATACCTTTGGTCCCTTTTCCATAAAGCACTCCATATATATATATATATATATGCTTTGGACCTTTGTGTATAAGGCACAATATATGTAACGCACTGCATCTATATAAGCTTCCACTTCTGCCTTTATTTTTTCCTCTAGCTAGGGTAATGATTCTCGGAATTTATGTTTATGTATCCTCCATCTTGGGTAACGATTCTTGGAATTTTATGTAGGGGGGGGTCCCACACTACATATAATGTTCTCCATCAATATTATATTAAGTCTTTGGATCAGACTTAAGCCCAGCACAAATATATGTAGTAATATAACCTTTCAGGTTCCTTTTCAATGAAGATTGTCTCGTCGTCATTATATACAAATTCATGTGAGCTCTGTTAAAAGGTTTATTTCTTATTTCTTCAGCGCTTCAATATATGAAGCCTGCTTCATTCTTACGTTAATTCGACGCTGATCATTTCACTATTTGATAACGGATCTGCCTCTGCCTTTTCCTCTGCTGCTCGATCATTTCATCTCTGCCTCTGCCTTTGCCTCTGCTGCTCGACCATTTCATCTCTGCCTCTGCCTTCGTTGTGCCTCTGCCTCTACTGCTCAACTATTTCATCTCTTCCTCTGTATTCACTGCCTCTACCTCTACCTCTGCTCCTCGACCTCTACCTCCACTGCTCTCTGTAAATGTTACCTGTTGTCTTCTGTTGTTGTCCTTTTCCTGTCTCTGCATCTACTGCCTTCTTTGCCATCAATGACAACATTTCCAACATACCCACTCTCTTTCTATGGGTTTTTATTTACTTCAATGCACTTTTGAGTTCTCCTTCATATTATTCATTGATTTCTTATACTTTAGTGAAGAAAAATATTCCACCTCTTTCATCATCAATCACACTTTCATTTCTATGATAATTTCTTTCTTATTTTGAGAATAAGTTATTCTTTTTGGCATATTGTTTCTTAATTTTATTCTTAGAATTGAATCTTACTAT
This sequence comes from Pinus albicaulis, assembly GCA_034641835.2. Classification (NCBI taxonomy): domain Eukaryota; kingdom Viridiplantae; phylum Streptophyta; class Pinopsida; order Pinales; family Pinaceae; genus Pinus; species Pinus albicaulis. The sequence continues at coordinate 1,032,212,168 of CM076582.1, forward strand.
GTCATTAATATCATTAATTTTTGCATAAGGACATTTAGAAGCACAATTTCCTATTATTCCACATTCAAAACATTTAAAAGGAAGCTTACCTTTGAATTTTTCAGTTTCCCTCTTTAGCTTTCTAAAAAAATTGGCTTCTTATTCATCATCATTCATGACTAGATTCAGTTTCATTCTTGTGCTTTCTTCCTTGTTTGGCTTCTCTAAATTCCAATTATTCCATTCTTGACTTGTTCTTCCTAATCCTTAGTTCATATGTTGATATTTTTCGATGAAGCATGTACATATTCAAATTATCCATGTATGATAGCTCTTAAAGGGATGATAACTTGATATTGAACCTTGGAGGAAGATATCTCAACACTTTTTAAACAAAAACATAATCCTTGACTTATTTATGGAGACCTACAATATAATTGGCAACCTTGTCCACTCAGAGGAAATATGAAGTAGTATCCTCACCTTCTTCCATTTTCAAACTTTCAAATTGAGCCCTGTAAGACTGGAACTTGGTTTCCTTCACTTTCTTGTCACCTTCATAAAAAATTTTAATTTTGTTTCATATATTATGAGTTGAATTGCAATGTATCACTTTGAAAAATTCTAAATCTAGGAAACCACTCAAAATGTGATTCTTAGCTATTGCATTAGTTGTATAAAGGTCCTTACTAGATGTATATATACAAGGATAGTTATGAACTTGTTAATTTTTATCTATATTGACCCTAGCATCAAATACCAAGGAGATGAAGTGGGTTTCCATTCTTATCTTCTAGAAAGCATATTTGGATCCATCAAACTGAAGAGGATTACCTAATTATATGACAGTGGCCATCTTTCCTGAGATCAACCTTCCAACAATTAACTGTTCCTGGTGGAACCTGATCTAATACCACTTGTTAGACCAAAGGTCACACTGAGAGGGAGGGATTGTATCAACGTAATGAAAAACTCGTCATTTCAAAACATTTCATCAATAACTGATTATATAGTAGTGCATGAGAAAATAAGGTGCATTATACAATGAATAAAACTATGCATAAGGAAACCATCATCACATCAACACATGAGAACACTGACTTTTATGTGGAAATCATTGTAGGAGAAAACCACATATCATTGTGTCTTCTTATTCAATTTGTTTACATGGATCTGTAGGCATCAATCTACTAGAGGAATCTACCCTTTATATGTGCAAGCACTCATTTGCAATAAGATACAAATTATTGAAGCACCAACCTAAAAAATGTGAAAACACCCTCTTGTAATAAGCTACAACTTGATTGTGGCGCCAACATTTAAAAATTGTAAGATTCACCTTGTTTTACCTAATTGAGGCACAAACCTTAGTGGAGGTACTCACCTCCTTGAACTTGATGTGGACCACATTTCAAAATATTTCAAATTGGATCCATAATATCAAATCATAACCAAACCAACTTTCCTTATGTTCATATGTAAAAAAGAAGTTCACATGCTCATAATGACAATAAAAATTACTTCCCTAATGTCAACAATTGTTTCCAAATTTCCTTTATCATATAAAAAAAATAAACTAATAATCCATTTTCAAAATAAATTTTCATTCAATTTGACCCCAAAATTTAAAAAAACATTAAATTTTCTACAAAATAGCTATTTTCACTATGTGTTCTACAAAATGTACAAGGTTCAGTGATTTCTCTAATAAATGGATACCATCGGTTAGCTTAAATTTTCAACAAAGTGAATCTGTGTCGGGAAAAAAAAAACTAATGAAATAAAAAACAATCCATTGAGTTCGATCCCTTGATCTCATGGGAGACCAACCATACACTAACTAAATATGCTACATCATACCTAATACAAGATGAAGTTACCAATTTTATTTTAATTAATTTGGATATCCTTATCATGTTATAGCACAATGACTAATTAACATAACTATATCCACATCACCAATGTTGAGCCAATAAAATAAACTATATCCACTTCACTAGGTGCTAAGACATTCAATAACTATGCCCTCAGCACACACCAAATCATCAAACTAAGCCAAAACTATTTCTAGATCACCAAGAGTTGAGCCAATCAACATAATTGTGCCCCTGTCACAATACAAGTAATTGAATTGAGCCAAATATATTTCCATGTCACTAGGGCCAAGCTAATCAATAAAACTATCACAAAATGTGCGCCAATCAACAAAAATATCTCCACATCACCAAGTATCAATCCAACAAAAAAAAAATGTTCCCTTAGAACATTCCAAGTCATCGAGCTAATCCATAACTATTTCCATGCCACCAAGCACTGATCCAACCAACAAAATTTTTCCCTCAACAGAATCCAAGTCATTTATTTGAGCCATACCTATTTTCATTTAACTAGGGTCGAGCCAATAAAAAAAAATATCTCCATGCCATCATGCATTGAGCCAATCAATAAAAAATGTTCCTTTGGAACACTCCAAGTCATTTAGATAAGAAAAAATTATTTCCACATCATTAAGCACCTAGCCAATCAATAAAATTGTGTCATTGGCACATGATAGAGTTTCAGACCTACAACCATCCAAACCATATCACCTCAGACTAGCCACAAATTTCAGTCCTTCACATTTTTCTCCATGTTCTCCTTCAATGTCTTTAAGCCATGAACCATGCCTCAGTATATACATGATGGGAGCCTTATTTTGGGGAAAGAGCTAACCTTAAAATCCCATGGGACCACACCAAGTGATAAGGATCTAAGGGTCATTAGAAACCCTTAGTATACCCTTAACATGTGTGATATTTAACAAATTTGGTGATTTTAAAATAAATTTGGTGTTTTTGGTCCTCATTACAACTTCCAACTTCAAACTATCATAACATCTCATCTGGGAGGATATTTTCTAAGTCTCATATACCATTCGAAAGGAATTGGGGATATATTTTGAACCATGCCATCCATAGATTCATTTGGGCATCATAAATTTGACTCAAAGTCAATAAAATTTATATCATTTTGGAGGCATCATGTGATGAAGGGATGCAAGGTATCAAATTAACATACTGAATCCTTGGATTCGTGAATGATATTGTTGCTTCTTTAGACATCTCATTTGAAAATAGGACTATTTAATTATCTATTTGGGAATCATGAATTCACCATGAACTAAATAAAATTTGATTCACTTGGTCATCATAATAGAAGATCAATGGGATGGAATATTACTTGACGATATTATTATTTCCTTAGAATTCCCCTTTGACATCAATGACAACAGTATGCCCAAAAAATTAAACTATAATGGATTATATGAGAAGAGTAAAAAGACCATATTTCAAATTGAATGGCTCCTCTATGGAATAGGAGGTCTCCGGATCCCAAGGACATACAAAATCTTGAGATGAAATTCAACAACGACTCAGCAAGAAAAATTTCAGCACTATGGAATTAGTTTACCATTATGGTGAAAAGGTGAGATCTCAAGTTGAATCCTAATTTCTTATATATCCCTTAAGTTTCATTTCAGTTGTCTATCTCATGCAAAAAAAAAAAAAAATGTAATTACTACATACATATTATCACTCACCCATGTGTCATTATACACAAGTAACTAATTATCTAAAATGAAAAATAGAGATTATTCACTAACTCCGATTGAGTATATGCATATAAAATTACTATTTTCTATTTTAATAAAAATGTTTATCTTCTCATTTAACTCATTGCTATCAACATGCATTTCCATTTTCGATTATAAAATAAGTTCCATGTCCCATTTTACAAAACACGTGCATAATTCTATATGATAAATTGAGTGCCTTGTACAACTCATTCAATTTACCATGCTAACCAGAAATGGATATTCCCAAGGAATTATATACTTAAATATTCATATATACATGTACACATAAAATTATAAATATGCCAAGGATGAGAGAAATTTTCCTTAAAGACTTCAAGTATAACGTACTAAGAGATAGACATAATTTCTACAACTCTTCAAGTTCCCTACACCACGACCTATACATAACATCTACAATTATTCAAGTGCATGATGCCAAGGGAGTCATGGCCCTATATGTGCTTCAAGTATTACTTATTTTTATGTAACAAAGGTTTCATATTCTTGCACCCCCTTTAGGTATCATTTTTCAATGGTGGGAAATGGTGCCATGGTTGGAATTTAACTTACCCAACTCATTCATCGTTAGTGAGAGACTAATGTTGTGTAGGGAATAACTATTGACATGTTATTATGTGTCCCCTTAGTAGGAATTCATAAGAAGCCAAATGTATGACCTACCTTATGACAATGTGTAACCTCTAGGAAAAAATATTAAACCATATGATTTTCAAGAAATTACATAGTAGGGAGGCTAGTAGGAAATAGCATGAAACATAGACATCCTCTCCCAAATATTACTCATTACATATCATCACATGAACTCTTTCCTAGGCGTAATATTATTCAGAAAATTTTGCCTAATCTCTTCACACATTTAGAGATGACATATCAAATAGCACTAGTTGATGATCATGAATAACAAATAAGTATTTTATTTTACATATCAATTGTACATAACTCGACTCCATATTGGGTTCACATATCTTGATTAAGTCTAGAAATAATATGCAACAATGGTTCTTCTTGTTTCACTTGAAAAATTGTTATTATTGTCATATAATATAATAGATTTCATCACAAATATGTATGTTTTTTTTCAATATTCCATAGTATCACAAGAATATTAAATTATAATACGTAACAGGTATATCTTCACATCAAGCAATAATCACATCATATCATATCAAAGGTGGATGCACATTATCCATAAATTTATCTTTCAACCAACTAATTCATTCTTGCAACCAAAATTCTCCCAAATAATATCATAGCAATAAAATAAAGTCAAATAAATGAAAACATTACATACAACCTTCTCTTAAAGAAACTTCATATCAAAGTTATAAAATAAACAAGGAAACAAATGTCCCACATCAAAGGGATCCTTCTAAGTAGTTGAACTAAAACTATAACTATCACTCTAGACCTTTACCTAGTTGACCAAATTTTGTTCAAATTGTTGAGTTCACTAGTCTACTATGAAAATTGATTTGGCCTTCAATCCCCCTCCATTCAACATTTGAAAATGACTCATATCAATATCATGATAAAGATATAAAATATAATGACACAAGTAGAGACATGAAAAATATCATGCATACAATTTAGAGATAATGGTAATGTAAGACAATAAGAAATCATTCTTAATATTTTCATGATTTTCAACAACCCCACTTTCCATGGTGACATATTGGCTCCCATGCCAAGTTTAATTAAGTTGTTTTGTAGTCTAAATTACAAAGACACTTTGTCTCCTTATTTATATATATATATTTTATTCTATGTGCATCTATATAACTTTTATGCCCAAAATTTTTGGCTTCTTTCAATATTTTCTACCTTGATTTATTTACTCTTCCATTCCTTAGATCATTTTAAGTCTCTTTATAACTCTATCCTCATCTTCATTCCAACTAATTGGAGTTCTAAAGGGCTTACCAGAAAACAACTCAAAAGGTGCCATGTTTATGAACTCAATAATTATTATTATATTTGAATTACACAAGAGATAAACAATCTTAGTGGAAATTTTATTTTTCCATTACATGTATACACATCATATCCTATGAACCTAATTTATAAATTATTTAAATTGATAATATTGCCATAAGCCTTTGTTTTTTATTGGAATTCATGGGAAAAACATTTTTGGGGACTTTAACATAATTATATCATTCCAAATATACACTAATGATTTGAATTCAAGCACTATATCATGTTATTTATATTTAAAGGATCAATCCTTAAGGAAATCTAAGTGCTCATTTGGATTCATATGCCTAAGGCTTTGGAAATTGAATTCATTTTCCCAAGCAGAAACAAAGCTAGGTTTATGAAATTTGTATTGGTCTTCCCTAAACCTATGATACACACCAGATTGATTTTTGAAAAAGAATCATCCAATTATTAATCTATAACTTTAGGTGATTATCAATGAAATATTGTTTTATTCCTATGAAGTTACATAAATTATGTTACTTTTTGGTTTATGAGAGTGGAATTTCATAACAACGAAGATTTTGTATATACCATAAGTATTTTAATGAGAATGGTTTGATGAGGATTCGAGTTGAACAGGGGGAATCTGGTCATTTAACATAATCCAATTGATTTTATCCTTCTTTCAAGGTCATGGTTTGTGGCAACTAATCACTTCCAAAATTTGTAATTGATTGAGTGAGTTCAATTGGTTGTATGTAGACTTGAATAAAGAACTAGATCTGAGCAAAGTCATTTCCATGTGATTACACATTAGGTTGAATTGTGCCTTAGAGAAGACTTAAAGCCTACTTTTTACTTCTGATTTGATAAAGCATATAAGTATTGGGAAATAGGATTGATTGTAGATCTTGGATTTATATTCAACAATTTGTGTTGATAGTCCTTTTGATGATTATTAATGAGCTAGAGTCCAGATTCCCAGTAATTAAGCTTTGCTCTTCAACTGCCAATAGCTAGGCTTTTCTCTTTGGTTGTCAACAATTATATTTTTATATTTAATCAAGAGTATTTAGAGTTTCCTATTCAATTAGGGTTTTCTTTCTAGTCAATGAGTAGCTAGGGTTTGTATTTATCTTTCAATTATTAGTTAGGATTTTCTTTCTAGTTAATGAGTAGCTAGAGTTTGTATTTTCTTTCAATTATCAGTTAGGTTTCTCTCTATTGCTAGTAAATATGGGATGAGTGTTTGAAATAGCTTGGGTTTTTTTCGAAATATTTTTTTTGAGTGTAGGATTAGGACAAGGATTAACTAGTGCAGGAATATGGGCATGGGAGAAATTTCTAGACAAGTTAGGGTTTTATTTTGTGGGTTGCTACAGTCTTTCTCTCTCATTTCCACTGCCGCGTATCGAAGTCCATAGACCATAGATTGAAATTAAATGTTGGTCCATTAATACACAATATACTACACCCAAATTTTTTATGTCATTTCCTGGGAGGTGCTTAGGGGATTGAATTTGGTAACCTGCTATGATTTTTTTTGCTCTTTACCTAGTTTTTCTTGCAAGTTTTTTTATTTCTTTCCTACACATTTTGTTTTCATTTCTAGGTTAGTCTAAGAAACCCCCTATATATATATAATTTTTTCTCAAGGAAAAATCACAATTTTATTGATAATGAAAAAAATTACATATTTTAGATGCTAGAAAGCATATGCATAAAAAAGTAAATCCTGGTATCCAAGATCAATAACAACTCATTAGAGAGCTAACACAAATATACTCTTTCCTACCTTTCCTTTTTCCCACATTCTGCCAACCACCGAAGTTGGGAGTGGAAGATACACTAATCATTTGAGTCCGTTTTACATTTACAAGGATTTATTTATCATAACTTGAAATTTTTGATGCATAAATTTGTTTAGTACCACTGACTTATTTTTCTGGTATTTTCTCAATATGTTGTTGCTAAATAGAAGACATTAGAACTATTGAATATTTTTTCTCAGCATCGCTCTTCTAGGTGGCTTCCTAGGATTTCTGGACATTTTTATTTGAGGTGTTTTATGGTATTTCTACATTCTCTGCTTCCACTTCTTGGGATTCTGAAAACTGCCAACCTTTTGGTTTTGAAGCTTGTCACTTTTTCCTTTTAGGGCCTTTTTTTTCTTGATGACACATATTTCAAAGATGGATGGGTTTTAGACATATACGACAACGAAAATTTGTATTCTCATAATTAAGAGGCTGAGACCACTGCAGATTCTTGTGAATCATAATAATGCTATCAGGTAAACCTTTGCTAAGGTCTACCTCTACAAAGATTCTGGAAAAAGTGAAAATTCCTTTTGAGACTCTATCTACATCCATTTTTAGGAACTTCCCCAAATAATTACCAATTCCTTATAATACTTTGTGATGCCAAAAATGCAGGGGTAGATTATGTAATCTGAGCCACATTGGAATTTTAGATACCACCATGGTATTTGCATCTAATCCCAGAAACCAAGGTGTCATGAATAGACCTCCATTGTCCCAAAACCATGTTCCCGTTTTTAATACATAATCTAGATATTTTTTGTGTCAAAGTTTAAAATAATAAAACCCCTAGAACATAAGTGAATATCACATTTTTCTGTCCAAGTAGATAAAATCCATTGATGTAAATTCTTCGATTTGGGTCAGTGTAATATTCCCAATTAGCCCAAGATAATGGGAATATAAAATTTTGTTTCATTTTCTTGTTGCATGAATAAGTATGTAAAGGAGGAAAATAAAAAAACTCCTTAAACAGTGAATAAATCCATGCCACATGTGAACAAAGAAAAATATGGGCTATCTTAATAAAACAACCTTATGTGTGAAAGGGATTGAGCTATTTGACTGGGTCAACCATGACCAAATCAACAGTGTTTTCTAGATATAATGAACCTCCTTGATGCACAATGCAGTTTTAGTTGGAGGCTACACATGTGAATTAAGCTAAATCATTGAGATGGTTTAGGGTTTGGTAAGATTTCTATCTTATAAAAGGAAGAGGAGGACAACATGAGAAGGTTGTTGAACATGTTATATTTCGGAATATATTTTCTATTTAGACATATATCATTCTCTTGCTGTTTAGCTGAGAATAGTGTTGTTTAGCACTGGGTGTTCCTGATTAGGAATCCCACCTCCTTCCTTGAGTAGCTCTTGGAGGAGACTTTTTGATCTTGTCCATTATCAGGCATTTGGCCAAGCTTCACCTTCCAACTACAACGCAAATCCTATTGAGGGTTTGGTTGTCCTTGTAAGCTGCAACAAGTGGAGGATAGATCTACTCAGATCTAGGCCAATCTAGTGCCTATTTTCAGTGGGAAAGTCTTCTATCCCCTTGACAAGAGTGTATTGGATCATTGGAGCTTTGGATCCATACCTTGGCATCATTCCAAACTTTTCTTCAAGCGTACAGCATAGTCCATCTTCCAGAACTACGTTATCTACAAGTGTTAAGTTGCAGGGTCTTTTGGCATAACTTTGGAGGAGTGATATCTAGTGTTGGGAATATTCCATTCACTGTGGTGATCCATGGATTTCAAATCTAATCCATGTTACATTCATATTTGATCTGGATACTCCTGTATTTACTGCATATTTTCTGAAAATTTTTGCAGATCTGCAGGTTTATATCTCAGATCTACTCCTTGTGCTTCATGTAATGCTGAAAACCCCAAGGGGAATGTAAAGTAGAGACTCTATAGTGTATGGATCTGTCATAGATATGACTGTTCATGCATTACTTAGCTCTATATCTAAGTTGTAATCTTCAGCTGTTGTATGCTCAATAAAATAATGCTTTCAAGCCTTTGCAGTGAATATATGTGATTGCAACACCTCTTTATGAGGGATTTATTCTGTATAAGTCTTATATTTTCCCTCTTATACATTGTGTGGGCCTTATTGTAAATTTTATTTGCTGATGTATATGTATATTTTGATCCTCCATATTGGCCTCCTACTCTTACTTTGCTGAATTGCATTATTTTCTGAGCAGTATTGTTTAATATTGTTGTTGTTCCCATTTTGGGATATTACAGTGGTATCAAAGAAATCATCTTGGCACAACCTGTGATTTGCTTTCGTAAATAGCCAATATGTCTTAAGAAGAATATGACCCTCTTACTGAAAAAGAGAAGAGGTATCTAAGAAGAAGAAAAAATAAATTTGATTACACAAATGATGATAAAGACAAGGGTAAAGCCTTTGAATCTAGAAGTGATGAAGATGGGAAGGAGTTTGCAAAAGCCCTTCTCAAAGCTATGCAAGATCTTGCTAGAGAGATCAAAGAGATGAGAATGGACAGAATCAAGGAATCTCCTGAGAGATTTCATCTTGGAGAAAGCTCTGGCATGTCTCATCACTGGAATGATCAACCAATGAACCAGTCACAAGCTCCACAACACTCTACCATGCCTACCTTTTTGGCTATGGAAAATGAAGCGCCTCAAGAGAAAGCATCCCTTGAAGACTACTTTGAATGATATGTGTGTCAGAATCAGAGATTCAAGGATCACTTGAGTTTTTAACATTTTTGTCACCTCAAGGACAAAAGAAGACCAAGGCATCAACATAGAGATGGTGGATTCACTCAGAATCATGATCGACATCACTCTATGGGCAAATTCTTTTTACCCAAGTTTGATGGGTCATCCACTTGCTCGGCCAAAGCATGGGTAGAAAAACTTGACATCTACTTTCAGTTGAACAAGGTCCCTGAGATGGAAGCTATCAAGATTGCAGCGCTGCACTTTGAAGGTGAAGCACAAAACTAGTGGTTCCATGGCTTGTCTACATTGGGTCATGCCAATGTGACTACTTATTCTAAGTTCAATAGAATGCTGGTGGAAAGGTTTGATAGAAAGGATCCAGAGGCACCTTTCATGATCCTTGCAAAGTTGAAGAAATCAGGTCATACAGAGTCTTATATTTCTAAATTTTTTAGATTATCTGTTATGGCTCCTAATTTGTCTGCAACAAGAAGGGTGTACATGTTCATTGATGGTCTAGATGAATCTCTTAATGGGTTGGTAAAATATACCAAGCACACTACCTTGCATGATGCCATTGAGAGGGCTAGAGACCTTCAATATGCCTTGCCAAAAGCAAAGGAAAACTTTTAGCACAAGCGCTCTTTTCCTTCTAAAGGAAAGGAAGAGAAAGTTGCTCCTTCAAGGGAGAGCTCATATAAGAAGCCGCTGAATGATGAATTCCAAAGAGATATAAGAAAGAAGAACTATGCTTCACTTTCCAAGAACCATGGATACCTGGACATAGGTGTGTTGCTAGTAAAGCACATTGTATAGAGGTCTTCTCATATCTTGAATAAGATAAAGATGAAGAACCAAGAAGGGGTCACAGCACTGACAATGTTGAAGGAGATCCAACACTATCAGGAGATGGTAATGGAGCATTTGATCCTATTGGAGGAACTCTTGCATCTTTGAGAGGAGTACCTAAGTACTTGACCTTAAAATTTCAAGCTTCAATCATGAATCAAAGGGTTTTTGTATTGATTAACTGTGGGGATACCCACAATTTCATTGATGCCCATCTTATGCAAAGGAGGGCAATATCCACTGATACTTTTGAGGGATTATCTGTTTTGGTCCCAGAGATAGATCAATGCAATTCATGCATTATGTCCCATCAATTTTAGTCACCATGGGATCCTACACTTTGGTGGATCACGTATTTGTAGTTGACATACCAGACACCAATGTTATCTTGGGTGTTCAATGGTTGATTACATTGGGGAAATTCAACACTGATTGGGAGGCTTTGCAAATGGAATGGGTGGAAAAGAAGAGTGGTGAACCTCAAATGATAAAAGGCATGCATAATTAACCCTCACATAAAACTTCCACACAGAAAATAGAGATGGATTTGTGCAGTGGAAGCAAGGACCTCACAGTCCCATCTATTATGTTCATGAGATTTCTACATGTGACACTCTTGTCTAGTGGCAAACCACCTGGGAGGCCACCTGATTCAGTTTTGGTGAGAGATATTTCACTACATGATGCTCCAAGATCAGATCCAAGAGGGATGGGAGCATTAGAAGATAGCTATAACGCTAGGAGGCTTGGGCAAGCACAAGAAGGAGGGAGATTTTCTTCTCTCATCATCATCACCCACCTTCATTTTTTATTCTATGATGTTGGAGGAGAAGAATGGAAGGTATGTCCTTCCAAAATAAACCTTTGGCATAGGAGATGTAAAATAGGAGATCAACAACATGACATACATTCCTGTTGATGCATCATCAATGATGTCATTGTTGGGGAGTGCAGATCTATATTGGAAATCCCAGCTGTTGGTGGATTATTCCAAAGATCTTCACACTTGTATAATGCTAGAGGACCAACTACATGAAGAGGGATATATAGTCCATGAGGGAGTCATCTATCATCATGATAGGTTCTTCTTGCCTAGAGCCTCCAACCTCAAGGAGAGGATGCTACAAAGGGCCTACAAAGAGTTTTGTTTCAGCCCTACCTATTCTATGAAGATCTACAACACTATCATGGGATGCTTTGAATGGGAAGGCTTTGGAGGAGAGATACATCGGAATTTTCAAGAATGCATGAACTATTTTGAGTTGGGGCAGCCATGTGACTCTATACAAGATTTATTTCAGCCATCTCTTCCTTCTTTGGCAAGAGGAGAAAAATCCATGCACAACTCCATGTGTATGAGAGACATTGTTGGTAAAGGGCCTGATCATGTAAAAAAAGTTTATTTTTCCGATTGTACATGTTATTTTACCAATTTTATGTAGGACATGACTCCTAAAATGAGTAATGTATCATGTAAATCTCATGGCAAGTGTTGGGCCACTAAAATTTCTGAACTTGGTCACTCCCTTGATGTGCAAAGGGAGATCTTCTTTCATGATGGGTGCTTCCCAAAAGAACCAAAAATATCTCACACTTTCAGCCATAGTGAGATGGCATGTGCTGCAAGTAAGTGGTGGGGAAACCACTTACCACACCTTGATTTGATGCAGGTAGGAGATGCACTGTGCTGGTACCATATGTGGGACGATGACCCACCTCTACATGCTCAAATTTCTGTTTGCTTGTATGCAGTTTTTCTTCCATACCTTGATGATATAGTTGTAATTTTTATGGGTATGTATGGAGGAAGGATGGGAGGCATGTATGTACCACATGGGATGGAGACTCCCATGTATCATATGCTACATGTTTTAGGGAGAGTATTGGTTCAACCATGTTTGTTTCGTTTGAGTTCTTGACTCCTTGTGGGATGGACTTTGTACATATCATGATGACTTTGGAGGAACAATTCATGGAGGGTTGGATTGGTGAACACTTGGCTTATGAGAGAAGCTTGATTCATGATGGCCTCACCAATAGAGGAGGAGAAGTGTTGCAACACTCACCCTATCAGTTGCTTGAGGACAAGCAAAATTTTGGAGGGGAGGACTGTAATATTCCCAATTAGCCCAAGCTAATGGGAATATAAAATTTTGTTTCATTTTCTTGTTGCATGAATAACTCTGTAAAGGAGGACAGTAAAAAAACTCCTAAAACAGTGAATAAATCCATGCCACATGTGAACAAAGAAAAATTCGGGCTATCTTAATAAAACACCCTTATGTGTGAAAGGGATTGAGCTATTTGACTGGGTTAACCATGACCAAATCAACAACATTGTCTAGATACAGTGAACCTCCTTGATGCACAACGTAGTTTTAGTTGGAGGCTACACATGTGAATGAAGCTCAATCATTGAGATGGTTTTGGGTTTGGAAATATTTCTATCTTATAAAAGGAAGAGGAGGACAACATGAGAAGGTTGTTGAACATATTATATTTCTAAATATATTGTCTGTTTAGACATATATCATTCTCTTGCTTTTTATCTGAGAATAGTGTTGTTTAGCACTACGTGTTCCTGATCGGGAATCCCACCTCCTTCCTTGAGTAGCTCTTAGAAGATTCTTGCTAATCTTGTCCACTATCAGGCATTTGGCCAAGCTTCACCTTCCAACTACAACGTAGATCTTGTTGAGCGTTTGGTTGTCCTTGGAAGCTGCAGCAAGTGGAGGCTAGATCTACTCAGATCTAGGCAAATATAGTGCCTCTTTTCATTGGGAAAGTCTTCTATCCCCTCGACAAGAGTGTATTGGATCATTAGAGCTTCAGATCCATACCTTGGCGTCAAGTCAAACTGTTCTTCAAGTCTACAGTGTAGTCCATCTTCCAGAACTGCGTTATCTGCAAGTGTTAAGTTGTAGGGTCTTTTGGCATAACTTTGGAGGAGTGATCTCTAGTGTTGGGAATCTTCCCTTCACTGTGGTGATACATGGATTTCAAATCTAATCCATGTTACATTCAGATCTGATCTAGATACTCCTATATTTACTAAATATTTTCTAAATAGTTTTGCAGATCTGCAGGTTTATATCTCAGATCTACTCCTTGTGCTTCATGTAATGCTGAAAACCCCAAGGGGTATTTAAAGTAGAGACTATATAGTGTATGGATCTATCATAGATCTGACTTTTCATGCATTATTTAGCTCTAGATCTAAGTTGTAATCTTCAGCTGCTGTATGCTCAATAAAATAATGTTGTCAAGCCTTTGTAGTGAATATATGTGATTGCAACACCTCTTTATGAGGGATTTCTTTTGTATAAGTCTTCTATTTTCCCTCTTATACATTGTATGGATCTTATTGTAAATCTGATTTGCTGATGTATATGTAGAATTTGAGCCTCCATATTGGCCTCCTGCTCTTACTTTGCTGAACTGCGTTATTTTCTGAGAAGTATTGTTTAGTATTGTTGTTGTTCCCATTTTGGGATATGCAGTCAGACAATGAATCTACATATATCTACCCTTGCATGGAAATCAGAGTAAATTTCATTTACCTCAAGAAATTTGATTGTCAATGCCGACACTTGGTTCATCTGCTCCACAATATAGGGACTAGGGAGATTAGGGGATTGTTTTGCAATTTTTTGTGGATCCTTCTTCGCTTTTACTTCACCCTTGAAGGAAAATGGGCCTTTGGAACTAGATCCAAGACAACCTCCAAGAAGTCGCATGTTTAGGATGATGGTTGAATTAGGTATAATGTCATAGTCCTACAAATTGAAGTCCTATTGCAATTATTTCCCTATATAAATAAAATTTTGGAGTCTTGTTGGAATATCCAACTATTCTTGAATATTTTTCTTAAGAGCTTGTACCTAATCCTAGATCTAGACCCTTATACATACTGATTTACCTCTCAACATTTTAAAACAAATTTAGATCATAACCCCTTCAAGCAGATTTGAGTATTGGCATCCCAAATCCATCCATATATTGGTCATAACTCCTAGATTCGAGGGTATATTGGGAGCCCAAGGTATGTTTACCAAATATTGGTATAAGATGGATTTTAGAGCCTCACCAAAATCAAATGTTCCAAAACTCCAATCTATGAAATGCCCCAAATCCAGCAAATTGAACCAATCTCCAGGAGTTACTGATTCGATGAGATCCACAAAATCTCTAATTCGAAGATAATCTGAAGTTTATGACAATGATTTCACACCAGAAAATATCTCAATTGTGCTTTTGACTCTACACAACAATATGGAGATATCATTCATAACCACACACTTTATATGCAGATCTATCCAGAGAGATCACGTCTGAGGATTATGTTGTTATTCTATTGATGGACAACCTCAATCCACAACTCGATTTTCTAATAATGACATATAAAAATGGTGAACAAAACCCTCACCCATAAAAACCATGTGATATGAAAAATAATAAAAGAAAAATGCTAGATATGAATGAAAGAGTGTAAGATTAGATGCATAATAGGTCCTGCCAGATTGAAAAAAATTGGGGATCAAGACCCCATAGGCAGCAAAGTGAAAAAATTCCCCACAACTCTAAAAATCCATCAAAGTAGCTCCCACATCTCGATGGTCTTCTTGTTTAGCTTTTTAATTTATGGTAGTAAAGGTGGTGACCCTAATATCATCGCCCACAACGCACTATGCAATGCAGATATGGAGAAGTTGGGAGCCATTAGGGCGTGTCCTTTGTAGCACCAGATAAGAACTCATGACTTTCACTAGCTACCAACATATGTCCTATGGTCCCTAGCTGCAATTCTTTCACTCAGGAATGATCCATCATTGAAAGTGGAAGCGAGATCCATGGGAGATCAACAACAGGGAAATGACCAGTCTATATATACTTATCCACATGGCGACATAATATATGAACTAGATTGTTAAAGAACAAAATAAATGGTATTTCAAGGCATTTTTTAATGAGTAGTTTGAGGATAATATAAATCATCCAATGCACCTATTTCACTAACTAGTTGGTATGAAAATTAAACGAAGGAATCTCGAAGTAGTACATGGAGAACCTATTTTGTTTTTGAACAAATGGCACACATCATTACCTTTGAATTCCCTATAAAATATCGAGGAGGAGTGGTACAAATGAAAATTATTCCCCTATTTTATCTACCAAAATTTCATGGTTTGGAAAACGAAGACCCAGATACATTCTTATTTGAGTTTGAAGTACTTTTATAGGATATGGTTATTGTACTAATTCCGAAATGTTGCAAGTGTTTCCTCTTAATATTAAAGGAACAACTCTTTAATGGTTCAGGAGCCTTGGATGGAAATGCATTCAAATGTCGCAAGACATGAAGAATGTATTATTGAAGAAATTTCAAGACAATTGTGAGGCTAGTGAATATATTTTTGTAATGATACAAGGGGAAGATGAAATTTTGGAGGAATATGTGAAGGAATTTTGATACAACCTTCAAAAATAAAAACATAAACATTTCAAGAAAGAGATGTTGAAAACACTCCTACTCAAAGGAACCAAAGATGAATTTTTAGAACCTTTAAATATGATAGGGACAAGTGATGTTTTTCACTTACTATATGATGATTTTTGTGAATTATGGATTATGAATCTCCAAAATTGGTAATAATTTTCGAGAACATTCCTCTCAAATTTTGAAATACGCTTCAAAAGCCTTTATGAATTTACAATTGGATGATTTGTAGGAAGAACGAAAGTAGTGCAAGGAGGATCACTCAATAAATTTCTTCTCATCAGTGCTAGGGTTTCAACAAGTATTTAAGAAAATAAGGAAATCAATCGACCACTAGGTATAACTCAAAACTCATCATCATTTAATACTTGGAATAATATTTATTGTCCCCAATAGGTTCCACAATAGATCTATAACCCTACAGTTTCATGGAAAACTTATATCCCTCCTCCAATTCAATACCCCACCTTATGGCCATAGTGGCCCTCTCCCTCAATCGAGATATTCTTATAGACTCAACAATGGTTTTGTGCCTCCTCTCTAGGGAAATTCCCTATGAAAACTCCATTACTCTAGCCACAACAGTTGCAATTCCCATCCAACTCACCACCATGTTATCGTTCTCTCCTCTCCCTCAATCCATATATTCCCTCAGCTTCAAGGATGGTTTTGAGCCTCCTCTCTAGGGAAATTCCTTAGGAAAACTTCATTACTCTAGCCAAAATAGTTTCAATTCCCATCCAATGCACCACCATTTTATCCTTCTCTATGGTCTCATCCATTTGTGTAAACAAGCTCTCATTCAAACAATCAAGTTTCACATTAATTTAAAACAACTATTTTTCCTACTCACTCCCCTATCGAATGTAATTTCATATCTTTTATAGAGGGGGGAGGAGAGAATTCAAAAAATTCCCCTATTATCACAGAACATTTACCTTATGAATAAAATTTAATACGCAAACCATTAGAGGAGAAATCTATGATTAGAACTTGTTATGAAGGTGTTGTTGGAGCTCAGCAAGAAAAAAACCCCAGAATTTCCCTTAACCATTCTTGTCAGTTCGAAAATAGAAAACATGAAGCTGTGGAAGACTTGTACAAGTTGGAGAACCTTGAATATGTGGGTATTGTTAAAGCCTAGATCTAAAAGATCATCAATACACCCCATTCCCTCATCATTTGACAACTCTTGGTACCATATGTTAAAGAAGTTGGTTTCTTGTATTCAGGTATGTGTTAAAGTCTACTTTTTAAACCTAAGTGTGAGTATATTTAGAATTCTGTTACACGCATGGTTACACTGGAAGTACTCCTACATTTGAAGGATATATTCCTTTATTTAAATTAGGGTATGAGAGTATTAAAAAAATAAGTAAAGATGCCATTTGAAAATAAAACAGATACAACAACACTCTTGAAATGGAAATTCACTAAGGAACAACTATTTAAATTTCCTTTACTATGCATTCTTGTGGTGAGTCTTGTCAAAATAAATTCATTCTTAATGCCTCATTATTTTGTAAAGTGACATTGATCATTGATTGGGTGGTTCTCCTTCATATTCTTTGGTCATCCATGGAGTCACTTAAGGGGATTTGTCATTTTTTTTCTTAATACTTTCCCTTCACAAGACAAAATACTAACCATGGCATAGTCATTCTAACAAGTTGTCTAAGAAATATTTTCAAGTTGATCTTAGAAGGTACTGTTGAAAAACCTCCTATGGTGGACCACTCTTGTAAAGCCCTAATTAACTCTCATGAGAAACCTAGCATGATTAACTTGAGTAATATTTTAGTCATTATTAGATATTCTTTCTTTAAAAACAAGTCTTTAGGGTAGCAAGACCAACCAATGAATATTAGTCATTAAAGAATTTTCGTGCCATCATGTGCTCTTAAAGATCAGATTTTACTCCCCACCTATTAAGTAACCTATTTGAGGTTAATCATAATCAAACTTTATTTTAACATAAAATTATTAATTTAGGCATAAGAGGTCTCATTACGGGCCGACCTACCATGATCATGGGTCCTAACAAAAATGAAATTACCACTACTAGTCACAAGACAGGATAATGGATTTCAGTTGGAATGTTGGAAGACAAGAGGTCTCATCATGAGACGATTTGTTGATTCTTGTTAGTTCTTGTGAATGGAATTATCATTATATCGTTACCAAGCTAGGACAATGGCCTTCATTTAATTTATAAAAAAATGTAAATTATTTAAATTGACTCTTAATCTCTATCTAATAGATGGGACACATGAATTTCATTGGGTTAAAAGGAATCACTGTTGAGGCTATAGATTCCTGCTGGAAGTAGGGCCATGCCTATGGTATTAAAGTTAATTTTACACTATGATTTACTTGGTCATATTTTCATTTCCCTGAACTCATTATCATATCTCTTTGAGAACAGATTGAAGATCCTTCCAGTATTATAGTTTGGAGTTATGTGTTTCTGAATAATTTCGTTGCTATGGATGTTAGACCCTTAGTGCAAGTGACTCACTTTACCCGAACAAGAGGAGCTTCAACTATATGTTGGATAATAGTAAGATGGTGAACCTGTGAAGGTATCATTTTATTATTATTTATTTTTCCATGTTTCCATCTATCTTCTAACTCAATGAATTTGAAATTATGTCACATTTTCTTATCATGATGATATTAAGGTTAATAACTATTGATTAAGGTTTCCCTTAAGATGCTTGTGGAATTTTTTATGGATGGCTATTTTATGATGAAATTATCCCTGTAGTAACAACATTGCTAGCATTCCTTTCGTAGCCTTAATATTAATCACTATTTTGGAATAATAAAGGTCAATATTGACATCATTGAATCTCTGGTCACAGTTCTTTCTTATTAATGCAAAGTAATTTGACATCATATGACACTCACCTACATGCTCTTACTTAATTATCCCTATAGTTTAAGTCAATGCAACATGAATCTAATGGAGAAACCCTAGCTATTCAATTTTGATTAACTTTTGTCTCTACTAGAGGTTTTGATTGCATGAGGACATGTACGATGATCAACATAGGGGGATGTTAGGCCCCATGATTTTCATATCTAATCCATATTTTTCCATATGATTATTCACATTTTTGTCTAATTTCTATCAATATTACTATCCCTTTGCATAATTATCAAGCTAATTATCTTAAATTAAAGCATGATTAGCTAATTTGTTATTATTTCATGAATCTCCTTCTTTTTGATGATTTAAGATAATTAATATGGGATTATTACTCATAAAGGTAAATGTGATGGTTTATTCTTGTGACAGGTGAAGAGTTATCATTAATCTAGCTCAGTTCATGTCCATATAACAGTATTCCTATACCCATGAGGGTTCCTACATTAAGAAAATATTGTGCATGTTGTCTTCGACACTTTTCACATATTTGGCATGTCAAGATTCTTGGGAAAACATATGGAGTTTCAAAAAAATAATTGGTCAACCAAATTCTACATGAAATACATTTCATCTTGCACGGGTCTCCCTGCACTAAAGAAAACGTTGTGGGGATTTAATAGATAGATAATATTTCAGGGAAAAACGAAGAAATGATTTGAATAAAATATTCTTTTAACACCTCCACATGGGTTGGAATGAACCCAGGTCACACATGTCGATTTCTAGAAGCAAAATAAGCAAATCTGTAAAATTCACATAGTATTCAAACTGCCAACTTTCACCTCGATTTTTATGCTAATGGAGGAAAATATAGAAATTCAAATTAATGGTTTTTTTCCAGTATATAAAATTGACTAAAATCCAAATCATTTCCGAAAATTTGCAATGGTTAGAGAGATACACAAGGATATTTAAGGCAGATCTATAAAAATCACATAAAACACAAATTTGTAAAAGTATCCAAACAGTCAACTTGGGGCACAATTTTTGAGGAAATGAAGTTGAATTAGAAATTTACAAAATATTTTTTTGTTTAAAATATGGAAAATTGGGTTCTCTTTGAACGGTTTTCTGAAATTCACATTGGTTTGGGAGATACACAAGGTTCTTTGGGGCTAATTTGTTAAAAATACACAAATTTCAAGAATTCCAAATAATGCACAAATTTGCAGAGGATGGACTATTGTGGCCTATTTTTTGTAATGAAAAATGTAAAAAAGGGATCCATGGTTCATTGATGAGGTAGAAATGTGAAAATAAATGGCATAATAACTGTTGGAGTGTTGGGATCTCTCTCCGCACAATGTAAACCTCATACATTGATTTAATACAAAAATTATGCTAGGTTCTGCATTTCAATAATTGAGTATTTTATTATTTATGTAATTTAGTTTTAAAGGGAGGAGCAAGCTGGTTGGAAGGTCCCCGAACCTATCTCGTTGCCTTCCTTTGTGCACATTTGTTAGTATTTATTGTAGATTTATTATTTTCATTTTTTAATTTACAATATCTAGTGTGCTAATTGGTATCTTTTATCTCTAATATATAATTTACTATGTGTAAAAAAAAATAGAGGTTTTTTACTTTGGTTTTCTGGTTTTTATATTTGATTTCCCTTATGCATACAAAAATCAATTAATGATGCAAAGTGTGTAGATACATCATGGTCTAGAAGCTTTCAGTGATTTGTAGCACACCCAATCCATTGTGATATGAAATTATTTTGATTTGTAACCTAACTTGTAATCAAATTTGCAAGATTAGAGTATTTTAAACCATTATGTGCCACTTCATTTGAGTCAAAAATTGCACAGGGGTGTTTTGGATTTAATTGTAAAACTCACATTCTTATGTCTACAGGGATATGATCTTTGATATTTGAAATTTGTGATGATTAGATGCAACTATAGCTACACCTTTATTAATGAATCTTTGTCTAATTGTGTATTAATGATTATAAACAAGTATATGATTCTGGAGAGCAAGATTTGGAGTATATGTTTTAAAGCCTAATTTACAAATTATTTAAATTGTTGAAATCATCATAAGCCTTTATTTTTTATTTGAATTCATGGGAAAAATATTGTTGGGGAATTTAACATAATTATATCATTCTAGAATCTGCACTAATGATTTTAATTCAAGCACTATTTCATGTTATTAGTATTTAAAGGACCAATCCTTAAAGAAATCAAAGTTCCCATTTGGATTCATATGCCTAAGGATTTGGAAATTGAATTTCGTTTCTTGCACAAAACAAAGTTTGGTTTATGAAATTTTTATTGGGATACCCTAAACCTATGATACCCACCAGATTGTTTTTTGAAAAATAATCATCTAATTATTAATCTGCAACCCTTTCGGTGATTCTCAATGAAATACTGTTTATGCCTGTGAAGTTACAAAACTTATGTTACTGTTTGGTTTATGAGAGTGAAATTTCATAACAGCAATGATTTGATATATATCATAAGTATTTTGATGAGAATGTCTTAATGAGGATTCGAGTTGATGAGGGATAATCTAGTTATTTAGCATAATCCTGTAGCTTTTCTTATGCTTTCAAGGTCATGGTTTTTGGAAACTAATCACTTCCAAATTTATAATTGATTGAGTGAGTTCAATTGATTGTATGCATATTTGAATACTAGATCTAAGCAAAGGAATTTCCTTATTACTGCACATTGGGTTGACTTGTGCCTTAGAGCACACTTAAAGCCTAGTTTTTATTTCTTAATTGATATCACATAGAAGTAATGGTCAATAGGATTGGTTGTAGATATTGGATTTATATTCAATATTGTCTGTTGATAGTCCTTTTGATGATTTTTAATGAGCTAGAGTCTAGATTCCTAGAAATTAGGGTTTTCTCTTCAACTTTCGATTGCTAAGTTTTGCTCTTTGGTTGTCAACAATTAGAGTTTTTTCTTTAGTAGACAATAATTAAATTTTTCTCTTCAATTAGGGTTTGATTTCAAGTTAATGAGTAGATAGGGTTTGTATTTGTACTTCAATTATCAAGTAGGGTTTGCTTTCTATTGCTAGTAAATGCAACATGAGTGTTTTCAATATCTATGGTTTTGTTTCTAAATATTGGTTTTGAGTGCAGTATTAGAACATGGATTAACTAGTATAGTAATCTGAAGGTGTGAACAGTTTCTGTACAAGTCAGTGTTTTGTTTTGTGGGTTGCTTGAGTATTTCCCTTGCATTTCCACTATTGCATCTCGAAGTCCATAAACCCAAAATTTACATTAAATATTGGTCCATTAATACACCATACACTACACCCAACACATCTATCCAAAATGATCTCTCTTAGAACTTGATGCAGCAAAACCGCATATTTTCACAATTATAGGATCTGTGGGTTATGCGCCCACAAATATGAACCACATAGTTCATTACAAAACAATAAAACTATTGATATATTCTCAATTTCACCTATGTATCATTTCAAATTCCTTTGCCTAAACAGGTTCAGGAATAGAAGCCTGGAACATGAACTATATATTTGCTCCAACACAAATCGAATATATGTTCTCCTCCTCGTGCACCACGTTATATCACAAATCACAATAGCTACAAAACCTTCAAGAAATGACAGAGTCTTCTTTATGGGCCAACTGGTGCATTCTTCCATTAATTCAGCTACTGTAAAAAAAATTGACTCTGTCTAAGATTTGAACATAGGAAAACATGCAACTCTCAACCAATTTGGTATGTAATAACTCTACACGATTGAAATTTCCAAAATGACATCGACAAAACTATGTCTCTCACACCTTCAAATGCCTAACGAGGGTGGTTGCTGCCCAAACAAAACGAGATCTTGAGAACTTGTAGTTAATCACTAGATTCGTCGTTTTTCCTCTAGGTTGCACATCTTAGCAGAATTCAGCACAACAGAGAGAATGATTTTGAAACCCAGGCTTTAATCAATTGATACACAGAGATGCCTTCATAATTCTGAGCGATACATCTATCCTTTGGCAGATCCACTCCATGAAATATCTCATGCATGTTGTCAATACTCCAGCAACAGAAATGTAAATTTACACAGTCAATGCAGTTCACCCCAATTCTGCTCCTCTTCTCGTTAGCTCATAAAATATTGCAATTTGGAGACAACTAGATTCAACCATGATAAATTCCTCCTTCAAACTCTGTATCCCAAGGTCCTCTAATGGAAAACTGCCACACAAATATATTATCCTCCAATGGAAAGCTCATATAGTCATCACTGGGATTGTTGTGCATTTCCTTCACCTCCTGCAGGATACCTTCACAGAAGTATTATTCATATTGAATTTATCTTCCGCCATCTCGAATTACCTGATTTGAATACACTCACCAACACAAATCAACTCCTCTGCACACTTGGGTGAAACGCTCAAGCAATCAATCAATTTCTAGCTCCTTAGTATCCACGACCTATGCTTCTGTTTCAACTTGATTCACACTTTCATCATTGTCCACGATTTCCAAAACAGAAAAATGCAACATGCCTAAAAATCCAAAGCACAGAGATGGAGGGTTTAAAC
This sequence comes from Pinus albicaulis, assembly GCA_034641835.2. Taxonomy (NCBI): domain Eukaryota; kingdom Viridiplantae; phylum Streptophyta; class Pinopsida; order Pinales; family Pinaceae; genus Pinus; species Pinus albicaulis. The sequence goes on from CM076582.1 coordinate 1,032,236,053, forward strand.
ACGAGTTGAAAATTTTTGCCCGAGAAATGTTTGGGAATGTTCATCGTAGCAGCCACCATTCACCTTAATATTTTTATTAACTGGTCTCACACGGTATACACAATTCCACATAGGTTCGCTTATACACAACAACTAAAATGAGTTTTTAATCTATCTAAAAACACACATTCAATAGGAACTCAAGAACTAATACAACCCATATATATTATGATAGAAAAATTCATAATAACAAACCACATAATTTATATTATCCTCAAATTTGAATTAAAACCCACACATAGAGCCATATCGCCTCTCACATTTAATGTTACATTGTGTCTGGCTCCTCAGAACTATACTAAAGTCTAGAATTTATATGGAAAACAATACATCGAATGGATCATTTCAAATCCATTCGTTTGTGATAGGATCTCGTAACACTTGCCTAAAATCATGCACTTCTCTATTTTTAAAAATAGGTTGACCATATCTACTTAATCAGGTGCTTACAATCGCTTAAAATAACCAATACAATTAACAAAATCAACCAAATGTGAGTAAATTTTTTTCTCATGTCACGCTTCCTCCTGTTAGAAGGTTCCAAAATTCAATTTTAACTTAGGGTGGTTTTTCTCCTATATCAGACTCCCGAGGTAGAAAATTTTCTATGACCTCCTGATCAGATGTCTTTCTCATATCTTAGAAATTTTACCCACATCCTTTGTGGAATTTCCCTTTGTGATCTTCCCATAACATCATTCTTGAGAAATTCTACCCACATCCTCTGCGGAATTTCCCTTTATGAGCTACAACAAAACCTCTGCAATAGCAAGTCCTCCCTACTACCAGATACCTCTCCAAGCTTCTCTCTTCTGAGCTTAGTCTTTTGAGATCTCTCTGGTTCTCTCCTCTGGAACCATTTGAGCACTCCTACTCTAGGCTGCTGCAATCTTCTCACCTTCCTCTGCTGCTACCTTCACAAAATATAAAAACCACAAGCTTGCAAATCTTCAACAAAACTGTACCTCTTCTTCCTTTGCAGGCGAACTCTTTCTCGCAGGAAATCTTTTCCTGCTATGGTACCACTTTGATGCAACAAAACTACATATTTTCACAATTTGTCGATTTGTGGGTTATGGACCCACAAATCTAAACCACATAGTTCATTACACAACAATAAAACTATGTATTATTTCAAATTCCTTTGCCTAAATAGGTTCAGGAATAGAAACCTAGAACATGAACTATATATTTGCTCCAACACAAATTGAATATATGTTCTCCTCCTCGTGCACCATGTTATCTCACAAATCACAATAGCTACAAATCCTTAAAGCAATAACATAGAGTCTTATTTATGGGCTGACTGGTGCATTCTTCCATTAATTCAACTGCTGTAAAAAAAAAATCAACTATGTCTAAGATTTGGACAGAGGAAAACATGCAACCCTCAACGAATTTGGTATGCAATAACTCTACACGGTTGCACTTTCCCAAATGACATCGAAAAAATTATGTCTCTCACACCTTCAAATTCCTAACGATGGTGGTCGCTGCCCAAACAAAATGATATCTTGAGAACTTGCAGTTGATCACCGGATTCGGCATTTTTCCTCTAGGTTGCGCATCTTATCATAATTCAGCACAACAAAGAGAATTATTTTGAAACCTGTGCTTTAATAAAGTGATACACATAAATTCCTTCACAATTCTGAGCAATACCTCTGTCCTTTGGAAGATCGACTCCATAAAATATCTCATGCAGATTGTCAATACTCCAACAACATAACTGTAAATTTACATAATCAATGAGGTTCAACCCAATTCTTCTCTTCTTCTCGTTAGCTCATAAACTATTGCAATTTGGAGACAACTAGATTTGGCCATGATAAATTCTGCCTTCAAAATCCATATCCCAAGGTCCTCTAATGGAAAACTGCCACACGAATATATTATCCTCCAATGGAAATCTCATATAGTCATCGTTGGGATTGTTGTGCATTTCCTTCACCTCCTACAGGATCCTCTTCACGGCAGGATTCTTCGTATTGAATTTCTCTTCCGCCATCTCGAATTACCCGATCTGAATAAACTCACCGACAAAAATTAACTCCTCCACACACTTGGGTGAAACGCTTAAGAAATCCATCAATTTCTATATCCTTAGTGTCCACGACCTATGCTTCTGTTTCAACTTGATTCACACTTTCATCACTGTCCATGATCTCCAGAAAGTGCAAATGCAACATGCCTAAAAAGCCAAAGAACATAGACGAAGGGTTTAAACATGAGTTTAAAACATCTGCCCGAGAAATGGCCGGGAATGTTCATCGTGGCAGCAACCGTTCACCTTAATACTTTTATTAAACTGTATCACACGATGTACACAATTCCACACAGGTTTTCTTATACACAACAACTAAAATGAGTGTTTAATCTATCGAAAAACACACAGTCAATGGGAACTCAAGAACTAATACAACCCATATATATAACGACAGAAAAATTCAAAATAAAAAACCACATAATTTATATTATCCTCTAATTCGAATTACAACCCACACATACGAGCCAGATCACCTCTCGAATTTGATGTTACATCGTGTCTGGCTCCTCTGCACTATACCGAAGTCTAGAATTTATATGGAATACAATACTTTGAATGGATCATTTCAGATACATTTGTTTTTTATAGGATCTCGTAATACTTGCCTAGAATCATGCACTTCTCTATTTTTAAAAATAGGTTGACCATATCTACTTAATCAGGTGCTTACAATCGCTTAAAATAACAAAAGCAATTAACAAACTCAACCAAATGTGAGTAAATTTCATTCTCATGTCACGCTTCCTCCTTCTGGAAGGTTCTGGAATTCAATTTCAACTTAGGGTGGATTTTTTCCTGCATCAAAACTTCAAGTAGTCTCAATATATCACTTATAAAACTCTTTCTATTTCTAGTCCTTGATAACTGTTCTTTATTAGAATAAATCCACAATATTTTTCAATGTATCCACTAATACTAATATTTCATTCAGTCCTATGAGGAGGTCCTCCATGTGAAAAGGAACAAATGGATGAAGGTAGTTTAGGGTTTTGCAAAACCTAATATTATATAAGGAAGGGAAAGACTCAAGGAGAGGTTGTTGATGATATTTCGATTTTGAGATTGCTTGAGAAACTCAAACTCTCTTGGTTGTTTAGCTAGAGAGAGAGGATTTTCCTATTTAGGAATTCCTCTTCTTCCTTGAGGGTCTCTTGGAGGAGTTTGTGCTGCATTGATCCACTATCCAAAATTTTGGCCAAGCTTCACCTTACATTACAGTGCTTCTCATGTTGAGAGTTGAGTTGTCTTGTGAGTTGCAGCAAGTGGAATCAGATCTATTCAGATCTGAAGAGTTCTATTGCATCTTTTCAGTGGGGAAATCATCTAAACCATTGGTAGGAGTGAAATAGCTGTTTTGAGATTCATATTCTTATCTTGTCATGAGGCCAAAGTGTGCATCACTTCATTAGCGCAGTTAGATTTAGAAACTGTATCATTTTTTAGGTAGAGTTGCAGTGTACATTTGCTAGCAGTTTGGAGGAGAGATCTCCGGTGAAAGGGATCCTTTCCTTCACTGAGGTGATCCATGGATTGGCTAACCAATCCATGTCATATTTTGGATCTGATATGCTATGTGATATATTTTTCAGAAATTTCTGAAGTTTACTACAGATCCATGTTGTAGATCTCAAATCTATTCATCGTTCTTCACTTTCAGCTGAGATCCCCAAGGGGAATGTACTTAAAAGGCATTTTTTCATATATATCCCATTTAGATCTATAATTTTGTCCTCTAATATGTTATATATCTGAAAATTAATAAATCAATGCTTCATATTTCTGAAAATAACGCTGTCTGCTCCATCATCCACTTCTTGTGTCATAAAGCTTGGGTTTTAGGCCCTTTCTTCAAGTATAGATTTGTATTCTTTAATGTAAGATATTTGAATCATATTCTCAGCTTTTCATACTATTATATTTGCATAAAATCACCAAAAACTTCAGAAAATACACTCTCTAAGCTTCAGTAAATCTCTGCATACATTAAGTCATGGGAAATTAGGGTTTTTAAGCCTAGTTGAGGGAGGAGGAACTATTTAACTTAGCTAGAATTATTTTTTTGAGCTTAAATTCGGAGCATAGGTCCCTCATGACCTAAGATAAAATAACCTCCTGCAATTTCTCTTATTTTACGAATAACTCTGAATACATACGTTTTAGGGCCCAAATCATCACTTTTCCCCACCTTTTCGTCTATAAAATGCTGTATAAAGTTGTTGCTGCATATTTTATTGAATTTTAACTGATTTTAAATCAGTTATCAGTAATATTTCTGTAGCTCCACATTGGTAATAACTCAAATTATTCCCAATCTGTAGCTTTTCCTAAAAAAGGGATATTACATAATTACCCATATAACTACTATGGAATATATGTCTCTCCATTAACCCATAATCCAATAGTTTCATTTGTATTTGTTTTCATTTAGTCAAACCCTTAATTTAACAAATCACTTCATCAACATTAATCATGTTGTACTTATATATGTGGAATATTTTTAATAAAATTGGTTTGAGTTCAAAACTCAGACATACCAACAATACACTTTATGTTTATATTGTGGTCGCCTTATTTACATTACCTATGGAATCGCATATGGTATCACCGAACCATATCTCATCACAACATTAAACCATATCACATTTAACCCTTATCGCATAAACTTATGCGCATTTCCCAAACTTTAGCACAATATCGCAGTTATGCCAATTTCACAAATCGTCAAATATTACATTTTGTACATCGGTGATTATAACATATCACACTTCGGCACTTCGTAAATTTAATTTCCTCAGTTAACTGTTCCACCATATCGCATGCACTATGTGATATGCACATGGAACACCGCCTGACACGTATCCACTTCACACTTTCACAATTTAATCTGCGATGAGATCTAGACTGTTGATATTTTCCCTTATCCTTGCCTCTGATCTCTTCCTTTGGAAATCTTCTAATGGTTTTCTGCCTTAATCGATTTTTTTTTTCTTCAACTTCCACCTCTCTGCAACTCTGTCTCCTCCACGCTACTCTTTCATGAGCTTTCTTCAATTCAATCTCTCAGATCAATGGCCTTCTCACTTGTTGTACACCTTTTCTCATTGTTCAAATGCCAAATACAGACCACCATTCTGTATTATAACTCTGAATCTGGGATTCGAGTTTACTTCTCATTCTACCTACACACTATTTTAATTTCTCCAGACTGTAATCTTACGTGATTCTACCCAACCATTAAGTCCTTTAACACTCAGAAAGACTCATTCATTTATCAAAATTCATTCGACAGTAAATTATTACAGAGAATCAAATTTTTTCTCTTATGGATCACTCGACACGTAAAAGAGAAACAAAAACACACAGTCACATTGAATTTTCAATTTTCATTGCTCCAGACTGTAATCTTACATGATTCTACCCGACCATTAAGTCCTTTATCACTCAGAAAGACTCATTCATTTATCAACATTCATTCGACAATAAATTATTACAGAGAATCAAATTTTTTCTCTTATGGATCACTCGACACATAAAAGAGAAACAAAAACACACAGTCACATCGAATTTTCAATTTTCATTAATCAATAAATTGTACAGATACAAATAAAACATGTTTACAGTTTGGATTTGGCCTAATGCTCCTTTTGCATGGCCTTCTATCTTCTACAAAACCCTCTCTGTTCTCGGACTGTCTATCTCTACTCTATCTCTTGGCTTATTTTCTTCATTTAGATTGGCCTCTTACCTAATCTTCTTTGTTTAGATTGGCCTCTCCTCTCTGACCTGATTTTCATCATTTTAATTGGTCTATGCCTTCCTTCGAGGTTACAATTGAATTTATAATTACAATAGAGATTATCTAGCTCTCACAGTCGAGTCATATGACTTTGCAACAAACTCTATTAAAATAAATCCTTCCTATCTCTAATTTATGACTAGTCTAATCTCTTGAGCATAAAAAGTAATTACCCTCTCTAATATCCCTTTTTTCTATGGATATTTTTACTAAAGTCAACTTGAATATCCCCTATCTATGTTTTCTAGGAACTTAAACATTTTACAAGAGAATATTACAATATTTACAACTTGACCCCTCCTTGGGCTAATCAAACAATTAAATTTAATTTGAGTGCCAATGCTCCCGCATCAGACTCGCTAAGTAAAAAAGAATCATGATCTCTAGATCATGTGTTCCAATATTTGTCCACCTAGATCCCATACTTTATTCTTTAGTGATCTCTTTGCTCCTTTGAACTGTTTTCCACGCACTCTTCCGTTCTTCCTTGCTTCTCCTTGTTTCCATACCTTCGTTTGTAACACTCCATTGAACTTTCCCTCAAAATTTGTTACAATCTAGCCTTTCACACAACTAATTTTTTGTCTTCTTCTTATGCAGCTTATTTCCTTATGTTTCTTCCTTATAAGCTTCATAAAATTTTCTATTTCTTTGTCCAAATTACTTTGTTGTCGCTATCCTTTCCCTTATGTATTAGTTTTAGAACGCTTGTTGCCTTCTTTTTCTTCTCCACATCCTTCAAAAACATATAAGACATTAGAATGTCTTATTCTCTGCTTTTCCATGAAAAAATTAGCATTGTCACATACCCTAGAAATCTTACATTGCATGAAATATTCTTTGCATTTGTCAATATTTTCTTCCTCTGTTGTAGATCCTTTGCAGTCTTCAATAGGCTCTTTCTTCTCTACTGGTGCTTTCAACCAATTCTCTAGTAACTCCAATTCTTTCTCCCATTTACTAACCAATTGTACATGTGCTTTCCATTGGCTATCTTCATAAGATAACATAGCCTCATCCTCCATCAAAATACAATTTTGATCTTGCTTCTTTGAAATGTTTTTGTACATTTCCTTTTCTTCCTTCGTCTTTATGACAACTTCCAATGACTGTCTATCATCTGCAAAACCTACAATCACACAAATGTTCAGTTTTAAAACCATAAGACCCAATAGTCTTATTTGATGATTCCATCATCAAATCCTTTTTCTGTTTCAAGTCTTCTACATGACTCAGAAAATCTTCAGTGGTCTTCACCTCAACTTCCTCAACCATAGAATTTGAGTACCTGGTATATTTTTCTTCTTCTTCTTGATTTTGGTCATCATTGTGAGCCAAACTTCCTCTGTTTTCAACTTTAGCATTATGCTAAAAATAATGTTTTCCTCCAATTGTGTATGAGCTTCCTCATGAGATCTAGTAGTCTCAAAACTAAATTTCTATCTCTCTTCTTCAAATTCTTTGACATTACCGGAAAACATACACAAATTATTAATTTCAAAATCATAAGGGTCAATTGCCTCAACTGATGATTCAAACATCACCGCTCCATATTCATGTTCAAAAGAAACTTGTTCTTCTCTAGAAACTTCATTTTACTGTAGCTCCACTCCTTTGAGCTTCTCCATCCTCAATTGAACATCCATTATCTGTTCAAGCTTCCTTAGCTCCTCTATTAACTATGTATTCACCTATTTTTATCTCTTCTCTTTTAGCTTGTGCCATTTTACCTTATTTCTCATTATTTAACCATACCTATGGTCTTCTTTACTCCTTTGGAAAAAATTCATCAACAAATTAAATTGCATTATTTTCTCAGCCTTTTCTATGCCATATTCTTCATCACTCATCTTCCATAAGTCAACTACTTTGACATCTTCTTTCTTCACTTTTTTTACCTTGTGGTCTCTCTCTCAACCTCTGCTATGGCTACCAGATTCATCTTCTCCTCTATCTCTATGAGTTCCTCACTCACTATGAGCTGTACTTAAGCCTCTGCAATAGCAAGTCCTCCTTGCTACAACTTACCTCAACAAGCTTTCCTCTGTACTTGGCCACTACTTCCCTCTCTAGAAATTTATTTGAGCATGCCTCTGCTCCTTCTAGGCTTCAACTCATCTGCACTTTTGAGAATACAATTGTCCTCTTGTATTTCAATCACAATGAAATACTATGTTCTGGCCACACTCTTCTTTCACTTAGAAACTCTTATCGGCTTCCTTCATCACTGCTCTTAAGGCTTGATCTTATTTTGCTAAGATACTTCATTAGCTGCAACTATCAATATTCAATATTTCTTTAACCTGCAAAAATCAAATCAGAGTTAATATACTACCTGCATTATTTCACAAGTACTCTCCATCCATTCTTTACATTCGGGTGAATCCCCATTCTCCACAAGAAAGAAACCATCGTTGTGATTTCTTTATGCTTATGCAATCACTTCTTAAGAGTATCACTTACTCCCATATTCTACCATGCCTTCTGCTTATCAAATTCAAATAACCTAATCTCCTCTCTGCAATATTTCTGTCAATTTTTTGCGAAGCACATTTTCTTTACTGATCTCCTCTTTCTTCCATAATCACACTATCATATTGTTTCATACTTTACCTCTTTATGCTCGCTGCTTTATTAGATTCAACAATTTGATCTTTTCTTTATTTTGCAATTTTTTTACTTGCATTATGCAATATAATGCTTTAAAGTAAATATATTTCACCAACCACTGAGTTTTAACCAAGATTTAACCCACTCTGATACCAAAAATGATGTAGCAAAAATTGTGATTTCATAAATCTTGTGTTCTGATACCAAATGATAGAGTAATTTGTGGAATTGACCCTACTAATTACCCACATAACTACTATGGAGTATATGTCTCTCCATTAACCCATAATCCAATGGTTTCATTCATATTTCTTTTCATTTAATTGAACCCCTAATTTAACAAACCACTTCATCAACATTAATCATGTTATACTTATATATGCAGAATATTTATAGTAAAAGTGGTTCGGGTTCAAAACTTAGACATACTAACAATACGCTTTACCTTTATATTGTGGTCTCCTTCTTTACATTACCTGTGGCATCGCATATGGTATCATCGAACCATAATGCATCGCAACATTAAACGATATCACATTTAACCCTTATCGCATAAACTGCTACGCATTTCCTAGACTTTAGTGCAATATTGCAGTTATGCCAATTTCGAAAATCGTCAAATATTACATTTCACACATTGGTGATTATAACATATCGCACTTTAGCACTTCGCAAATTTACTTTCCTCCGTTAATTGTTCCACCATATCGCATGCACTATGTGATATGCGCATGGACCATTGCCTGACATGTATCCACTTCTCACTTTCACAATTTAATATGCGATGAGATCTAGACCATTGATCTTTGCCTTGATCCTTGCCTTCAATCTTTTCCTTTGGAAATATTCTAAGGGTTTTCTTCCTTAATCGATTTTCTATTTCTTCGACTGCCACCACTCTGCAACTCTGTCTCCTCCACACTACTCCTTCCTGAGCTTTCTTTTATTCAATCACTTAGATAAATGGTATTATTTCTTTTTGTATGCCTTTTCTCACTGTTCAAATGCCGAATATAGACCTCCATTCTGTATTAAAACTCTGAATCTAGGATTTGAGTTTACTTCTCATTCAACCTACACACAGTTTTAATTTCTCCAGATTGGAATCATATGTGATTCTACCCATCTGTTAATTCCTTATCACTCAGAAAGACTCATTCATTCATCAACATTCATTCGACAGTAAATTATTAAATAGAATCAGATTTGTTCTCTTACGGATCACTCAACATATAAAAGAGAAACAAAAACACACAGTCACAATGAATTCTCAATTTAATTAGTCAATAAATTGTATAGATACAAATAAAACCTGTTTACAGTCTGAATTTGGCCTAATGCACCTTTTACATGGCCTTCTATCTCCTACAGAACCCTCTTTGTTCTCAGACTCTCTATCTCTACTCTATCTCTTGGCCTATTTTCTTTGTTTATATTGGCCTCTCCTCTCTGACCTGATTTTCATCATTTTAATTGGTCTCTTCCTTCCTTCGAGCTTACAATTGAATTTATAATTACAATAGAGCTTATCCAGCTCTCACAATTGACTCCTATGAATTTGCAACAGACTCTATTAAAATAAATCCTTCCTAACTCTAATTTATGACTAATCTAATCTCTTGAGCATAAAAATAAATTATCCTCTCTAATATCCCTTTTCTCTATGGATATGTTTACAAAAGTCAACTAGAATATCCCATATCTATGTTTTCTAGGAATTTAAACATTTTACAAGAAAATATTACAATATTTACAACTTGACCCCTCCTTGGGCTAATCAAACAAATAAATTCAATTTGAGTGCTAATTCTCCTGCATCACCAACCATTCCATAATATATTTTACCTTTGATGAATCCACGAAAATTCCTTCTCCCAAAACAATGTATCCAAAATAATGAATCCTTGATTCATATAAATAACACTTAGAGAGTTTAGAATACAAATATGCTTTCTAAGACAATACAATACTAGACTTAAATTCTCTCTGTGCTTCTATGATTTCCTAAAATATATCAAATACCATTCAAAATCACTTTAATTAAATTATAAAGGCATTATCAAAACACTCCACCCATTAATTTCATGAGCATAACTAATACATTTTGAACCCAAATGATAACACTACAGATTCATAATAACCAAAAAATATCTTAAACAGCATCTTGGGGATGTCCTTCTACCTAATTCTTGATTAATGATGTTATGATATCTAATCAATCATTGATAATGTATTCCCGCCTTGTTTTGATAAAAAATCATTATTCCTTAGCAATAGATATTTACTTCTCATGTATACTTTGTTCAATTATCTATAGTTGATACAAAAATTCCATAATCCATCTTCCTTCTTTAAAAATATCAATGGAACTCCCCACAATGACTTACTCCAAGAGATAAAATCCCAAATCCAACAATTGTTGGAGATACATCAACAAATCTTAAGATTCTATAATTTTTATATGATAAATAATGTTTTATATAGGCTTCTCTTCTAGTTCGAGTTCAATTGTGAACTCCTACTACCACTTATGTGGTAATCTGGGTAACTATTTTGGAAGCATGTTATAAAATTAATATGATATATAATGTTACTCAATCCTCCTCTTGAATCATCACTATCACAACATACAAATTAAAATCATTCCTAAGACTTTTCTTCAGTTGAATCATTGAAATAAACATGAAAGATGCACCTCTTTTGGCCCATGCTAAAATTATCTAGTGTCCCAAGTTGTCTATAAAGTAAAAAAAATTACTCTTATAATACAACATTGCTTGATGGGATTCTAACCACTCCATACATATGAAAATATCATAGGAAATGAAAGTGGTATTGTAAAATCTCACTTAGGTAACATATACACCATGAATGCCTTCAAAGATTTTAAATAACTTCCCACACCATACTTAATTGGAATCCATTTTAACCTAATTAAAATCACGTTATATACTTCCATCATTCCACACGTATCCTAGTGATTATTTCAAGCATTATTCATCAATAGTTATCCTAGTGATTATTCACCATCATATGAATCATGTGGTCATTACCCAATTCACTAGTAGTAGTCTAGATATATTCCTAAGTATCTCCTCTATATGCATATGGACAATATTTTTGAAATTATAGTTCTCCACACATAAAACGCCCCTTCTTAGGCAACTCCTTCTAACTCCCATAATATGGAAATGTATACCCAGTATTTTTTTCACTCTATTGTAGATTACCAAAACTTTGATGCATTGGAGGCCTATATAATGGCCTATGACATCTTGATTTATCATTTTGGATTTTTTATATGGATACATGGTTCATTTTTATACTCATAATAACTTTATATGTGCTAACTGGAAAGGAAAACTATCTCTATCAAATTAAACCTAAAAGTATATGAGGTCTTAATTAAGCACTTCTCAAGAGTTCCTCCTTGATTATTATAACCCTTTGGATTTCATCTTGAAAATTATGGGGCATAAATATATGGAATTTTAACATGATTTTCTAGTTTATCTCTTTGGAAAACTTGTTGATCCACAACTTCTTTGTGTTTATATGCAACACATACCTCAAAAATTCCAAGAATCTAGTATTATACTTTGGTATTTACATATTCTATTATCTCAAGGACTTGAAATTTTTCAATTTCCTTCAGTTTCCCAACAATGGAAATAATGTTTTCAATGAAATAATGAACTTCCTTCTACTAGAATACACCCATAGGGAACTTGAAATTAGAAGTATAATATCTCAGTAAAAAATAAATAGCCATATTCTCAATCCATGTTCAAGTGCTTCTCCATCAATAGAGCCCCAAAATTTTTGGAACATTATTTTTTTCCAATGTTATTTGACTATTAATATTATGATGGTTTACTCGCAAATCTAAAAATATAGAATCACTATTTGGTGATTGGTTTGATATGTTAATCATAACATTAGACATTCTTTAGAATGACTACATTATTGACATGATATCACTTGTAGGTATGATGTGTAAAAAATTTTCTTTAGGAGGAGATAACAAAGGTGTAGGCTAAAGTGGAGGTCATGCACCATGGCCTCATATTAATCAACTTCCACCTCTTCCTCTTCTTAGATACATTATTTCCCATGGATGCTTCAACATAAAATTTGGATTTTTAAATTAACTAAAAAAGGAAGAAATTATAATTCAACGCACGCTGATACAAAGCATGTGGTTCCATAAGCCAAAATGTAAAAGAAATATGATACATATGTAACAATTTCCCATAAATTTAACCTAATGCAAAGCAAAAAGTTGCTAAAATGTTATTGCTATATATATATATATATATATATATATATATATATATATATATATATATATTGGAAATCAAATTATTAATTACTTTTCTATACAAATTTATGTCACCACACTCATTGGAGTAAATATGCATAGTTAAAAGTGATTTATAATTACAAAACATATAGCTAAATCGATTTAACTATTAGTTACATTCAAGAAACACATGGTTGCATCCTATAAATGCAAATTTTAGTTTTTCAAGGAAAATGTCATGGAATTTTTGAATTTTTTCTGCTTGTTTAGGAGGGAATAATGGGATATGATTTTGAGTGTTTTTTTTGTAAGTTAAATTTCTTTGTATTACAAAAAAATTAAAACATTTACATTGTCGTGGCATTTAAGATGTAAACCCTTAGGATTTTCCTTTATTTCATGGAGGGTATGAGAACATAATACATCGAAGATGTTCATTGAAATTTTGTTGGAGGTTGAATAGAAAGTGTTGGAAATGTAACATAAGTAAAGAAAATGGGATAATACATAAAATATTCCATATTGAACAAGAGAAAGGAAAAACTATAAAGAGGTGAATTTGGAACACATGCTCAAGGATGTCTCTATGACAAATATCCATCTTCATTAATGGGCACTTGCCACAAGTAATCATCATCGTTGAGATACGGAATTTATTTAGTGTGGTAGTCACCTTTGAATATTGGATGCTTGGTAGGATGTGCTGATGTGGATGGAATATTTATTGTAGGAAGAGCTAATGAGGTGATGCAGAAGCATCAAGTTAAATTTTCATTATTCAATTGTGTAATTAAGGGGGTGAGATATTTTAATTATTTTAATAATTAATTTTCTCATTTTTAATAAATTAGGAGAGAAAATATAAATGTAAGGATTATTGAAAATATTCCTTAAATAATTTAGGATATGAGTGAAGTTGAATTAGGTAGCTAATCTAGGGATTAGGAATTCGATAAACGAGACTTAGTTGAGTCCAAAAAAATATAAATATAAATTAGATTTTAAGTTGAGATTTTTGTGGAGGAAATTATGGAGTGGAATAAATTCATATTTATGTATAAATATGTAACTTGTGAGAGTGTGTAGAGGGGACAAAGAGAAGCAAGAAAGTGAGGAAGTGAGGAATACAGAGAGTAATAGCAATGGTTTGAAGGACTGAGAGCCAAGAGGCCGCCCATTGTAATATCTGGCCGAAGAGTTTTTATGTTTTTATATCAGTATTTTATTTATCAGGCTCTCTTTCCTTCATGTGTATTTTTTAACTGAACATATTTGTGGTTTTAATGAAGAATTTTAATTTTGATGGAAGCACACATGTTTTTAGATGTTGGGATCTTATTTAACCCAGTATCCTAACATCATTTTGGTATCAAAACGAAGGAGATGAGTTGGAGGTCAAAGGCTGGACCATTAAGACAGAAAAGGCAAGAGCCTGCAATTTTAATTCTAATAAGAGTTTGATTGAAGCTTGTGGTGAAATTTCGTATTTCTGTGTGCTATATTGTTGTGTTTCCATTTCCTATATTTGTAAGAATTTGTGATTGCATGAAAGAGAGAGGAATTGTAATCGGATTTTATAGTGAATACCTTCCAGGTTCATTCACATAATAGTACTCTAAATCTGATGTGATCAATTTATTGAGGGAGGCAAACAGGCATATGAACAAACCCTGTTCCCAACATAAATTGGAGTCGAAACTGAAGATTGCGAACGTGTAAGCTAGAGCAGATTTCAAAGTGGAGAAACGTTGTACAGGATGGGTAAACAACGCCTTGTTTTTATCACAGTCCATATGGTATAACACATAGGTGAACATCGTATAACAGTGTATAACAATTTGGTTTAAGATGGCGTGCTTGGTATCATATGTGGAATGATGTAACAACGTATAAAACATGGTGAGAAGAACATTGTCTATCACAAGTGTAATCGATGGGAGTCCGTGGCGAAGTGCTTGAGGAGGCGATCTACAGAGAAGCCTTGCGATGAATTACTTACCAGATCTGCAACGAAATAGTTTGTCACGTTGAATTTAATTCATATGCAGCTGATTCATTTTGGTTGGCAAAGACTATGTTTTGGGTCGATTGATGCTGTGTGATCCTTTATTGAATTGTATGAATTATTGTGTAAGACTAAGTCTGCGTTGAGAATTGTGTAGATATTGGTGTAGGTTCCAATCGAAATACCGATTTGTAAAACTGAATCCATGTTTGTTTGTGTGGTTGCTATGGAAGGTGTGACGTTGTGGATTGCGTGATTTCCATGGATGCTATGAAATATTGGTATGGTATTTTCTTAATGTCATCATATTTCTATTTTGGACGTTAGGTACGATAGTCTCTCCTGAAAGACTCCTCAAGGTTTTAAACGAATGCAAGAAGGATTCAGGTATGGAAAAAATTCAAAGCTCTGTGGATAAGAGTTTTCTAGGCTTGCAATGTGTAATTGAAGTTCACCTTTAATAATGCCAGAACCTCTTGGCTCACGGGCACCACATATAACTGCCAAATCTCGTGGAGACTTGTCTGTGCCTCCATTGCGTTAAATTCCAGAATCTGCAAATTTGTCAAGAAGTTGCCAAAATTTCTCCAAAACGTTTAAAACCCCAAGCATTGCCATTGTGATTGCGGAAGAATCTGTGGTTGTGATTTCTTTGATATGTGGAAGAATCATGGCAACTGTTTTCACATTCTCATGGTTTCGAAGATGAAAACAGAAGATTAGCATTGCTTACGAGACAGGTTTTAGAGAGGTATCTACTTACTTGCTCGATCATGACACTTTGCATGGGTACCCCAACAACACTTTTGAAAGCTACTCATTCAATTTTCAATGTGAACAGAAATGTTCTGCCTTGTAAGTAAGAGCCCTTTCAAAGATTGGAGCTCTCCAAATATTTGGCCCCATGAGTACGATGCAAGTGAACATGGTACTTCTCGCTTTCCTATAGGAGCTGTACATAGAATTGGTATTCTCAATATACAAATTTTGAATACTGACAGGCATGGAGGTAATATTCTTGTAAGAAATCTTAAGAAGGATAAGCATACTAGCAGTAGGGCACAATTTGATATAATGGATATAAAACTGGCGTTTTGATTCATGCTGCTAGCTATTGTGTGGTGTAAATTTCCTTTTATGGGGCTCATCTGGGAGGAAGTTGCTGGTTGGCAAGATAATGCATGTAAATCATGCTTTACAGGACATTGAAACAGTTCCTTCAGATTTAATTTTTCACTACCACTATGATTGTGTGATTTGGCTTCCGTAAGATTCTTCTTGCTTTCAAACACACAATGGGCAGAGATGGTTATCTAATACTGCTATGGACATTTTTGATCAACTGAATGATGATAAAAGTAAAGGACATGTACAATTATTTGTAACTTGTTGAGGTACAAGTGTTTCTTTTCTAAAGTGAATTCAAGTTCTATGTCAGATTATGTATGAGAAAATTTCGTCTGGGAACTCTTTCTAGTGAGAAGGGCAGTGGTACTACAAGAGACAGGAATCTGAGATAGGGATTGAATCAACCACAAGAAGATTCAAGTTAAGTGCCTATCGAATGAATCAATATTCATTGAGTAAAGGTATTTTAAAATTTAGATGATTAAATTCCCTTGCCATATCCGAGAAGATGATCTTTTGTAAATGTTATGAAAGAGAGGAAATGTTGCAAATTAAAAGGTATAAATGAATGGAAAATGAATGAAAATGTCCTAATCCTGGGTTATATAAAGAGAAACATGCATTTTTATGCGAGAGGGTTTATTATGCATAATGTGGATTCTTCACAGTTTTGGTTAAGTCATTTTGGACCAAAGCTTTTACTTGAAAAAAGGAAAATTATTTTGATTGGTGGTTGAAAACATAATTTCTTGATGTTGTAAAATATTTGTTTTACCATCATGTGGCGACATCTAAGAGGTGATATTCAAGATGGACACAATGTACGGGTTGTACATCGAAGAGGTTGAAATATGAATAGCTTGTTCTCTGTACACAGATGAAGAAATGTGAATTGATGTGTGTGGTGCATGAAAGAGCAGGAAAAATGTTTGCACTAAAATTATGAGCAAATTGAATGAAATGCATGTGAATGTTAATAGTGAAAAAGACGGCACAGAAGAATAGAAACCAAAGAATTGAAATTTCAAAGAGAAGTTTTATTAATAACATTAACAGGAGCATGACGTATGATAATTCAGGAAGGTATTTTTGAACGTTGAATATTGAATGGTTTATTTATTTTCACCTTAAAATAAATCTTGAAAAATTTGAATTGCATTTTGACTAAAGACTTCAGTACCATGTGAAATGATGAGGGCAAACTGATGATTTTTCATAAGAATGAAATATGAAAGAGAGTGAAGATTTTACATCCTAAAAATTTATTAGGGGTGTATGTTTGTTGGAGGATTGTATAACTTGAATTAAGTCAAAATATCCACTATCATTATTATTGGGGAAAATATTGAGGTCAAAACAGATGTTAGAGTCAAATGAAAGTTTGGATAGTTTGAGTTAAGATTGAGTATTTTCATCCAAGATGAAGAATGGGTTTAAGTCTGAAGTCAAAGAGTCGTAAGCTAACTAAAGAGTTGGTCATTGTAACACATGAACTACTGCAATTGTTTTTCGCAGCAAAGTGAGGCAAGAGGGTTGCTAGAGATTGGTTCCAAGATAGAGAACTAAGAGAAGCCAAGCGCAGGAGGGGAACTTGCATTTTTTATGAAGGGCAAGTGTGAAGGATTGATGAAAGGAGGATTTAATGAAATCCACACGTGAATAGATGAAGTTCACAAAGGATGAGAAGATGACGGGTGTCAGTAATTTCCAAAGATCTGATGAAGACCACATTAGAAGGAAGAAAAATGAAAATTCCAAGGTAAGTGGCATATGTGAGTAGTTGACATATGAAGATTATGAGTGGGAGAAGGCTGAGATAACAGTTCACCTTGAATTGTTAATGAAATTGTTGTAGAGAAATGTGAAATACCAGACACATGGTTGGACCATGAGGAAGAAGGTAAAGTGGCAGAGGCTACATGCAAAGAGTGAAAAGAAGGTAAACATACAGTTGATAGAAGAGCTGAGGAAGCTCGAGAAGATGTTGAGGTGTGAAGAACTCAGAGAGGCTAAGTTAAAAATGGATGTTTCCATTTGTGACCCAGAACAGGGTGAAATTCTGGGTGAAGAGATCAATGAAGAAGATCTCATGAACTATTGGGATAGTTCAAAAGAAGATGAAGATGTGTTGGAACAAGAAGCAGACGAGGCTATCAAGCCTTAAATTTTTAAATCTCACAGTTTATGTATGTTTTCAGGATGTGCGAAAGACGGTGAGCAGTCTGATGGAACTGTCATGGAGATGAACGAAAATCTTAAGGCGAAGTGTGATGGAAAATGCCTTTCATAAGAAAAAGGTACTGATTTGTTGCAGCAGGAAGAAATCATAAATAAAGTCTTGTTTGGTTTGAGACCGCAAGTTGAAATTTTCATGGAGCAGGAGCATAGTAGAAATGCCAAAGAGATATTCCAAGGAGGTAAACAAATGTATTTTTTTGATGAATTTGCTGACGAAATTTTACAATGTGATGGAATAGAAACCAGGACAACTCAGGAATATTTCCAGAAGAAGGATGAAGCTAGGAATGAAGGTTGTGAAGAAGTGCTGAAAATATTTCACATGGAAATCGAGTTCTTGGAACGATGGCTTAAGGAACGTGATGGAGAAGTAAAACTTACAAAACCTGATCCAGAAGAAATTACAGTGATAGAGATGAAATGTTTATAGAGTTGAATGAATGTTATAAATTTTCAGATAATGATGTAAGTGCATGTACAAAAAGCGAAATTAACAGATATGATGTCGAAGTTAGAGAAGTTGAGCATCAGGTACAGCAAGGGAGTTGTTTCCATAGAGACAAAAAGGAGACAAAAATATTGATTCAGTGGGATGAAGATGGAAGCAGCCAGCAGTTCGAAATAGAATCTATTGAATTCCAGAAGATCAATGATGGGAGATTGATGCTTGAAGCATCAAAAGAGACCAAAAGGTCTTATCTTTTTAAAACTAACAGTTTGTTGGTGAATTTAGGTACAACACCAGAAGAGAGAGTTGTTGCTATAAAATCAATCAAAGACTATAGTTGTAATCAAGAAGGAGTTCTTTATTATTCTTCATGGCGGAAAGTTGAGTTTTCAACATAGTTGGAGATGAAATAATTCGACAAAGAGGTGTTACTTCGAGGAATTGGCGAAAGGAAGTGTTGGAGAAGCCAATGGAATCTGATCAATAGAGTGAGTGATGAGTTACCACATCGAGTTGATACCTTGAAGGACTAGCAACAAAACAGAGTTTGGAATCCTGGAAGGAGCAAGTCATCAGGACTTGTGGTTGTCGTATTGTTACAGAAAAGAGACAGACCTCATAGACAGGAGTCTATGGAAACTTCTCTACATGGGGAGTCTAATGCAGGAGCATCAAGTTAAATTTTCATTATTCAATTTTGTAATTAAGGGGGTGAGATATTTTAATTATTTTATTAATTAATTTTCTCATTTTTAATAAAGTAGGAGAGAAATTATAAATGTGAGGATTATTGTAAATATTCCTTAAATAGTTAAGGATATGAGTGGAGTTGAATTAGGTAGATAATCTAGGGATTAGGAATTCCATAAACGAGACTTAGTTGAGTCCTAAAAAAGATAACTCTAAATTATATTTTAAGTTGAGATTTGTGTGGAGGAAATTATGGAGTGGAATAAATTCATATTTATGTATAAATATGTAACTTGTGAGAGTGTGTAGAGGGGACATAGAGAAGCGAGGAAGTGAGGAAGTGAGGAATACAGAGAGTATTAGTAATGGTTTAAAGGGCCGAGAGCCAAGAGGCTGCCCATTGTAATATCTGGGCGAATATTTTTTATGTTTTTATATCAGTATTTTATTTATTAGGCTTTCTTTCCTTCATGTGTATTTTTGAGCTAAACATATTTGTGTTTTTAATGAAGAATTTTAATTTTGATGGAAGCACACATGTTTTTACATGCTGGGATCTGATTTAACCCAGTATCCTGGCATCATGGGGGCGGAAGGTTAGTCCCAAGAGTAGATGACTAAGATGGGATGTCAACAACCGTGCCTAGTGAAGATAAAGGAGATGTTGACAAAGATTACTGGAACAATTTTATGCCAAGGTAGTTGGACATGTCACTTTGAGATTCCTTGATTTTTTTCATGAAGTGATCGAGGTCAAGAATGTGAGCCTCCATCACCAACATGTTCTCTTCATGGTCCCTGAGGAGACAAATTTCACTCCCTATGAGCTAACCTGCCATTATGGTTATGGAAATGAGCTACCCAAACTTATAGACATATAAAGGTGACTGGAACTCATAAAATCATATATCAATCCTAAGTGATACCATATCACCAATCAGGATCATATTATACAACCTACAAAAGAATGGAAGCCTAATTAGTCTGAGATGATGGGAAATTAAAGGAGGTATTTCCACTCTCATCCCAACCATAGGTCAAGTAAATTTCTTACACAAGGGAAATTTACACCAATGGTTTCTTCATTAAGCTTCACACAACCCACAAAGGCTTAGACAAACATGGACTCAAATACAATTAGAGGTAATTGTGCACAGAGTCAAAGAGCACAAGCTCAAGATCACATAACACCAACTCTAGGTTACAAACTCGATAATCAGCTTCAACTCTTCCCA
Organism: Pinus albicaulis; assembly: GCA_034641835.2. Classification (NCBI taxonomy): domain Eukaryota; kingdom Viridiplantae; phylum Streptophyta; class Pinopsida; order Pinales; family Pinaceae; genus Pinus; species Pinus albicaulis. The sequence goes on from CM076582.1 coordinate 1,032,256,592, forward strand.
AATCAACCATGCCATGTACCCACTCCTATGCTTTTCAATTAGCACTAGTCTTGAATGTCTTATGTTAGATAATAGAAACAATATGATCCAATGAGCTAATAATTAGAAAGACTTTGAAAATTATCTCAAAGAGTCTCTCTCTCTATTTATTAATCCTTTGTTGATTGTCTTCTCTCCAAGTGAGCACTATCTCTCCATAAATTTTTCCTTGTGTCCATTTTTTTCCTCCTACAAGTGTGTCCATTCTATTTCATTAACATCCCAACATGAAACATTCATGATTTCCTCTATCCAATCCCATTTTTCTAGGATTCAGGTAGTGGCATGCCACTTCATCCCTTTTTAGGTACACGTGGACCTATTAATCGCATGAAATAGGTATCCAATGGGAAATAAATAGGTGTAACCTAATGGTACACCACCGATAACCTATTTTAAATTCAATTTGTATTGGTCGTGGCTTTAAGAAAAACATAAGGGTAGTAAGCTTCCTACAGACCAAGAACCTATAAGGTTATCCATCCTTAAGTTGCATTAAATAAATGATAATAATAATAATGATAATAATAATAATAATAATAATAATAACATTAATAAAAATAATAATATCAAAACTAAAAACAACAACAATAATAATAATATGTTTAGTTAGAGGTCTATCCAGTCATGGTCCTTCCATGTTCTCATTACAATCACAACCATTGTTACAATACAAATGTGTACAACAAGCGTGTTAGTCATTAGTATTTTTTCCTGTTTTGATGACTAGATCCCTTGTCTAGGTTTTCTAGAAACTAATCTCAATCAGTCAATTTGTCATCTAGAAAACCCCTCAAACAATTTTTTCTCTTCCTACCACTCTCTTTCATACTGTGACGAAAGTGGTCTTCAGTTTTCAGTCCTGACCTAGACCAGCTAAACTTCCTTTTCTATAGCTATCACAAGCCTAATACCTCTATTTTCCAAACCTCCTATTTCCACAGAGCTCACTATCAAACATTGGACAAGTTGTCTACCCCTCTCTCACTGATTATATTGTCATAACCTGAATATGCCTAAGAAACTCTTCAGAAACTATGATAAAATGTCTAGGTCTAAGTGGTGGTGTTTAGGGAAAATACCCTGAGAAAACTATCCCCAAGTCAAAAAACCTGTTTTTGACATCAGTTAACTATCATTTCTTCTTATTTGTCAAAATAAAACCCTTGTCTATCCCTAGGTCATACACCATCAAATAGGTTGCTTTGTTTTGTTTCAAAAAAATCTCACAAAAGTTCAAATTCAAGAAGAAATAGGGAAAGAAATTCCATGTCTGAAGAAAGTGATCATTTCAAGCATGATCTTCATGAATACATCAAGAAGGGTCTCCAAAGATGAAAAAAATATATCAATGCATCTCTGCAGGGGTGTATAGATTGATGATAGTAAGCAGAGTGTGAGCAAAAGAACACTTCAGGAAAAGATTTCATGTTGTGGCAGTTTACTATTGGAAATTAGAGAAAGTGCAGATTGTAAAGAGAAAAGACCTACAGTATTCAAACTCAAAACGCCAAAAAGTCAAAAGTCCTCCATCATGGCAAATCAACACAAAGGTTGGGTAATGTCTATCTCCAGTGCTTCATGTTAACTCAAATGGAATTTTTGTATAAATTAGCTGAATAAATCACTTATTCAATGAAGATTAACCCGATCATACATCAATTTCGAATTGCATGCATAACACATAACCTTCTTCTACAATTAATTGTCACATGCGGAAATAACAGAAGCAATCTCACATCAAATCAATCACACATTAACTCGGTATGTATGGGGAAAGCCTATAGCTGAAAACCCCGCAGCTATTGTGTATATTATAATGGAGAAATCATGTAACAAAACAAGTACAATACTCCTCACAAGTACTCAGTACTTTCTCATAAAGTCACACACAATCTAGCTTAGTTTTGAACAGGTTACTGGTTCAAAACTCCCCGCCAATTTCCTTGCCTCTATTGCGCAATCATGGCCTGTATATGAAGAGATCCAAGGTTCGAATCCCCTTGGCTTGACTGCGCAATTGTCATGGACAATTCCTCCAAGTGTAATGCAAATCCCATGCAAAACTGATCCTCCAACTGATAGCTTTACTCACCCTTTCATCTACCTCTTCCACTGGTCTCCACTGAACTGATCATGCACTGTAGTGAACTGAAGTGTTCCTGAGTTGACTAATGAGTTAATATTTAGTGAATTAAATAATATTTAATTCACTCCACTCATATCTAGTTGATTAGCTAGTTAACTAATCTCAACTAGTTCAACTAAAACAAACATAACACAACTCCACTATCTGTCCCGTTAACTCCTCCAAAACTTCTGCCACTGAAGTCTAACTGAAGTCAACCATGCAAGATGCCATCAAACCCTAGGAACCACGTGATTCCTTCTGTCAGTTGCATGAGCCACCTCCATGACTCAAACTGAAGTGCTCCAAGAGAGTAAACTGCTGTTTATAGTCAAAATAATATTAAGGGTAAATAATATTTGACTTCCATATTTTTAGGAGATCAGTCTAAAAATAGCCTGGGTCCTAAAAATTAGGGTCTCATCTATTTTTACCGACATGTCGCATCCATCAAGAATCTCCAAGTAGAATTCCCAAATTATGCTTCGTATGTCTAAAAATAGACATAGTCTAAAAATAGACTTTGCGCCAGAATTTGCCTGCGGGCCCACTTAGTGAAGGCGACTTCATTTCACTAAGCTCCATCATCTTGCTGCATTCTCAACAATTTTTTCATTAGTTCCCAAACATGTGAGCCAGCTCTGCAAATCAGTCTTATGCAACCAAAAGTGACAATCTTTTGGAAAAAAGAGCCTCTAAGCAACCAGGCATCAAAATAAAAGGTATAAGAGGAACAACTGCCTTTTTATCTTACTTTAAGCCTAGGCTCTAAAAACATTCAAGGAAAACTTCAGCGCCAAAGGAACTACAACTACTACAAAGAAGGGTTATTTCAAGACAAACACAACAAGCATATATCATTTACAAATGCATTACTTACCCCTAGGTTTCACAGTGAAGTTCTGCAAGAATTCATGTCTCAAAAGCAGAACAGACAGAGGGTGCAGAGTTTAGTTTTCAAGAAGGGCCTCCTTCATGACAAGCAGAGGGCCATTACAGTTTGTCAAAATGACTTCTGCAATAATGAACAAAGAAAGAAAAAGACTGAGGTTCAAGGGTCTCCTTCAATCATAAGTAGAGGACCTGAAACTATTGTGTTTAAAGACCTCCTCGAATCGTGAGAAGATGGCAAAAACACACTTTTCAAAGACCTCCTTCACTAATAAGCAGAGGGCACAGTATTTGATGAAAGATCACCTCCTTTAAGAATTAATACAATCAATAACAAAGAAAAGCTCTACACAGTTGTTTGAAAGCCTTTTTCATGACAAAGAAAAGGTAAAAATAGTTTTTGTGACATACCTCCTTCAAAGGCTAGCAAAGGGCATAGCACAGACACTATGTTTAAAGACATTCTTGAAAAGATAAACAGGGATAAAGACATAGTTTTTAGCAATTTTCCTCTACAGGGGGAAATGAAAATCACTTTCTTTAGGTTGCAAAAGGCAAAGTTTGCTTTTATACCAAGAAACTGAATATACTAATGTAGGAGATGTTTCAGCTTGCCATCAGGAAGTTTGATCATGCAACAGCGCCAAGCTTTGTCAAACGCTGATGATTAAATGTTTAATGAGCTAAGCCATAACAGTTTGACTGAAGTAGGTTTTTTTTTTTCAAGTATGCATACAAACGTTTCAAATTGTTCAAAGGCACTCTTGCAAAAGTACTACAGATTGTGTTTTGAAGCCTCTTTCATAACAAGTAAAGGGTAAACAAGTTGGAAAGACCTCCTTCAAATAACAAACAGAGGTAACAATAGTTTTGTGTTTACAAAGGTCTCCTTCATCATAAGCAGAGGGCCTAAGAATATTTGTTTGCAGATAGCCTCCTTCGAAGATAAGCAGAGGCCACAACTCTTTGTTGAAAGGGCTAAAACTTCCATTGAAAAATAGAGACACAGTTAAAACTTTTGGTAAATGGTTGAAACTTCAAGGGTAAACAGAGATAATAAACTGTTAAGTTTTTTCCTCCTTCATGATAAGTAGAGGGCACAGTTGCTTCTAAAAAGGCATCCTTCATTTGGTTAACTAAGACAGGGCCTAAAATTTGTAAGAGTTTGAAACTTAAATGATAAGCTGAAGGCCATAACATTTTTTCTGAAGTAGTTTCTTTCAAATAAGATACAGAAGTTACAATTTGTTCAAAATTATTCTTGCAGAGGTAACACAGATTGTATTTGAATAACCTCCTTCATGATAAGCAGAAGGCATAACAAAAGAAGTTGTTCAAAAAGCAGCTCCCTTCAAAAAGGGGAAAAGGTCCATTTTTCATCATTTGATAAAATAAAGTTTAAGACTTTTTGAAGGAGGTAAAGAGTAGGTTCAAAAAATTTCAAAAAAGCTATAAAACCCTCAAAGAGTATTTTTACATGTCATAGTTTACTTGGCAAAGGAAGAGGTTTTGTTTTTCAAATTTTCGGGCGACCATTGTGCAAGGTTTAAAGGACGCGACATGCCTGTAGGAGGGCACTACGCACTTATAGCATCCCGTTGAGGAAAAAAAAAAAGGGCACGATGCACCTGTAGGCTGGTGCGATGCCGCTGTCTCCTCACCTGACGTTCAGAAGGCCCCCAGCGCCCAGCCCATTTGCACACTCCGCCCGGCCCATCTTGCATGGCCTTTGCTATCGGTTTACCCGGCTCATCTGCTATTTTGGCCACATCATTTGAACAGGTTTTGACACCATTTTCCCAAGGCCATAGCCACCATTTGCCTAGATATTTCAGACTTGTTGCCTGGCCCGACGTGTAGAAGGCGCCCGGGTTCCTGACACAGCATGCAAGTGCTACGCACCTATGTGCAAGGGCGTAGCACCTCTCAATCTACTCCAGAAAGAGTCAAAAATATATTTTTTGCACAGAACTAAATTTTTATTACAAAAAAGGAATATTTTCAGGGTACTTCTCACTGTCTTTACCCCTCAATTCCTGATCTTAAAGAATACTTTGAGAAACAAAAATTAAAGAGAAAAACAGTTTTAAAAGGGGTCTATTTCATTTTGAAAAAAAACCTGTTTGTTGAGTGGGTAAGAAAAATAAGACCAAAATGCCTCCAAGGAAAGTGAAGGTGGCAGCATGCAAGAAACAGGTGAAGGCAGTCATGATGAAGGCAGTCCACAGCAAACTCAAAACAGTGAAAGAGGTTCAAAATAGTGGAGCTAATGAAGACAGTGGCAGTCAGAAAAATAATGATGAAAATCAAGTCCAAAATAGTGAGGAGGGTGAACATGGCAGTCCTAAAGATAGTCATGATAAAAGCAAATGTAGTGAACATGACAGCCCTAAGGAAAATGAAAAAAACAATGAGCAAAATGAGGGCAGCCCTAAAAGAGATAATGCAAACAGTGAGCATGAAAAGTGTCCTCAAAGGCATGCGCTAGCTGCATCTCCTAGGCAAGGGGCCATGATTCTTTCTTCAAAAGTGACAAAGACTAAAATCACTAAATCTGCCACGAAGAAAACCATTCAAGCAGTGACTAGTAATGTCACTAGGGCACTAAGGAGTAGAGGCAAATTGCCTAAGCAAGATATTTTTGAATTTCCAAAGAGAACAAGAACAAATAAACATTTGGAAACAAAATTGAACAAGGCCAACAAAGATTTGGACCTGCAAAGGAGAATGAGTGGGCGTTACAAGAAATTGAATCAATTTTCCTGAAAGAAAATAAGAATTGCCCGAGCCAAGCTCAAAACTGCCCAAAAGAGGCGCCCAGTGGAAAAAGGATGAAAAAGCCAATCTCGACTTAGAATCTTGGCTCAGGCTTCCTTGTGTGTTTCTAGAAACACTTAAGGGGTTTGCTCACCAAAATTGAGCAATTTTTGACATGATCTTGCTTTTTGTGATTTTTAGGCTTAGTTGCACAATTTAATGGGCACTGCCATTTTTTCTTGGAGAATCCTCAGCTGATGAAAGCTACTCAAAAATTTTCAGATCAAAAGAAGATTTCTTGATCCCTCAAAAGAGGAAAAAACAATCAATTTTTACCTTTCTGCCTCAAATATCAGCAGACGCTATGCTCCTGGGTTTTTTCACTCATCTCAATTTCTTACTAACTTCCCTGCATTATTTTGAAAAAAATCAAGTCGTTCCGGAAAGTAGACATCCAGGGCTTTCCAATGAGCCATCACGGGCCTCATTTTGACTTCAGGAAGTCCCTGAAACGTTCTTTGTAAAACAAACTTTTTTCTGATGCTACGCTCCTGTTGGATTTCGCTGAAAAGGCAGTTTTCTGAAGGTGGCCATCCAAATGTGCGTTAAGCTATTTTTAACTCTATATCAGAGATTAAGAGTCAATTTTCTTACTATTTTTAGCTTAAATAGATATTTTTTGAAGATATTTTGTGCCTTGGGCCTTGTGAGGCCTCAAGGGCAAAATCAGACATTTGTATTAGGCCAATGAGCTTCTAGATGCTCTTGTGAGCTTATCTACTCATTTCCTATATAACTTATGAAGACTCATTGTAAATTGTTAGAGGTTTTAGAAGCAGAACTTGACATCTTGAAGAGCAATACATGGATATGAGCTTTGAAGAAGAAACTTGTTTATGAAGTGAATGGTTGCTTACTTGTCTAGATGATGGAGAGGCTTTATGTGCAGGATTCCATGGCTTGGTAAATGGTATTGTGTCTCTTATCTATTATTTTTTCTTAGTTTCTCATACATGTTTTCATGCTTCTTGCTTGTTGTAGTTCAGTAAAGAATAATTTTGGGATAGGCTCATGGAAGCACCTCAATCCTCCTGATTCATTGCAGCTTCTATGTTCTTCTTCCTTCTTGGCCATATCAAAAAATTCTTAACTGCTCCTTGGTCCACCAAGATTTGTTGCTTGTTTCCTTTATGGTTAATATGATATTATAAGTCCAGGAAGGCTAGGTCTTAGGGCTCCAAAGCTTGGTCTGATGTTACCCTATCATTTGGTTTACCAATCAGCCAAATTACGGGACACCAACAAAAATGGAGATCACAGTGGGACCTTCTGAGTTAGTGACAATATGAGTACACCTTAGGACTTCAGAAATCCCTTGTCTTCAAGAATATCCAGTGAATCAGCCACCTCATCGCCACACTAAAATAATGGCAATCACGGTGGGACCTTGAGTCAAAACATCCTAAGTATCCCTTAGGACCTCTCAAAACCTCAGTCAGACTTAGAAAACTTAAGTGTTGTCTGAAGAGTAGAAACTAGCTCTTTCACCATCTTAGCAAAATGATGATTCAGCTATATGAAACTCTTACAAAGCTGAGGGCTGCATATAGGAACTCAGAAAACCCCAAAAAATTCCCTGGATTGGTTTCTATCAGTCATTAGCGGTGGACCATATAACTCTGTCTTTACAAAACAATAGTATTCACCCAGCAACTCCACCAGCCTCCAGTAGGCCTAATACTCCACTAGAAAAAGCAAAAAATTTCATAAACATACTATCCTGTTGGCTTACCTTCCCAATCACAAAGATCATGATGCAGTCTTTGAAATTAGTGACAAACTAAGTACTACTTAGGAGTTCATAAAATTTCATCAAAACATAAAAATCAATAGAATAGCCTAAAAACAGAACTATAGCTTTCTCAACATCCTAGAAAACTGTTGAACTATGTTTTAGATCACTCTTACAAATTTTTGCATAAAAAAATTCCTAAAAAGAAATTCCCTAAAAAACACCTTTGTCAATATTGGTGGTGGACCATAGACATATATCTTCAAAAAAAAACTAAAATATCCACCTGGCGACTCCACAACTCTCAATAGACCTAAAGACTCCACTGGAGGAAGAACCTGAAACATGACCAGTCATCCTAGAAAGAAAAAGCACTCAGGCCTTAGTTGGATTCAAGAAATTATTGTTTTTATCTATAACTATGTTCTATCCTACTTTGAGCCTGATCAAGAATACACTGATGAGATCTACATTGATCATTGGAAAGATCTCAAACCTCGAAAAGCTAAGCCTCAAATTTTAGACCATGAGCCGACTTATACACCTATGCTTACCCCAGATTCACCTATGGAAAACCTAGTGAGACATGACCTCATGCTACCTTTCCCACTCTGGCTGAAACCTCAAATAGTCATAAATCTCTTTTTACACTACCTATATCCACAAAGGTCCCAGAAAGATACAAGCCTCTGATTTTACCTCCCATCTTCCAAGCCCTCCATGAAAATATTCAAAATAAATTACCCAGATTTGATGGAGGAAGCTCAAAAGTCACTGCTGAAGAACACAATCAAAATCTTGAGAATTTACTTGACCTTTTTGAAATAGAAGAGGATGATGTGCATATTAGAACTTTTTCCTTATCATTAAAAGGAAAAATTAAGATTTGGTTTAAGGACCTTCCAGCTGCAATCATTACCAATTTTCATCAGTTCACTCAAATATTCCTAGATAGGTTGGTGGTCATGGGTAATAAAGTTCTCATCATAGAGGAATACAATCATTTAAAAAGTGTTAGGTCCCTATATTACTAGTATAGTCCCTTATTTTTGTTAGTGTAACCCCCTTATTGTTATTATTGTACCCTTGTAACCCCCATTTTATTATTATTGTCACCTTAAATTATTAATGTTAGGTCGACTAGGATTACATTGTGGCCCACTAGGATTATATTGTGGCCCCATGGACTCCTATATATAGAAGGAGGTTTTGTTCATTTGTATCATCCAAGAATTGTTCATTTATGTAATGTATTGGAGGTTTCCCCCTCGAAGTGGCTTATTTCTAAGGCGTTGATATCTTTTTCTTCTATTTTTGGAGCTGGTTACACAACATTTGGTATCAGAGCTTGGGATTCTAGGGTTTCGCTGCTCCAAACAGGTCATCGTGGCATTTTCGCTATAAATTTTTTTCTACGAAGTTTCAGAAGCTGAAAGTTTTAGGGTGCGAAGCTGAAATCCTGAGGAAGATTTTCTAAAAATTTCAGAGCTTGGTTCGCAATATTTTCAGAGATATGATCTATGGAAGTTGGGTCTTTTTTCAGGCTCCTAAACAGGTCATTGTGGCATTTGCGCTATAACTTTTTTTCTACGAAGATTTAGAATCTGAAATGCATATGGTGTGAAGCTTAAATCTTGAGGAAATTCGTCAAAAAATTTCAGATCTGGGTTCACAATATGTTTGGAGATATTATCTGTGGAATGTAGTTCTTTTTCAGGCTCCTGAATTTCATCTCAAAGAGGTGATCGTGGGAAAAGTTCAATAACTCTCTCTCTGGGCATCGGATTGGAGTGACGTAAAAATTTGTCACAAGCACACAGACTATAGTTTCTTGGATATCAATTTCAGAGACAAAGGACAAAACACTGACACGTGGAAATTCGTACAAGTTCGCTCTACTGAACCAGTCCATAATTAGGTCATTGTGGGAGATTGGACACAATTTTGTCTTGGAGAATCCAAATCAGGTCAAACCTGTGGCATTCAAAAGATAATTCAGAGGGCTACTTTAGTGCTTAATTTTATATATAGAAGAGCCAAAATCACAGAGATAATATAATTTCAATATCGAGCCCTCAAAATCAAGTTAAAGGTGTGTATTTTTTTTCCGAATTGCATAAGTCTTGTTTGAAGAATCAAGTTGAATTGATTGCAAGGGAATATTGTAGAATATATTTCAGTATTGGATTATAAAATTGCCCCAAAAAAGAATTCAACACCCATTAAGCCTTTGGAAATCTCTACTATGACTCATGAAGACGAAGAATTGCAACATGACCTATCAAAATTACAAGAGCAAGTGCAACAAATTTCACTCTCGCAAAGAGCAACAAAAAATGAAATGGAAGTTTTGAAAAAAAGGCATGGAAGCTAAGATGGATGGAGTGGAAGCTAAGATGGATGGCATGGAGGCTGGCATGGAATCTAAGATGGATGACATGGAAGCTAAGATCGATGAGAAAATGGAAAACATGAAGAATTTTCTAAAAGAAGACATGGAAGGTTTGACAAAGTTGATACAAGAAAGGTTTCCTAATGGTGAAAAGATTATAGAAGAACCACATGATGAGAACAAAATAAATGTTAATTGTGATTTCATAAACTCTAATGTTGGCGGGAAGAACCACCATATTCCAAAGATGGATATGAGGAAGTTTGATGGAAAGGATCATGTAACATGGATACTACAGATGGAGCAATATTTTGATCTCCATAACATGCAAAACACACAAAGGGTACACATTGCAACTTTACATTTAGAACAAAATACATTTGTATGGTATCGATGACTTTGCTCCCGTAAAAAAATTGTCACTTGGTCAATTTTTACGGAGGAAATGATAGCACATTATGAGGATACAAAGAGCAACACCTTCTTTAGCCAATTGATAAATCTCAAACAAAAGGGTTTAGTGGGGCAGCACATTGAGGACTTCCAAAAATTGAATATAAGGGTAACTGATATTCCAGAGGAACACAAGATCGATCTCTTCATAGGCACTTTAAAGGATAACATCCAACATGAAGTTCGCGTTTTGGAACCTGATTCATTGGAGAAGGCATTCAGGTTGGCAAGAAAAGTTGAATGTAAAATTATGGCGGCAAGGAAGCCTACCACTCAATTCTATAAAGAAGGAAGTGTTGCTACGCCTAGATTTCCACAACCTACAAGGTTGACACCACAACAATTGGAAGAAAAAAGAGCAAAAGGGCTTTGATACAGTTATGATAGCAAATACACTAAAGGTCATAAGTGTGCTGAAAAGAAATTATTTTACATAGATTGTGAAGAAGAAGAAGAAAATGAACAAGAAGAGGTTATACACCAGGAACCGGCCCTAGAAGAAGAAGAAAATGAACAAGAAGAGGTTATACACCAGGAACCGGCCCTAGAAGAAGAAGAAATGAATCCGACCATATCATGTAATGCACTGCAAGGAATTACCACTCCTCAAACTCTCAAGATAGTAGGACAGATCAAGAAGAAAAAGGTGATAGTGTTGATTGATTGGGGTAGTACCCATAATTTTATTCATTGTAAGGTAGCCAAGGAATTAAATTGTTTCCTATACCCAACTCCTGAATGTCAAGTGATGGTTGCAAATGGAGGAACTATAAATTTCTCTGAAAAATGCCATAATATCAAGCTAACCATGGGGGAATATGTATTGAACAGTCCAATGCTTTACATTCCTATGGGAGGTGAATGATATTTGGTGAAGATAAGTTCTGTCTTTGAGATGATGCTTCATTTTCAAACTTTTCCTTTGAAACTTTTTTGAAAAGGAAGGAAGTTGAATTACATTGGTATTGAGGCTTGGGAAGGATAATAAAGATCTAATAATCTCATTAAAAGCTTCTAAAAATAACAACGAGGAGAAATTACAGTATGCTCATAGACCGGGCAGACATCAAAATCATCTGTTACAGAGATCTCAACAGTCTTGGACAATCATAAAGAATGTTTGAAACTCTGAAGACTCCACAATCGTGATCATGATCATACTATTCATTTGATTCAGGAAGTGTTCTCCAAAATCAGGCCTTATATATATCCTTACTTCCAAAGTGAAAATTGAGCGTGTGATTTATGAGAGGAGTTAGAGGCGGGTATAATTCTTCTAGTCCAAAGTTCTTTCTCTATACTTGTAGTATTGGTACACAAGAAGGATGGATCTTATTTGAAATATTAGGATTATAGGTAGCTAATTAAGCTCACCATTAAAGATAAATTTCCCATTCCTGTGATTGATGAATTATTGGATGAATTACATGGAGCAATTCATTTTACCAAGTTTGATCTTTGTTCAGGATATCATCAATTAGAATGAAGGCTGAAGATATTCTGAAAACAACATTTCAAACTCATGAGGGTCATTATGAATTTTTGGTCATGCCTTTTTGCCTTACCAATGCACCTTCTTACATTTCAAGGGTTGATGAATTCCATTTTCAAACCCTTCCTTAGAAAATTTGTGCTAGTATTTTTTGATGATATACTAGTCTACAGCAGGTCTTGGAAGGATCATGTTCAACATGTTAACAGGGTGCTCAAACTATTGCAGGACAAATAATTATATGTAAAAACATCCAAATGTTTCTTTGGAGTACAAGAGGTAGAATATCTAGGTCATATCGTATCTCACGAGGGTGTTAAGGTAGACCCTAACAAATTAAAGCCATTAAGGAATAGAAATTCCCCGCAACCATAAAGCAGTTGCGAGAGTTTCTCGGGTTAACGGGAGTATTATAGCAAGTTTGTTAAAATTATGGGAGAATAACATTACCTTCTAACAACATTATTGAAGAAAGATGCATTTCATGGACTCTTTGAAGCAACAGACTTTGAATAGCTTAAGAGGCGATGTTCTAACCTAGCTTCGCTAGACTTCAAAAAAACCTTTGTGTGGAATGCGTGCCTCGGAAATGGAATTGGTGCGGTTTTAATGCGGGAAGTTAGGTATTGCTTTTGAAAGTTGTCAATCAGGAAAATTATTCTGAAACCTATTTATGAGAAAGAAATGTTTAATATCTTGCATGCACTAAAGAAATGGTGAACTTACCTAATGGAAAGAAAATTCAAGGTAAAAATTGATCATGATAGTCTTAAACACTTTTTGGAACAAAGGCTATCTTCAGAAAAGCAGCAAAAATGGGTCACAAAGATGTTGGGTTATGAATTTGAAATAATCTACAAAAAAGGGAAGCTTAATGTTGTTACAGATGCAATCTCAAGAAAGAATGAAGAGGTGGAAACATTGCTTTGTGCCATTTCTATTAGCCAACCAGATTGGATAACCGAAGTAAGAGATGAATGGAAGAAGGACAAAGAAGTATGGACACTCATTCAAAAGTTGCAACAAGATCCTAGTACATCTGATACATTTAGTGGGAAAAATGATTCTTTATGAAACAAATATTGCTTATATATTTGTTATAATTCCCAACTAAAACAAAATATTCTTTTGGAATTTCACACTTCTCCTTTAGGAGGACACTCGGGATTTTTAAAAAATTATCACAGGGTGAAGAAATTTTTTTTTGGGATGGCCTTAAATCCGATATTCAAAATTTTGTGGTGGAATGTTTCGTTTTCTAGCAAGAAAAAATTGAGACAATTAAGACCCCGGGTCTTCTACATCCTGTATCCATTCCAAGTCAACGTTGGGAGGAGATTTCAATGGATTTTATCACAGGTTTAACTAAGTCGGAAGGAAAAGAGTGTCATCATGGTGGTAGTTGATAGACTTACCAAGTAAACAACACTTTATTACATTATCTCTCCATTTAAAGCAGTACTGATTTATACTACATTTATGGATAGAATTCAAAAGCTACATGAGGTTGTGGGTTGACGAGATCCATTTTACTATGCAGAAATTTTTAGACCCAGGAATTATTTTCTTGTTTGGGTACTCAATTAGCTCATAGATCAAATATCATCCTCTGATACGATGGTCAAACTGAGATAGTGAATAAATGTTTGGAAGGATATATTCGTTATTTTGTATCTGATAAACAAACAAAATGGGTCAAGTGGTTAACTCTCGTTGAATGGTGGTATAACACTTCCTTCCATACTGCAACAAAAATGACCCCATTTATGGCACTTTTTGGATATCATCCACCGTCCATCACATCATATTTAAGAGAAAATTCTAAGGTTCAAGCACTGGAAGATCACATCGAGCATCAACAACAAGTTCTCCAACTCTTAAATGATAACCTAAATTTAGCACAAAAGCGAATGAAACCTTGACGATCAACTTATCGCAATGTGAGGAAGTTTTGATGTAGGAGGTGGGTATTTTACGACTACAACCTTATGACAAATGTCCCTCAAGCAAGCTAAGAAGGATAATAAATTATCACCAAGATACTATGGTCCTTACAAGGTGTTGCAAAAGATCGGTGCTATGGCATACAAATTGGAACTTCCTGCTTCTTCGCGAGTGCATCCAGTTTTCCATGTTTCATGCTTAAAAGAGGTTATAGGGGACAAACTTCCAGTTCAAACAATATTTCCAGAACTTGATGAGGAAGGAAAAACCATATTGGAACCTGAAGCAGTCATGGAAACAAGAACTCGACTGAATAAGGAAATCATTTTGGGTATCTCATCAGTGGAAGAACTTACCCACTAAAAGATTCCAAGATTCTACATGGGGAGGATGATTTTATCTGAAGCTTTGAGCTACTCAAGTGTTGGGGACAACAATTTTTGAGGGAAGGGGCATGTTGGGTCCATATATTACTAGTATAGTCCTTATTGTTGTTAGTGTAACCTTATTGTTATTATTGTACCCTTATATTTATTTTATTGTCATGGCTAACCCTTATTATTAATGTTAGGTCAGCTAGGATTACATTGTGGCCCACTAGGATTATATTGTGGCCCCATGGACTCCGATATATAGAAGGAGGTTTTGTTCATTTGTATCATCCAAGAATTGTTCATTTATGTAATGTATTGGAGGTTGCCCCCTCTAAGTGGCTTATTTCTAAGGTGTTTATATATCTTTTCTTCTATTTTTGGAGTTGGTTACACAAAAAAAAGACAACCATGAGAGACAATACAAGACTTTTCAGCCAATTTCAATAAAGTATACCATGCAATGCCTGCTAACATAAAGCCACCCCTCAGATGGGCTCTTTTGCACTACCCAAGTTCTCTTGACCCAGAGATGGTTTTCCGGATAAGAGAAAGAGATCCTTTGACCCTGGAATAAAGGCAAAGGATAGCAGTTGATGTGAAAGTCAACATACTAAATAGGGAGGCACAACTAAGAATAATAGAGAAAGACAAATAAAATCAAGAGAGACTAATATCTTTAGAGGTAAAGTTAGAAATGTTGATAGATACACTCAACAAACTGATGCATCTACTTGACAGGAAAAGAGAAAAACACAAAGTTAAGTTTAATGATGCTTATTCAAACCAACCTACACTTTTTCCTCAGGAATAATACACTTAACCATTACAAGACAAGAGTAACAAAATTTTTTTTCCTAATGATCAAGTTGCAAATAAAAACATAGAGGAGTGCTCTAAAGAATCAATCAACCATCTTGAAATCAAATCTGAAATGGAAGAAAAATTAAAACCTTTAGGATCTCTACCTTTGTGCTTTGAGTCATGTCAGATTATACAAGCAAAGTGGCCTCCTAAGAATCTATCAAAGGCAACTCATGAATCCCATGCTTACTGTCCCGAACATCAAGAAGAGTTGGTTGAGGATGAAATCAAATCTGAAATAGAAGAAAAATCAAAACCTTTAGGATCTCTACCTTTGTGCTTTGAGTCATTTCAGATTATACAAGAAAATTGGCCTCCTAAGAATCTATTAGAGGCAGCTCATGAATCCCATGCTTATTGTCCTGAACATCAAGAAGAGTTGGTTGAGGATGAAATCAAATCTAAAATAGAAGAGAAATCAAAACCTTTAGGATCTCTACCTTTGTGCTTTGAGTCATTTCAATTTATACAAGAAAATTGGCCTTCTGAAAATTTATCAGAGGAAACTCATGAATTACATGCTAATTATCCCGAACATCATGAAGAGTTTGTTGAAGATGAAAAAAATCAAGAAATGAAAGAGAACCCACAAGATTTATCTAAAGGCATAAGCGATGACTCATCATCTCTCTTAGGTAAGGCCCAAAAAGACATTCATCCTCTAATTCAGCTTTCCCAAGAGAAAGAGGATTATTGTAGTTATATCCAAAGAAAGATAAAAATGCCTCCCTTTTTAAATGAAGAGGAGATATATCAACTCATAAACATGCAGTCAGCCTCTATTTATTTTCCTACTAATATTAACTATCACATAGCAGAAAATGGATTTATAGATCAATTCAAAGAGAAACAATCTAATAGTCCAATATGTATGGTTGGTGACATTAATTATATTGATGATTCTCCAAGGTTTGATCAATATGTTGATAATGATGATGATTTCCAAATAAAAGCTAAATTTTTAGAGTACTCAGCACTTGATTTTTGGGAAGAAGCTTAGTTTCATCAACTTGAGGAAGGTAACCAACCAATACATAGCAGCTATGACAGTGATGAGGAAAGCTAAAGAAAATTTGGAAGCAAATGAAGGCTTGAAAATTGATGATCACAAGAAAGTTTCTGCTCTTATTTCTCGAGAAGATTTGTTGCCAAAGAGTATCCCTACTCATCAACATGGTGACCTTCACACAGATTTCAGTCCACTTAATCAGAACACATCAGCTTGGCAAAAAGACTACACTGCAATATATGATGAGTCTAACAGTTCAAGTGATCATGAGGAAGAGGAAAGGTTTCTTTCCCAAGAGAATCCCAAGCATAGCCAAATAACAGAAGGGGTAGTCTTGAATGAAGCTTATGTCTCAAATCCTCTAGATCAGGTATTATTCCAATATCCATTTGTTGTTTTCCTTGAGAAGTATGAGGGAGGAGTGTGTTCTACCATGAACAGTTTGTTGCAAAGTGTGAGAAATTTTTTAAGCACTACTGTCTGAAAACAAGTGAAGTGGAAGTGGCCTTTTGAGTTCTTCAGCATCATGCAAGAACTGAACCAAGATCACCCATGCAATCATCTACTTCACTGGTTACATTGGAAAAGAGAGTTCACCAAATAAATTTCTATCATGTATAGGTTAGATTAGAGTAGATAAGCATGCAAAATAAGCTCAGCCCCATGAGCATATTTATTTTAGATTGTTTTGAAAAAAAACAGAAAACACAAAAACAACAAGAAAAGTAGAAAAAGAGGGCAGATTCTAAAGAAATGGTACAACCCCATACCCAAAAAATAGTCATGCTGAAAGTGCGCAAGTTATCTAGCCTAATCATAACTGGACATGTTTTAAATTGATTGTTGATAAGTTAGTGGAATAAGTGACAGTCAAATTGTGTAAGCTTGACTTGTCGATAAAAGTATATTAGGAAAAGATATTGGTTCCACACGCTCAAAACAGAACCAAAGAGGAAAACATGGATGAAAAACAAACTATGTATCCGAACCCTGATTTTTCTAAATATTATTTTTGGCAAAAATAATATTTGTGTGTAGCTTGTGTTTTATGCCACAAACACACGACAAATCAGACCATCTAATCCTGATTTGGTCATTTTTCAATTTCATGTTTTAGTTTAGTTAATGAAATCCTATCAAACAAACAGTCGATCTAGTGTAGGTAGAGAATCAAAAGAGTTCATCAGTTTAATCTGAACTCCCGGAAGATATAAGTGAAGAATTAGATAGTTTTTCTTTTTTCAAAAATATCATGTCAAAAGGTTGCTAGTCCATATGCACCTAAAGAAGAAAAAATTCTAGGAAATAATAGCTGGGTAGGTAGAGATGACATTGATGCTAATCATGCTGTAAATTTTTCAAAAAAGCATAATTTTGAGAAATAGCATCAAGAAAGAGAGAAATTTGTGCCAATGGATGAGGCATTGGTCTTCACAAGCCTAAGATCTACAGTTCTGGACACCTCCTGAAAAGGAGCTTCCCTCCCCAAATGGAGCCACTGTTAGTCATCAGTATTTCTGTCTGTTTTGATGACTTGATCCCTTGTCTAGGTTTTCTAGAAACCAATCTCGATCAGTCAATTTGTCATCTAGAAAACCCCTCAAACAATTTTTTGTCTTCCTACCCATCTCTTTCATACTGTGATGAAAGTGGTCTTCATTTTTCAGTCCTGGCCTAAACCAGCTAAACTTCCTTGTCTATAGCTATCACAAGCCTAATACCTCTATTTCCCAAACCCTTTGTTTCCACACAGCTCACTGTCAAACATTGGACAAGTTTTCTACCCCTCTCTCACTGATTATTTTGTCATAACTTGAATATGCCTAAGAAACTCTTCAGAAACTATGATAAAATGTCTAGGTCTAAGTGGTGGTGTTTAGGAAAAATACCCTGAGAAAACTATCCCCAAGTCAAAAACCTTGTTTTTGACATCAGTCAGCTATCATTTTTTCTTATTTTTCAAAACAAAACCCTTGTCTATCCCTAGGTAATATACCATCAAAGAGGTCGCTTTGTTTTGTTTCAAGAAAATCTCACAAAAGTTCAAATTCAAGAAGAAATAGGGAAAGAAGTTCCATGTCTGAAGAAAGTGATCATTTCAAGAATGATCTTCATGAATACATCCAGAAGGCTCTCCAAAGATGAAATACATCTATCAATGCATCTCTGCAGGTGTGTATAGATTGATGACAGTAAGCAAAGTGTGAGCAAAAGAACACTTTAGGAAAAGATTTCATGTTGTGGCAGCTTACTATTGGAAATTAGAGAAAGTGCAGATTGTAAAGAGAAAATACCTACAGGATTCAAACTCAAAATGCCAAAAAGTCAAAAGTCCTCCATCATGGAAAATCAACACAAAGGTTGGGTAATGTCTACCTCCAGTGCTTCATGTTAACTCAAATAGCGTTTTTGCATTAGTTCCCAAACATGTAAGCCAGCTCTGCAAATCAGTCTTATGCAACCAACAGTGACAATATTTTGGTAAAAAGAGCCTCTAAGCAACCAGGCATCAAAATGAAAGGTATAAGAGGAACAACTTCCATTTTATCTTAATTTAAGCCTAGGCTCTAAAAAAATTCAAGGAAAAATTTAGCGCTAAAGGAACTACAGCTACTACAAAGAAGGGTTATTTCGAGACAAACACAACAAGCATTTATCAGTTACAAATGCATTACTTACCCCTAGGTTTCACAGTGAGGTTCTACAAGAAGTCATGTCTCAAAAGCAGAACAGACAGAGGGCGCAGAGTTTAGTTTTCAGGAAGGGCCTCCTTCATGACAAGTAGAGGGCCATTACATTTTGTCAAAAGTACTTCTTCAATAATGAACAGAGAAGGAAAAATATTGAGGTTCAAGGGTCTCCTTCAATCATAAGTAGAGGACCTGAAACTCTTGTGTTTAAAGACCTCCTCTAATCGTGAGCAGATGTCAAAAACACAATTTTCAAAGACATCCTTCACTAATAAGCAGAGGGCACAGTATTTGATGAAATATCTGTTGAATATTGCAACAAGAAACATTGAAGGAGGCATCCTGAAACATCTTTCCTGATCCTAGTTGGAAAGTGATCACCAAAACTAGGTGGGGGCCACACAGGTGATTTTTGTCGCAAAGTCTATTTTTAGACATGTCGATCATATTCTATGAGTTGCGGGATTCTATTTGTGGATGGTTGGTCAATTTGGAAAAATAGATGGATTTCTATTTTTAGACATATTGGGCGGAATCTATTTTTAGATTGCTAGTCTAAAAATAGATCAGTCGAATATTATTAGCTCTTAATAATATTTGGACTATAAACATTATCTTATCCTCTTGGAGCACTTCAGTTCGAGCTACGGATGTGGCACATGCAGCTGACAGAAGGAATTACGCTATTCCTAGGGGTTAGTTGAGCTATTGCATGGTTGACTTCAATTAGAACTCGTGTGGCAAAGTTTGGTGGAATTGATGAGACAGTTGGTGGAGTCGTGTTCGGTTTAACTTAGTTGAAATAGTTGTATTTAGTCTAACTGATAAATACACTAGTGATGAGTGGTGTGAATTAATTATTAATTAATTCACTAATTATTAACTCATGAATCAACTAAAGAATACATCAGTTAACTGCAATGCATGGACAGTTCAGTGGAGACCAGTGTTAGAGGTGGGTGAAAGGGTGAGTCTACTATCAGTTGTGACTATAGTTGTGCATGAGATTTGCACACACATTGATTGATATTGCCAATGAGGATTGCGCAGTACAAGCCAGTGGGATTCGAACTTGGATCTCATCATTATTCATCTTGGATTGCACAGTAGAGCGACTGACGAGGTGGAGCGATTGGAGCATGGGATGTACATGATCAGAACTTGTTTTGTGATAACAATTAGATAGTGCTGCAGAGCTTGTGGATTTTGTGCTATGTGTGTTACATGTTCTCTATCATTATAATAATACAAATAGTGGGGTTTGCTATAGCTTTCCCCAGCACATCTTGTGTTATGTGTGCTAATTATGTTTTAACAGCATGTAGCTAGCTTCTATTTCGCAAATTGATGATCAATAGTAGAAGAGGTTATGTATTATGCATGAAGCTCAAATAGTGTGTAATCAGGATAATCTCGGTGAATAAGTGATCTATTATTCAAATTTCTACAAGATCGCCCCCTTCAAGAATCAATATAATCAATAACAAAGAAACTCTCTACATAGTTGTTTGAAAGCCTTTTTCATGACAAACAAAAGGTAAAACCAATTTTTGTGACATACCTCATTCAAAGGCTAGCAAAGGGCATAACACAGACACTGTGTTTAAGGATAGTCTTCAAAAGATATATAGGGAAAAAGACACAGTTTTCAGCAAGCCGCCTCTACAAAGGGAAATGAAAATCACTTTCTTTAGGTTGCAAAAGGAAAAGTTTGCCTTTATACCAAGAAACTGAAGATACTAAGGTAGGAGATGTTTCAACTTGCCATCAGGAAGTTTGATCATGCAACAGCGCCAAGATTTTTCAAAGGCTGACGATTAAATGTTTAATGAGCTAAGCCATAACAGTTTGACTGAAGTAGGTTTATTTTTTTCAAGTATGCATATAGAGGTTTCAAATTGTTTAAAGGCACTCTTGAAAAAGTACTACAGATTGTGTTTTGAAGCCTCTTTCATAACAAGTAAAGGGTAAACAAGTTGGAAAGACCTCCTTCAAATAAAAAACAAAGGTAACAACAGTTTTGTGTTTACAAAGGTCTCCTTCAACATAAGCAGAGGGCCTAAGAATATTTGTTTGTAGATAGCCTCCTTTGAAGATAAGTAGAGGCCACAACTCTTTGTTGAAAGGGCTAAAACCTTCCATTGAAAAATAGAGATACAGTTAAAAATTTTGATAAAGGGCAGAAACTTCAAGGGTAAATAGAGATAAGAAACAGTTAAGTTTGGGCATCCTTCATGATAAGTAGAGAGCACAGTTTCTTCTAAAAAGGCATCCTTCATTTCATTAACTAAGACAGGGCCTTAACTTTGTAGGATTTTGAAACTTAAATGATAAGATGAAGGCCATAACATTTTGTCTGAAGTAGTTTCTTTCAAGTAACATACAGAAGTTACAATTTGTTCAAAAGTACTCCTATAGAGGTAACACAGATTGTATTTGAACAACCTCCTTCATGATAAGCAGAAGGCATAACAAAAGCAGTTGTTCAAAAAGTAGCTCCCTTTAAAAAGGGGCAAAGGTCCATTTTTCATCATTTGATAAAAGAAATTTTAAGACTTTCTGAAGGAGGTAAAGAGTAGGTTCAAAAAATTTCAAAAACGCTATAAAAGCCTCAAAGAGTATTTTTACATGTCACTGTTTACTTGGCAAAGGAAGAGGTTTTGTTTTTCAAGTTTTCGGGCAACCATTGTGCAGGGTTTAAAGGACGTGACATGCCTGTAGGAGGGTGCTATGCGCCTGTAGCATCCTGCCAAAGAAAAACACAAAGGGTGCGACGCGCCTGTAGGCTAGTGCGACGCCCCTGTCTCCTCACCCAGCATTCAGAAAGCCCCCAGCGCCCGATCCATTTGCACACTCCACTCACCTTTGTTATCGGTTTACCCAGCTCATCTACTATTTTGGCCACATCATTTGCATAGGTTTTGACACCATTTTCCCAAGGCCATTGCCAAAATTTGCCTAAACATTTCACACTTGTTGCCTAGCCCGACGTGCAGAAGGCGCCCGGGCACCCGACACAACGTGTAGATGCTATGCGCTTGTGGGCAAGGGCATAGCACCTGTCAATCTGCTCCAGAAAGAGTCAAAAAAATATTTTTTGCATAGAACTGGATTTTCATTATAGCAAAGGAATATTTTCAAGGTACTTCTCATTGTCTTTACCCCACAATTCTTGATCTTAAAGAATAATTTGAGAAACTAAAATTAAAGAGAAATTTTTTTTTAAAAGGGGCCTATTTCATTTTGAAAAAAAACTTGTTTTTTGAGTGGGTAAGGAAAATAAGACCAAAATTCCTCCAAGGAAAGTGAAGGTGCAAGCATGCAAGAAACAGGTGAAGGCAATCATGATGAAGGTAGTCCACAGCAAACTCAAAACAGTGAAAGAGGTTCAAAACAATGGAGCTAATGAAGACAGCGGCAGTCAGCAAAATAATGATGAAAATCAAGCCCAAAATAGTGAGGAGGGTGAACAAGGCAGTCCTAAATACAGTCATGATAAAAGCAAAGGCAGTGAACATGACAACCCTAAGGAAAAAGACAAAAACAATGAGAAAAATGAGGGCAGCCCTAAAAGAGATAATACAAACAATGAGCATGAAAAGAGTCCTCAAAGACATTTGCTAGCTGCCTCTCCTAGGAAAGGGGCCATGATTATTTCTTTAAAAGTGAAAAAGTCTAAAATCACTAAATCTGCCAAGAATAAAAACATTCAAGCAGTGACCTTTAATGTCACTAGGGCACTAAGGAGTAGAGGCAAATTGCCTAAGCAAGCTATTGTTGAATTTCCAAAGAGAACAAGAGCAAATAAAAATTTTTGAAACCAAATTAAACAATGGAAACAAATATTTGGACCTGCAAAGGAGAATGACCGAGCATTACAATAAATTGAATCAATTTTCCCGAAAGAAACTAAGAATTTCCCAAGCCAAGCTCAAAACTGCCCAAAAGAGGTACCCAGTGGAAAAAAGAGGAAAAATTCAATCTTGGCTCAGAATCTTGGCTCAGGATTCCTTGCATGTTTCTAGAAACACTTAAGGGGTTTTCTCACAAAAATTGAGCAATTTTTGACATGATCTTGTTTTTTGTGATTTTTAGGCCTAATTGCACAATTTCATGGGCGCTGCCATTTTTTATTGGAGCATCCTCAGCTGATGAAAGTTATATTTTTGGATGCATTAAATTTGAGGAAATATACTCAAAAACGTTCATATCAAAAGAATATGTTTTGATCCCTCAAAAGGGCAAAAAAAAGTCAATTTTTACCTTTCTGCCTCAAATATCAGCAGACGCTATGCTGCTGGGTTTTTTCACTCATCTCAATTTTTTATTAACTTCCCTACATCAGTTTGAAAAAAATCAAGTAGTTCCAGAAATTAGACATATAGGGCTTTCCAACGAGCCATCACTAGCCTCGTTTCGACATCGGGCAGTCCCTTAAAAGTTCTCTGCAAAAAAAAACGTTTTTCTGGTGCTACGCTCCTATAGGATTTTGTTGAAAAGGCAGTTTTCGGAAGGTGGCCATCCAAATGTGCGTTAAGCTATTTTTAACTCTATGTCAGAGATTAAAAGTCAATTTTCTTACTATTTTTAGCTTAAATAGATATTTTTTGAAGATATTTTGTGCCTTGGGCCTTGTGAGGCCTCAAGGACAAAATCAGATATTTGTATTAGGCCAATAAGGTTCTAGATGCTCTTGTGAGCTTATCTAGTCATTTCCTATATAACTTATGAAAACTCACTGTAAATTATTGGAGGATTTAGAATCAGAACTTGACATTTTGAAGAGCAATACATGGATATGAGCTTTGAAGAAGAAATTTTTTTATGAAGTGGATGATTTTCTTACTTGTCTAGATGATGGAGAAGCTTTGTGGGTAGGATTCCATGGCTTGGTAAATGGTATTGTGTCTCTTATCTATTATGTTTTCTTAGTTTCTCATATATGTTTTCATGCTTCTTGCTTTCTGTAGTTCAGTAAAGAATAAGATTGAGATATACTCATGGAAGCACCTCGATCTGCTTGATTCATTGCAGCTTCTATGTTCTTCTTCCTTCTTGGCCATATCAAGGAATTCTTAACTGCTCCTTGGTCCACCAAGATTTGTTGCTTGTTTTCTTAATGGTTAATATGATATGCTATATTGTTTGATTTAAGGTATGCCCTGCTTGCTTGTAGCTTTTCAAAACTCCATTAAATGAAATCTCAGTTGAAGTTATGATTGTCTAAGTTAAACCAAAGAGGTCTTGTCTCGATCTTGCCCTTTGCCTATGCTTGGAAACTTATTTTAGATTTTTCAATGGCTTGATTGTGTTGTTTAGGTGTTCCATATTCACATTTTGATTTGTTAGTTTACCTTATATGTTTTTCCCAATAGCTGAAGGCGATTTTACCAAAGTTAGAAGGTCTTATACTTCTATGTATCGTTGGATTGTCTATTTTCTGCATTTATCAGTTTGAGTTTCATTCATAGAGATTAATGGTCAGCCCTACCTCATGAATGCTTGTTGTTTAACTATTTATGCTTAAGATCTCTTTGTCTTGCACAAACTTAATGTTAATTACACTTCACAAACCACCCAAAAGATCCATTGACTATACTAAATCAGCCCTGCCACACACCTTGTCTGTTTCCTAGGCATCCTTGGATTTCATTTTACCCCATAGCCCTATTGATTTGATAACTTATATTTCATTGATGCCTACTTAATTGGTTTTCACCTCCAAACAAAAAAAAAAAACAAACATACTTAACAACCAACCTAAAATAAAATATACTAAGCGAAAAAGCTCACATCCTTCGCTTCATAGAGAGAGCCCTCTCTGAGTCCAGGAAGGCTAGGTCCTAGGGCTCCAAAGCTTGGTCTGATGTTACCCTGTCATTTGGTTTACCAATCAGCCAAATTACGGGACACCAAAAAAGTGGATGTTACAGATAGGTGGTTCTAATTTTGTATTAAGGGTCCAACAACTACAATAATTGGGAATAATAACCTTTAATTTTCAAGATAACCTCATAAAATGCATCTATGAAGGTAAGTAAATTGAGCTTATATTTATCCAAGGGAAGCCCTATAAAGTGATAAGCTCTAATGGAATGAAAAAAATAT
Source organism: Pinus albicaulis (assembly GCA_034641835.2). Lineage (NCBI taxonomy): Eukaryota > Viridiplantae > Streptophyta > Pinopsida > Pinales > Pinaceae > Pinus > Pinus albicaulis. Next base: position 1,032,281,522 of record CM076582.1, read on the forward strand.
TGAAAAGGGGAACTATAGTGTAATGCACAATTATGTTCACTAAATGTTAAAATTCCAATATCATCTATTTGAGGTGATCTCCATAAATTTATCAACAATCATCGAAAGGAATTTTGAGTAATTATGCCTAACGATCTTCCACTTGTTATAGCATATTTTTCCAATCTTATTCACAATATGCCCTTAATTGGCTTGGGTAGATCCCTTTTCCATTGTAGACATGTCCTTTTCTTAAAAAAGAATATTTCAAAAACTATACTTGACTCTTCCCACTATAAAAATTTATATGTATGTAGTTCCTCTAAATGATTCCTATGCACATATTTTTAAAATTGAAAAAATATATAAAATACCTATTTTTTGGGTGGGGTTTATGGGTTATACCAAAAAAAACCTATAAGAGCCTATGGGTTAATCGAATTAACTATTTTTCAGTGGTATAAATACACCCTATGGTTTGTCCTAAAAAGCATCCTAATGATTAACATCCTTACTCTGCCAATATATCCCCAAATTAGGTTTACATTATCCTATTCTCTTTACACTTTCCTTTCTCCCAGAAAACTTTGCTTCCATGCATAGATGTTGAGCCCCTTTATCTCACATCATGTTTCTACTACTGGAGAGAAGGCCTTCATTGGCTCATATAGGAAGGATTTGGAGCAAGGTTTCATCAGTGCCAACAACCATACTCAAGTTCTAACTTAACCACCTTGCATTGCTATCATTTTAATAAAGAAACTCATGTTCTATTCTAGTTTCATTGTTCACCTTTATCAATGTGGATTTGTAATGGATATTCTTATGATTTGATTTATTTATATGCATATATACTTTGAATGTTGTGATCCATTGGTGTTTTCTTGTCTATCTTGCAGATATACAAATTTAGAAGAAGGAGATAAGGTTTGGACCCTACGAACTGTAAACAAATGTATGACATATGAGAATTTGTTCTTTACCTACCTTTGTCAATTCAAACATTGTGTAGCTTTGATTGAGTTTTCTTGATTGAATTTTATGTCTGCTCTATTTGGATTTCAACCTTAACCCGGGGAATATTTCTTGGAAACAAAATTGGAGACTCCACTAAGGAAATACTTTCCATTATTTTCCTTAAGGGTTGGTTGGATTGATCTAGGTATTTGGACAATCTTCTGTCAAATTTTTTAGTCTTCTGATATCCTAATGAACGAGATATTCTAACATGATATTTTGGACTATGGCCTATTTTTAATCATTTCTTAGTTTTATATTTTTACGCATGTCTCTTTGCAATAAAAGTGTATACACATATTTTTTTTGAAGAAATTTTGTGTATCAACAAGTTGTTTTTATAAGGGGAATATATGTACGTGGAATTTATTTTGAAAAATCGTGTATATTTCTAGAAAGTGAAAAAATTTCAAGTGGTTGGGTGCTTAGGTAGGTTGGGTCTTATGTTTTTTGGTCTATGATGCTTCTCTATTATTGAGAATTTTTTTTTTTGATGTCTTTTACTTTTATGCTTCAAAATTTATATGAGAGTGCTTTTGTATAAATATAAGGTTTCTTAATTTTCAAGAATTGTAGGTGGAAAGTTGCACTCTTCATCTTGTTTTAAAGGTCCTAAATTGTTTCTAGTCTTTGAAATAGCCTTCATATTGGTCATTTTATAGATTTATAACCCATATCTTTCCCTTTTATTTTGTTTTCCATTAAATTTGACTTGTGAATTAGTCTCTCTCATTGGTTCAAATAACTTGAGTTCTATATATTTGAGGTTTTGAAACATCATTTATTTTAAGCTCTTGAACCTTTGAGATTGGAAGTCCTCTTGATCTCATTTTCTCATCATTTTATGAAAGTCTTCAATTTCCTTTTGTTGAAACTCTTCATTTCATTTGGCTTAAGGTCTTTGAATTTACTTTTCTTGAAGTTTTTAGTTTCCTTTTGTTTTAAAGTCCTCTTTTTAATTTTTCTAGCACTTTTTGATTTCATCTTATAAAAACAAAAAAATCTCTCACTTTTGTCTTTTCTTACTTTGAAAAATAAAACAAAAAGTTATAGGTTTTCATCTAATTTGCATTTCATTTTGCATAAGGTTTCTTTCTTTCCCATTTTTTCTTTGTTTCTTTTGTAGCAAAAAACTCAAAAATTAAAATACAATTTACTTTAGTAGGTATTTTTCTATGCTTTTTTGTTTCCTTCCATTCATATTTGAGAAAAATAAGTGACATTTAAGCATTTTTCCCTTTTTTTGCATTTGACAAAAGTGTAATTTGCTTTCTTGTTTATAGGTCATCTTGTAGGTGCTTTTCCACTGAATTTTTGTGAAATGTTTCCACAAATATGAGTTTATATGCAACTTTACTTGAGATAAAGAACATATATATACACTTTCTCCATGTTTAAAATCACATATGCCCACAGGTTACCTTACTAGGGATCATGTGGGCTAGGTTTTTGGGCATTGTTTTGTCATTCTAGCTATTTTTGCTTTATTTTGGGATATATATTCGGGTTTCCTTCACAATATCTATGTAAATACTCATTTCTCCTACACAAGAAGTGGGTATTCATGCCTATTGTTCTCATAAGGGTTGCATATACCTCCCGGAGTAGTGTTTTTTCACATTTTTTGCCTACTTTTCACCTTTTTTCATGTTGCTTTGGTTGTCTTGAATGGTATAATATATTGCAATTGAATTGAATTACTATTTTTCCTACATTAGGTCCATTCATGGTCATTTTAAAAATAAAAGAACAAAAAAATTCATCGTACTTTCTTATGTTATTTTTCTACAATCCGGGTAAGAATTATTCATGCTTTATGCTTGCTTGAAATTCATTTAATTGAAGGATAAGTGTGGAATTTTATTTACCAGTGTTCTTCTAATTTTATTTCTCTAAGAGTCTTAAAATATCATAATTTTACATCCATTACCTTGAGTAAACAATAGCCACTTAAGATGAATGTTTAATAAAATACACTAGACCACTTATTTTTGTATTAGAACATGAAAAACTTTAGGTATTTTAGGGCCCTAGAATAGGTGTGTGGATGGTAAACTCCCCAAGGAAACTCAAATTTAAACTAGTAGTTAAATAAAGAGTGGAAATAAATTTTCTTATAGGTTTTCGGGGAATCTCCTGTCACACAGGAGTCAATGACTAGGCCATGTAGCAATACGGATAGTGAGATACCCCCTCTCATTCTTATTGGTGCACCTTCTTATGATTATCCCCCTCAAATTTTGATTACAAATTGGTAATCCTATTTTCCTTTCCTAGTTATCACATAGATAATTATGTGGGTGGGGGGAGGGGAAAATATCTGTGGTACCTAATATAGACATTGTATCAGTGTCATAATACTTCTAGAGGGTGCCTTCTGAAGTGAGGGTACTTGCTCTAGAAAATGCTATTGTTAAGGGGGAAACTTAATTGTTTTTGTTATGTTCGCTAGTAAGACTTGGGCCTAACCATCAAAAGATTACCTTTATAAGTCCCTTTATCAACTCTTTGATATTTTTTATTCCAATTTTAAGAACCTCAAGCTAGAATATTGGAGGGTTTTCCACCAGTTGTTTCTCTAGGATTTTTATAGTGGCATGCTATGTGCTCTTTGTATTTAGTTGCCTTAAGTTGATTTTTTATTGTCACTCTTAAATATCTGATTCTTAGTGGCTGAACAACCACTCCAATTATATTTAAAGACTCTTCTTATTTCACTTGAAATTATGGGATTTCCTCCTTAAGGGAAAATGTTTGACTGTTTTGACTCTCCTCTTTGAAGGCTAGTTAAAGAGACTCAAGTTGCATTAAACAATATCGTAAGGGAAGAACCTATGCATAGTTTTGTTATGGAAAAATTTCTTGAGGATACCAACCAAGGAACCCTTCCAAAAGGGGATCCTTGTGCTATGGTCCACTTTGAATATTCCAAGTGATCTTGAAGCTTCTCATATTAACACATTATTTCAAGAGAATCATATGTATGTTAACCCTTCATCTTATTTTCCATAAAAATTTGGGCTTCCTCTTTATCCCCCATCTTGTGAAATTATAGCTACTTATAATGAGAGGTATAAAAGTAGTAGAAAGTGGAAGAATAAGAAGAAGAAGAAATTTCTTCTTGAAACATCACAAACCTCTACAATACATGTTGGCGATGACCCATCATCCTATGCAATCGATGTTATGGGAACAATTCCTATCACTACTAGTCATATTGGCACAACGTCACTAACCTTTTTAAGTTATGTTGGTGGTGAGTTAGTAGCCCCTAAAAGTCATGCTAGGTGCATGAGTTAAATTACTGTTAGTTGTACTGAAGCAGAGTTACCAACCTCTGCAAGTCATGTTGGGGATGAGTGTTCAACCTCTAGAAGTCATGTTGTGGGTACAATTTTTTTCTATGTTGGCAATGAGTCCCAAACCTCTACGAGTCACGTTGGAAACTAGTCATAAACCTCTGCGATTCATGCCTGAGACTTACTAGTAGCAGTTGCGAATCTTGTTGGGGGGTTTTATGTTTATAAGAAACCAAGGAATATAATATTTAAACCTAACTTCACTTATAGTATTTGCAAGGGAAATCATCCTACTTATTTGTGCCCTGAGAGTTTAGTAGTACAAAGGTTATGGCTTGAGTCTACTCCTAAACATATTATGGCTTATGATAAATATATTCAACCATTTTTTGATGAAATGGTCAAGACAATGCAATCTTTGGCAGATCCCACTCCTCTTTTGAGGATGAAGTGTCTACCAACCAATTATTCTTTATTTATAGATACAAATATTCTAGACTAGGGGGCATGAAAGTCTATTTGAGTGCATCCCCTTTGAGTTCTAGGTGTGTTTCCTTTGATTGGGATAAACATGTTTAGCCTCATATTCTTCTTCTACACCTTTTTAAATAAATTTTAGAGTTAATTCCAAAAATTTCTATTGATGTATAGTGGATGAAGGATCCTATACAAGTATTTTATCTTCCCTGGATTGGAAACTAGATTTGGGTTCTCTAAATTTTATTACATATCCTAATTAGTTGTTGGATTATGATAAAAACCCTGGTGAGTCTTTGGGTATTCTTCCTCAATTTCCTATCACAATAGGTGGGAATATTGTCCTAGTCGATATGTTGGTGGTTGATTTCCCTTTAGACTTTAATATTCTCCTTATGTTGGCATCGTAGTGTTTCCATTGATGTAAACTAGTGCTTAACCTTGTAAGAATGATTTATATGCCTTATAGAGGTCTATTTTATGGTGTGTTGTGATTATTTTAGTGTCTCAAGGTTCCATGCTGATGTCCTAAATTTGAGCTGCAAGTTATGTGTAAGAAGGGATGCTTGTAAGAGGTAACACATGAGAACAGGTTGAAAGAGAGCATTATAACACAGGTAAGATCCTTTGTATGGTGCATTATAACACATTTCCCAAATGTATAAGGTGCATTACACCCTAAAGGTGGAGTTTCCTAAATTATGTGCACACTCTTGTCAATTCCAGCAGAAATTTCCATGGTTGCACTTGGAATTTGCTAAAATAGTTTGAGAAAGTTTTCTTGTCATCTGGAAGATGATCAACGATAAAAATTCAAGGAGAAACATTACTTATAGGATAATGAATTGAGTTTTGGTTGGAGGTATTGTAAGGTTAAGTAATTTTCTAATAAGAGAAGAGTGTGTAAGAAGCGAGGAATAATATGCAGAATATATGAAGTAGTTTGCAAAAGTTTTAGAATGTAGAATAAGTGTGTTTCATTCATAGTCTTCAACAAAGAATGATGACATGGAGCAAAGGGAGTATCGAATATTTATCTAGTGTATTATTTTGTTGTTGATGTGTTTATAATATTATTCTATGAAGTGTTTGGTTTGATTAAATTTATCCTTTTGTAGAGAAGATGTGTTGTTGTTGAGCTATGCAGTTCCCCTTAGAGTCTAGTATGAAAATGAATAAAAGCATGGTTTTGATAGTTTGAGGAGATTGGGGACTCCATTTAGTAGCGCTTTACCATGGAAGGGGTATTTGATCCTTGCTAGTGTTTTCTAGCAAAACTATATATGAAGAGTTGTAGCTCCATCCAATGGTGGCTAGATAGTCCAATAGTGGTTGGGAAAGGCTTATTTGGAGTGGTGGCTTCCAACAGGTGGCTCCCTACAAGGTCGTGTGAGTAGAGACTTCTTAGCTGTTGGTGGCCAACAATTTTGTTAAAGGGTCAGTGGCTTCTAGTTGGTGGAGGGTAGCTAAAATACACGTAAGATAATTTGTTGATATAATAATAAGAGAATGAGAATCATCACAACAACAGTGGGTGGTCAAGGAAAATTTTAGAGGTGAAATTTCGTTAATTGGCCATTTTTTGAAAAAAAAATATGCCGGTTTGCTTAAAAAACTGCATATTGTTTACATGCATATGATTAAATGGATAATATTCACCATACATTTGCCAATTTTAATAGGAAATTATAGGTTTTTTTATTGAATATTCACCTACATTATATATGTACGACTTTTCAAACCAAATTAATCACCTATAATAATATACATAGGCATAATATTTGAATCCTTAAAAATACCCTATGGGTGGTTTTTTTCCCTTCTGGGTTTCCACCAGAAATCATTGGTCTCTAATGTGTTGACTATTTTATGGTTTTTTCCTATGTTTTGATGCTATGGTATCTCCATATGTGTTTCATATTAATAATTTTTAAATTATTAATTATTTTCTGAAAATTTAATTAGTGTCATCACTATTGATTCATGCCTCCCCTCTCATTAGTGATCTACATTTCCAACAAGTGGTATTGGAGAATCAACTTTCCAACAAGTGGAATTATAGTTTCCTCTCTCTAGTGAAGCTTAACCACTTGATAGTAGATCATGGACCATGGCCAAGAACAAGAAGAAGATGTCTGAAAAGAAGAAAATCAACAAAGAAGTTAGAAATGCTTCAGATTTAGAAGAACCACTCCTTTTGTTGATCAAGAGAGGTGAAGATAATTGTGATGCCCATATTACATTTGATTTACCATTTTCATGCACATGCAATGATGGTTATTCTCTTGAGATTAATGGGTTAGAAGATGATAACCAATTGATTTATAGAAGAGGAGGTAATCCTTTTGGTGAGAATTTTGATTTGGAAAATTATGATGGTGAAGAGAAATGCAATATAGTGGCTCTATAAGTGGAAATTAACAGGCTCAGAGTAGAGAATAAAGAACAAAGAAATTTATTGAATTTTTTTATGAAAGGTAGTGTTTCTATAAAGAAAAAATAATTATAATAGAAACTTAGCTAGAAGATTGAAGGAATGGGGAAGTAATATAAGGAAAATAAAGTCCAGTGTCAAAGACTTTAATTTGAAGTGTTTTCATTGAGAAGTGATCTAGAGAAGAAAAACACTCAGTTGGAATTGGAAAATAATAGGCAAACATCCACTTCAATCAAATTGTATCTCAACCTATACAAGGGAGAAACCAATTTAGAAGCAGAACAAAAAAATCCCATGGAAAAATATAGTGGCAAGAACAACATGAAAGAGATTAAACAGTAAAAAAAGGAGCCAAAGGTTGAGCCAAGAAAAGTATTTTCATCAAGAATATCATTTGCAACATTTGGAGATTCAGTAAGAAACAAATCAAGAATAACCCACAAGCAAGCATCTAAGGAATATTTCCCTCATCACGAAGATCATATATAGTCAGGTATAATAATTTATTTTATGGATATTATTTCTCATGAAATTATTTTGGCCATTAGGTTATCGATTGCAGGACCTATGTGAAGAAGAGGAGATTTGAGTCTTATTTTTTGTTTCTTGATCACATAATGTGTTATCTATGTGACAAAATTGGCCATAAGGACAAATATTGAAAGCTACCCATGTGATATAGGAAATATGCTCAAAGGGATAAATTATTGCAACGCCAACCACACAAGAAGGAGGAAGGTGTTGCACATGTCAAAAATTGGCCTATCAAATTTTGGAGGATAAAGGAGAAACAAGAGACCCACACCAAAAATTGAGGCATGCATGGTCTCGGGGGGAGTATATGGTCAACTATTGAGTCACATGTAGACCGTTGGAGGTGAAACCATATCAAAGATATGGTATGAAGACAAATATGCATGTTAGGAAGGTGATTCATGAGCTTAGGGGAAGCTACATGAGGTTTTGAACATTGGCTTTATTTCTGATCTATCATTGTTTTTAGTTTGATGTGAGTTGGATCAATAATATTTGTTATTAATAGCATTGGAGTTGTTGTATTTTGAGTTTCTATCTATATTTTTTAGTACACCTAACCCAAATGCTTGTTCTTATCCACATGTTCAAGAAGCTAATTTAGTCCAAGTGTGACACGCCTCCATGTGTTTTGCTTGAAACACAATTTATATTTCATCAAAAACTTGTGACCAAATTGTGGGAGAATGTTTTAATGTCATGGTTTAAACAATTTGGTTTGTTCAAAGATAATTCCTTTTGTTGTTGATTATATGCTACAATAATTTATGCTACTAATGGTGAATCTTCTCATATTTTTGTGATCAAGATTTAGAGCATGAAATATTCAAAGAGAAGGATGTGAAGGAGTGAAGGAAGAGCACATATTGAGGGGGAGAAATTTTGCTTCCAATGGACCAATATATTAATGGAATTGTGGTCATTGTGGAGTAACTTGTTAAAAATCTATTTGACATTGGTTTATTGTAGGAAGATGATGAGAATTTTTTGTTTGTGGCCATCTCATGGATATTCAAATGTGTTATTATGCTTGATTAATAAAGTTGATATGTTTATAGTGCTTACATGACTAGATTACATCTATTCCATGTATTATAATGCTTTTGTTTCTTATATTGAGATCAAGTGATGGTGCATTGGAGTTAGCACATCTACAGTGTGTGTATTGTTACTCATGCCTTATATATATAAACGTATGACACATTCTACTGCTGAAATGTTTTGTATTTCGATAGTTGATTTGTGATGAGTTTATGAGATAGAGAAAGTTGGATTAATGGGTTTACTATTGAGTATTAATATCATATTAATATATGGTGTGAATGGTTGAGACTTTGAGAGATGTATATTTTTTTTTATGCATGGACAGATTTTTTTGTTGCATGATTCTCAAGAGAGTATGCATGCTTCCTAGGATGTTTTGGTTCTAATGCTTCTACTTCTTGGGCTTTTGATCTCATTGTATAAGGAGAGAGTGTGTTGACCTTGATAGCATGAGGTCAAGGAGCTCATCAGTTTATGAGTTGCTAATGATGTTATATTGTAATATATTATGTTGCTACCATTGTTGCATAGATCAATTCTCCGTTATTTATTATTTGATGCACTATTTTCCTAGATACTTATAGATGATTTTGAAGAGATTTCTTGTATTATCGCATAGGTTGCAAGTGATGCTTTTAGTACTTTTTGACTTGTTTCCCATAGCTAGAGTTGGTACTACATGAGTATGCTTCTATGTTGTAGAGCCTCATTGATTATATATTGTTTATTGATGATGAGGATGTACGTGTTGTTGTCACTATGTCATGTTATTTGTGTTGTTGTTGTTAGATCATTGTGTTGCAGATGTCTATGTAGATTATAGTGGTTGCTAGTGGCTTTACATTGATTATGCTATATAGACTTCATTCTTGGTATTTGATATGTTGTTGATCATTTTTACTTTGCTGTTATAATCAATGAATTGTGAAGATTTAGATTTTGCAAAGGTTCATCATTGATATCACATTTCAATGTTGTTGAGATCCTTTTTATGGCTGAGGTGTTTAGAGTAGCCATGTGATATCATATGTGATGTATTGTACTCCTATTGTTTTTCTACATATAACATGTATTATTGCTCATGGATGTTATATATTTTCAACATATCATTGTATCAATCACACATAAAGGAGAGCACACGTGTGTGCATTTGATTATCCATGTATCATAATTGTCTTATATTTTGGTGAATTGGTCATCGAGAAACCCATGTCATGCAGCATGTAATGTAAAAAATTTCAAATTCAGTTATGTATGGGTTATTGGGTGTTAAATTCATCTCTTGTCTTGTATATCATTAGTACAACCTTGTTGCATTTGAGTGAATGATGTAAATTTGGGTTGATAGATTCATTGGTTGAGGAAATGAATGCTTAGAGTAGAGTCATATATCAATGACATGTTCCTATTACAACTGTTGTCACTCCTAGAAACAATTGTGAGTTTCAGGAGACCAGTGCCTAAGACATCTTAAGAATATTAGGTCTTCTTTGTAAATGGGTCAGATATGAAACCAGTGAACATAATTTAGAGATAAAAGAGTTCTAACGCTTGGATGAACGGGGGAGGAGAGTCAGAGGGAGGCAGGCTTACTGAGAGGTAATAATATCCCCTTCACAGACTTAAAGAAGAAAATGATCGTGAGAATATTTATGAAACAGAAATTATGTATCGAGCTTAATTAAGGTGATCGAGTGATTAACTTATGAGTACCATTCCCAGTAGTAGGATAGACATAAATTCATTTATTAAACACTACTGTCCATCATTCTGAATACATGATAAGTAAAGAAACATTCAGTGAAACTGAATAACAAAATTAAACAACCACACTGAAGAAGCATGCATATTGTTCCAAAGCCCAGTTGGAATCCATTTGAAAAAAAAATTTATTATGTTACCATCTCAATACATCTCTTCAAGATATGCATTAAGATATTATCCCAGAAACTACACAATGTGCTATACAAAATGTGAAATCAGGACTTCCACAGAAATCAGAATCTTTATTTATTCACTGAGTTCGATCTTTATAGTTTTTACATTTCATCTCATCAGCCAGATATTTCTCAGATGAATATTGTTTCTTGAAATATTTGTTTCCTATCAAAATAAAAAATGCTACGACATAATTGCAGTGTATCAAAAGCACTACTCTTGGACACTGATTACAACAGAAACACAACAATAAAAAAATACTTAGGGTGAAATCGAGATTTCGCTGGATTTTATAACATTACTGAAAATGAAACAGAAAATAAAAACAAAAGGCCCCATGGGCCTGATCATGATACATTTAACAAGTACTACGAGGGGTGGCAGAACCCACCCAAGTTGTGTGGACGAGCTAAAGAAGCATAAGAGCCACAGTGGCGAGGCAGTTGAGGTGGCAGCTGCTGCGAGGTGCAAGGAGCTGGAGGATGTGAATATTTGTAGCACCTTTGCCATATGACATCCAAGGGAAAGGGTGCGGAACTAAAAAATTTGAACAATGATTGGATTTGAGTAAGCTTAGAGTAATCAAGGTGGGCAGCGAAAAGATCTCTTGACCTGGGCAAGGAGAAATAATTCCTTGCGTAAGGTTTCCACCAAGGTATATACCTTCAAGCGGGAGGTCTTATCCAATGTTAGATATACCTTACACTTGATCTCGGAAAATTTTTGATAATAAGTGGTCCAGGGAAGCAATGCCCCTAACTAATCCCAGCATGGGGGATGAATGGCTTTTACTAACTTCCACTATTCACGATTGAAGATCTCCACTCCATTTGTCACGAGTTTTAAGTATCCCAGTGCATTTACCCATGCCTCTTCTTTTTGAATAATATTAGTAACCTCCATAATGGTTTTGAACCTATCAACCACTCCATGCATGCTGTAATATCCCAAAATAGGGAAAATCTACAACAATGGGAATATCTTAAGATATTCCAAAACTGGAGATCCAGCAATACATGAACACAAACTGGAGTAGCAGTGAAAAATAAACTCATAGAATTTAATAAGATAACATAGCAATAATATTAAGTTATAGCAGCAAATTGTATACAAGATCTTGAGGAAAGAGCTACTCAAAATGGGAAAAATCAGCCTGAAGAAACATGTACATAAAATATGATAAAACACTACTACACAAGAATGCTCAAGGCTATGACTGCACAGTTTTATAAGGAGAAACTGCTGCTAGCATATGTCAATACATGGATATACAAATTTATGGCTCATACAATATTGGGAGCGAAGATTTAAGCTCCCAAAGACAATTTCTAGTCAATCCTAGAAGGATTGGCTAAAATATGAAAAACTGCAGAAATGCTGGAGTTGCAGTAGTAGCTACAACTCAAGAACTGGAATTGGATGGAGATGGCTAAAGATGATGCATCAGATAAATATAAATCCTCCAATGAATCTTCCAAGTGAAAGGCTGATCCTAACACTGAATATCTCACCCTCTAACAATCACTGCAATCCCTCACTGCAAATACAAACTGAAAATAATGCAGTCACTAAGGGATACTGTGCTGTAGGTGCAAGAAAATGTGTTGGCTAGGTGCCAAGATCTGCAATATGCTCCAAGGGCTTCCCAACTGATCTTCCAAAGGACAAAAATCTTCCTCCTCTGAAGAATAAGCTTAGGAAGTGTTGTTGAAAAACCTCCACTGCAACACCCTACAACAACACTCAACTCTAAATAGAAATTGCGTTGTAGCTAAAGGAGGATGCTTGGCCTAAAGCTTGAATGTGGAGAAATGAAGTGCAAGCTCCTTCAAGAGGCATATCTTGAAAGGAGAAGGAATTCCTAAGCAGGAATGCCTTGTGCTAAGAAACACTACAACTCTGCTAAACAGAAAGAGAATGCACAAAGTCTAATCAGACCATGAAATCAATAATCCAAATCATGAATAACAATGGCTGCCTTGCCCTCCTTTTAAACAGGTGAAAGCCAATTCACCATGGGTCCCATTCATTATGGATTTCTCCACCAAGGCATCTTCCTCCCATTCACACTGCGTTTTCTCTCAAAGTGATCTCCACCTCCTATCCTAGCATTGTTGACTTGGTCAAACTTGACCTTGTCTCCATGCAAAGGTTCTCTTTCACACATGAGGGTGTGAAATACAGATCTTATGACTATCCCATTTCACATTATGAGGGATTTTGTTCAAATTTTTAATATGCATGGGCTTCCTTACCCATTTATTAAGTTGCTAGGTGATAAAAACAAAATTTAATATTCCAATTAGCTGCATGCTAATTTTGGAATATTACAGTCCTCCCCTTCCAAATGTTGCTTGTCCTCAAGCAACTAAAAGGATAGAAATGAGAAGTTTCTGTTGGAAATATTGTCATTGATGGCAAAGGAGCACAAAGGAGCAACACCTAAACTATCACTAAGACAAAGGAGTAGAGAAGAACCATCAATAAGGCAAAGGAGCAGATCAGGAAATAATGCAGTAAGAAATCATAAAAGAGAGGCAAGGAGTAGCATTAGACCATCAGCAAGGGCAAAGGAGCACAAAGGAACAACACCAAAACACTGGTAAGCACCAGAGGCAGTGAATGCAGCTAATAAACAAAGGAAAATAAGCAAAGGCAGCAGAGAGGCAGTTAAGAAAGAAAAGGAGCTCAGGAGAGATCGGCGCATGTAGCAAGTGCAATAAGAAGCATAGGCAGTCCAGGAGAGATATGAAAAAGAAACAAAGGCATGCAGCAAGCGAAATAATCCCAAATCAAAGTGAAAAGATCAAGAGGAGTAACATTATGTAGAAAAGAGGAAAGCAGCATCAATGTGCAACAAAGAGGCAGAATAGAACAGTCGCAGTTGAACAAACATGAAAAATAGGTGAAGTGGACTCATGTCGGGTGGAAATACCATGAAGTGGCGATGCGATGGGATGTGAAGATGTGATGCGAAGCAAAGTGGTGATGCGAATCAGCGATGCAAAGTTCATCGTATATCGCAAATTGCAAAGCTTAGAAGAGATAGCACTCATAAACGTCGAAGTGTGATAAAGGGGCCAGATGCGATGCAACTCAAAACAATTATTCAAAGGGAAAAAGTTTAAGGTCAAGTGTGAAAGAATTCAGCTTTTGGAGTATGTATGAATCGGGTGTCAAGGATATATTATAAAAGAGAAACCATGGTGCAGAGGAGCAGAAGCGGAAATATGAATGAGACGCTCGGAACCAGAAGGTGACTATATGTGAAACCGTGGAATATATTTTGAAATCCACGGAATAGTGAAGGCAGGATTAGAAAGCTGATAAGTTGTTTTTTCGCATCACTTTTGGAGGATAAGTGGTAAAAGGTGAAACAAAAATGATAGTGTTAAGAGGGGGACACGTGGCAGTCTAAAACCACCTATTTCGCATAGGTTGGGAACAAGAATAGAAGAAGAAGGAGCAGGTAGAGAAGTTGTGAAGATCCAGAGATGATTTAAAGTAGATATGAAGGCTGGAAGGACAACAATGAAGAAGGAGAAAAACAGAGCTGATATCCAGGTAAATCGACATATAATTTTATTGTAGAGTGAGGAAGTTTGATCCGGATTTATGCAGGAAGACAAAAAAATAAACATATAACCATAAATACATAGATGCAGCAGAAATAACACTTCATTTCATTAATATCAAATAATTGAAATTTGCTTACAGACAAAATGGAAATAAGACTAGCTAGGGCACTGGTAACTATCTCTGAGAAGATATGTGGTGGCTACAAGCCTCTGAACTAAGTTAAAATGAGGCTCGAGGGCCTATTTATTATTTAGAAATGATGGGAAATCCTAAACGGCCAAAACCCTAACCCTAGGAGATGAAGCGCCAAAACTATGAGCCCCGTTTGGGTAAATTGGTGTTTCAACTTACCAGGGACGTAACTTCGGCATACGATCTCTGTTTGAGGCGTACCATACCTCGTTAGAAAGATCTATCCGAGGAATAAAAATTTCAATTGAGCAACATTGGAACCATGTTTCTCCCCATTTTCCCAAAAAACGTCATTTAGGGCCTCAAAATGGCTCCGAAACTTCAGGACTGGAAAAACTGCTAAAAATAGTAAGTTGTGCCGAAACTAAAAAACTGAAAGAGACAATGGTGGGGCCCCAAGTGGAATAGGCGGGTGACCACCAATATCCACCTGGATCATTCCTCCCCCCTTAGGAAGCAATGGTCCCCATTGCGTTAAGTTTCTCCATGAGATGAGGAAATTTCTGCTGAACTTGGTCCCTGGTGAACCACTTTCCTTGGTGCAGGAGTTGGCCAGCTTTGACAACCCGATACAGTTGGATCTGCTGTTGACGAGTGTTCTTGATTTGCATGTCCATGATACAATCTGTGGTGGCCTATTCCATGCAGTCTGGGTTTAACTCTGTTGGTGTGAGTTGTTCTGCAATGTCAGAGGTGTCCAGTAGAGGTGGGAAGTAAGGACGAAGGCAATCAATATTGAATACTGGGTGCAGACCAAGGAATGGTGGAATACTGAGATCGAAGGAATTTTTCCCTACAGACTTGGTGATGGTGTATAGCACATATTGGAGTGGGCGAATCTTATGGTGGGGTCCAGTGATGCACTTCTTCTGCAAATGTGGCCATACTTTGTCGCCCACCTGGAAGTTGTGTGGCTCCCGGTGTTGATCATGGTGTTGGTTGTACTTGGCATTGGCTCTATCTAATATATCATGAAACTATTGGTGGATGTGTTGAATGCGCTCGATGAAGCTATTTGCTTTGTCAACTTCAGACTGGACATGAGCCAAATCAGCCTGAGTAGCCGCAAATGGCATGGCTACATCAATGGGACATAATGGCTGGAATCCCAAGCCCACCTGAAAGGGGCTTTGGCCGATTGAACTGTGGAGAGCCCGGTTATAACTATGTTGTACATAGGGGAGGATCTTGTCCCATGTGCGTGGATGATTTGAATTGTACATGCACAGAATGTGTACAATCATTCTGTTGATGACCTCTGTCTAGCCATTTGTTTGGGGATGGAAAGATGTGGACTTGGTGAGCTTGGTGTCCAACATTGACCAGAGGCTGGACCAAAATGTGCTGAGGAACCTTCTATCCCGATCTGATATGATAGACTGTGGGATCCCAAAATGCACCCACACTCGTTCAAAGAAGAGTTTAGCAGTGGCTTCTACTGTGATATTCTTCTTGCAGACCGCCATAATGGCCATCTTCAAGAATCTATCAATGACCACGAAAACACAGTCATTTCCATGCTTAGTAGAAGGTAGGCCCAACATGTAATCCATGGAGATGGATTCCCAAGGTCGACTAGGGGTAGGTATCAGAGTATATAGGCCTTTCTTCTTGATGCTCAGTTTGGAAATGGCACAAGCAGTGCAGGATCTGATGTGCTTCTCGATATCTTTTGAAAGTTCAGCAAATAGAAACACTTCTATAGTACTGCTACTATTTTCTCGACCCCGAAATGCCCAGCGACTCGACTGCAGTGTGCTTCCCATATCATCTTGGCACGCTCGCTTGAGGGAACACAAAGGTGTCCCAAGTGACATAAAAGTGCATCTTGGAGGTGAAAATTTGGAACTTGCATACCCCCCAAGAGTGCCTTGTAAGTGTGGCCGAATTCTGGGTCACTCTCGTAGAGAAGCGGCCAATCAGAAGTCTCGTGCCCACAAGAGTTGAGAATGGTGGTGAGCGCCACCATCGGTGGTTGGCTGAGGTAGTCTGCAACATTATTGGTGCTACCCTTCTTGTACTTGATGTTCAAAAGAAACTATTGCAGATATGTGGACCACTTCTGATGGCGATCATTTTGAAACTTCCCTTGTGTCTGTATGAACTACAGGGGCCGGTGGTCTGTGTGGATGATTGTTTCCTTCCCCAAAATGTAATGCTTCCATTGTCGACAAGCTTGCACAATGGAATACATTTCTTTGTCATAAGTGGGATACTTGCGGGTGTGTCGGACAATGTCTTGTGATATGCTGCTTGGATGTCCTTGTTAGTCCTAACTGCCCCAATATCATAGTCAGAGGCATCTGTCTCAATCTCAAATGGCTATTGCAAGTCTGGTAATGTGAGCACTGGGGCAGAACAGAGGCGATTTTTCAATTCTGTGAACGCCTTCTGTTGAGGTTCTGACCAAAATAATTTTTCTCTCGCTCCTCCCTTGGTGACTTGACTCAAGGGCCAAGTGATATGAGAGAATCACAACACGAACCTACGGTAGAAATTAGCAAGACCCAGAAAGCTGCGAAGCTCTGTTATAGTGGTTAGGGCTGGCCAATCCCGAATGACTTGGATCTTGGTTGGATCCACATGCACCCCCCTTTCATCAATAATGTATCCCAAATATTGAACCTGGGTCATGCCAAAATTTCACTTCTCCAAATTGGCACACAACTTGTGTTTCCGTAGTGTTTGGAGGACTTGTCGGATGTGGTGAAGGTGCTCTTCCTAAGTCTGGCTGAAGATCAGAATGTCATCCAAGTACACCACTACAAATGAGTTGGTGAATGGATGAAAGATGTTGTCCATCATCGTCATGAAGGTTGCGAGAGCATTAGTCAACCCGAAAGGCATGACCAACCATTCAAAAATGCCTTCCTTGGCTTTGAAGGCAGTCTTCCACACATCGGAGGGTTCAATTGGTACCTAGTGATACCCAGACTTCAAGTCGATATTTCTGAAATATTTTGCACCTTTGAGTTGGTCCAGAAGGTCATCAATCTGTGGGATTTGGTACCTATTCCGGACAATGATCTTGTTCAGCACCCGATAGTCAATACAGAGTCTCCACATCCCATCCTTCTTCTGTACCAACACGATCGGGCTCCCACAGGGTGATGAAATGAGTTACAATGAGGCTTGAGGGCCTATTTATTATTTAGAAACAATTGGAAATCCTAAACAGCCAAAACCCTAACCCTAGGAGATGAAGCGCAAAAACTATGGGCCCCATTTGGGTAAATTGGTGTTTCAACTTCCCGGGGACGTAACTTTGGCATACGATCTCCATTTGATGCGTACCATACCTCGTTAGAAATATCTATCTGAGGACTCAAAATTTCAATTGAGCAACATTGGACCCATGTTGCTCCCCATTTTCCCAAAAAATGTCGTTTAGGGCCTCAAAACGGCTTCGAAAGTTCAGGACCCAAAAAACTGTTGAAAAATAGTAAGTTGTGCCGAAACTAAAAAACTAAAAGAGACAATGGTGGGGCCCCAAGTGGAATAGGCGGGTGACCGCCAATATCCACTTGGATCAAAGTTGGTGCTTCCATATCAATTTGTAGCTTGATATATGTCCAGTTGTAGTTGGTTAAGGTAGGAGCCTCCTGTGGGTTGTAGCCTACATAAAATACATGGGAGTTGGTGCTTCCATATGAAGTTGTAGCTTGATAGATGTCCAATTGTAGCTGGTTGAGGTAGGGGTGTCCTGTGGGTTGTAGTCTGTAGAAAACAGATGGGAGTTGGATCTTCCTTGCACGTTGTAGCTTGCAGAATTTGAGGTAGTAGCCTCCTGTAGGTTGGATTCTACAGAAAATAAGTGGTGAGAGGGAGTTGGAGCTTGCCTTTGCATCACAACAATAATAAGATGTGGTTTTCTCCCTTATGGCTTTCCACTTATATTTTTTTTCGATATGCATGATGATTATGTGTTGATTTTATGTATTTAATCTGCTGAATACTTGCTGCTCACATATTAAGATTGATGTTTCATTATATAATAAGTTGATCATGAAATGAAGGTGTAAATAAGTTTAAAGGAAAGTTTTAAAAGTCCATGAACGTGTTAAACTGATTCACCCCCCCCCCCCCCCTCTCAATTTAACTAAGGGTCCAACAGTTTCCCCTCCTCCTACTGTATCATCCACATGTGATATGATCCTCCAAAGAATGAGATGTTGTCTCATCAATAAATCTCTATATTGCCCCTCCCAAGTGTGTAAGTTAGCTAAATATCTATCATCATGAACAAGTAGAGTACTCAAGAAGGCAATAAGGTGTTGTCCAGAGGTTCCCTTGAGGCATGGGATCAAAATGCATTGGGAATCATCATTCCCATCTGGATCCTCCATCCCCAAGCAATCATCCATATAAAGTGGGTTACCTCCCAACATGGCAACTCATATAAATCATCCTCCACCTTGAGCTCCTGCAATGTAGGTGGGATGAAAATATGATAATGGTAGAAAAAATAGCCTACCCCACACTGTCCTCCTCTCCACTCATGACAAGTGTTGAGAGTTTGCTGATCTTGGGTTGCAATAAAGTTGCCCTCAAGTGGCAAGAAGAAGACTATACCTCCAAGGGTCTCCTCTCCAACGTTATGAATCATGCTGGCCCAAATCATTCCATATGTGATGAGTTGGAAATCGCCATCATATGGCATCCAAGAAATCCCATGTCCCACCTCATAAAAGAACAAATGTTTTGCTATGGTGGCCATATCACCTCTCATGCTCCCATTAGAACATGCAATGCAAATAATGTGGGAAATCTTTCCCCAAAGGGACACATCCAACCAATGTGCCATTCCCCTAATCATGCTCCCAATAAAAATAAGAACAATAACAACATAAGGAATCATAATGAGAACCATACTTGCTTCCATATGTAGCAAGGGAGAAGGACAATGGTCCCTCAAATGTAACCAACATAGTTTGACCCTCAAGTGCAATAGAGAGTGACAAAAAGTGTGGTTTCTCAACCACTTGCTTGTTTTCCCACTCTCCTCATATGTTTGGAGAAAGTGAATGATGTGTGGTACAAAGTGACCATGTTCTCCATAATACATATCCTCCCCAAGTCCTCCTAGGGAGTTGTCATCAATACTGCTCATGGCCTCAAGTAGACCATGAATTCTAGAAGAAATAATGCTCCTCCTAGGAGCAACATCCTGCACATATATGGTTAAGGGATGCATATATACATTATACAAATAATTATGTGAACCAAAAATACCCTTACCATATGTCTTGCTCATGAAAATGGAGTGACTCATAAATGAGTCTCCTCTCATCCTCAAAGAGGAAAGAGTTGTTTGTGCTAACTCTTCCAAAGATTTATGTATCTCCTCCATCTCCACATGATCCATGCATCTCATCATATGCTAATATATCTCCTCCTCAAAGCCTTCCCAAAAACACCCCTCCATGATGGTGTGGTATGCTCTCATAGAATAAGTGTGGCCGAAAAGGAAATATTCATGAGCTTCTTGTAGCAACTTCTCCTTGAGCTTGGAAGCTCAAAATAAGAAGATCCTACCATGGTAGTAGATGAACCCATCTCTAACTGAATATACCTCCTCATGAAATTGGTAATCCAAGATAATACAAGCAAAAAGATCCTTGGAATACTCCACCAATAGCTAGGAGTTTCAATATGGATCTATCTCCATAGTGACAACGCTGATGATCTCTCATGAAGAACATCTGTCATATGGTCACCCTCCTCTTTGATATCTCCCATGCCAAATATGTAAGTTGGAAGGTTGTTATCCTTCCCCTGATGTTTCCGCCACAACGCATAATCTGAAGTGAGAGTGGGTAATGATGATGCTGGGGGAATATCTCCCTCCTCCTTGAGTCTACCCAAGACTCTCAGCGATGTACAATGGCTTCCCAAGGTCTCCACTTTGAAATTAATGAATGGTGCCTCAAAATGTGAAGCATCTCTCATCATCTGCTGATTTGGTGGTCTCCTTGGTGAAATGTCTCCATGCAATGAGACATCATCATCAAGAGTAGACTACATATATGAATGTACATACTTGTCCCTACTCTCTCTACACAATCTAGTCTCCCTCTTAGGTGCATCAACCTCATGAATTGGACAGGGGTGTGTGCTCCTCATCACATGATGTTGGTCATCCTCCCTATCTCCTCCTTTTAACTCCATATTTTCACACCCTATCATCAATGGCATAGGTAAATCATGAGTTGTGCCTTGATCTCCACATGTGAGATTCTAGGGAATTCTTTGCAATGATACAAGAATCCCTCTAGTTGGAGAAAGAGCTCCCTCTTCCTCTACATGAGGTGCTAGATAAAATCTAGACATGACAACGTTTTTGCCCTCCTCATTAAAATGTATGGGCAACCTCTCAAGAATTGGATCCTCTTTTGGAAAAGAGATCTCCATGCCCTATTGTTCAAGAATATGAGATAGAGGTCTTTCCTCTAACAAGGTATGATTCAATATTTCAACCTCCTCCATGGTTTTCTGAGGTGGATCTGAGTTTATAGTTTCCTCCATCACATGCAAGGTTTTTGTTTGCTTGGGTTTATTTGTTTCCACCACATGTCTTTCAGAAATTTTTCCATCAAATATTTCCACTAATGTCTTAGTGAACCTAGCATAAGAGGAACTATTTGCATTCTTTAAAGAAAATGACTCAAATATCCACCATGCATAGGCCTTACCTCCAAAATGCAGTGCTGCAACTTTGATGGCTTCATCTTCAGAAATTTGGTGCTGCTGCAAAAAGGTGTCTAATTCTTCCACCCAAGCTCTGGCTGAATATGTAGGTGGACCATAAAAATTAGATAGAAGGAATCCACCCCTATCATTATGCTTGCTCCTCTTCACCTTGATCTTGAAAAATTCTAGAAAAGTGATGTGGTCTCTAAACTTATGATTTTGAGACTCATACTCTTGCAGAAAATCACTAATAGTTTCCCTCCTAGTCATTCCCTCTTCTTCAATCTCTCTCATGGAAAATCTGGGCATATGATTGCACTGTGTATTATGATGTGTGGCTGCATTCTCACACTCATCATATGAAAATCTAGAGTTTGATTGAGATTCAATCCCTCTTGGAGATTCTATACACAACTCCTTTTTGATCTTCTTGAGATCTCCTTGAATGCTCTGTATAGATTTAGGAAGAAGATTTGACAACCTCTCCTCCTTCTTTCCTCCAAAGAATGGAGTCTTCATATTCTCTTATCTTGATATCATATTGGCTGATTTCCATAGGCTTATCCAAGATTATGCTCGGATACCACTGTAATATCCCAAAATAGGGAAAATCTATAACAATCGGAATATCATAAGATATTCCAAAAGTGGAGATCCAGCAATACATGAACAAAAAATGGAGTAACAGTGAAAAATCAAATCATATAATGTAAGAAGAGCACATAGCCATCATATTAAGTTTCAGCAGCAAATTGTATACAAGATCTTGAGGAAAGAGCTACTCAATATGGGAAAAATCAGGCTCAAGAAACATGTACATAAAATATGATAAAACACTGCTACACAAGAATGCTCAAGGCTATGATTGCGCAATTTTATAAGGAGAAAATGTTGCTAGCATATGTCAATACATAGATATACAAATGTATGGCTCATACAACATTGGAAGTGAAGATCTAATCTCCCAAAGACAATTTCTAGTCAATCCTGGAAGGATTGGCCAAAATATGAAAAACTGCAGAAATGTCGGAGTTGCAGTAGCAGCTGCAACTCAAGAACTGGAACTGGATGGAGATGGCCGAAGATGCTACATCAGATAAATATACCTCCTCCAATGTATCTTCCAAGTGAAAGGCTGATCCTAACACTGAATATCTCACCCTCCGACAATCACTGCAATCCCTCACTGCAAATACTCACTGAAAATAACGCAGTCACTGAGGGATATTGCCCTGTAGGTGCAAGAAAATGTGTTGGCCAAGTTCCAAGATTTGCAATATTCTCCAAGGGATTCCCATCTGATCTCCCAAAGGACAGAAAGCTTCCTCCTCTGAAAAATAAGCTTAGGAAGTGGTGTTGAGAAACCTCCATTGCAACACCCTGCAACACAACTCATCTCTAAATAGAAACTGAGTTGTAGTTGAAGGAGGATTCTTAGCCTGAAGCTTAAATGTGGAGAAATGAAGTGAAAGCTCCTTCAAGAGGCCTCTCTTGAAAGGAGAAGGAATTCCTAAATAGGAATGCCTTGAGATAAGCAACACTGCAACTCTGCTAAAAAATAAGAGGATGCACAAAGTCTAATCAGACCATGAAATCAATAATCCAAATAATGAATAACAATGGCTTCCTTGCCCTCGTTTTAAATAGGTGAAAGCCCTCTCACCATGGGTCCCACTCATTAGGGTTTCCTCCACCAAGGAATCTTCCACCCATTGACACTGCAATGTCTCTCAAAGTGATCTCCACCTCCTATCCCAATGCTGTGGACTTGGTCAAACTTGACCTTGTCTCCATGCAAAGGTTCTCTTTCACACATGAGGGTGTGAAATCCAGCTCTAATGACTATCCCCTTTCACATTATGACGGATTTTATTCAAATTTTCAATATGCATGGGCTTCCTTACCCATTTATTAAGCTGCTAGGTGATAAAAACATAATTCAATATTTCAATTAGCTACATGCTAATTTTGGAATATTACACATGCTCATCTCTTCAGATGGGATTTCAATTATATAATTGATGTATCTCTTAGCTGCTGCTACATTTTTTTCTCCTTCCCTGTGACTCCTCCAGTTGTACCTTACAGTCTTGGATGGAATTTTTCTTATCATTGGCTAGCATGATGAGCTCCCAATGCTCTTTCACCTATGCTATAATCTCTTTCCAGAATATTTTCCTGGCTTCTACCAATGACATATTTCCTTTAATTTGTGCCTTCAAATCCTTGATTGACTTCTCGTGCCCCTAGGCCTCTTTGCGAAAGGTCTCTACCTCTTTATGGAGGGATGAGATCGTATTTTGGTTCTCTACGTAGGCTGCCTTAGCTTCGTCCAAGAGTCGTCGAGTGGCACGTGTTTCATCCTTGGACATCTTTAGGTCTGCCAGAGCCTTGGTTAAGTGTGATGGCAGCACTTTGAGGTTCCTCTGATACCTGTACTAGACTTACATGACTATCATGATCCTGTTGCACCTCAGATGGTTTCTCCCTTAATTTCGAATTCTCCTCCCCCTTTTGAGAAAGTGCCTCCTCTTTTTAAGCAAGAGCCTCAGTAAGGGAATCTTTTTCCTTCTCGAATTTAGCTAGCTCCACTTTTTTGATGTTTTCTGAACAAGTAATGTACAATTTGCGCCATAGCTCATGTACCTCCAACTCATTTTTACCTAGAAGAGTCTGTACTGCTGAGTTGGGATTGAGTCCCTTACCTCTTATTTTATTTTTGCAGTCCTCCAGCTAAGTAACAAGAGCTTTAACACTTTCTCTTTCCCTTTGCTAAGTGATATTCATCTGAGGAAATCTCCTTTCTTCTTTCTCCAGGGCGATGGTGTGCTTTAGCACCTCTATTTGTAGCATGTCCCCGATGGACTTATGAAAATTCAACTTATCGGGCAAAGGAATGGAAGCCAAATTCAAAATTATTTCCAAGGATTTGTACCTGGATCATGGTGGTAGGGGATGAGAGGATGAGTGTTGAACAAAAAATATAATTTGGTCTTTCTCCACATCTAAAACTGAAGTGAGCCTAGTATGATTATTATCCATGAACTGAGACACTTATACTCTCAGTTTCTCCCTTGCGAATTGGTTCTTTGCCTCAATATGTTCCCTTGTTTCCTCTTTAGTCAACGTGACAGCTTGTGAAAGCTCTAAAGGTGTTGATGAGGAAGCGGAATCATATGAAAGTCGAAAACCTGGTGTATTTTTTCCATGACCTGCGAGTTGTGAGGCTTCATCATCGTGAGTCTCAGTGTTCTATTCGCCCAGATGTTCAGTTCTATGTTTCTTGCTGAGGCAGTCTTCCTCCTCCTTGTCTTTGAGTCCCTAGTCAGTCTGGGGGTTTTCCTGTTCCATGATCTCCACATCACCATGTGCACTGTCTCCTTTTCCTTCGGCAGCTAGGGATTTAGCCTCCATCTTTGTATCAAAAGGCCATGAATCATAGTTATCTTTCCATTCTATTTGAGGCCTAGGTTGATTCTCATATGCTGAGGACTTAATATTCTTATTTATGCACATGATAAACCCTTTAGGATGCCACACATCTCGACGTGGGTAATTCATCTTCTACAATATCCCCTCAACAAAGGGGAGTGCATGCCTTGAATTGACAGTGAAAGGGCCTACAAAATTTGGGATCCTAAAGATATATCCCTTCTTTGCGGGCACGAAGTGGGCTTGGTCGACAATTAGGACTTGGTGGATGAAATAAAGGGTGAAAATCCTCATGGAAATTAACACTAGTAGGTGGTAAGGAGGCACTTCATCACCATAAACCCTGATCTCAGTATGATCTTCAAAAAGTACCAATCCCTAGCACAATATGTTTCACTAAACTGGAGCCACTCCTTTTTCTCAGGAAAAATCCTAGGTAGGGGGCTTTCATGTATGCTTGCATAAGCCCTGAACATAAAATCCGTGATGAATTTCATATACCCCTTCCCCTCTGGGTGCTGGCGAACTAACTGAGTCCATTCAAAAATAGATTTGGGCTCGGTGTTTCTCATGGAAAACTTGTCTAGGCCTAAACCCTCAAACCTGTCTGCATGCTTAAACAGGAATAGGTAGAACACCAGGGAGAAATATCTGAAGGAATAAAAGGATGACATATCTTGGAACTAAGCTTTGATAGCTGAGGACAAGAAGGTGGGGATATCCAGTAGAATCCCAAGTTGCATCATTGGCCATAGAAACCCTAAGTTGACCTTTGTCACCCTATCGGCATTTTCTAAACCCAACATCCTCGATATGACCACTAGGATAGGATGTATGGTGTCATTAAATAGGGACAATGGATATTCTCTATAGGTGGGAGAGCAGATAGGCGTGAATTAGTGATGAGATCGAGGAAACCACTATGTTTTTCCAAGGGAAAGTTTGAGAAGTGAGACGAGAGGGTGATATCTGTGAATTCAACATAGTATTAGGTAGAGGGTAGCATAGGGCCTTTCAAATGAGTTGAGGAGTAATCTCAAGAATCTTGACCCCTTGAGCAGAAAGGAAAATATCCTTCTTCTCAATGTAGGCGTTCGCCAGCCAGGCGGTGAACTGAGGGAAAAGATGGAACGTTGGGGAAATTTGGTAATAGAGCCTTGAGTTGGAAAACCTAAACACATCTTCCCCCCGTCGCTTAAAATCTAGGAGCTTGACCTTCGCACGGGCCACATTGAAAGGGTAGACCGGTTCTCAACGCTGGGAGTGAGCATCCATGAGTGTTTTGGGGCTGGGAGCAGTCCTAACGTTGCGAGCTTGCGAGGTTTTGGGGGTGGAGAATTTCATTTTTTCCATAGCAATTTGAAAAAAAAATACAGGGAAATAATGAAACGGAATCGATCAAATACCTGAGGTATCAGTGAAATAAATGTGAGGGTGTAAAGAAACCAGTACTCTGATTTTTACCAGGACACCCAACTAAGTAAAACGTTGGTAAGTGATAACCAATTCAAATGGTCAGGAGTAAAAATCGTGGTGGAAACAGGTTTTTATTGGGCATTGGAGGGGAAATAACTGTAGGTCTGACATCATGATGATGGCAGAGGGTCATGTGGCACATGGTGGTTGGCTAATGACAGTGCGGTAGGTGAGGGGCCACGTGCTTGAGCCGGAGGTATCGGCCTTTTTACCTCAGGCAAACTTACCTTACCTTAAATTTACCTGTGCCAGTTTTGCATGTGTGCGGCCCACCAGTTTTCATCATGTCGATTGTTGAGGGTCAAACCCCATCTTGCCCCCTCCCCGCACCTTGGGGCTACTATAATTGGCATGAGGGGAGGCTGACGTCATCCCCTCCGACGGGTCGGTCTCGCCACCTTTCACTCTTCTAAGCACCCTCGGAATGGTTGTGGATTGTCTCCTTTGTGGGTGGTGCTGTTGCTACCATGAGGTGCGTCGCTTACTTGGAGGAGGTGCAGCCATGGTGATATTTACGCACAAATATGTGCCAAAGGATCTACAACATTTCCTTTTAGCCTTCTAATTTCCCCCTCCCCCTTCTTCATTTATTTAACTCTTTGTGTTGCTTTATTTCTACATGAAAGCCACAAGCCAACATTGGCTCCATCGAGGATGACGCACTCGCTCGAGTGTGTCTAGAACTTGTAGACCACCTGCTTGTGTCCTTCTTGGTATGCCCTGGATCAT
The DNA here is from genome assembly GCA_034641835.2 of Pinus albicaulis. Classification (NCBI taxonomy): domain Eukaryota; kingdom Viridiplantae; phylum Streptophyta; class Pinopsida; order Pinales; family Pinaceae; genus Pinus; species Pinus albicaulis. Next base: position 1,032,308,345 of record CM076582.1, read on the forward strand.
CGTCGAAACAATTTCAGAAAATTTTGATTAAAAAAAAAATGGAAATTCATCCGAAAAACAAATGGCATATATAAAATTCGGAGGATATGTACAATGGGATGTCGCAACCCGTATCAGTGCTAGAAATAAGGCTTGAGAAACTGACCATTGATAGGCATCTCAATTATATCTCCTTCCAAGTTTTCCAACATAAAGGTATTGTTGCCTTTGACTTTTTTCACCATGAATGGACTGAACCAAAGCGGGTAGAAATTCTCGTCTTTGCCTTTGTCCGACTGCCTGACATCCTATCGCAACACTAGGTCCCCTACTTGGATATCTTTTTCTTTAGCTCGTTGGTTGAAAAAACCCTTCATATTTTCCTGGAATTCTGTTAATATGAGGTTTACCTACTCTCGTGTTTCATTTAGTTCCACCAACTGATTCGTTCTCCCGACGAGGTCATTTGGTTCTTCCTCGCTTCTTGTAAGAATTGAGCCGCCGGTAATGCGAGTTGAATGGGGAAGACTACTGCTCTACCATACAGTAGCTCATAAGGGTACTTTCCTATGGATCTTTTAGTGGTGATGCAATTCGCTAAAAGAGAAAACTTGAGTTGTGATTCCCAGTTATTTTCTTTTCAATGATGGTATTTTTCAGAATCCTCACCAATGTCTTGTTAGATGACTCCGCCAACCCATTCCCCTATGTGTAATATGTAGTGGAGTGTCCCAGAATGATATCCAGAATGATATTGTAATGATGACAAAAATTTACAAACTTAGCTGACTTGAAAGCCTGGGCATTATCTATTATGTTCTCCTCTAGGAACTTGATCACTACCCCATCTGTGGCATTCCTTATAGGCACGGACTCAACCCACTTAGTGAAGTAGTCTGTGGCAGTGAGGATCCATCGATTTTGGCTACTAGAAGCTGAGTGAATCTCTCCTATGAGGTCGATTCCTCATTGTTTGAATGGCTTTTAAACATGTACTGCGATCAATGGGAGTAGCGCAAACCTTTGCTTCTCGGTGAATGTTTGAAACTTCTCCCAAGCCCGGACGTGAGCATGTACTTCACCAAACATTTTAGGCATAAAGAAATCTGCTCTCAGGATCTTGTGAGCAGTGGATCACTAGTTTTAATGCCCGCCACATATTCCTTCGTGGAACTCTGTCATCACTTCATCAACTTCTTGCTCTATTAAACATAATAAAAAAATCCCAGTCGGGTCCCTCCAATACAGTCACCCATTTGTGGCGGTGTACTTTTGAGACCTTAACCTCAAGGTGTGATACTTGGTCTTTTCTTAGTTAGAAGGACACCTCAAGATTAAAATGTATCCACTATATCTTTATACCATAAGGATAGAAGGTACTTTACATTTGTCTTTTGCGTGAAGTTTCTATGCCCTGTTGTACCCCTGTGTCTTCTGGCACTTCTCCTCCTGCCATAGACAGATTGATCCGTAGAGCTTGATAGTTGGATTCAGGCAAAATTTTTGCTAGGCCCTGGCCTTTAGTGCATTTATTAGGCTTTATCTCCATTTCGTACTCTTGAATCTTAGCTATCCACTTGCCCGTATTCCCTTCACTATCGCCTTGCACCATAATATCCTTCACCGGTGTAGTGGGAACATAAGCGATTATGGTAGATTGTAACACATACACCCGAAATGCCTTTAGAGATTTGACCAGAGAATATTCTTTCTTTTCTAGGATATTATATTTCCATTCAGAATCTCGCAAGACCTGGTTGAAGAACGCAATAGGTTTTTCATGCCCTTCGTCACTCTTCTGTAACAACAATGTAGCTATTTTATGAGGAGAGGCGAAAGATAAAATCATGAATCGTTTCCCATAATATAGACTTGCCAACACTAGAGCTTATGTAAAATCCTGCTTGATTCTATTGAAATAATCCCTCGATTGAAGAGTCCATTTTAGTTCCCTATTATTTTTTAACATTTCAACGATGTTTTAGATGATCTCGGCATAATTTGGTATGAATGTTCTTAGGAAATTTATTCTGCTCAGGAATACTTGTACTTCCTTTTTTTTCTTGGTAGAGAAATGTCGTTTATCACCACCACCCGTTATGGGTCAACCTTCACTTCCTCCTTAGTTACTATATGCCCCATTAACCTTCCTTCTTCCAGGGCAAACATGGATTTTTGGGGGTTAAGAGACAGGCCATACTTGCGACATTTGTCGAAGGTTCGTCGAAGATTCTCTATGTGTTCAATGTCATTCTTAGATAAAATGGTGATGTCATCCAGATAAATCACCACAAGCTAATCCTGGTCCCCTATGAAGGCAATGTCCATTGCATGTTGGAATGTGAAACCAGCATTTATCAAGCCAAAAGGCCTTCGGGCATACATGAAGGTTCCCCAAGGCATGTTTAACGTTGTCTTATTCTCGTCTTCAGGGAGCACCACCACCTGGTTATATCCCAAGAAACCGTCCATCATGGACATGCGGGAGGATCCCACTACCTTCTGCAATATGTGGTCCATCTTTGGAAGGGGGTAATTATCTTTGAGCGAGGCTCTATTCAGATTTAAGAAGTCCACATAGAGTTTGATTTTTCTATTTTTTTTCCTCACAGGAACTGGGTTAGCTACCCATTTTGAATACTCAGAGGGACAATGACCTTTACTCGCAACAATTTTTTTATCTCTTTTTCGATAGCTACAAGGAGGAGAGGATTGATCTGCCTCATCTCCTGCTTATGAGCTTAATGTCTCCTTTGAGTGGTATCTTGTTATGTATAACATAAATTTTGAAATTCTTTATATCCTGGTATGACCAGGCGAAGACATATTTATATGATTGAAACATCCCGAGGTACTGATATTGGTATTCTTCAAGGACTCCCTTTAACAGCTTCACCACCTTCGGATCTTCCTCTGTCCCAATATTCACATCCCTGATAGGCTCGTCGAGGGTTATTTTTCTAGGGTACACTGGGATATTGTTTTTTTCAAAGAACCTCTCCAATGGCACGAGACCCCTGGGAATGAAATTTCCCTTTAATTGGAAAATGTGGTGCCCGGCTAGTGTCTCCTCCCATCTAGGTTTTGGCTCTTCACTATCATCATCGGTGACTGAGTCAATCACCAAATTTGAGAACTCACCCACCATCTCCATAAAACTCTTGACCTTCTCTTCATCCTCGAATACTTTCCAATGCTTTAGATTGTTAAGAAAGGAGGCGTGATATCACACTTCAACCTCATATCTGAGCAATGGATTCTGCGTGGGGTAGAAATTTATGGTTGCCACAGATAGTGAGTCAGCCATTCTATTCTTATCCCTTGGCATGAACTAAATTTTAAATTCCAAGAAAAAATTCCCTACCAGGTCCCACACCTCGTTCCTATAAGCTCTAAGCCACGAGTGTTTAGTTTGACACTAGTTCCTCAATTGCATTACAACTAGCTCTGAATCTCCAAACACCTTGAGATTATGTATTTTAATGTTCCATGATACCTATAATCCTAGTAGGAGGGCTTCAAACTCCAGCTTTAGGAAAGAGTAATTAAGCATCCTTCTGGAGATATCAGGAGCACCTTGACCTCGTTTCCTTCTCGTGAATAAGCCCCATCAAAATGTAAGGTCCAAATCTTGTTTTCCTCTCTGCTTATAGGATCTTCCTATCTACAAGGGATCAATTTCTTTTCCTGCAGTAAACACATCCTCCTCGAGCATAAGGCAGTAAAATTCACCCTCCTTTCTATATACTGGGGAATTGGTCAAACCGTCAGCTTTACTGACCATCTCTACAAACCTGGATTCACGGTATAGTCTTATTTCCTCTCTGTCGAACACTGGGATAGAGGCGTGGGTGAGGTCAAGTTTTATTTATCCTCAAATATTGGAACCCCATGACCTGGACAGCAACATTCCAAACCAAGCTGGAATATCAGCTACGACAATATCCATTACCAAAATTTTGGACGAAATTTGGGCTAATTTCACTACCAAGTATTTTATCATACCCAAGCACTTCACCATTTTGGAGTCAAAAAATTACAGGTCTTTATAAGGCCTTGTAATCTGGAATCCCAATTGTTCCATGACAGACAACGATAACAGGTTATGTGAATCCTTGTAATCCAACATGCAATTATGTAATAGTAAGTCATGAATCACCAAAGTCACATAGAAAGGGGGAGTGGTTGAGTCCTTCCCTTCTACATGAGGTCCAAAAACCACCATGTGTCATTCTTCTTGTATATTTAGGTTGTTAGGCAGAGGGCTTACACCATGGGGCTGCAAAAATTGGGACACCTGAGCTTTGTATGAAGGTTTTTTTATAAGATCAATCAAGGGAACTGGGATCTTGAATTTCTCTAGTTATTTCTGGAGGTTAAAGGCCGTGGGCGCTTTTTCTGTGATAGATTCTTTGGATTTTTCTTTGGGATGGTCGGGTAAGTTCAAGATTATAGATGGGGCCTTCTCATTTTTGGGAGGATCAACTTCTTGCTTTGCGGAAGTGGAGGCAGTGGCCTTTATTAGGAGGACTAGGAGGGGTTTTTTCTCTTGATGTTGACTCTTCATTTTGTTCTTGCACTACGGTTCTCTTCATGGAGGACTTGAGGTCATTTTTCTTGTGGAGTTGAGCTTGCATGAAATCCATGAACTGTCTACAGTAACTATCGATATCTTGATCTTTTGGACGGAATTCCTTCTCCTCTTGCTCCACTTTTAGGACTAGTTCACCTTCCTCATCATCAGCATAAGCGAGGAATTTATTTTCTTGGTTGTCTATGATTTCCTCGGCCTTTCCTGCCAACTATCCCTCCAATTATAGAGGAGGTTGAATGTGGTTTTTTTGTTCCTTCCTTTCCCGCTCCAATACCTGTAAAGGGGGCTTTCGATACTGGGGATTAAACCCATGGTTAGGAATCATTTTTTTTGGACGAGGAGGGGAATTTTTGGCTTCCAATTCAAGCTTGACCAACTTATTTGAGAGGTTCTTGATTAGTTTATTCATTTCTTCAATTCTATACTCTTGTGTTTCCCTCTCCTGATTTGAAGTAGAATCCTTCTCCCCATTCTTTCTTCTGGCTTCACGTTATATCTTCCCCTTAAATTTACCAGTATATGTGAATTTTTCTTCTACCTCCAATGCATCAGTTTGGATCTGATCCAGAGATGTGGACTTCCTTTCCCTTAAGGTGAACCCAAATTTTGGTTCGAAAGCTCCTCCGAAGACCACCTTAGTAGCTTCTTGGGGTTGCTTTATTTCAGTAGGAAGATTATTATAGAGCTTATTGAACCTCTTTATGAATTATGTTACATCCTCATTGTGTCTCTTATTTAGAGCATTGAACTCTGCCAGAACGTATCCATGGTCCCTCTTTTCTCCCCATTTTAATGTGAAGAAATTTTCCATTTCTTCCCTGGTGTTAACTGTGTGGGCTGTTTGGTCAATTTAGTGTGTCCTAAATTGCTGCATTTAATTTGTCAATCCGGGATTCGTAAGCTGATGAAGTGCGGCGCACTATATGTGCAAGATAACCTATTTCTTAACTTTTTTGTCGTTTTTGGTTTTCTAAGATGAAATGGAAATTCTAAAATGAAAACAAGTATGGTTATGTTTGTTCAAGGAAATGATATCCTCTATAATGATTTACCAACTTGAAACTTAAAAAGGAATTTGAAAATTACAATGAAAAAACTTGAAAGGAAATGAAAATGTGCTGCTGAAATGAAAAGGTGCTGCTAGTCTAATAAATCAAAACAGTGAACTAGTGAGCATGAAACCAAACTATTCTTGCTGCTGTCTAAACACAAAAGAAACTATGCTGAAAGAAATCAAAAAGTTGCAATAAAGTAAATCTAAATCAAATTACATCAACTTGTCTTCTGATCCCTCATCATTAGTCCAGCTATGATTTTCGGAAGTAACCATAAACAACTTGAGTAACTGATATCTAACTTGCAGAAAGTAAACTAATATCAAATCATACATCCATAATTCAATCCCTCACCATCAGTCCAGCTGTGGCTTTCGGAGGTAACTGAAGATTTCATGCACAATTTAATATATCTAAATTTGCAGAAATGAAACTAATACCAAACTACACATTTCATAATACAATCCCTCACCATCAGTCCAGCTGTGGCTTTCGGAGGCAACTGAAGATGTTATGAGCAGTTTAATATATCTAAATTTGCGGAAAGGAAACTAATATCAAACTACACATTTCATAATACAATCCCTCACCATCAGTCCAGCTGTGGCTTTCGGAAACAGCTTGAAGATGTTATGGCTTGATTTAATATATCTAAATTTATGAGAAAAGAAACTAATACTAAACTACACATTTCATAATACAATCCCTCACCATCGATCAGTTAGTAAAGTTTGGAAACAGCGAAGATGTTATAATGATTTAATATATCTAAATTTAACTACGGCAGATGAGCAAAGAAATTTGAATAAAACAAAGCGATACTAAAATTAAACAAGAAACTAAGAAAAAAAAATTAGCAGCAGAACAATGTTAATTCCATGTCATTAGTCAAAAAGTTATGCAAATTCCCGGGCTGCCTATCTATAACCTGAAACAAGAACACTGATCAGTGATTAATAACATAAAACATGAAAGACAGAAGTGAAATGGAAAGCATGAAAGTTTATAAACAGAAATGAAGCATATGTATCATGAAAAATGCAATGTATAAACATGTGAATGGATTATGGCACAATGAAATTTAAAGAAATAAAATAAGAACTATACACTAATGCACAAAACCTCAGCTGAGCAGGGGCCCTCTACACCAGCCTTGGCAACAATCTTCAAGTACGAATTACGTTGGAAAACAAAGTCTTCTTATATTAAAATGTAGTCATAACAGTAAGGTAGTATTACGGCTCAAAGGCAGCGTAATTACATTACAGAGCAGACTAATAAAAGATAACAGAGACTAATCGAGACTAACTCTATATGCGTATGCAAACGCGTTATATATAACAAAAGAAATATAACTGTCTCCTAAAGTTTATGCTGGTGAAGAACACGTAGACCATTACGTCCATGGATCTAGGATCATGGCCGTGTTGGAAAGTAAATCTATGAGAAGTGGATGCTTGAATTCGACTATGGAGCCATGTACAGATGTCGACTTGTCCTCCGCAAGCTCAGAAACGGCCATATGAACCTTCACGTGACACGAAACAGAGTCCTGTCACCGTGAGACTCCATGGTTGACTTCCATGTGGATGCCTTTGACCGCGGCTTCTTTAGATGAGTTTGCTCGAACCAATAGGACACGAACCATGTCCACATCATTTCTGACTTGCCCATGTGGCTCGTTTTTCCTGTAGACACCTGTAACATAGATTTTCACAAAATAGCTGCGGAAAGTTGCAGCAGCTGCGGAAAGTGGCAAGATTCCACAGCTAAATAAACAAAATCTAAATCAAACAGCAGACACAAAAATATAGTTAAAAACCATGTTAGATGCTCTTTTGCAATTAACATACAATGATATTGACAGTTTGGGAGGTTCAGGTGAGTGAAAAAGGTATAGAAAAGTGTATGGAAAAGATGCAGAATTGAGACTCAACATACCCCCACTGTGAAGGTGTTGCATGTCCTCATGCAACCAAAATTTTGATATTCCTTCCTTAGTTCATGTGTCTTGACACTTCAGCCAGCACATCCAATCCTCTCCTCCTCTTCCTTGGTGCTGCCAACATTCTGGGTTTCTTCATTAAGCACCTAAATTTGATATTAACCAGTGCTCTGCTCAACTTCTGGCATTTCCTTTTCAATTTCTTGTTCTTTTTCTGCCATATTCCCAGATGTAACATGGTATTATCATGGATGATTTTGTCCAATTTACCTTGTTCTTTCAATGTCTCATTTTCATTTTTGATGTGCCTATTTAAAAGCTCTAGCTCAAAGATTTCCTGTTTTAGTGATTGGACTAAATCATCCTGTACTGTATGAGGTTGAATGGACGAAGTACTGGGACCTGTAGCTGCCTTTTCCAAAGATTCTATATAGTCATATACTTCCTGCTGCTTGGGGTCTATATCAGGTGTCATTTTTATTGGGTTGTCCCCAAAATGCCGTGAAGGAGAGTTATCTTCAAAATCTGGCTGAGAAGGGCTCACATCAACATCTTGCTGAGAATGGGATGGAGTATGTTCAATGTCTGACTGAGAATGAAATGAACCAGGTTCACTAACTGACTGAGATGGACTATGGTCAGCTGGGGACTGTTCAGATGTTTCCTCTCCTAAATCAATGAAATGAGGACCCTTCATTTGTGTTTTCCTCAATTTCCCCTTAAGTCTGCTGCTTCTTCTCACACGCTGTGGTACACTATCCTTTTGTTTTTGTTTTCCTTTCTCTGTCTTCTTGGCCAAAGATGACTGTTTTTGAAGATAAACTAATCTTTCAGATAACACTTGATGATCCTCTTCAGAAGAAGAAGGGGTTTTATGTATAGCCTCAATAGTTTTTCTCTCTTTTGGTGTTATTAGCTTCTTACCCTTGATTTCTTTCTTCTTCCTCTTTGACAGTCTCTCTTCCCTATCAGTTCTTTCAATTGTAGTAGTAAGAGTATTTTTAATTTCATCAATTGTTCTTTTTCTTCTACTTCTTCTTGTTGTGCTACCTTCAGGAATTTCTTCAGTAGGAGTAATTTGGGTTTCATCATTTATTCTTTTTCTTCTACTCCTTCTTGTTGTACTACCTTCAGGAATTTCCTGAGGTTCCTCAAAGAAATTTCTAACCAGAAATTGTTCCCATGTGTCTTTCTTTTCCTTTAACTCCTTTTCAATCAAAATTTTTACAAGGCTGTGGTGATATAGATGGGGTTCTACATCTCCTAAATGCTTCTGAACAGTCACGGACATTTTCTTCAAACTATTGAATAGAAAATATGGGAGATTGAGAGTTTGATTATCTAGAAACTTCATCAGTAACCTGGTATGGTACATATACATGGACCCAAAACGGCCTTCACATGTAATGAATTTCTGAACAACTAGCAGCAAAGTAGCCCATTCCTCTTTCAATGCATGCACAGGAATTTCTCTTTTAAAAACAGTTCTTTCCATACCTTGGTTTCGTAAGATTGTTCTCCATGCTTCATCACTGATGCTTTTATTCTTAAATCAACGCTCACCCTCCTGAAGAAGTTCCATGACTGTTGCTATAGATGCTTCATTGACTGCAAACTTAAGGTCTCCAATCTCTGCTTCCAAGCCATAAAACGACCTTGCGAATGCCTTCGTGACTTCTTTATGATAACCTCTGAATTTCTGGATAAACCGTAGCCAATTTACTTTCTTCAATATATCCCTTACTTGTGGATATCCCTCCATAAACTTAGGTCTTTCTGGCTCTGCTCTTAACAATTTACCCATTTTTTTCTTTCTGCTCTTCACAAATTTTCCTGCGTGAGGGTTTAATGGAAACAGAACAGTTGAATGCAAAGAGATGAGCATAATGACTGTGGGTAAATGTCAGAGAGTGGGTATACAGATTATAACGTAATAGAGAGCGGAATGGAGTGAACAGAACAGAGAGGGGTTTTCGTGAGCACAATAGAGAGCATGACAGAGAGATTAACAGAGTATAACACATCTGGTAGCGTTTTGAATTTTGGTGGCTGCAAAATAAATATGAGCACGTTTCAACAACGGTTATGGATTTATGTGGCTGTAAGAGTCCGTGGTCAAATCAAATACGTCTCATTGTCACCGGTGGAATATTGGAACATGAGTGAAAATCGGGGGTTTTAATGATGGAATCGTTTGAGAATGAATGCGAGAGGATAATATGGAGATCGTGAAAGGCTACGGAATTTTCAATATAATCATTGCACATAATGGATAGAGCTCATGGTTCAGAACTATATAAAAATGTGTTTTTCAATGCTATTTGAAATAAATTTTATTCATACCTTTGGAATCTTTGCCTTTTCCCTTGGTCTTCAACTAATTGCTCTTCATTGGTGTCTTGAATGCTCCATGTCTTCATTTTTTGATCCTCTCACCTGCATTTTATTTCATGATTATGGAAATAACATCTGGCTGTACATTCTTTTGAAAACAGATTTGTAGCTGCGGAATCTGCTTCTGGCTGCGGAAACTGGAGTCAGCTGCGGAAACAAATGTCAGCTGCGGAAACTGACACATCTATTATTTGGATGGATGGAGATGAACAGATGACAAATGACCAGATGGAAATGGTCATGAAAAAAAATTTTATTGATGAAATGGAATGAAACAGATAAAATGAAATGGAATGGAGTGAAATGAAGTGAAATGAAATGGAATGAAGTGGGATGGAATGGAGTGAATGGTCACAAAACTTGTGAAATGAAAGAGAGATTTTTTTTTTTGGAAAATATAGAGTGTCAGGTGTTCCTGATTTTCACCCTATATTTTCTGTATAAGACTGCCAATCAGTGATTGGTTTTCAGGCTTATACCATTTTTTTTTTTTTTTAACTGAAAAGAACAAAAGCTAGGCTGGGTGGAGAAGAAGAATTCTTCTGTACCAGCCTGATTGTAGAATTCTCTTGAAACACTTTGACAAAATCCTCTTTTGAGAGTGGCTTATGATAAACTTTCAATCAGTGGCCATTCACAATAAGAGGAGTTTGAAACTCATCAATGGTCTTGATTCTTACCGCTCCATTGCTAAAGATCTTGTCAATCTCATATGGCCCAAGCCAATGAGTCTGAAATTTTCCTTGGAAATATTTAAACTTGGAATCAAATAACAATGCCCAATCTCCTTCTTGAAACTTCTTCTCTTTGATGTACTTGTCATGCCATTTAGCTCTTTGATATTGAACTAGATCGGTTCTTAAAATTGCTTCTTGTCTGATCTCATCTAGCTCATTCAACTGCTCCATTCTATGCTTTTGGGCTTCTGATAAGTCCATCCCCAACTGAACTGCTATCTTGAAGGTCTTGACTTGGAACTCAATGGGGAGCAAGACTTCTTTCCCATAAACAAGTTCATAGGGAGAATGTCCTGTTGTATTTCTCCATGTAGTTCTATAAGCCCACAAGGCTTCATAAAGCCTTTCTGCCCAATCTCTTCTATGTAGATGAACAGTTTTGGTGATGATACTTTCAAGAACTTTATTTGTGGACTCCACTTGACCATTTGCTTGTGGATGGTAAGGAGTAGATCTTCTGTGCTTGATTTTGTATTCTTCCATCAATTTCTCCACCAAATTGGATGTGAATTAGCTCCCCTGATCTGTCACAATTTCTCTTGGAACACCAAAGCGAGTAAAAATATCCTCATAAAGAAAATGAACAACTGAATTTTCAGTAGCAGATACTAATGCTTTAGCTTCTACCCATTTAGTAACATAATCAGTGCAAACCAATATATACTTCTTTTACTTAGATGGTGGATTAATAGGTCCAATGAAATCTAAAGCCCATTTTTCAAAGGGTTCAATGAGTACCTGTGTTTGCAATGGCATTTCATTTGAAAGGGTAGGTTTCCCTACTCTTTGGCAGCTATCACACCTTTTGACATATTGTTTTTCATATTTGAAGAGGGAAGGCCAATAATATCCCAAGGAAAGGATTTTATAGGCCGTCCTTTTGTCCGCAAAGTGTCCGCCGCATGGTTCATCATGACATGCCTTAAGAATATCAGGCATTTCATCTTCCCTGACACATCTTCTGATCACAAGATCTGGCCCTGTTTTAAAAAATTCATTAGAAATCCATGAATATTTTGAACTCTCCTGAATAATTTTTCGTTTTTCATTTGGAAATAAATGTGAAGGCAGTTTCCCTGTAACCAAATAGTTAGAAATATCTGCATACCAAGGAGTCTTAATAGTTACTACAAACAAGTATTCATCAGGAAACTTATCCTCTACAGGAGAATCTTCTTTAGTATTCTGAATCCTAGACAAGAAATCAGCTACTGTATTTTGTTTCCCTGGTCTATCCAACACAGTAATATTGAATTCTTGCAAAAGTAAGAGCCATCTTGTCACTCTGCCATTAGTAACGGGTTTGTTCATTAAATATCTAATTGCAGAATGGTCAGTATGAATAAAAGTTTCATAGCCTGTTATGTAATGTCTAAACTTATTAATTGCATGAACAACGGCTAAAAACTCTTTTTCAGTCACAGTATAGTTCAACTCTGTGGGAGTCAAATTTTTACTGGTATAATAAATGGCATAAGGAACTAAATATTTTTGACCCAACACAGCTCCTAGAGCTGTATCTGAAGCATCCGTAGAAATATGGAAAGGGAGTTTCCAATTTGTTCCTCTCAAGATAGGTGCTTCAGATATTCTTGTTTTCAAAGTTTCAAAGGCTGATTGACAATCAGGATCCCATTTGAATTCACAATCTTTTGTAAGCAATTTGAAGAGTGGAGATGCTATTTTAGTGAAGTTTTCTATAAATCTTCTATAGTAACTAGTAAATCCTAGAAAACTTCTAACATCTCTTTGACAATTTGGAATAGGTAACTTGGAGATGACTTCAACTTTTGATCTATCAACCTTAATCCCATCTCTTGAAATATGATGTCCTAAAACAATCCCTTCAGTAAACATCATAAAGCATTTTTCATGGCTTAATGAAAGGTTTGTTTCTTTACATCTTATGAGAAATTTTTCCAAATTTTCTAATGCCTCTTCAAATGAATTACCATAAGCTGTAAAATCATCCATATAAACCTCTACACAATCATGGATTAGATCAGAAAAAATTCCTAGTACTGCTCTTTGGAATGTTGCTGGTGCATTACATAACCCAAAAGGAAGCACTCGGTAGGTAAAAGTTCCCCATGGACAAGTAAATGTGGTCTTATCTTGATCTTCAGGTGCTACCTGAATTTGATTATAGCAACTAAAACCATCCAAAAATGAAAAGTACTTTTTACCTGCTAATGTATCTAATACCTGATCAATAAAAGGCAAAGGAAAGTGATCCTTCAAAGTTGCTTTGTTCCATTCCCTGTAATCAATGCATACCCTCCATTTACCATTCTTTTTAGGTACTATAACCAAAGGAGAAACCCATCGGCTATCTGAAATTGGATAAATGAAGTTTACATTGAGTATTTTTGGAGCTCTTCTTTCACTATCTCCCTAAGATTTGGATTCATCCTTCTTTGAGGTTGTCTGATTGGTCTACTGTTTTCCTCAATATAGATGTGATGGATGCAAGTCTTAGGATAAATACCTTTCATGTCAGTATACTCCCATGCAAATGCAGTAGAATTTTTTTGCAAGATTTTGGTTAGTTATTCTTGTTGTGATTCTTCCAAAAGTTTGTTGATATTCAGTGTTTTTCCTGGAAAAATCTCAATAGTAGAACTACCAAACTCTTCCATAGAGTAAAGAGACATTTGTCTTGATGATAAATATTCTATGTCGGATTCCAACTGAAATTGTGTGGGGTCATATTCTGAAGATGTCTCAAAATTTTCTAATGTGTTCAGAATTTGACTATCCTCACTAATTTCAGAAATGGTAAAGATAGGTTGTATAGTGTCCTCATCATCAACCCATTCATTGTCTCCTACTTCTGTGATTGCTTTTGTTGGAGGATACAAATTGAATTTCTTTGTCAAATTACCATTAGAAATGTACATATCCCCAGATCTACAACTAATAAAAGCATCAGCTGTGGCTAGCCAAGGTCTTCCTAAGATAAGTGGGTGTCCTCCTAGATTACTCTTGGGAGTCAAAATCATAAAGTCTACTGGATATTCCCAAGAATCTAAGGAAACTGAAATATCTTCTAATACACCATCTGGTTTAATAACCGATCGATCTGCAAGTTGCAATAAAGTAGGTGTAAAAAGAAGGTTAGGAAGTTTTAACTGTTCCATAGTCTGTCTACTCATAATGTTGATAGCAGCCCTAAGTCAATCAATGTGTTTGGAATTTCTATCCCATTTATATGTGTCTTGACAATTGGACTTCCTGGATCTACATACTTCTGCATGGTAATTTTTCCCATCATAATATCTGCAATCTTTCCTACCAGGTGGATTCTTCTTGTGTCTTTTAGTTTCCTTCCTGGTCTTTTGAAACTCAACTCCTTTATTGTTTTTTCTAGAATAGGAATCTCTCGAATGGCTTGTAGCAAAGGAATCTTGATACAAACATTATTCAATTCATCTATAAAGTCATATTTAGGCAACAAGATTTGTTTTTCCACCCCCTTGTCAATTTGTAGTCTTTCAGGAAAAGGAGGTGTAGATGAAGATGCAGGTTGCTCAACTATAGGAGTTGTGGGTGTTGACTTTTCTTTTTCTTTTTGAATGCTTGAATTTTGAAGAGATTCTTCCTCAGAACCCTTATTGACTTGAAGAGAATCCTCCTCAGAGGTATCTTTCTCTTGAATATCTATAGAAGGTTTTTCTAAAACTCTACCAGATCTGAGTTGTACATCGTTGAGAGGAACAATCATATAGGTAGGAAATTGTTGTCCTTCTACCATGTAAGTATTCTGAGGATTCTTATTGTTAGGATTTGGCAATGGCTAAGCTGGAAGTTGACTTGTCTTTTGTTGGTATGGGAGCATGAGTTGAGGATTTGAATTTTGTTGAGAAGGTTGTTGTTGTGGAAATGGAAATGAAAGTTGTGGATTTGAATTTGGAAGTTGTGGAGCTTGTTGATTTTGAAAAGATGGAGGATATTGATAAAATTGAGTAAATCTCCCATAAGGATTTTGCATCCCTTGTACCCATGGCTGATATGTATTCTGATGTTGGGGCCAAGGTTGTTGCCAAGGATTCCAACTTGGTGGGGTTTGAAAATTCATAGGGTTGTTAAACCCTTGAGTTTGTTGTCCCTGCCAAGGTCTTCTTGCAACAAAACAGAGAGATTCTACTGAATTTGGGTCTTCTTGAAAAACAGCTTTGAGTCCAGGAATTGAAGGAAAATCCTTGATCTCATGATTCTCTGAGCAAATCATACATGTTTCTACAATTTTTGCATCCAAGGGACATTCCCTCAAAGCATGTTTCTTCCTACATTTTGGACAAAAGATGGCTAAAGCGTCTGTTTCTGCTTTCCGCTTGTTTTGGATTTTAAGGGTGTCTATTTGTTCACTAAGGCTCCCTAAGATATCAGTTTTGAACTCATCAAGCATATTACCAATCTCTGCCCTACTTACTGATCCAGTTGCAGATTTGTTAGCCCTAATAAGAGAAGGATCCCTAGGCCCTTTTTCTGTTTTATATTTTCCTCTTGAGAGATGGACACATAGTTCTGTTATATCACGAAGTGGAAGTTGAGAAATGTCTCCTTTCCCCATCATGTTTAAAATATCTATCCATTCATCTCTAATGGCTTTTAATATAAGGGCTTTCAAGGTTTCATCATCTAAGTTGCTCATCTTTGCTCTTTTCAAGTTGTATTGAAATCTTTCAAGTAAGTCTTCCAAATTTTCATCTTCTTTTTGCATCATTTTGAATACCTCATCCTTGTGATTGGTGGGCATACAATAGTCCAAGTATCTATCCAAATTTTTTTTTTTTCATATCATTCCAAGTCCTAATAGATTGAGTGGCCAATCCCATGAACCATTTCAAAGCAGATCCCTTCAAAGTTGAAGGAAACAGTTTGAGTTTTTGAGAGTCTTCCATATAGTCATAGGTTCGGCACACGACTTCAAACTCAAACAGAAATGTTTCAAGATCCTCACTTCTCAATCCATAAAAGTTATGGAGGACAGATGGTGAGATATTTTTCATTGTTGCATGAGTTTCCTCATCAACTATAGGGAATCCAAACAAGTTGTCTCCTTCCCTATTTCTACCATTATTTCCTTCACCATTGTTGTCTCCATTGTTTCCTCCTCTTCTACCTCTACCTCTACCTCCATATATTACTTCCTCTGCCATGATAGTTTCTTTAGAGTCCTTAAAGTCCTCTAGTTCTTCTACCAAGGGAGGATGAGAGAGAGTCTCTTTGTTTTCTAAATGGGATTGAGTAGATGGTATAGGAGAATCCTCTAATTCAGCTGCTCCTTGAGTTCCAAAAATCTTAAGGCTAGGTGTAGATGGTGGTGAATCTGGTCTATGCCTTGAAGAAGATGGAGTTGTGAAAATCGAACTCTTGGCTTTAGCTATAAACCTTCCCCTAGAATCTCTTGCTCTATGCATGTCATTTTTTTATTTTTAAAAAAAAAAGTTGGGCTAATAATTCTCTTTCTGATCTTCCAGGTCACACTAGGTGCAAGAAGAGAGCATACTTAAGAAATTACTAAACCAATAACTCTCTTTTCTGATCCTCCAGATCACACTAGGTGCAAGAGGAGAGCATACTTCAAGAAGTTATCAAGTTTTCCCTTCTTTTATGATTTTATGTTTTTTTTTTTAAGAAATTTGCTACCTAGTTACACTTCCCCGGCAACGGCGCCAAAATGTTTGGTCAATTTAGTGTGTCCTAAATTGCTGCATTTAATTTGTCAATCCGGGAATCGTAAGCTGATGAAGTGCGGCGCACTATATGTGCAAGATAACCTATTTCTTAACTTTTGTCGTTTTTGGTTTTTTCTAAGGTGAAATGGAAATTCTAAAATGAAAAGAAAGTTTGGTTATATTTGTTCAAGGAAGTGATATCCCCTATAATGATTTACCAACTTGAAACTTTAAAAGCAAATTGAAAATTACAATGACAAGACTTGAAAGAAAGTAAAAGTGTACTGCTGAAATGAAAAGGTGCTGCTAATCTAATGAATCAAAATAGTAAACTAGTGAACATGAAAACCAAACTATTCTTGCTGCCAACTAAACACAAAAGAAACTATGCTTATGGAAATTCAAAATTGCAACAAAATAAATCTAAATCAGATTACATCAACTTGTCTTCTGATCCCTCATCATTAGTCCAGCTATGATTTTCAGAAGTAACCATAAACAACTTGAGTAACTGATATCTAATTTGCAGAAAGTAAACTAATATCAAACCATACATTCATAATTCAATCCCTCACCATCAATCCAGCTGTGGCTTTCGGAGGTAACTGAAGATGTCATGCACAATTTAATATATCTAAATTTGCAGAAAAGAAACTAATACTAAACTACACATTTCATAATACAATCCCTCACCATCAGTCCAGCTGTGGCTTTCGGAGGCAACTGAAGATGCTATGAGCAGCTTAATATATTTAAATTTGCAGAAGAAAAACTAATACTAAACTACACATTTCATAATACAATCCCTCACCATCAGTCCAGCTGTGGCTTTCGGAGGCAACTGAAGATGCTATGAGCAGTTTAATATATCTAATTTTGCAGAAAGGAAACTAATACTAAACTACACATTTCATAATACAATCCATCACCATCAGTCCAGCTGTGGCTTTCGGAGGCAACTGAAGATGCTATGAGCAGTTTAATATATCTAAATTTAACTACTGAAACAATTAAGCAAAACTGAGTTAAACAAAGCAATACTGAAATGAAACAGAAACTAAGAAAAACACATTAGCAACAGAACAATGTTAATTCCATGTCATTAGTCAAAAAGCTATGAAAATGCTCGGGCTGCCTATCTATAACCTGAAACAAGAACACTGATCAGTGATTAATAACATAAAACATGAAAGACAGAAGTGAAATGGAAAGCATGAAAGTTTATAAACAGAAATGAAGCATATGTATCATGAAAAATGCAATGTATAAACATGTGAATGGATTATGGCACAATGAACTTTAAAGAAATAAAACAAAAACTATACACTAATGCACAAAACCTTAGCTGAGCAGGGGCCCTCTACACCAGCCTTGGCAACAATCTTCAAGTACGAATTAAGTCTGAAAACATAGTCTTCTTATATTAAAATGTAGTCATAACAGTAAGGTAGTATTACGGCTCAAAGGCAGCGTAATTACATTACAGAGCAGACTAATAAAAGATAACAGAGACTAATTGAGACTAACTCTATATGCGTATGCAAACGCATTATATATAACAAAAGAAATATAACTGTCTCCTAAAGTTTATGCTGGTGGAGAACACGTAGACCATTACGTCCACGGATCTAGGATCATGGCCGTATTGCAAAGTAAATCTATGAGGAGTGGATGCTTGAATTCGGCTATGGAGCCATGTAAAGAAGTCAACTTGTCCTCCGCAAGCTCAGAAACGGCCATATGAACCTTCAAGTGACACGAAACAGAGTCCTGTCACCGTGAGACTCCATGGTTGACTTCCAT
The DNA here is from genome assembly GCA_034641835.2 of Pinus albicaulis. Lineage (NCBI taxonomy): Eukaryota > Viridiplantae > Streptophyta > Pinopsida > Pinales > Pinaceae > Pinus > Pinus albicaulis. The sequence continues at coordinate 1,032,326,533 of CM076582.1, forward strand.
GTGGACGCCTTTGACCGTGGCTTCTTTAGATGAGTTTGCTCGAACCAATAGGACACGAACCATGTCCACATCATTTCTGACTTGCCCATGTGGCTCGTTTTTCCTGTAGACACCTGTAACATAGAGTTTCACAAAATAGCTGCGGAAAGTTGCAGCAGCTGCGGAAAGTGGCAAGATTTTGCAGCTAAATAAAAAAAATCTAAATCAAACAGCAGACAAAAAAATATAGTTAAAAACCATGTTAGATGCTCTTTTTCAATTAACATACAATGATGTTGACAACTTGGGAGGTTTAGGTGGGTGAAAAAGGTATAGAAAAATGTATGGAAAAGATGCAGAATTGAGACTCAACATGGGCCTCTCCATCCAAGGATTGGACGAAAAACCTTAACACCACATCCAGGTGTTCTACATTCACATTCTCATCAAAGGCGCAAAATTTTTAATTGTGTTTCTCCACAGAAGTCTTATCTTTGCCGATGAACCGAGGCAGGAGCTCTAGATAATCTTGTGGTATGTCATTCAATACTTGAGTCAAAGCTAATGGAGCATACTTGTTGAGGAGGAAACTAGGTATAGCCATGAGGGGCGGTAGTGGTAGGTTATGAGGATGAGTTGGATGATGTATAACAAGTATGTGGTGAGTAGAGGTCTGGATATTAGTCTGTAAAAAGTTTTGGAGTGTTGCAAATTCTTTAACCTCTTTAGCCTCGATAGTAGGGGGCAAGGGAGGTAGAGAAGTATCAACAGATTTAGCTTCATATTTTATGGCTGAAATGGTTAAAGTAGAGGCTTCTGGAGGATACTTAGGTACATGGGATATGGAGCCAGGGCCATAGATATCAAATTTATGATATGAGGACGACGAATATTCTAGAGAGAATGAGGGTAAGTCAGCCTGGTTTTGTTTCTTTTCTTTCTAGATTCTTTTAAATATGATATTTTCAAGATCAGATACAGAAGGGATTTTTAGTTGAGAAGTATCTGATCAAGTATGAGGCCTTGTGAAATCCAGGATTACAACATATTTGAATTTTGATAATAATGGAGTTGCCAAGGTGAGGACTATGAAACTCTCAACCCTTCTTGCTCACCTGATTTAAGGGTGAAGATAATGTCGTATCCTAGGGAAAAAAATTTCTAATTTGTTCCCCGGCAATAGCGCCAAAAATATGTTGTCAATCCTAGAGACAGTTGTGAGTTGCAGGAGATCAGTGCCTAGGACATCTTAAGAATAGGAGGTCTTCTTGGATTAAATTTAAATTTCGGGGGGACCTCCCAGGATATAACCTTTGTGAGATTTACTTATTTGGTGGTTCTAGGTAACAATAGGAGTGGAGCAATAGTGCTAACTCTCTGATTTTATGCTGGATATAATTCAGAATGGGCCTGAGGACGTAATGAAGCTCAATTGCTGTAAATCGGCCATATATGAAACTAGTGAACATAATTTAGAGATAAAAATGGGTGAATTATTGGATGAACGGGGGAGGAGATTCGAAGGGAGGAAGGCTTACAATGAGGTAAGGATCTTACCTTCAGAGACTTAAAGAAGAAACCAGTCATGATAAGATTAATGAAACAGAAATATTGTGTCGAGCCTAATTAAGGTGACTAAGTGATTAACTTATGACTACCATTCCCAGCAGTAGGACATAGATAAATTCATTTATTAAACACTAGTGACCAACATTCCAAACACATGATAAAAGAAGAAACATTTGGAGAAACTAAATAAGAAAATTAAACAACTACACAGAAGAGGCATACATACTGTTCAAAAGCTCAGTTGGAGTCCATTTGCAACAAATTGTTATTACATTACCATCTCAATACAAATATTAAATATATGCATTAATATCTTATCCCAGACATTACACAATGTGCTATACAAAACGTGAACTCATAACTTCCACAGAAATCATAACCTTTCTTTCTTCACTGAGTTCACTCTCTATAGTTTTCACATTTGAACTCATCAGCCAGATATTTCTCGAACAAATATTATTTCTTGATCTGGTTGTTTCCTATAAAAATAAAAAATGATATGACATAACTGCGTTATATCAAAAGCACTACTCTTCGACACTGATTACAAAATAAACATAACAATAAAATAGTACTTATGGTGAAATCAAGATTTCACCCGATTTTACAACACAACTGAAAATGGAACAGAATAGAAAAACAAAAGGCCGTGTGGTCCTGATCATGATATATTTAACGAATACGATGAGGAATGGTAGAACCCCCCGAGTTGTGTGGATGATCTGAAGAAGCAGAAGAGACAGAGTAGCGAGGCGGTTAAGGTGGCATTCGCTGCGAGGTGCAAGGAGCTAGAGGATGTGAATATTCGTAGCACCTTTTGCATATGATGCCCACAGGAAGGGGTGTGGAACTAAAAAACTCGAAAAATGATTGGAGCTGAGTAAGCTTGGAGTAATAAAGTTGGGCAGTGAAAAATATCTTGACCTGGGCAAAGAGAAAGAAGTCCTTGTGTAATGTTGCCACCAAGGTATCTGCCCAAGGAAGCAATGCCCCTAATTGATCCCAGAATGGGGGAAGACATGCTTCTACTACCTTATGCCATTCATGATTGAAGATATCCACTCCATTTGTGCTGAGTGCTAATTATCCCAATGCCTCTTCTTTTTGAATCATCTCAGTAACCTCCATAATGGCTTTGAACCGGTCGACCACTCCATGCATGCTCAGCTCTTTAGATGGGAGTTCGTTGATATACTTGATGTGTCTCTTCGTTCCTGCTACATTTTTGTCTCCTTCCCTGCAACTGGCCTCCATCTGTACCTTACAGTCTTGGATGGTGTTTTTATTATCATTGGATAGCGTGATGAGCTCCAAATTCTCTTTCACCTCTGCTGTAATCTCTATCCAAACTATTTGACTAGCTTCCACCAATGACATATTTCCTTTAATATGTGCCTTAAAATCATTTATTTACTTCTCATGCCCCTGGGCCTCTTTGCGAAGGGTCTCTACCTCTTTCAGGAGGGATGAGACCATACTTTGTTTCTTTACGTATGCCACCTTGGCTTCATCCAAGAGTCTCCGAGCGGTATATGTTTCATCCTCAGACATATTTAGGTATGCTAGATCCTTGGATAAGTTCTTTGGAGCACTTTGAGCATCCTCCGGTACCTGTACTAGACATACATGTCTATCATGAGTCTGTTGAAGCTCAGATAGTTTCTCCATTAATTCCACATTCTCCTCCTCCTTCTAAGAAAGCGCCTCCTCTTTTTGAGAAAGAGCCTCAGTAAGGGTGTCTTTTTCCTTCTCGACTTTGGCTATATCCTCTGTTTGGATGTGTTCTAAATGAGGGATGTTTAGTTTTTGATGTAGCTCCTATACCTACAACTTAGTTTTACTTAGAATATTATGTACTGCTGAGTTGGTATCGACTCCCTTACCTATTATCATATTTTTGCAGTCCTCCAGATGAGTAGCAAGAGCTTTAGCACTTGCTCTTCCCCTTTGCTGAGTGATCTTCATCTTATGTAATCTCATTTCTAATTTCTCCAGGGTGATGGTGGGCTTTCGTACCTTTGTTTGCATCATGTCCCCAATGGACTTATGCAAATTCAGCTTATCAGGAAAAGGAATGGAAGCCAAATTCAAAATTATTTCCAAGCCCTTGTACTTGGATACTGAGGGTAGGGGATGAGAGGATGAGTGTTGGACAAAAAATATAAGCTGGTCTTTCTCCACATCTAAAGCTGAAGTGAGCCTAGTATGATTCTTGTCCACGAACTGAGCCAATTCTTCTCTCAGTTTCTCCCTTGCGGATTGGTTATTTGCCTCAATATGCTCCCTTGTTTCCTCTTTACTCAATGTGACGGCTTGTGAAAGCTCTAAAGGTGTCTAAGAGGAAGTGTAATCATATGAGATCTGAAAACCTAGTCTATTTTTTCAATGACCTGTGAGCTATGAGGCTTCATCATCATGAGTCTCAGTGCCCAGATCTTTAGTTCTTTGTTTCTTGCTGAGGCGGTCTCCCTCCTTCTAGTCTATGAGTCTTGGGTCGGTCTAGGGTTTTCATGTTCCAGGATCTCCATGTCACCGTGTGCAATGTCTCCTTTTCCTTTGACAACTGGGGATTTGGCCTCCATCTCTGTATCCAAAGGCCATGAATCACAATTAGCTTTCCATTCTATTAGAGGCCTAGGTTCATGCTCATATGCTGAGGACTTAATCTTCTTCTTTCTATGTGTGATAAACCCTTTAGGATCATAGTGCTACACATCTCCCCATGGGAAATTCATATTTTGTAACATCTCGTCCACAGAGGGGAGTGCATGCCTTGAATTGATAGTGAAAGGACGTACAAAATTTGGGAGCCTGAAGATATATCCCTTCTTCGTAGGCACAAAGTGGGCTTGGTCGACACTTAGGACTTAGCGGATGAACCCAAGGGAAAAAATCCTCATGGAAATGAACAATAGCAGGTGGTAAGGAGGCACTTCGGCACCATAAACCCTGATCTAGTTATGATCTTAAAACAAGTACCAATCCCCGACACAATCTGTTTCACTAAACTGGAGCCACTCCTTTTTCTCAAGAAAAATCCTGGGTGGGAGGTTGTAATGTATGATTTCATAAGCCCCGGACATGAAATCCATGACAAATTTTGTATACCCCTTCCCCTCTGGTGCTGGTGAACTGATTGAGTCCATTCGAAAACAGATTTGGGCTCGACGTTTCTCATGGAGAACGTTTCCAGGCCCAAACCCTCAAACCTGTCTACATGCTTAAAAAATAATAGGTAGAACACCAGGGAGAAATATATGAAGGAAAAAAAGGATGACATATATTGGAACTGAGCTTTGATAGCTGAGGCCAGGAAGGTGGGGATATCTAGTAGAATATCGAGTTGCATCATGAGCCATAGAAACCCTAGGCCAGATTTTGTCACCCTATTAGAATTTTCTAAACACAACATCCCTGAGATGACCACTAGGATAGGCTGTATGGTGTCACGAAATAGGGACAGCGGGATATTCTCTGTAAGTAGGAGACCAAATAGGCACAAATCAGTGATGATATCTAGGAAACCACTTTGTTTCTCTAAGGGAAAGTTTGAGAAGTGACAGGAGAGGGTGAAATTGGTGAATTAAACACAGTCTTGGGAGGAGGGGTAGCATAGGGCCTTTATGATGAGTTGAGGAGTAATATCTAGAATCTTAAACCCCCCCCCCCCTCGGAGAGAAAACTATCCTTCTGCTAAATGTGGGCTTCTACCAGCCAGGCGGTGAACTGAGGGAAAGGATGGATTGTTATGGCAATTTGATAATAGAGCCCTGAGTTGACAACTTTTAACACATCTTCCCCCCATCGATTAAAATCTAGGAGCTCGGACTTCACACGAACCACATTAAAAGGGTAGACTGGGTCACAGAGCTGGGCGTGAGCATACATGAGTGGTTTGGGGCTGGGAGTCATCCTGACTTTTCAGGATTGTGGGGTTTCGGGAGCAGAGTGTTTCATTTTTTCCATAGATATTTGAAAAAACAATAAAGGGAAATAATGAAAAGGACCCAACCAAATAACTGAGGCAACAATGAAATTGATGCAAGGGTGGAAAGCACACAGTATTGTGAGTTTTACCAGGATGCCCAACTGAGTAAAATTTCGGTAAATGGTAACCAATTCAAAAAGTCAGGAGTAAAAATCGAGGCGGAAATAGGTTTTTACTGGGAAGTGGAGCGGGGCGACAACTGTAGGGCTGATGTTGTGAGGAAAGAATAGGGGCATGTGGCACATGGTGGTTGGCTGACAATGGTCGGGTAGGTGAGGGGACACATGCTTAACATGGAGGTACCAGCCTTTGTACCTTGGGTGAACTTACCTTACCTTAAACTTACCTGCGTCAGTTGTGCATGCGTGGGGCCTACTAGTTGTCGTCGAGTTAGAAGTTGATGGGCGAGCCTCGTCTTTCCCCCCTGGAGTTCCTTTGATTAGCCTGAGGGGGGGCTGACGTCATCCCCTCCAATGGGTCAGTCTCGCCACCTTCCTCTCTTTTGAGCGTTGTCAGAACTACTATGGATTGTCTCCTTTGTATGTGACACCACTGCTATCACGGAGTGCACCACTTACTTGGAGGAGGTGCATCCATAGTGATCTGTATGCACAGGGATGTGCTAAAGGAGTTGCAACATTTCCTTTTAGCCTTTTTATTTTCCCCTCCCCCTTCTTCATTTATTTAACTCCCTATGTTGCCTTATTCCCGCATGAAAGCCACAAGCCAACAACAACCATGTATTTATGAGGAGAGAATGTTTTGACCTTGATAACATGAGGTCAACAAGATGATTATTTTATGAGCTATTGGCGATGCTATATTGTAGGACATTATGTTACTACTATTGTGGCATAGATCAAATCTTTGTTATTTCTTCTTTGATTAAATATTTGCTTATATACTTATAGATGATGTTGGAGAGATTGATTGTATTGGGTCATATGTTGCTAGTGATAGTTTCCTACTTGCTGATTTGTTTCCCAAAGCTAGAGTTGGTACTACATGAGTATGATTCTATGTTGTGGAGCCTCATTGATGATATATTGTTTACTAATTATGAGGATGTACGGGTTCTTGTCACTATTTCATGTTACTTGTGTTGTTGTTTTCATATCATTATGTTGCAGTTGTTTATGTAGAGCATGGTGGTTTCTAGTGGTTTTACCATGATTTTTCTTCTAGAGAGTTCATTCTTGGAAATTTATATGTTATTGATCAGTTTTACTTAGTTGTTATACTCAATGTATTTTGAGGATTTTAGCTGCTGCAAAATTTCATCATTGATATCACATTTTTATGTTGTTGAGATCCTTGTTTATGGCTGAGGTGTTGAGAGTATCCATGTGTTAACATATGTCATGTATTGTACTCCTATCGTTGTTTCTACATAGAAAACACATTATTTCTCATGGATTCCATATATTTATGCATATCATCGTATCAATCATCAGTAGAGGAGAGAACACGTGTGTGCATTTGAATAACCATGTATAATCATTGTCTTATATTTTTGGTTTTTTAGTCATGGAGATACCCATGTTGTCTAGCATGTATTGTAAAAGTTTTCAAATTCAGTTGTCTCGGTTATTATGTTTCAAAGTCATGGCTTGTCTTGCATATCATTGGTATAGCCCTATTGCATTAAGTGAATGATGTAAACTTGGGTCCATAGAGTCAATGGTTGAGGATAGGAATGCTTATAGGAGAGTCACATATCAGTCATATGTGCCTATTACAACCATGTATTTTCTTCATGAAGCCTTGTATCTTTAATGTACATCATTTGTCAAAGTTAGTTGAAGTGCTAGTGTATGAGGAGTAGTATCATCCACTTGGAAAGGAGGCTTATTACAGAGAATTAGAAGTGTTGCTACAATATAAAAGAGAGTACTAGGAGCATGGTAAAAATAAGAGGATTCATGGTGTTGCCTAGATACATGTTTGGAAATTAAGTTCATTGGTTCACATGCTTATATTGCTTATTAGAAGATAATTTGTACAAAATTTGTAGTGATCACAGTGTTCAAAATTAGGGCGAGAGTTTTCATCAACAACCCTTTTCCATTGATGTCAAAGGGGGAGAGAATATTGAGCTTATCTTGAGCTCAACTTCAAAGGTAATGATTCATAGGGAATATTAGGTTCAAGTTGACATCAATGTCAAAGGGGGAGCTTGTTCAAATTGTAGTGTTTCCATTGATGTCAACCATTTCTCAACTATGTAGTCATGATTTATATGTCTTATGACTAGTCTAATGTATGGTCTCCTATGATTTTTATGATGTATAAAGCTTCCATGTTAACGTCCTGAAGTTTAGTTGCAATTTAGGTGGATGAAGGAATCCTTGGAGGAGGTAATGCAAGTGAAAAACATAATAGAGAGAATTATAATACAGGTGAGATCCTTTGTAGGGTGTGCTATAATGCACTTCTTGAATGTATAAGGTGTGTTACACCCTATAGGTGGAGTTTCCCAAATTATATGTGCATTCCAGTTAATTCTAGGGTAAATTTCTATAGTATTTTCAATTGGTATTTTCTCCAATAGTTTGAAAATTGTTTCTCATGGTCAAGAAGATTATCAAATTTGGAAATTCAAGGCAAAAAATTACTTATAGGAGAATTATTTGAGAAGTTTTCTTTGGAGTTATTGTGAGGTTGAGAAAGTGTATGGGAAGAGAAGAGTGTGCAAGCTATGAGGAAAATTATGCAGGATATATAAAGTAATTTGTATAAGTTGTAGAAGGTAGGAGAAGCATGTTTCACTCGGTATATTGAGAAAAGAATTAGCATATGGAGCAAAGGGAGTATTGAATATCTATCTAGTGTATTTTGATGTTGTTGATGTGTTTATAATATTATTGTATATTGTGTTTAATTTGATCATATATCCTTTCGCAGAGTAGATGTATTATTGTTGAGTTGTGTATTTCTGCTTAGAGTCTAGTATGAAAATTAATTAAAGTGTGGCTTTGATATTTTGAGGAGGTTGGGGACTCTATTTAGTAGTGGTTTAAAAAGAAAGAGGTAGTTTCTCCTTAGTGGTGGTGGCAAGAAAAACGATATTTTGGGAGTGGTAGTTCCATCTAGTGGTGGTTGTGTTGAAGTCCAACAAGAAATTGCAGCACACACACTAGTGTGGGACCAACAGGTCCCAGGGATACATTAGTGTGAAGGCCAATTTAATTAATTAAATTGGTGCAGTGTCTTATTTAATTTACCCTTAATTAAATTGGACAATAAAATTTAATCTTATCTCATGATCACTTGTGATAGTTAACTGAGTGTTATAAACTCAGTTAGCTCATGTATTTCGAGTTGAGGGTGGTTGGTGAGGCATGTAGAGTAGTTCTATTAGTTATGGAGTTTGAATTGTAGTTGGTGCATTATTTTAATGCATGATTAATCAGTTAACTCAGATAGGTGAGTTAGAGTCAGTTGAAATAGTTGTAATTGTTTGTTGCACTAGTGAGAGATCAATTGAATTAAATATTATTTAATTCACAATCAATGATCTGCCATGCAATTGATGATTTACTATTAATAGTTGCATGCATGCTAGTTCCAGTGGAGACGCAGTTGAGACAAAGGTTAAAGGGATGTTAACTATCATTTGCGTGATTAGTAGGTTTCCCGCATGCAACCAAACATCCATTGGATTTCCCTTGATCCTTGCACAATTTTGGAAGGCCAAAATTCCTAAAAAATAGGGATTACATTCATTAGTAATTGTGCAATAAAGGCATGTTGTTTAGAGGCTAATAATTGGCTAAGTGTTGGTTAGTTTTGTCCATGACAGTGTGAGACAATTGTTAGAGTGCAAAATACTCTTATGAGAAGAGTACATTGTAATTTTTTCATGATTACATGGTGAATATACAATAGAAGATAAAGGGGTTTTGAGCAGCAAGCTTTCCCAGAGAAATTATCGGTGTTGTGGTTTTATTTTATTTTTTATTTTCTTAATTTGATTGGTGATTATGTTTAATTTCTGCAATTGATTTGTATAAGGATTCAATATCTAGATTTAGTACATTGTTAGATCAGATTGAATCCATTGATATACATGTGTTTTTATAATTTATACATGGTACCAAAGCACAAGAAATCACTATTGAGGAGGAGAAGCTGAGTTTGTGACTGAATAGAATTCAAATTTGCAAAATTATTCTTGGTGCGAAAGGCAAATTAGGATCGAAATGGCTTTCAATGGATTGAGATTGGAGTATGCACTTGGGGGAAGCTCTAACTATATTGTGTGGAAAGATAGGATGGAGGAAGCACTGGAGGACAATGGGTTAAAATAATTCATTGATAATGATGTTCCCAAACGCTATAGTAGATGCTGCAAATCTTGATGCTTCACAAAAGAAGGTTGCAAAGGCGAGGAGGATCTTACTAGAGGGAGTATGAGACCAAATTGTATCAAGTATCCATGGCAAAGAGACACCATATGAAATGTAGAAATATTTGATAGATCTATTTCAAAGCAGCAGTGATCATAGAAAATTGGCACTAAAGGACAAGCTAAAGAAAATTAAAATGGAGAAAGGAAACACCATTTTGAAATATTAATTTTTTTTTTCCAATGTCGAGATGAGTTTGGGAGTGTCGAAATTATTGTCATGGATGATGACTTGGTGAGCCTAGATCTTCTAGGACTTCCCAAGAGTTGGCATATCTATTAGGACTATGTCAATGGAATGGAGAATATGTCATACTGGGAACGACTTTGGTTAGATTTGGTGAAAGAAGAATTTAGGCGGAATACCAGGGATGGACCTTCATCTAAGAATGATGATGATGAAGATTGTGCTTTGGCTACCAAGGTGAAGAAGGGGAAGGGAAATAAATTTCATTCCAAATTTGAGTCCAGCGAACATGGAAAGAAGGGTGACATGTCTAGGGTGAAGTGTTTCCACTTTCACGAGCATGGACATTATGCCACTAATTGTCCACAAAAGGAGAAGAACAAGAAGGATTTAGGATCTGCAGCTGGTGAGGCTTTGGCATCACAATTTGAGCTTGAATTCTCGCTCATTGCACGGATGTTTCAAGTGCAATGGGATCAGTGTAGTATTTGGATAGTGGTGCGTAATTTCACATGACGAGAGACAAAGAACTTTTCAGTAGCTTGGAGAATAAGGACCTCTAGATGCATATCGAAATGGGTGATGACAGGTGGTACAATGCTACCAATATTTGTACAGATAAATTTCAAAGACATTCAAGTAAACCCTTTCTATTAAAATATGTAATGCACATTGTACCAAGTTTGAAGAAAAATTTGGTCTCAGTTGCAATATTGGAGGATAGAGGCTATGATGTTGTTTTCACTAAAGGAAAAGATTTCCTTCAAAATAAAGAAACAGGAAAATCCAATAAGTTTGGGATTCGTATGAAGAATATCTTTAAACTTGATGTAGATGGTTGCTCAACATTGATGGGTAAGGTGGACAAAGTCGTGATCCAGGATGAGGGTGAATTATGGCATAGGAGATTGGGCCATATACACCACGGAGCCTTGAAGGTCATGCAACATATTTCTACAGGCCTTCCCAAGGGTACTCTTGTGCAGTCAAACACATGCAAGGGATCTACTATGGGGAAGTATGCAAAGGCCACTTTTCACGACAAGGAGAATTGAGCCTCAGAAATCCTTGAGAGAGGTCACTTAGACATGTGCGGACCATTCTCTACTACTTCAAAATAAAAGCATAAGCACTATGTAATATTTTCTTATGATTTTTCTAGAAAGTGCTAGATCTACTTCATGTAGAATAAAGATCAGACATTCTCAAAATTTCTTGAGTTCAAAGCATGGGTGGAGAAAGACACGGAGAAGCATGTGAAGGCTCTTAGGAGTGAAAATGGTGGTGAGTACATCTCCAATGAATTCAAGAACTTCTACAACAGAGAAGGAATTCAGAGAGATTTTATTGTGCCTCATAATCCACAGCATAACGGGGTCGCAAAAATAAATAACAAAATAATTTTGGGTGCAGCACGAGCGATGTTGCATGATCAAGGCCTACTGTTGCATCTGTAGGCAGAGGCATGCAACACAACGGTATTTGTGAAAAACCATTTTCCTCTTAGGATACTTGGAATGACTACACCAGAGGAGGCTTTTACTGGTAAGAAACCTGATGTTTCACATTTTAAGATTTTTGGCTCATCTATTTATGTGCATGTGACCAAAGACACCAGCAAGAAGCTCAAACCAACAACTTAGATTGTGATATTTGTGGGGTACACTGATACTCCCCACAACTATTGGGTGTATTTGCTAAAAAACAGAATGAATATTGTGAGACAGAATATAAAATTCGATGAGGAGAAAGCCATGTGATTGTCCCTTAAGAGGGAGCTTGATTTGCATGCAGAGGAGGAACTATTGGTTCCAAATAATTAACCTCAAGATATGGAGAAGCCACATGCAGAGGATCATGGAGTGGAAAAAAACACTCATGCAGAGCCATCCACCAGAAATGGTAGAAGGTGCACCACGAAAGATGATAGATTGAGACTTTCTGCGGCATAAAATGTAAGAGCCCCTACTTCACTACGCAAAAAGAGACAGTCTCCAAACAGGTTTACTCGATACATACTCTTATGAGAGAGTGTATTGTGACAGAACCATCTTCCTTTGAGGAAGAAGTGCATAAACCAATTTGGGTTGACGCTATGGTAGAGGAGTATGGCTCCATCATCAAGAACAGTTCATGGGAAGTTTTCCCAAGGCCAATTGGAAAATCAGTGGTTCAATCTAGATGGATCTATAAGGTGAAGAAAGAGGTGGATGGGAGTGTGGAGAAGTACAAGGCTAGATTTGTGGCCCAGGGGTTCTCACAAGTTGAGGAGATTGGCTATGAGGAGACTTTCGCACTAGTCATGAGGTACTCTTCCATTATATCTATCCTTGCACTCTCAGCCCAGATGGGGTGGCGCATTCATCAGATGTATGTGAAAATTTCATTTCTCAATGGATTTATTGAGGAGGAAGTGTACATAGAGTAGCCATAAGGTTTTGAGATCTTTGATAGTGAGTCACATGTGTGCCGACTCAAGGGAGAACTGTATGGGCTCAAGCAAGCACCTCTTGCTTGGTACACTTGGATTGACTGCTATTTCACTTGGTTGGGCTTCACCAACATTGAAGTTGATGCGAACCTGTACCAGACTGTGGTTTATGGTAAGCTCTTGATTATCATAGCTTATCTTGATGATCTAATTTTGACAGGTGATGAGGAGTTGATAACTTCATGGAAGGAGGTTCTTGCAAGGGATTTCTAAATGAAGGACGTGGAACTCCTTAATTATTTCCCTGGTTTGGAAATATGGCAGCGGGATGGTGAAATTTTTTGTTTCTCAAGGGAAGCATGCCAAAGATATACTAGGTAAGTTTCACATGGAGAGATGTAAACCCATGGACACTCCTCTTCCAGAAAATTGAAGGAAAGAGGATGCTACTTTAGGAGAAGCAGAAGACGCTATTGTCTACAGGTAGCTAGTGGGTTCACTGATGTACTTGGTGAGCACCAAACTAGACATTTTCTATGCAGTCAACTAACTGAGTCAAGCTATGGTTAAGCCGACGAAGCTCTTTTTGAAGCGGGGAAGCATGTCTTGAGATATCTCAGGGGCACTACAGAGTATGGATTATGGTACAAACCAACTGAGGGAGTGAAACTTCAAGGCTTCAGGGATGCAGATTGGGCAGGCAGTCCATCTAAAAGAAAGAGCACATCAGTAGGGATCTTCAGCATCATATTGACAATAGTTTCTTGGTATAGTAGGAAGCAGTGATTTGTGGCACTCAGTTCATCCGAGGAAAAGTACATGGCAACAAGTCAAGCTACATGTGAGGCCATATGGATGAGAAAGATCCTTGTTGGTTTGTTTGATTCTCATATGGATCTGATTGTGATAACTAGAGTTACATTAAACTTTGGGTTAATCTGGTATTCCCTGATAGGTCTAAGCACATAGACATATAGTACAACCATCTTAGATATTGTGTTCAGAGGTGCATCATGTTACTTCAGTACATTCCCATGGAGGATCATGATGTAGATATTTTGATGAAGGCGTTCACTAGGAGCAAATTCGAATACCATAGAGGAAGGATCGGGGTGAAAGATAATCCCTTTTTTGTTGAGAGGGAGTGTTGATGTCCAACAGGAAATTGCAGCACACACACTGGTGTTGTACCAACATGTCCTAGTGATACATTAGTGTGAAGGCCAATTTAGTTAATTAAATTGGTGTAGTGTCTAATTTAATTTTATCTTAGTTAAACTGGACAATAAAATTTAATCTTATGTCATGATCACTTGTAATAGTTAACTGAGTGTGATAAAATCAGTTATCTCATGTATTTCGAGTTGAGGGTGGTTGGTGAGTCATGCTGAGTAATTATATCAGTTATGGATTTCAAATTGCAGTTGGTGCATTAGTTTAATGCATGAGTAATCAGTTAACTCAGTTAGGTGAGTTAGAGTTAGTTGAACTAGTTGTAACAGTTAGTTGCACTAGTGAGTGATCAAGTGAATTAAATATTATTTAATTCACAATCAGTGATCTACCATGAAACTAATGATTTACTATTAATAATTGCATGCATTTCAATTCCATTCGAGACCCAGTTGAGACAATGGTTAAAGGGATGTTAACAATCAGTTGTGTGATTAGTAGGTTTCTCACATGCAACCAGACATCCATTTGATTTCCCATGATCCTTGCACAGTTTTGGAAGGCCAAAATTCCTAAATAATAGTGATTGCATTCATCAGGAATTGTGCAAAAAAGGCACATTGTTTAAAGGCTGAGAATTGGGTAAGTGTTGGTCAGTTTTTTCCAGCACAGTGTGAGACATTTGTGAGAGTGCAAGAGACTCTTGTGAGAATAGCTCATTGTAATTGTTTCATGATTCCATGGCGAATATACAAGATAGAGGGGTTTTGAGCAGCAAGATTTCCTTGACAAAATTATCTGTGTTGTGGTTTGATTTGATTCTTTATTTTCTTAATGTGATTGGTGATTGTGTTTAATTTCTGCAAATGGTTTGTAGAAGGATTCAATATCTAGCTTTAGTACATTTTTAGATTGGATTGAACCATTGATATACAAATGTTTGTATAATTTCTACAGGTTGGATAGTCTAGTAGTGGTTAGGAAAGCCTTATTGGGAGTGGTGGCCTGCAAAGTCATGTGAGAAGAGACTTCCTAGCTAGTGGTGGCCAACAATATTGTTAAAGAGGTAGTGGCTCTTACCTGGCAAAGGCCAGCTGAAATATATGTAAAAGAACTTTTTGATATAATAATAAGAGAACTAGAAGCAATACAATAGCAATGGGTGGTTTTTTTCCATTCGGGGTTTCCACCAAAAATCATTGGTGTCTCAAGTGTTGATTACTTTTATAGCTTTATTATGTTTTTATGATTCGATATCTCCTTATGTTCTTCAAATTATTAGTCTTTAAGGATTATTTAATTCACAAAAAATTAATAAGTGATATCACTATTGATTCACCTCCCTCTCAATAGTGATCTACATTTCCAACAAGTGGTATTAGAGAATCAACTTTCAAACACATCGGGTGTTATTATGTCTATGCAATGAATGATGTGGTGTATACACTCTTTAAAGTGATATATTTTCCTAATAGTAGAAGCATTTTTACCATTAATCCAAAATACTTGTTGGTATTCCAAGTATTCGAGTAGAATTTTCCTCACCATGGGAGAATTATGTCGCATTGTATCCTCAATGTTAAATTTCTTCTGAGAAGGTATTTTAAACTCATGTTTTCCTTTTGAGAACTTATTCCTAGCATTTACCAAGTGATATCTCTAGTGGGGGCATGTGAGCCTTTGATTCCCCTTGTTGATCCTTCTAGTTCTGATGATTTCCTAGATGATGAATTACCTTCATTGTAGGATTTCCTTGAAGCCATGACTATGGTTGATCGACTGTAAAATATTCTAGAGCTGGAAGGTATGGGTTTTAGCTACCAAAGGATTCCTTGTACCGAGCCTTGTAAGGGGCTTGTCTTGAATAACTATTATGTGTAAGATGCAAGCATGCATGGTTCCCTATAGCATATTGTACATACAAGTTATTTATTATCAAGTTTTTTATTCCAGAACACAAGATTTTATCTAAATTTATGATATATGGGGTGTATTAACTTCTAGCCTAGTGTTCCTAAAGATGTCTGCAGGGCTTTAAAGGCATATTGATTGGGTATTTCCATGATTGATCGGCTATGATAAGCATTGGATCTCGAGACTCACATATAAGTTCGATTCACCACTTTTCATAATGCATTATCAGATTCCTTTTCCATTTTGGCCATAGGATCGATACCACCAAATTTTTTCATGCAACCTTCTCATTTCTTAGAAGTGTCATAATTTGTGTGGTGGACCCTACCTTATCATGAGTGTTATAGATAATGCCTTGTTGTCACTTGGCACCCATGATGAATTTTTCTTTAGTCGTGTCATGAGTTTCCCTTAAAGCTTCGTTATTCTTCCTCATTATTACTCTAACTTTATACCTTAGAGGATTCCTCGTACTGAGTTGTACTACCACGTTGCATATTGACCACTTGCACTTTTGGCCTTAGGCTAGCTCCATCTTTTCTCCCGTATAAGCCCCTTTTACCGATGCTCTTTCTAAAAGTTAAAGCCATACATTTATAGCCTTTGCAACTTGATACCTTTATTTCGAGAGGGAACATTCCTCAAGTGTCCATATCCTACATGCTTTACC
Source organism: Pinus albicaulis (assembly GCA_034641835.2). NCBI lineage: Eukaryota > Viridiplantae > Streptophyta > Pinopsida > Pinales > Pinaceae > Pinus > Pinus albicaulis. The sequence goes on from CM076582.1 coordinate 1,032,342,852, forward strand.
TTGCATTAAGAATTGGGATGTTCCAAATGCTAGAACTAGTTTCCTTTACCATGAAACTTATTCCATCCACTATATTATAAGAATTATTTTATTCCTTTTCATACTTTTTATAATATGAAAAAAAAAATATTCCAAAAAATAGGGGACAGGAAGAGTTTCTTTCATTAACTTGGAAGCATAGTCAATTGTGTTGCCCTTGAAAAAAGAACCCAACTATGGTCTTTCCCTCATCAAGTTGAGATTTAGTATGGTCTTCAGGAGTTGAACCATGTGCTAGAATCAATACTCCTATGTTTTGTTACTCTTCCAATCAAATGAATATTTTGTTGACGCCTCTTATATCTTATCATTATGGTCCATGCTTCCTAAGTCACAAAATTTCTCATGATTCTATTCAAAGGAAGTAAAACTCTATGTCAATCATTATGTGGCATCTCTTGACTAATAGTGTTGGCCATACTTGGTTTCTCAAGTTACTCTTAGTACTACATCAACATCTCAGTCATATACTTTTGTCCATTTAGAAGGTCCCCATTGACATCTTTCTGATGGGTTTTCTCTTATCGATTCTGAAAAATTACTATGAGAGTAGACCTAGAGTTTCACTTTGGCCCTATTTCCATCATTGATAGGTGACCTTGTAACAAGCATTGATTTTCGTAATTGGTCTTTCACTGGGTGGTTTCCCTTGTGTTCGATATTAGCTTAAATTAACGTACATTGGGATTCATGTAGTACCTTGGTTTCCAATTGACCCTATTGGTGGATTCCTCACCTTTACTATCAACTTTCATTATTGGTTGGTTTAGAGGGTCTCATCCATGCATTATTTCCATATCGTGCATGTCATAGATGTACTTGGTGGTGGTTTCGTTAGTCTTGTTCGTCCAAGTTCTTCCAAATTATTATCAAGTGGGTTACACTCTTGTTGGTTGATGTGGGATTCCTTGATTCCTTCTTCCAATACATATTTTCCCATCGCCTTCAAGTCATTCATATAGGGATAATATATAGAGTCCTTTATTAGTATCTTGGGGTTTTCTACCATCAGTGATACATTCCTTTACTATTGACACTAGGGATACGTCAATGCCCTTTGATCGATAGATTATTTCAAGTGTTCAACTTCAACTCTTTTATGCACACTTGTTAGATTATACTAGGTGCCTTAACAGCAATTATGATTATTAGTTTGTTGTCATGCATTTGTTAATGGTATACATAAATGACCAATAACCAAATGATCTCTTGCATGGTTTACTTCAACACAATTATTCTCATTATGTAGAAATGTACCATTGACGAATGGTGAAAACCTTAGGTTGTGTTAGCATTCATGTTCACTTGAACCTATTCCTCCAATTTCTCCGCCAATGACATCTACTCTTATATGTGGATCTCCCTTTCAAAAAAAAATTATATGTTGTCACCAAATTTTTTCATAATACCACTAATACATATATGACTTTGGTACTACTAATGGGTATCAGTTCTACAATATGCTTTGTATAGATATCCTATTGTATGTTACTGAGACATAGCTCAACTAAGATTTGTTGATCAATTGTGTATTATCATGACCATTATCACACTTCTATATACTTCATGGATTTGCAATATAAAATATTAGTGTCCATGCTTCCCTTCCTTTGAGCATGGGTATTCCCAGCTCAAATATGAGCTTTCTTTCTCATTCCTTCCATAAATATTTGATTGGATGGAATTGGGTGATCTCCTTTTGAATCTTTCAAATGAATCCATTTTATATACTTAATTTATTTTGGCCATCTGACCCCCTTTTCACTTCATACATTAGGGGGAAACTGTCATAACATATTTTCCGACTCTTGTTCATTAGATGCTCTTGATTGGCTTGGGAAGATCCATTTTCCCTTGCTGTCATTTCCTTATCTTAAAAAGGAAATTTTTAAAAAAATATACATTAGGGGAATTTTGAGGTCTAAAATGGGGCTCCTAAGGAAATTATAAAATAATAGTGGAAATAATAAAATACAATTAGATTACATCATCAAATTTTAAAGGGAAAAGAAGAAAAAACTACTTTTTCAACACGTATTTTCAACTTATCTCCTTATGGGTTTGGTCAAATTTCAAATGGAAAAACTCATTGGATGCATAATTTGATTCCTCATTCAATGAGTACCCATGTTGTATAATTTTGATGGGCTCTACTACACGAAAAATGAGAAATACATGAAAAACGTGATTGCAATCATGTTGTTTCATGTATTTCTCATTTTTCATGTAGCGAAATCCATCGAAAGTATGCAACATGGGTACTCCTTGGATGAAGAATTACATTTTTCATCCAATGAGTAGTCCCACTAAAAATTTGAGTAAAACCATAGGGAGATAATTTTAAAATACAAGTTGAAAAATTATTTTTATTATTTTATTATTTTATTATTTTTTAATCTTTTTACTTTTTTTACCACAAAAATGGTGAATCGTCCCCCATGGTTGACATAATCATCTTGAATCGTATTGGTTCTTATAAAGTTTATTTTGGTTGTACATTTTTCTTAGGAGCCCCGTTTTAGACCTCAAAAGTTCTTTAATGTATGTACGCAATTCCTCTTAATGCTTCCTATGTACATATTTTCAAAATTGAAAAAATATATAAAATACCTATTTTTTGGGTGGGGTATATTGGTTAGACCAGAAACCTCCCTACAAGTGATCGTGGCCTAAACAAATTAATTGGTTTTTCGTGGTATAAATACACCCCATGTGTTGGAATAAGAAGAAATCTAATGATTGGAATCCTTACTCTGCCAAATTATCCCCAATTTAGGTTTGTGTCATCACATGCTCTCTGCACTTCCATTTCTCTAGGAAACCTTTGTTTCCATGCAGAGATGTTGGCCTTTATCTCACATCATACTGCTACTATTGTAGAGGAGGTATTCATTTGCCAAAATAGGAAGGATCCAAATGAAGGTTCCATTAGTTCCAACAATCAAGATTAGGTTATATCTTGACAACCTCTTGTTTTTATCATTTTGTTGTTTTTTCATGCCCTCTAGATTTGATATGTTCCCCAGTTAGGAACAAAACATACTAGAGAATCCCAACACAAAATATCATTGCATCACATAAATATAAAAATTAAATCAGTAAAGTATCTATATTTTCTAATTCCAAAACACATTTCTCATTAATTCATAATAATAAAACATTATGGATCCTATACCATCGATCATTGCCCTTTATGAAACCCCAATAAAAGTAGTATACATAGTATACAATAAAATACAATTATGGATTGAGGAATGATCCTTCAAGCCCTCAATATTCTCATCACAACACAAACAAAATGACTTAAATTAGTTGTTGTAGAATTCATTTTCCTCCAACAGCTTCAATCATATTTTCCTTTGATATACCTGTCTTTCCTTTACCTCCAAAAGTCACATAGTGATTAGATCCTTTTGTCACTTTCCTCTTGCTACCCACCTAACAAACCTTTCTTGATCAACTACTCATGATCTTTGGATGATCCGTTAGTTGTCAACCCTTAGCCTTCAAAATTTTTTCTCAAAACTACTTTAATGGAAAAAATTAATGTTTAAGCCTCATACCAGTAGTTCCAACCTTGTTACAAACATAACCATCCCTATTCCACTGAACAAACGAATTTTTTTAGGTCTAGGTTACTCAACCCTCCAAAAAAATTTCTTTACCAACCCTATTATGTCTTCTTAATGGTCTCGACTTTCTTGGGGCACATTCGAATTTCCAACTTGGAATGGGGTATCCTGTGACCAACCCTAACTAGGCTCTATGGCTGCTCTAATACCAAAGAACAAGCCCAAGTATATTGCAGCCCCTCTTAAAATAATAAACGTAACTCAAATGAATTTTTTCTTTGGTTTCAAATGGAATTTTCAACCAAAAAAAAACATAGATCAAACCTCCTTAACCATGGAACAAATCAACATCCTCTTGAAAAAATACTCAATCCTCTTGATTCTAACATCCCCTTGGTGCGCCTATCTTTTTAGAGTCTATAGCTCCTTATGCTTGCTCAAAAACTCAACATAGACCTTATTTTGGCCTTTTATTCAACAACAATTAAATTTGACCAACCATAACATTAGAGCTAGGCCTCGACCCTCCAACCATATTCTTTTGGGTGTGTGTTATATTCATTCCGTGACTAGTTGCATGGGGAAGGCACAACAGGAGGGTCACAAGGGGGGTTTATAGGGGGCAGGGCAGTGCCCTGGGAGATTTTTTTGGACTGTATATTAGGTGGGCGGAGCTAAATATGGTTTTTTGCATGGGTTTTTCACATGGTTTTGAGCATAATGGTTTTATGTCCATGGTATTTTTTATATCCGGTCAAGGGAACTATGGCTATGTTCTAATCCAGGGTTAATGGATTGGCATTTATGAATGCTTTGACATGTATATATATATGTATTGTGAAATTGAAAGGAATATAATGGAAAATCAATCTAGTAGTCCTGGTTTTAGAATACAGAGGAAAATATTTGCGTATATGTGTTTCATGTTTATTTTATCACCATTGTTTATTTTCTACTTTTAAGGATTTTTTTGTAGGTAATTTATCTACTTGTTTAAAACCTACATATTCTTTGCCTACAGGACCTTAATAAATAACTTTGATTCCTTGTCAATAGACTCCATTCTCCCTCCTAGTTCACTATGTCAAGAAATATATATAATTTTCCTTTGAGTTGTGAAACCTATCTTAGATTTGTGTCTTATTATAGGGCTTTTCACCTTGCACAAGTGTAGTCCATCAAACTTTTGATGAGCCTTTCCTTTTATCTTTATTTATACTTTTGTTTCAGGTCATTTAGGAAACCATAGATCCTTTATGGTTTTAGCCTCTCAACTCTTTAACAATAAATTAAAATAAAAAATTAGTTAACTTGGGTCAAAACCCGCAACTTTGGGCCAAAATACAAACCACTTTGGTAACTTTCCCAACCAACTCCTTTTGGTGGTTTTTCACCACTAAAAAATACCTTTTGTGCTACTCAAATTCCAATACTCTCTCTTAGTGAGGAAGGTATTTCATTCACACCTTGAAATATACAACTCCATGAATTTCCTTCCATACCCATGAATATCCTTGCATGATTCATAAATTTCCTTACATGGCCATAATTGTCCTCATATGTTCCTCGTCTTCTTTTGTACTAGGCCTAGCTTTATCTTTCATGGCACATGATTTTCCTCGCACGTAGCATGACTTTTTCTTGCATGCTCCATAATTATCCTCACATCGGCTATGAATTTCCTTGCACCACCATGAGTGTTCTCACACGGTTCATGGTTATCCTTGCATGGGTTGGAAAGTCCACTCTCTCGCTTGAACCTAAATATTTAAACTTTCAATGCGCAGTTGACGTTCCTTCATAGTATCCCTTTAAAGCTAGACTCCCTTTGAGTCTTCACAACCTCCGCTTCTCACTATTCCTTCCATCCTGAAAAGTACTACTATTGATCTTGTGTCCTTCCAAGGTCAGTTCCGATTTGTGGTAGAACACAAGGCCTAGTCCACTCTAGACTAATGTAACTCAACTCTACATGAGTCCTTATCCTCCTAGGTCAAATACCTTATGTGCACATGGCTCCTCTACTATATATGTAGCTCCACAACCTGATGAAGAAACTAACAGATGATCAACCTATCATTCACATAAAGTTACCTCATCCATACCAGAGCACGTTCTCTATTGAATGTCCTACTCTATGTTCACTTAGCAACACTTTTCTTTCATAGCTCCCTTTTAAGCTAGTTCCTTTGCACACTTTGATTCAAATATCCCTTCAAAGTATCTTTGAAACTATGTTTATTTTTCATACGCTCTAGATATGGTATGTTCCCTAGCTAGAAACACAACATACTATAGAATCCCATCAAAAAAACACTTTGCACAACATAAATATAACAATAGTGAAATGAATAAAGTACACATTTTATGATCTGAAAACTTGTTTCTCATTAATAATTCAATAAGAAAACATTAGTGCTCCATTCCAGAGATCATGACCCTTTATGAATCCATGGTACAAATATTATACACAATATACAATAAAATATAATTAGGGCATGAGATATAAGGCTTCAAACCCTCAATCTTCCCATCATAACAAGAAAAAATCGGTTTGAATTACTTGTTGAATGATTCCTTTGCATCCATACCTTTTTGTCATCTTTTCCCTTGATGTACATAGTTATCCTTTGCCTCCAAAATTCACACAGTTAGCATATCCTTTTGTCATTATCCTCTTTCTACCAACTTAGTATAATTTTCTTAATCAACTACATGTGAACTTGGGCTACTCCTTTAGCCCTTAACACTCAACCTTCAATTTTTTTTTCACAACTTCTTTAATTAATATAATTCATGTTTAAGCCTCCTATCATTAGTCCCAACCTATTCATGAACATAGCCAACCCTATTTCACTAAACAATGGAATTTTGCTAGGTCTAGGGTACTCGTCGTTTCAGAACACCTCCATCACCAGCCCTATTATATCTTCCTTAGGGTATCAACCTATCTGGGTCACATTTAGCCGTACAACTAGTTTTGGGGAAGCCTGTTCCCAAACCTAAATGGGCTCTGTAACTACCCTAATACCACGTAATGAACCCAATTATAATGTGACTCCTATTCAAAGAATAAATAAAACTCAAAGAGATTATTTCCTAGGCCATAGATGGAGATTTTAGGCATAAAAATGCACAATCAGACCTCTTTAACCATGGAAAAATTCAATTTCCTGTTCAACAAATACTTGTTCCTCTTGAATATAATCTATCCTTGTTGTGATTCTCTTCTTAGGGTCTACATCTCCTTAGGCTTATTCAGAAACTCAACAAAGACCTTCTTCTAGCCTTAACTAGGCCTTTTGTTCCACAATGATTCAATTAGACCATCCTCAACCTTGGATCTGGGATTCAACCCTCCACAACCATACTCTTTGCCTACTAGGCCTTACCAATTGGCTTGGGTTCCTTTTCAATGGAATTTAGTTTCCCTCCTAGCTGGCTGCAAAAATCAATAGACATACTTCTCCTTCGAGCTATGAAACCTCTCCCATATTTGAATCCTCTTCTAGGGATTTTGACCTTGCACAAGTGTATTACATCATACTTATGATGCGCCTCTCCTTTGTCTCCTTATTTATACTTTGTTTTGGGTCATTTAGGAAACCCTAGGTCCTTTGGAGTTTTAGCCTCTCAACACTTTAACAATAAATTAGAATAAACAATTAGTTGACTTGGGTCAAAACTCACAACTTTGGATCAAAACCCCAACCACTAGGGTAACTTTCCCAACCAAATCCTTTTTGTGGGTTTTCACCACATGGAAATACCTTCCAAACTACCCAAATTCCAACACATTTTAATAAAGAAACTCATGTTTCATTCTAGTTTTCATTGTTTATCTTTATGAATATGGATTTGTAATGAATATTCTTATGATATGAACTACTTATATGCATATGTACTTTGAATGTTGTGGAACATTGGTGTTTTATTTTCTATATAGCAGGTCTATAATTTCAGGAGGAGGATTTTTGATTTGGAATTGTCAACAAACGTAGTCCCTATGGGTATGCCTGATTTGTCTACCATTTTCAATTGAAGCATTGTGCACGTCTGAATGATTTTTCTTAATTGAATTATTTGTCTAATATGTTGAGGATTTCAACCTTAGCCCTAGGGAATATTTCCCAAAAACATTGGTCCTCCAAATATTTCAAGCTTGTAACATCAAACTTCTGCAAATGTTATATTTACCTTGCTTCTGAGGTAAATATGTATATTTTTATCGAAATGATATCCACATATAAAAAATGAATTTCCTATCATGGACACCCATTTTACACGAGTTTGCATATATATAATATCATATTTTATGGTTATCACACCATCATTCAATTTTATGATGATTCTCATTCTGTATTTCTTAGTAATGGTTGGATTGTAAAGGTTTTTAGGAGGAAATTAAATATTTGGGTCTTTGTATAAATATGATGATATAAAAATTCAAACTGATTCCATCATGAATGTGCTCATGAAGGAATAAGTGCACATTCTTAAAAATTCATACATGTTCCTTATCCTATATCACCTATGCTTGTCAGCTTGGATTTTTGAGGAACATGCTCATATTTTAAAAAGTGAAAATATGTATTTAGAAATGTATGCGTGCTTTCAAAATCATGCACATTCTCTTGAGATTATGTTCTACTTTAGAAATAAAATTGACATTCCTCAAAGCACATGCGCACTTTGGGAAGTAGGGAGGAAGGGAGGGAGAGAGATAGAGCTATGGGGATTTCTATGTGGGACAGAGGGAGGGATTGAGAAAGAGAGGAAGGGGGAGAGAGAGAGAGAGAGAGAGAGAGAGAGAGAGAGAGAGAGAGAGAGAGATGGATAATGAGAGGTAGAGAAAGTGAAGTAATATAGAAAGAGGGATGAATAGAGTTATAGAAAGAGGGAAAGAGGGAGATAATTGGAAAGGGATATATAAGGAGAGTGAGGGAGAGGAGAAACATGTGGCGTAAAGAGAGGAAGAGGGAGAGTGGGAGAGAGAGAGAGAGAGATAATGATGCTATAAAGAGGAGGTGTTGCACATAGTGTTGTCATTGATGAAAAAAACATGTCATTGATGTCAAAGGGGATGTAAGGGACAACATAAGTACCACCTATGATGACTAAAGAATCGACAAGGCTCTTTATGAAGCAAATTTCTCTTACATTTTCTCATCAAGAGCATTTAAATGTGCTTGAAGTTATTTGAGTCTTTGATATATTTATGATGTGTTAAATATCTTACAAATAACATGGTTGTGTAAGCCTTGTCAACACATTTCCAATGGTATATCCTACTAAACTGTAGAAATTATATGCACTAAGCATGCATATTTCCTAGATCCACATGATCTCACACTATTTAACTTTATGCAAGATACTAAGTCATTCCACTTGTTAATATTTTGTGGAAAATTAATTGCACACACATGCAAAGCATAAATAAAAATCCTGAAGCTGAAAACCCCAACTATATATTATGTATCATGGAATCATATGAAAATCGCCGTACAAAGCTTATCAAGCTCTCATTATAGTACAATCGTCATACATTATCAGGAACAATCTTACAAATCCATGCATCGATCTTTTCCCTCCTGCTAGCCTGCCTCCACTGTGCAATCCCTGCTGAAGAATAGCTCTAAATGAATTCGAATTACCCTTGCCTTGACTGCGCAATCCTCAATGGAAACTCCAATGTGTGTGTGATGAAATCAATGAATCACTATAGTCACAACAGATAGTCCATCTTGCCCTTTCACCTATCTCTCCACTGGGTCTCCCCTGAAACTGCCATGCACTGTAGTTAACTGCTATATTTTTCAGTTGATTAATGAGTTATTATTTGTGAATTAATTAGCTAATTAATTCACTCCACTCTCACTAGTGTATCATTTAGTTAGACTAGATACAACTAGCTCAACTGAGTCTAACTGAGTTAAACTGAATACAACTCCATAACTACTTCTTCCAACTGTGTCACTGTTAATTTTGTTCTAACTGTCCTTCCATGCAACCTTTTTTTTGAATAATTACTATCATAACAAGCCTAAGAAAGAAACCGACAATTAAGAGCGATACACGACATGCATCTATTTTTAGATCAACGATCTATAAATAGACTTTTCCCAATATTCTAAACATAGAATTTCATCTATTTTTGCAACTTGATCAACCATCCACAAATAGCACCCTACAACTTCTGAAATATGATCACCATGTCTAAAAATAGACATAGTTTAAAAATAGACTTGTGCCAAAAATAGCCTGCCGACCCACTTGGTGAAGGAGACTCTTTTCACTAAGCTCATCATCTTGTTGAATCTCAACACTCCCTCTCAAAAAGATAGGTATTATCCTTCACCCCGATCCTGCCTCTATGGAATTCGAATTTTCTCCTGGTGAGTGCCTTCGTCAGAATCTCTGCATCCCGATCCTCCGTAGGAATGTACTGAAGCAACATGATATTCCGTTGCACACAATATCTGATATGATGATACCAGATATCAATATATTTAGATATATCATGAAACATAGGATTAATTGAGAGTTTAATGAAACTATGATTATCACAATGTATCACTATGGGATCTAAATGTGAAACGAACAAACCAACCAGGATCTTCCTCATCCAAATAGGCTCACATGCAGCTTGACTTGCTGCCATGTATTATACTGCCACTGAGATGAGTGCCATGGATCTTTTTTTCCTGATGTACTAAGAAACTGCCATAGATCCAATAATAAAAATCCCTCCTAATATTCTCTTTCTGTCTGTTGGGCTTCCTTCCCAATCTGCATCTGTGAAGTGATGTAACTTCACCTCATCCGTCTGTATGTACCATAAACCATACTCAAATGTGGCCCTAAGATATCTCAAAACATGCTTGCCTGCCTTCCAAAAGATCTTGGTAGGCCTAACCATAGCTTGTGAAAGCTGGTTCACCGCATAGAATATGTCTGATATTGTATTGACTAAATACATGAGCGAACCCACCAACTATCGATAAATAGTGGCATCCACTACCTATGCCGATGTAGCGTCCTCTTTCTTCCAATATACTAGAAGAGGAGTGTCGATAAGCTTGCAGCCTTGCATGTGAAACTTCTCCAGTATCTCCCGGGCATACTTGCCTTGAGACACAAATAGTTCACCTTCCTGCTGCCATATCTCCAATCCAAGGAAATAATGAAGGAGGCCCAAATCCTTCATCTCAAACTCCTTTGCAAGATCTGCCTTGCATGAGTGTATCAACTTCTCATCACCTATTAGTATTAAATCATCAACATAAAGTACAATGGTTAAAAGCTTACCCTCCACCACAATATGGTACAGGTTTTCATCTGCCTCACTCTTGGTGAAGCCAAGTCCAGTGAAATAGTTGTCGATCCAAGTGTACCAAGCACCTGGTGCTTGTTTCAGCCCATACACCGCTCTTTTGGGCCTGCACACATGTGACTCACTGCTAAAGATCTCAAATCCTTTAGGCTGCTCAATGTACACCTCTTCCTCAATGATCCCACTAAGGAACATAGTCTTCACATCCATATGATGAATGTGCCAACCCATCTATGCTGAGAGAGAAAGGATGGTCTGTATGGAAGAATACCGTGCGACAGGTGCAAAGGTTTCTTCATAGTCAATCCCCTCAATCTATGAGAAGCCCCAGGCAAAAAATCTTGCCTTATACTTCTCGACGCTCCCATCAGCAGCTTTCTTTACCTTGTAGATCCATCTTGATCCTACAACTGATTTTCCCACCGGCCTTGGAACAATCTCCCAAGCACTGTTTCTGACAATGGAGTCATACTCCTCCACCATGGCATCTACCCATGTGGGCTCCTGCATTTCTTATTCAAAAGAATATGGCTCTGTCATGATACACTTGATCATAAGAGCCATGCATCCAGTAAATCGATCAGGTGACTATCTCTGTCTACGCTGTGATGTAGGGACTCCTACACTCTGTGCTGCATCAAGCTTCAGTATCTCAGCTTCTTTGGTATGCTTTCTGCATTGCCTGATGTTTGGTTCTGCATGAGTGGACTCCTCCACTCCATGAATCTCCTCTTGTGGCTGATCCACATCCAGAGGCTCATCTTTAGGAACAAGAAGTTCCTCCTCCACATGCAATTGTAGCTCCCTCTCAAGCAACAACTTCAAGGCTTTCACCTCATTTAATTTTATATCCCATTGCACAAAAGTCATCTGACTTTTTGGAAAATATGCACGATAGTTATGGGGTGTTTCTGTGTACCCCACAAATATCCCAACTTCTACAGTCAGCTCCAGCTTCTTCCTGGTGTCCTTTGTCACATGAATGTAAACAAGTGAGCCAAAAATATTCAAATGAGAAATATCAGGCTTCTTACCAGTAAAAGCTTCTTCGGGTGTACTCATGCCAAGTACTCTATGAGGACAACGGTTTTGCACATAAACCACAGTGTTGCATGCTTCCACCCACAAGTGCATTGGTAGGCCCTAGTAATGCAGCATCGCTTATGCAGCACCCACAATCATTCTGTTCTTTCTCTCCATGACCCCATTCTGCTATGGGTTACGAGGCGCTATGAGTTCTCTTCGAATTCCTTGTTTGCTACAGAAGTCTTTGAATTCACCTGAGATGTATTCACCACCATTATCGATCTGTAGAGCTTTCACCTGCTTCCCCGACTTCTTCTCCACCAATGCCTTGAACTCACAAAAATTTGAGAACGTTTCACTCTTGTTCTGCATGAAAAAGATCCAGCATCTGCGAGAATAGTCATTGAAAAATGTAACATAATACCTGTGTTTTGTTGTTGAAGCAACAGAGAAAGGTCCACACACGTCTGTGTGAATTCTCTCCAGGATCACCGAAGCACAGTTCTCCTTCTCATGAATGGTTGTATTCACCAAATTACCCATAGTACATCCCTTGCATTGATTTGACTGTGCAAGAGTACCCTTGGGAAGTCCAGTATAAATCTACTGCAAAATCTTCAAAGTGCCATGGTGAAGATGGCCCAATCTCCTGTGCCATAATTTGCCCTCATCCCGGCTCACCACTTCTTCTGCTTTGCCCACCATTGTAGCGAAGCCATCTACCTCCAGCTTGTAGAGATTCTTAATTCAAACCCCTATATTCTTGGTTTGACCCGTTGTTTTATGTCGAAGGAAGACTTTCCCTCACTGAAAATAACATCATAACCCTTGGCTTCCAGCATTGTGACTGAGACCAAGTTCTTCTTCACACTTGGAACATGCATAACATTCTTCAAAAAGAATGGATTACCAAACTCCCTCTCAAAGGTAATGGTCCCAATGCTAGTCACACTATACTAACCATCAGTTCCCATCTCTATATGCATCTGGAGGTCCTTCTCCTCCAAGTCACTAAACAACTCTTTGTCTCCCGTCATATGGAAAGACGCACCACTATCAAGATACCACATCGATCCCATGCAGCTTGAAACCAAGCATGTGATTAAAAATAAATCAAGTTCAAATTGTTTGGCTAAGGCCTCTCCAGCTGCAGATCTAGCAGTCTTCTTGTTCTTCTTCTTCTATGGATAGTTAGTGGTGAAATGTCCATGTTTGTGAAAGTGAAAACACTTCACTTTGGACAAATTATGCTTCTTGCCTTTAACATCTGATTTTGAAGGATATTTCTTCCCCTTCCCTTTCCTTTTTTTGGCAGCCAAAGCACAATTATCTTCATCTTCATTCTTCGATGAAGATCCATCCCTGGTACCCCGCCTTATCTCCTCCTGCACAAGATCCGACCAAATTCGCTCCCATCCTGGCAGTTTCTCCCGTCCATTGACAGAGTCTTCGTCGCTATGAAAACTCTTTGGAAGCCCAAGGAGAGCCAAGCTCACAAAGTATTCTTCATCAACATTAACCCCCACACTTCCTAGTTCATCCTTGCAGTGGACAAACTTCATGAGGTATTTTGGAATACTATCGCGTTTCTCCATTTTTATTTTTATGAGTTGTCTTTAAGTGCCAACTTCCTTTGGTCACTTCTTCTTTGGAAAAATTCTGTCAAAGCCTTCCACATTAAGAATGGAGTGGCTTTCCCGTGAAGGCTGGACACAATATGGTCTTTCAAACCTTCCAACAGAATCCTTCTCATCTTTGTTGTCTTCTTTTTCCTTGCGTCAAGTAATGCAGCATCGCTAGATCCCAGCTTAAGAACATCGCTATCGTTGAACTCCTTCAATCCATTATCTTCCAGCACTACCTCCATCCTATCCTTCTAGGCTATGCAATTCGAGCTCCCATTAGGGACATACTCCAATCTCAACTTGTTGAAAGCCATTTCAATGTATACTCAACTTCTGCACCAAGAATCTTCTGTAGAAAATTTCAATTGTCCACCAGAACAAACTCACTTTACAATTTCAATCTTCAATTAACAATGATTTGATACCATGTATAAATTATATGCACTAATCATGCATATTTCATAGATCCACCTGATCTCACACTATTTAACTTTATGCAAGATACTGAATCATTCCACTTGTTAATCTTTTGCAGAAAATTAATTGCACACATATTTAAAGCATAAATAAAAATAATCGCACATAACACAGTTGTTTTTAACTGGGAAATCCTGAAGCTGAAAACCCAAAATATATATTATGTATCATGGAATCATATGAAAATCCTCATACAAAGCTTATCAAACTCTCAGTACAGTATAATCGTCATACACTAATCAGGAACAATCTTGCAAATCCATGCACCAATCTTTTCCCTCTTGCTAGCCTCCCTCCACTGTGCAATCGCTGCTAAAGAATAGCTATGAATGAATTTGAATTACCCTTTCCTTGACTGTGAAATCCTCATTGGCAACTCCAATGTGTGTGTGATGCAATCAATGTATCACTATAGTCACAACAAATAGTCCATCTTGCCCTTTCACCTATCTCTCCACTGGGTCTCCACTGAAACTGCCATGCACTATATTTAACTGTTGTATCTTTTAGTTGATTAATGAGTTATTATTTGTGAATTAATTAACTAATTAATTCACTCCACTCTCTCTAGTGTATCATTCAATTAGACTAGATACAACTAGCTCAACTGAGTCTAACTGAGTTAAACTGAATACAACTCCATAACTACTTCTTCCAACTGTGTCATAACTCTACCACTTGAGTTCTAACTGAGTCCTCCATGCATTAGCTCTAGTAAACCCTTGGGAATTGCATAATTCCCTCAATCTACTGTTGTGCCACATGTGTGCACTGAAACAAAGTGCTCCAAGAGAATAAGTTGATGTTTAGTGTCCAATTATTATTAAGAGCTAATAATAATCGACATGCATCTATTTTTAGATCAGTGATCTATAAATATACTTCACCCAATATTCTAAAAATAGAATTTCATCTGTTTTTCCAACTTGATCAACCATCCACAAATAGAATCTTGCAACTTCTGAAATATGATCACCATGTCTAAAAATAGACATAGTCTAAAAATAGACTTGCGCCAAAAATAACCCGCGGGCCCACTTAGTGAAGGTGACTCTTTTCACTAAGCTCATCATCTTGTTGAATCTCAACATAAACAATAACCCCATCGATGAAATTTATGGCCAATTGAAGTTTTAGTATTAAATTGAGAGAAAAAACTTTAGGGAAACAACCCAAATATTAATTTTTTTAACTAATAGTAATGTTTAGAGAAAAACCACTAATCAAGAGTTCATAAATTTTTCTTAAAATTCAAAATTACAATATTGGGTTGAAAACAAGATGGTTGTGTAGATCTCTTCTTCCTGATTCGGGCACCACAAACAGTTCGAAAAACCGATGTCGTATGTGGGAAATATCGTGTTCTGATCGAAATGCCAAATAGGTAAATTTTGCGACAATTTGACTAGGGTTGACTGGGATGCCCAGCCAACAAGGTGGAGGTACAGTTAGCAAAATAGAATATTGTGAGGAATATTCCTTTGCTCAAAACCAATCATTGGGTGAAAAGTTCCGCTTCATTATTTTTTGAATGAGTTGGTACGATTTGGAGAGGGCCAATCATAGGGTGACACGTGGCTGGCCCCAAGGCCGCCATGTGTCCCCGAGACTACAGTGTAAAATTTTGGGTGAGGTCTGCAGGGCTTGACCCCGCAACCTCCGACAGAGTACGCACCCATCTAACCACCCGAGCCACACGTTGATTCTTAACTATCATTGGAGTCAGGTTATATTTTAAATTTAATGAAATGATGTATGGGGGTTGGGACCACCAGTGGTCCCAACCCTCTAGCGGTCCCCGGAGGGGTGTTCACATGGCACATGTTCCAACAAAAAACGTTGCACAGTTATTAAAACCTGCAGCAATGAAACCGTAACGTTAAAAAGTTTACGGCACATATGTCACAAGGTTATGTTATACTACAAGATTAAGACAACAGTCAGTGCTAACCAAAAGAACTCAATCCACAGTAAACTTTCAACCACAAGTTTAATGCGAGTCCACTTCGACGATTCCTCTAACCACTTTGAAGACCGTGGATTGGGGTGCATGTGCCCAACCACCCAACCGCTAAATTTAATTACATGGCTTATTATGAGGTCAAGACTAGCGGGCATGCTAATTAAGGTGAAATTTCCTAATTTAACTCTAGATAAGTGGAGTTTTTCTAGGTGTAACTGGGCAAAAGAGTAGGATACTCAATTTTCACCCATTCTAAGTGAATGAAGAGTTATTTTTTACTAATTGGAGCATTTTGGAGCCATTGGTGTAGAGAAAAAAACCATTAGAGGCTTGTAACCACATGTAACAACAAAATTTTGAGCATAATGAAAGATGGAAATGCCATTGGGAGATGGACCGACAGATGTAGCCTAGGAGGGGTGAACTGCTTCATCATGCTTGTTATGTAAATTTCATGTGGTGTCTTATTTATCTGCTTTACACTACTATTCAGTGTTATTTGTGTTTATTTCATGCTTCTAATTCACTAAAATCATATACATTTCATGGACAAACACCTCAATCCTTAAGCAAACTAATGAATTGATTATGCACATGTTTTATAACTAAAAAGACACTTAGCACAACAAAATAATACGTTCATTTCAGATCAGATTGGTATCAGAGCTAGATTTTTTTCTCTGGTGTTCTTTAGTGCAAAGAATTGTTTAGTTGTTTTCAAGTTTTAGATGCTTACAAGGCTCAAGCTCTAGAGAGGAGATGACAAATTGGTGGGAACAGAAGGGTCTCAAGAAGAGACAAAGAAAAGGAGAGAAATATTGCCACAAACTCCACCACCTGTTTCACCTCCTAAGGAAGTAAAATCTACATTAAGCATGCCTTAAGAGGAAGGATAAATCAATGAAGAAGTTGATCCCAAAGAGGAAGAAAGAGTGTTCAGGAAATAATTACTTGACATGACTAAGATGGTTAGAATCCTTTATCAAGAAAGGAATGAGAGAATAGAAGCAGAAGGATCTAAACTTCACAAGGAAGGAAAAGTTACTTCAGGAGGTCATAATGATGCAAATAAGTCAAAGAAGGGAAATGGAGTAAATGGAGGCAATGGAGAGCCATCATCCTCATCCTCATCATCATCATCCTCTACTTTTTCTTCAGTACATCAACCACACAAGTCAAATAACACTGGTAAAATTCCTTTTTTAAAACTTGATGTTAAGTCTGAATTGCTAATGTTTAATGGTGAAGTCAATGCAGAAAATCTTGATAATTGGATTATTCAATTGGAGGTCTATTTGAGAATCCATAATCTTCAAGATTATGATACCAAAATCCAACTAGCTTCATTGAGAAAGGAAGGTTCATCACTTGTTTCGTGGGAAGCCAAGACAAAGGAGGAGATCAAGAAACATGGTAATATTATTCTATCATGGTCATATTTCATTACTGATATAAAAAAAAAAAAAATTATCCATTAGTTCATATGCAGAAAGCCATAATGAACTGGAAAAACTTTAGGAAATTGAAGGGACAAAATGTGCAAGAATACACCCAAGAATTTAGGAGAAGATCTCTCTTATTAGGGGTAGATTTGCAGAGCCAATATACTTTTCTCAAGTACATAGGAGGCTTACATAGCTACCTAAAGCATACTATTCTCATGTTTAACCATAGCCTAGATGAATTATGTGTTCAGGCCACACATCTAGAAGCTAGAGGGAAGAAAATTTCTAAAGAGGGTAGAAATAAACCTTTTAAGGGTAAATACAAAGAGAAGACCTCAAAAGGTAAAAACAAAAAGAATGCATATGTTAAGAAAGAGGGAGAAAAACTGGTTTGTAAAAATTGTTCAAAAGAAGGCCATGATGAAACTCATTATTTGAAATTACATCCTAAAATGAGGCCAAAGAAACCAAATAACAAAGGGAAATAGAAAACTGATGCTAAAACTCATCATTATTTAGGATATGCTTCAGGTGATGAATCTAAGATTACAACCATGGGATTTAAGAACATGAAGGGGAAATAAATTGAAACTAAACCTAGTACCAGTACATCAAACTATCACATAAAGACTCTAAATGAAGTAGAAAGAATGGAACTGTTTCATGTGAGGGTTATATCCAACCATACCAGGATTGACACATTGTTTGACAGTGGGTCACAATCAAACTTAATCTTTGAAGACTTGGTCAAGAAACTTAACCTTGATACCATACCACATTCAAAACCATATCCACTAGGTTGGATTTCTAAGGATGCAAATTTACAGGTTTCAAAGAAATGCATATTGCAGTTTGCAATCACTGCAAATTTTGTTGACACAGTTGAATTAGATGTGTTGTTGTGTGACATAACAGGTATTGTGTTTGGAAGTCCTTATTTTTATATATGAAAGAGATCTTCCATCGCCATGAGAACAATATAATTTATTCAAATATGGAAAATATTTCAATGTTAGATCACATCGCAAGAAGACAAACATTGCTATGGTAAACGCTGGACAGGTAAAGAGGCAGGTAAATTCAAGTAAGAATTTTGTTCTTCTAATGATCAAACCTAAAGCTGATATTAATCATTCATTTGAGGGATGTGATCCTGAGTTGAAATCAGATTTATATGATGTATTTAATTCACATCATGAGATGTTTTAGGAGCCAACATGATTGCCTCCAAAAAGAGAGATTCAACCTGAGATTCAGCTGCAGCAAGATTGTCCTTTTCCAAACATCGGTATGTATCACATGTCGATAATGGATAATGCTGAAATAAAGAGGAAAATAAAAGAGGTATTGGACAAAGGAATCATAAGGCCAAGCACTTCACCATGTTGTTCACTCATATTCTTGATACCAAAGAAACATGGGACTTGGCGCATGTGTGTAGATTTCCGAGCTTTGACCAAGATTACGGTAAAGAATCATTACCCACTCCCAATAATAGATGATTTTCTTGATGAAATGAAAGAAGAATTTTTTTTCAATAAGTTAGATTTACTAAGTGGATATCATCAAGTAATAATTGCAGAAAGTGATATATGGAAAACTGCATTCAAAACCAAACAAGGACTCTTTGAGTGGCTAGTTATGCCATTTGGTTAGTGTAATTTACTGAAAACTTTCATGCATGTTATGGATAGTGTTTTGCCTCCATTCCTTGATGACTTTGTTATTTTCTACTTAGATGACATTTTAATTTTCAGCAAAACAAGAGAAGAACATGTATTGCATGTGAATAGAGTGCTTGATATTTTGAAGAAGGAGAAATTGTTTCTTAAGATGTCAAAGTGTGAGTTTGGAAATACTTCTTTGGTCTATTTGGGACATATTGTAGGAGGAGGAGATTTGAGAATTGATCCTTCTAAAGTGGAAGCCATTGTGAATTGGACCACACACAAAACTGTAACCGAGGTAAGAAGTTTCATAGGTGCAACTCAGTATTGGAGAAAGTTTATTGCTAACTTTTCTTCCATTGCAACTCCTATGCATGTAGTGAAAAGTGTGAAGAAAGGCTTCCAATGGGGAGGCAAAAAAAAGCAATATTTTGAAGCTTTAAAATACAATATTCTTGCATTACCAAATTTGAGACAGTCATTTGAGATAGAAACTGATGCTAGTGATTATGCCAAGGGCACAGTACTTTTGCAGCATGGTAAGCCTATCGATTTTCATTCTGAAACATTTAATGGTGCTGTGACTAATTATCCTACATATGAGAAAGAGCTATTGGTGTTGGTACAAAGTGTCAAGAAGTGGAAACACTACTTGATGGGTAAAGAGACTATTGTGCATACTGATCACCAACAATTACAGTACTTGCAGTCGCAAAAAAATTTGCAGCAATCAAGAAATTTCAGGTGGATGGGATTTCTTCAATAGTTTCTCTTGGTTATATGATACAAGAAAGGTATTTTCAATAAAGTTGCTGATATGCTTTCAAGACCGATCATTAGCGCATCTAATTTACTCAAAAATTATTCTATTGTACATGGGAGTTACATATAACAATATGCACATGACATTGATTTTCAAGATGTGTATGCTAGTTTGAGTGAAGGAATGAAGTTGAAGAAAAATATTATCAAATGCATAACAATTTTCTATTTTATTTGGGCAAGTTGTGTATTCCACAAGGAGAGAGGCTAAGTGTCATGAGAGAATCTCATTCATCTCTTATTGATGGAGACTTTGGGGTAAGAAAAACAGTGGCACATCTACAGAGGTATTTCTATTGGCCTCGCATGATAGAAAGTGTGTCGCATTTTATAAGAGTTTGTTCTATGTGTGCAACAAGTAAGCCTAGTAATAGGAAGCTTGGGTTGTACACGCCACTACTAGTACCATCAAGGCCATGGGAGAGTGTCTACATGGACTTTGTTGGAGGTCTACCTATGTCAAGAGGACAACATGATTATCTTTATGTAGTTGTGGATAGATTCAGTAAAATGTGTATACTTATGCCATGTAAGAAAAACATTACTGTTGAACAAAATTATGAACTTTATTTTCAACATGTTTGGGTTCATTTTGGATTTCCAACTTCTATTGTTAGTGACAGGGATTCCAGATTCATTGGGATTTTTTGGTCAAATATATGGAGAATGTTGGACACAAAGTTGAAAAAGAGTACCTCTTTTCATCCACAAACATATGGACAAGCCGAGGTGGTGAACAAAATCATTGTGCATCTATTGAGAGGATATTGCAGCAAACATCCTAAGTTGTGGGATGAACAATTTCATTACATTCAACACGCTTAAAACCGGGCAAAGCACTCTTCAACTCAAACATCACCTTTTGAAGTATTCTTTGGGTATTTTCCAAAATATCCATTATACTTCATATTTCGGAAGGATGTTTCAATTGATGGCCATAGTGATATTGACAAGGCTCAAAAGTTCATTAAGAAAATTCACATTATACATCAACAAGTTCAAGAACAGCTTGAAAAAAGTCAAAGAAAATACAAAGAGAGGCATGACAAACATAGAGTTGATTGCAAGTTTTGAGAGGGAGATGAGATAAGGCTACACATTAATAAAGAAAGGATGCAAGGGGAGGGTAAAAAGCTCAAACCCATTCGAAATGGTACTTTCAAGATTGTAAAGCAAGTCAGTAATAATGCATTTCAACTTGACTTGCCTTCTTATATGCAAATGCATTCAGTTGTTAATGTTGAAAACTTACGTTTGTATGAGCTACCTTTGATTGACGATAAAGGAAGTGATGTTCAACTACCATATATTGAATATTTCACTCCAAAATTTATGGATGAGCTCAAAGAAGATACAATTCTTGACGGGAGGAGAAGACCATCCAAGAAGGGAAGTGAAAACTACCTTCAAGTTGAGCTCAAAGGCACTAAACCAAGCAAGGAAAAATGGATGGAGGTTGTAAAGGTGAGGGAGTTGTATCCTCATCTACTGGATAGGTAATCAAGTCTTTTGGGGTCCAAAATCTTCCCAATGGAGAGGAGTGATCAGGAGTTCATAATTTTTTCTCAAAATTCAAAGTTACAGGATTGGGTTGAAAATATGATGGCTTCATAGTTCTCGTCTTCCTGATTCTTGTGCTATAAACGGTTTGAAAAACCGATGTATTATGAGGGAGATATCGCATTCTGATAGAAATGCCAAATAGGTAAATTTTGCGATAGTTTGACCAGGGTTGAATGAGATTCCCAGTCAGCAAAGTGGAGGTACAGTCATAAAAATAGAATATTCTGATGAATATTCCTTTCCTTAGAACCAATCAGTGGGTGAAAAGTGTCACTTCATTATTTGTTGAATGATTTTGGTATGGTTTGGAGAGGACCAATTATAGGGTGGATGCATGGTTGGCCCTGAGGCTCCCACGTGTCCCAGCCTGAGACTGCAGTATAAAATTTTGGGTGAGGTTCGCAGGGCTTGACCCCCCGACCTCCAATAGAGCATGCACCCATCTAACCACCTGAGCCACACGTTGATTCTTAACTATCATTGAAGTCGGGTTCTATTTCAATTTTAATGTAATGATGTATGGGGGTTGGGGATCACCGGCAGTCCCAACCCACTAGTGGTCCCTGGAGGAGCATTCACATGGCACATGTTACAAAAACAAACATTGCGTAGTCATTAAACCTGACGGTAATGAAACCATAACTTAAAATGTTTCTGCCACATATGTCACATGGTGATGTTATACTGCATGGTTAAGATAACTGTTAGCACTAACCAATAGAACTCAACCCATAGTAAACTTTCAACCGCAGATTTAATTCGATTTCTGCTCCGATGATTTCGCTAACCACTTTGAAGATCGCGGTTTGGGGTGCACATGCCCAACCACCCAACTTCTATATTTATTTCCACAGATTATTTGACGATCAAGATTGGCAGGCATGCTAATTAAGGTGGAATTGCCTAATTTAATTTTAGATAAGTGGAGTCCTCTACTTTTAGTTGATTTTTTCTAGGTGTAATTGGGCAAAAGAGTAGGAGACTCAATTTTCACCCATTCTGAGTGAATGAAGAGTCATTTTTGACTAACTAGAGAATTTTGGAGCCATTGGTGCAGAGAAAATGGCCATCAGAGGCCTATAACTACATATAATAGCAAAAATTTTAGTATAATGAAAGATGGACATGCCATTGGGAGTTGGACCAGCAGATGTAGCCCAGGAGGGGTGAATGCTTCATAATGCCTGCTGTGTAAATTTCATGTGGTGAATTATTTCTCTATTTACACTACTGTTCAGTGTTATTTGAGTTTATTTCATGCTTCTAATTCACTAAAATCATCTACATTTCATGGACAAACACCTCAATCCTTAAGAAAAATAATGAATGGATTGTGCACATGTTTTATAACTGAAAAGACACTTATCACAACAAAACTAATATAGTCATTTCAAATCAACCACCATTAATAGAAAAAATAAATAGTATTGGGCATGCAAACATGATCATTGTTTAATGCCATTAAATCCATGCATATTGTGAGATGATCAATGAAAGTTATAAGATTCCAACATATGGCTGATGGTTAAGATGCATGAAGTTTAATTAATTGTATCGTACCAACCAAAAGAGGACACATGGTAGCATCTCATTGACAATTATTTTGACCTATTGATGAATGACACGTGGAATTATCGAACAATCAACATGACACATAAGTAAGAGGACATCATCTCATTGATGTGGTGCCACTATAGGCTATCACATGTCATGTTTATTTGGCACATTTCGATTGGTAAAAACTATGAAAAGAGGTGTCACGTTGCACCATATTGGACTTCCATATGGCATGATGATTTCATGTTGACATCATCATGTGGAGGATTAGTGGCCCCTAGGTCACATGGGGCAATAACATGGTCACATTGTGCTAAAATTAAAGATGCTAAGGTTGGCTCAAGATATTGATGATATCCATTGAACAATATGTGAATCTTGGTTTAGAAGCCAAAATTAACAAATCCAATGGTAAACTTGACCAATTATAAGACCTATTACTTTATATATATATATATATATATATATATATATATATATATATATATATATATATATATATATATATATATATATATATATATATATATAGTAATAGGTCTTATAATATATATATTATAGGACCTATTACTTTATCTATCTATCTATCTATCTATCTATCTATCTATCTATCTATCTATCTATCTATATATATATATATATATATATATATATATATGGTGTTAGTGTGAATTCTAATCGCAAGCGTACGAAAAAAAATCACTTTACCTGTGCATAAAAAATAGCCCTAACATCAAAGATGGTTGCCAATTTACTTAGATATACAGTTAGTGATTAGAATAAATGCTACAAAAATCCAGAGCTATGTAGTTAAAGACATTAAGCAGTAAAAATAACCAAGACTTGCTCCATGCATCCAATGAACAAGACAAGAATTTTTAAATAATTTTTTGTATTATGACACCTGGGAA
Organism: Pinus albicaulis; assembly: GCA_034641835.2. Taxonomy (NCBI): domain Eukaryota; kingdom Viridiplantae; phylum Streptophyta; class Pinopsida; order Pinales; family Pinaceae; genus Pinus; species Pinus albicaulis. The sequence goes on from CM076582.1 coordinate 1,032,366,852, forward strand.
GGGGACATAGAAAGATGTTACCACTCCCCCTCAATGGGATGTGTTCTTGTATGTCCTGAGTGTTCAAAACTAAGATCTCTCTCTCTTAATGGTGCAGAAAATCTAGACAAAATGGAACTCAAAAGGGAGCCCACAAGAAAAAAGTAGAAAAATATGACAATGATGGGAGGATCAAAGTCAGACCAGAAGTATGGATCAAGAGTGATCTTTAGGCAAAAAAAGGTATTGAATGAATGGAAAAACCCTTCTATTTATAACAAAATATTGAGTTAGTCTAGATATTGGTGCATAATTAGAATATTATTAACCAAATCAAGATCCAACTTTTATAGAATATTTTATTATTTTTGTTGGAGGGAAAATGAATTTGAATTTGGTCAAAACACTTTATTTAGAAATAATCAATAAATAAATGATTTATTTATTATTTTAAGAATGTATTTAAGTAATAATTAAATAAATAATTATTTATTCAATTATTTATAAATGATTTAGTCAAATTTAACAAGGAAACATCAGCCAATGATTTATCTAATTAATTTTCCTGTTTTGGGTTAAATATGACAAGGAATATTAATTAAACAGTGGTTTAATTAATTATCCCCTTAGGAAAATCAAACAAATAAGGATTTATTCAATTATTCCTCACGGGGTTTCTTGTTTAGACCAGAAACAACTTAATAAATTATGGGTTATTAAGTTATTTTTCATTGTGAAATAAATTTTACGATGGTAAAATTGGTCTTACATGGTGTAATTTAGTCCATATAATAGTAACAAGTTAGATGACCAAAAATTGGTGTAACAAATTTCCCCCAAAAGTGCGAGGGTTAGGAGCTAATCGTATGACCGAAGTAGGTTGTAAGAACAGAATCACTAGACACCGAAGGGGAGTCAGAGAGAGAGAGAAATGTAAGCCAGAGTGAAGCAAGAGAGGACAAGACCCTGAGGAGGTGAGACTTACAGGTGTGATAAGTCTCTTTTATGAGTGAGTACATGTTCTACATGAGGTGGGGGAGGCATACCTATGCACGCAGAGATAACAAAGTACAAAGAATAATGGAGGATCCAATGAACATAGGACTGAACTATATAGTACATGCTCGCATAAACATGGGCCAAATAGAAAATATGATAATGGATCCCACATACATATTGTGCCTGGGACAAAATCCAAGACTTATACAACAATATCTGAGTACATGAGATATAAGTACAACCAAAGAGGCCCTGTAAAACAAGAAAGGGCTCTAAAAATTTTAATGATACATTCAAACTAAAAAGGCGTTGCAAGCGGTTGAGGCCGAAACCACAAAATCTATGGATCTGCATCGAAGGTTGTTTTAGAGAAGTCATCGAAGCATGTGGGGGGATCCCTGAAGGGCCACCCCCTCATGAGGTCTGAAACATCTCACACATACCCAGGAATCACTGGTACAATCTACTGCATCACTGAACCATCAAGTATACAGATCTAAATCATGCTATGGGGAGTTGGAACTAAGAAAAATCAAGTAAAAGGGTAATAAAGGGTCCCTTTGCCTAATCTGAGGCACTGAAAAAGAGTGGAAGCTGTAACCAAGGTACACCACCCTCTAGATCTGTATTCTATAATGAATAAGTTGATGTCAACAGAAGGAGGTCCACCATAGGTGAGGCAATAAGGGATCCTTAACTAAGGCACGAGGGATAATAATAGAGCGACTGATAGACTGACACCAGGGATGATGGTGGAATGGGGGGTACTGAGTAGCAGGCTGATGACTTCCCTTATTAGATCATAAAGGGCATGAATGACCTCGCAACTACTGACTCAACCCTGAAGGGAATAGGTGACAGTATGACTGAGGGAAAAAATGTGGGAAACGAGAGAGGGAAAAATAAATGAGGGATGGAAGACTATGGTGCGATAAAAAAGGGATGTGGTACAGACTCCATGGATGCAATGATGACTCAACTCAGATGATCTAAACAAAGGCAACTCGATGATGCTGCCACATAGAACAGGCTCGGTGGGGACCATAAAAACATGAGTACAAGATGGTTAATTAGGAAGAAAAATGACACGATCATCAACAAGTGTGAAGGCAAGGTGGTGCCCCAAGTACAAGTGTCGCAAGTGAATAAATTCGATTTTAAGGAGTGGTGAAGTGACCCTTCTTCGAAAAAATGTGTTCTGGTGAAGTATCAAATCACCAAAAAATAAATGACACCCATTTGAGAGCTTGGTGAGAGATTTACAATGGTGCTAATGGTTTTCCAAACCGAGCTACGGTTTGGTCGCAACTGGCGAAATAAAAATTTGAGGTTACTCTTTTAATAAGGCATTTTCCCTCCAATTTGACTCATTGGAAAGTGTAGTTGTGGTGAATGTAGAGAGGAGAAAAGGGCCTAAATCTTGTGTCAATCGTAGCGGACAAACCGACAGTTGGAATCGAGATCCATCAGTTGCAGGTAAGAGGCCTAACCATGCTCTTTCAATTCAGTGGATTAAAATTTTAGTTTAGGCAACTAGAGCTTAGGAACAGGCCAAGTCACACTTTTTGGGTTCTGTTCTACGACCTAGGTAGCAGGTACTAGGTAGAAAACTCAGACCTGTCCTAGGAAATGGCATGAAAAGTAGGACCTGTCAGAGAAAGGGGGCTTCAGTGTTGCTTTTTACCGAGAGATTAGATTTTATGGTTATGGTGTAGTATTTCCTTTCTGTATGCTAACAAACATGATGGTTTTGTGCAGGTATGGCAGAGGTGAGGATCAAATGGAGAGAGAGAGAGACTTGGATGCATTACATTCTGATATCCGAGGGGATCATGTAGTTCACACTACATTGGCCAGGTTTTGGGTCCTCAAATTCTGGAGAACCCACTGATGAGGGTAGGAGAGCCCTTGATTTTATAAGGATGGCCTTAATTCTTCTTGGAAGGATCTTCCTCATGAAGAATCAAGGCAAGAAAAGAAAACAAGAATGAACTGCTCGAGAAGGTGTAGAATCATCCCCGCCCACGAAGTCAAATAGAGGGACCAAGTGGTAAACATTATATCACACAATGTAGAATATTTAAAGATAGGGTATCAAACATATATGATATATGGCTTGCTAGAGAGGCCAGTAGATGCAACTATCCAAGGAATTGGAGGACAATCGACCATACCTAGATTGATGGGGTCAAGGCCGAGACTTATGGTAATTGTATGTGAAGATGGCTAGGGGTGCCATCATTCCCCCAAGCATGGGATACTGCCCCTAAGAATATGTGATGGAGGGGATTGATCTGGTATGAAGAGGTGGGAATGATGCCCCTAGCCAGAGGATTTTATGGAGTGACATATATGGTGTCACTATACCAAAGAGTGTCTTTGGAGATAGTGAATTGGTGCTCACTAAGAAAATGTAGAGCTTGGTCAACAACAATGTCTAAGGGACAAGGTTGTTGATGTAAGATGAAGGAATGATGAGGGGGATCATCCATAGAGTGATTTGAAGTGATATGGGACTCTATAGGTTCTTCTAAATAGGGAAGAATAATGGTACTGTAGTTGACACGACCAGATGCACAAGGAGGGCTATGGAGAATTTCTTCTCTTGGACTCTCAAATATGGGTGCCCCCTTACCCAAACATTGGGTGTTAATGTAATGGACAAAAGATGTATGTGGCTTGAATGCATGAGTTCAATGTAAGGTGGGATAGATAAAGTCAGGGGTGGTCATTTCTTCCATAATGTCATCATCACAATAGAAGATGGGGTGACTGGTGGAAGAAAGACCACGTGGTGTGGTGAAGCTACCTGAATCATCATCATGAGAAGATAGGTTCACATGCACATCATCATGGAGGGTGAGTAAATAACAAGTAGATGAAGGATCCATCAATGTTGAGCCCAGGGTAATCGCTGAAGGGAGGTCAGGCGAAACAGAAGGATAAGCCCCTGAGGGATCTTCCACCATGGATCTCATAGATGATGACAGGTACAGAATAGTGGCCAAAGAATCCATCATCTCAACATCAAGAGGGGGAATGTCAATGGGAGTGGATGTGTCCTCAGGTTCGCCCAAAGCATAACGCGCAAGTAAAGGAGAGGCAGACTCATGGTGGTCAACCTTGTACTAGAAAACTACGTCCAAAGAGGTGCACTAGTCTGCAAGGTGGGGACAGAGGTTGGTATAGTGGCCAAGGAGATCACACAAAGCATAGGGGTGGTTTTTCTGCATAGTCTTGGGTTTCTTGGATGTAGTATATAAAGTAATAGGGGCTTCGGGGACCTTAGACTCAGGAAATGCTACATTGACCATGGGCTTGATACGAGGAAATTCAGGACAATTATGGGTGGCATGACTGACGACATCACACAAAGCACACGGGGGCGGGTGTTTCAGGGAAAATCACCCTAGAGGTTTGTTGGGTCAAAACCTCCACAGAGCAGGGCATGCCATTTAGAAGGACTCACACACAACCATACTTGAATGCAAAAAAACTAGAAAACAACGATAGCAGGACTCACCCGTAGTCCTATGTTCGATGTAGATCCCGCGGGGTTCAAACCCCCAGCAACCTTCCTTCCTCCTTCAACCTGCAAAACAAGAAATAACGTGCATGGAAACCTAGTTGTACAACATATAATTCTCATAAACGTTAGTGTAATCAATGTGAAATATGATATAAACGATAATAACTGCTTAATAATCAATCTTTCCACATATACAAATAGGTACTAACACAGAAGTTCAGGAACAAGACGGTTCTTCATTATTATGAATAGCATGTACAGAAATAAAAAGTGGAGAGATCACCTGAATCCTTCCACGATCTTCGAGCAGACCGTCGTCCGGATTCGTCCCGCCCTTGCCTCGCTAAGAAACTTTCAAGACTTGTGCACTCGAGATGGCATATAAATGGATGAGCATCTCCAAGAAACAAGGGTTTCCTGTATAAATCTGGGAAAGTGCAGGAGGCACGGGGAATCAGACTTGAAATGGGATTCCAACAGAGTATAATGTCTATAAAACTTCTCTCTCCCTTAGACCATGCACATGAGGGGCTTTTATACTCCCTCAAAGTAGTTTCAGTCAGTTGGAAACAGTTGGCCACGTACTGGGGTGGTTGAACTACTGGAGTAACCGTCAACCCAGTCCGAAAATAGGGAATTTATATATATTTTTAATGGTTTTAATGGCATACGCGAAAAAGTACATGTGGACTCGCGTATACACGTGGAAAAGTCTGGGAATACCCGCGTATGGGAATTTTAACTCTTTGTTTTAGTGAATTTGTTCAAGTCTGTAGGAATGGGTGCCCAAAGCCATAAAAGCAATCATGAATCATATGAAGGTGAAAAATGATGCTATAACAACGGGGGGGGGGGGGTTATGCTTTGGAGGTTGAGAAGGAGTAGGGGTTGTCTGGGAAGCCTTGTCCTTAGTTGCCATTTTGTAGGCTTTTTCCCCCTCACTTGAGGCTTTCACGATAGGATTAGGTTCTCGCTAAGGTGGCCGAGGCATGGCAGCGAAGGGAGGGGTCATGGCGACTGGTTGGACCAAAGTAAAAGCAGTGTAAGGTTTGGGTTGACCAGGGAGGATATTGGTTGGGGGATAGATGTACCAGAATGTGATCCCCAAGGTCATGTTGGGAATAGACAAGGTGACCATAATAGGTATCGAAAATACTCGAGCAGGAGGAGAAAGAAATGGTATCTGACTAGAGGGGTAATGGCCAGGAAGGACAACTTTGGGATGGTTAAGGCCAGGGGGAGCCGTTCCAGGAGGGTAGATAGGATCCTGGATACTAGCTATAGATGAGGGGCCTTTAGAAGGAGGTCCTGAAGGTTCAGTCGAAGTACTAGAAGCAGGTTGTGGAGGGCAGGGTTGCTGACTAGTCGAACCGTACCGTTTGAGGTCGGATTGAGACGATTGCATCATTCAAACATTTGACGAGATAAGGTTAGAGATGAGAGGGGGAAGACCAGGGAATGAGCCAAGAAAAGAGGAATATTTTTAGACTCTGGGTGAGATACTGGTCGGAGGTTCGACTACTTGTTTATTAGCCACCGAAGAGATAATGAAATCTAGAGAGGTCTAAGACTTCAGTTCATAATATGTCAACTAATCAATGGTGACGATCTTTCCATTGTGAGGAAATAAAATCTTGCAGTGAACTGTATATGGGACAAAAGACATCACATAAGTGTACCTACGACCAAATATAATGTTTTACTCTAAGTAGGCATCAATGACTTCAATGTCAACACAAATAGTCTTACCCACAAGAGTAATAGGACGATTGCGGAACATGCCAAGGGGCTGAGAAGACTGGCCATCCAACGCATGGATGGTGATAGTGGAAGGGGCTAACTCGGGAGATATGAGATGTTTCCAAATAGAAGTAGACATCATGAATGTGGATTCCCCCTCATCAATGATACAATGGGAGATAGTGGCATTCATGACCTTGACAGGGATTTGGAAGGTGACGGATGCAGGAAGGGGTGGATGCTCTGACTTGTCCAAATCGAAGATGATAAAATGATCATATGAATGATCCATAACGCCCATAGTAGTTATTAGAGATTTTCATAGTGAAGGTCACAACTAGAGGACTTCAAGCATTGACATGGCAGTAGGGGATTGCGCCAAGTCATCTACTACACTGTAGGAGTAGGCACCTTTACTGAAAGTAGTGTTTTGGCGTAATGGTCCCTTAGTGATCTTGGTATGAACCTCTACCTTAGGTTGAGTGATTAGTAAAGGACCATTGGGTGTCAAAGGAGGCTTTGTGAGACCTGAAGATGGGGGCTCGTTGGCAGATGTAGCGGGGGTCTTGTTGTACTGACTGGACCGAGTATGAAGGTTGAGATCGACGATATTGGTCTGGTTAGAGTTCATCATGAGGATCTGGTAATCAGAGGTACTAGGAGGAGGAGGTTTAGTAGCCGCCTGACCTTTAGGGGGTTGGGTAGCCACATCTGCTTACTGGGGGAAAGGATTGGTAAACACAACCGGTTGAATAGGGGTGGCATTAGGAGGAACTGAAAAGGAGGCTTGTTGTCCTCGAGATGTTGCTTGAGCTTCCTGCATCTGACACATCTGAGGTAAAAGGGGACAATCATGAGTATATTAACCATAGACACTACAACAAGAATAAGGCTTACTCGTGTGAATAGGCCTATCCTGTTTGGGTTTAGCACCCTGTTGCTAGGTTGCAGCATTAGATGTGTTCCATTGGGGATGTTTCCTGGATTACCTGGGGTAGATTGTTTTTGGTTTCCTTTCCTCTTCTTTTTGGAAGTAGGAGGATTAGTCACACTCTGCTGCGCATACACCTGACCCTGAGGGGGGGGTGGATGTTGCTGCAAAGTTTGAGAAGGAAAGGGAGGTTGAGGTGATTGTGCTGGGGGAGCTGGAGAACCAGGATGAGAATACAAATAATAAGGAGGTTGGGAAAAATTGGGGTAAACTGGTTGGGAAAAAGGAGGAGGCTTTTTGTATCCTAGATACATGCTCCCGGGAGGGGGAAAAGTGCTAGAGGAGCTGGCCCCTCCTTGAGGGAAACCATAACCCTTTGGAGGATGAGTGTACAGATGTGATGGGATCCAAAAATACAGTCAGTAGCATGGGATGCTCCCATTGGGTTAGCACCACTAGGTCTAGGGAGATCATATAAGACGATATAAACATAACCGGATTGTGCATAGATCAAATCATGTTTGAATGCAATCTGGAGGGAAGCTTCCTCGGTCTGAGGGAAGTGAGATGTGACATCTTTGACAATAGAACGAAAAATGGATCTGAGAAACCAGTCCATGTAGAAATGGTCTACGAAAGTAGGGGCTCAACATAGGCTCTTCCTTCTGTGCCATTCTTGAATGTGGTCAGATAGATAAGGTAGCAGACGTTTAATGGAAGGAGGTCAAGAGTTCGGTACCAGTGTGATAGCGAAGGGGGAGCTAGAAGTAAGATAGAAAAGCCTTGGCAAGGGTCGCAAAAGTAGTATGAGAAGAGGAGGCCTGGTCGACATACCACTTGGAAGCATCTCCAGTAAGTGTACGATAGAATAACCGAAGATAGAAAATTTCATCGGTGATGGAGAAAGATGAACACCGCATGTGGAAATAATGAACATGGTTGGTAGGATCCTCTCCAACATTTCCTTCAAATTTGGGGATGTCTAAAGGAAGCTTGGTTGGAATAGTAGGCCAACCTATATCATGGTGTATGGGGTTATTAGTCAACTGGCTAAAATCGGGGAGGCTTAGGCATGCAATATAAGGGAGCAAGGGAGCAGCCAAAATAGTTATTGTTGCAACACCACTACTAAAATTTCCAGCATTAGGGTTGTGACTGCCACCAGCGTTAGGTCCTGAACCAGACATGATGAAGGTGAAAGGTGGAGGAGAGCTAGGGATAGAACCAAAAGGGGATCTTGATGAACCAGAATCAGAGTCAGAATGGGGATTTGGAAGGTGTTGGATGCAGGAAGGGGGGGATGCTCTGACTTGTCAACATTGAAGATGATCAAATGATCATATGAAGGATCCATAACACACATAGCAGCTAGTACAAATTTTCATTGTGAAGGTCAGAACTGGATGACTTCAAGCATTGACATGGCAGCAGGGGATTGCGCTAAGTCATCTACTACACTGTAGGAGTAGCTGCCTTTACCAAAAGTAGTGTTTTGGAATAATGGTCTGTTGTTGAGGTAAATCCCCTCTGCGGACAGAGGCGATCCCTACTAGCCCAGATCAGGTCTAGCAACAATCGTATCACGCTAAGGCACAGATTCCTAATTGCAATAAACCAACTTGCAATGAAGGCGTACCTCAAGTCCAACGCTATTGTTTGTAGGGAAGATGACGCTCCCGTTTCTTTGCTCCGGCAGATCACAATCCTCTCGCTCGCCGCGATCGAGCACCTGCACACACAAGAAACACGACAAACACAAGCGTAAAACCCGATATATATGAAATTATGTATCAGTAAGAGAAGACACAACTCATGATCATAATGAACAATACGAGTGGAACCATAACCAATAGTCGCTTATCATTAGTTCATACAAAGGAAAATACAACCTGGCTCTGACGCTGAATCTTCCTTCGATGGGTCATCAACGGAATACGTCTCGGTAAAGCTTGTCGGGAATGGGGACAAGCCTCTCTCTTCGATCGTCAATCTCCTTGCTATGGATTTGGCACTATGAGGACTATCAAAGCTCTTGCAACATTCTTTAGGCTATGAAGGCTCTTGGAGATTCTTGGAGACTAGCTTGAAAAGGGAAATGGCAAGCTTATATAGACGGTGGAAGAGGAGTTGGGATCCCTACAATCATGGGATTGGCCCTATCCTCAAGGAAGCTTCCATGAGAGGTGGCAAACTACTTCCTCTGCATGGAAATCCGGAGCCAAACATCCCAACTCAATTTAGAGACTAGTTCAGGAGTTGGTTGGAGTCAATCTTTTGCCATTTATTTTTAAAAAACACCCTTTATTAAGCCAAGTGTGAGTGCGACTCTGAGACAGAGCGCCAATTGGTGTGCCCTCTTTGGAATATTTCCCCCATTGGTGTGGGTATAACACTGGCTAGTCGCGCCAAGGATGAAAAGGCTATTTTTAGGGTTTTTCACAAGGAGATGTCTTCAGGGGAATGAAAGTCCATATCTAGGGGAATGCCATGAAAGTGTTTTCAGATCATGTCACTGCTCACAGGTCACGGAATAAGCCCTCCAATGTGCAGGACAGGGAATTGCTAGGACGGTGACAAATTGTTGTGTAACAAATGCCCCCTAAAGCATGAGGCCCGAAAGAGAGAGAGGGGTGAAATGCTTTACGAGAACATTGTCCAACTGAAAACACTGCCGTCGAAAAACCTGCGTAGAGGAGTACAACTGATATCTCAAATACATTATACATATGTGGTATGGGCGCAACCATCCATAACAGAGTATACGAGAATCCAGATCCAAGGCATGGACACAGCCATCCAATAAGGATCGATGAAGAGACTCAGGTATGGTCGCAGCCATCCAATAAGTGAGTCATGTAACCAATCATAATAATCCACAAAATTGTAGCCTGGATTCCAACAGACAAAATCTAGGGTCTTGCGCTCCATCTCGACCCGAACAAAGTACAAGTTCAAGCACGCGAATAAGTGAGCTGAAGTCGAACATGCAAGAACATCGCCTGATTACCAGCCAATGATGAAAGCTGTTAACAGACGCGAGAGGTACCACCAATAATGACAATGGTCCTCAAGGTACTATAGGTACAATCTATGGCATGTGAATCAGTGAGTTGGCGTCGAACACCTGTAGAATCACTCGATTGGAGGCCAATGATGAAAACCTCTCGTCAAACGCGAAGAACTTGCCATTGAGGCATGCAGGCTGCAAGGTACCAGAAGGGAGTCTCTAGATCAGCTTCCTAGATAATGAGCTGAAGTCGACAGGAAGTGACCTTGATTGAAGGTGGGCCATAGTGTTTCCCACATCATCGATGCGAGACAGAGGAACATAATGTTTTTGTGAATCAAGATCATATGAGAATCAGAGGAAGGTTGAAATTTTGCAGAGGTCAACTTCTCTTGAACATATCGGCGGCACGATAGTGGATTTGCAGTATTTGACATAAAAATATCAAAGGTCACGGTGACGAGGCAAAGAGCAGATGAGAGGTCAAAAAGGATTACCCAAACCCACGGAGGCAAATAGATAATGAGATGAGATGTTCCCAACCCAACACGAATACAGACAAGTGCCATGTTCAAGAGCAACATACTGCGGACACGACATTGATGTTAGTTCCATTTTTCCCCACCATTTCTGGTGAGTACCCCAATTATTTTTGAAAACAAGCTTGAAGGGGATAGCATATGCTTGTCATATAAGTTTGTCCTTCGGACGAATCCATCCTAGTACATTTAATGAGCCCTAGGAAGGAGAAACTCGAATATCTTCATTATGACTGAATCCAATGTCATCGGGATTTAACGAGTATGAAAAAGGAAGAACACAGTGTCTTTTCATGTTTAGAGAGTTTGAAAAGATAGCAGAAAAGTAAACTCCAACGGTCCCTTTTCGTAAATAGTTCCTCATACCCGAAAAGGTAGAAAACTATGTCTGAGAAAACCTCTTAGTCGCGATAGGCTAGGGTATTCCTTTTTCATAAATAATCTATCCCAACCTGAAAAAGGGGTAAACGTATACTGGGTAGATGTCGATTCGCAGCCACTTTAACGAGATCGAAACAACAAGGGGCTCGGTAATCTTTTCATATTTAGAGAGTCAGAAAAGAGCTGAAAGATGACTCCTCCTGGAGGAACGAGTGGTATAAAGGGTAGAAACTAGTTCCGGTAATGGTGGAACTACTCAGAACAAGTAAAGGTTAAGAGGTTGGCTAACAAGACCACTCATTGTAGTGGTTCCTCAGGAATGGGTGAAACAACCCAGTGAAGGCATATGATCGCCCAAGTAGATAGTGACGATGGAATGAGAAAACCAAGGCTCATCTGGCAAAAACAGGCTGATAAAATGGCAATCATGAGAGGTAAAATGGGAAGGGTTTCATTTTTACACAAGCTTGAAATCAAGAAACTCTGCTTGAAGTTGGTTTCATTTTTACACAAGCTTGAAATGAAAACAAACTATGCTTGAAAAAAGTAAGCATGCCCCCAGCATGGTGACTCAATTTGAGGTACAAGCCCCCCAAGCTTCAATCCATATGAAAGGCAGATGGAGTGAAGGTTCAAGTTACGAGATCTAAGAAAGACTCGACTGGGATTTTACGAGATCTAATCAAAGACTCGAATTGAACAAGAACGTGTTTCATTATTTTAACAAGATTAACACATTAAAAGAACTATCCTTAAGACACCTTGTTTCATGGTTTAAGGAGCTTGACACAGGAAAACGAACTATGCTCCGACCAGACTTTTTCATTTTTTAAGGAGCTTGACACAGGAAAAGAACCATGCTTTAAACGACCTCATCATAATGAACACTAAGTCATGGCTTCCAAGAGTTCCACTCTCGATGGAAAGAAAAAATCCTGGAAGTCAGGACCCAAAGCCCCCAGCACCCGATGCACAATGGCATTATCACTGAGTACATGCACGGGGTAGGTAGCCACATAGTTGACCTATGGTGGGGCAGATACAACAGGTGGATAAAAACCAAGAAGGGATGATGGAGGGCCAACTACCATATCAGGACCAAAGAACGAAAGCTTATCAATGGCCACGATCCGTCCTTCATGCAAGAAGCAGACCACACGAAAAAGAGAGGAGACAAGCGCTCCGATGGCATAGGTGTAATCGCGCCCCAAAAGTAGATTTAAATCTAAGGGGCCTGGAACAAACATCACGTCCATATGGACGGTTTTACCCCCCAAAGTAACAGGTAACCTTGGAAGGATCCCCAACGGTTGACTAGTTCTTCTGTTAAATGCCAACAGATTCTGCGTAACAGGCACAAGAGGAGGCGAACCAAAAGCTTGCCAAGTAGTTGAAGAAATAATACTAATAGACACACCTTCATCTATAACCGTGCTGGGTACGACCAAACCAAATTCCTGTACCATTATCTCGAAAGGCATGTAAGACGGAAGGCGGTATCCCGCAAACCGATTCCAATCAAAGGAAGCGACCAAACTACTCGGAAGGGATACCATCGAACCAAGAAGGTCTTCCCCTGGTGTTACGGAAGAAGAAGGAGCATCCTCGATGACCTCCATCTCGAAGGCGGGAGGAGTATCCTCCAGGACCTCCATCATGGGAGGCAGAGGAGTAGCTTCTTGAGATATAGGGATAGGAGAATATTTCTCCAAGTCTAAGGAATCTGAAGAAACAAGAAGAACCTGAGGGGTGTGAGATCCACTCTCCACGGAAAATATCTGGTGCACCTTAGATGGGGCCATCTCAACTGATCCCACGACTAATGGTTGTTCGGGAATGGATTCCTAAATTGGAATTTCCGGGGGAGTGGGATTGACCAAGGATGATTCTTGACCAATCGTAGGATCAACCGGTGGAGGACCCAAAGAAAGCTGTTTGTAACCAGCCGGAAGGCACGGTGCAAAGACAGCCGATTTGTCCAAAACTCTCTTGGCTTCATCCATAGATGGATAAAGGTGAATGGCATGGTGCCCTTCACACAACTTACAGGGATTGGTGAGCTTACCCTGCTTCTTAAAAGTTTTACCAGCACCAGCTGAAGACGTGCCCCCAACCTGACTCCCGGCAGCTAAAGACAATGGTGGGCGACCGTTGGACCAAACTTTGAGCACCTTAGGAATGCTAGGGCAGTCTCGAAGAAGATGGTTCCCTGTGCACAACATGCAAGGGAATTTTACTTTCCGTGGAGGGTTGGAAGGTTTATCAAGAGGAGGTGCATTAGAAGCAGTAACTGTAGCCCTAGCCTCTCTCTTATCATACTTCTTCTTCTTTGTCTTCTTCTTCTTCTTCTTCTTAGCCACCTGGTTACTCAAATCTAGGCTTTCACTAGGTGAAGTAGAGGAGGAGGATGTAGAAACAGGCGAAGAAGGGGAGAGGTCCACCTTGGGATCAACATGATGTTGTTGAGGCAGAGGAACTGATTGAAAAGTAGCTGAGACATTTGGGACCACAGAGGTTGAAAACAACCAAACAGGCAACTGAACAGTTAACTCAGGAAGGGACAACGTTGCCGTATAAGGAGCACCAACATTTCCAAAAGGAGGAAAATGACCAGGATTCCCATCGGAGGGGATTCCTTGGTTGGTGAACTCTGGAAAAGTTGCCATTAGCAACTCAAAACTGCACACGGGCTAAAAACCAAGGCACACAATCAAACAGCCAACAAGAAAACTCTAAAAGGGCATGTGATTGTGGGTGATTTATTTTACCACATTGAAACTTAGAAACTTCACCGTTTCATGTTTTAAGAGTCGAGAAACGGATGAAAGATGACTCTATCTCTTTCAGTTTTGAAGCAAGGGTGAAAGGACAAGCACTTGGTGATCTTTTCAAATTTAAGGAGTCAGATAAGATCAAAATGACTGCTCAGGAATGCTAGGAAAAGGGTGTACCAAATAACTATGAACTACAATATACACCTTGGTTTCAAAATGAAAGAGAAATCAAACAAGGACTTAACGTACGTGCAAGCAATCTCCCCGAATGCTTGTGTCCGGTGTATCACGGGTATAGGGTGGCATACTTGGCTTCCTATGGATAAAGGATAGAAACCTAGTGGGGTCTCCCTTTATATACGCGACGGTACGGGGAGCACAAGTCCGTACTAGCACTGTCTAAAGCCAACAGGCGAACGACAGCTACTAGGTTTAACGATGCTGGAACACGTCACTAGCCTAGACCTCTAAATATTTCGTTAAGTTTCAATTCTTCCTTAGGTTAATTCAATAAATTTTAATGTTGATCTTCAATTATGTCTCAGTTTTAGGCCCTACCGAACGTCATCTGACAATCTCCTATATGCAGCTATATGAGAAAAGAAAATTTTTCAATTCGATGAATGCTATCTAGTTAAGGGAAGAGCTTCAAACAATGATGCAACAAACAACAATACTGAAAAATAAACTTTTCCAAACTAGATGGCTTTCACTATCCAAAAGTAATCTCAAACATTCAATGATGCAAAAAATGCAATGTAATCTATGCAAAATCCTCTTTTTCGAAAACTATGCAGTCGTAATCTATGCACAATGTCCTTTTTCTTTCGAAATGATAAGAATGCACTCAATGCATTTTTCGATGAAATGAGAATCTACTTAATGCATGCTTTTAATAAAAGAGAATGCACTCAAAGCGATTTCTAGTTTTCAATCATTAAACAATCTAATCTAAGTTCAATGATGGATCTCAAAAAATACTTTTCAATGCAATGTGATCTAATGCATTTTAACAAAAAGAAAACTTTGAGACGAAAAATAAATAAACGCAAATCTCCTTAATGAAGGATGAATGCAAAAGAGTTGTAAACAAACACTAAGAATGCAATCGTTGTTTCAAACACTTTGTAACAAAATTCCTCAAAAAGCGACAAGACATATGAGATCAAACACAAAGAGGGCTTCCAAAGCATGAGATCAAAACAAGGCATTAATCCCCTTTTACATCAAGCAATCATGGAGAGAAGACATTTCAAACAATGAGCAATGTAATCTATGCTCATACAGTGAAAATACCGGAAGGGAAAGATACACTGGTGAAGGATTTAGGGAAAAAATCTCAATTTTCACACACCCTGAAATTAACACGACTTTGTCACTGACAACTAGCGCCAACTAGCGTGACTTGCTTACTGAAAACTAGCGCTAATGGAAAATTGGCATGGGTTGCTAACTGACAACAAGCGCCAATGCCTGAAAATGAAAAAACAAAGAATTTCTCCCAACCAAGACCAGACTCACCACTTCAAGCAGAATCGCCAAGACTCAAATGAACCATGTAATCTAGGCTCAAAGCAAGACAAAGTGTAATTCGAATGAAGAAAAAACAAATCACTCAAATAGCACAACGAAACGATAGATAACTGCCGAACGACTGCAGAGAAGAAATCACAAGGTTGACTGAACAAATAAAAACCACAAACTCCCAAGGGAGGCTCGATGCACAATAGCACCTAGATGCCTTAGGGATAGAATGTAAAATCGATAGAAAAGGGCAAACAACCAAAGGATGAAGGTCGTAGTCAGTCAAACAAGGCTCCAGAACACTCATGCAGTTGAAGAAATGAAACCAAAATCACAGATCAAGCTCAGAGAGATCAGAACAGAGAAAACCCTAGCACCTTCAGGATTGGCGCAACTGTCAGGTAGAATCTAGCGCCAGAACATGATTGGCATGGGTAATACAATGGAAACATGTGCCAATGGGCATGACTATTAGGCTAATAAGCGCGCCAGTCAAGTTTACTATGGAAAAATAAAAAAGAGCAATCCAAGGAACAGACTAGTGATGGTGGAGCTCAAACCAAAAGCCAAACTCACGAAAAGAGCTAGCCGAAAGAGCTGATCAAGCAAGAAAATTCAAGAATCGACTGAAAGACAAGAAAATACTCCAAGTGTTCAGTTCATAAAATAAACCGGAGATTGACTGAAGCATCGTTTATCTACTTTTGCTAGTGAAGAGCAAGAGCATTTTGAAGGCTATCTGGCTAACTTCAGGCTCTGTTTGTATTTTATAAAGCAAACAACAAGCTAACTCCCCAACGGAGTCGCCAATTTGTTGTTGAGGTAAATCCCCTCTGTGGACAGAGGCGATCCCTACTAGCCCAGATTAGGTCTAGCAACAATCGTATCATGCTAAGGCGCAGATTCCTAATTGCAATAAACCAACTTGCGATGAAGGCCTACCTCAAGTCCAACACTGTTCTTTGTAGGGAAGATGACGCTCCCATTTCTTTGCTCCGGCAGATCACAATCCTCTCGCTCGCCACGATCGAGCACCTGCACACACAAGAAACACAACAAACACAAGCGTAAAACCCAATATATATGCAATTATGTATCAGTCAGAGAAGACACAACTCATGATCATAATGAAGAATACGAGTGGAACCATAACCAATAGTCACTTATCATTAGTTCATACAAAGGAAAATACAACCTGGCTCTGACACTAAATCCTCCTTCGGTGGGTCATCAGCGGAATACGTCTCGGTAAAGCTTGTCGGGAATGGGGACAAGCCTCTCTCTTCGATCGCCAATCTCCTTGCTATGGATTTGGCACTATGAGGACTATCAAAGCTCTTGCAGCATTCTTTAGGCTATGAAGGCTCTTGGAGATTCTTGGAGACTAGCTTGCAAAGGAAAATGGCAAGCTTATATAGATGGTGGAAGGGGAGTTGGGATCCCTACAATCATGGGATTGGCCCTATCATCAAGGAAGCTTCCATGAGAGGTGGCAAACTACTTCCTCTGCATGGAAATCCGGAGCCAAACATCCCAACTCAATTTAGATACCAGTTCAGGAGTTGGTTGGAGTCAATCTTCCACCATTTATTTTTTAAAAACACCCTTTATTAAGTCTGGCTCGAGTGCGACTCTGAGACAGAGCGCCAATTGGCACGCCCTCTTCGGAATATTTCCCCCATTGGCGCGGGTATAACACTGGCTAGTCGCGCCAAGGATGAAAAGGCTATTTTTAGGGTTTTTCACAAGGAGATTTCTTCAGGGGAATGAAATTCCATGTCTAGGGGAATGCCATGAAAGTGTTTTCAGATCATGTCACTACTCACAGGTCATGGAATAAGCCCTCCAATGCGTGGGACGGGGAATTGCAGGGATGGTGACAAATTGCTGTGTAACATGGTTCGTTAGAATCTTGGTATGAACCTCTGCCTTAGGTTGAGTGATCAGTAAAGGACCATTGGGTGTCGAAAGAGGCTTTGTGAGACCTAAAGAGGGGGGTTCGGTGGCAGATGTAGCGGGGGGCTTGTTGTACTAACTAGACCGAGTCTGAAGGCTGAGATCAAAGATATTAGTCTGGTCAGAGTTCATCATGAGGATCTAGTAATTAGAGGTACCAAGAGGAGGAGGTTTAGTAGCCACCTGACCTTAAGGGGGTTGGGCAGCCACATCTACTTGCTGGGGGAAAGGATTGGTAAACACAACTGGTTGAATAGGGGTAGCATTAGGAGGAACCAAAAAGGAGGCTTGTTGTCCTCAGGATGTTTCTTGAGCTTCCCACATCTGATGCATTTGAGGTAAAAGGGGACAATCATGGGTATAGTGACCATAGACGCTGCAACAAGAACAAGGATGACTCGTGTGAATAGGCCTATCCTGTTTGGGTTTAGCACCCTGTTGGTAGGTTACAGTGTTAGATGTATTCCCTTGGGGATTACTTCCTGGATTACCTGGGGAAGATTTTTTTTTGGTTTCCTTTCCTCTTCTTTTTGGAAGTAGGAGGATTAGTCACACTCTACTGTACATACACTTGACCTTGAGGGGGCTGGATATTCTTGCGAAGTTTGAGAAGGAAAGGGAGGTTGAGGTGATTGTGATGGGGGAGATGGAGAACCAGGCTGCGAATACAAATAATAAGGAGGTCGGGCAAAATTGGTGTAAATAGGTTGGGAAAAATGAGGAGGCTTGTGTTATCCTGGATACATGCTCCCGGGAGGGGGTAAAGTGCTGGGGGAGCTAGCCCCTCCCTGAGGGAAACCATAACCCATGGGAGGATGAATGTACGGATGTGAATGGGATCCAACAATACCGTTGGCGACATGGGATGCCCCTAGTGCGTTAGCACTACCAGGTTTAGGGAGATCATGTGAGAAAATATAAAAATAACTAGATTGTGTGTAGATCAAGTCATATTTCAACACAATCTAGAGGGAGGCTTCCTCGATCTGAGGGAAGTGAGATGCAACATCTTTCCAATAGCAGGAAAAATGGATCTGAGAAACCAATCCATGTAGACACAGTTTGCGAAAGTAGGAGCTTGACATAGGCTCTTCCTTTTGTGCCATTCTTGAATGTGGTCAGATAGACAAGGTAGCAGACGTTTGATGGAAAGAGGTCAAGAGTTCGGTACCAATGTGATAGCGAAGGGGGAGCTAGAAGTAAGAAATAAAATCCTTGGCAAGAGTCGCAAAATTATTATGAGAAGAGGAGGCCTGGTCGACATACAACTTGGAAGCTTCTCTAGTAAGCATATGCTAGAATAATTGAAGACAAACGATGTCATCGGTCATGGAGTTAGATGAACACCACATGTGGAAAGAATGAACATGGTTGGTAGTATCTTCTCCAGAATTTCGTTCAAATTTGGGGATGTCTGAAGGAAGCTTGGTTGGCATAACAGGCCAACCTGGATCATGGTGTATGGGGTCATTAATCAACTGGCTAAAATTGGGGAGGCTTAGGCCTCCCATATAAGGGAGTAAGGGAGCAGCTAGAATAGTTCTTGTTGCAGCACTACTATTAGCATTTCCAGCATTAGGGTCGTGACTACCACCAGCATTAGGTACTGAATTAGACATGATGAAGGTGAAATATGGAGGAGAGCTAGGGATAGAACCAGAAGGGGATCGTGATGAACCAGAATTAGAGTCAGAATGGGGACTTGGTGGAGGACGAACTCAAACCCTACGCAGAGGAGTAAGTATTCCTAACGAAAACTGAGGATGAAGGCCTTGGAGTCTCTAGGATAAAATCCTTAGGGGCGAAATGATGGTAAAGAGACATGGGACCCAATAAGGAAGAGAGGTAAACAAGGGCAGGGAGGTGCTGGATCAATTGATTACACTGTTTAAGTCTTAGCCTGGCGGTGTAAATCAGGCGCTCTTTTCTTAGGGTGTGTGTGTATGTGATAAGTGTGTTAATTTTAATTAATTCCAGATGTGTGTAGAGAAAAAAGAAAAAGGATTTTGTATAATTGTAAATAAAATTTAAAATGACCATAAAGGAAACTGAATGTGTCAGTAAAATAAACAGCTAAAGATGCATCAATTTAAACCCAAGGAGAAGGGCTTCCCAACAACTAGTCTATGGGTGGGAGAAATATAGTCCAAACACACAAAATGGCCAATGGATCTAAGGTCAGGAGGGATAGGGATCTAAAGGACAGATCTGCTAGAAAGAGGTGTAGAAAAAAACAAAAAACTAGAGGGAAAAATGTTGAAAAAATAGGTGGCGAAAGGCTACAGCCTGAAGGGAAATGGTGTGGATCCTAAAGGAGGACCAAAAAAATTGAAAAGAGGTGTTTTGGATGAATAAATAACCAATTTGAAATGGATCTGAAAGAGTAGGTTCAGATCTGAAAAATGGTTGAAAAAACACTGAAATATTAGAAGACCTGCTTTAGCTAAACTCCTCCTAAAAAGGTGGAAGCATACTGAGGCTCTAAGGGGGTTGGTTCCTACTTTGACGAGTAAAAATAAGAAAGTATAGTTCTAATATGGGTAAAGAGGGAGGTCATATAACCCTAAACAGTACCCTAGACAAACCCAGAAAAATGACAGAAAAAATCCATCAAAAAGTATAGGTCGTGGGTTCTTACCTGTTTTCCGCTGAGGTCATAATTTTTAGGTTGTTATCTGCTACCTGAGAGCTGAGGTCACAGGTTTTGGGCCAAAAAGTATGACCTGAACTTCTAGTTGTCTCGGGATCAGGTTCAAGAAAAAAGTGTCATCTCTGCTACGACTAATACCTGTTACCTACGCAATAGGCCCAGAAACACACGAAAGTTAGAATTTTTACTGTTTTAGGGGTTTAAAGGTTAAAAACAACATCAAGAAATTCAAAATAAGAATTTGAATAAAAAACCTAGGGGTTGAAGCAGCTGGTCATGTAGGGATCTGAAAAAAGACAACAATCGTAATTAAAAACCCTTGTGGAGTCGCCAGTTGTTAGTGTGAATTCTAATCACAAGTGTACGAAAAAAGCTCAATTTAGTTGTGCATAACAAACAACCCTAACATAAAATATGGCTACCAATTTCCTTAGATCTGCAGTTAGGTATCAGAATAAATGCTACAAAAATCCAAATCTAAGTAGTTAAAGACATTAAATAGTAAAAATAAGTAAGAGTTTCTCCATGCATCCAATGAACAAGACAAGAATTTTTAAAGAATTTTTTTATTTTATGACACCTGGGAAGGGAACATTGGAAAATGTTATGACTCCCCCTCAAAGGGATGGGTTATTTTATGTCCTCAGAGATTTAGATCTAATATCTCTCTCTCTTGATGGTGTAGAAAAAATAGACAAAATGGAACTCAAAGGGAGCTCACAAGAAAAAAGTAGAAAAATATGACAATGATGGGAGGATCAAAGTCAGACCAGAAGTATGGATCAAGAGTGATCACTAGGAAACAAAAGGTAGTGAATGAATGGAAAAAGCCTTCTATTTATAGCAAAATATTTATTTAGTCTTGATATTGGTGCATAATTAAAATATTATTAACCAAATCTAGCTCAAACTTTTATGGAATATTTTATTATTTTTGTTGGAGGGAAAAGGAAATTGAATTTGGTTGTTGAACGTCAAAATTTTCCTTTCTGTGACATCCTTTCTCATCAATTTTTCCTTACCTTTTCATAATTCCATACACTCCAATCAATGATAAATATCATGTCTTATCTTAGGGAATGCATTTAAATCATTTCTATGTTATATTATGATGTTCTTGTTATTTGAATGGATTTTTGTAACTCAACTACAAAACACAACCTATTTTGCAACTAATTTTTGTTTTCGCATCTAATTTTATGGTTTGATAGTTTCCGAGGAGAAAATAAAGGAACAAGCCACATGGGCATCTCCAGAATGATTCACACATGGATTTCATCCTATCTACTTGATCAAAATCAACAGAAAAGGCTGTTTGCAATCATCGTCAAAGTCCGGTCAAACGACGTAAGTCGAGAGCGAAGAACTCTTGACTTTCTCTTACGTATAAAATGAAGATTTAACCAGTTAGAATATAATTCTATATTTCAGTTAGAATAGATATCTGTAGGCATAATTAGCTCCTCACAATTACATTTTATTTTATTTAGATATTGGTTATGCAAACACGGAAGACAGTTGTAATTTTCTGAAACATTGTGTAAACTTTAAACTTTGTTTTGTTTCATAATACAAGGATCATGTTCATGGTTTCAGTATTTTCTTAATGCATACATAATCAGCTAGGATCTCTACCTATTCTATCGCAGATGTCCCCTGCACAGCAAGAGGTTTTTCATTAGTTATTTTAGTTTAATTATTTTCTCTATTTTTTCAATTCCCAAAGTAGATTAATATTGTTTTTCAACCTTTAGATCGATATCATAGAATTAAGTTATGAATATTTTGTTAGAATCAATTATAGAATGACTGTGTAATATTTTCTTTCCAAAAACATCTCAAGAAGGTAGATTCATCTATTTTCCAATTGGATTGTGTTTGAGACAATAGAGCTTATAGTTTTTTAGTTTCCTTTCATGTTCTTATATTTACTTTCTTAGATCAAATCCTCAGATAATTGTATAATTGGATGCTCCTAAAGATCAGGCCAAGAAGGTGACTTTTCATACTTCCAAATTGGGTGCTCGAGTGTTCAACCTATGCAATCATTGAGCTTTTATTTTACATTTTTATTTATTTTTTTTCATATATTAAGATCCTCGGTCAATTGTATAATTGGATGCCCCTAAAAATCATGCCAAGAAGGTGAATTGTCATACTTCCAAATTGCATGCTCGAGTGTTTAACCTATCAATTATTGAGTTTTCCTTTACATGCTTTAAATGCTTTCCTAGATTTAATTTTCAAAACTAAAGTGTAATCGGTTGCTTGTACATCATTTCAAGAGGGTGATTATGTCATACTTCCATATTGAATGCTGGAGTGATTGATCATACATTAGTTGTTCTTTTTTCTTTGAATATGCTTCCATCTATAATATCATCGCAATCTTAATTTTCAGTCATAAGATTCATATTTCAATCCATGGAGTAGAAATAACGTTAAAATTTAAAGTCATTAGAATAGGCACTCTGTTTTTAGATCAGATTCTAACCACTTAATAGTTTTTATTCATTTTTATGCAAGTTAGTATAATTTAAGAATATTTCATTTTTTTCCTTCTATCAAAGTTAGTTTTACACATCTAAATTTCACTAGATTCAGTTGATTCTTTTCATAGTTCTCATTTCTTAAGATTAACATTTAAAACAAAATCCCCCCAAAACACATAAAAATACATACAACGAAGTAAGAAGAAGGTTAACTAAGCACATATAGTGCACCACACTTCATTAGATTATAATTTATGTTGAGTAATTTAAGACATTAAATTGTCTAAACATTTTGGCATCGTTTCCGAGGAAGTGTAATTAGGTAACCTCATTTTTACAAGTAAAAAAAAAAATGATATGGGTAGGTAAAGATATTCTTGGGGTAGATTCATAGCTAGAGGCAGAATTTTAATTCCTAAAACACCACTGACTCTACCTAGACCACATAGTAATACACCGCAATCTAAAACTCATATTCCATACCTCACTAGACATAGACTTCCTGAATTCTTAAGGTCATAAAACCAATTAGGAGGATCTCCTACTTCATCCACTGAGGCAGTCTTAGAGGAAGAAGATCTTAGATCTCCAACAGAAGGAGTAACCTTTTTCACCTCTACACGGGAACACATTTTAGCTGAAGAGTTAGAATACCTAGTAGAGAAGAAGAAGAATAACCTTTCTTCAACATTCCATTAATAGAAGAACGAAAGGAAGAGAAAATAACCTTACATATTGAACCTTATATTAGCTCTAAAGAATATATGATGGCAGGAAGAGGAGAAGGAGAAATTCTAAATGGATAAAATTTACTCTTTAGAGGAAGAGGTAGAGGACGAGGTAGAGGGAACAAAGGAGGAGGTAGAAGAGATGAATAAAATAGAAGAAATAGGGAAAATGATAATTCTTTTGGATTTCCTATAATTGATGGGGATATAAATGCCACAATGAAAAACATCTCACCTTTTGTCCTTCCAAATTTCCATGGATTAAAAAGTGAAGATCTAGAAACCTTTTTGTTTAAATTTGAAGTTTTGTATAGATCTTCGGATTATTTAAAATACTCTCAAAAACTTAAGCTATTTCCTTCAACACTGAAAGGAGAAGCTTTAAAATGATTCATGGGTTTAGTCACACAGTCTATTAGGACATGGAATGACATGAAGAGAGAATTTTTAGAAAGATATCTGGATTATTGCATACCCATTACTCATAAGGATGAAGTATTCAAAATGATGCAAAGAAGGGATGAGAATTGGAGGATTCAATTGAAAGATTCAATTATAACATAAAAATAGCTAAAAGGGATCATTTAGATCGAGATAATTTAAAATCTCTTTTATTAAAAGCCATTAGAGATGAGTGAATAGATATTCTCAACATGATGGGGAAGGGGGATATCTCTCAACTCCCATTACCTGACATTGTTGAACTATGTATTCATCTCTCAAGGGGAAAAGAAAAAACTAGGAAAAATCCAAGAGATCCTTCTCTCACTAGAGTGAACAAATATGCAACTAGAGCATTAAGTAAAGTAGAAATTAGAAATATGCTTGATGAATTTAAAACATATATATTAGGGAGTGTTAGTGAATAGATAGACACCCTTAAATTACAAAACAAGAAGAAAGTTGAGATTGATGCCTTAGCTATTTTCTGTCCTAAATGCAGAAAGAAGCATGCTTTAAGAGAATGTCCTCTTGATGCAAAAGTCATAGAGACTTGTGTGATTTTCTCAGAAAATAATGAAACTAAGAGTTTCCCTTCAGTTCCAGGTCTTAATGTTGTTTTTCAAGAAGAAGAAACTTCAAATTCAACAAAATCTCTTTTCTTTGTCTCTATAATACCATGGCAGGGGCCACAAACTCAAGGTTTTAACAACCAAATGTACACTCAGCCCCACCAAATAATTGGAATTATTGTCAACAACCTTGGTCTCAGCCTCAGCCTTGGGCATAAGGAATGAAAAATCCCTATGGTAGATACTCTCAATACTACCAATATCCTCCATCCTATCCAAACTATCCTCCCCAACAAATTCCTCAACAAAATAAAAAACCCCAACTTCAAAACCAATTTCCACAACTTTCATTACCACTTCCACAAAGGCTGAATCAAATACCTGCCCAACCATTACCAAACCCCAATAATAAAAATCCTCAAAATACGTACATGATAGAAGGACAACAATTTCCCACTTACATGATTACTCCACTAGATCTTAATTATGTCCAACTTAGATCTGGTAGAATACTAGAAAATAAAAAGCCTTCTATAGTTATTCATGAACAAGATAATTTTGAGGAGGATTCTCTACAGCTAAATAAAATTTTTGAGGAAGGAAAATATCTTCAAAACTAGAATTCTGAAAAACAAAAACAAAAATAACCAATAAACTCAAATCCTATCATAGAGAAACCATCAGTATCTATTTCTAACCGTCCTTTTCCTGAAAGATTACAAGTTGATAAATGGGTAGAAAAACATATCATATTGTCCAATTATTATTTTCTAGATGAATTGAAAAATGTCTGTATTGAAATTCCTTTATTTGGGCCATGAAATAGATTCCAATTCTATCCAAAACAATGTTGAGATTCAACAAGATGATGAGCTTAGTGAAAGTTAAGCCCCTTCACTAAGTGGGGCCTGCAGGCTACTTTTAGGTGTATGTCTATTTTTAGACATGATGAACATGTTCTATAAGTCGCAGGATGCTATTTGTAGATGGTTGGTCAAATGTGAAAAATAGATGAAATTCTATTTTTAGAATATTGGGAGAAGTCTATTTATAGATTTTCGATCTAAAAATAGGTGCATGTCAATTATTATTAACCCTTAATAATAATCTGACAATAAACATCAACTTATTCTCTTGGAGCACTTTATTTTAGTGAAAAGATTTGGAAAATCAGTGGGCTAAATGAATTATGCAATTCCTAGGGTTTATTGGTAGCTCATCCATGGAGGAATTAGTTACAAATAAAGTGGCAAAGTTATGACAGAGTTGGAAGAGTAGTTACAGGAGTTGTTATTTAGTTTGACTCAGTTAAGTGAGTTAAACTCAGTTGAGCTAGTTGTATCTAGTCTAACTGAAAGATACACTAGTGAGAGTTAAGTGAATTAATTAGTTAATTAATTCATAGCTAATAAATCACTAAAAACTAAACAAAAACAACAGTTAACTACAGTGCATGTCAGTTCCAGTGGAGACACAGTGGAGAGATAGGTGAAAGGGTGAGATGGATAATCCGTTGTGACTATAGTGATGCATTAAACGCATCTAACACACATTGGAGTTTCCAATGAGGATTGCACAGTAAAGGCAAGGCCAATTCGAATTCATTCATGGCTCTTCTTCAGCAGGGATTGTGCAGTGGAGGCAGGATGTCAGGAGGCAAGAAATTGGTGCATATATATGCAAATTTCTGCATGATAGTATGTAATGATTGTTGATTGTACTGAGAGTTTGATGTACTAACCTTTGTATGAGATTATTACATGATTCCATTGATATACATAATATATGATATTTGGGGTTTTTAGCTTTAATATTTCTCATTAAACAACTGTGTTTATGTGCGATTGAGTTTATTCGCATGTGTTTGCAATTGAGTTTTAAATTTCTGCAAGTTTAACAGTGGAAGGATTTTGTATTTAGCAAGAAGATAAATATTGTTAGATCAAGAGAATCCAGTAATACATCATTATTAATAAATTTATACATGGTATCAGAGTAGTATTGATCACTGGAGATTGCAATTGTGAATAATTGCTGAGTTTTGTGCTGGTGGACAATTCGAATTTGCTACAGAAATTTCTTGGTGCGATAGTTGAGTATTCATTGAAATGTCTTTCAATGGGTTGCGATTAGATTATGCCCTTGGGGGTAGCTCAAATTACATAGCCTGGAAGGATAGGATGGAGCTGGTGCTTGAAGATAATGGGCTAAAGGAGTTCATCAATAGCGATGTTCCTAAGCCTGATTCTAGCGATGCTGCAAGACTTGATGCATGGAAAAATAAGGTAGCAAAGACAAGAAGAATTTTGTTGGAAGGTGTGAAGGACCATATTGTGTCAAGCCTTCATGGGAAAGCCACTCCATTTGCAATGTGGAAGGCTTTTAAAGATCTTCTCCAAAGCATTAGTGACCAGCGGAAGTTGGTGCTAAAAGATAAGCTCAGAAAAATAAAAATGGAGAAGAGCGACAATATTCCAAAATATCTCACGAAGTTTTTCCATTGTAGGGATGAACTGGGAAGTGTGGGGAGTAATTTTGATGATGATGAATTGGTGAGCTTGGCTCTCCTTGTGCTTTCGAAGAGTTGGCATAGCTACGAAGACTCTGTCAATGGATGGTAGAAACTGTCGGGTTGGGAGCGACTTTGGTCGGATCTTGTGCAGGAGGAGATAAGGCGAAGTACCAGGGATGGCTCTTCATCAAAGAATGATGATGAAGAGAATTGTAATTTGGCTGCAAAATCAAGGAAAGGGAAGGGGAATAAATCCCATCCAAAATCCGAAGCTAAAGTCGAGAAGCTCTATTTGTCCAAAGTGAAGTGTTTTCACTGTCACGAACATGGGCATCTCGCCACTAACTGCCCACAGAAAAAGAAGAACAAGAAGGCTGCAGGAGCTGTAGATGGATAGGCCTTAGCCTCGCAATTTGAAATTTATTTCTCTTTTATCGCATGCTTGGTTTCAATCTCAATGGGATCTGTGTGGTATCTTGATAGTGGTGCATCTTTCCATATGACGGGAGACAAGGAGTTGTTTAGTGACTTGGAGGAGAAGGATCTCCAAATGCATATAGAGATGGGCGATGATGGAAGATACAGTACGACCAGCATTGGAACCATTACCTTTGAGAAGGAGTCAGGTAAACCATTTCTGTTGAAAGATGTTATGCATGTTCCTGGTCTGAAGAAGAACTTGGTCTCGATCACAATGTTGGAAGACAGATGTTATGACGTTGTTTTCAATGAGGGAAAAGCTTTCCTGTGACATAAAACAATGGGTCAAACCAAGAGAATAGGGATTAAAGTTAATAATTTCTACAAGCTAGAGGTATATGGCTATGCTGCAATGATGGGAAAAGTAGAAGAAGTGGTGAGCCAGGATGAGGGTGAATTATGGCACAGGAGATTGGGCCATCTTCACCATGGCGCCTTGAATATTTTGTAGTAGATTTCTGCTGGAATTCCCAAGGGTACTCTTGCTCAGTCAGATCAGTGCAAGGAATTTACTATGGGTAAGTTTGTGAAGACCACCTTTCATGAGAAGGAGAACTGTGCTTCGGTGGTCCTGGAGAGAATTCACACAGACGTGTGTGGACCTTTCTTGGTTTCTTCAACAACAAAACACATGTATTACACTATATTTTTTGATGACTATTCTCATAGATGTTGGATATTCTTAATGCAGAAGAAGAGTCAAACATTCTCAAAGTTTTTTGAGTTTAAATCATTGGTGGAGAAGGAGTTGGGGAAGCAAGTGAAGGCTCTACGAAGTGATAATGGTGGTGAGTATATCTCGAATGAATTCAAAGACTTCTGTAGCAAAGAAGGAATTCGAAGAGAACTGATAGCGCCTCATAACCCACAATAAGGGTTGTGGAGAGGAAGAACAGAACGATCGTGGGTGTTGCACGAGCTATGTTGCATGACTAGGGCCTACCGATGCACTTGTGGGCACAATCATGCAAAACTGCGGTTTATATGCAAACCCGTTGTCCTCATAGAGTAATTGGCATGAGTACACTTGAAGAATATTTTACTAGTAAGAAGCTTAATATTTCTCATTTCAAGATTTTCGGCTCATCTGTTTACATTTATGTGACAAAGGACATCAGGAAGAAGCTTGAGCCGATTGCAGAAGTTGGGATATTTGTGGGGTAAAAAGAAACACCCCATAATTATCATGTCTATTTTCCAAATAGTTGAATGACTATAGTGCAACGAGATATAAAATTCAATGAGGTGAAAGCCATGAATTTGTCGCTTGAGAGGGAGCTACACTTGCATGCATAGGAGGAACTTCTTATTTCCAAAGATGAGCCTCTAGATGTGGATCAGCCACAGGAGGAGATTCATGGAGTGGAGAAGTCCACTCATGCAGAACCAAACATAAAAATAGGCATAAAGCATACCACAGAAGCTGAGAGACTGAAGCTTGATGAGGAAGAGAATGTAGGATTCCCTACATCACAGCGCAGATAGAGACAGTCACTTGACTGATTTACTGGATACATGGCTCTTACGATAAAGTGTGCCATGAAAGAGCCATCTTCTTTTGAAGAAGTAGCGTAGGAGCCCACATGGGTAGATGCCATGGTGGAGGAGTATGACTCCTTGTCAGAAACAATGCTTGGGAGATTGTTCCAAGGCCGATGGGTAAATCAGTGGTAGATTCAAAATGGATCTACAAGGTAAAGCAAGCTGCTGATGGGAGCGTCGAGAAGTATAAGGAAAGATTTGTTGCCTGAGGCTTCTCACAGATCGAGGGGATTGATTATGAGGAAACCTTTGCACCTGTCGCACGGTATTCTTCCATAAGGACCATCCTTTCTCTCTCAGCGTATATGGGTTGGTACATTCATCATATGGATGTGAAGACTGAATTCCTTAATGGGATCATTGAGGAAGAGGTGTACATTGAGAAGCCTGAAGGATTTGAGATCTTCAGCAGCAAGTCGCATGTGTGCAGACTCAAAATAGCATTGTATGGACTGAAGCAAGCACCACGTGCTTGGTACACACAGATCAACAACTATTTCACTGGACTTGGCTTCACCAAGAGTGAGGTGGATGCAAACTTGTACGAAATTGTGGTGGAGGGTAAGCTTTTAATCGTTGTTCTTTATGTTGATGATTTAATACTAACGGGTGATGAGCAGTTGATACACTCATGCAAGGAAGATCTTGCAAAGGAGTTTGAGATGAACGATTTGGGCCTCCTTCATTATTTCCTTGGATTGGAAATATGGCAGCGAGAAGGTGAACTGTTTCTGTCTTAAGGCAAGTATGCTCAGGAGATAGTTGGTAAGTTTCACATGGAGGACTACAAGCCCATGGATACTCCTCTTCCAAGAAATTGGAGAAAAGAAGATGCTACATCGGCAGAGGTAGTGGATGCCACTATTTATCGACAGTTGGTAAGTTCACTCATGTATTTAGTTAATACAAGACCGTACATATGCTATGCGGTGAACCAGCTTTCACAAGCGATGGTTAAGCCTACCAAGATCTTTTGGAAGGCAGGAAAGCATGTCCTGAGGTATCTCAGGGTCACATATGTGTATTGATTATGGTACAGATAGATGGATGAGGTGAAGTTGCATGGCTTCACGGATGCAGATTGGGCAGGCAACCCAACGAATAGAAAGAGCACATTAGGAGGGGTTTTAAGTATCAGATCTACAACAGTTTCTTGGCATAGCAGGAAACAAAAATCCATGGCACTTAGTTCAGTGGAAGCAAAATACATGGCAGCAAGTCAAGCTGCATGTGAGGCTATCTGGATGAGGAAGATCCTGGTTGGTTTGTTCGGTTCACATTTAGATCCTACAGTGATACATTGTGATAATCAGATTTGCATTAAAATCATGATTAATATTGTGTTTCATGATATATCTAAACATATTGATATCCGGTATCATCATATCAAATATTGTGTGCAGCGGAAGATCATGTTGCTTCATTACATTCCTACGAAAGATCAAGATGCAGACATTATGACGAAGGCGCTCGGTAGGAGAAAATTCGAATACCATAGAGGCAGGATCAGGGTGAAGGATAATCCCTATCTTGTTGAGAGGGAGTGTTGAGATTCAACAAGATGATGAGCTTAGTGAAAAGTAAGCACCTTCACTAAGTGGGGCCCACAGGCTATTTTTAGGTGTATGTCTATTTTTAGACATGGTAAGAATATTCTATAAGTTACAAGATGTTATTTGTAGATGGATGGTCAAATGTGAAAAATAGATGAAATTATATCTTTAGAATATTGGGAAAAGTCTATTTATATATCGTTTATCTAAAAATAGGTGCATGTCGATTATTATTAACCCTTAATAATAATCTGAAAATAAACATCAACTTATTTTCTTGGAGCACTTTATTTCAGTGAACAGAATTGGAAAATCAGTGGGCTGAAGGAGTTACGCAATTCCTATGTTTTATTGGTGGCTCATGCATGGAGGACTCAGTTACAACTGAAGTGGAAAAGTTATGATAGAGTTGGAAGAGTAGTTACAGGAGTTGTTATTTAGTTTGACTCAATTAAGTGAGTTAAACTCAGTTGAGCTAGTTGTATCTAGTCTAACTGAAAGATACACTAGTGAGAGTTACGTGAATTAATTAGTTAATTAATTTACAACTAATAACTCACTAACGACTGAACAGAAACAACAGTTAACTACAACACATGTCAGTTCCAGTGGAGACCCAGTGGAGAGATAGGTGAAAGGGTGAGAGGGACTATCCGTTGTGACTATAGTGATGCATTCAATGCATTTGACACAAATTGGAGTTTCCAATGAGGATTGCACAGTCAAGGCAAGGAAAATTCGAATTCATTCAAGGGTCTTCTTCAGCAGGTATTACGCAATGGAGGTAGGCTGTCAGGAGGCAAGAAATTGGTGCATAGATATGCAAATTTCTGCATTACAGTGTGTCATGATTGTTGATTGTATTGAGAGCTTGATGTACTAATATTTGTATGAGATTATTACATGATTCCATTGATATACATAATATATGATAGTTAGGGTTTTTAGCTTTAAGCTTTTCCATTAAACAACTGTGTTTATGTGCAATTGAATTTATTCACATGTTTGCAATTGAGTTTTAAATTTCCGTAAGTTTAACAATGGAAGGATTCTGTATTTAGCAAGAAGATAAATATTGTTAGATCAGGAGAATCTGGTAATACATAAATATTAATAAATTTCTACAAACAATAAAAGAGTTGATCATGAATAAACCATGAAGGAAAACAAAATAAATAAAAATAATTCAACTAGTAGTAAAAATTGCATAAACAATGATGGGAAAAATTGCCATACAAAAATATTTCGATTCAGGAAGTCCAGTTGTAAAAACACATATAAATGGTGTTGAACTTCCAAAGACATTGATTGATTTAGGAGCAGCTATAAACATCATGAGCAAACAAACCATGGAACAACTCAAGCTTCCTAATCTTCTGTATACACCTACATTACTGCAATTAGCAGATAGATCTATAATCAATCCATATGGTGTATTACGAGACATCTCAGTATCCTTAGACCTTGGTTGGCTACATGTGATGCTTTCATTAGTTGTAGAACTGGTGATATGTATATGTCTGATGGTAGCTCAAAAAATAAATTCACTCTATATCCTCCAGCAAAAAAAATCACAGAGTTAGAAGATGAAGAATGGATTTATGATGACAATGATATACAACCTCTCTTTACTATTTCAAGCATTAGTGAAGATAGTCAAATCTTAAATTCAATAGAAAATTTTGAATCATCTTCAGAATATGAATACAATCAATTTCAAGAACAATGCAATATTGAAATTTTTTCATCCAGGCAGATGTTTCTATACTCTATGGAAGAATTTGGTAATTCTACAGTTGAAATCTTTCCAGGAAAATCTTTGAACATAAACAAATGGCTACAACATGAAAATTTAATCAAAACATTACAACAACATTCTTTTGCATATGCATGGTAATACACTGACATGAAAGGAATTAGTCCTAAGGCTTGTATACATCACATCTACATTGAGGAGAATTGAAAACTTATCAGATAACCTCAAAGAAGGACGAATCCAAATCTTAGAGAAATTTTGAAAGAATAATTGCAAAAATTGTCGAATGTAAACTTCATATACCGAATTTTAGACAATCAATGGGTTTCTCTTTAGTGATTGTACCCAAAAGGAATGGTAAATGGAGGATATGCATTACTATCGAGAATTTAATAAAACTACCCTAAAAGATCATTTTACTTTACCTTTTATAGATCAAGTATTGGATACATTAGCAGGTAAGAAGTATTTCTCATTTTTTGATGGTTTTAGTGGTTACAATTAGATTCAAGTAGCACCCGAAGACCAAGATAAAACCACATTCACCTGTTCATGGGGAACTTATGCCTACCAAGTACTTCCTTTTGTTTTGTGCAATGCACCTGCAACATTTCAAAGGGCAGTACTAGGAATTTTTTTCTGATCTAATACATGATTGTGTAGAGGTATATATGGACGACTTTACAATTTATGGGAATTCATTTGAAGAAGCTTTAGAGAATTTGGAAAAGGTTATAAAAATATGTAAAGAATAAAAAATTTCATAAGTCATGAAAAATGATTTATGATGTTTACTGAAGGGATTGTTTTAGGACAACACATTTCAGGAGAGATGAAATTAAAGTTAACACATCTAAAGTTGAAGTCATCTCCAAATTATCAATTCCAAGTTGTCAAAAGTATGTTAAAAGTTTTCTAGGATTCACAGGGTATTATAGAATATTTATAGAATATTTCACTAAAATAACATCCCCACCCTTCAAGTTACTTACCAAATATTGTGAATTCAGTTGGAATCACGATTTCCAATTGGTATTTGAAAGTAAAAAAAAAAAAAATTCTGAAGCACCCATCTTAAGAGTACCAAATTGGAAACTAACTTTTCATATTTCAACAAATGCTTCAAATACAACTCTGGGAGCTGTATTAGGACAAAAATATTTGATCCCCTATGCCATCTATTACACAAGAAAGAATCTGATTCCCACTGAGTTAAATTACACTGTAACTGAAAAAGGAATTCTTAGTTGTTGTTCATGCTATCAACAAATTTAGACATTATATTACCGGCTATGAAACCTTTTTTCATATAGACCACTGTGCAATTAGATACTTAATGAGTAAATATGTTACTAATGGAAGAGTCATAAGATGGTTATTACTCCTACAAGAATTCAATATCACCATTCTAGACTGATCTGCAAAACAAAACATAGTTGTTGATTTCTTGTCTAGAATTCAAAATGTCAAGCATGATACTCCAGTTGAGGATAAGTTTCATGATTAATATTTTTTTCAATAACTACTAAAACTCCTTGGTTTTTAGATATTGCTAATTACTTAGTCACATGAAATTTACCTTCACACTTATTTCCTAAAGCTAAATGAATAATTATTCAAATAAGTGCACTTTACTTATGGATTAATGATGAATTGTATGAAACAAGTCCATATCTCATTATCAGAAGGTGTGTTAAAGAAGATGAAATTCTTGAGATTATTAAAGAATGTCATGATGAAATCTATGGTGGACACTTTGCTGATAAGAGAACAGCCTATAAAATCCTTCATTTAGGATATTATTGGCCATCCACATTTAAATATACCAAAGAATATGTCAAAAGGTGTGAAAACTGCCAAAGAATGGGGAAACATGTTCCTTCAGATGAAATTCCACTACAACCTCAGGTACTCATCGAACCATTTGAAAAATGGGATTTGTATTTTGTTGGACCAATCAATCCACCATCTAATCAAAATAAATATATTCTAGTATGTACTGATTATGTCACTAAATAGGTAGAAGCTAAAGCACTTCCTTTAGCTAATGAACATTCTGTAGTTAAATTTCTTTTTTAGGATATCTTCACTGGTTTTGGTGTTCCAAGAGAAATTGTGAAAATTTTTACATCCAACTTGGTGGAAAAGATTTTGGAAAACTACAAGATCAAGCACAGAAAATCCACTCCTTATCATCCACAAGCAAATGGTCAAGTAGAATCCACCAATAAAGTGATTGAAGGAATTCTCACCAATACTATACATCTACATAGAAGAGATTGGGAAGAAAGGCTTCCTAAGGCCTTATGGGCCTACAAAACCACATGGAGGAATAAAATACAACATACTCCCTTTGAACTTGTTTATGGGAAGTAAGCCTTTTTTGCTATAGAATTTCAGATCCAAACCTTCAAGATGGCAGTCTAATTGGGACTTGATTTATCAGAAGCTCAGACACATAGATTTGAGAAACTTAATGAGCTTGATGAAAGTAGGCAAGATGTTGTTCAAAGAACCAGTATAGTCCAACAAAAAAGGTCCAAATGGAATGATAAATATATCAAGGAGAAAAAGTTTCAAGAAGGGGATTGGGCACTTTTGTTCGATTCAAAGTTCAAATAATTTCAAGGAAAGTTTCAGACTCATTGGCTTGGCCCTTATGAGATTTAAAAATTCTTTGATAATGGAGCAATCAGGATAAGGAGAATTGATGAAGAAAAGGTACCTCTTCTTGTGAATGGACATCGATTAAAAGTCTATCTTAATCCAATTTCAAGAGAGGTGTTTATCAAGATTTTCCAAGATAATACTGATATGAAGTTAGTGAAGAAGAATCCTTCTTCTTCCCCAACTTACTTCTTACTATATATATATATATATATATATATATATATATATATATATATATATATATATATATATGCACACACACATATATATTGTATAAGAATGAAAACCAATAAATTATTAGCATCCTTATACAGAAAATATAAGATGAAAATCAGAAGTTCTAACATCTTATATTTTCCATTCCATTTCTAAAAAAATACCAAAATATTTGTTCCCTTTCTTTTCTACAGCAAGAAGTAGTACAGAACTACATTCCATTCTCCAGTTACATTCCATTTTGCAACTGACATTCCATTATGAAACTGATTTCACATTCTGCAACTACATTCCATTCTGCAGCTGATTTCACATTCTGCAGCTTTGTCAAATTTGTATAGCCTACTAAATAAGAATAATGAACATAGGGAATTTAAGGAATACATTGTAAGACCACCATGCTAAAAGATACCTGAAGAATCAACACCAAGGAAATGGCAACAAAAGGTTAGTTCTAAAGGTAATGTTGCATAAATTTATTTAAATAGAAAGGTCAAAAACATTAGCATGTATAATGTAGATGATCATATGCTACCAAAGCATGTCATCATTTGATTTTATTGGGACTCCTATCATGTCATAGATCGGCCACATCATCCGCATTATGTTTCATAACGGTCCACAACGGACTCCCCCATTTATGATTAATGGTCATGACCTATTGTCGTAACATAGCCATCTACACTTCTTAAAAACCCCATCCAATATCCATCTCACTCATTCCTACAAACCCTTGACGTCCTTCATCAGATCCGTAATACAATTCACTTCATAACTGAGAAGCATAATTTTGAAGGCTAGACTCTTCACAATAGAATTCATGGGTTTGATAGTTAGGAAAGAATCGGTAGGAGCTAAATATATGGAGGGATATCCTCATATCAGAGAGATGTTGTAGAAGGCTAAGTGGCTCAAGTTTATAGAAAAATTTAATGGCTTCCATAAAGAGATCACTAAGTCTTTTGCGAGGTCTTTTGATGGGACAGAGGTTGAAATAGGAGACATCAAGTTCTCAGTAACTGAGGCATTCATAGCTGAAGCTACAGAGCTCCCAAGAGTTGGAAAAATATGGTTCAAAAAAAAAAATTAGAGTGAATCATTGAAATTTATCCTCAGAAACCTAGGTATGGATATTTCTATTTTCCAAAAGGGTATTCCTAGCTCAACACTCAAGAACAAATGAAGTAACATGCTTTTAATTCTACAAAATTTTATCACCTATGAAGGCGGATTTGGCTGCATGTATGTGTATCATATTCAATTGTTGATGAATTTTTTAGAGGATGGTGAAATAAGTATTCCCTTATTTCTACTAAATAGCTTAAAAAGAATGTCTACAAATGTGTAGAAGAGAATTCAATCTATAGATAACACTATGCACCATCACGGGTTGGTAGAAATAATTCTTGAATTTCATTTGAAAAGTATAGGAGATTCTTGGGAGAAATTTCTTATCAGAAACCATTTCCAAGATGAACCAGAGCTTCCTAAACAAGACAATACTAGAAAAAGTAGAAGAAAGAAGATTGACACAAGCATGGAAGACAAACCTGCATCTCCACTTCAGCAAAATGATGAGGAACTCATGCTTGCAGAACTGATAAAGAACAAAAAGTAGGGTGAAGTTAAGACATGAGGAAAAACAGAAAAGAGGAGAAAGGTTACAAGTGAAGAAAACTTAAATCCTCTACAGCTGAGAAGGAGCTCTAGACTCTGAGGTTCAATGAAGAAAACACTACCACAAGAGACAGAGTTTGTAAATTTAGAGGAAGAAGCTCCAATAACATCTGCCATCAATATCTCTCCTCCTTATAGCCCTAAAAATTCTCCTATAAATAATTTTGAAGGCATTCCCCGCAGAAAATCTCCAGGCATAGACCCAGTACAACAAGAGATATATGATTACATAGAGTGACTAGAGAAGAGAAATGCAATAGTGAATCTAGAACCACCTATCAATCCACAAGAACCTCTAGTTTATACTCTTAAACAATAAATATATGAGCTATAGATATTCAATAGGCATATTAAATAGGAGAATTAAGCTTTAAAGAAGCAGAACCAATTAGAGAAATTAATTAGTCATAATACCATCCCGCACTTAGGATTGTGGTACAAAAAGAAAAGGAAGTTAAAAATAAAGAAAAAATCACTAAACAAGGAAGTCATCAATCTAAAATACAAACTCCTTATGAGGAAGCTCAATAAAAAGGAGAAAACTGGATGTATTAGCAGATGTGTCTGAACAAATGCAATAGGAGAGGGAAGTTCACATTTCATTTTTGGTAAATTGCAAGAGGACATGGAATAACTTCTTAGTGGGGTTATGTTGAACCTCAGAATTGTCCTTTCTCTGATATCCTTTATCATCACTTTTTCCTTACCTTTTCATAAGTCCATACACTCCAATCAATGATAAATTTCATGTTTTATCTCAAGGAATGCATTTAAATGATTTCTATGTTATATTATGATGTTCTTGCTATTTGAATGGATTTTTGTAACTCAGCCACATAACGTAGCCTATTCTGTAGCTAATTGTTATTTCCACAGCTAATTTTATGGTTTGATAGGTTTCGAGGATCAAAGAAAGGAACGAGCCACATGGGCATATCCAAAATGATCCACACATGGATTCTGTCCTATCTACTTGATCGAAATCGATAGAAAAGGGTGCCTGTGATCGTGGTCAAATTCCAGTCAAAGGACGTAAGCCGAGAGCAAAGAACTCTTGATTTTCTCTGACATAGAAAATCAAGAGTTAACCATTTAGAATCTAATTATATGTTTCGGTTGGAATAGCTATCTGTAG
Source organism: Pinus albicaulis (assembly GCA_034641835.2). NCBI lineage: Eukaryota > Viridiplantae > Streptophyta > Pinopsida > Pinales > Pinaceae > Pinus > Pinus albicaulis. The sequence continues at coordinate 1,032,404,635 of CM076582.1, forward strand.
GCTTAATTAGCTCCTCACAGTTCCGTTTTATTTTATTTAAATACCAGTTATGCAAAGACGGAAGACAGTTGTAATTTTCTGAAACACTATGTAAAATTTAAAATCTATTCTGTTTCATTATACAAGGATTGTGTTCATGGTTCTAGTCTCTACTTAATGCATACATAATCAGATAGGATCTCGACCTATTCTATTGCAGAGGGCCCCTGCACAGGAGGAGGTTTTTCATTAATTATTTTATTTTAATTATTTGCTCTGTTTTGTCAATTCTCAAAGTAGATTAATATTGTGTTGCAACCTTTAGATCTATATCATAGAATCAAGTTATGAATGTTTTCTTAGCATCAATGATAGAATTACTGTGTAATATTTGCTTTCCAGAAACCTCTCAAAAAGGTAGATTCATATATTTTCCAATTGGATTATGTTTGAGGCAATCGAGCTCACAGTTGTTTAGTTTCCTTTCATGTTCTTATATTTAATTTATTAGATCAAATCCTTATTTAATTGTATAATTGGATGCTCTTAAAGATTAGGCCAAGAAGGTGACTTGTCATACTTCCAAATTGGGTGCTTGAGTGTTCAACCTATGCAATCATTGAGCTTTTCTTTTACATGTTTTTAAAATTGTTTTCCTATATAAAGATCTTCATTCAATGGTATAATTGGATGCTCCTAAAGATCAGGCCAAGAAGGTGACTTGTCATACTTCCAAATTGGGTGCTCGAGTGTTTAACCTATGCAATTATTAAGCCTTCCTTTACATGCTTTAAAAAGCTTTCCTAGATTTAATTTTCAAAACTAAAGTGTAATCAATTTCTTCTACATCATTTCAAGAGGGTGATTATGTTATACTTCCATATTGAATGTTAGAGTGATTGATCTTAGTTGTTTTTTTTATTTGAATCTACTTTCATCTAGAATAGCATTGCAATCTTAATTTTCAGTCATAAGATTCATATTTCAATCCATGGAGTAGCACTAATTTTAAAACTTAAAGTCATTAGAATAGGCACTCTATTTTTAGATCATATTCTAACACTTAATAGTTTTGATTCATTTTTATGCAAGTTAGTATAATTTAAGAACGCTTCTTTTTTTTCCTTCTATCAAGGTTAGTTTTACATATCGAAATTTCACTAGATTCAGTTGATTCCTTTCATAGTTCTCATTTCTTAACATTAACATTTAAAACAAATTCCTCCAAAAACACATAAAAATACATATAACGAAGTAAGAAGAACGTTAACTAAGCACATATAGTGCACCCCACTTCATCAGATTACAAACCTCGATTGATAATTTATGCTGAACAATTTAAGACTTTAAATTGGCTAAACATTGGTCAAATCCCTTTATTTAGAAATAATAAATAAATAAATGATTTATTTGTTATTTTAATAATTTAGTTAAGTAATAATTAAATAAATAATGATTTATTCAATTATTTATAAATGATTTAGTCAAATTTAACAAGGAATATTATTAAATAATGTTTTAAATAATTCTTCCTAAAAAATAATAGGATAATTAATGATTTATATAATTAATTTTCCTGTTTTGGGTTAAATATGACTAGGAATATTGATTAAACAATGGTTTAATTAATTATACCTTGAGGAAAATCAAAAAAATAAGGATTTAGTCAATTATTCCTCATGGGGTTTCATGTTTAGACCAGAAACAACTTAATAAATTATGGGTTATTAAGTTATTTTTCATAGTGAAATCAATTTAACTATAGTAAAATTGGTCTTACATGGTGTACTTTAGTACAACTAATAGTAACAGGTTAGATGACCAAATATTGGTGTAACATATGGGAACACCATCAGTTCATAAAATATAATCAATTTCAATGAGTATAAAACGTAATTAGATTGGTGGAAGAGTCCAATGAATTTCATTACGAAGGTGCTTTGTTGTCTAGTTATGGTTTCATTTGAGTTCTATTCGTATAAAAGGATAGACATATGGATTTGAATTTTTCTACACACACACACACACACACACACACACACACACACACACATATATATATATGTATATACATGAGTGATTGCATTGAGGTGTGTTTTTCCATGTAGACATACATGTGAATGATTCCACGAAGGCCTATTTGTATATCCATGATGGATTTGACCTTGTCCATGTAAATATACATATCAGTGATGCCATGGGGGATCATCTGATGTGGAATCCCATGGAAGAATGAATAGCCTTACTCAGTTCTAAGGAAGTATTGTTGTAATAAAATAAGTAGTGCAACATGGTAGCATCACAAGCAACACTGGAAATTTGAGTTGGTAAAGCATTCACACTGTATGCTTCACATAACAGGTTGAACCGTACGAGTTGATAGGTCAGTTACATATATATATATATATATATATATATATATATATATATATATATATTCCATTATATGGAATGAATAACTCAATGGAGATGAAAAATTTGTATCTTGAATGATGGATTTTAGAAATTTTTCGAGTGTAACTGGAAAGGGACAAACTATAGCATACATAATTTAATATAAGGTTTTATACAAATATTTTGGGTTTTTGAGATCGTTATTTGTCCAAATTGAATTCTAGAAGAAGCTAAATGATCAGAGCTCATAGATGAATGTAACTAGATAGGTATGATGTTATTTTGAAACTTATTTGATGGCCAAAATATATTGTCTTTGTTTTGAAGGTCTATGAGCATGTTCCAATAGTTTGGGATATATGATGTAAACAAGTTTTGAGAAGGGGTTTGAATGACTAGATTGAAGAATTTATGAAGAAATTATGTAAAATAGTATGATATAAAATATGAATGATTTTTATGAGTTTTGTTGCATTATAATGGTTGTAGGTTTTGTAGTAACAAAGCTTGATTTCATTTTATGATAGTCCATTTGATATAAAATTCAATAATATATGACGAAAATGGATCCAATTTGAAAATGAAGTGACATAGAGGTCCATAAGGAAGTCGAAGAATGAGTTTGGTTCCTCCACTGAGGTTGGATCCTCAATAAGATTGGATCCTAGAGTAGGATGGAGCCTCAATTAGGTTGTAGCCTACAATAAGAAGTTGTTGGAATTATTTTGAGGTTGTAGTGTCTATTATATTATAGCCTACTACAAGTGGCAACTTACATTTCTTGGGTGCAATTTCCATGAGAAGTTTGTAGCCTATGAATCTATGATAATTATTGAAGATAAATAAGAATAAGGTTGGTGGTTTTCTCCTATTTAGGTTTCCTCCTAAAAAATGTGTCTCTTTGTGATGTGATGGTTTCCTGACATGTTATTGATGTGATAGTAACTTGATGTTTCATTTTTTTAGTTGATGATATGATGCTTATGATTCATTGTTATATGGTAGTTTAATTATGAAAGTTTGTGAAATAGTAAAATTTATCTCATATTGGTTCATCCCCTCCCCTCTAAATTTGACCTGTGGGCCAAAAAATGATATCAGAGGGTGTTACCTTCAGAATAAATAAATACTGGAAGGTCAAATATCATGGAGAAATGTTCGTGACCAGTGCAACAAGAAAACCCTTTGTGCTTGATGGAACCAATTATGCATTTTGGATGATAAGGATGGAGACATATATCATATATTTGGGAGAAACAAATTGGGAAATTTTGGGGATAGAATATGAATTTCCTAATGCTATTCCAATAGATGCACTAGAGATGGTGATCTACACATATAATTCACAAGCTAAACATGTTAATTTATGTTTTTTATTAGATTCAAAATTTGTTAAAGTAATGCAGTGCAAGTCAACCCATGAAGTATAGAATAAGATAAAAAATTATTATGAAGGGAATGAAAAAGTTAAATAATTTAGGTTGCATGCTCTTAGAGTTCAATTTGAAAGATTGAAGATGAAATAAAGTGAGGACATTGCTTCATGTTTTATTCAAGTAGACAATATATTCAACTCCATTGCAAGTCTCAGTGAAGAAGTCCTAGATAACTATGTTGTCCAAAAGGTTTTGAGATCACTTCCATCAAAATTCAATCCTAAAGTCTCAACTCTAGAGGAATTATCATAAGTAGATAATATTTCCATTGATAAAATTCATGGAACCCTCTCCACATATGATTTATGAATCAAGAAAATTCAGGATTTAAAGAAGTATCTTTAAAGGAATCAAAAGATGAGAGGAAAAAAAAATATCAAGAAGACTCTAACTCTGATGAAGAAGAAGTCAACTTTGTCCAAAAGTTGAAGAGAGGAACCTACAAGTTCAAAGGTAATCTTCAGGCATTCAGATGTTTTCAATGTGGAAGAATAGGTCAATATGCATATAAATTTCCTTATGCTAAAATGAATTAGAGTATTGATGAGTTTTTGGCTTGAGGGGGAAAACAACCAAGTTCATATATGTCTCTGTGAACTAACAAAACCCTTTATTACCAGCCCTTTTGGCAACGATTCACTACACAGACCAAAGTCTCACCCAAGGCAATATTAGGGTATTCTAGAACTAGGTTTCTGCATCCAAAGGGAGTATGTAGTGTGGCTTTAGGGATTATATTTTCTTAAGGCTTATTCAGAGCTTCGCAGAACCAGTATGAAAAATATACAAACGTTGTTCAATAAATCTAATTAACTACTTTCCAGACTGCGTGTTTCTACTTTAACATGCATTAATCATCATACTGAACCATATTATAGTCTTTGTGACACAATTATAGATAAAAACACCTGATCTAGCACAAATAATCATAATACATAGACAATGTAATCATACAAGTAAAGTAAATATACATGTCTTCAAAGTCATCTTTTATTAGCTCAGATATTCTCAATACAACACTTCTTTCCCTGCGCACAAAGATGCATGGGTCTGCGCACTCAGCGGCAGACTTCCCATGGTCTCTACGCACACAGTTGTAGGAGCCTTATATTTCGCACAAAACAACATAATACAGACTTAATTCAGATCTAACATGACATCCATATGCATTCTATCAGGATCATTGATATCTAAGAGATATACCTAGACTACTTATATAAAAATTATTTTACAATACCATGGTCCAAAAACCATGGATGGAGCTCAAATTATCCAAAATATTCCCATCCATTTAAATAAATAAGGTTCTTTGATCTGCCCCAAATACCTTTGAATATTATACATATGTGTGCAGCGCGCTTCGCTCCTCAAAATGAAGGTTCTTCACCAAAACTTTAGACGTAAGGCTACCCTATCCAACAGGCCCCCAACACAAAGATGTGACTCGTCCCAAGTCAATCAGTTGGTGCACCCTGAGTATTTTCTTTGATGTTGCTCAATGCATCCTTAAGTGGCTGGATTGTCTCGGTGCACTGCTTCTCAGCCTCACAGACTTCATTCAACAACATCCTTTTAGTTGGCCCTGTTGTTTTCTGAACAAATTCTTTCTGTGTTTGTCGTAGTGCTTTCAGTTGGCTATCCACAATCTGCGAGAGCTAACTAGCGTCTAATTCCCAAGGCTGCATTCAGGTATTGATAGTATTTTCCTTCTTCCACAGCTCATCAATCTTCAATTGCAAAAAATTCCCCCCTTGAAGGTGGGAAAATTGTTGTGCTGGTGCTAAGGTCCGCACAGTGGTCTTTACCTGTTCGAACTGTTGTTGCTTCTCTCTAATTTTTGTTTCAACTTTCTGCACATGGGTGTCCTCCTTCAATTAGGCCCAGAATTCCATAAAGTCTTCAGATATCTAGTTTTAGTCCTTTACTTTCATTTCAATGATATTCATAGCAGCCTTAATATCCACTTCGCGCTACTCCCAGAGCTTTGGTGTAGTAGTTGGCTGCAGTTTCATCTGAAGCTCAACAATCTGCATTTGAAGCTCAATCCTGACCTTATCCACTTCTTCCTTAGATTCCTTCACCACCATTATGATATCCTCAATCTTTTCTTCTAGTGCTACCTCGGCTTGAATATGTAGATCAAGTAGTTTGTTGAAAACCTTAGTGATTAATTTCTCCAACATTGTCTTGTGCACTGCTACCTCATATTGATCCTGTACAACCTGCTGATTTTCCTTAGCCATCTGATTTCAATCCTAATTTACACCTGGATAACCAGCAAGGTGTGTTGTTCTCAGATCTAAAATTCATCTGCAACTCCCTGGTGGAAGTTGTGCAATGGCTTTATTGGGAGTGCAACAAGGTTCAATCTAGTATTATTCCATTATGATGTGTGTATTTGATTTTTTGCAGTGTCAAAATATAGGGCTCTTGTAGGGATCTGGAGAGCTTCAATTTTAGAAGTAACTGCCAAATATAGACTTTATATACTCATGCTTGTTGGTGTCATGCTCTCTTGAAACACACCTGCCTGGGTTACACTCGATTGAACTACGCCTGTCTACACGTGCAATTCATTGAGGCCATTGCGGACCTCTACCAATTCACCCTTTTATTGGTCCTCAATGTTTCTCAAGAGATCCTCGATGACATACTAGACTTTATCACCAATCTCGTCGAAGTCCCCCTTAGTGAGAACCATCAGTTCTCCTCCATTTGATTTATCTGACTTCATATTATTCCACGCACCTCCTCAACCGATTTTCTTCTGCCTCTTGAGAACGAAGGGGGAGACGAGGTCCTTTGGATCAACATTCAGGTCATTTCCACCTAAATCAGCATCCCAAGTCTCCTGATCATCCTTCTTAGTCTCTATATCTACTTCTTTTTCAGTTTCTTTCTCAGCCTCAAAGATGACTTTCTCATCTTTCTTTCTTTTTGGCTTCCCAATTGCAGTATCTTTCTTCGCTCCATTGGTGCCTACCTTCTTTGTATCCACCCCTTCCATGGATGGAGTTAACCAATCATTGGGCCATTGACTGACTATGTGCATGATGCCATCCTCGGTCAGTAGGTACAGAAGCTCATACCATACATCAGCAAGATCCTTCTTTGCGCAAATGTATACATGGTGAAAATATGCCTGAAAATAGGTAATCTGACGAGATTCTTCAAAAAGACTCGGTGATAGTCTTGGCTTCTGATTTATCACCTCATGTATAATAATCTCAAACCCAACCCAAGAGAAATTATTTTACTTTACCCTTGTTGGTCCCTTTGAATTCCATAGCGAGGAGTAGCTCACGACCTCACATATGTACGGGTCCAAATTGAGGAAATGTGACTCATCGGGCTCTTTCCATGCCATTAGTGAAATTAGGAGCAATAGCCACACATAGTGGAATTAATTACACTCATCTTGTGCTTCCTTGCAATCATCCAAAAATTATATGCATAAATACCTAGCCCATTTGAACTCGACTCCTTTGTTTCACTACGTAGCCAAAGATATTATAGGCGTTGGTACCTCCTCTGTGCAGATTTTTCACATAATATTTCTAGCTAAAATATGTGTGGTGAAATGAACAAGCTAAATTTTAATGGAATTGATGGCATATCCCCAGGATCCTTTTGTGAGGCCATAGTCTTTCTTCATATTTTCTGCCACCTTCTTCTCCTGATCCTTTCCGACAAATATGTTAGTGGGGTTCAATCCTTGGCATGACATCATAGTGATCTGGCAGATCAACATCTCATCAATCGAGACTCTTTCACCTAGCCAAATAATATCATGGACAAGTTCCAACAATTGTCACACACATATAGTTTTGATATTTTTGTGCCTGAAATGTTGAACGTATAACATGTTCAACAACCCTACTTATTGACATCCTGCGACCCACCTAACTGGCTCTACCCTTGTCACTCTGGTTCCTTCATAGTAAACTAACTGTAGGGAATTTATTGGCTCAAATTGTGCATATTTACTACGATAATTGACATCACAGTCTTCCATGCATAGTTGTGGCACTTTTTCCAATGGGTCTCCTTCCACGGGCACTTCCTCTGGTAGTAATGGTTTAATTATCTTGAATTTTATCACATGTGGGTCCTTACTAGGATTTGTAGTGGTATAATTCCTTGGCGGAATATATGGTGGTAACCTAAAAATAGGTTCCACATATTCTGTGTCGAAAGAGGCATTTATTAAGGCAGGAATTGGACACACAATGACTTCTATGCCACTAGTAAATGTAATGGGGTCGAGGTTGTGCAGGAAACAATCTACTGTAGGAGAAGTGTAACTAAAGAAGCTGAAGAAGCCTGTAGTTCGAAAGTTTCCCCAGAATAAAATCCCCAAACAAAAATAGACTAAGGCAGGGAAAGATAAACAAAAGCAACCAGTGGAGGTCGAAGAATAGGAAGAAGAAGTCATGGTTGGGGTATTTGAAGATATCAACATAGAATATGTGGAGCCTATTTTCATGTTACCACCATATATGCTGCCAAGGAATTCAACCACTAGGAAGTCTACTAAGGAATCATACACGGTAAAATATGAGATATTTACACCATTACTGCCATAGGAAGTACCTATGGAAGAAAACCCGTTGGAAAAAGTGCCACAACTTCGCATGGAAAACTGGGATTTTAATTATCATTGTAAATATCCATAGTTTGACGAAACATGACCATTTTTTGGTTTGAAGGGGCTTAGACCCATGTTTAGAGATGGATGCGCAAACCATAAAAGCCCTCTATTACCGGCCCTTTCTGCAACAATCTGTTGCGTAGACCGAAGTCTCACCCAAGGAAATATTACAGGATGCTAGAACCAATTTTTTGCATCTAGAGGGACTATGGAGTGTGGATTTAGGGATTATCTTTTCTTAAGGCTTATTTAAAGCTTTGCAGAACTAGTATTACAAATATAGACGCTTTTCAACAAATCTACTTAACTACTATGCATAGTACACATTTTTACTTTAACATGCATTAATCATCATATTGAACCACATTCAAGTCTTTGTGATGCAATTATAGATAAAAACCTTGATCTAGCATAGATAATCATAAGACATAGAAAATGAAATCTTACAAGTACATAGATTTATCTTAAAATTATTCTTTTATTATCTCATATCTTCTCAATAGAACACTTCTTGCCCTACACACATAGCGGCAGGGGTCTGTGCACTCAGTTGCATACTTCCCAAGGTCTTTGCGCACACATCTGTAGGAGCCTTCTCTTTCGCACAAAGCAACGTAGTACGAACTTAATTCAAATATAACATGACATCCATATGCACTCTGTCATGATCATTGATATCCAAGAGATATCCATAGAATCCTTATATAGAAAATTATTTTACAATACCATGGTCCAAAAACGATGGACGGAGCTCAAAGTATCCAGAATATTCCCATCCCTTTACAAAATAAGTGTCTTTGACCCACCACAAATCCCTTTGACTCTTAGACATCTGCACGTAGCATGCTCAGCTCCTCAAAATGTGGGTTCTTTACCAAAACGCTAGACATAGGGGTACCCTATCCAACATGAGTCAAGATTCAGAAATTGATTTGATTCAAACACTTACATTGATCAAGGAAGGAATTCAGGATTACCAAAATTTACATTGACTAAGAAAGGAATTTGGATAGGGAGATTTTGTGATTGGATGACATCAATAACCATCAATTTTTGATGATATTTCCATCAATGAGAGAGGGGGATATTGTTGCACATACTGATGTTGTTGATGAAAACAAGATGTCAATAATATCAAAGGGGATGTATGAGGCAACATTAGTACCACATATGATGATGAAATAAATAGCAAGACTCTTTATGAAGCAATATGCCAGTTGGTTCTATTATGGGTTCTCATAAAGAGAGATTAAATTTTCTTGGTTATTTGACTTGTTTTATTTAGTTATGATGCCTTGAATATCTTACAAATAGCATGGTTGTGTAGGTATTTACGATACATTTCTAACAATATATATTTCTTAAGACAACTCCTCCCAAATGAGAATTTATGTCCAATATAAGTTTTAGTATTCAATTGAGGGAACAAGCTTTAGGGAAAGAACCCAAATATTAAATTTTTTAACTGACGAGAATGTTAACAGTGGATCCAAAAGTGATAAAAAATATCAACAATATTGGGTACGTAAACACAGGAACTATTTAGCATTTTTAAATTGCATACGCCTATTAGGTTGATGAACAACACTTCTAATAGTCCAATATATAGATGTTGGTTGAGATGCATGAAATTAAATCAACCCTATCAACCAGATGATGATGTCTAGAAACATCTTATTGATGATGACACAAACCTATTGATGAATGAAATGTGGCACTCTCACATAATAAACATGACACATCAACAATATGATGCAATCTTGGTTATGTGTGTCACTAGAGATTGCCATGTGGCATGATGATTTGGCACATTTGGTTTGGAAAAAAATTATGAAAAGAAGTGGCATGGGGCACCCTTTTAGGATACCATGTGTTGACATCATCATTTGAAGGATGAGTGACCCCTAGGTCACATGGTCAACCTTATCTATTGAACATTACATGCATCTCAATTTATAATCCAAATTTAACATAGCCTATGGTTGGCTTGAGAGAATTATGGACCACTCACTTTATATATATATATATATCTATATATATATATATATATATATATATATATATATATATATATATATATATATTGTTCAATAACATATAATCAATTCAACCGAGTATACAAAATAATCAAATCTACAAAAGAGTCTGAGGAATTTAATTATGAAGGTGTTTTGTTTTTTGGTTATGGTTTTGTTTGATGTATATTCGTGTAAAAGGATAGCCACGATGGCTTTGACTTCATACATCTATATATCGATATGAATGATAACACTGATGTTTTTCCATCTATATAGACATACATATGAATAATCCACTGAGGCCTATTTGTGTAACCATGATGAATTTGAACTCATTCACATAAATATACATATGATAAATGCCACATAGAATTTCTCTATGTGGAATATTTTGTGGCTAGTGAATGACCTTGCCTAGTTCGAAGGAAGTATTTTTACAATAAAATGAGTGGTGCAATATGGTATCATAAGTGACACCTGGTAGCTGAGTTGGTTAAGGAATGTGCACTGTAGACCCCGAGTCGCAGATTCCAACCGTATGAATTGACATGTCAGTTGATTTTTATTCTTTAATTTATGGATTCCATTTTGTCAAATGAATAACTCATCGATTGTGAACAAATTGTACCACCAACACCATATTTTAGCATTCTATCGAGTGTGCCTGAAAAAGGGTAAACAATAGCATATTTATTTTAATATAAGGTTTTATATGGTTATTATGGGTTTTTTAGAGAATTATTTGTACAAATTGAACTTCAGAGGATTTTAGATGATCAAGGCTCAAATATGAATGTAACCAAAGGGGTATGATGTTATTTTGACACTTATTTGATGGCAAAAATCTCTTGTGTTTGTTTTGAGGGTCTACAAACATGTTGCAATTGTTTTGGATATATGATGTAAATAGGTTTCGAGAAGGGGTTTGAATGACTAATTTAAGGAGTAGTTGAAGCATAGTATGAGTAGTAGTTTAGCAACCAACAACATTGATTGACATAAATTTTGTTGCCGTATAATGGTTGCAAATTGTGTGGAAGTCTAGTGGTCACATGTTGTGTGGCAAGGAAATGATTATAGTTTGTGTGGAAAGGAAATGATTTTAATTTGTGTAGAAATTTAATGATTTCAAGTTTTTTATTAATAAATACTAATTGAATTTTTTGATAGTCCCTTTGATAACAATCTTAGTGACATGTGATTCCATTAGATCCAGTTTGAAAATGAGATGAAATGGAGATTGTTGGCCCTCGTATTTTATCTATTTTTTTATGAAATACATATTATTTCCCATAAGATCCATTTACACACCATAATATCCACCTTATTTTGACCAATAAATGCATATACATGTATTTAAATTATTTTTTCCAATTATTAGAAGTTTTTGTAAAAAATGAAATTTAAGTGCATTTTTGGACAACATCAGAAATTCCCGTAATGGCCTCATGGTTTGCATATTTGCAGAACACTTGGGCTCTAGTTGGATATATTTCTAGAAGGCTTGAGAACTAAGATTAAGTGTACACTTTTTGGTACAGTCGAACCGAGTTTTAATAGGCTTGGTCAAAGGCAGTCGAACAGGACCTGTCTTTATGGAGGATCCTTAAAAACTAGGTCAAATCCTTATTTTGTGGGATTTTCCAGATTTTGATGGATTTGATGGATGAATTCCACTTGATTGGATAAGATAAGGATATTCATGACTATAGGATATTTTTTAGATGAATTTTTTAGATGCTTGATCTATTTAAGCCTCGAAATTTGAAGGCATTAATATGTAGAATTTGTATAACTTAACATCATTATTTATGAGACTTTGGAGACATAATTGAAGATATGTTCTATTTCATTTGATGTTATTATATGATGGTTGATTGACTAAAGTTTTAAGTAGCTGAGAACACCTTTAGTGTGTGAGGCAATGGTGTAGGGCCCCCACACCAAGCTAAGTGCACTTCCTAGTTTATTTTTGTTGCAATTTCTGAATTAGTTCGTTTATGCTTAACTTGTTTATGCTAATTATTTATGAGTATTGATGAATCAATTGATAATTATTATTTTTCATATGAAAGGACAAAAAACGTTTAAGTTAAACATTATTTCTATCTAATTAATATTTTAAGATAGAATTCATATTTTCATGCTTTTACATGCTTTTCTGAATTCATGTTTCTAACAATAGCATTACTGATAAATGAATCTATGATGAAGGACAACCAGGACCTCTTTAATGAAGAGCCTCTTCAATTATTTCTTCATGTGTTTTAATCTATTTTTCAATTAGTATTTTTTTATTTCTAATTCATGAGGTAATCTTATTAGAGAAGGACAAACAAATCTCTTAAGTTAGGAGATTCTTTTGCTTTTGATTGCACACTTGAATTTAGAAATTGTTTAAGTTAGATTTATATTTGTAATATTCATTTCCTTAGTCATTGATAAACCATCTTCTAAATAACTGAAACCCATTTAATTTGTGGATGCTTCTAAGTTCCACTAGCCCGGATTGATAATAAATACTTGCATTAGTTTACACAGTAAATTGACCCAACATTTTGGTGTCGTTTCCGGGGAAGAATATTTTAAAACGGTCAAATAGGAAGATTAAAAGATGAAAACAAAAATCACCAAAACAACAAAAACATAGTTTTTCTTTCAAGAAATGTTTTCTTATGCCTAGAAATAGAGATCAGAAGGGTAGATTTGTGAAACAAAACCCCCCAAAAGCTTATTCATCCACAGGACTAACAACACCAGTTGTTGGAAGTCTTACTATAGAAGAGTTAGAGGAGAAACATAGATCGAGATAGAGATTAACTTTAGTTGAAAGAAAAACCTTGTTAGCATTTGAGGTAAAAATAAAGAAATCACCTAAAGAGCCTCCTTCCATATTGAAAAAAAAAAAGATACAAGAAAACCAATTGTTGAACAACTAGAGCAACCTGTCCTTGAAGAAATCAAAGTAGTGGAAGAAATACAAAATCAACCTCATATTGAAACGCTACATATCTCTAAACAAGAAATGGCTGAAGAAGGAGAAGGATCAACTAGAATAAACATAACTCCTGAACAAAGACTTGAATATGAAAGACAACAAAGGGAATGGAGAATACAATGAGAGGAAGAAAAAAGAATCGAGGAGGAAACAAAGAGAAAGGAAGACAGAAGAGCAGAAGCACTTAGAAGGATCGAGGAAGAAGCAAGAAGAGAAAATCAAAATAGAAGAACACACGAAAATGAGAAAAAAAATAACAATGATCAGGACACTACTTTTGGCTTTCCAATATTAGATGTAAGAGCAATATTAGGAGAAGAAATAAAAATGAAAAACATTCCACCTTTTGTATTGCCTAATTTCTATGGAATGTCAACAAAATATCCCGATGCATTCATGTTCGAGTTTGATATCTTGTGTAGAACTTATGGATATACTGATGACACACACAAGCTTAGACTTTTTCCTGCTACTCTGAAAGCAACAGCCTTGAAATGTTTAATGGGATTAGGAGAACATACAATAGCTTCTTGGGATGATATCAAGAAATTTTTTCTTAAAAGGTATCAAGCTTACTGCAGGGCTAGAGACACAAAAGAAGACATTTTCATAATGACACAACAAGAAGACAAAATTTTGGAAGAATATTTGGAAATATTTCTTTACGATTTACAAATAGCCAAACGTCTTTCTCTAAGTCTCGATACCATCTGTACCATCTTTATTAAGGGTATCAGAGATGAATATTTAGACATCCTTAATGTGATGGTAAAAGGAGATATATCCAATTTACCATTTGAATAAATTGTTGAAATTTCTCAGAAATACTCTAGGGGAAGAGAAAAGAGTGGAAAGAGATACATTTCATCAAAGGCTTCCAAATCTGCAACAAGTATAGTAACAAGAGTAGAGATAGGAAGTCTGCTAGAAAATTTCAAAACATATCTCTTGACCACTTTGGGAACACAAGTAGATGTCTTGAAAGCTAAGAAAAAGAAAGAAGAACAAGATGAAATCTTAGCAATTTTCTGTCCAAAGTGTGGGAAAAAACATCCACTCAAGGAATGTCCTTTGCAAGGTATACAAATGTGTGGAATATGCATAGAAAATCATGCAATAGAAAATGTCCCAAATTAAAATAATTTCAAGGAGAATAAGTGCAAGGAGTAGATTCTCTCTACTATGTGGCACCAAGGAGACCTTGGAAACCAAGGATGCCTCAACAATTCCCTCAACAAAACCGCCAGAATTTTCAATATCCTCAAAATACATGGAATACACCAATGACATGGTAGGCTTGGCCCACAATAATATCAAAACCAACCTACATAAGGTTGGAGGGGATATGGTTATGGAAACGAACCACCTCGGTATATGTTTCCTCAATATTATAAATATTAGCAATCATACCCTCCACAGCCATTTCCTCAATACCAACAATTCTAGCAACATCAACCAATGCCATATCCACCTCAAAATCAACCAATGCTAACTCAACCACAGCAACTTCAGCTGCCCACTAACCAACCACCTCCTAGACCAACACAATTTCCAGCTCAGCCAATAGCTAATCCATGTAGCAAGGTGGATAGACCAGCATATCATATTGAAGAGGCAAGATATTATCCTACTTATTCAATTCCTCCAATACAAGATGTCCACCTAAGGTTTGGGAAGGTGTTACAGAAGGATTCTCCTCCAATAATTGAAGAACAAACTGAACAAGGAGAGAAAAGTCAACAAAGTCAACCAGAACATCAAATTCAGAAAGGTAAATCTATTATGACACAGACTCCACCATTACAGAGAGATTGATACAACAAAATATCCCAATATCTCTGCCTGAATTTAGTATTCTAGATGAATTGAAGAACACATATGTCAAAATTCCTTTATTGTAGTTAATTAAAGATATTCTGATATATCCAAAATAATAAAGGAATTATGCATTAAGAAAGCTAGCGAAAGAAATAAGGATCCACCTATAATCCAGGTAACTGGAAGTTTATCTAGTCTCATCTCTACAAACACAACCATTGAAAAATATGTTGATCCAGGAATTCCTATGGTTACCATTTCGATTAACAAATTTTCAGTGCCAAATACTTTAATAGAATTCGAAGCAGCTATCAATGTTATGACTACAGAGACTGTGAAACATTTGAATATGAACAACATTAGACCTACCACTACAATATCAGAACTTGCAGATAAATCCAAAGTTGTGCCAGAAGGTATATTGGAAGATATCATTGTCTCACTAGATTCATGGGAGTATCCTGTAGACTTCTTGATTTTGCAGCCAAAAATAAACCTAGGAGGGCAACCCTTAATTTTAGGCAGATCATGGTCGGCCACTGCAGATTCTTACATTGGATGCAAGTTAGGAAGTATGATTATTGCACATGGAGATGAAAGAAAACATGTTACATTATATACTTCTGCTCAATCTCCTTTACTATCATGGCTTGATGGAGAGGAACCACAAGAGATTAAATATGTTCTTAGTCTTAATCAAGTTTATAATTTTAGAGAGCAGGAAGAAAATTAGGACTTATTAGATCTATTCATCTCAAAACCAAATATTTCAAGTAGCTTAGAGTAACTCAATATGAAGCTGCTATTTATCTTTTAAATGAATGTTTTCAGGAAAATTGCACTATAAAATCATTGAAAAATACATTTGAAAGAATTTTTTATATTAATTCAATAACCAATTCAAACAAAAAAATGATTGAGATCAGTCCTAAGGGACATTTGAATATTTGTAATAACTTACAATCATCAAAAGAGGAAAAGATAATAACATTGTTACAAAAATATTCAAAAGCTTTTTCCTGGGATTACACAGACATGCAGGGAATTCATCCAAAAACATGTATCCATCACATTTACACTGACGATCAAATTAAACATGTAAGGCAACCACAAAGAAGGATGAACCCTGTTTTTATATCATCCACCCTCTCTATGTGTAAGAAACCATTATAAAGGCAGATTACCTGACAGTATTAAAAGGCTAATGTTTCAAAGGATGTGAGAGAGAAACAAAATCAAATTGAGTCGTATATGAAAAGGAGACAAGCACACTTTATAATAAGGTGGGAGGATGTCAAAGGTCTTAACCAAAATATAAAAAAAAGTATGAAAGGCATAGAGAAAATGATATGGGGTGGGACTCACTCGTGTTCGGCATACACATAACAAAGAAATGCACAAACAATTCCGGGGGGGTCATAGATGGTAGGGGGAAGGCGGAAGCTCCCCCTCCCCAGAATTCTGATGACGTGGCAAGACAGACGCCAGGAGTCAAGCACTATGTGGGGAAAATGGCCATGGGTCTGAAGCCGTTACAGAGATCACCTCGCATTCTTCGTGGGCCTGATCCCAAGGTACAATTGTCACCACGATCCAAAGGTAAGGTAAGTCGTAGGACACCCGGTATAAGACCAGTACCAGAATTTAACCTGACGCGCGATATCCACCTAACTAAAGTCTGATATCGAATCCCCTGATGCCACGCATCTCAGTGTCAACGTCCTTATGATGTCAGCCCTACTAGCATCCCCCTGACATCGCTTTCCGAGCTGTTTTCTGATTGTATAACCTTGTTCCATGATTTACTGTGGTAAAATACTCTCTATTTACAGTTACTATATAAGAAAAAGTGTGAGCACCCATTACCAGGTCTGCCAAGTTGTTGTCAATCTCCCTGCATTGTTTTCTCGAGCATTATCCCTACTTCGCAGGTATTCCATCCCTTTTATACTATTTGGTTTCCTTTCGCTTTTAAATTTTTATAATGGTCGTGGGTAAAGTCACGGTCAAGAAATCAGAGCCTGAAACTCCCCAAGCCTGTGAATCCAGGGTTGCCCCTGGACCCAAGCCTTTCACATATTTGCAAGCTGACATCCAAGACCCGTAATACCGATTTTTCATTAGTAGTGTCAAGCCTGAGCTGTTCAGGAAGCATGTGGAAAATAGAGATAGGTTTCAAGTCGTTTTGTCTGGACTATATCATCAGATTACTCCCCTTTTCTACCCAGTGGTTGAATTCATTTGTTGGCTCTGGGATGCTTACGATGAATGCTAGGGCCTATTCCTATCTTTAAAGGGGAACAAAATATTTAGCATATCCCCTGAAATCATCAGAAAATCTCTATGTTATCCTACCAGTTCGAATTACGTCAGTTTCAATGAAATGACACTATCTCATCAGTTTTCTAAACTACCATGGAGGCAACAAAGCGATTTCATCCCTGCCATTACTGACTCTCATCTCACAACTTTCCCTTCTGCAAATTCAGTGCCCCTAAGTTTATTCAAGGACGACCTTCAGCCTACCCTTTCTCTTATTGGCGGGCTACTGGGTATAGAAGGGTTTGAGCGAGTCTCAAAATAATGCATAGTTTTTTTGTGGTTAATGTCGCAACCCAGTGTCGTCTTAGATATCCCTAGGTTTTTGGCCTCTGTCATCCAAACTCAGTTCCAAGATCTCTCAGATACGGGTCGTTTTCGTTTCTGTTCCATGGTATTTTATCTTTTCCTCTTCCAACAAGCCGATAAGTTTGAGGGTTTGGGTTTAGAAATAGTCTATAGGATAAACTCTCATCCAAGACCAGTTTTTGATTGGAATCCCGCAACACATCAGTTGGAAAATGGGGTGGGTTAATCAAGTTTCTTGAATGATTTCATGCCCATAGCCTATACTATTATCCATGATTCTCCTCCGCCTAGGATTTTTCCTGAGCAGAAGAAATAGTTGCAGTGCAGTGAGGTTGAAAGCACTGGAGACTAGTATATTTTTTATCACTATACTGAAATCAGGGTTTATGGAGCCGAAGTTTCTCCCTACCAATTTCCAGCTTTTCCCGCTCGGCGGATTTACACTTTGGAATACCTCTGGAAGACCTTAAAGGCTGACCAGCTCCACTTCCTCCCTGTGAAAAAGGGGTTCATTCTCAAGCTTCCTACAACCATTGGCCCTTTCATTGTTAACTCGAGGCACGCCCTTCTCGTGGCGGAAAATCTGCTCCAATGCATGGATTCGAGGCAAGGGAAAGCTTGGCCCTATTGTTGGGAAAAATACTGAGAGGGGGGGGTGAATCAGTATTTACTGCATATTCAAACTTTTTTACTTTTTCATGCTCTAAAACCCATACGCTACTTTACTGAAGCCAAGTAGCGTATATACACGGATATCCTTCATAAAACTCGCGTATACACAGAGATCTAATTATGCCATTAGTTCTTCACTTATATCATTCCATCATTCATTCATTAGATGTTCTATAAACAATAAACATGTGCAGTAAGAACAGAATAAACCATCACACAAAGCATCACACATGAACACCAGGATTTTTAGGTGGAAACCCAAGTCGGAAGAAAACCACCGCTGCAGTTGCTCAGCCTTCAATATTTTATTATAGAGAAAACATCTTACAACATATGTGCTGGCGCAGACTTGACCAACACGCAGGCACCCACCTGCGCTCGTTTACCAGCCTCTCCTGGAAGGGAGCTCCAACCCCCTGAATCGTTTACCAGCCTCTCCTGGAAGGGAGCTACGACCCCCCGATCTCGTTTACCAGCCTCACCTGGAAGGGAGCTACGACCCCCTGACTGAAGGCTACAACCCTCAGCACCTCTATGGACCACGTTTCATCAATTTTCACACTGGATCCAAAGCTTCCTTTAGGACACCACTTGCAGGCCACATTTCATCATATTTTCAAAATGGACCCTTTCCATACTTTTAAGCAAAAACATACATCACCGACGGTGCTTCTCCCGGCACGGATCGGACGGCGGAAACACGTGGAACATATCAGATGTTCATACCCCTTGCTTTGTGACTTCCCTAGTTGCATACGCTTTCTCCCTTCATATGTAGCGTATATACGCGCTTCCGTCCACACAAACCAGCGTATACCTCAGTGTATATTTTATTGCGCATACGCGCTTTATCTTCGCTGAATCCGCGTATATACGCGCTTCCTCCACGGCGAAGTAGCGTATAGATCTTCAATCATTACAGAGCAGCATACTTCTTCAGATCAGATATTCAGTTCAGATTTACCCTTTTACTTCAGACAGATGTTCGCCTAGATGTTCGCCTCATCACAGATCTAAGCCTTCCATACTCAGATCTAGCAAATATAAATGCATTTCAGATCTAGATCCCTTTCTTCATCATTGGTGCATCATACCTTCAGATTTGTCTTCAAGTGTAACCCTTCCATTCAGATCTACTTCAGAGAGAAGTATTCATTCAAGCTCAGACATCTTGCACCCACACTCATGATTTGCACAATGAATTGCTTCTCCTTATATAGGTTTATCCTTTTTCAATACCACGGGCCCCTTTTTCAATACCACGAGCCAAACCAATACCACGAGCCCAAAACTACCTGGACGGGGTCAATTAGGCGGATCATTACCCAATACAATGGGTCAATACCATGGTGGTTACCCTTGGTTTTTCACTTTTTGAGCGCTTTTGCCCATACGCGACTTGGCACGTTATTTTCCGCGTGCATACGCGACTTCCCCTAGGCCAATCCACGTATACAAAGAGACATACTCTTTTCATCATATTTTGAGCACATTCTGAATTCCTTTCTTCATTGCCTTTTGTACACACTATAGATACATCATATTTTCTTCATCAGGAACATATTCTCTCAAGCACAACTTCATCAAGTAAGTTGTCATCATCTTCATCAAGTGGGTTGCCTTTCAAGGACAACACTCAGCATCATATTGTCAACAAACATCATATTTACATCATTTACCAAGTCCATCAAGTCAAGCATAACTTCATCAGGTGGATTGCCATCAAGGACAACACATGTCAACAGTTGCATGTCTTCATCTTCATTCAGTGGGTTGCCATCAAGGACAACACTCTGCATCATATTTCCAACAATCTCCCCCTTTGGACTTGATGGCAACCACGATGGTGTTTGGTTACCACAGCAGATAGATATCATGTCACTTTCCCAAATATGTCACATCATTATCTTCTCTTTATTCAAACACCATGTCACTCTCCCCCTTTGACATCAAGGGAAAAGGGCGGATCAAAAACCAACATACTCTCCCCTTTTTCTTTTTTTTTCATGTGGAAGAAACATTCTGCAGATCTGATATGTGCTGAAGTGGCCAAGCTCCCCCTGAGTTCATGCTGAATCTTCAAACATATTTTTCAATGAAGTACATGACTCTATGAACTTCCTATTACCAAAGACTCATACTTACATCAAATATCCAACCAAGTGGATTTACATATAAGACTCAAGTATCCAACCAAGTGGGTTTACACATTTCAACTCAGCTACCCAACCAAGTGGGTTTACAAAAATGGACTCAGCTACCCAACCAAGTGGGTTTACAAATTTGACAAGTCCTTTCATGACTGAATATTACAATTTTACATCATGGGTCTCAACCAGAACTTTTCATCAAAATTACAAATATGACTTTTCATGACCAATACCAAGAAGGCCTCAAGAGAGATCATATAACAGAACCATCATAATTCCAACAATGCATTATACTCAGCAACGCTAATGCTCCCCTTGAATCTGTGCAACCAAGCAATCTTTCCAAATGACTAAGGCTCCCCCTTAGTTTGTGCATCCTGAACACTTTCACCAACAAATCATCAAGGCATATTCATCAAAACATTAGAAACAGAATTATGAGAACTGGAACACCACCAGAGATACCAAACAGTATCAGAGATATCAGAAGCACTGCAGTTTGTGCTGAAGAATGCTGACTCCAATGAAAAATTTGTCAGCAATCAGACATACGCGGTTTTTTTGTGCAGGAACTCGCGTATATACGCGACTGTGTTTCAGGAAACCCGCGTATCCCAAGCCATCTTCTAAATTTCAACCAGATCTGATTCTCTGTGAGGCAAAGACAGTGTTCAACTTCTTTATGAGATATTTGAATGCTTCCCTGGACTACAGATAGATAGAACAGTGCAGTTGTGTCTTCAAGCGTCTTCCAACGGTTGTAGCATCAGCACAATAGTAACCAAGCCTTCAGATTATTTGCAGCATCAATACAATCTTTCCAAGAGAGATTCTCATACCAGAACAACATCTTCACATAGGTGTCAAGAAATCGTCCATGTGGTCCAATATCATCAAGATCTTCAAGAATTAACATGAGGCAACAGATCTCAACCATAGTAACAAAGTCTGCATGATTTATTTCTGAATCAAATGACATCCAACTCATCCATGTGTGAGTACAAAAGATACTTATCAGCAACCAGGGCTCAAAAACTCATCATAATAAACCATGTACCAAGTCATCATCATTTGAGCATGAATATCACAAGAACCAAAGAATAAGCAGTCATATTGCCAACAATGCAATCATTAGTATTCAACCTGCTGCTCCCCCTAAACCAATGCTCTTCCTTGGCTTGCAATCTGAAGCACCTTCAACAGCAAGTCATCAGTAACAATCTCTGCATGATCTGACCTCATTTCTGAATTATAAGACTTTCAATCTCATCATCCAAAAGTAAACAGGACTCATTCATAATCTTCAACACAAGGCATCAAGTATCATATCATCATTATTTAGAACTGAGGAATTAAGCTGATACAGAGTCAATAATACAGTTATTGACAGTCAGACTGATGCTCCCCCTGAGCCTCTGCTCCAGATCTTTAGCTATCAGACAAATTCTCTTATCATCAATGCATACACGACTGTGTCTGCTGGAACTCGCGTGTATACGCGACTTTTGTTCATTGAACCCGCGTATGGAAAGTGAAGTATAGAAAATTTTCATCTTTCTTCATTTCCTCCTGAGTTTGTACCTCCTGTACCTGTCCTTTCCACATCAAATGCGCTGTCAGAAGTAAACATAACTAGAATATTCAAATCAACCATGAGAGACATCATGCATTTATCCCCCTGTGACGATACATTACTAAATCTCATAATGTATCCCACAACATTCCTGCAGTCAATCAGAGAAGTCAGCTTCAGAAGCGGATGACTGCAGTAGGGTCAGAATTCCCTACGTTTCTGATCGGTCCTTGAATTGAGTGTTTTCTTCAAGAAAATCATTGTCTCCTAGAGCATCCACAAAAGTATCCTTTTCTTCTCTAGATTGATTCTTATTCCATCCCTCCATCTTTTTCCAGACTTGTTTAAACTTTCTATTTGTGTGCTGGAAGTTATCCAATTTCTCATATCTGTTCAACCTGCATTTCTTTTATACATGTCCATACTTGTTGCAAGAATAACACCTCATGTGTCCGGAGAAATAAGCATAAGAATCATGATGAGTATTTCTAATCTTTCTCCTTTTACAATCAGCTGCTTTATGTCCATACTTGTTACATGAGAAACAATATCCCTTGAAGCTACCAGAGTACCTGTTTGTTTGTGGCTGAATTGTCCTGCTTCTGCAATTTGCTGCAACATGCCCATAGTTATGACATTTAAAACATTCAACGTTCTTGAATGAATTCCTTTGATAATTCATGATTGTTGGTTGATCTTTTGTTTCTTTCAACACTTCAGGTTTTGCATTGACTTCCTTTGAATTTTTAGCACTTCCTTGTGAGCTAGATTCTCCTTTAACAGTTTCATGAAAACCAAGACCAAGTTTGATAGAAGGAGACCTTTGACTACTAATAATATTATCCAAGATATTAGTGCTATCTTGAAACCTCAAAAGTTTAACCTTTTCTTCTAATTTACCTTTGAGAATGTTTACCTCAACCTCCAAGGCTTGACACTGCTTTGTCATGCTTTCTTCTTTCCTTCTTCCATCTTCTACTTGATCCTTCAGATTTAGAATCTCTTCTTTCAACCAATTTTCGTTTTCTTCACATGTTTGTTCCAGCTCTTCATTCTTCTTGTTTGACTTTTCCAGAACCCTTTTGAGAGAGATGA
Source organism: Pinus albicaulis (assembly GCA_034641835.2). Lineage (NCBI taxonomy): Eukaryota > Viridiplantae > Streptophyta > Pinopsida > Pinales > Pinaceae > Pinus > Pinus albicaulis. The sequence continues at coordinate 1,032,428,047 of CM076582.1, forward strand.
TTTCTCCTTCAAGGCCTTCATTCTTCTTATTTGATTTATCCAGGTCTTCTTTGAGGGAAATGATTTCTGCTTCAAGTCCTTCTTTTTCAAATGATTGTAGAGGTTCCTCATTTTTCTTACTTGATGTTTCTAGATCTGCTTGCAGAGAGATGATTGCAGCTTCAAGTCCTTCATTCTTCTTGTTTGATTTTTCAAGATCTGCTTCTAGTTCTTTAATTTGATTGGATGCATAAGTATGAAACCTTTGATACTTGTCCACCTGTCCATTCAACATTTCTATTTGATCTTTCATTTGAGAGATCATCTCTTTGTTGATAGAATCTTTCTTATCAACTGCTTTTAGTTGTTCTTCATCTTTGATCTTGAGAGCTCTCTCTATTTCTAAAACACTGCTTTTACAAATTTCATTATTGTTTGTACCACCAAGATCATGCAAAGGATGACCCCAATCACTATCTGATTCATCTTCTTCTATTTTCTGAGATATCTCCTTGCTTTGAGTAGTCTTCTTCTTTTTCTTCTTTGCCATGAGCACTTGTAGAGCTTCGTCAGAATCTGTTTCATCTTCTTCAATTTTTGCTATACATGATTTCTGAGGTATATTCTTGTTTCGAGTAGCCTTCTTCTTTTGCTTCTTAGCCATGAGCACTTTTAGATCTTGGTCAGAATCTTCTTCATCTTCACTGGATACTTCATCATCATCTTCTTTTGCATAATAACTCTTTCTTTTTTCAAATTGTTTCCCTTTACCATGTTTTTCTCTATAAGGACATTTAGCAGCATAGTGAGCAACCTTTCCACACTCAAAACATTTGAAGGGAAGCTTACCTTTGAACCTTCCACTACCTAGTTGGAGCTTTCTCACGAAATTCGCTTCTTCTTCATCGGATATATAGCTGGATTATTTGACAACTTCCTTTTCTTTTCCTCTTGTAGATGCCTTAAAAGCAGCTTCTCTTATTTGAGAAGGACCTCCTTGTCTCATTTCAAAAGCAGTCAGAATACCATGCAATTGAACAATAGAAAGAGTTTGCAGATCTTGCCTTTCTTCAATAGCTGAAACTTTAGAGTCAAATTTTGAAGTCAAGGATCTTAAGACCTTTTCCACCAGAGTAGTATCAGTTATGGTTTCACCCAAATTTCTCATTCGATTTACAATATCATCCAGACGAAGAAAGAAACCGGCAACACTCTCATCACTATGCATCTTCAAATTTTCATATTCAATTCTAAGAGTTTGGAGTTTTGCACTTTTTACCTTTGTGTCTCCTTCATAGCTTAGAATGATTTTGTCCCATATGTCTTTTGCCGAATGTAGCTGCATCACTTTAGCAAATTCTGATTCAGACATGCTTCCCAATAGGACATTCACTGCTTTGGCATTGATTTCATACTTCTTTCTTTCAGCTGCATCAGTAGGAATACTTGCCGGGTATTGATAAACCTTCTTGCACGATTGCCCATACATCTGCACCAAGACTTTGCAGATATGCTTTTGTTCGTACCTTCCAAAATATCAGATTGCTTCCATTGAATAGAGGTGGCTTTATAGACATTACTCCTTCTTGACTTCCCATTGCGACGGATCTCCTTTGAGCGATCAAGCTTCTGCACAAGGACCTGCTCTGATACCAATTGTTGGGAAAAATACTGAGAGGGGGGGGTGAATCAGTATTTACTGCATATTCAAAACTTTTTACTTTTTCATTCCTTAAAACCCATACGCTACTTTGCTGAAGCCAAGTAGCGTATACACGCGGATATCCTTCATAAAACTCGCGTATACACAGAGATCTAATTATGCCATTAATTCTTCACTTATATCATTCCATAATTCATTCATTAGATGTTCTATAAACAATAAACATGTGCAGTAAGAACAGAATAAACCATCACACATGAACACCAGGATTTTTAGGTGGAAACCCAAGTCGGGAGAAAACCACTGCTGCAGTTGCTCAGCCTTCAATATTTTATTATAGAGAAAACATCTTACAACATATGTGCTGGCGCGGACTTGACCAGCACGCAGGCACCCACCTGCGCTCGTTTACCAGCCTCTCCTGGAAGGGAGCTCCAACCCCCTGACTCGTTTACCAGCCTCTCCTGGAAGGGAGCTACGACCCCCCGATCTCGTTTACCAGCCTCACCTGGAAGGGAGCTACAACCCCCTGACTGAAGGCTACAACCTTTAGCACCTCTATGGACCACGTTTCATCAATTTTCACACTGGATCCAACAACTTCAATAGAACAACACTTGCAGGCCACCTTTCATCATATTTTCACACTGGACCCTTTCCATACTTTTAAGCAAAAACATACATCACCAACATATGCTTATCAACACAGATCAGACAGCAGAAACACAGCAGAACAGATCAGATATTTCATACCCCTTGCTTTAGCAAACCCTAGTTTGCATACGCGCTTTCCCTTCACTTATGTCGCGTATATACGCGCTTCCGTCCACACAAACCAGCGTATACCTCAGTGTATATTTTATTGCGCATACGCGCTTTTACTTCAGCGAAGCCGCGTATATACGCGCTTCCTCCACGGAGAAGTAGCGTATAGATCTTCAATCATTACGGAGCAGCATACTTCTTCAGATCAGATATTCAGTTCAGATTTACCCTTTTACTTCAGACAGATGTTCGCCTGATCACAGATCTAAGCCTTCCATAATCAGATCTAGCAAATATAAATGCATTTCAGATCTAGATCCCTTTCTTCATCATTGGTGCATCATACCTTTAGATTTGTCTTCAAGTTTAACCCTTCCATTCAGATCTACTTCAGAGAGAAGTATTCATTCAAGCTCAGACATCTTGCACCCACACTCATGATTTGCATAATGAATTTCTTCTCCTTATATAGGTTTATCCTTTTTCAATACCATGAGCCCCTTTTTCAATACCATGGACCAAAACAATACCATAAGCCCAAAACTACCTGGACGGGGTCAATTAGGCGGATCATTACCCAATAAAATGGGTCAATACCATGGTGGTTACCCTTGGTTTTTCACTTTTTGAGCGCTTTAGCCCATACGCGACTTGGCACGTTCTTTTCCGCGTGCATACGCGACTTCACCTAGGAATATCCGCGTATACAAAGAGACATACTCTTTTCATCATGCTTTGATCACAATCTGAATTCTTTTCTTCATTGCCTTCTGTACACACTGTAGATACATCATATTTTCTTCATCAGGAACATATTCTCTCAAGCACAACTTCATCAAGTAAGTTGTCATCATCTTCATCAATTGGGTTGCCTTTCAAGGACAACACTCAACATCATATTGTCAACAAACATCAGATTTACATCATTTACCAAGTCCATCAAGTCAAGCATAACTTCATCAGGTGGATTGCCATCAAGGACAACACATGTCAACAGTCGCATGTCTTCATCTTCATTCAGTGGGTTGCCATCAAGGACAACACTCTGCATCATATTTCCAACACCTATGATCTGAAAGGCATCATTTCAAACAAAAGGAAGAATACTAAATCAACCCCTTACACTCAGGAAGCAAGGCCCTTCATCAAAAGGCGAGATAATCTTGAAACCCGACCTTTGATTTCACAGATGGAGATCGATTCATCTGCGACAGGGGAAAATGCAGATACTACTTCAACAAGAGAAGCAGATTAGAAACAGGTAGAGGAGGTCAGTGTGTCAGGAGAAGGTTCCCCTCCTTCTAAAAGGCAAAGAGCTAAGACCAGCGAAGTAGAAGGCATGGAATATGAACAACTGCTGCAAAGTGAGACACTTTATGGTCAACCAGACAAGGGAAAAGTGGGCTTTGTAGTGATACGAGATGGCACGGTTTCTTACAACTGCTCAAAAGTATCGCAAGCTGTCTCGGCTAGCAGCTATAAAGTGGAGAGCGAAAGAAGGGTAAGGAATAGAACAATCAGGGAAAAACACTTGTCTGAATTAGAAGGATATGTTGATAAGTACCATACTAGGTTTTCATCTACAATTGAATTGGAGAAAGAACAACTAATACTGGCTATGATTGAAGAAATCTTAAGCCCAGAGGCTGGTACCACCAGTGATAGAGCCCTAGAAATAGCAATAAACATGTCACAAGTCCCACCAATTGACAAGTGTAATTTCATCTAGTGTTTCGGTGATATGTTAAAGGATGAGGTAGTAAAGCTTTCCCTCACTCTCAGAAAGCTAAAAATCAAGCATAACCAAGTGCTTGATAATCTCAGAAGGGAGAAGATCAACTCTCGTGCACTCTTGAATGATCTATACAGTCTCCAAGAAGTGTTAAAAGGGAAGGAGAAGGGTAAAGCAGAATCCCAAGTCCATCTCATCTTCGAATTGCAAAGGCAGGTCGCAGCCCTGAAGCAAAAAATTAACATACCTGGCACTGATCACATACAAAACGCTAAGTTATTCCAAGCAGAGAAAGATAAGCCAAGCCTGGGAGACTCCCTTGCAAAGGAAAGGGAAGAGAAATCTAAAATTTCAGAGGAGATGGCTACTGTACAGGGAAGAATGGATGAACTACAGATAAGTTGGGATACCCATGTGTGCACTCCACTAGCTCCATAAGGGACTAGCTCACTCTCAGAGCAGTTGACCACGACACTGGCCAAACTTCAAGCGGTGGAAAAGCAAGTCTCAATAGCACATCATAGGATTAGCGAGCTCGAGGCCCTCCTCGCAGAGAACTCCAAAAAGGTTGCTGCTATGCAAAAAGAGATAGAGGAGGGAAAATAGGAGAAGGCATAGCAAGAGAAAACTATTCGAGATCTCACAAACCAAACAAAGGGAAATATCACCCTCTTGAACACTTGACATTTGATTTGGACTAAAATTATCATGGAAGTGAAGAAGCGTTGGGCATTCTTGAATATAATTCAGGAAAAGAGGGCCGTTGTACACATTTTCAGAAGAAAAGTTCATGAAGGAGGCATTTATGCCTCAATTAGGGTCCAAAATGCAAAGAGGTGTATTTCTCTTTTAAACGAGCTAAGTCCAGAAGAGTTGGTCAATTGAGGTATAAGGAACAGATTCAAGGAAGCTTTGGAATATCAGAAGGCGATAGAGAAAGAGTCCATGCGCAGCATGGCTTTGAGCAGTTTGGAAAAGGTGACGGCCATTTTGGAGCAGTTCGAGACAAATTGGACAAAGATAACACTTACCGGGCTCCCATCATGTTGGGAGCCTTCCAATGTAGTCCTACAGCCACTACCAGTGTATGAATGCTAATTGAAGGAAGCAATGAATCAGACTAACATGCCTTCCGAAAAGTCTTCTCAACTTAAAGCTAAAACTATAGCTTCAGTCCTCGGCAAAGAATTCTCACTTCTTCATCAAGTGAAATATAAGATTCCCACTCAGGCGAGTTATGACAAACTTACTGAAGTTTACATTAAGCCAGAAGCTTTCACCGATGTTAGAAAATTATATATTATGGAGCAATGCAACACATAGAATATGTGGAAAATACAAGCACACAAAACACATAAAACCAGAGAGACACAGATATACGTGGTTCACCCAGTTTGGGTTACGTCCACCCTGAAGAGCCAGTCCTTCCTTTCTATTATCCAGCAAAACTGAAGAGACAAAATCTACAGCAGATCCACTGTAATATCCTCTGTTCTCTCTCACAGTCTCCCGATCTATTTCCCGCTCAAAGAATACACATGTAATACACAGCCGCAATACAATACCCTCATACAAAGAGAGGGGTTGCCTTCTAGGGTTGCCGCCCACCCTGGACCCTCCACGGCAGCAATTAATATACGGGCGGTGTTGCCACCCCATTTAAGATACATGGGTCCAATGCTGTCATACAAAGTAAACAAGATAATCAGGCTCCACACCCAACAACCAAAATACCTGAGGCTGTAGCCAACACCTGGTAGAGGTGTGCAAGTCATGCTAGTTTGTTAGCTAGCTCTTCTGCAACCATCATACTGCCTACTTCAGCCACTGCCTCAACTCTTTCCCACCACTAAAAGTGTCAACTCATGATTCGGCCCGCGTGGCCTCCTATTTTTATTCTTATTTTTACTTTCAATATCCGAGTGAGATTCATATTTCACTCTTGCAAATTTTACTTTCTGTTAGACAATTATGATATTTTCTTTAGAAATAGCCATGAGCCCATATTTTAAATGATGAGAAATGTTTTAATCTCATCATAAATTTTGATTTTTTGATCAGGACTTAAAACTTCATAACAATACGCGGAAAATATATTTTCCCAAAATATCTTTCCGCGTATGTCCGTTGAAAAACTCTATAAAAGCAGTAAGTAGGGACTGATATGGGGTTCTATATTTTCAAAAGAACTAACTAGAAAAGAACTCTATGCATATTTTTGTATGAACTTTGATATTGATGTTGAAGATCCCATTGGGATTCATTGATAAGGAGTTTTTTCGATATTGGGGATTCTGATCAGAGTTCTTCACAGTTTGTAGCTCTTCCTTACGTTTTATAATACAAATATTCATTTCATCCATTTCCATACTTCTCATATCTGTGTTCTAGAATGCGAGTGCTCATATGTTTAAATGTGAATTTATCGTTGTTGATACTCATATTTAGTCATGTATAGTACTTTAAATATGGCTCAGGCATGATATTATGTTTCACTCTTTACTTCTACCAATGTTCTTATGATATTAGCAGCAATGGAGCTCCGTCTTTAAAATTTTTCTCATGTATGGATTCTTATTATTGCATAGACCTAGTATATGTGAATACTTGTTTCTAGATCGAGCCTCCATTACAGTTAATTTCCATTACACTTTCTTACATAGCCATCACCCTCCTTTTATTAACCTCTGTGAATTATTCTAGAATTCAGCCCCCTTTTCAACGTTCTGTCTTAAAATTGTCTGATACATTCACATATCAAAGTTTACAGTCTCTTACTACAGTATTACTCTTACTGTTTTTAATTTTTGAGAGTCTTGGTTCCACTTTCACCAAATCTTTTCACTAAAGATATTATAGCATGAGAGCTCCTTCTTGCCAACCCTTTAACGTGAACTATATGCTCCTTGTTGATTAAGATGTCCTAGGCATTGATATTTGTACAACTCAAGACTGTCTCTAGGAGTGACAACATCTTTCTGGCACCGTTACTGGGGATACGAATTTGAGAAAAGATAAAACCCTGGGCCTCGACAAAATTTTCATTAACTCCTCAGAACCGGTGAGCAGGAAGAGTTGAGAGTTGTAGATTCCTCACCTTGGCGACTCCACTATCATTCATAAGATAAATCTATTTGTAGTCCTGGCTTCCCGAAAGCCACATTTGAGGTCAGATACATCCCAGTTGAGAACACCTTTGGTGTCTGACCCAGAAAATATTTTACACAAGAGAGGTTGGAGAGAAAGATAGTCAGCCCACAAAAATATCCCTAGATTTTCTTTTGAAGACTCTCCATCCTCCTCCTCCCAACTAGCTCAAGATCAAGGTCCTGACTCTATAGTGAGAACCCTTGATTATTCTTTAGATAACCCCTCTCTGGAAAATATTTAAGTTAAAGATGAAGTTGAATCTCTAGATACCACCAGCTTATTTCTTCATCCCACTCCTGAAGTTGGAGAAGTTAAAGAAATCACAGAAGTTTTTGATGTTAACATTCCTACATTTCCATCAGCCCCTCAAGCCTCAGTTAAATATATACCAATTTTCATACATACTTCTCTTCCACCACCTCCTCTTACTCATCAGATTCTCCCTCCACCCCCACAACCTCCGATGGTTGTTTCGAGCTTCCTGTTAAACAAATATGCCCCCCTCGCATTGCCTCAGGTCTTAAATGACATGCCTCAAGATTATTTGAAGATCCTACCTCGTTTCAACGGGGAAAATGATATTGAAGCTCAGAAACACTTGGAAGTTTTATGTGCATTTGTAGAAAAATTCAATGTCAAACATCTGGATGTAGTGTTGAGATTGTTTGTCCAATACTTAGATGGAGAAGCCACAAAACGGTTTAAAACTTTGGGAGACCACTCCATTATTACTTGGGAGGAGATGGAAAATTCCTTTATCAAAAAATGGGGAGAAAAGAAATACCATGGATACTGTCTCACTGATTTCAATGCACTCTAAAAAAGACATAATTAGGGAGTGTCGAAATTCATTAAAAGGTTCAATAAACTATACACAAGCCTCCTAGCTTAAATGAAACCTCACCAGACTACTGATAAAGTCATGTTTGTAGCGGCTTTTGATTCAGAATTCAGATTCTCTCTAAGAGAGAGGAAGTATGCCACCTTGGATGAGGCCCAGACTAATGCACTGAAGGTAGAGGCTAATTTTTCCTATACAGGTAAATCAAAGGGGAGGTCAGATCACGAGGCCAGATGGAGAGGAAAAGAAGAGGTATTCACATCTGGCCAATACAGAGAGGCAGCTGAAAATAAAATTAAAGAGATGAATATGTTGGGGTTCCCATGTTTTGGCCAGATTGGCAAGACCAAAATATGAGACAACATCAAAACCGCTTTGGGGCCCTAGGATCTAGCCCTCCTAGACCCGGAGAGGGATCTCTCCAATGAAACAAAGAATGATATATCTTTGAAAGATAAAATTGAGATATTAGGCTAGTTATGAAGTACAGAGGGGGGTTTAAAATGATTTGGTTGGTTGGTTGCTAAGTTGGTCATGAGATCATGGACTGAGAAAGTAATGGGAGGAAAAGGAACAAAACAGCAGGATGCTTCAGCAAAGAGAATACGTCAAGAAAGTTCCATCCATTGGGCTATGGAGTCATGAGAGGTAATTACATGCAACAACTAGCCAAGGCTTCCAAAGGGAGACTCATCTACACTAAAGGATCTTTTTAGATAGATGATGGAATGGAACACTAAGGAAAGAAAGTGAGAGAAGGAAAGAAACCTACTTTCTGTCTATAGATCAGGTCAAAGGTCATTTAACTCCAGACCTACTTGGACATACTCAAAGGTAGCTCTCAAGGGAAGGACAAAGGGGCAACTTATAGATTGGACCAGAGATCTTTTAACTCCAGGTCAGCTTTAGCATGCTCCAATGGAAAAATAGGGATAAGTTTAACAAAGGGATCTTAGAAAGGCCAACTGGTTGCACAAGGATCCTAGTGGATAGGGCTAAATCCAATCCCCAGTGTTCCCAAATATTCTAGCTTAAACCAAACAAGAACATCTAAGAATGGATTCATTTAATTCATACTTCAACTAGCAGGAAATTACATCCACTACGCTGGTTAAACTGAGTGAAAACACTTCTCAGATAAAACATTTTAGAAGATAAACATAAATGGCATGGAGAGCAGGAACATAGGGTACCTAACAAGGTTAAATCCTATGTCAAATTTTTGATGCAAGCCAGCAGAAAATGAAACAATATGAAATGTAATAAACAAAGTTGGAAGAACATCACCAAAAGTAATAGACCAGGATCCTGTGAAATGTGCTTTGATTAATTGATGCAAAACCAGTCATGTACACTAAGCTCAATGGCTAATACAGCTCAGACTTCTCCTCCCAGCCTATTACACAACGACTACTTTGCTACTCCCTCCCACGACAGTTCTAACAGTCCAACATGAATCCCTCTAACAACAAATCCTCAACAACTGGACAACAACCTTTACATTATGTTCTCGGGAATTCTTATAGGAGAAGAAGTGAAAACAGGAATAGATGAACAATTAAATGAGCCTCATTAAGACAGTAAGGCGGAAGTGTTCATGCCCATATCACTTAATGGAAATTAACATTTGCTGTGTGTACTCTGTAGGCCGTTTCGGAACCTTTGTCAGGTCGATTTTGACCTCTGATATGCTCTTTGTAGTCTTCTCGGTTGTTTGGAATCTGTGGTAGTTTTCTGAATAAATGAACTGAATGAAATTCCGCGGCCCCTTCATGCCTCATAACTGCAATCTGACAGTCTTTTAAGAAGCTCCTGCCATTGTCTTAACTTTCCTGGGCTCAAGGGGCACGGAGGGCGCTGTGGGAATGGTGTAATTCTAAGAGAAAAGTATTGTGCTGATATTTAACATGGATAAGACTCGATAGTGTGCTTTTGGTCTTCAAATTGTGTCTTTCCTTTGAATTGCAGGGTCAAACATCAATTATAACAATAACAAGCATAAACCCCCTTTGAATCTCTTCTGCTGGTCCGCTACCGAACGCTGAAACGACCTCTTTGTGTTATCTACACGATGAAGTAATCATGTTACAAACCCAGGCAGTGATGGCGGAGACATGCTGTGGAGGCCCGGAGAAACAGTGGCGGGACAGTGAAAACAACGGCAATGATGAAGAATGGAGGAAGAAATGGTGATTAGTGTAAAACCCAAAGGTTCAAGGTTTGGGGGAAATACAAAGGAAATAGCGGAAAAAACAATGAAGCGGGAGGGAAATATAGTATGAGGTGGGACCGTACGGAAATCGCAATCGCGGATCGGAGTGGGGCAGAGAGTTGACACATTCGAAGGTTCTGATTGCGATTGAGGGCAGGATGCGATTGAAACATGACCGTTAGATCTGGTGGAGGGATGGACGGCTCAGATGTGGTCGGGGGATCACAATCGCAAGGAGCAAGGGGAAGACGTGATGGAAAATGCGATTGTGATTAGGCAGGGAGCGCGATTGAGCGCTGGCCGTTGGATCTAGGGACTAGATCAACGACTCACACTCAATCGGAGGGAACAAGCGATTGGGCGGATCGGAGGAAAGGGACCCATCGCAATCGCAATTCGGAGCGAGGTGTAATGACAGCGCGGAGCAAACAACTTGCGATTTCAATCAGAGGAAAGGCTGTGATTGGAGGGACATGCGATCAATGCAACCGCAATGTATTGCGATGTGATTAATCGCGTTGCAAACACTTGCGATTGGCACGTTAACAAAAGCCGCGATTGAAACTTGTTTACGATTGCGATTGGCACGCGGCGGGGGTTAATATATAATACAGAACTTTATAATAAATCTCTATAATATGTAAAGTAGGGATGGAAAAAAAGGGGGAAGTGATTTAATAAAGGGCGGGACTCATAATATAAGGTTTTATTATAAGGTCCTTCGGGTCATGGAGGGGAAGTGGTTTGGAAATCGCATATTTTGTTTTAACGCGATTTACAATGCGATTTTTATTGGAGAAAGGGGGAAAAAGGGGTAGGCCTTATAATAAGGTCGGAAGGTGGGTTTTTGACCCATTTAATGTGATTTAAAGGTTAGAAAGGGGAACGATAGAGGAATAATGGGGGAAAAAGAAAGGTAAGAAGGGAAAATAGAAGGGAATGCAAAGGGGGACAAAATAGAAGTTAAGTGGGGGTGAAATAGGAGGGAGAAGGGCCCTTTGGGAATTCTTCTTCACAACAGAGAGGCTTTATAATGGAAATCAGCAGCGGGGATTCTATCAAAGGAAAAAGGCACAAGGAGGCTTCAAGGATGATGTGTTTTCAGGGGAAATGCATTCCTTGAAGGCTCAACAAAATTTTAGCCCCTTGTTTGCTTGTCAAAAAATTTATGAGGGGCTAACAGTGGCTCCACATGGGGATGGCTTCTTGTTGAAGGAGTCAAGAATTCAGAAAATGATCTTTGGTGTAGGCCAGATGCCTGCTGCTTGACTCATTCCTTTCTTTCTTTGATCAGCTGCCACAAACTATGAAGACATCATATCAGCAGTAAAATTTCTCCCAAACAACTACCTACCCATACTAAAGTCCTAACATTTTTTCTTCTTGGGTGCATTTGGACTTGCAGACCCTTTACATCATCAATTTTTACAAACAGGAAAATAAACCTATTCTACTTCTACCCTTATTACTCCATGAGACCAGATTAGACTGTTGGTCTCATAGCTTCTCTACCTAGTCTAATATCTGCTAGGATTAAACTGTCTAGCAGATTTCTTCTCTACATTCTAAGACAGAAATTGAAAATCAGTCAAACGAGGATTAGACAGTCTAGTTTGCTGGACTTTGCAGAAATCAAAACAACTAACTACATGCTCACAAACTGAGCTTTATTTCATACTTCCTACCTACCCTACTCTAACTGGAAATCTCTGATGCTCTAGGTAATACAATAATGCCAATGTAGCCAGTCAAGCAACAGCAAAAAAGGATATGAGCACTGGCTTCCTGTCAAAGATAAACACAGGGTGCTCTGCATGTGGTTCTTCAAAACTAAGGCCACCTGCAGTGGTGACCAATTCTGTTGCATTTGGCTCTTGCAAAAGATCAATGCTAGAGTATTTGAGCCAATCAAGGCCTCCATATATTCTGCCATAGGATCAATCAGCACATGATGTAAACGTTTTTCTTCAAAGCCCACCAGGATTGATAGGTTGTTTGCATCCCGGGCAACTTAATTCACTACATCTGTAGTGAGGCCTTTGTAATCACACTCCTCCTCTTCCTGATTGTGAGTATTTGGCGCATGGGCATCAACCAGGAATACCTCCTCTTCCTCTGGATCAAGACAAAGATGTCTGTGGGAAAGAAGGTCTCGCTCATCTTCAATGCAGCCTAAGCTAGAGGGCTCATTATATTCGACCATGTTGTCCTCTAGAAACGCAAGCTGGTCCTGCTGGAACTCTGCGAAAAATTTAACATATTCTTGAGCGGGGGTTTCTTTGATTACCTTAATCCTTTCGGGATAAGGCTCCGGATATTCATTCCACTCAAGGTCTTCTTCAACTCTTTCTTCCTCGTCCTCAGCGCTGGAGAGTCGCTAGCTTCTATCCTTTTGGAAAATATAACTGATGTTTGGATATAAAACAGAGAGAAGATTCAACGAATCTTCATCTTCTATCAAGATTTCAATGCCTTCTCAATCAGTATCATAGATAGCCTGCATTGACTCATCATTTTCTTGAAGTTGATGGTCGTGTTCTTCCTTCCATGAATCTACTAATGATGGCCCTGCAAGCTCAGTTTCCCTCTGGAAAAAATCATCATCAGACAGATCAGCATGAGAGAACGCATAATTAAAAGCACAGTCACCCATCAAATATTCGGGGTTCTCAGCAAGTCTTTCCTCACAGAAAACTGCAAGTTCATTTTCTGATTCAAGCTCTGGTTCGTCATGCATGTTTGGCATGTGGCTTCTGTCTTGCAGAGATCTGGTTCATCTTTCTTGAGGGCAAGGAATAGATCTTTCCCAATCATAATTTCTAGTTTCAGCCTCGTATTCTTCTTCTTGTACACTTAGCAAGGATTTGGCAGTCTCTATCAGTCTTTCCAGCTTGTTCTCTAAAGAGACCTGCGCTATTTGTTTTGTTTGGTCCTTCCTTGCCGCTTTTAATCTTTCCTCCCTACACTTTACATTGTATTCGACAGTGACCGCTATATTCTTCATTTCCTCCAGGCTCGAAGGTTCTCTTTTCCTTATATGGAATTCCACCTCGGGGTCAAACGAACTCGGATAGTGCAATAAAGCCCATCCCAAAGGTGGCTTTATATCAGAAGGTATTGCATCATATACCTTATTGAACCTAGCTGAAAACTCTTGCAATGTCTCTGCTGGCTGCCTTCTCAAATTCTGATATTCTTCTAGGATAAGAAGAACATTCTTTGGGGCTGCCCATCTGTCAAGGAAAACTTGAGAAAATTGATGAAAGCAGAAAATTCTCGCCGCCGGAAGGTTTTTGAACCAGCTCTTAACATTTCCTTGTAATGACAAGGTAAACATCCTAATGCACACATCATCTTCTTCTATTTCATACAATTCGAGTAAATCCTCGAGGTTTTGCACATGTTCCTCGGCAGTGGACCTTTTATTTTCTCCCTCGAAAAGAAGCAGCTGGTTTATAAGCTCTGCAGGAAGGGGTTGGAAAATAAGAGGTAAAACCAGAGGCTTATATCTTTCTATGACCTTCGTAGGTGTAGGTGGTGTAATAGGAGGCTCATGGCTGCTTGAAGCTTCTTTAGGAATGGGGGATATAACATGAGGCTCTTGTCCCACCGGTTTCTTCACAGGAGTACAGGTCTGCTCACGGTCTGAAGACTGAGGCTTGAGATCTTCCCCATAATCATTGTGGGTCTCATCTCTGGATACTTGATTTGGCTTGAAGTAGGACAGAACATAGTGGTAGAAAAAGACAATGAATTCTTTAAACCAAATCCAACCAGTATGCTCTACCCTTCTATGAGGTTTGGCCATATTTCAGGTTCTTCCTCCAGTGGAGTCTTTGAGGATTATGGGGTGTGGAGTCGCCAGGTGGATGTATATGAACATTTGAAGTAGGATGATGTCCACCATCAACAATGTGAATGCCAATCTAACCAGAGATCTTGGGTCTATGAGTGCCTAGGAATGTTTAAGGTGAAATGCACTCGTTCCCCAGCGGAGTCGCCATTATGCTGGGGTTCCCATGTTTTGGCCAGATTGGCAAGACCAAAAGATGAGACAACATCAAAACCGCTTTGGGGCCCTAGGATCTAGCCCTCCTGGACCCGGAGAGGGATCTCTCCAATGAAACAAAGAATGATATATCTTTGAAAGCTCAAATTGAGATATTAGGCTAGTTATGAAGTACAGAGGGGGGTTTAAAATGATTTGGTTGGTTGGTTGCTAAGTTGGTCATGAGATCATGGACTGAGAAAGTAATGGGAGGAAAAGGAACAAAACATCAGGATGCTTCAGAAAAGAGAATAGGTCGAGAAAGTGCCATCCATTGGGCTATGGAGTCGTGAGAGGTAATTACATGCAACAACTAGCCAAGGCTTCCAAAGGGAAATTCATCTACACTAAAGGATCTTTTTAGATAGATGATGGAATGGAACATTAAGGAAAGAAAGTGAGAGAAGGAAAGCAACCTACTTTCTGTCTATAGATCAGGTCAGAGGTCATTTAACTCCAGACATGCTTGGACATACTCAAAGGAAGCTCTCAAGGGAAGGACAAAGGGGCAGCTTATAGATCGGACCAGAGATCTTTTAACTCCAGGTTAGCTTTAGCATGCTCCAATGGAAAAATAGAGATAAGTTTAACAAAGGGATCTTAGAAAGGCCAGCTGGTTGCATAAGGATCCTAGTGGGCAGGGCTAACTCCAATCCCTAGTGTTCCCAAATCTTCTAGCTTAAACCCAACAAGAACATCTAAGAACTTATTCATTTAATTCATACATCAAATAGCAGGAAATAACATCCACTACGCTGGTTAAACTGAGTGAAAACACTTCTCAGATAAAACATTTCAGAAGATAAACATAAATTTCATGGAGAGCAGGAACATAGGGTACCTAACAAGGGTAAATCCTTTGTCAAACTTCTGATGCAAGCCAGTAGAAAATGAAACAATATGAAATGTAATAAACAAATTTGGAAGAACATCACCAAAAGTAATAGACCAGGATCCTGTGAAATGTGCTTTGATTAATTGATGCAAAACCAGTCATGCACACTGAGCTCAATGGCCAATATAGCCTAGACTTCTCCTCCCAGCCTATTACACAACGACTACTTTGCTACTCCCTCCCACGACAGTTCTAACAGTCCAACATGAATCCCTCTAACAGCAAATCCTCAACAACTGGACAACGACCTTTACATTATGTTCTCAGGAATTCTTATAGGAGAAGAAGTGAAAACAGGAATAGATGAACAATTAAATGAGCCTCATTAAGACAGTAAGGCGGAAGTTTTCACGCCCATACCACTTAATGGCAATCAGCATTCGCTGTGTGTACTCTGTAGGCCATTTGGGAACCTTTGTCAGGTCAATTTTGACCTCTGATATGCTCTTTATAGTCTTCTCGGCTGTTTGGACTCTATGGTAGCTTTTCGAATAAATTAACTGAATGAAAGTCCGCGGCCCCTCCATGCCTCATAACTGCAATCTGACAGTATTTTAAGAAGCTCCTGCCATTATCTTAAATTTCCCGGGCTCAAGGGGCACGGAGGGCACTATGGGAAGGGTGTACTTCTGAGAGAAAAGTACTGTGATGATATTTAACACAGATAAGACTCGACAATGTGATTTTGGTCTTCAAACTATGTCTTTCCTTTGAATTGCGGGGTCAAACATCAATTATAACAATAACAAGCATAAAACCCCTTTGAATCTCTTCTGCTGGTCCACTGGCGAACGCTGAAATGGCCTCTCTGTGTTATCTGCACGATGAAGTAATCCTGTTACAAACCCAGGCAGTGATGGCGGAGACATGCTGTGGAGACTCGGAGAAACAGTGGCGGAACAGTGAAAACAACGGCAATGATGAAGAATGGCGGAAGAAATGGTGATTAGTGTAAAACCCAAAGGTTCAACATTTGGGGGAAATACAAAGGAAATAGCGGAAAAAAAAATGAAGCGGGAGGGAAATATAGTACGAGGTGGGACCGTACGGAAATCTCAATCGCGGATCGGAGTGGGGTGGAGAGTTGACACATTTCAAAGGTTCTGATTGCGATTGAGGGCGGGATGCGATTGAAACACGACCGTTAGATCTGGTGGAGGGATGGACGGCTCAGATGTGGTCGGGGGATCGCAATCACAAGGAGCAAGGGGAAGACGCGATGGAAAATGCGATTGCGATTAGGCGGGGAGTGCCATTGAGCACTGGGCGTTGGATCTGGGGACCAGATCAACGGCTCACACTCAATCGGAGGGAACAAGTGATTGGGCGGATCGGAGGAAAGGGACCCATCGCAATCGCAAGTCGGAGTGAGGGGTAATCGTAGCACGGAGCAAAGAACTTTCGATTTTGATCGGAGGAAAGGCTGCGATTGGAGGGACATGCGATCAATGCAACCATAATGTATTGCGATGCGATTAATCGCGTCGCAAACACTTGTGATTGGCACGTTAACAAAAGCCGTGATTGAAACTTGTTTGCGATTGCGATTGGCACATGGCGGGGGTTAATATATAATACAGAACTTTATAATAAAGCTCTATAATATGTAAAGCGGGGATGGAAAAAAAGGGGGAAGTGATTTAATAAAGGGCAGGACTCATAATATAAGGTTTTATTATAAGGTCCTTTGGGTCATGGAGGGGAAGTGGTTTGGAAATCGCATATTTTGTTTTAACACGATTTACAATGTGATTTTGATTGGAGAAAGGGGGAAAAAGGGGTAGGCCTTATAATAAGGTTAGAAGGTGGGTTTTTGACCCATTTAATGTGATTTAAAGGTTAGAAAGGGGAAAGATAGAGGAATAATGGGGGAAAAAGAAAGGTAAGAAAGGAAAATAGAAGGGAATGCAAAGGGGGACAAAATAGAAGTTAACTGGGGGTGAAATAAGAGGGAAAAGGGCCATTTGAGCATTCTTCTTCACAACAGAGAGGCTTTATAATGGAAATCAGCAGAGGGGATTCTATCAAATGAAAAAGGCACAAGGAGGCTTCAAGGATGATGTGTTTTTAGGGGAAATGCATTCCTTGAAGGCTCAACAACATTTTAGCCCCCTGTTTGCTTGTCAAAAAATTTATGGAGGGCTAACAGAATAAAATGATAAAAAATCTTTCAAGCAAGCTGGTGAAGCTTTAACTTGAGGCAAAGAACTCCACCTCTAAAACATTCCAAACTGCTCCAAATAGATGTTATAATCCATAATACAGAAAGCCACCTCTACAAATACTACAAAGAGATCGAAAGGAGCAGCAAGACCATATACGGACACAACTGTACCTGGAAGGACAAATGGATGGCCCTACTGAAGACATTCCAGATGAGCAAGATGATCCATATCTTTCTTATTAAAATAGTGAGGAAGTTGAGTTTCCTTTACAAGAAGGTGATGGAGTGGGGCTTCCATTGCAAGAAGAAGAAGAAAAAGCTAGAGCTATTGAAGATCCAGAGATCGACGATTACTGCAAGCAGTTAGTTGAATTCATGCAAGCGCAGTTCCATAGAAAATATGATCTCAGGTATTCTAGAAAAAGAACCCATACACAAGAATAGGAGGAAGATATGCCTCAAAAAGAAACAGTTGTACAGAAGGAGACAATGGTGCATAAGGTAGTAGATAAAGGTAAGAGGCCTATAACCGAGCCTTTGCATTCTAATGATCATATTCCTTCCTCTTCAAAGTAGGCCACCACTCCAAATACCAAGCCTATACTGAAAGAAGTGAAACCTTTAGCTGAAAATAGAGAGTCAAAAGAAAATATAATAGAGAAGTCTTCCTCTGTCTTTAATTTGCAATAGAGCTTGAGAAAGTCAAAATCTTAGTCTCTCTAACTGAACTACTAAAGCAGCCAGCCTATCAGTCTCAAGTCTCCTCTTTTATGCTTCCCTTAGAAGTAGCCCCCGTCCCAGATAGTCTGAACCTCCAGGAAGAAAGGTCCATGGTCGTGTCTGGTCCTCACTTTGAAGAATTAGATGCTTGGACCCCTCCTTTCTATGTGTCATTAGTAATCCATGATTTGTTATTGCATAATTGTATGTTGGATTCTGGAGCGTCTCATAATATCTTGCCCCTATCGGTGATGGATCAATTGGGGCTGCAAATCACTCGCCCATATAAATACCTTTACTATTTTGATTCCAAAAGAGTCAAATGTCTGGGGATGATCAAGGATTTGGTAGTTAATCTAGCCCAAATCCCAGCCAAGAGTGTGGTGATTGATATAGTAGTAGCTGATATCCCAGCTCGTTTCGGGATGCTATTGTCAAGGTCTTGGGGAACTAAAATCGGAGGGTCAATAAAACTGGATCTGACTTATGCTACTATCCCTATATTTGGAGGGAAATAAAAGAGACTGTATTGAGAGAGAAGGTTCGTAAAGATGGTCACTAAGGCCGTTAATTCTGTTAATTCACCGGTATATAGTAAAGAAGGTGAGTTCTCATGTCTAATGTTGGAATAATACCAAGATTATGTACGGGAGCCATCGTTGTATCAGATCAAAACCGAGCAATCCTCGGGGAATCAAGAAGCCAGAGTTTGGACGTTGCACTTTGACGGAGCCAACTCTAAAGAAGGGAATGGAGCTAGGGTGCTCCTAATTTCCCCTACTAGCCAATGGGTTCCATTATCTTTTAAATTGGAATATGAAGCTACGAACAACGTAGCACTTCTCCTGGGTTTGAAAACAGCAAGGAGTATGAACATTCAAAGCCTGAAAGTTATGGGAGATTCAGAATTGGTGGTGAGGCAGGTGAGAAATCAATGTCAAGCTAAACACCCATGAATGAGGGCCTATAGGAATGAGGTATGGGATTTAGTAAACAACATTTTATTATATTTTAATATTCAGTTCATGCCAAGAGAGAAGAATAGAATGGCACATTCTCTTGTTGTGGTTGTCAGTACCTTTTTGCCACCTCAGAATCCTCTTTTAAGATATGGGATTGAAGTCCGCTACCGACCTTCCATTCCTGACAATGTCAAACACTGGCAGGTGTTTGAGGATGAAGATCAAGTAAGAAGATTCATGGAGACTGTTGGAGAATTCTCCAATATGGATATAGAAGTCGGTGAAGAAGAGGCTAAAGACCTTTATCAAAATAAATGGGAAGAAATCATGGCTAGTCATAAAGTGCTGCAACTCAAAGGAAATGTAATACCTAGAGGACTGGTCCCTTTGGAGAGGTTGTTCAATAAAAATAACGTCCCATTACAGCCGAGTAAAGTGGTAGAAGAAAATCTGGTGGATGACCTGAATCTTGGCACCGAAGCTGATCCAAAAATATAAAGAGAAATATCAGAAATTATTTCAGACATACAAAGATGTTTTTGCATGGTCTTATCAATACTTGAATACTTTTGATACCAGCATCATTGAGCACAAGATTACTTTAAAAGGATATACGAAGCCACATAAACAAAAGCTTAGATAGATTAACCCTTTGCTCCTTCCCTCCATAGAGAAGGAAATCAAGAAGCTATTAAAGGCCAAGCTCATCGTACCATTGAGATACTCTGAATGGGTGGCCAACTTGGTCCTAGTTCAGAAAAATAATGGAGAGATAAGTTTGTGTGTCAACTTCCGGAATTTAAACTGAGCATCTCTAAAGGATAATTATCCACTGCCAAAGATGGACCATATATTGCAGAAGGTAGTGGGAGCTTCATGGATGTCTATGATGGATGGATTTTCTGGATACAATAAGGTGTCTGTGCTTCTAGAAGATCAAAGTAAAACCACCTTCACCACTCCCTGGGGGACATTTATGTATGCTCGGATGTCGTTCGGACTGATCAATGTAGGGGCCACTTTCCAAAGGGCTATAGATATTTATTTTGTGGGGGAACAAGATAAATTCATAGTGGTCTACCTCGATGACATCACTTTGTTCTCAAAGGATGATGTGGAACATATTGAACACTTGTGCAGGACTTTTGAGAAGTGCCGAAGGTATGGTCTCTCTCTAAACCCTAAGAAATCACTGTTTTCTTTAGAAGAAGGTAAACTGTTGGGATACATTGTGACAAAGGCTGGGGTGAAAATTGACCCTAAAAGGGTAGAAGTTATAAATGGCATATCTTTCCCTAGAAATAAGAAAGAGGTCCAAGTGTTCCTTGGGCGTATTAATTTCCTGAGAAGGTTCATTCCAAACTATGTAGAGATAGTTCAGCATATAACTGAGATTCTCAAGAAGAATGATGAGGTAAAATGGTCTCCTGAGTCATGAGAGGCTTTTAATAGGATTAAAAAGGCCTTCGCAGAAGCTCCAGTGTTGGTTGGACTAGATTACGCTAAGCCTTTCATGATATTTTCATTTGCATTGCCTCACACTGTTGCAGCAGTATTATTACAAAAGAATGAGGAGGGGTACGAGCAACCTATTGCCTTCTTCAGTCAGGTGCTCCATGATGCTGAGTTAAAATACAACATCCTAGAGAAACAAGCTTATGCCTTGGTAAAATCCCTCAAGGAGTTTTAGATGTATGTCTTGCAGTATTCCATTACTGCATTTGTACCCACAGTAGCTATGAAATACATCATGATATAGGGATATAGTGAGGGGAAAAGGGGCAAATGGATTGCAAAGATATAAGAATGTGAGTTAGATATACGCCCCACCAAGCTAATTAAAGGACACGGATTAGCTAAAATCCTGTTAGAGTCAAATTGTCAGGCTTTGGGGATTAACTTATCTATGGTAGCAAACAAGAAGCTTGGGAAAACAGAAGAACTGTCTGGGATAGAAACAGCTACATAGAAAACTCAGATGAAGTACCTCCTCAATCCGTGGTACAAGGAAGTTGTAGAATATATTTTGACTTTTAGATGCCCCCCTAGCTGTGACAAAGCAAAATATAGAACACTGAGGTTGAAGTCACAGAAATTCATTGTATCCAATGGTCGTTTGTATTGGAGAGACCCTTCAGGCATCCTTCTCTTATGCCTTACCGAGAATGAAGTGGAGGAAATAATGGCAGAGTTCCACGAGGGAATCTGTGGCGTTCACTACAGCTGGAGAGCCACTGCCCATAAGATTTTGAAAGCTGGTTTTTTTTTGCCCAAGCTCTTCGGAGATGCTTTTTCTTAGGTCAGAGCTTGTGAAAAATTTAAAAAATTCACAGAAAGGCAGAAGTTTGCACCCTTTCCCATGATTCATTTACACATAGATGAACCATTATAATAGTGGGGAATTGATTTTATTGGCGAAATTCATCCTGAAACTAGTGTGCAACATAAATGGATATTAACAGCCACCAACTATTTCACTAAATGGGTGGAGGTCGTGACAGCAAGGAATGCAATAGACACAATAGTGATAAAATTTCTAGAAGAAAAAAATTATCTCGAGATTTGGTTGCCCTGCCAGGATTGTTACAGACAATGCCTAGGCTTTTAAGTCTACCAAGTTCATCAGTTTTTGTCAACAATATAACATTGTGCTGGGACACTCCACCGCCTACTACCCACAGGGGAATGGTTTATCAAAATCTTCAAATAAAAATTTGGTGAGAGCGCCGAAGAAAGCCATTAATGAAAATCAGAAAAACTGGGATTCCCAGCTCAAATTCACATTATGGGCGAATAGGATCACTAGCAAGAGGTCAACAGGGAAATCCCCATATGAGTTGGTTTACGGTAGAGAAACATTTTTTCCCATACAGTTGGCTTTACCAATGGCTAGGTTCATGCAGGAATGGCAGGAGGAGCCGAGTGACATTACTAGGAGGATGAACTAGTTGGTAGAGCTAGAGGAGACCCGAAATCAAGTGAATCAGAGGTTGAACAAATATCAGGAGAAAATGAAGGACCTGTTTGATCAGCATGCCAAAGAAAAAAATATTCAGGTCGGAGATTTAGTACTAAGATGGGACATACGAAGGGCAGACAAGGGGAAGCATGGAAAATTCGATCCTTTATGGTTCGGTCCCTTCAAAGTTGTTGAACAAGGTGGAGACAACACATTCAAGCTAGAAAACTTGCAGGGTGACCTACTGGATGCCCCCGTGAATGGGCAATTCCTAAAGCCTTTATTCCAGTTTTGATTTCAGCCGAAAGGTCTGATGTATCATATTGTACATTACTTAGTCGTTTTATCTAAATAAGGCCCAGTTTTGACAAAGTCACGAAAAAGAAGAAAAGGTGTTGATGAGCCATGTTTTCATAGAGGAAACTAATAGATGGTCTGCAGATTTCTTGACACGTTCGAAGGCAAACGTGTCGTCCCCAAATGGAGCCAATTTTGTTATATCATCCACCCTCTCTATGTGTAAGAAACCATTATAAAGGCAGATTACCTGACAGTATTAAAAGGCTAATGTTTCAAAGGATGTGAGAGAGAAACAAAATCAAATTGAGTCGTATATGAAAAGGGGACAAGCTCATTTTGTAATAAGGTGGGAGGATGTCAAAGGTCTTAACAAAAATAAAAATAAAAAGTATGAAAGGTGTAGAGAAACGATATGGGGTGGGAACCGCTCGTGTTCGTCATACACATAAAAAAGAAACGCACGAACAATTCCAGGGGGGTCAAAGATGGTAGGGGGAAGGCAGAAGTTCCCCCCCCCCCTGAATTCTGATGACATGGCAAGACAGATGCCAGGAGTCAACCACTATGTGGGGAAAATGGCTGCGGCTCTGAAGCCGTTAGAGAGATCACCTCACGTTCTTCATGGGCCTGATCCCAAGGTACAGTTATCACCACGATCCAAAGGCAAGGTAAGTCCTAGGAAACCTGGTACAAGATCAGTACCAGCATTTAACCCGATGCGCGATATCCACCTAACTAAAGTCTGATATCGAATCCCCCGATGCCACTCGTCTCAGTGTCAGTTTCCTTATGATGTCAGCCCTACTAGCATCCCCCTGACATCGCTTTCTGAGCTTTTTTTAGATTGTATAACCTTGTTCCATGGTTTACTATGGTAAAATACTCTCTGTTTACAGTTACTGTATAAGCGAAAGCGTGAGCACCCAGTACCAGGTCTGTCAAGTCATTTTCAATCTCCCTGCGTCGTTTTCCCGAGCATTATCCCTACTTCGATGGTATTCCATCCATTTTATACTATCTTGTTTCATTTCGCTTTTAAATTTTTATAATGGTCATGGGTAAAGTCACGGTCAAGAAATCAGAGCCTGAAACTCCCCAAGCCCGTGAATCTAGGGCTGCCCTTGGACCTGAACCTTTCACATATTTGCAAGCTGACATCCAAGACCCGCAATACCCATTTTTCATTAGTAGCATCAAGCCTGAGCTGTTCAGGAAGCATGTGGAAAATAGAGATAGGTTTCGAGTCGTTTTGTTTGGACTGTATCATCAGATTACTCCCCCTGTCTATCGAGTGGTTGAATTCATTTGTTGGCCTCGGGATGCTTATAATGAATGCCGGGGCATGTTCCCATCTTCTCAGGGGAACAAAATATTTAGCATATCCCCCGAAATCATCAGAAAATCTCTCTATTATCCTACCAGTTCGAATTACATCAGTTTCAATGAAATGACACTATCTCATCAGTTTTCTAAACTGCCATGGAGGCAACAAAACAATTTCATTGTTGCCATTACTAACTGTCATCTCACAACTTTCACTTTTGTAGATTTAGTGTCCCCTGAGTTTATTCAAGGAGGACCTTTAGCCTACCCTTGCTCTTATTTCCGGGCTACTAGGTATAGAAGGGTTCAAGCGAGTCTCAAAATAATGCATAGCTTTTTTGTGGTTAATGTCGCAACCCGGTGTCGTCTTAGATATCCCTGGTTTTTTGGCTTCTTCCATCCAAACTCAGCTCCAAGATCTCTCAGATACGGGTCATTTTCATTTTTGTTCCATGGTATTTTATCTTTTCCTCTTCCAACAGGCCGATAAGTTTGAGGGTTTGGGTTTAGAAAAAGTCTATAGGATAAACTCTCAGCCAAGACCAGTTTTTTACTGGAATCCCGCAACACATCAGTTGGCAAATGGGGTGGGTTACTCAAGTTTCTTGAATGATTTCATGACCATAGCCTATACTGTTATCCATGATTCTCCTCCACCTAGGATTTTTCCTGAGCAGAAGAAATGGTTGCAGTGCAGTGAGGCTGAAAGCACTGGAGACTGGTATCTTTTTTATCACTATACTGAAATCAGGGTTTATGGAGCCGAATTTTCTCCCTACCAATTGCCAGTTTTTCCTGCCCGATGGATTTACACTTTGGAATACCTCCGACAGACCTTAAAGGCTGACCAGCTCCACTTCCTCCCAGCGAAAAAGGGGTTCATTCTCAAGCTTCCTACAACCATTGGCCCTTTCATTGTTAACTCGAGGCACGCCCTTCCCATGGTGGAAAATCTGCTCCAAGGCATGGATTTGAGGTAAGGGAAAGCTTGGCCCTATGATCCAAAAGGCATCATTTCAAACAAAAGGAAGAAGATTAAATCAACCCCTTACACTCATGAAACAAGGCCCTTCATCGAATGGTGAGCTAATCTTGAAACCTGGCCTTTGCTTTCACAGATGGAGACCAATTCATCTATGACAGGGGAAAAGGTAGATACTGCTTCAACAAGAGAAGCATATCAAAAACAGGTAGAGGAGGTCGACACGTTAGGAGAAGGTTCCCCTCCTTCTAAAAGGAAAAGAACTGAGACCAGCAATGCAGAAGGCATGGAAGATGAATAACTGCTGCAAAGTGAGACACTTTATGGTCAACCAGACAAGGGAAAAGCGGGCTTTGTAGTGATATGAGATGGCACAGTTTCTTTTGACTTCTCAGAAGTCTTGCAAGCTGTCTCAGCTAGCAACTCTAGAGTGGAGAGTGAAAGAAGGGTAAGGAACAGAAAAATCAGTGAAAAACACTTGTTTGAATTAGAAGGATATGTCGATAAGTACCATACCAAGTTTTCATCTACACTTGGCTTGGACAAAGAACAACTAATACTAGCTATGATTAAGTAATATTAAACCTAGAGGTTGGTACCACTAGTTATAGAGCCCTGGAAATAGCAATAAACATGTCACAAGTCCCGCCAATCGACAAGTGTAATTTGTTCCAGTGTTTCAGTGATATGTTAAAGGATGAGGTAGTAATGCTCTCCCTCACTCTGAGAAAGCTACAAACCAAGCATAACCAAGTGCTTGAGAATCTTAGAAGGGAGAATATCAACTCTCGTGCACTCTCGAATGATCTACACAGTCTCCAAGAAGTGGTAAAAGAGAAGGAGAAGGGTAAAGCAGACCCCCAAGGCCATCGCATCTCCGAATTGCAAAGGCAGGTGGTAGCCTTGAAGCACAAAGTGAACATACCTAGCACTCATCACGTACAAACCACTGAGTTAGTCCAAGCAGAGAAAGATAAGGCAAGCCTAGCAGAGTCCCTTGCAAAGGAAAGGGAGGAGAAAGCTAAAATTTCAGAGGAGATGACTGATCTATAGGGAAGAATGGATGAACTACAGATAAGTTGGGATACCCATGTGTGAACTCCACCAGCTCCGGAAGGGACTAGCTCACTCTTAGAGTAGTCGACCATGACACTAGCCAAACTTCAAGCGGCGGAAAAGCAAGTCTCAATGGCACATCAGAGGATCAGTGAACTCGAGGCCCTCCTCGCAGAGATCTCCAAAAAGGTTGCTGCTATACAAAAAGAGATAGAGGAGGGAAAACAAGAGAAGGCACAACAAGAGAAAACTATTCGAGATCTCACAAACCGAATAATGGGAAATATCACCCTCTTGGATGCTCGACTTTTGATTTAGACTGAAATTATCATGGAAGTGAATTAGCGTTGGGCATTCTTGAATATCATTGAGGAAAACAGGGTCGTTGTACACCTTTTCCGAAGAACACTTCATGAAGGAGGTACTTATGCCTCAATTAGGGTCCAAAATGCAAAGTGGTATATTTCTCTTTTAAACGAGCTAAGTCTAGAAGAGTTGGTCAAGCGAGATATAAGGAACATATTCAAGGAAGCTTTGGAATGTCAGAAGGCGATAGAGAAAGATTCTGCGCGCAGCACGACTTTGAGCAGTTTGGAAAAGGTGGCAGCCAGTTTGGAGCAGTTCGAGACAGATTGGATAGAGATAACACTTACCGAGCTCCTATCATGCTGGGAGCCTTCCAGTGCAGTCCTACAGCCACTACCAGTGTATGAATGTCGACTAAAGGAAGCAATGAATCAGACTGACATACCTTCTAAAAATTCTGCTTGACTTAAAGCTGAAAGTATAGTTTCAGTCCTCGGCAAAGAATTCTCGCTTCTTCATCAAGTGAAATATAAGATTCCTACTCAGGTGAGTTATGACGAACTTACTGAAGTTTACATTAAGCCAGAGGCTTTCACCGAAATACTTGAGCATGCAGATGACACCTGGCAGAGGTGTACAAGTCATGCTAGTTTGTTAGCCATCTCTTCTACAACCATCGTACCGCCTGCTTATGCCACGACCTCAACTCTTTCCCACGACTGAAAGTGTCAACTCATGATTTGGCCCACGTGGCCTACTATTTTTATTTTTATTTTTACTTTCAATTTCTGAGTGAGATTCATATTTCACTCTTGCAAATTTTACTTTCTATTAGACAGTTATGATATTTTCTTTAGAAATGGCCATGAGCCCGGATTGTAAATTATGGGAAGTGTTTTATTCTCATCATAAATTTTTATGTTTTTATCAGGACTTAAAACTGCATACCAGCATGTGGAAAAGATATTTTCCCAAAATATCTTTCCGCGTATGTCCGTTGAAAAACTCTATAAAAGCAGTAAGCAGGGACTAATATAGGGTTCCAGATTTTCAAAAGCATTAACTAGAAAAGAACTTTGTGCGTATTTTTGTATGAAATTTGATATTAATGTTGAAGATCCCATTGGGATTCAGTGATAAGGATTTTTTTCGATATTGGGGATTCTGATCGAAGTGCTTCACAGTTTGTATCTCTTCCTTACATTTTATAATACAAATGTTCATTTCATCCATTTCCATACTTGTCATATTTGTGTTCTGGAATGTGAGTGCTCATATGTTTAAATGTGAATTTATCATTGTTGATACTCATATTTACTCATGTCTAGTACTTTAAATATGGCTCAGGTAGGATATTCTATTTCAATCTTTACTTCTACCAACGTTCTTCTGATATTAGTGGCAATGGAGCTCTGTCCTTAAAATTGTTCTCATGTATGGATTCTTATTATTGCATAAGCCCAGTATATGTGAATCCTTGTTTCTAGATCGAGCTTCCATTACAGTTAATGTCCATTACACTTTCTTACACAGCCATCACCCTCCTTTTATTAACCTCTGTGAATTATTCTAGAATTCAGCCCCCTTTTTCAGTGTTCTGTCTTAAAATTGTCTGATACATTCACATATCAAAGTTTACACTCTTTTACTACAGTATTTCTCTTAGTGTTTTTAAGTTTTAAGAGTCTTGGTTCCACTTTCACCAAATCTTTTCACTTAAGATATTATAGCATGAGAGCTCCTTCTTGCCAACCCTTATGGGCTGAACTATATGCTCCTTGCTGATTAATATGTCCTAGGCACTGGTCTTTGTACAAATGAAGACTGTCTCTAGGAGTGACAACAAACCCCATGATGAAGGAAATAGTGAAAGAATAATTACATAAACTATTACAAGTAAGATTTATCTATCATATTTCAAATAGTCAATGGGTTTCACCCTTAGTTGTAGTACCTAAGAAAAATGGGAAATGGAGAATTTTTGTGGATTAAAAAGAACTCAATAAAGCTACATTAAATATCATTTTCCTTTACCATTTATTGATCAAGTGTTAGATTCAATAGCTGGAAAGAAATTCTTCTCATTTCTTGATGGATTTAGCTGATATAATCAGATAAAGATAGCATTAGAAGATCAAGATAAGACAACATTCACATGCCCATGGGAACATATGCATACAATGTATTACCCTTTGGTTTATTTAATGCACCTGCTACCTTTTAGAGAGTATTTCTTGCAATCTTTGTTGATTTGATCCATGACTGTGTAGAAGTTTACATGGATGCTTTCACTGTGTATGGTGGAACGTATGAAGATTGTTTAAAAAATCTTGAAAAAGTGTTAAAAATATGCATAAATACAAATCTATCACTCAGTAATGATGTTAACTAAGCGGATAGTGTTGGGACACCATATTTGTTCTTCGGGAATTAAGGTGGACCCAACAAAAATTCAAGTCATTGTGAATTTAATACCACCCACAACACAAAAATAAGTTAGAATTTTCTTGGGTTATGTAGGTTACTATAGGATATTTATGAAATTTTTTAGTAAAATAGCTTTGCCATTATTCAAGTTACTTGCAAAAGATGTGGAATTCCAATGGACAAATAATTTTCAAAATGCATTTGAAAAATTAAAAGAAAAATTGTCAATTGCACCCATTCTTCGAGGACCTAATTGGTATTTTCCATTTCACATTTCAACTGATGCATTTGAAAGTGCTATTGGACCATCACTTGGACAAAAATAGAATCATTTTAATTATTCCATATATTTCATAAGCAAAAACTTAACACCGGAAAAATTGAGCTACACTGTTACAGAAAAAGAAATGTTAGTTGCAGTACATGCAGTTAATAAATTTTGACATTATATAATAGGTTATCAAGTTTACATCCACGCGGATCTTTCCACCATAAAATATTTAATGAAAAAATAAATCACAAATGGAAGAATAACTAGATGGTTGTTATTAATGAAAGAATTTAACATTACTATACAAGATCGACCAGGCAAAGATAATAAAGTTGCATACTTTCTATCAAGACTACATTCACCTGGTGATCCAAATCCAGTATCAGATAATTTTCCATATGAACATCTATTTGCTATAAATGTCAAAACTCCATGGTTTGCAGATATAGCTAACTATTTCTCATATGGCATGCTACCATTTCATTACAAAAATAAACATAAAAGAAGAATAATTAGAGAAAGTGCTAGATATAGTTGGTTCAATGGAGATCTATTCTATACTAGTGTTGATCTAATGATTAGAAAATGTGTTAGAGAAGATGATATTATTGAAATTTTGAAAGGATGTCATGAAGAACCATGTGGTGGTCATTTTACAAATAAGCGGACAACATACAAAGTGCTGAAACTTGGTTACTACTAGTTAACCATCTTCAAAGACTCTAGGGCCTATGTGAAGAGATGTGATAGTTACCAAAGAATTGGTAGACTAGCAGCATTAGATTAAATTCCATTAAAGCCACAGGTATTGATTGAACCATTTGAATAGTGGGCTTTAGATTTCATGGGACCAATCAACCCTCCATCCAATGGAAAAAAGTACATCTTGGTATGTACAATTTATGTAACTAAGTGGTGGAGGCAAAGGCAGTAGCACGAGCAACAAAAGATACTATTGTATATTTTATGTTTGAAGAGATATTTGTAAGGTATGGAGTTCTGAGACATATAGTAACTGACCAAGGCACATAGTTCACATCAAAACTTGTTCGAGATCTTATGGAGAAATGCAAGATCAAACACAGAAAATCAACTCTATATCATCCTCAAGCAAACGGACAAGTCGAATCAACAAACAAAGTCCTAGAGAACATTATGACAAAGACTGTACAAATGAATAGAAAGGAATGGTTAGAAAAATTTAGAGATGCACTATGGGCATATAGGATAACATGGAAAAACACAACTGGGTTCAGTCCTTATCAATTAGTGTATGGAAAAGAATTCCTATTACCCATAGAATTTCAAATACATAAATTCAAGCTAGCAACATAATTAGGGATGGAATTATCTGAGGCACAACAAAAAAGAATTATGGAATTAAATCAATTGGATGAGATACGACATCAAACAATAGATCACGCGTCTTTTGTGCAAGAACAAAGAATCAAATGGAATGATCGATTCATAAAGAATAAAGTGTTTCAGAAAGGAGATTGGGCACTCTTGTTCGACTCCAAGTTCAAAGATTTCAAAGAAAAATTTACAACTAATTGGCTTAGGCCATATGAGATTGAAGAAATATTTGATAATGGAGCTGTCAAGATAGAAACAATTGATGAAGCATCTATTTCATTTGTCGTTAATGGACATAGGCTTAAATTTTATAGTAAGCCTATAAATAAAGAGTATTTTATGAGAAAAATTTCGATAGAAATTCAAATTTGGAACTAATGGGGAAGCATAGCAATATGCATCCCATAATTCCAGAAGAAGAAGAAAAATAAAATATATATATATATATATATATATATATAATTAAATAAATTAAATAAATAAAATAACATATAAAAATATAAAAATATAAAAAATAATAACAAGAGTTTGGTTGTGAAAATCTAGGAAACTGGCACAATATAAACTCGAATTCATATCGGAAAACCAAATTGTTTGGCCAATATGATTTTTTTTTGTTTTCATTTTATTTCACTATGATTTTTGCAGATATACCCTCCAAGACATGTTAGACTTGAGGACAAGTCTTACCATCAGCTTGGGGGAAGGTGTGTAATAAAACTATGAAAATAGTTTCAGACGTTGAATTGAAGACGAAATATGAATTACAAATACAAAGGGACCTGCTACATCATTCAAAATATACAGAAGGGACCTGAATTATTATTAAGGAAATTATCTAGAAGGGACCTATATCATTACGATAGAAGAAATTTTCAAACATTATTGCAAATTACGCTAGAAGGGACCTAAAATTGCAAAAGGTTAGAAGGGACCTGAGCTACATCAATATTGAAGATCATGACAGAAGGGACCTTAAATGTAAAAATTTAACCTGCAGAAGGGACCTGAACAACATCATTCCAAATCAAAGCAGATGCGAAGCAGAATAAGTCTCTACATAGTTTGGAAGAACTATCGTTAAAAAAAAGAGACAATGTCGACCATCATGAACATCAAATGGTTTGAGGGAATACAAGTATAGTAAGTAAAAATCGCTCTTAAAATTTCAATTTTTTTTCCAAAATATCCTAGAATTGTAAAGCTAATTTACTATTGGTTATACATTTTTATCGCCTACATTTCATCACCTATGATTCTTAGCCCTATTTTATTCACATCTACACGACTATCCTAATCACTCAATAAACATTCTATAATATATCTGTACCATACCCTACCCTACTTTTCTAAACAAAAGAATCATAAAAAAACGCTTAACATTAAACCTTTGTTGGACCTACAATCAATAAATAAGAGGTTAGTGTCATTATAAATATTTAATTTTAAAATATGACCATTTCATTGGTAAATTGTAAAAATTAAATAAAAGAGAAAACCTAAAGTCTAAACCATATGATAGTGCAACTATTTCAACACAAAACAAAATGAAAAAAGTGTAATAATAATGCAAACAATGGAATGAAAACTAACCTAAAGTATGATGCTATGAAAAACAACGCATTAAAATGTTGCATGTATATGGACAAGAATATGATGAGACAATGATACATACAACAGTGGAGGAACGTAGAAATGATGGCATATAGTGATCTGAATAGAAGCAGTAAAATGGAACTACGATGGCACATATGCAATAATGAATGATGCATTTCAATGGAGGATGGAAGAAAACATAGTCATCAACACAAATCATGAGAAAAAAATGTGAAAGGGACTGTGTAATAAGTGAAGCAGAGGACGAAATTTACACCATGGAGTCAGCATGCTAGTCAAGGGTAAGCCACAAATGCACCTGTCAAGCGGTGGTTGATGAATGGGAAAAACAAATCCAAATGCCATGTTACAACACTGCGTAGACTGTTGAAGAGAACCTCTGCTATTTCTAAGACCTCAAGCAATTGATATGCACCATGTTTTTTCACCATTATTTCCTTTTGAAGGCTCAGTGAGATAAGGGAGGCATGCAATCAAAACATGCATCTGTTTTGTAGCTCTATGAAAAATAAATAAACAAGAGAGAATACAAGGACAGTTGTGAGGAGAATAGAAGAAATATAACGTAGCAAAAAAGGTACGAAATATAATAGTGAGAAGAACGAAGGGATAAGGAGAATTGACTGAAGTTTCAAGCCAACAAATCTGGAAGATGTGTCACGCTGTCAGGAGGAAAAATCCCATGAAGAAAGAGGTAAGAAGCAAACTCAGATTTTCTTGTTTAAAACAACAATGATTCGCATAAGTAAACCTCAGGGTTGTTAAACAAACTAAGAGTTATAAATGGAGTTCTTCTACTACAGTCTTCAAAACTTGTCATTGCCTTACGTTTTGTCTTTCACACCACTCATAAATGCTTTGACACCACTCATAAACGCTCTGCCACTAGTCAACACTAAATCCTCTGTAGATTAAATGAGAAAATAATGAAGATTTTGATAAGATTGGAGCTGATTGAAACAAAAAGACTCCAATTAAACTAGAATAAAAATCATGAGGATCATAGAATAAAATAATGAGGATCATTGCAAAGACATGTAAACTTGAAAACGCCTTCATGCACAATCTTCTATTTCAAATTTAATGCGAACAGAGAATGAGGAGTTTAGTTTGAAATGCACAATGAATATATTTTAATTGGGTTGTATTGTAAACTCATTTCATTTGCACATTCAGTAAATATAATTAAAACTAAGAACTATGGAGAATGTTTGGTTTAAAAGGCACAATCAACATATTTTACATTTTTAAGGGTAGAGTCTGATGAATTTTGAAGGAAAACATTGAACTTATTATGAGATTTTTGATTAAATAATTGAGCTATTCTCTTGCATAAACAATGAGCTTATATTAGATATATAATGCTTAGCCTTAGGAAAAGAATTTTGTATGGAATAGATTGATTAGAGGACATTGTTGTATAAAAAAATATTTTTTTTTTACACAGTCAAACAAGAAAAAAATTACCAAACAAAGGCAGAGGATTGTTATTTTTAAAAGAGGCAGAGGATCAAATAGAGAGTAGGACCTCTCTATATCAAATCTTGTGTCTATTTGAAGCAGTAAGCTCACATTCTTCCAAATGAAAACAAAGGATTGATTTCAATTACTTGGCAAGAGCAACAAGCAGAGGTAAGCTTCACTACTGTGATAACATCTAGTAATTGAATTTGTGTTTAAAAAATGAAGTTAATGGAAGTAGATGAGTACATCAAATGTTTTTTAGATAATATGACATCAAGAATAGAGCCCGAATATTTTCAGATTGAACACTGGAGTAGGGAAACAGTTGAGAAACTTTATCAATCAGGCTTAATAGGCTTCCTTAAAAAATTCAAAGGGAATAATTAGGATATCACAAGGGATTTTATAAAACAATTGCAAACAAGATGAAACTATGATGGGTAGTTTACATATTCCTTTAACTCCAGAATCTATTTCCGAAGATTTAGAGTTTCCATTATCAGGTGAACTATACCACAAAGGATTACATTTCAAAGACAAGGGTTATACCTTCTTCTTGGATAAGAATAGAAAGGGTTCTTTCGACAGGTCCAAAGGTATTCCCAGGGAGTGGTTCAATGATCCATGGGCTGAGCTAGTTTTGATAATTCAAAAGTTTTTCACTTGTGATAACAGACATAATGCATTACACCTATATCACATTAGGTTACTATAGCATATTAAAGGAGATATCAGGATCAATTTTCCCTACTTATTTTATATAAACTTGATGAATATGATTGAAAGTGTAAAATATGAGACCAAAACCAAATAAGCCCAAATTCATCACCAGGGACTCATAAAAATCATTGTTGGTTACCAGCTAAAAACTAAGGGAATGGTTTGGGAATATTTCCTGATTCAAAATAATTTTGTAGAGAAAGTCACTAAAAACAAACTTAAACCAATGTAAGAAACAAGAAATATAGTGCATTCACCTCTCTATCCAAGAACCAAAACAAAGAAACAACAGGAAAAATTATGGTAGAGAGGGAAACATCATTCTTGACCATTACTAGGAGACAGAAAAGAGGAATTCAACAGATAGAAGAAGCAAAGAAAAAGAACCAGAAGTGAAAGTAATAGAGACATATCCTTAACTAAACAAGCCGATGAAATCCTTGAGAAGTTGCAACAAGGAGTTTTTAAAAATCCTGTAGTCAAATATTAATATTTTGAAAATAATGAGGTTGAAGCTACTTCAGCTTCTAAAAATACGAAGGAGGAAGACCAAAACCTTAGTAGGATCAGAGAGTTAACTGATAACCTAGAGGTAAGAAGAATAATGGAAAGGGACCTAAAAGGAGAAATTGAAACCTATAAGACAACTAATGAAAAATTGGCTAAAGAAAATGAGAAGATAAGTGAAGAAATGGGAAATTTGAAAGCCAAAAAGAATATTGTTTATACACAAGCATTCAGGTGGCTTCAAGAGAAAAATTCATAGAAGGCCAAATATGAGAAACAAAAGTCAAGACCTCAATTTACAAGGAGGAAAAATGCAAAGATATGGATTCTATTATACATGCTGCACAATAGGAAGTTTCAAGATTAGGAATAGGATCAGCATCAGAGCTTAGGAGGTCCAAAAGGAAAAAGCAAACTTGGGGGAGATGTTGGTCCTCTTTTTTTATCTCTTTTTGTTTATGAAATACATCTTATTTTCCATAATATCCATCTATACACCATAATATACACCTTATTTTGACTAATAAATGCATATATAGGTATTTAAATTATGATTTCAATTATTAGAAGTTTTTGTAGAAATTGAAATTTAAGTGCATTTTTGGACAACATCAGGAATTCCCGTCATGGCCTCATGGTTTGAATATTTTCAAGACACTTGGGCTCAAGCTAGATATATTTCTAGAAGTATTGGGAAATAATATTAAGCATACACATGTCGATACAATCATACTGAGCTTTAATAGGGCCGGTCAAAGTTGGTCAAACAGGACCTGTCTTTATGGAGGATCCCTAGAAACTAGGTCAAAATTTTTATTTTGTGGGATTTTCCAGATTTTGATGGATCTAATGGATGAATTCAACTTGATTGGATAAGATAAGGATACTCATGAATATATGAGCTAGTTTAGATGAATTTTTATATACTTTATCTATTTAAGCCTCAAACTTTGAAGGCATTGATATGTAGAATTTGTATGACTTAACATTATTATTTATGAGACTTTGGGGACATAATTGAAGATCTGTTCTATTCCATTTGATGTTGTTATATGCTAGTTTATTGAATAAATTTTAAATTAGCTGAAAACACCTTCAATGTGCAAGGTAAGGGTGGAGGGTCCCCACACCGAGCTAAGTACACTTCCTAGTTTATTTGTAGTTGTGATTTTTGAATTAGTTTGCTTATGCTTAACTTGTTTATGCTTATTATTTATGATTGTTGATGAATCTAATGATGATTATTATTTTTCATATGAAATTACAAACATATGTTTAATTTAAACATTCTTTCTATATAATTAATATTTTAAGTTAGAATTCATCTTTTCATGCTTTTACATGCTTTTTTGAATTCATGTTTCTAACAATAGCATTACTGATAAATGAATCTATGATGAAGGACAACAAAGACCTCTTTAGTGAAGAGCCTCTTCTATTATTGCTTCATGTATTTTAATCTATTGTTCAATTAGTAGTTTTTTATTTCTTATTCATGAGGTAATCTTGTTAGAGAAGGAAAAAAAAATCTCTTAAGTTAGGAGATTCTTCTGCTTCTGATTGCACACTTGAATTTAGAAATTGTTTAAGATAGATTTATATTTGTTATATGAATTTTCTTATTCATTGATAAAACATCTTCTAAATTCATCATAACTTGAACCCATATACTTTGGGGATGCTTCTAAGTTCCACTAGCCCGGATTGATAATAAATACTTGCGTTAGTTTACACAGTAAATTGACCCAACAGAGATCCACAAGGACATTGAAGAAGGGGGTCAATGCCTCCACTAAGGTTGGAGCCTGAATCAAGATTGAGCCTACTCATTCTCAAGGTTGAAGCCTCAACTAGGTTTTATCCTATAATGAACAACTACTTGCATTATTTCAAGGTTGGTGCTTCAATCTAGTTGTACCATAATTCAAGTGAAAAACTTTCATTTCTTTGGGGTAGTTACCTCCAATATGTTTTATATATAAATAATTGAATATAAATAAGAAGAATTTTGGTAATTTTCTCTAGTATGTGTTTCCACCTAAAAATCGGTCTCTCTTTGTGATGTAAAGGTTTCTTGATATTTTATTTATGTGATTGTAGGTTTATGTTACATTATTATAATTGATTATGTGATGTTTATAATTCATTCCTATGCGGTTTTTTATTTATGATAATTTTTGAAATGCTAAAATTGATCTCACACTAATTCACCCCCCCCCCCCTTCAGTGTGGCCATTGGGGCAATAAGGAGGGAGAGAAAGATAAAGTGAGAGTGTTGGGAGATAGAGGAAGGGAAAGCGAGAGGGGGTGAGAGGGATAGTTATGGAGGGACATGGTAGGAGAAGGAATGGGGGAAGGAGAGAGGGAGATAGAGGTAAAGATAGATATAGTGTGGTGTCTGTGTATGTGTGAGAGAGATAGAGGAGAGATAGAGAATAGGATTGGTAGTGAGGGATGGGAGGAGTGAGAGCGAAAGAGAGTTAAGGA
Source organism: Pinus albicaulis (assembly GCA_034641835.2). NCBI lineage: Eukaryota > Viridiplantae > Streptophyta > Pinopsida > Pinales > Pinaceae > Pinus > Pinus albicaulis. Next base: position 1,032,464,953 of record CM076582.1, read on the forward strand.
GAGGTAGGAAGGATTAGAGAGAGGGTGAGAGAGTAAGGGGAGTTAGAGAGAGGGATGGAAGGGGAGAGGGGAAGATGTAGATAGAGAGATAGAGAGAGAGAAAGGGAGAGGGATAGGGAGAAATAGTAATAAAAGAGCACTAGTAAGAGGGAGTGGGGTAAAGAGAGGTGAAGAGGGAAAGTGGGGGATATTTATGAAGGAAGAGAGATGGATATTATGGAAGAGGGGTAGAGTGGGGAAGCGACTTACTGAGTGAGTGAGTGAGTAAGAGAGAGAGAGAGAGAGAGAGAGAGAGAGGAAAAGGGAAGAGATTGGGGGGATAGATGTGACGTAATTGGGGACGATATAGATAAAGAGTGAAAAAAATATGGGAAAAAATACACACACACACACAAATAGAGAAGGAGAGAGAAATGGGGGAATAGAGCCTACAAAGGGGGAGATAGGTGTAGAGAAAAGTGTGAGAGAGGGGGGGGGGATATAGAGATAGTAGTGGGAGAGGACAAATAGAGTGATAGGGAGTGGGTGAGAGGAGGGAATAGAGAGTAAGGAATAGATGTAGAGTGGGAAAGGGGGGAATATAAAGAGGTAAAGAGGGAAAGATAGGGAGACATTGGGGAAGGGAGAAAGAGGGATAGTTTGGGAGAGCATGAGGAAAATAGAGAGAAGGGGAGAAAGTGAGTAAGTGTTCATGAGAGAGAGGGGGAGAGGAATTGTTAGAGAGAAGGTGGGGGAGAGAGATGGCAGGAGGGATGAGGAGAGAGAAATATATATGGGGAGGTTTATGAAGGAGAGTCTAGGGGGCATAAATATGAATGGAGAAAGAGAGGGAGGGAGAGGGAGTAATTTGGAGATATATTGAGAGAGAGAGAGAGAGAGGGACAGTTAAATGGGTGATAGGGAGTGATGGGGAGAGAGGTATATAAATATGTTTATTTTTTTGTGTGTGAGAGATATATATGGGGGAGAGGGAGAGAGAGAGAGAGAGAGAGAGCTACGTAGAGATAGAGAGATAGGTGGGGGAGAAGGGGAGAGAGAGACAAAGAATGAGGAAGTGGGAGATATGGATAGAGAGAATGGGAGGGATAGATAGGGGGGGAGTAAGAGAGAGAGAGATAAGGTAGTGGGTGAGGAAAAAATTGAGTGGGTAGAGAGAGAGAGGGAGGAAGAAGGAGATGTGATGAGGGAAAAGGGAGATATTAGGGTTCAAGGTAGAGAGAGATATAATGGGGGAAGTTGAAGAGAGGGTATATAGAGAGAGGGGAGAAGGAGAAGGGAAGAAAGTGATGGAGTATGTAATAGAGAGAGAGGGAGATAAGGGAGAGTGGTGGGATGTAGAGGCCTCTCTCTCTCTCTAGATCTATCTTTATCTCCCTCCCTCTGTCCTCTCTCTCTCTCTATTTCTCTTTCTCTTTCCCCCACTTCTCTCTCCCAGTCTCGAAATATATAATTGTATTTATCTTTCTGTTCAAACCACTTCTCTCTCTATGTGTATCCATATATATAATTTTATTTTTATTTTTCTCTCTTCTTCCTTCTATTTCTTCCTCTCTTCCCCCCACCCATAACTATCTCTATCTCCCTACCTCTATTATCCCTTTCTCCCTTTCTCTACCCTCCATTTCTATATATATCTCCCTCCCTATCTCCTCCTCTCTCACTTTTCCTCACTCCCTCCACTTATCTCCTTGTCTACCCCACCATCCCTCTCTATATCTCACTTTTCCTCTCCCTCCCTCTCTCCCTCAGTCCTACTTTAATGAAAATCCTTATCCAACATTATCTCTCTCTACTTATCTCCCTCACTCTCCCTTCTTTCGTTATCTCTTTCTCCTCCCCTCCTTCTGTCTCTCCACCCTCGTTTTCTCCCTCTATCTCTCTTTATCCCCCCTCTCTTCTTCCCTTTCTCACCCCATCCATTTATGTCTATATTGATCAATATTGCATCATTATATTTTTTTTTCATCCATTTTGATGCTTTTAGAGTATTAAAAGTGGAGGAATCAATTCACATGACCATTTTTACAAATGGGAACTAGTTTGGAAAATTAGGGTTTGAAACCTTCTGGGTGAATTTTAAGGAATCAAATGACTTTTTTGGGGGTAAAACTTTTTCTCCTTTGTGTCAAAATTTATTTCCATATTCTACACACAGATACTTACCAACGTCTCAAGAAGCGTCTCAATCAAATTCTTTATGCAAAAGTTATTCCACTTGGAAGTTAGCCTTCCTATTTTAACCATCATAATTTTAGAGGATGCCATATCAACCCCCATTATTCATGTAAAATGTGATATCCATGTAATTATGTTGAATAATAATCTATAAGAGTCCATATTAAGACTCTAGTTAGCACTTGCAGTAGTCAAACATACCACTAGTAGGCTATCGAGTTGTGCTATAATTGGGTCACTAGGAGGAAAAGGGGTTTCATTATTTTCGAGTGCATTTCCTCCATAAATGAGAAAAAATAGTTGATATGGATAGGATATAGAGTATAGAAAGATTATTTTTTCAATACAATATCCCATACACCACAAGCCATACTTCTTTGTACTTGCAATAATTTTCTAATTAGAGAAAGATAGTAGAGCGACCTCTCCTTTTAGTTGGGATTTCTCTTGAAATCATTTCCCAAGTAATATCTTATGCATATCATGGTTTCTAAGTTTTGATTTCATTTTTATATATACATAGGAGAAGTTTTAGAAGCTACATCCATAGCTTAACCTAAAGAAAAAAATAAATACAGTAAGAATAAGAATCGCATGGCCATTTATTCAAGTAATCGAGTTGAAAGCAACCCAGATGTGGATGAGAAGATTATCTCCATGTAAGTGTGAAAGGAGGTGAATATGAGTATCCCTTAACAATAAGAATGGAAATAAATGACCAAAATCTTCCACATAAAGATACACGTCAAGAATAAAATGATTGATGCTCTATCTAACTCAGGATCCCAAAAGAATCTCATTGGAACAGAGATAGTCAAAAAAATTTGATTGGAATTTCATGATAATTTGATCCCATATCCATTGGGATGGGTAAATAAGGATGCAGATTTGAAGTAACAGAATAGTTAAAAAATATATATTTTCCATTATTGTTTATTTTATTGATGAAGTAGAACTATATGTAGTTCCCCTTGATGTATGTTGAGTCATGTTTGGAAGTCCCTACATGTACATGCAAGATGCAATATTCATGTTGATATCCAACTAATACTGACTCATGAAGGATGGAAAATAATTCACTATCAATGTGCACAAAGGCAAGTCGAAAAATATTCAATATGGTTATCTAATTAGACTAGTTATGTAAGTTAATTCATAGAGGAATGTAAATAACTGTAGGATATTGATGTATTTTAAAAAGAGAATTGTGAAAATAGGATTGGTAACAATTGAATATTTGAATAACCTTTTTGAGCCTGAAGAGGAGAGGTTTTTGCGGCTGGAAGCACATGTCACTGATATAAACTATAATTCAAATATACTCATGTTTGACATAAGCAATAAGCTTCGCCTATTTGGAGAAGATGGGGATTCTAATGTAGAGTACAAATCAAAGGGGAGATCAGGAGATATAGAAGAAACAAAGAAATAATCGAAGAACAACTTGACAAATATAAACCAAGTTTGAGTGTTGTGAATCATTCATGGTCCCTATTCACTGAGGTGAAGTGAAGGTAAATATCAAGTCGTACTAAGGTGATATCAATGCTTTGAAGCTAAAACATTGGTTGCAAGAATTAGAAGTGTATTTTAGTGTACATCATATTGATGAAGAACAAAGTATTTCATTTGCATGAATGAAATCATAGGGTCATGCCCTAACTTGGTGGGAGAGCCACATGGATACCTTTAGGTTGGGGGGATATCCTCCAATTATTAATTAGGAGGACTTCAAAACCCTCACAGTCACAATTTTACCCTATTGGGTATATAGAGGACCAATGAATCTAGTGGTACGAATTCAGGAAAAATCCAAGGAGAAGCATATAGGAGTACACCAAAAATTTCAGAGAGTTGGCCATAATATTGGGTATCTACCCAAAGAACCCATATGTACTCATCAAGTATTTGGGGGGTCTACACAACCATCCGCGAAAGCAAGTGGTGATATTCAAGCCTAGAATGATGGATGAGGCTTCTGTACAAGCATAGTACCTAGAGAACATAGGTCTGAAGAAAGGGAAATCAAGTGGATTTAAGCATAATGAGCAACATGATGGTTCTAAGGAGGGGAGGAAGAAGTGGAAAAGGGGAATGATAAAAGGGCGATAGCCACAACACATCAGGGAAAATATCCCACCAACCACTGCAACAATGATGGCCATAAAGAGGAGAAGTGTTTTAAGTTGCATCCAGAGCTTAACCCAACTAAAAAGAATAAAGACAATAATAAGAGGATTCTCATGGTCATGAATTAAAGCAATGGGGTTGAAGGAAACTTAGATATGGATGAGAATATTATATGTACATGAGTGCAAAAGTAGGTGAATTTAAGTATCCCTCAACAATAGGAAGATAAAGAAACAACCAAACTCTTCCACATACATATACATGTCAAGAAGATAATGATTGATGCTCTATATGATTCAGGATCACAGGTGAATCTCATTATAGTATATCTAGTCAACAAATTGGGATTGGAAGTTCATGGTCATCTAAGTCGATATCCATTGGGATGGGTAAATAAGGATGCATAGTTGAAGGTAACAAAATAGTGAAAATTTATATTTTCCATCAATGCTTATTTTATTGATAAAGTATAACTAGACATTAGAGGAAATTTCAACCTAAAAATGGCCTCCTAAGGAAGAATAATAAAATAAGAGTGGTGGATTTTGGAGGGAAAAGAATAAAACTATTTTTTAAATTGTATTTTTGGCTTATCTTCTTGTGGGTTTTCACAAACTTCATGTGTAGGTATCATTGAATGCGGAATTAAATTCCACATCCAATGAGTACCACTTATGCATACTTTTGAGAAGACCCACATTAATAAAAAATATATATACATTAAAAAATAATGTTGAACAAAATTTTTAATGTATCTTATTTTTTTTATCAATGTGAGTCTTCTCAAAAGTAGGCATAATGGACTCATTCAATGTGGAATTTAATTATGCATCCAAAAAGTGTCTATAATTGAAATTTGAGAAAACCTATAAGGAGATAAGCCAAAAATACAATTAAAAAAGTAGTTTTCTTCTTTTTCCTCCAAAATATTTGTATGTACCTATTTTTAAATTTAAAGGATTTTGATTATTTTACATATTATGACATGGAAATTTCATGAAAATTCCATGGGCACTTCTAGGGTGAAATTTCCTTTAATGTGTAGTTCTCCTTAATGTGTGTGGAGTTGTGTTTATAAGTCCCTACATGTAGGTGCAAGATGGAATATTCATGTAGATATCCAACTAATGACGGCTTGTCAAAGATGGAGAATCATTCACCATCAATGAACACAAAGGTAAGTCAAAAAGTTTGTTGATAAGTGCTGCCAACCAAGCCAAGAAATTGATCAGTTCCAGTAATAATTATGTTTTACTATTTTTAAGAGAAAATTAGTTTGTGGAAGAGCTTGTAAGAGGAAATACATCCATGAAGGGGTGTACTAAGAAATAAAAACAAGAACTTGATGGGTTTCTACAAACATATATGGATGTGTTCCAAAAGCCTAAATGGTTACTTTCTAAGAGGGAAGTGGACCACGAGATCCAACTATTACTAGAATCCCCATTTCCAGGCACTGTGTTGTACAAATAGTTTATTATAGAAGCAAGTGAGGTGAAGAAACAATTACAATAACTATTGGAACATGGTGTCATTTGACCAAGTACATCACCATGTGGGTCACCCAACATCATTGTGCCAAAGAAGGATGGGACTTGGTGGATGTGAATCTATTTCAGGGAATTGAATAAAATTACTGTCAAGAATAGGTATCCCCTACCCAAGATAGATGATCTACTAGATTAGTTGTAGCAAGCAAAATACTTCACTAAGCTAGAATTAAATTCTTGATATCACCAGGTTCGATTAAAAAAATAATATACTTTTATGTGGTTAATAATAAATTCCATTGGCCTATGAGATGCATCAACTACTTTTATGTGGTTAATAAATTACATATTGTGTCATTTTATAGATTCATTTATCACTTTCTATTTGGATGGTATACTAGTATACAATGCTACCTGGGAGGAGCACATTGCACATTTGAAACAAGTTTCAGAGACATTAAAGAAGCACAAATTGCTAACAAATCTAAATCAGCGTGATTTTTACCAACAATATTTGGTGTATATGTGGTATGTGATAGGTGGAGGAGATTTGAATATAAATGCTGCAAATATGGATGCCATCATGAAATGGTTTGTTCCTACTAACGTTTATGAGGTTAGGAGTTTCATTGGGGTAGCACAGTACCTGAGGAAATTCATAGCCTTGTTTTCAGCAGTAATAGTCCCACCCCATGCCATAACAACAACAAGAAGATCAATCAAGAACTAGTTCTAGCATTACCAAACTTGCAACAACCAATCGAGCTGGAAACAAATGTGATTCAGTGTGCAATGGGAGTGGTCTTGATATAGGGATGAAGAACTGTAAGCTACCATTCTGAATTATTTCATGGGGAAGTACTTAACTACCCTACGTATGAAAAGGAGCTCAATGCTCTGGTGCATGTTATGAAGAATTGGAAGCACTATCTCATGGTGAAGGAGACAATAATCCACATAGATCACGAACCACTATAGTTCCTGTAATCCCAAAGTATGCTACAATAGACTAGGAATTACAAGTGAATTGGGTTTCTAAAAATATTTCATTTAGTGATCAAGTATAAGAAGGGAAACAAAAACAAGTTGGATGACATTCTTTGAATGCCTCCAACATCAAAGGTCATAAATTTGGGAACTATGATGCACATTGAGCCATTAACCCATATGCATACACAAAGTCATATTTAGAGGATGAATACTTCATGAGGTGTTTCAATAATTGTTGAACAAGAGACATGTGCATGATGATGACGACACCATTGACTACCATCTCCAGAACGAGTTACTCTACATGATGGATAAGTTATGCGTTCGTAAAGGTTAGGATTTGAAACTAATCATAGAGACTCACCCCAAGATACAAGAAAAAGTAGTTAGTTTCACAAGAGGATGTATGTTTTGTTGTACCAACAAGCCTAGTGACATGAAATAGGGTCTATATCTTTCCTTACCTATACCCACTCATCCTTGGGAAAGAATTTACATGGATTTTATGTGAGGTTTACCAACAACCATAAAGGGAAATGACTACTTATCTGTGGTAGTTGAAAGGTTCAACAAGAAGTGTGTTTTTATGCCCCCTAAAAATACAACACTGTTACCGATCAAATAGGTAACCTGACCTCAAAACGGGAACTCTAGCCCAAAAAGACTAAAAAAACATGAAAAAACACCCCAAAAACAAAAAGTGTGTATCCTAGAACGCACTTCGGTTTTTTTTAAGGTCAAATTTCAACATTTTATAAAATTATGGTAAAAACAAAATTGTTTCTTGAAAAAAAGATTGAAATAACACCCTCAAAACAAAACAAGTTGATGCTGGAATAACAAAAAAAAAAATTTGTGTCATACTTTTGGCATTTTTAAAAATAGAAATAACATTTTTTAATTTTTAAAATTCAAACATTAAAAAAAAACCTAAAATTTAAGAAAAAAAATAAATTTAAAAAATAAAAACATTTAAAAGCTTAAAATTTAAAAATATATGAAGATAAAAAAAATAAAAATAAAAACAAAGTAAAAATTTTAATTCAATCATTAAAAAAAACATAAAATTTAAGGAAAAAAAAATTAAAAAATAAACCAAAAAAAAATTAAGATTAAAATTTAAAAAAATATAGAAATTAAAAAATAAAAATAAAAACAAAATAAAAATATTAAATTAAAAAAAAAAAACAAGTTAAAAAAAGAAGGAAATTATAAAAAATAAATATAGAAATTAAATTTAAAAAAAAAATTTAAGGAAATATATTAAATTTTAAAAAATTAAAAAATTAAAAAAAAACAAAAAAAACAAAAAAAACAAAAACATTATTTAAATTAAAAGTAAAAAAAATGAAAAATGAATTAAAAATAAAAAAATAAAAATAAAATACAATGAAAATATTAAATTTAAAACAATATATATTAAAAAAAAATAAACTATAAAAAATAAATTAAATTTAAATTATAAAATATATATATATATATATATATATATATATATATATATATATATATATATATATATGAACTTAAACTAAAATATGTATATATATCAGATTTTATTAAATTTAAAAAAAATGTTAATATTAAAATAACAAATTAAATTTAAGAACAAAAAATTTAAATTTTAATAAATAAATGAATAAACAAATAAATTTGGGAAGAAAAAATAAATTTTAAATATAAAAGAAACAAAAAAACATTGTTAAAAGAAAAATTTTAAAAACTTTAAAAATCAATTAAAAATGGAAAATTGAAAAAAAATATTAAAAAAAAAATATTAAATTAAAAAAACAAATTAATTTAAAAAAATTAAGTTTAATTAAAAAAATCTAATTTTAAATACACAATTTTAATTGAAATATAAAAATATAAAAATTTTATGTAATTAACAAAAAAAAATTAATAAAAAAGTAAAACATTTAAAAAACAATATTAAATCCAAATAAATTTAAAAAAAATATACAAAATTTATTAAATTTTATAAAATTATACTAAAAAACTAAACGTAAAACTTAATAATAAAGAAAAATTATGAAAAAAAAAAAAAAAATCAATTAAATTTAAAAAAAAAAAAAAATACAAAACAATTTTTTATTTTAAATAAAAAAATTAAATTAAAAAAAAAAAAAAGTTGGTGGTGGTGGGGCAATGACGGTGAGCGGGGTAATGGGTGGTGCCGCGAAGCGGCAATGAACCTCCTGGCCCGCTGGCTGATGGGTTAAATGTGTCGGCCAGGCGACCGTGAACAGCAGCACCGGCGACTGACGCCAATGACGGGGATTCTTGTATAAGCTGCCGCCCAAAAACAAAGCTGACAGCAAACCTCTGACGCGCTGGAAACGATTCGAGAATCAATGTCGCCCAGAAAGCGGTGAACAACCCAACGATCGATAGTAACCGCTTAGTGACCCAGAATCTTGACCATGTGCTTCTCCTGCCAACCCCGATTTTTTAATTTTTTTAATTGATTTTTTTAATTTATTTTTTATTTAAATAAAATTTATTCGTATTTTTTTGAAATAATTTTAACAATTTTTTTGAAATAATTTTAATTTTATTGTTTTTAATTTTTATTTTTAAAATTATTTATTTTATTAAATTTTTTTATTTTAAATTCAATTTCTTTAATTTTTCTTTTATATTTAATATTATCGATTAAATTTTATAAATTGTTTCATTAAAAAAAAAACACTAAATTTATGTATATATTTTTTTTAATTATTTGCACGTGGTTTTTTTCATTTTTTGTTTTTTAATGATAGTTTTTTATTTTAATTTTTTCATTTTAATTTTCTTTTTCAATTTTAATTGTTTTTTTTTAAATTTGTTTTTGGTTAATTTTAAAATTTGTATTTTCTTATTAACTATTATTTTTAATTTAAATTTTAAATTTTAAATTTTTTTTAATTTATTTTTCGTCTAAATTTTAATTTTATTAATTTTGATTATTTTTAAATTTTTTTTTAAATGTATATATATATATATATATATATATATATATATATATATATATATATATATATATATATGGTTTTTTTATAAGTTAGAAAAAAATGTTTTTTATGGTTTTTTTTTTTTTGGTGAAATTTTTTTTTCTTTAAAATATGTGTTTTTTTCAAATTTTGTCATTTCCTTTGATATAATTTGCAAATATTTTTGTTTTTTTAATTTATTTTTGTTTAAATTTTTTATTTTTACGAGCTATTTTTGTTTTTTTTTTACATTTTTATTGGTTTTTTTTATTGTTTATATATATATATATATTTTTATCTAAGTTTTGTGTTTTATTACGAACATGAAAATCACCACTCTAAAAAAAAAAGGTTGATGCAGCATCAATACGTTTCAAAATTAGCATGAAAATCACTGCTCTAAAAAAAAAATGATGTTGCATCAATACATTTCAAAATTAGCATGAAAATCACTAACATTTTAAAACAAATATTCATACTTCATAAATAAAAATATTACAGTGTAAAAAATGTGCACAAAAAAAAAGTGGTGGTTCTGCATCACCACTTTTCAAAATCGGGTGCTTTTTATGCCACAAAAAAAAGTAGGTAACATTGCGGTTACCTATTTCATCGGTAACATTGTTATACCATTAACGGGTAAAAAGCAACACACTTGTTCTTTGGACATGTCTAGGTGGACTTCGGATACTAATGAGCATATTTTTAGATAGGGATGAAACATTTCTCAATAACAACGTTATCGATGAAATGGGAAATATTACCTCAAAACGGGAACTCTAGCCCAAAAATACTAAAAAAACATGAAAAAAGCCCCAAAAACAAAAAGTGTGTATTCTAGAACGCACTTGTTTTTTTTCTCAATGTCAAATTTCACCTTTTTATAAAATTATGCTAAAAAATAAATTGTTTCTTGAAAAAATGATTGAAAAAATACCCTCAAAACAAAACGAGTTGATGTTGGAATAACAAATAAAAACATTGTGCCACACTTTTGACACATTGTAACAATGGAATTAAAGACAACATATTAGGACATTGAAAAATCATAAAATTCTAAATTTTTTGATAGATGATGTTAAATGTCCTCAACAAATCAATAACTGAAGAACATCATTTCAAATGATTTTTATCTATATGTATAAAATATCTTGACTCTAAACAACCCTAAAATTGTAATTATTTTCAACCACTTATTCAAGATGTATTCCATGCTTTATAGAACCTTCAAGACAAGTTTCAATCATAAGTTTTCAAGATCATTGAAAATTGAAATTGACAAACAATTTTTAAAAATGAAAAATTTATTATTCATATATTTGTTTGTTTATATATTAAAACATATTTTTTAATGTTCTTTATTGTTTTTCTATATTTTAAATTATAATTGTTTGAGTTATAAGAAAAAATAAATTAAAAATTAAAATCTTTTTATATATGTTTATTTATATTTTAAAACATTTTTTATTTTTTATTTTTATTTTGTTTTTTTATATTTAAAAAATAATTGTTTTAATCTAAAAAATTAAAAATTAAAAATTGATTTTTTTTTATATTTGTTTGTTTATTTTTTAAAACATATTTTTTAATTTTTTTTTTATATTTTAAAATTTTAATTGAATAGTTTTTTTTTTATATTAAACAATACATTTTTTTTATTATAGAAGTTTTTGTTTAAAAAAAATGAAAAAAAAATTGAAAATTTTTATATAGTTTGTGTTTGAAAAAAATAAAATAAAAAAGAATTTAATTTTCCGCCTGTCGAGGGCCGGAGGGCGGTGTATTTCAATAAACTGGCTATAAGCCCACAATTTGAGCCGGAAGAAGCGATCGAAAATCTGACTAGATGGAGGCCGGCGGGGTGACACGTCGAGGGTGCCAGTAGAGCGGCTTGGTAAAATGACACCGTCAAATGAAGGAGATTGAGTTTGGATCTATTTTCATGTTCGGGTAAGTTTTATTGCAAATTTAAATTTAAATATTTTATAGTTTTTACTTTTATGTCGTTATACTAATTTTCTTACTTATTTCTTTTTGTACTTGATGATTAGGTACAACACTAGCATGTTGCACACAAGAGGAAGAATTACGTACAAATTGACAAAGACCAACATGGTACAAATTTATTTAACAAAGAATTAACGCTCTTGAATTCCTTCCAGATGCGAAGCAAGAAGCTGGTTTGAGTAAAGGGAATTTTAATGAATCACGTGTGGCAAAAAAAGTAAAGGAACCTCAACCACCATTATATGGAATGATTGGAAAATGACACTTTGGAAGATTTGCAGACATGAAAGATCCATTAGAAGATGACAATGACCAAAATGAAGTAGAAAATGTTGTGGAAGAAGCCATCAATGATGTTCTAGATGATGTTGAACATGTATTAGTTGATATTGTTGATGATCTTTAAGTTATTCTTGCAAACAAAGCTCATTTTTGAGATCTATTAATCAGTTTTATTTGTAATGTTTAAAATTTGATATTTTATGAGAAGAATCCTTATTTTTTTTCAAAAAACATGTGATTACTATTATTTTTTTGACATAAAATTCAATAAAAATGTTATTTTCTTAAGGTTTTTTTGTTAAGATTTTCCCAAACATTAGTTTATCTAACATGCTTTTTTAAACAAAAAGTCTCTAAAAGTGTATTTTTTGCGTTCTATTTGTATTGAAAATTTGTATTTTTTTGTCATATCATTCAAAATATTGGTTTTCTAGCGACAATTATTTGATGTACATTGAAAAATTAATTAGCAATACATAAACTTGTAGAAAATTTAAACTTTATAATATTAACCCTTTTTTCATTTTTTATCTATGTGAAAAAGTGAAGATATCATTACAATTTTTTATTTAAAAAAAAGAAAAAAAAATATTTTTAAAACACAAGTACCTAAATGCACTTAAAAATAAACATCTCACGGAAGAAGAAGACATTAGAAAATGTATAGTGTCAAATTCAATCCTCTAAAAAAACTTTGGTGATGATACGCCACCACTATTCAAAATTGACATAAAAAGCATCACGAAAAAAAAAATTTAAATGCCAAAAACATGCTAAAAAAAAATTGATTCTGTATCATCACTTTTCAAAATCGGATGTTTTCCTTGCTACATCAAAAAGTAGGTACTAGTGCAGTTACCTATTTCATCAGTAACAGTGTTCAATGAATTTTTGACAACATTGTGGGATAATATGGACACTAAATTGAAGAGGTATACAAAATTCCGTCCTGAGATAGATGGGAAAATATAAGTAGCAAATAAGAATTTGGTGCAACTTTTGAGGGGTTATAATCAGAAGAACCTGGGACTTGGGATGAAAATATGGTATATATACAACAATCTTATAATAGAGCAGTCCACACTTCTATTGACAATTCCCCATTTAAAACATTTTTTTTAGCGTTTTCCGCCTTCACCTTTGGATATTACATATAGGCAGCAAGGAGGTGTAAGAGAGGATCTTACAGGGGATGCCTTAAGGGTTGAAAATTTTGTTGAGAGGAGAAGGTAGATCTATATATAAGTACAACAGACACTGCAGAAGTCTCAAGAAAAATACAAGGCCAAGCATGATAATAACATAATAGAGAAGTAATTTAAGGTGGGAGACAAAGTATGATTATAGTTGAACAAGGAGAGGCTACAAGATCTTGGTAAGAACATAAAGGCTCTGCAATATGGTTCCTTTGAGATATTGAAAAGGGCGGGGGATAATTCCTATAGACTTAGTCTACTCACTTACATGCACATTTACTTAGTTGGGAATATGGAGAGCATGCAATAATGAGAGAGGGAGAGAGAGGGGGGGGATTCATGGGAGATGGAGGTCTCTCTCTCTCTCTCTCTTTCTCTCTCTCTCTCTCTCTCTCGCTATATATATATATATATATATATATATATATTTTTTTTTTTTTTTTATTTATTTATTTATTTTTCTTTTTCTTTTTCTTTTTCTTTCCCTCTCTTCTTCCCTCTCTTTCTTCCTCTCTTCCTCCTCCCATAGTTGTCTCTATCTCCCTCCATCTCTCATTATCTCTCTCCCCCTCACTCTCTTAATATATATATATATATAACCTCCATATCTATATATATCCCCCTCGCTATCTCTTCCTCACTTTTCCTCTCTCTCTCTCTCTCCCTCACTCCCTCAATCTCTCCTTCAAAAAAATGTCCATCCAAAATTATCTCTCTCTCCTTATCGCCCTCACTCTTCCTTCTATCCTTATCTATTTCTCCTCTACTCCTTTTGTATCTCCTCCCTCCCTTTCTTGTTCTCTCTCTCTTTATCCTCCCCTTCTCTTCTTCCCTCTCCCCCCTCTTCAATTTTTTTCTCTATTGATCTGAATTAGAACATTATATTTTTTCATACATCTTGATACTTTTTAGAGTGGAAAATTTGGAGGAATGAACTCAGATTACTATTTTTTACCTACAAGACCCAATTTGAAAAATTGGGGTTTGAAAACTTCCGAGAGCATTTTTTAGGCATCAAATGATAGTTTTTGCGAGTAAAATTTTTATTAATTAACAAAAAACCTTATTTTCATACTCTATACACAAGAACCTTTCAAAAAATGTAAGAATAATATTAATCGAAGTCTGTATACGAAATTTATGCCACTCATAAGTTGAACTTCTTCTTTTCACCACCATAATTGGAGAGGATGCCACGTTATCCCCCATTATTGATGGAAAATGGTCTAGCCATGTGATTATGATGAATAAGACTCTAGAAGAGTCCATATTCTAACTTTTGTTAATATTTAAGGTAATCAAACTTAACCACTAGTAGGATATTGATTTATGTTAAAACAAAGCCATTAAGAGGAAATGGGGTTCCATTATTTTAGAGTGAATTTGTTCCATAGATGAGAAAAAATAGAAGAGAGGGATAGAAGGTGTAAAACATAGAGAGGATTTTTGTATGATACTATCCCATGGGCCACATGCCATACTTATTTGTACTCATAGCCATTTTCTATTTAGATATAGAGAGCATAGCAACCTTACCTTCCAGTTGGGTTTGATCTCGAAAGGGTTTCCCAAGTCATTTCCCAAGTAATATCTTGTGTCAATTATGGTTTGTGAGTCTTTATTTTATTTTTTTCTATTTTATGCATAATTTTAATTTACATGAATACCCAATTAACCTTAATCTATAGATTCAAAAATCTAAATAAAAATAAAACCCTAATTGTGTATATTTTGGATTTTTTAAATATAGTTTTATTAGATCTATTGTGACAATATCTCAAGTGGAATATGCATGAAAATTTACAAATAACTATCTCCCTCATTACCTCTCTCCCTCTCACCCTCGTTAATCTCTCTCTCCC
Organism: Pinus albicaulis; assembly: GCA_034641835.2. NCBI lineage: Eukaryota > Viridiplantae > Streptophyta > Pinopsida > Pinales > Pinaceae > Pinus > Pinus albicaulis. The sequence continues at coordinate 1,032,480,057 of CM076582.1, forward strand.
TCCACATATATATATATCTATATATATATATATATATATATATATATATATATATATATATATATATATATATATATATATATAGAGAGAGAGAGAGAGAGAGAGAGAGAGAGATTTCTTTCCCTTCTCCACCCTCTTTCCCCATATCTATCACTTTTCCACACTCATTCACTTTCTATCTCTCCCTATTTTTCGATCACTCACCTACTGATTATTCTCCACCCCCTCTCTCTCACTCCCTCTTCTCGTATTCCTCCATCCCTTGTTCCCTCTATCCCTCCCTCTCTCCCCTGAGCCCCACCTCAACAATTTCCTTTGTGTTAAATTTCTTGGAAATAGGAACACACATGAATTCATACTAGTAGGAATGTGCACATGCTCTTATTGCTAGCAATGCATGCAATTTTTTAGCACCAGGAGCATGCACACCTTTCTTTGAATTTAAATTTATTTAATGTCAGAAGGTTATGTGCATAATGAGTTGGTTTCTTTGAAGGTTTTAACCATGTATAGATAATACCTGTAAACAATTTCTTAAAAAATATAAAATATACAATATGCTTTTTCTTCGAATGATAAACATGGTTCTTTGCCAAGAAAATTGCACTTGGTTGTCACAATCTATCCTTATATCTTGTTGTACTAACGTGATACTTGAACACTATCTTTCTAACCAAACTGATTCTTTTCTTGCATGAGCGATTGTCATGTATTTATATTCTGTAGTTGAAAGTACCACTAGAAATTATCTCTTGCTCATCCAACTAATTTCTCCTCGAAATAGGTTAAACACACACCCGCTTGTAAATCTTCACTAATCCATATCTCTAGCCTATTTTGCATCAACAAAGACATGTATGCCCAACACCCTATCCAATCTTGGTCTTCCACGGTAGCACAAAACTAGTGCCACGCATATACTTGAAAACGCGCTTTACTGATGTCCAAGGCACCTTCCTTGGTTTTGACATAAACTTGCTCAATACTCCAATGCATGTGAAATATTTGGTTAATTATAGACCATTGCATACATCAAACTTTGTATTGCACTTGCATGTAGAACACTAGACATCCTCTTCCTCTTCCTTAACCTTTTAATTTGAAATCAAATTATTTTAATGCAATTGGATTTTGACTTTGAATTCTAGTGCTTCATTTTAGAAGATGGCCAAGGTTGATTTTGAATATTTAGATATCCCAAGGTCATGTTTCCTTAAACCATATAAATTATTAACCAAAAAAAAAAAACATTAAGAACATATCTTTCCTCTTAAGAGGTCACATGTTCAAATCCATTATTGGGTATAATATGTACATCTTCGTAAACTTTAATAGTCACAAATCCTTACATATATAAAGGTAGCTTATCTTATATATAAGGGTCTCATACATCAATTTGATGTTTTTCTTGGTTGTGACCTTAAAATTAAAACTAAATCCTATCATAAAAATCACGTTCAAATACAATGTGTAGAATATAAATATTTTTATCTTTTATTAAGATCATGCACCAATTTGATATTTTACTTGACCATGACCTTAAATTTAAAATTAAATATTATTATAAAAATCATATTCAAATAAAAGGTGTCATATGCCACTTTGATATCTAAATTGATATATTTTTTAAATTAAAATTAAAAATCCTATTTAAATACAATGTTTAAAATATAAACACTTTTCTCTTTATAAAAAGTGGCATGCACCAATTTTATAATTAACTTCCATAACCTTAAAATTAAAATATAGCCCTCTTGTAAACATCATGTTTCTATTCAAATAAAAGATCTCATGCAATTATTTAATATATAAAGTGACTACAGCTTTAAAATTAAAATATTTATTTTCATAAAAATCATATTTTAGTAATTTCTTATTTACCTTAAATATAATCTAAAAATTGAAATAAAATCTTATTTTAATAAAATTAGTCATAATTCAAATTTAAGAATAATTGTTTAAATTTAAAAATTAATTCAAGTTAAAAAAATTAAAATAATTAGAAAAGGTAGCTTGTCTTATAGATAAGAGTTCTCATACATCAATTTGATATTTTGCTTGGATGTGATCTTAAAATTAAAATAAAATCCTATCAAAAAAATCATGTTCAAATACAATATATAGAATATAAATCTTATCTTTTATTAGGATCTCATGCACCAATTTGATATTTGACTTGACCATGACCTTAAATTTAAAGTTAAAAATTATTATAAAAATCATATTCAAATAAGGGGTGTGATATGCCACTTTGATATCTAAATTGATATAATTTTAAAATTAAAATTAAAAATCCTATTTAAATACAATGTTTAAAGTATAAACACTTTTATCTTTTATAAAAGATCTCATACAACAATTTGATATTTAACTTCCATAACCTTAAAATTAAAATATAACCCTCTTATAAACATCACGCTTCTAATCAAATAAAAGATCTCATGCAATTATTTAATATATAACGTGACTACATCTTTAAAATTAAAATAAAATTTTTCCATAAAAATAATATTTTAAAAATTGTATATATTTATTTATTATCTACCTTAACTATAATCTTAAAATTGAAATAAAATCTTATTATAATAAAACTAGTCATAATTCAAATTTAAAAAATAATTGCTTAAATTTAAAAAATAATTCAAGTTAAAAAAATTAAAATAATTAGAAAGGTAGCTTGTGTTAGAGATAAGAGGTGGCATACATCAATTTGATATTTTTTTTGGAAGTGACCTTAAAATTAAAATAAAATCCTATCACAAAAATCATGTTCAAATACAATGTATAGAATATAAATCTTTTTATCTTTTATTAGGATCTCATGCACCAATTTGATATTTGACTTGACCATAACCTTAAATTTAAAGTCAAAATTATTATAAAATAGTATTCAAATAAGGGGTATCATATGCCACTTTGATATCTAAATTGATATAATTTTAAAATTAAAATTAAAAATCCTATTTAAATACAATGTTTAAAATATAAACACTTTTATCTTTTATAAAAGATCTCATACACCAATTTAATATTTAACTTCTATAACCTTAAAATTAAAATATAACCCTCTTGTAAACATCCTGTGTCTAATCAAATAAAAGATCTCATGCAATTATTTAATATATAACTACAACTTTAAAATTAAAATAAAATTTTCATAAAAATAAAATTTTAAAAATTATATATACTAATTTATTATCTACCTTAACCATAATCTTAAAATTGAAATAAAATCTTATTATAATAAAATTAGTCATAATTCAAATTTAAAAAATAATGGCTTAAATTTAAAAATAATTCAAGTTAAAAAATTAAAATAATTAGAAGGTAGCTTGTCTTATAGATAAGAGGTTGCATACATCAATATTTTTCTTGGATGAGACCTTAAAATTAAAATAAAATCCTATCATAAAAATCATGTTCAAATACAATGTATAGAATATAGATCTTTTTATCTTTTATTAGGATCTCATGCACCAATTTGATATTTGACTTCACCATGGCTTTAAAATTAAAATTAAATATTATTATAAAAATCATATTCAATTGAGGGGTGTCATATGCCACTTTAATATCTAAATTGATATAATTTTAAAATTAAAATTAAAAAACATGTTTAAATACAATGTTTAAAATATAAACACTTTTTTCTTTTATAAAAAGCCTTATACACCAATTTGAAATTTAACTTCAATAACCTTAAAATTAAAATATAAACTTATTGTGAACATCATGTTTCTATGCCAATAAAAAATCTCATGTACTAATTTAATATATAACTTGACTACAACTTTAAAATTAAAATAAAATTTTATCATAAAAATCATATTTTAAAAATTATATATACAAATTTATTATCTAACTTAACTATAACCTTAAAATTGAAATAAAATATTATTATAATAAAATTAGTCATAATTCAAATTTAAAAAATAATTGCTTAAATTTAAAAAATAATTCAAGTTAAAAAAATTAAAATAATTAGAAAGGTAGCTTTTCTTATAGACAAGAGGTGGCATATATCAATTTGACATTTTGCTTGGATGTGACCTAAAAGTTAAAATAAAATCCTATCATAAAAATCATGTTCAAATACAATGTGTAGAATATAAATCTTTTTATTTTTTATTAGGATCTCATGCACCAATTTGATATTTGACTTGACCACCTTAAAATTAAAATTAAATATTATTATAAAAATCATTTTCAAATAAGTGGTGGCATATGCCACTTTGATATCTAAATTGATATAATTTTAAAATTAAAATTAAAAAACATGTTTAAATACAATGGCTAAAATAATAACACTTTTTTCTTTTATAAAAAGTCTCATACACCAATTTGATATTTAACTTCCATAACCTTAAAATTAAAATGTAACCTTATCATAAACATCATATTTCTATGCAAATAAAAAATCTCATACACTAATTTAATATATAACTTAACTACAACTTTAAAATTAAAAGAAAATTTTATCATAAAAATTCTATTTAAAAATTATATATACAAATTTATTATGTAACTTAACTATAATCTTAAAATTGAAATAAAATCTTATTGTAATAAAATTAATCATAATTCAAATTTAAATTTTATATATATATATATATATATATATATATATATAACCTTTCTATCTTATATTGTCTTCGAATCACTTGGGATTCCACCTTTTCTTACCAGAAAAAGCTGTGGCTGAAGCTTTAATAAATTATTTTCTCTACAATAAGTCAGTGGACAGAGTGACCTCGAAAAGAATTAAAAGTGGAAATTGCCACTTCAATTGTCCTCCTGTAAAGGCAAAGCCAGACACGGCTTTTATCAATTGAGGGAGGTGGGAAGACACTGAAATGAATGAGGAAAAGAATATGCAAAGCGACAACTGGAATCAAACAATTCATATTAAAATCTTTAATTCAGCCCAAAAAAAAACATGCATTGCCACCAATACTGCAGAAAAATCTCAAATGACTTCTTCACAAAAAGGAAAATGAAACAACTTTTTGCCGACCAAACCAAAGCGTTCACGAGGAGCGCATTAATTCTCTGAATTTCGTCGGCCAACCGTCGGCATTTCAGGTGGAAATTGCTATCATTGTACAAAATGGTTTCAACTGGGCGTTGAGGGGCCGATTTGTGGGCAACGGGCCCGGAAAATATATGAAAGTGGGACTTTTCTAAATTATTAGTCTAGCGATGTCAGTGGCAACCATTACAAATATTTTGAAAGCTGCGAAGAAAGTGATGGAACCTCTAAAGAGTGGAAGGAGAGTACGGTCGGATTTTTTGGTTGGGATGAGGATACCCACTAAATTTGTCTGGATTACTCAAAAAAATCCACAGATTAGTTTGGAGAATCATGGATGGAAATGAGAGTAAGATTATAATAAAAGTTTTTAGAAATTTTTGAAAACTTGAGTTCAAATTTCCGGATTTTGACTGATTTAGTATTTTTGAAAATCTGAGTTACTATGATTAAACTTCAAGATTTTGAATATTAATAATATTTTTTTAAGTATTAATAATATTTTAATAATATTTTTAATAATGTTAAATCCAAAAAAATTTAAATACTTTGAAAAATAAAATAAAAAACTACTCACTAGACCATACCAATTTATGATCGAGGTGAATTTTTAGATTTGTTGTTTTTAATTCCATAATGGTTATTTAAATTTATATTGGATTTGAATGTAAAAATGAATTTACGTTATGGGAAAATCCCCACTATGTTTAGATTATGCTTAACCGATTAAAATATGATATTTTATTTTATATTTTTATTATTCGATTCAGATTGAAAACAAAAAACTGAAAGCTGCCTTTGATGATATATGAGTATGTGAGAAATAATCATATTAAATATGTAATCATAATCGTATTAAATATGTCTAACTGTACGTTGATTAATATATATGAAGCATAATATCCATGATGATTTTGAGAGAGCCCCATATTTTAGTGAGTGCTAAATAATTTGTAAAGCAAATGGAAAAAGGTGGAAGTTTGCGAAGTAGGAAAAAAGAGAGGAAAATTTGATTATGGTTATTTAATAATTAGTTGAATTGTATAAGTTAAATGGGTGAGAGCCCTTGAGTGCTAAATAATTTGTAAAGCAAATGGAAAAAAGGTGGAAGTTTGCAAACTAGGAAAAAGAGAGGACCTTTATTTAATTTAATAATTAGTTTAATTGTATAAGTTATGTGAGTTATGAATGTTGAAAAGTTTAGAATATTGATGTAATTGAAAAAGATAATGATAATAAGATTGACATGAATTGAAATTTAGAGTTGGAAGTTAATTATATGACTAAAAATATTTTTAATATGTAAATTAGTGTAGTTATATAAATTAAATAGATAATGAAAATTAGTAAGTATGGATTTATGAGAAGAATTGAAACACTTAGACAATGCCAAAATTTAAATAAATAATAAAAAAAATTATAAAAATTTCATTAAATTATAATTTTATTATTATTATTATTATTATTGGAAAAAAAGTTAACAGATTAATTAAATATAGATATATATGTGTAACAAGAATCTGGACAATGGAGATTCTTAATTTGTAAATAGATTTTGTTACAATACCATGAGTCAATATGATGGCTTATCAATACCATATGCAAGAAAAAAAAAGGAAATTTGAAGAGCATACATGGTGCACAAATGTCTCACAAAAAAAATCGTATATTCTTCCCCAAATCACACAATTACATCAAGTATATAAAGTTCTTAATGAGATCCAATAATTTATAAACTAAGAGATTGATTGTTGAGAAAATATCTCAACAACCAAACCAACCAACAAAATAAGTCTTACCTATTTACTAGTGTAAGTGTTATTTCCAAGTTCCACCCTTGGCTCTTACATCATTCATAAATCACATATTACAACAACATAACTAGCCATTTCCACCCTTGGCTCTTACATTATTCATAAATAACATATTACAGGACATATTAAAACAACATATTTGGTCTTTGTCTAACTCGTCTTCATTAGCACTCACATCCACTATGTAATCTCCCAAACACCACTCTTTCTTTACCACCACATCTTTGATCTGTCACTTGACCTAAATTTAAAACATAACTGCCTCTCACCATCATTGACCAACTTTGTAAGATTGAAAATATTGACATATTGACTTGTTGCTACTTCCGCGATAACAGTTGTAAAGTAATGAACCATCCTATGGACCAACCACCATTTGTCAAATATTTTTCTTTTGGTTATTCATAAGGTGCTAGGAGGGTGGTTTGGATACCGATCGTGTTCAAAAATTGATCAAGCAACTTGACATGTCTCACACACATGGATCTCATAAAAATAACATATAACTGATTCTCTTGAAGTCTGAAGCACAACAAGATCCATAAGAATACAACATATTCACACAATCGAATTAGCAATACGTTATCTCGACACTGAATAATGTCAAGAACCACTAATTTAATTATATTTCATTCTGCAATAATTGGTTCCACACCTTTTACATTTCACACAAACCATAATTCATTGACAAAGGATCTTCATTATCAAAATTCACAAGTTCCCACAACACCTTTATCATAACTGGGACCCACAAATTCACATGCTCCCAGAAAACCATTATCATAACTAGGACCCACAAACGTCTTTAAAGTGATAAGAAATATCTCATGCCCTTGCGGTTATGGCACCTAAAACCTATAGATTCGAAAAACATTGTACACACTATAGCATGGGCCTTCATACACAATCTAACCCTCAGAAAGTAGGATTATATCATTGAAAAGGTCTTAAGTTTTTGGAGTTGGTTACAGCAAAGAAACGGGGGTCATTTCATCCAAGATATGAATAGTCTAGTGTAAGCATTTCATAATTTAGAATGTTGTTGAGTTGTCCAACCACGTTGATATCTTAAGTATTTCATATGTAAGTAGACTTGTTTCATATATCCACACAGTCTCCAAACATTGGTCTATTGTAACGCATGTGGTTGACCACTCTAACACGGGTAGGCTCTCACAAACTAGTTTTGTAGATTTTTTTCACAGTCACCTCCCTGGCCATTTATGACTCTGAGATATATAGCGGGGAAAACATGGACGCTATCCCCACTCCTAATATGACAAGTAATCGCCTAGATACCAAACACTTGGGTTTGATGAAACTTCCATGAGAATAGTTGCGACAGAACATTTGCCAACAACAATGCCTCCTCCCTTTTTGACAATGATCGCCATGGAGAAGCAAGGATCAGGCATTAGATTGTAAGGAGCACCATAAATGAGAATTCGATATTATAGACAATGCTTACAATAGTCCAAATGATCCACCAATGATAGTTCATTGGATGAGTTATGTCTACGTTCTCCATTTCAATTTTTTGGAATTGAAGGATTGAAATTGAAGCAACTACGAGATATGTTCTCACTCTTTCACTGTTCTTGGAAATCATCAAGAATTTCCTCTTCCTCCACTTACTGATGTCAGTAGCAAGAACCTCCATGGAAATTCAATCTCGTTGATCCTCCTGTGTGGTGTCACTTATACGCTTTCTCCAAAGGAAATTTCTCTCAAGGTAATGGTGCCATTAGAAAAAAATGATCTAGTGATCCTCAAGAAATGGAATTCATACATTTATATGAATAAAAATTAATAAATTCTCCATGCGGGCTTGCTATCGAAGAAACGTCAACACGATATCTTTGTCGATGACACTTATCTCCAACATTTACAACAAATATTCACAATGATATTTCACACACGAAACTATTTATTATCACATGCTAACTACACTATGTATAAATAATGAAACCACATATATTTCAATTCCTTTTCCATTTCCTTTTTCCAGACTCCTTAACCACAATAAATCAAATGAACACCCCTCTAGGAAGTTTTTCTCAACATTCATCTTCAAATAAAAGTCCCATGACCTTGATCTTTATTTTTTCATTTATTAACTTTGTTACATTGATTTTTAACCAGGGCTATTATAGAACACCCCCCCCCCCAACCCCCCTTGGGGGAAAACCTATGTTAAATGACACGTATAAATAAGCAAGCCATTGAAAACAAAACATACTTCCCATGGATATTTATAACATATCTCATTGTAGTATTTACAATCACACCTCACTAAAAACATGAAAATCATACTTTTTACTGGAGCTTTATAACACAACTTATTATGATATTTACAATAACAACCACATATACACTCATGCACATTTTCTTCAACCAACAAATAACCATACAATTTATGGAGCTTTATAAAATAACATGATATATCATTTACAATAACATACACATATATGAATATGCACATTTTCTCTAACCAACAAATAAAATGATACAATGCATATACTAGTAATAAGGGAATCCAGAGGCTCAAACCTCCACCCTCAAAATTAGTACCAGGATTCACCTCCCTCTTAAGAAGTCTAGAATACACTACTAAAGTCAAACCTTCATCCAATGTACAGTACTACAATCCCGCACCACTTTTTATCTCACTGAACAATTACCAGCTCATTGTTCTAGGGCACACTCCCAATGTGAATTTCATTCCATCTGGCAATGCTAATGAAAAAAAATATTCATCCTCAACCTTTTCTTCTCTACTACAAAAACCCCATGGAAATACATTCACCCCATTCTATGCAGTCACACACCTTCCAAGTTTCATTGGCATCCCCTTCTCTATTACATAGTCCATCGAGTGATTCATCCCTTGGAAAGGTTTCCTTGTGTTAGAAGGTCCAAAATCCAAGGCATATACCTGCCTCAAAACCATCATACCAGACATAACATGCTCATGGAAATCAATAGACACTATTGGGTACAAGTGTCCCACAATGACCCTACTCTTGAATTATTTACTAACATAATACTGCATGTTCCAATTCCTTTTGTTATTTCTACTAATTCTTGTTTTCATTTTGAACCACCCCAAACCGAGCATTTCAACCATGCTTTCATGTATTGAGCACATAATTGTGTTAGGTTCCTATATTACTAGTGTAAAGCCCTTATTGTTATTATTAGTGTATGCCCCTTATTGTTATTTTTGTTCACATGAATTCCCCATATTGTTATTGTTGTGCCTCATAGAAGCCCACTATTGTTATTGTTGTGCCCTTAAATTATTATTGTTAAGTAGGCTCTGATTATATTGTGATGCCTTAGAATCCTATATATACAAAGGAGGTATTTTAATTTGTATCATCCAAGAATTTATCATTTATGTAATGTAAAGGAGGTTCCCCCCCCCTGGAAGAGGTTATTTCTCAAGTCGTTGATCTATATTTTATCTATTTTGTGAGATGGTTACATAACATCTCGTATCGGAGCTTTGGATTCTAGGGCTTCATTTCTTCAAAAAATTCATCGTGGAATTTTCGCTATAATTTTTTTTTATACAATGATTCAAAATCTAAAATTGCAAACAATTGGAGCCGAGATATTGGTGAACTTTGTATATGAATTTCAGATATTGGTTCACTATATTTTCGAAGATATTGTCTGAGGAAGTTAATGTTTTTGGAGGCTCTAAAATTCCATCTCAAACAAGTGACCTACGGAAAATCATCATAAATTTCGTTTCATGCATCATATTTGAATTCTATAAAAAGTGGTTAAAACCGAACTAAATTTAGTTTTTTCTATAGATATTTCAGGGCTAAACGTTGAAACAGTGACACATGGAATCCCGTACAAACTCACTCTACTGAACTAATCCATAATCAAGACATCGTGGGAGATTTCGCATAAATATTTATTGAACAATCCAATATTGATCAGACTTGTGTCATTGGAAATAAGATTTAGAGGGATACCATAGGATTGAAGTTTAGACATTGGAAATACGAAATTACAAAGTTACAACAATTTCAATATCGAGCACCAAAAAAGAAATAAAAATGTGTCTATTTTTTAAATTTTGCATAACTCTTGTCTGAAAAACCATTTTGAAGTGATTCAAAGGGAATTTTGAAGCATTGATATTAGTATTTGGTTCTAAAATTCCTCCAAAAAAAAAGAGTTATACACCCATTAAACCCTCAAAAAACTCTACTATGATGCATGAAGAGGAAGAATTGCAATATGATATATCAAAATTATGGGACCAAGTGAAACAAATTTCACTCTCACAAAGAGAAATCAAAGATGACATGGATGATTTAAAAGAAAACATGGATGGTTTGAAAGCAGGCATGGAAGGTTTGAAAAAGTTATTGCAAGAAAGGCTTCTCGATGGTGACAAGGTAATCCATGAAAATCATGATGAGGAAAAAAGGAATATGAATTGTGAATTTATAGACTCCAATGTTGGTTTTAAGAACCACCACATTCCATATAAGGATATGACAAAATTTTATGGAAATGATCTGGTAACATGGATACTACAAATAGAGAAATATTTTGATCTCCATTATGTACAACACTCACAAAAGGTATGCATTGCAACTTTATATTTAGAACCCAATCAGTTTGTATTATATCAATGCCTTTGTTACCATAAACCACTTGTCACTTGGTCCATTTTTACGAAGGAAATTATAACACATTATGGGGATACACAAAACAACACCTTATTTAGCCAATTGATAAGTCTCAAACAAAAGGGTTTAATGGCAAAGCACATTGAGGACTTCCAAAAATTGAATATCAGGGTAACATTTACTACAAAGGAGCATATTATTGATGTCCTCATAGGGATTTTAAAGGATAACATCCAACATAAGTTTCGCCTTTGTGAACCTAATTCATTAGAGAAGACATTCAGGGGGGAAAGAAATGTTGAAAGCAAAATTATGGCAACAAGTATGTTTGCCACTCACAACTATAAATATGGAAGTGTTGCCACTCCTAGCCTTCCACAACCTACAATGTTGCCACCAAGACAATTGGAGGAAAAAATAGAAAAAGGGATTTGTTATATTTGTGATATAAAATATAGTAAAGGTCATAAGTGCACTGAGAAGAAATTTTTTACATAGATTGTGAAGAGGAGGAATAAAATTGACAAGAAACATCAAAAGAGGATGATATACACTAAGAACCAACCCTAAATAAAGAAGAAATGAATCTGACCATATCTTGTAATGAAATGGTAGGAATTATCACTCCTCAAAATCTCAATATAGATGGATATATCAAGAAGAAAAATGCAATAGTGTTGATTTATTTGGGTACTACCCATAATTTTATTCATTGTAAGATATCCAAGAAATTGAAATGCTTCCTATATCCAACACCAGAGTGTGAAGTGATGGTTGCAAATGGATTTACTATAAATTGCTCTAGAAAGTGCCATAATATTAGGCTAACCATTGGGGAATATGTATTGAATATTAAAATTATTTCCATTCCAATGGGTGGTGTTGATGTTGTACTAGGAGTCCAATGGTTACAATCTTTAGGGGCGATAGCTTTTAATTTTCAAGAAATTTTCTTGAATTGTTTTTTGGATGAAAGGGAGTTGAATTAAGGGGGTATCACAGGGAAACCATGAAATATAATAAGCTATAATGTCATGAAAATTTTTCCGAAGAAAAAAAAATGAGGCGTAGTTACACCATTATGCTCACTAGAGCTTTAAACATTGAAATCATCTATTTATCCATATCTCCAAAAAGTATTGGACAATAATTCCAAGGTGTTTGAGACTCCTAAAGGCCTCCCACCTATTTGTGATCAATATCATATTATTCATTTGATTCCAGGAAGTGTTCCTCCAAACATCAGGCCTTACAGACATCCTTATGCCCAAAAGAGTGAGATTTAACGTATGTTTTTAGAAATGCTAGAGAATGGTATAATTCAACCTAGTCAAATTTATTTCTCTGCTCCATTAGTATTGGTGCATAAGAAGGATGAATCATGGTGTATGTGTCTGGATTATAGGGAGATAAACCAGCTCACTATAAAGATAAATTTCACATCCCTATCATTGATGAATTGTGGGACACATTACATAGAGAAATTTACTTCACCAAGATGGGCCTTCATTCAGGATATCATCAAATTAGAATGAAGGTTTAAGACATTCCGAAAACAATATTCAGAATTCATGAGGGTCATTATGAATTTTTGGTCATGCCTTTTGGACTTACTAATGCACCTTCCACATTTCAAGGTTTGATCAATTCCATTTTCAAACCCTTCCTTAGAAAATTTGTGTTTTTATTTTTTTATGATATACTAATATACAACATGTCCTGAAAGGATCGTGTTCAACATGTTGACAGGGTTCTCAAACTATTGGAGGACAACCAATTATATTAAAAAACCTCCAAATTTTTCTTTAAAGTACAGGATGTGTAATATTTGGGTAATATTGTATTTCATGATGGTGTTAAGGTAGACCCTAACAAAATTAAAGCCATTAAGGAATGGAAAATACCCATAGCCATAAAGCATATTCAAGGTTTTCTCTAGTTGACATGGTATTATTGCAAGTTTGCTAGGAATTATGGGAGAATAGCGAAACATCTAACATAATTACTAAAGAAAGATGCATTTTCTTGGACTCCAAAAGAAACTAAGGCATTTGAACATCTTAAAGAGGAAACGTTCCAAGCACCAGTCTTAGCTATGCCAGAATTAAAAAAAACCTTTATTGTGGAATTTGATGTCTCAGGAAATGGAAATGGTGTGGTTTTAATGCAAGAAGGAAGACTTTTTGAAAATTTTCCAATCAAAGGAAAGTATTTACACAAATATATTTATGAGAAGGAAATTTTGGCAATACTATGCACTTAACAAATGGCAACCTTACCTAATGGGAAGGCACTTCAAGGTAAGAAAATATCATGATAGTCATAAATACTTTTTGGTACTAATGTATCTTCAGAAGAGCAGCAAAAATGGGTCACAAAGATGTTGGTTTATGACTTTCAAATCATCTACAAAAAAGGGAAGAAAAATGTTGTTGAAAATTCACTCCCAAGAAAGGATGAGGATGTAGAAGAATTTCTTTGTGGCATTTCTATTATCCAACCTGATTTGATAACTGAAGCAAGGGATGAATGGAACAATGATGAAGAGGTGTAGACACTTATTCAAAAGTTGCAACAAGATCCTAGTAAATCTGATACATTTAGATGGAAAAATGATTCATTATGGTACACAAACTGCTTATATATTCGTAAGAATTCGAAACTCAAACAAAATATTTTTTTGGAAATGCACACCTCTCCATTAGGAAGGCACTCAGTATTTTTAAAAGCGTACCATAGGGTCAAAACAAATTTTTTTTGGGATGGCCTTAAATCTGATATTCAAAATTTTTTGGCAAAATATTTGGGTTTCCAATAAAATAAAGTTGAGACAATTAAGACCCCAGGTCTATTACAACCTTTATCCATTCCAAGTTAGCGTTGGTTGGAGGTATCAATGGATTTTATCATAGGTTTACCCAATTCTAAAGGAAAGAGTGTCATCATGGTAGTAGTTGATAGACTTACCAAGTATGAACACTTTTGTTCATTATCTCATCCTTTTAAAGCCATTACAATTGTTACTACTTTTATGGAAACAATTCAAAAGCTTCATGGAAACCCAAAGATTATAGTAAGTGACAACGATCCCGTTTTAATTGGAAATTTTTGGATGAAATTGTTTTCTTGTCTTGACACCCAATTAGCTCATAGTTCATCGTACCTCCTCAATATGATGGGAAAACTAAGATAGTGAACAAATGCTCAGAAGGATATCTTCGTTCCTTTGTGTCGAATAAAAAAACACAATGGGTCAAGTGGTTACCTCAATTTGAATGGTGGTATAACACTTCCTTCCATACTGCAGAAAAAATAAACCCATTTATGGAACTTGATGGATATCATCCACCATCCATCACATCATATTTAACAAAAAGTTCTAAGGTTCAAGTTTTGGAAGATCACATTGATCATAAAAAAAAAATTCTCCAACTCTTAAAGGATACCCTCTCTCTGGTGCAAAATGGAATGAAACAACTGGCATATAAACATCGTAGTGAAATACGTTTTGATGTATGTGACTGGGTATTTTTATGGCTATAACCATACAAAAAAATTTCCCTCAAGAAAGCTAAGAAGGATGATCAATTATCACCCAAGTACTATGGTCCATACAATGTGTTGCAAAATATTGGTACTATGGTATAAAAATTGGAGCTACATGCATCTTCTCGAGTACACCTAGTTTTCCATGTTTCATGCTTAAAGAACGTTATCGGTGACAAAATTCCAATTCAGACAGTGTTGACAAAAAATGATGAAGAAGGATAAATCATATTTGAGCCTAAATCAGTCACGGAAGCAAGAACCCAATGACCATGGAATTGATCAATTTCATATTATCTCATTAAGTGTAATAACTTACCTGCCCAATTTTCCACATGGGAGGATGATAATTTTATACAGAAGCATCCAAAGTTACTCAATCATTGAGGACAACAATTTTTTGAAGGAGAGGGGCATGTTAGCTCCTTACAATACTAGTGTAGCCCCTTTATTGTTATTGTTAGTGTTGCCCCCATATTTCTATTTTTGTGCCCACATGGCCCCCATATTTTTATTGGTGTGCCCCATAGAATCCCATTACTCTTATTTTTGTGCCCTTATATTATTATTATATGTAGGCTCTAATTATATTGTGACCCCTTAGACTCCTATATATAGAAAGGAGGTCTTGTAATTTGTATTTGTATATTTTTTCACATGCACAAAACACTACATGTACAACATGTACACAACACAACACACACACAACACCTCATGAAAATCATGTACATAGCACCACATGTACAACATATAATCGACACCATATATACATAACACCGTATGTATAACATGTACACCGCACCACATGTACACAACACCGCATATACAACAGATACACAACACCATTTTTATACAACATCGCATATACCACGCATACATAACACCATATGTACATAGCACCACATATACCATATGTACACAACACCATCCATACATAGCACCTCATATAAAACATGCACATCATACCACATGTACACAACATCACAGGCACAACATGTATATAATAGTAGTATTGCAGTTCTATAATTACACTATTCGTGCATGTACCAACATGTCGCATATCACACTGCTTTAATTTCGCTAATGTATCCTGCAGCCTTACCTATCCATAACATAAAAATAGACATAGTATAATCACATAATATCAATTCATATCCACATGATACTAACCTCTTATATTTTTCAAGGCTACTCTTCCAACTTGATTCCTCATGAAACTAAGACCCTCTTCATGCCATTCACCTACACAAGCCATCATTCCTCCATAACAATGATTCCTAACGACCCTGTCAAACAATGACATATATACATACATATCGACATATACATTATAATAAAATAATCATGATCCCCAATGATCTTGTCAAACAAAAACATACATATATATATAATCATTAGCATAAAGCAATCATGATCCCTGATGACCTTGTCGGACAATGGCATACATACATACATACATATATATATAATCATTATCATAAATCGATCATGGTCCTTGACGACCTTGTCAGACAACAACATATGTATATACATATATACATATATAGACGTCAACATAATCATGATCAAAACATAATTACTAGATATCATCAGGTCAAGGTTAAGAGAACTCCCTTTATTCATGCAAAATATTAAGAACAACTATTCCCAACATATCCAAGGCATATGACACCTCAAATCCGTTCACTTTTCCCTTCATGTTACCTTTCTCATGACTATCCTGCCACTTTCCATTCATCCCCATGGACCCAACCAACCCAACTAGTTGCCACATTCTCTCCTTTAGCTGCCACGTCTTCATACACTGAGCTTCATCCGAGTCTTACATTACCTGTCAAGTTTAATCCAACTCTTCCCAACCACCATTAACTTTCCTCTTTACCCAATCAATTCCCAAGGCCTTTAAAACAGAAAAGGTAAGAACAATAAGAAAACAAGAATAAAACCATGGAAAACCAATATCAATATGATACCACAAACAAATTGGCATGGCGATTCACCAAATGTAAAAAAAACTGCAAATAAGACACAAACAAATCACAAAGAACCGAAAGAAAAAAATTATCAACAAACTCCATGAATCAATCCCCATGAGTTACCAATGATTCCAAGGGAAAACTCAACCTGAGCCTTTTTCAAGATTTCATGGAAGTCTCTTTTTCCATGCAATCCACTGCATTGTACTACCATAAATGCATAACTTTCAGTTTGAACCACCAAATTCATAACAAGGTTATACTAGATGTCACTCTGATAATTGTGTTTATCTAAAAAGGAAAAATGATGGCAGCTATATTATATTGTTATTGTATGTGATCTTCTTGTACTGAATTGTGGGATCCAACATGCAAAAAAAAATAAATATGCTCCCAAAAGAAAATTGGAAAATTCATTGCAATAAAGGATTTGGGGCTGAAAACAAATCACAGGAGCAAAGGATAACTAGGAGCAGAGCCAATTAACATTGTCCTGAAATGAGTATATAAGAGAAGTGTTGAAAGATTTTATTATGCATGCAAAACCGGTTAAAAATGCTACCTTTTATCCATTTCAAACTTAATAAGGAGATGTGCCCCAAGACCCATGAAGAAATGGAATATATGTCTAAAGTTCACTTGCTGTATCATAGTTGGAAGCTTAATGTATGCAATGGTCTGCACAAGGCCTGATATTGCACATGCAGTGGGAGTTGTAAGCAGGTACATGAATAATCAAGGAAAAGAACATTGGATGGCAGTAAAATGGATTCTCAGATATTTGAGAGGTACCACAAATCAAGCATTATGCTTTGGTGGTTCAAACATTGCTCTACAGGGATATGTTGATGCATATATGGCGGGTGATAGAGATAACAGGAGGAGCACTACAGGATATGTATTTACTGTAGGTGGAACAACTGTCAGTTGGGTTTCAAAAATCCAAAGTGTTGTTGCACTTTCAACAACAGAAGCAGAGTATGTTGCTGCTACAGAAGCTAGTAAAGAAATGATTTGGTTACAAAGGTTTATGGGTGAATTGGGTAAGAAGCATGATATGGGCACGCTATACAGTGATAGCCAAAGTGCTATTCATCTTGCAAAGAACTCAGCATTTCATTCCAGGACTAAACACATACATATCAGGTACCATTTCATACAGTCAGTATTGGAAGATGGAGAGTTGAAGCTAGAAAAGATACACACTAGCCAGAATCCTGCAGATATGCTAACAAAAGTTGTAACGAGGGAGAAACTGAGAACATGCTCAGTTTCAATTGGTCTTCAAGGATGACGATGAAGATGAGAAACAACCAGTTCCAAAGAGGAGTCATTGTCTAGCAAATGAAGCAGCGGTGGAGTTGCTACAATCAGTCTCCAAGTGGGAGATTGTTGGGTGTGGAGCGTAATTATATTGTTTACTTTATATCACAACATTGGACCCCTGTACCTTAAAAGGGGCGGCAATTCCGCTCATAATTAATTGCTGCCGTGGGGGGTCCAGGGGGGGCGGCAGCGCTTTTCGAAGCCCCCCCCCCCTGGCGGGGGTTTTCGGGGTCAGCGCCCCCAAAGCTAAAAACAGATGTAAAATTTCCTTGTAAAAGTATAGTAATTTCTAGTCAATCTGGGCCGTTCATTAGGCAAATGATCTGACGGTAGAAGTTATGTTTAGAATAGGGTTTTTTGCCCTAGAAGGCAACCCCTCGCTTTTATGAGGGCATTGTATTGCGGCTGTGTATTGCATGTGTATTCTCGAAGCGAGAAACAAAGAGGGAGACTGTGAGACAGAACAGAGGATATTACAGCAGATCTGCTATAGGTTTTGTCTTTTCATTTTGCTGGATAATAGAAAGGAAGGACTGGCTATTTGGGGTGGATGTAGCCCAAACTAGGTGAACCATGTATATCTGTGTCTCTCTAGTTTTATGTGTTTTGTGTGCTTTTATTTTCTGCATATTTTATGTGTTGCATTGCTCCATAATATATAATTTTCTAACATCATTATGATGCAAGCCCACAATAATGACCATCAAAATGCATGCATAACGAACACATAGACAACTAACATACATGCATGAAAAACACATTCTGTCCATCTAGTCCAATTGACATTTTAGCCTAGGAGCTTTAATACCACCTTGTAACCGCCCCTCCCATATCTACCCAATTTCACTAGTTTTTCAGGGTAAACATGAGTTGAGGGCTACTATTACATGACTCAACTTCCTAGATCACCTTAAGGAAGTGGAATAGATAAACCAAAACCTTACTGACTTCCCTCAGGTGTTACAATACTTCCAAGGGCTAAACTACCCTTCCAAGTGTGCAAACCCTAATTTAAACCTCTTTTTCACTAATCCGGATTCCTAGACACTCGCACAACACTATATGAATTCGATTATGACCCTCTAGTCTCATGCATAAACATACAAGGGAGTGACTGCAATATTTTTCACCTAGTTTTTTGCCTATGACCATGAGATTTGAGCCACGTTTTAAGGGCTAGTGTCTATATCACTGGCCATAACTTAATGTAAATTTCCAAAACAACAATTAACATCGGGACAAAGTCTTCCATATAAAAATTAAACAATAACTTGACCTAGCAAGGCCTAACCATAACATTCATTCCGTCAAACACAACATGAACATTTAATCTACAGGTCATAGTTAAATATTTGAACATGGGGATCTCATACTTATATAAGAATATTCAAGAAGGTATAATTCCCTCTCACATTAGTTGCATTATTTTTTTTCTAAATTAGGCTACTTATATTATATCATACACATCAAAATATTACAATTTTTTTTGTCCAAAGTTGGCAGGCCAATTCCGGAAGGAAGTATCAAAAGCAAAACAACAAAATAGGGGCTGACCCGTGTGGAGAAACCAGCCCAAGAGCAGAGAGGATTATGAGCTTCCCAAAGCGGGAAACCAACTTGACAAGTTATAAGACTGATACCAAACCATAATAGTAAATAGTTCCAAAACATAGGAAAACTAGAAAACACTAGAAGATAACTGGAAAAAGAGACGAGCACCCAACAATTAGGCGGATGATGAGCTGTCATTATTTTATGGAGGGTTGGGTGGATCTTCCATGATATTGCAAGCATAGATTAACTCGTCCTCCTCCTTCTTTGACTTGTGGGAAGTTGATGGAGGGAGAAATATAACTTGGGCATCTAGAAAAATGGAGGAGGCTGCATGAGTTTTGGCACCGATGTCCTTTCCATCTTTGTCTGAGCTTGAGCCTATAATACTACTTGAGCCATGACCACTGTTGGAACTGCTCTACACAGGCAGGGCCTTCATTTTGTGAGGATGGAAGACTAGAGCAGACTGAATGGTGGATTTACGGGGTCGTTTTTTGGGTCAAAGGCTAGAGGATTCAGGCGGAGGGATAGGGAGATGGAGGGACAAATGGGTGGTGAGGTTAACAGGGTTGAGCAGGTCTAACTCCTCCCAACCCACAGAAAGATTCACCTCCCTGCCCGCGGCGGTCAAGGAAGGAGGCCTGGAGGGGAGACCTCGCCCACCAGCTCTGCGGTGCCACATCCTATGTCATCTCAACATGGCAGGCTAATGAGAGGATCCCAGAGGGGATGGGGCAACCTATGGAGCAGCCGAGGTTCTAGAATTGATGGAGAAGCAATCACAGAGAAACAAAACAGAGCATAGGGGCTGAGGTGTGACTGATTCTCCATAAAAAACCGGACATAGCTCATGGCAAATACGAATGGAGGAGGGTGGAGCGGGGGTGGAAAATTTAAGGGCCATGGGACCAGGTCGAGGAAGGACGATTAGAATTAATGAGCAGCAGCCGAAGGATGTTGAAATGAAGTTGGCGGGGGTGGCAAATAAATGAGCCATGCTCCAATATTTATCATGGGTTGGGCTACCATGTGCATGCATGTGGGGAGGACAGGTGTCGTGCCACATGGCGCCCAAGTGGCAATCCTTATCAATGTCTAACACCCGCATCCGGGACACAATAGCTGCATTATTATATATTAGGTCATACATTCATTTACCAATCAAAACATGATGAGAGCCATAACTAAAATCTATCATGAAACATGCTTATAATCAACATATAACCAAAATAATAACAATGATAGAAAAACCATTAAAGCTACATAATAACAAGTATAAATACTCATGAAAATACAAGAGGAAAAGAGATCTTATTAAAACTTACAATAGCCAACCAAGTTAGGGACTTCCACTTACAACCCAACCATAGATTGGGTTGAACGAAATATTTCTTTCATCCAATCACCCTCGTGCCATATTCCAAGCATGAATGTGGGACTCACAACAAAAAATCCAGGGCTTCCTCAGGCTTTACCGTGTATCCCGCAGTTACCGATCTAGAGATTTCTAGGCATGAAACCCTCATCTATACAACCAGTCTTTACCGTATATCCCACATTACCAATCAATGGATTCATATGCCCAAACAACAAACATACACTACCAAGCTTTACTAGAATCCTGCCAAAACTGATCAAGGGATCACTATGCCCTAAAAATCATGGATGCCATTGGATTTATTCACTAATACCTAAAGGACGTTTCCTATATCCACCCTTAGGATTTACCCTGTATCTCGCCATTACTGGTCAAGAGATTCCTAGGCACTTGGGAATTTTTCCTGAGACCACCTTGTTCGGTTCCAAAACCATCCGACAATCCAACCCAACCAAATGAAAGAACCCCATCACACCATGGCTATTCGGAAATGGAAAGGTAAGGCTGAAAATCACTATCACACTTGGAAAAACCCATTCCAATGACAACAAGAGAACCAAATATACACATGCATATATCATGCATGTCAAAACTAACAAGTAAAACTTACATGCAACTCTATACTTGCAAGTAATCCCATTGTAGCCGCTTGATCCAACTCTTCCTTGCTTGATTTTTGCTTCCCTTTTATTTCTTTTCCTTCCGTTCTCCAATGGTAGAGTGATCCAAGAATGCTCTAAGTGTCCAAGAGAATGAGAAAAAAGAGAATAAACAGAGATCTCCAAAACTAAAATAACAAAAGGTTGTACTAGAAAAATCCATGAACTATTCCTCAGAATCCTTTTTATCTTATAAGGCCTCTATTTTCTTCAATTTTCTTCTCACATGCAACATGTGACCTTTCACCTTCCTTTTTCTACTATTTTCATTTATTTTATAAATAAAATAGCTATCAATGCCTCTTTTCCTTTTCAATGCATTTTCCATTGCCAATTCCAATTTCCTTATCCATAGTAAACCAAATGAACACCCGTCTCAGATTTATTTCCCAATATTCATCTTGAAATACATGTCTCGTGACCTTGGCCTTATATTTTTTCCTTTATTAACATTATTACATGTATTTTTAACTAGGTTTGTTACAATATCAACCTTTCATCTAACTTTATTGCTAAAAATATTCTACAATATTCAGTGGAGATTAAATCTATATCATACACTTAATAATTATTGATAAATAAATTAAAATTTTAGAAACCATATAATTACAAATACCCATTTATAAAATGCAAATTAATAAATTTAATCACAATATTTTACTTAGGGGTGATAAGAAGACTATTATTTTTTATTAAATCTTAAACATAAACAATATTTGTTATAAAAAAACTCTAAAATATGACACGCTATTTCCAATATAAATGAGGCATAGTTATGGTTATTTAAGTAGCTCGACCATACAAGTTAAATGACTAAATAAGAAATATAGTTTTAAGACATTATTGCAATCAAGAAATAAAACTCAACACCTTTAGAACATCAATGCAATCAAGAAAGAAAATGTGTTAGTGAGGTTGGCAAGAATTGGAATCATAAGGATGGAATTTAGTTAGACGGTTAAAAAAATAACAATAATGTAAGTAATCACAAATTTCTTTTTATAATGTAAAACTTTATTTATAATGTAGAAATAACTTATGATGAACCATAGACGATTGGTTCGAAACATCGATTTTAATAAAAATGAATGCGATAAAAATGAAAAATTATACACACAACAACACAAATCGTAGAAGCTTCAAATAAAAAATTAATAAACTTAGTCATAACCTTTTATTAAATACCATAGTAATAACCTTTTATTAAATAACGAGTGACAGATGAAAAAAAAAAATCTTTTACTAAATAGTAGAGATACACCCGTAACAAAAGAAATCTAAAATATGGAACCTTACTTCCAATCTAAACACATCAATAATATTTGTAATAAAAAATGCATCATATTTCCAATATAAATAAGTCTATCAAAGTTGTAATAAAAAAATATCTAAAATTCGACATCATATTTTCAATATACACATCTATAGATATAATTATGCAAACTACATTAATAATAACATAATTTTATTTCAATAAGACTAAGTAATTCCAATAATAATTTCACACATTTTATTACCATTATTTTAAAAATGTTCAATATGAAAGGGTATGTATAAGGAAGGGAAGGTTTTGGAGGATGATATAGAGTATTATTTGATTGATTTTACTCGAGTATTTGGATTAGATGGCCATCTTTTATGATAGTCCATTTATATATTTTGTACCATGGGAAGCGTGCTCCCTTATTTTAGTTGCATGTAGTGAATTATCTTAAACATTTGGAAAGGCTATAACATGCATTTTTTAGATATTGAGTAAGAGTTTTATTAACCTCTTTAGTTTAATGGATTTGATGGTATATAGAAAAGAGTTTTGAGCAATATGATAAGAAAACTTATGAAGTTTAACATCAAACTATTTCTATCTAACTAAGAGCATAAGAGGTAGAATATTAACTTTTCAAATCTGTGTGAAGTATGTTAAAAAGATGGAACGAAGCTTGATGTCAAATTACTTCCATTTATCTATTTAAATTCTTGAATGGGTGGAAATTCCTTTACTAGTCAAGCATGTAATGAAGTATGTTTCCTTCTTAATAACCCATTAGATTATTAGGGTATTACTTAGGGTTTGTCGTCACTTCGTACGTCATGTTGAGGAGAAATATTGAGGTGGGCTTGTGAAGAACAAAATCTTTATGGTATTCGCAATAGCTTGAATAAGCTAGTTGTATTCGTATGGTGAATGTTAACATATTTATTTTGGTTCAAGGAAGAAAAAATTATGTAACCATATCAACATATTTTCTATAACTTGTCAAATAAATGAATTTAATAAACTAGAATAGATCTATTCTAACGTTGAATATTTTAAGCAATTAATTATGTATACATAGTTACTTTCCTTCTGACTTAAGTTTTAATGGATTTAATATAGATTTGAGTATGTGTTTTTTAGAGTGACAAAAGAATAACTTGAAATTTCAACATATAAAATAGATTTGGTGCTTAATAGATCTGAAGTTAAGATGGATTTGTGCTAGCTATAGTAGCAAACTCAAAGCTCAAATATTGGATATTGAGTATATATTTTCACTCTTTATTTTTCATGGATTATCCTAGTTAATACAAGCACATTGATGTGGACTTGTGGTAGAAAAACTTTCCCCAACATCGTTCTTGTTATGATATCTATTTTACTAAATTAAATTAGAACTTGCACTTCAATATCCATCAACATGAGTATAATGATGTGGATCTATAATGGAAAGTCTTTCACTAAGACATTACAAATGGGAGTATAAATTATGTCAAATTTTCCTATGAATTTCACTTCACTTTTAGTGAGCAAAAAGATGAGGATGTGGACTATGAAAGTAGTAAAAGGGAAACACCTTCTAATGGAGGTTTGTGTAAAATCTCCCCAAAAAAATCCCACCTTATTCATTTATAGTACAAATAGAATATGGAGTTTTTAGTAGATGAATTATTTTGGTGTTACTAAACCA
Organism: Pinus albicaulis; assembly: GCA_034641835.2. NCBI lineage: Eukaryota > Viridiplantae > Streptophyta > Pinopsida > Pinales > Pinaceae > Pinus > Pinus albicaulis. Next base: position 1,032,504,945 of record CM076582.1, read on the forward strand.
TTAGGGTGCACCAATGCAGTTTAGTATCAAAATCACTAGTGCTCCATGGCTGCAAGCACAACAAAAAAATATCATGCCAAAAATATGTTAGTTATCCATGGTTGTCAAAATTCATTGATCCTCAAAATTAGTCTTGGTGCATCAATGGTTTTATACTAATGTTCACTGGAATGTCAACAACCCTAAATGTATATTAGTGCTCCTCTTTTTCCCTAGCACACTATTGATTAACATTGGTTTAAGAGCACCAATGATACATGACCCTTGTGCACCAAAGTGCTAATAGCCCCAAAAATCACTAGTGCTCCTCACTTGTATTGGTACATCAATTCTTCTCTTTGGTATAGGTTCACTAGTGTTAATTTGAAGATGTATACACACCAATACTCCTCTTTATGTATGGGCACAATGGCTCTCCTAATATGCAAATGCATTTAATAGTAATTTAAATTTCTTATAACTTATTGAAAGAGGTATGAAAAACTTAAAGATGGCTCTTAAGAAGAAAATAAAGAAAGGGTTGGTTTAATCTCTTCATTTCATAAAGAGAAGAGGAAGAAGAGGTTGTTTTACAAGTGAATACAATAAAAATTTCCATGGTTGAGAGGAAATACAAAGAGTATTGGAGACAAGTGAACCTGTTTTCTTGCTTCATTATTTCATTTGTCCCTATTACTTATTTGATTTTATTTTTTTTCCTTTTCTCACTATCATTCCTACATTCTTCACTAAATATGGTTTTTTTGTTGGTTTAAGGTTTTTCCTTTATTTCGCAGGAAAAAGGTGAATTTATTTTCAAGTTTTAGATCAGCATATATGGCTATAAAATGAAGGGCGTGTTTGACAAAGGAATAATTACTTTTGCATAACATGACTTAATATCCATAGTATTTTAACCTCCCATTATATTGCAAGTTCACAAGGTTTTTCCATGTAGTATTATGTTTTCACCTAGTGATCTTGGAGCATTAGTGCTTCTCTCTGATATTGGTGTACTAATGCCCCTATTAAACATGTCGGTTCACTGGTCCTCTTATAACATGTGGGTGCATTGATGCTCCTCTTTAGATATGGGTGCACTAGTTCTCCTAATACACTAAAGAATTGAACAATAATTCATCTTTTTTAGTACTAATATAGACAAAAATACCTTAAAGATGACTCTTACAAATAGTAAAAAGCAAGGGTTTGTTTCATTTCTTCATTTTACATGAGAGAATTATAAAAGAAGGTTGCTCTATGAGAGAATGTTATACAAATATCCATGAATGTAGTGATAGATAGAGGGTATTTATATGAAGTAAATTTTCACTCTTATTTATTTCACTTCCACCAGTTATCGATTACATTTCTATATTATTTTCCATTTCTCATTATTGTTCCTAATTTTTCAACTAGTTTTTTATGATTTTTTTTTTAGTTTGAGGGTTTTTCCTCTAGTTTGCAAGTAAGGGATGGATTTATTTCATGGTTTTACACAAATAAATATGTATAGTAAATAAGGGAAAAATTCAACAAAAAAAGGGGTAAATTTGTACATTTCATGCGTCATGGTTAGATATTTCCATTATTGATTTTATTTCCTTTTCCAATTTCTCATTATTGTTCCCTATTAACTAGCTAGTTTTGCTAGGTTTTCTTTTTTATTTTAAATAGCCTAGGGAGTCTTCATTTATTAATAGATTAATGGTGGATTTTCTTAGGATTTTTCATTTAAAAATATGGCTATAAAATGGGAAATAATCTCAACAAAAGGAAGGGTATACTTTTTTGCACCATCGGTGTAGAGGAATTGTCACCTCCATCTATTTATAACCTCATGAATTCATTCAAGATATGTATATTTTTCTTAATGGTATTGAAGACTAATTCTCCCATTTTTTCTAAGATAATTGGTGCTCCACTCTAAAAAGAATTGATCCTCCACATAGGACATAGAATCTTAAGTAGATGAGTGATTTTGAAGAATTTTCATCAAACAATTTTCATGTAACAATTGAGTGATTTTGTAACTCCCTGAGATATTTTCTTTAAGACGTTTTAGTGACTCCACAATCACCAAAATTTTGTATGGTTAGTTTCATTTCCATTAATATCTATTTTTTTCCATGAGAAACATATTTATATTTTGTGTTTTAGTCCTTGAAGAACTGCTCAAACAACAAGATTGGAAGCCATTACAAAAAATACTCATTATTAACTAAACATGTCTAATGCAAGAATTGATCCTAGGTGGGGAGAATAACAACATTTCTCCCAGCCAAATGAGCTAAACACAATTGAAATTGACATTAAAATATCATAACACTTAACATTTCAATATTAGTGATTGTATGTTTTGGTAATATCATTATTTTATCTGTTTCTAATGTCCTATATGTTTTCATTTATAATTTTTAGTTTCAAATAACCAAAATTATAATTTATATTTAATATTATACCATTGTTTTCATTTATAATTGTAAATTAGAGATTCGGTAATGGAGAAGGTAATAACTAATACTTGGAATATTCAAAATACATTTTTTTCCTATTACTACAATTTAATAATCATGTATTTATAAATTTAATTAATAAATATTAAACAATCATTAAAATTATTATATGTGAAAGAAATTAATTGTAAAAATCAGATAAATTATACAATATGCATGTATATCTTGGATTCACCCGATCTAACAATGTACTAAAGTTAAATACTGAATCTCTTCTACAAATATTTTGCAGAATTAAAAACAACACAATTGCCAATCACACGAAGCAAAGAAGAATAGATCAAAACCACAACACCATATATTCCCAGGGAAAGCTTACTGCTCAAAACCCCTCTATTATATATTGTATATTCCATAAGGAATCGTGAAACAATTACATATTATTATTCTCACAAAAATACTCCTGTATTTAGCTGATTGTCTCACATTGTCATAGATAAAATTGGGCCAATACAAAGCCATTTTTTTGCTTCCAGACAACCTTCCTTGCTCATGCAGTTCATGAGGAATGCAATCCCTGATCACAAGTAATTTCAACCTTCCTCAAATGTGTTGAGTATCATGGGCATACTGTGGTGTTTTAACTACACCTGGGTAGCCTGATAATATCACAATTGATAATTAAATATCACTTTCACCTTGTCTCAACTGGGTCTCCACTGGAACTGACATCCATGAAACTAATAATAGTAAATCATCAGTTGGATGTGATATCACTGATTGTGAATTAATCAATATTTGATTCACTTGATCTCTCACTACTTGTATCTTCAGTTACAACTAGAACAACTGAGTTTAACTCACAAAACTGTCGCAAAAAAATGGCAGACCACTTGACAAGTCGTGGATTCTGAACTAAAGAATCAACATAATATAGAATTAGGCAACTAATGCGTTTCTCGTCACTGGTGTTGTGTGAAATGCTCGAAATGAGAAGTGAGAGGCACTGCACATCTTGTCTACCAAATGCACCAATACGTAACTAACCTCTAGGGACCTGAAACTCTGAAGGAGATAGTACATCTGCTCCAATGTATCTCTGGGAGTAAACTAGCTGAATCCCTGCTACAAAATGAGCTGGAACCTTTGGGAATGAGGGAAAATCTACCCCTCTCCTCAATAGCCCTGTAATGAAATAAATATCCTTCTCAGCGGGTGTGTACCATTGTTTAGGACCAACCTGGAAAGCCTATTGGTGGGAATTCCACCTGCGGATAAGATGTCTCAAAAACACACTATGGGCCTTTAGGGAAGTAGCCTCCTCATAGAACTTGAGGAGGCCTACCTGCCTTAGGAGTCCCTGGATATCTGTTGTAACAGGGCAAGGGTATGCATCTCTCTCCCTCTCTTGTGCCTCCCACTGGTGAAGCATGTCATACTGCTCTGCCTGTTGTTGATGTTGTTCCTCCTCTTCTCTCTAAATCATTGACATATTAAATATTTTTTTTTATTAAATCAGACATGTATTTAGGAATATACATATATAATTTTTTTTGGAAAAAAAGTATAGACCAGTCGGTGCGCCACAAAAACAGTCATGCATTGGTTCCAGTGCAGATTTTGTTTCTAGAGCACCAGACGTCATGCTCCAGATGACATGAAATGCTTCGTATGCGATGCACCTGAAATTTTTTCAAGCACGATTGACTATATATGGTGTCAGAAAAATGGTGCACTGTCTAAAATACACGCCACGACGTGTATAGTCGTGTCGGCGCACCGACTTCCTGACACATTACTTAGTCAATGATGTGGATTTTTACCCGGCCGCATCGTTGACCCTATTGGAATGCCAAATGCGGTACATTGATATGCATCGGGGCGAATATTTCCATCAACGCACCGCGTTGCTATTCCCATGGTCAACAGTGTGACCTGCTAAATGACCTCACCACACTTTTTTTAAAATTTTAAAATAATATGGGGCGCCTTTCAGTACTTCCCCGGACACAGTGTGGATACCATTAGCACCAGTTGCGGTGCATCCTGCAAATTTTACAGGAAGCACCATTTACAAGTGCGAGCCAAAAGGCTTGTGTGCACTGCACAAAAAAAAATTATATATATTCTTTTTTAATGGTTAATTTTAAGCTTATTTCAAATTCTAATCCGCTAAAAAGCTTAACTATGGAAAAACTAGAAAAATACCTATAATTTTCGCCATCGAGGCATATTGGCTATAGAATTTGCAAAAGAAAATTTGCCTACCATTTTGCAAAATGCAAGCTGGAGATTGGTGGCCAATGCACAAGAACAGTGCATGAAATGGGCGTAATGGGAGCATCGATGTCAGCATGACTCACAGAAGGATAAATTGCACCAGTGCTTGAGAGCTCTGGAGCACTGAGAAAAGTGAAATATGTAGTTTTTTGGGAGTAATTTTTTTATTATTTAACCCTATTCCGGTGCGCGGGGTTTTATAGGCGCACCAGTGTGGTTTCTTAAGACTACACTTAGCGGTTTCAGATTTGGCACGTTGTTTTATGATGCACCGGGGCAGTTCCTTAACACTGCACTGGGCTGTTTCTGTTTTGGCGCAGTGTTTTATGATGCACCGGGGAAAAATAGTCGTGAAGCACTAGTGCTTTACAGTAATAGGATGCACTGGGCGAGTGTGTACGGAGTGCACAGTGTCTAGTGTACCAATGTTTTGTGTGACCAATACTTTCTCTTGTAGAGCGCACCGGTGATTGACAGCAGAAAAGTGAAAAATGAAGCTTTTTGGCCGTAATTTTTTTTTATATAACCCTATTTCGGTGCGCGCATTTATAGACACATTCATGTTGTTTCATCCGTTTTTTTTTGTTGCGGTGTTTTATGATGCACCGGTGCAGTTTCTATTTTGGGGCGGTGTTTTATGATGCACTGGTACGGAAGAGCTGTGAAGCACCGGTGCATTACAATAATAGGACACGCTAGGCGAGTGTGTACGGAGCACATGGTGTCCGGTGTGCCAATTTTTTTATGCACACCGATCCTTTCTCTTGTAGAGCACACCAGTAATTGAGAGCTCTAGAGCACTGAAAAATGAAAAATTTGGTTTTTTTGCCGTAATTTTTTTTTTTATTTAACCCTTTTTTGGTGCGCATGGTTTATAGATGCACCGATACTATTTCTTATGAACATATCGGTCGATTTTTGTTTTGGAATGTTGTTTTATGATGCACCGATGTGGTTTCTTAATACCGTACTAGGCAGTTTTGGTTTTGGCGTGGTGTTTTATGATGCATCAGCGTGGAAAATTTGTGAAGCACCGGTGCTCTATAGTAATATGACGCACCGGGTGGTGTGTGTACAGAGTGCACAATGTCCAGTGTGCCAATTTTTTTTGCACACCGGTGCTTTCTCTTGTAAGGAGCACCGGTGTGATTTTGAACGATAAGGGCACCGAGCGGAAAACATCCGCAAAACCCTCCACCCACCAACCTCCTCTAGTAACCTCCGCTAGAAATGGATGTATTGGGTATTTTTATAAGGGTTCCTCAAAAGCATCCGCTAGAGGGTATTTTCCTTGTAGTGAATCATGAATTCGATCCTTTTTAAAACATAAGCCATTTTTTATCTCAAACACTCACTAAAACCAACATTACAACACCTTCAATAATCTCACCATAATCACCACAACTCCACACCTTTGTTCATACATGCCTTCTCTCTCTCTCTCTCTCTCTCTCTCTCTGTCATGCACTGCAAATTTGACTCCACTTATAAAGAAATTTGGATTGATAATTTTGGAATTGAAACTCAATTGTCTTGCACTTTGATATTTGCATGAATCCTATATTTCTTCCTTTATCCTATTCTGTTAAGTCATCTCAATGAATTCTTCAAGGCTTTAGAACCTGCTGTGTTTTTTATTTGAGAAAAACTGAGATAAACTATCAATTTTTCTTATTCTTGAATTATATAGGATTTAGATGAGTTTTTCTAAATATGGCGAGCTCCAAAATTATTTGTTATTCCAAGTATGCCACCAAATATGTCAATTTCGCCATTGAAACTAAAATTTGTTTATGTCTTCACTTTATCACTCCTTTTTCTATTTGGCATTATGAAATTCAAATTTTCTAACTCATCCATGCCAAAGCTCGAAGGCTTTATATAACATGCTGCCAAATATGTTACTTTCCACTAAATGAAAAAATTTTCACCTCATCCACTGCAAAATAACTTATGTTGGCTCATTTACACCTTAAGCCCTGAGGGCTTATTTAGATTGAAAATTATTTGTGCCTTTGGTCACAATACAGATGGAAAACCACCATAAAACCACATCCTCGAGTGCCTTCTATCATTTCATAGGAACATCAATTATCGACTAAATTTGTATTTCTCAGGCACATCACCTCACAAATTATTCTTTGTTTTTCATTTGGGGTTGAGCCTTCCAGAATTTTCTTTTTTCCATACATTTCTTCCTTCTTCCAAGTTTTCCTTCTGTGTTCCTACCAGAATTTACTTTTGGGTTATTTCTTCTAGGTCGTCTAGATTTTTTCTTTTGGGAAAGTCTCTCTTATCTCTGCGACTGCCCCAGATCTTGGCTCCTTGGCTCCCTATCTCCCTCGCTTCATGAATTCCTAGTTCCTATGTCTAACACCTGACTTCAAACTTACAAATTCTTGTTGGGAAGTATCTTCTACCTATCATCATGCTGACATCACCAATGCTACGTGGCACCATATGAGTAGTGACACTTGTCACTCATATTTGGCACACTAGGGTACCTGAAAACATTAAATATTTTTGCCACATGTCCTGCATTCCATATGTCCACATCATGCTAACATCATCATCCACCTTTGCATCTATGAACCAATCACCTTGTGCCATCTGTATTCTAGTGAGGAGAGAGAGAAATGGGTTTTCGGCCTTGGTTTGGTGACCATTTCCTCTATTAATTTTTTTTTTTTTAAACATTGGGATTAAGCACACTTAAACTCTACTACCCAATGCAACAACCCCAGATTGGATTTCCATGTAAATAAATAGTGTATGGACACAATAAAAGAAAAATAAAACCAATTTCATGGGACACATATTCCAAGTTGAATGAAGGGGAAAAAATTATATTGGGATCCGCTTATGGTTAATTATTTATTTATTGGCTATGGAAATTGGCAAGAGGTAAAAGGAAATAAATGGAAAACTATTTATTACAAGCTAGAAAGGACATGAGGAAAAATGCAAGAGGAATAAAGGAAAATAAAATAATTTTCACTTCATCAAATGGGGAAGAGGAAGATACAAGAAAGGGAGAAAAATAGTAAAATAATATGCATGCAAGGGAAAATAAAGAAAAAGGAAAAGAAAAGAAAATAATAATGGGACATAGAAAATTCTAGCATTTTCTTTGCAGAAAAGATCGGAAAAAGAGAGAGAGAGAGGGAGAGAGAGAGAGAGAATACTACAACAAGGGAGAGAAGAGAATAAAACTTGAGCACAAGGATCAAATGGAAGACATAATCAAGGAAAATGCATAGAAATAAATGAGTGAAAGAAGAGTTCATCTGGTAGCCAAGAAGAATATTTTGATAGTATCATGAAAGGGAAGAAAATAGGTGGATTTATAGGTAACAATGTGCATGTTTGATTATCTTGTTGGAATTCAAATTCATGATTTATGCATTGGTTTGTTGGTAATTTTTTATATCATTGGAATGGGATTTTACTGGATTGAAATTCATGTATAACCTTTCCTTATGCCATTTCCCAGATATCCATGATGTAGTGGTTTCCTCGTTTATTTCAGCTCTGGATTGTCGGTAGATTTTTCATATTCGTTGAGGTGGTCTCAAGAAAATGTAAAGATTTGAGGGTGGAGATGGTTTTATTTGGGAAACTCTTTATGGATGGGTGGAGAAATGAAAATCCCTCTAGGTATGGTGAATAAATTATGAGGAATCCAACTTTTTATTGGTTTTGGTGGTTTTTGGACCTGGTATTGGGTGAAATCACTATGGTATGAGGGTAGAGATGGTTTTCCTTTGGAGTCCCTATATGGTTATATTTTGGATTATCCCATGTGATCCCACATTAATGCTTGGAATATGTCACAGGGGTGATTGAATAGAAGAAATATTTGGTTCAACCCAATCTATGGCTGATTGGTATGTGGAAGTACCAAACTTGGTTGGAATTATGTGTATGTTATTTTTGTTATTCCTTGATGATATAAATGAGCACAAGTTTTTATTTATTTTGATTATATGAGTATTTTTTCATGGATTAATTTTGGTTAAATGTTGGATACATTCATGGTATATTTCTTATGATATGATGTGCTCTTTTTATTGATCTTGCTCATGGTTTGACAAGCTATTGAATAGTTTATATAAATGCATGAGATAATATGTGTTTGTTTGTAATGTTCGAAATCAGGAACGGCTACACAATTGGGAATATCTCAAGATATTACTAATGTGGAGATCAACAATACATAAACATGAGCTGGAAAATAGCAGCGAATGCATTAAAACCAAAATGCTGGAAGATCTACATAACCATTACATTAGATTACAGCAGCAACAAATGTATACAAGATCTTGAGGAAATGATCTCTCAAGCTAGGCAATGCAACCTCAATGAAACATATACATAAAAGATGGAGAAATATTGCTATCTAAAAGAGGCCCTAGCTATGACTATGCAATCCATGAGGAAGAAATGCTGAAAATGATGTCAATACATGGATAAAACAATATGTGGCTCAAATAAATAAGGGGGAGAAATATCTCAACCCCTGGAAACATACAATACACAATCCTTGAAAGGATTGGCTGAAATAAGTACAAAATGGGAAATCTGCAGAAATGTCGGAGTTGTTGGGCAGCAGCTGCAACTTAAAATTGGAATTGGATGTAGATAGATGATGATACTGCAATAGATGGTTGAATATCATACAATGGATCTCTAGATTGAAAGGCTGATCCTCTCACCTAAAATCTCACCCTCCAAACATGTGGAGCAAGTCCCCACTGCAAATACACTCAGAAATAACGTAGTCTAGAGAAGGGATTGCGTTGTTGGTGAAGAGAAATGCTTGGCCTGATGCTAATGATCTGCAATATACTCCTGGATCTCCCTCACTAACTTCCCATAGGAATAGAAGCTCCCTCCTCTGACAGATGAGCCAAGGAAATGGTGTATGGTGTCCTCCACTACAACACCCCAACAACACAATGTTATACTTGAGTAGAAATAACGCAGTATTTGAAAGGAGAAGCTTTGGGCTTGAGCCAAGAGATATGGAGAATGAAGAAAAATCCTTCAAGAGCTACTCAAGAAGGAGAAGGAATCCTAAACAGGAATTCCCCAGCAATTCTTGCTAAGCAACAGAAAATGCACAATTGTCTGAATAGTCAATGAGATGAATAATCATAGCATGAGAAACAATGGTTTCCTTGCCCTCCTTTTAAACAAGTGAAAGCTTCCTCTCCATGGGCCCCATACATTAGGGTTTCCTCCACCAAATATTCTCTTCCTCATTCACACTATGATGTCTTCTAAAGTAAGCCACTCCTCCTATGGCAGCATTGTTGACTTGGTCAAACCTGACCTTGTCTTCATGCATTTGCCCCTTTTCACACTTGTGGGTGAAAAATCAAGCTCTTATGTCTATCCCTTTCCACGTGTGAGGGATTTTATTCATGTTTTTAATAAACATTGGCCTCTTTACCCATTTATGTGGCTACAAGATGATAAAATAAAAATTTTAATATTCCATTTTGCCATGTGCTAAAATGGGAATATTACAGTCCTCCCCTCCCAAATGTTTCTTGTCCTCAAGCAACTGCTAGGATAGAACTAAAGAATCTCCACCCAATGCATGTAGTCTGAAATATGTTGAGGAACATATTCCTCATGTAGATCCTCCATTCCCTAATAAATCATCCATACAAAGTGAGCTACCTTCCAACATGGCAACTCCTGACAATCATCTTCCACCTTTGGCTCATGCAATATAGGTGGGCTGAAAATTTGATCTTGGTAGACAAAATAGCCTACCCCACACTGTCCTCCTCTCCACTTGGGATAAGTGTAGAGTATATGCTGATCTTGGGCTGCAATAAAGTTTCCCTCTAGTGGAAAGTTGAAGACTAGACCTCCAAGGATATCTTCCCCAGCATTATGCAACATGCTATCCCAAATCACCTCATATGTGATGATTTGGAAGTCACCATCATATGGCATCCAATAAATCATATGGCTCACCTCAAATGGAAAAAAATGTTTTTTCGTAGTGGCCACATATCCTCTCATTCTCCCATTAGAACATCCAATGCAAATAATGTGGGATATCTCTCCCCCAAAGGAAAGATCCAACCAATGTGCCATTACCCCAATAATTCTCTCAACAAATACAAAGATAACAACAACATAATGAACCATAATGAAAACCATGCTTGCTATCATATGTGGCAAGGGAGAAGGACAATGGTCCCTCAATTGTAACCAATGCAGTTTGACCCTCAACTGCAAAAGAGTGTGACAAAAAGTGTGGCCTCTCAACCACTTACTTGTTGTCCTACTCTCCTCAAATGGATGGAGAAAGTGAATGATATATGGTGCAAGGTGAGTAGGTCCTCCAGAATAAATTTCCTCCCCAAGTCCACCTAGGGAGTGGTCACCAATAGTGCTCATGGCCTCAAGTAGACCATGGGGTATAGAAAGAAGAATGCTCCTCCTTGGAGCAACATCCTATAAAAATATGGTTAAGGGATGAATATACAAATCATCATGTAAATAAACTATACCCTCACCATAATTTTTTCAACTGGAGTGGCTCAAAAATGAGTCTCCTCTCATCCTCAAAGAGAGAAGAGGTGGCTGTGCTAACTCCTCCAAAGAGTTATGTATCTCCTCCATCTGCACATGATCTATGCGTCTCCTCATATGCTGATCTGTCAATGTCATGCAAGCAAGATGATCCTGGGAATACTCCACCAACAACTCAGAGCTCCAACATGGATCCATATTCCATAGTGACAGCGCTAATGATTCCCCATAAAGGATATCTATCATATGGTTATCTCCCAAGGTTTCCACCCCTCTGAAACCAATGAATGGTGCCTCAACATGTGAAGCATCTCTCATCATTTGCTGCTCTAGTGGTCTCCCCAGCGAAATGTCTCCATGCAATGAAACATCCTCATCAATAGGTGACTATATATATGAATGAAAAAATATGGCCATGCTCCCACTGTGCAATCAAATCACCTTATTAGGTGCATCAACCTCATAAAGTAGACAGGGATGTGTGCTCCTCATCACATCATGATGTTCATCTTCCCTATCACCTCCTTGTGTCTCCATGGTTTCACACCTCCTTAGGAATGGCATATGTAGAACATGGGTTGTGCCTTGATCTCCACACATGAGATCCTGGGGGATTCATTGAAAAGATGCAAGAATCCCTCTACCTGGAGCAAGAGCTCCTCCTTCCTCTGGATGAGGCACTAGATAATCTCTAGATGGCATAGCCCTGTTACCCTCAGCTTCCTCAACATAGATGGGCAACCCTCCAATAATGTTGTTGTAAGTATGGAATCCCTCCCAAGGTGGAAGTAATTCCTGATCATCAAAGGTCAAGGAGTATCCCCTTTGCACCATGATTGTGCCATCTCCTACTCCTGTAACATCATACAAGAAATGAGAGAAAATTTTCTCTTGCTCTCTAAAGAATGACCTCAGCAACAAATGTCTTTGTTTCTTTCTCATGCTCTCATCATGCAAGATATGTGATGAAGACATATTGAATGACATGAATATTGCATCATCACTATGCACCCATACTCTTTGTTGCTCCATGATGCCAGCATCCCGCCACATCTTTTCCCTCCTCATACCCTTGGAAAGATTGTATGCCAAGTGATGGCCAAACTCCTTCAAGAGTAACCAGTGTAGCCAAGCCTCCTCTTGCCCTGTATCATAAATCTGCAAGTAGCTCACCAGCTTCTTGCTCACCATCCACATCCACTCAACCAATTTTGGGTGCCTTCTTCCACCCTTAATCTTGGTACTCCTCCCATGCAGGCCACCATCATCCCAAATTAGATTCCTGCATTTCATGGGATCTTGAAATGCAATCTTCCTGAGGATCAATTTGACCCTATAAGGACCCAAATAGGTGGTAGGAAAAAACCTCCCATCATTATGTGCATGGCTCAAGGAATGTTAAAAACATTCATGGGAGATGTTATCCATCCGAAGATGTCCTCCATCCACTATTTTCTCCTGAGAGAAAGGAAGAACCTCCTCAAACTGTTGAAGAATCTTGCACTCCATGATATGTGGGAGTGCACCTTCATTGAAATCTCTCCTTGAGATCTCCTCCTCATGCATGGTCCTCCAAAACCCAAGAGGTTTTGGATCTACTACCAGTAGAAGTCTCTCTTTGAGCTATAGCAAGCTCATTGAGAGAGTGTGATCTAGAGAGGAGAAATATTTTCTTATCTCCAGATGTCTACTCCCATTTTCTACTCCTCTCATGGCTTCATGAATGAAGCTGCCATCTGAATGTTCACATGAGGACTAGCTCCTCTTTTCTTCATCATTGCTTCTGTACAGTGCAGTGCTATTATGCTACTTTAGGTCAGCTGCATGCAATGATATAGACCCATCCAAAGTGTTTGCTAAAATTACAAGAGATGGATTTTTAATCATACCTCGATGAAATGTGGAAGCTCCTTGAAGGGTTGCAAGAGTCTCTTCCTCAAAAGTGTTGGCCTCCCAAACTGTTGAAGATGAAGGCTGCTCCTCCATGGTCTCAACATCACTGGTACATGCCTCATCAACTGGTGGTGAGGGATCCTCTCTCCTTTTTCAAAACCACCCGATCAATCTCTGAGAAAACTCAACAAGAGTAGAAACCCTTGTATGGCTTAGATGGCTCATCCACCAATTCTTTGCTTCACCTTCAAGGTGCAACGCTGTAATTTCTACAGCCTCTCTATCTACTTTAGGATGTAGCAGGAAAAAGCCTCTATCTTCTTCACCCAAACCTCTATTGCATATGTGATTGATCCATCAAATGTGGACAATAGAAATCTATTTCCTCTCATCATCCCATAGATGTGGGGTCTCCTTTCCTCTTTCTGTTGAATAAACTGTGGAAAAGTTAGAGTCTTTTGGAAGGCTCTAAGTCTAGCTCGGTATTCAGCAAGGTACTGACTTAAAATTTCAAATTGCAAGTGTTCTTCATGCCTCTGGTCTACTTCTTTGTGAGAGTAGGAAGTGCATGGTACTTCCTCTTCACCTTCTTCAATCTTCTTGACCTCCTAGGAGAGGTCTCCTCTGGATCTGAAAATAGATGAGAGTAAACTCATCTTCTTCATCATCTTGATCTTATATGGCTAAGAATCACAGGCTAAGCCAAAGATCATGATTTGATACCACTGTAATGTTCCAAATCGTGAATAGCTACACAATTGGGAATATCTCAAGATATTACCAATGTGGAGATCAGCAATACATAAGCATGATCTGGAAAATAGCAGCGAATGCATTAAAACCAAAATGCCAGAATATCCACATAACCATTACATTAGATTATAGCAGCAACAAATGTATACAATATCTTGAGGAAATGATCTCTCAAGCTAGGCAATGCAACCTCAATGAAACATATACATGAAAGATGGAGAAATATTTCTATATAAAAGAGGCCCTGGCTATGACTGTGCAATCCATGAGGCAGAAATGCTGCAAATAATTTCAATACATGGATACAACAATATGTGGCTCAAATAAATAAGGAGGAGCAATATCTCAACCCCTGGAAACATACAATACACAATCCTTGAAAGAATTGGCTGAAATAATTACAAAATGGAAAATCTGCAGAAATGTCGGAGTTGCTGAGCAGCAGCTGCAACTCAAAACTGGAAATGGATGTAGATAGCTGATGATGCTGCAATAAATGGCTGAATCTCATCCAAAGGATCTATAGAGTGAAATTATAATCCTCTCACCTAAGATCTCACCCTCCAAACATGTGGAGGAAGTCCCCATTGCAAATACACTCAGAAATAACGCAGTCTAGAGAAGGGATTGCGCTGTTGGTGAAGAGAAATGCTTGGCCCGATGCCAATGATCTTAAATATTCTCCTGGATCTCCCTCACTAACCTCCCAGAGGAATATAAGATCCCTCCTCTGACAGATGAGCCAAGGAAATGGTGTATGATGTCCTCCACTGCAACACCCCAGCAACACTGCGTTATACTTGAGTAGAAATAACACAGTATCCTAAAGGAGAAGCTTTGGCCTTGAGCCAAGAGATATGGAGAATGAAGAAAAATCCTTCAAGAGCTACTCAAGAAGGATAAGGAATTCTAAACAAGAATTCCCTAGAAATTCTTTCTAAACAATAGAGAATGCACAATTGTCTTAATAGAAAATGAGATGAATAATCATAGCAAGAGAAACAATGGTTGCTTTGCCCTCCTTTTAAACAAGTGAAAGCTTCCTCTCCATGGGCCCCATCCATTAGGGTTTCCTCCACCAAATATACTCTTCCTCATTCACATTGCGTTGTCTTCTAAAGTAAGCCACTCCTCCTATGGCAGCGTTGTTGACTTAGTCAAACCTGACCTTGTCTTCATGCATTTACCCCTTTTCACACTTGTGGGTGCAAAATCAAGTTCTTATGTCTATCCCTTTCCACATGTGAGGGATTTTATTCATGTTTTTAATAAACATGGGCTTTCTTACCTATTTATTTGGTTGCAAGATGATAAAAGCAAAATTTTAATATTCCATTTAGCCATGTGCTAAAATGGGAATATTACACTGTTACAACTAGTATGAGAGGGAATCAAGCCTTCTTGATGAAACTCTAATGAAACTAATTAAACATTGAATATATATGCATTCATGACTTAAAGGTGCTATGTTTATAAGTTGTTTGTATAAATGATCATTATGTGCTATGTAAGCTTAAGAAAGAATAAAAATTAGAACAGATCTTGAAGCCTTATATAGACTATTAATAAAGTTATGGTAAATTCTAGGAATTTATCATGTAGGCTAGGCCTAAAATTATGGAATTGAGTTTATGGTCGCAAGTGCAGAACAAGAAATATCTGCCATAATCACATGTAGTATGGGTTATGTGTCTGATTTCAGGCCTCTAGCCGATCTGACATGCTTGCATGCATGCGGATATGATGTAATCTAGGTCAAGAGGATTTTCGAGCTTAGGGAAAAGGTCACCAGTGGAAATTTTCTGATATCTGTGTGATCATGTATCTTTGAGTGTTGCAGTAAGTTGAACAAGTGGACCCCACTTCCATAACTATATCTTGGATGTTGGTTCATGCATAGCAACTCTTATCTCATGTTTACCCTCGTTACTAAGAAAAATTACGTGAATGTGGTATGGGGTGTTACAAAGTTGTATAAGAGTAGGTTCACAACATTGGACCTTCGAGTAGATGCAGATTGTTATGCATGCATGTTAGTTATATATATGTTTATCGCACATCCATGTCAATTAATATTTTTACTTCTATGTATATGATTTTGTTATAATTTTATTCATGTATGAATTGATATGCTTGTGATATTATTATTATGTATCGTGCTAATCTAGATTGACTTGTGTAGATTCAATAGCCTCAACAGAAGTAAAATTGAGGTAATTATTTTGATTATGTCTTTTATTTTATCTAATAGTGGTATGTTGCAGGAAAATAGAAGGCTAGAGTTGAAGAGTAGAATGGTTGAGTATAGCTCATATGATTCCCCATATAGGCCTAAAGATAAATTAGTGGGATGGGAGAAAATAGTTGAGTAGAAGGGAGAGAGAGACTCTCCTGATCTGGAGGATACATTAAGAAATTTGATGGAAGATATTATAAGTTGTAAACCTGATAATCAGTATTTGATTGAAGCATGAGAAAATGTTATGAAACCAACTCCAAAAATAGAATAAATGAGAGATCAACGCATTAGAAATCAGTCACTTTGAGGGGGCAACCTCCTTTACATTACATAAACGAACAATTATTGGATGATTCAAATGAAAAACCTCCTTTCTATATATAGGATTCCATGGGATCACAACATAATCCTAGCGGACCTAACAATAATAATGTAAGGGCACAACAATAACAATAGTGGGGTTTTATGGGGCACAATAATAACAATATGGGGACTACAAGGGTACAACAATAACAATAAGGGGCCTACACTAACAAAAATAAGGGAATACACTAGTAATATAGGGACCTGACATGCCCCTCTCCTTCAAAAAAGTGTTATCCTCAAATCTTGAGCACTATGGATGCTTCTGTATAAAATTCCCTTCCTGCCATGTGGAATCTTCAGTGGGTAAGTTCTTCCACTTGATGAGATACTCTGGAATTGATCGATTTCATAGCTGTCAAGTTCTTGTTTCCGTGAATTCTTTAGGTCCCAATATAATTTTTCATTCCTCATCAAGTTCTGGAAATATTTTTTGAACTAGAATTTTTTCACCTATAACCTTCTTTAAGCATGAAACATGGAAAACTGGGTCCACTTGCGAAGAAGCAGGAAGCTCCAATTTGTATGCCTTAGTACCAATATTTTGCAACACCTTGTAAGGATCATAGTACCTTGGCAATAATTTATTATCCTTCTTAGCTTGCTTGAGGGGAATTTGTTTGTATGGTTGTAGCCGTAAAAATAACCATTCACCTACATCAAAACTTCTCTAACTATGATGTTGATCTTCCTGTCGTTTCATTTTATTTTGTGCCATATTTATGTTATCATTTAAGAGTTGGAGAACTTGTTGTTGATGCTCGAGGTGATCTTCCACTGCTTGAACCTTATAATTTTCTCTTAAATATGATGTGATGGATGGTGGATGATATCCATAAAGTGCCATAAATGGGGTTATTTTTTATACAATATGGAAGGAATTGTTATATAACATTTCAGCCAGAGGTAACCACTTGACCCATTGTTTTTGTTTATCAGATACAAAACAAAGAAGATATTCTTCCAAACATTTGATCACTATCTTAGTTTTTCCATAAGATTGAGGATGATAAGATGAGCTATGGGCTAGTTGAGTACAAAAACAAGAAAATAATTTCGTCCAAAAAAATCATGTGAAAATGGGATCTCTATCGCTTACAATAATTGTTGGGTTTCCATGTAGCTTCGAATTGTTTCCATAAATGCAGTATAAATTTTACTTTCTTGAAATGGATGAGATAATGCACAAAAGTGTGCATACTTGGTAAGTCTGTCAACTACCACCATGATGACACTCTTTCCTTTGGACTTTGGTAAACCTGTGATAAAATTCATTGAAACCTCCTCCCAACTGTGAATTGGTATGGGTAAAGGTTGTAGCAGACCTGGGGTCTTAATCGTCTCAACATTATTTTGCTGGAAAACCAAACATTCTGCCATGAATTTTTGAATATCAGATTTAAGGCCATCCCAAAAAAAATATTTCTTCACCCTGTGGTAAGTTTTTAAAAATATTGAGTTTCCTCCTGCGAGAGAGGTGTGCAATTCCAAAAGAATATTTTGTTTTAGTTGGGAATTATTACAAAGATGTAGGCGACCTTTGTACCATAAGGAATAATTTTTCCAACTAAATGTATCATATGTACTGGG
The DNA here is from genome assembly GCA_034641835.2 of Pinus albicaulis. Taxonomy (NCBI): domain Eukaryota; kingdom Viridiplantae; phylum Streptophyta; class Pinopsida; order Pinales; family Pinaceae; genus Pinus; species Pinus albicaulis. The sequence continues at coordinate 1,032,523,053 of CM076582.1, forward strand.
ATCTTTCTGAAAATTTTGAATGAGTGTCCACGCTTCTTCATCATTTTTCCATTCCTCCCTTGCTTTGGTTATATAATCTGGTTGGATAATATAAATGGAACAAAGCAATGCTTCCACCTCCTCATTCTTTCTTGAGAGTGCATTTGCAACAACATTTAACTTCCCTTTTTTGTAGATGATTTCAGAGTCATAACCCAACATCTTTGTGACCCATTTTTGCTGCTCTTTTGAAGAAATTATTTGTTCCAAAAATTATTTAAGAGTATCATGATCATTTTTTACCTTGAAGTGTCTTCCCATTAGGTAAGGTCACCATTTCTTTATTGCATGTAGTATTGCCAACATTTCCTTCTCGTAAATATCTTTCTTTATATACTTTCCTCTTATTAGACGACTTTAAATGGGTCTTCCTTCTTGAATTAAAACAACACCAATTCCATTTCCTAAGGAATCACATTCCACAATAAAGGTTTTTGTGAAGTTTGGCATAGCTAAGATTGGCACTAGGCACATTGTGTCTTTAAGATGTTCAAAGGCCTTAGTTTCTTCAGGAGTCCATGAAAATGAATCTTTATTCAATAATGTTATTAGAGGTGTTGTTATTTTTGTATAATTATTAACAACTTGCGATAATACCTTGTTAACTCGATAAATCCTTGCAACTTCTTTATGGTTTGGGGGACATTCCATTCCTTAATGGATTTAATTTTGTTAGTGTTTACCTTAACACCCTCCTGAGATACAATATGACCTAGATATTCCACCTCTTTTACTCCAAAGAAACTTTTGGAGGTTTTTTCATATAATTTTTTCTCCTCCAATAGTTTGAGCACCCTGTCAACATGTTGAACATGATCCTTACAAGACCTATTGTAGATTAGTATATCATCAAAAAATATTAACACAATTTTTATAAGGAAGGGTTTAATAATGGAATTCATGAACCCTTTAAATGTAGAAGGTGCATTGGTAAGGCCAAAAGGCATGAACAAAAATTCATAATGCCCCTAATGAGTTCCAAATGTTGTTTTTGGAATATCTTTAGTCTTCATTCTAAATCGATGATATCCTAAATGAAGATACAACTTGGTAAAATCAATTGTTCCATGTAATTCATCCTATAATTCATCAATCAAAATAATGGGAAATTTATCTTTAATATTGAGCTTCTTGAGATCCCTGTAATACAAACACATGTGCCATGATCTATCCTTATTATGCACCAATACTACTAGAGCGGAGAAAGAATTTTTACTAGGTTGAATTATACCAGCCTCTAACATTTATGCAATCATATGTTCAATTTATCTCTTTCGGACATAAGGATAATTGTTAGGCTTGATGTTTGGAGGAACACTTCTTGGAATAAAATGAATAGCATGATCATGATCACGAATAGGTGGGATTCCTTTGGGAGTTTCAAACACCATGGAATGATTGTCCAATACTTTTTAGAGATATCGAGAAATAGACAATTTTGATGATGGAACTTCTAGTGAGGATAATTGTGCAATCACGCCTTGTTGATATTTCTTCAGAAGATTTTTCATGACGTTAGAGCTTATTATATTTCCTAGCTTCCCTGTGATACCCCGTAATTCAACTTCCTTTCCTTCCAAAAAAAATTTCAAGAAAAGTTCTTGAAAATTAAAAGCTACCATCCCCAAATATTGTAACCATTTTACTCCTAGTACAACATCAACACATCCCATTGAAATGGAAAGAATAGGACTATCCAATAAATATTCCCCCATGGTTAGCTTGATATTATGCCATTTTCTAGAGAAATTTATAGTCCTCCATTTGCAACCATCACTTGGCACCGTAGTGTTGGGTATATGAAGAAATTCTACTCCTTGGCTACCTTACAATGAATAAAATTATAGGTACTACTTGAATCAATCAACACTAGTACATTTTTATTCTTGATATTTCCTTCTATCTTAAGAGTTTGAGGAGTGGTAATTCCTACTAATGCTTTACATGATATGGTCAGACTCATTTCTCCTTTCTCTAGGGTTGGTTCCTAGTGTATATCCTCTTCTTTCGAAGTTTCTTGTTCATTTTCTTCCTCCTCTTCACAATCTATGTAAAATAATTTCTTCTCAACAAACTTATGCCCTTTTGTGTATTTTCTATCACAACTATAGCAAATCCCCTTTTCTCCTTTTTATTACAATTTTTGTGGTCTCAACCTTGTAGGTTCTGGAATTCTAGGAGTATTAACACTTCCATCTTTATAGATGTGAGTGGTAGGCTTCCATGTCGCCATAATTTTACTTTCAATTTTTCTTGCCAACCAGAATTCCTTCTCCAATGAATCAGGTTCCCAAAGGTGAACCTCATTTTAGATGTTATCCTTTAAATTCCCTATCAAGACATCAATCCTGTGTTCCTCTCGACTATCAATTACCCTTATATTCAATTTTTGAAGTCCTCAATGTGCTCCACCATTGTACCATTTTGTTTGATATTTATTAATTGGCTAAAGAATTTGGTTCTCTTTGTGTCTTCATAATGTGCTATCATTTCCTCTATAAAAATTGACCAAGTGAAAAAAAATTTACGAGAGCAAAGCCATCGATACCATACAAAAGTATTTTTTTCTAAATGTAAAGTTGCAATGCATACCTTTTGTGTGTTTTCCACATTATGGAGATCAAAATATTGTTCCATCTGTAGTATCCATGTTATAGGATCCTTGCCATAAAAATTCCTCATATCCATCTTTGGAATATGGTGGGTCTTACATCCAACATTAGAGTTTATGAAATCAGGATTAACATTTATTTTGTTCTCATCATGAGTTTCATATACTACCCTTTCGCCATTAGGAATCATTTCTTGTATCAACTTTGTCAAACCTTCCTTCAAAACTTTTGTGTCTAATTTTAGATAATTATTCATGTATTCCATGTTGTCTTTCATTTTTAAATCTATCTTATCTTCCATGTCATCCATCTTATATTCCATGCCATCCATCTTAGCTTCCATGCCATCCATCTTAGCTTCCTTTCCATTCTTCAAACCATCCATCTTAGCTTCCATGCCCTTCTTCAAACCATACATATTAGCTTGCATGCCTTTCTTCAAACCATCCATCTTAGATTCCGCACCTTTATTCAAAACTTCCATTTCATTTTTTTTTTCTCTTTGCGAGCGCGAAATTTGATGCACTTGGTCTTGTAATTTTGAAATATCATGTTGAACTTATTCCTCTTCATGAGACGTAGTAGAGCCTTTGGAGGACTTAATGTGTGTTGAATTATTTTTATGGGCCATTTTAGAACCCAATACTAATATCTATGCTTCAATATCCCCTTGGAATCACTTCAAACTGATTTTTCAAACAAGACTTATGCAATTTCGAAAAAAAAAATTACAGACCCTTTTCTTGCTTTTGAGGAGCTTGATATTGAAACTCATGTATCTTTGGAATTTTGGATCCTGAGATTTTATCTTTAGTCCTTTTTTATCCCTCGGAATATTCTTTCCAATGCCACAGGTCTAACCTAATTTGGTTTCTTTAAGGAAAATTTATGCCTAATCTCCTCTAATGACCTAGTTATGGACTAGTTCAGTAGAGAAAACTTGTATGGTGTGCCATGTGACATTTTTTCCTCCTTCGGCTCTAAAATCGATACACAATAAACTAAATTCCATTTAATTTCAGCCAATTTTTACATAATTCCAATCCGATGCTCAAAGGGAGAGTTATGACGATTTTCCCAAGGTCACCTATTTGAGATGAAATTCAGGAGCCTTCAAAAACCCTAACTTCGACACATCATATCTCCGAAAATATTGTGAACCAAGATATGAAATTTTTAAATGATGTTCACCAAGTTTTATTCACAAATAATATTTTTTTTTATTCTAAACCTTCGTAAAAAAACATTTATAGCAAAAATTCCTCGATGACCTGTTTGAAGCAGAAAAACCCTAGAATCCAAAGCTCTGATACCGAATGTCATAAAACCAATTCTAAAAATATAAGAAAAGAGAGATCAACGCCTTATAAATCAACCACTTCGAGGGGGGAACCTCCTTTACATTACATAAATTAATATTTCTTGGATGATTCAAATGACAAAACCTCCTTTCTATATATAGGAGTCCATGGGGTCACCATATAATCCTAGCCAACCTAACAATAATAATGTAAGGGCACAAAAATAACAATAGTGAGGTTTTATGGGGCTCAATAGTAAAAATATATGGACTACAGGGGTACAAAAATAACAATAAGGGGGCTACACTAACAAATAAGGGACTACACTATTAATATAGGGACCTAATACAAAGGCTTGCGAAAGATTCTCAGGAAAATCAAGCTGAGGTCAATGCAATTATCCTTCAAAGCCTTTCAAATTTATAGAAACATGTATAGTTGGGGAACATTCATGGAGAAAAATAGGAAGAAAATACTAATGGTGCATACAGAATTCAGTCTCATAAAAGGTACATGATGGATATGGATGAGATAGTAAAGAGTGACAAACTCTTGGATACACTTGAGAAAAGGGCTAGTACACATGGATTTTATTCTAGCTCTACTTATAAGAGACATAAATGGCTAGCATCATTAACAAAGGAGTGAGAAGGGGTATTTTCCATAGGAATTCAAGAAATACAAGCCCCCTAATTTTTATGTAGAAGCATGGTTGCTTCGAATGGGGAAAATTTTGAAACTTCATGACTATTTATATAATGTGAAGGCCAAGATAGATACTTTAAGTCTCGAAGGGAAAGCATATATTTGGTGGGAAGATATAAAGCATGTTAGGGGCATCAGGGAGTAGAAGCTCACCTAGGAATAATTTGAAAGACTCTTCAAAAATCACCTGTCTAAGAGGTATTATGATGGAAAGGCCAAGGATTTCTATGAGCTAAAGATGCATTTCATGTCAGATAAATAATATACAAGATTATTTCTAGATTTATCAAGATATGTTCCCTATCTCAAGGATGAGAAAGAAAATATTTGAAGTTTCATCAGTATGCCATTATCATTCAAAGACCAGATTGAGTTTTTTGAGCCTCAAACATTGGAGGAATCCATTAGAAAGTTGAAGCATTGCTATGAACAGTCAAAATGCAAGCCTGAGTTCAAGTGTGACTCGAAGGGTAATAAGAATAATAAATGGAAATGGACCAAGAAGGAAGAAATATCTCACAATGCTCCTCATAAGAAGTAAAATGCTACAAAGAGAGAACATGGGTCTTATCCTGTAGAGAAGTAGAATAAAGGTAGTGTCAGAGAACCACTGAATTGTTGGATTTGTGGTAGAGATCATCAAAAAAAAAATTTTCCATTGTATAAGGGTAGCAGGCCTTAGATATACTGTGCTCAAGAGGTTCAAACAGTTGGGGATGTAGGTCAGATAATTCCCTGGATTTATGCAGCAATTGATAAATGGTAGACAAACCACCAAACATCCATTATCGAGATGGAAGGTAAGCTTTGTTATCATGTTGTTTCTATTTTGATTTATCCAGGATCAACTTATATTTGTATTGGTCTTGGTCTCGTGGATTAGTGTCATTTGAATAAGGAAGTGCACGCAAAATCTTGGTTGGTGCATTTAGCTACAAGGACCAAGAGAAGATTTCATCGTTGGATGAAGTTGTATGCATTTGAACTTAATGGCATGCCTACATCAACAAACCTGAATTTTTCTTCCTTTGGGTGTATATAAAATTATTTTGGACATGGATTTACTGATTATTCACAATACCAAGGTAGATTTCTATGAGAAGGTCATTAGGTGCCTAGAAAATGATCGAGAAAAGAGAGTCTTTCGGGGAAAGAAGAAGCCTACATCAATGAGGATGATTACAACCATGCAAGCTAAGCATAGCCATAGGAAAGGATGGTTATTATTTTCATTTCATGTTTCCAATGACAAAGGGATGGATGCATTAGGGAAATTTTGAGGTCTAAAAAGGGCCTCCTAAGGAAATAATAAAATAATAGTGGAAATAATAAAATAAGATTAGATTACATCATCAAATTTTGGAGGAAAATAGAAAAAAAATACTTTTTCAACTTGTCTCCCTATGGGTTCACTCAAATTTCGAGTGCAAACACTTATTGGATGCAAAATTTGATTCCTCATCCAAGGCGTACCCATGTTGCATACTTTCGATGGACCCTGCTACAGGAAAAACTAGAAATACATGAAAAATGTGATTGCAATCACGTTTTTTCATGTATTTCTCATTTTTCATGTAGCAGGGTCCATCAAAAGTATGCAACATGGGTACTCCTTGGGTGAGGAATTAAATTTTTCATCCAATAATTACTCCTTCTTGAAATTTGACTAAAACCTTAGCGAGATCAGTTGAAAATACAAGTTGAAAAAGTAGTTTTATTATTTTATTATTTTTTAATATTTTTTTTTTTTCCCAAAAGTGGTGAATCATCCCCCATCGTTTATGTCATCATCTTGAATCTTATTGGTTCTTATACTATTTATTTTGGTTGTACATTTTTCTTCGGAGGCCCATTTTAGACATCAAAATTTCTCTAATGGATGAGAATGGTGAAGTCTTGAGGAGGTATCCTGCAATAGTTTTAGGATGTGTTTCCTACAGAGATTCCAGAGCTGCCTTCTCATAGAGAGGTCGATTTTTCTATTGATTTAATGTCAGGATCATCACCAACATCTAAGGCAACTTATATGATGAGCACTCTCGAGTTGGTAGAATTGAAGTTGCAGCTTAAAGAGATACTTGATAAGGGATACATAATTCCAACTGCATCTCCTTGTAGTGCACCCATGTTGTGTGTAAAGAAGAAGGATGATACTCTCAGATTGTGCATTAATTATAATCAATTGAACAAGGTGATTTTTGTTCCAATTTAGGGGTGTAAATCATATTATAAATTTAATCATCAATCCATAGTTTGTGAACTTAGAAACACACAAAAATATATGTTTTGGAGACTAATTCCTAATTTAAATTGCAAATCTTTAACAAACTTGTACTCGGAAATGCTTCTAGACTAACTTGATATTTTAAATGTTGTAAGCCAGTAAAATTTAAGCTCCCATACAAGAGATGGAATCATAATGTTTTCAAGAGAATATCAGCATTTTCAGCTTATCAAGTTCTTTTAACCAAAACATCATAAAAATGAATTACTAAAAATGAACAATTTGACAATTTTCAATTGTTTTATATGAAAGAAAATTAAGATCCTTTACAATAGGTCACTACATAACATACTTATCAAGCCTATAAACAATAAATATTTTTCAAATAATAAATCTAAAGCACACAATAAATTACCACAAACTTGAAATATCATACCATACATTTAAAGATTAAGTACACATGCTTGGCTATGGGGGTCCTCCCTGCTTCGCTTGCACACATGGATGAAGAACAATTAAAAAATATTGTGTAACAAAATCAAAATAATCGATACAACACAATGAAGGTATCCAAAAGCTCCTAATGTATTAAATTTAGTCAAGTAGCATTCTCCCACAAAAAATAACATGTCTCTTACTTCAATTGCCACATATTTATACAAGAAATTTGATATCCAAAATTACTAAAAATGATCAAATCAGTTTCTGAGATCCTAGATAAGTTCTAATACATAAAATTCAACCTTAAAATACATGAAATATGAAGAAAACCCCTTAAAATCCAAAATTTTCTTGATTTATATCCAAAAACAGGGGATTTTCTGAACAAGTGGCCTAGTTTGACCAGTGTTGACCAGGCACATGCGAGGCTCTTTTCCAAAGGCAGATAGGAATTTATTCATCCTTGGACATTGTGGATCATCCCACATATCTCAAAATTTTTTTATTTTTATTACACATGTGAAAAGGTTGGAACTACTATGGGAAGTTGCAACATCCTGTAATTTCTGCCAAAAATTTAATTTTAATGTCAAACTTTTCCAAAATTCAATTCATGAAAAGTAAATGATAAATTTACCTGAGATGGTAAATTTCAAGAAAATATGGATTATGTTGAGAGACATGGAAGGAAAATAAAGGAAAAATATGGGTTATGTGGCTACAATAAAGATAAAAAAGTGGCACCCAACATTCCCCCCCAGAAGAATATATTGCATGTCCCCATGCAAAAAATTGTCTCTGATGCCTTGTCACTGATACTCTGCCACCTCTGTTGCTTGTAACAGTATTTCCATATTAGCTTGAGTAATTTGAATAATTTTTAACTTCTGGTATTTTTCCTTTATTTCCCTCTTCTGTTGATACCATTTTATGGTCGCTTGGAAATTAATATTTCATGTACTTGCAATTTCTTGTTTTTCTTCTTCAATCTTTCATTTTACTTTTGAATTTTCTAAATTTGAATTTCTAGTTGTTCATTCTCCTTTTTAAGATGTCTTTCGATGATCTCCATCTCCTTCATAGTTTGTTTCATTTTTTTAATTCTCTTATTCGTCTTTAAAGTTCCTTTGTTTTTTACTTTCCTTGAAATTCCTGGATCTTGCTTGTCAATAGGAATATCACTTGTCATTTCCTCTTCCCATTTATCCCTTTCTTCTTGCTCCTCGAAAGCATAAAGGTAATCATATTGAAATTTTTTTGTTTCATCTTCTTTTTCTGCTATCTATCCTCTTTGGGCACATGGACGCTTCCTGAACTTTATTTCATAAGTGTAAAATATATTGTCTTTGTATTGAAGCTCTTCCTCTCTTCTTAACATACTTCTTGCTTTTATGTTTTCCATAGGTTGTTTTGATCTTGTTGCCTTGGGAATATTTAATTCTCCTTCATTATCACTTATGATGAAAATTTCATATTCCCTTCAGTCTTCTTCCATAACTTCAAAATCATTATATAATACAAATTGGTTGCGTGAAAGGTTTTGCTTTTGTAATTCATGCATAAAAATCATCTTGATGAGGCCATGAAGATATGGGATTTTTTCCATTATTTTACCTTTTTTTGGACTCTTGTAGCCATTTTAGAAAGGCTTTGTAGTAAAAAAATAAAGCATATTGATCTCACAGTCACCTTTAAAATTTTGTAAAACTTTAATGTGATACAAGTATATTATACTAAATTTTCCCTCACATGTGATGAATTTTTGGATAATGTAAGCCATATCATCCTAGGGATGAACTAACTAGCTTCTTTAAATCTCTTTCTTCTAGTTAACAGATGATGCTTTGGATCTGCATAAAAATGGAATCCAAGATTTATCTTTGCATTGTTTAGTTTTGAAGTATCTTTCTCCTTGTTGAGGTAGTAAAGTCACGTGTTCCATAATGTATTCTGATAATATTATGGTGAGGTTACCTACTAAGGCCCTTTCACCATCAAAGGAGGAAAAAAATTCGACATAAAAATTTTCATTACACCCATCGAACTTCTCCAAAAATGAAACCTAATGATTGTTTTCAAGAAGTTCAAAAAAATATTTATGAATTGATGTGGAATCAAATTTTACTGGCTCGACCCTAGACACCATGATGCCTTTTTGAAAGAAAAATAACCTTTTTTCTATCTATAGAATTTCTAAATTTTTCCTTCTTTGTCAAAGGCCTTATTTTTGACACAAATTCTATTGCCCTGGATTTTTATTTCTTTTTAAAAAAAAACACAAATTGCTCAATTTGCTACTTTTAAATTCACATTTTTGTAGAAATTAGGGTTCATATGAAAGTTTCCTTACTTGTTGATTCAATTTTAAAGAAAAACCATGTTGTCTATAATTGGTCAGCCCATAATTTTGCTTCCTGCTCTTTCTATGCTTCAGAAAATTGATTTTTTTTTCAAATAAGACTGACATATGAAGACATACTTGGAGTGGTTTTCTTTAAAAAGAATATTGCCTTACCTCCTGAGCTCAATTCTTTCTTGGTTTCAAAAATCCTCACACCAAGTCACCCGAAATGTGTGTTTTCGTTCAAAATATTTGGCGCTATGTTTTACTTAGTGAAAAGGAAGTGATTGAATGTTTGTAAAATACATTTTTCAACACTAAAACAAAACACATTTTTAATGGTGGTAGCTATCAACATTAATTTTGGGTGCAATTGGTGATGAGGAAAGTGTGAAAATTGACACAGGAAGACAAATCAGGTTTCTACGTAGCCAAGGTTCGATTCTCATGGAGTGAAATATGTTCTAAATCAATGTTGGAGGAATATATGGTTTAAATTCCAGCCAATTGATAGCATAGATCATCCCGAGTGCAAAAGAAATCATTTTAAAATGAAGCTGGGTGAAATTATGACCATAGAAAATATGAAAAATGGTCACAGAGCTTACCTCATGAAGTCATGGCATAGTTTTTATAGAGTTGGGCATATAAATAAAAGTGTTGAATCCTGAATTTGATCATGAGCTCATTTTTCATCACTGAGTCCCTATTCTCTCTACTTGGTTCATTTGGAAAATTATGACAAAGGTATGTGGCAGAGTCAGAGATAAATACACTTTGAAAATGATTAAAAAGTACCGAAGGTGTTATATGACATCATGGTATTCAATGTATTTCAACATTAATTCACCATTCAACCTGTAGAGACTTTGTCAAATTATGAAGGAAGATGGAATAGGACAGAGGTATTCATATCACCAAAATATGATTTCACAATCACTTTTAAGCATAATAAGCATCATGAAGTTTTGTAGGTATCATTTTTAAAATATTTTACCACATCAACATTCATGACTGCTTCTTAGATCACGTAGATTTTTTTGAAACTTGTGCATCCAAAGACCCATTTTTTTAAAATGAAATTGATTATCATATGTTGACAAATGAAATAGACAACCTTAAAGAGATATTTTCTTGCTTAAATGAACACTCTCTATTGACATAATTTATATTTCCTTCTTGATGCCCTATTTTAGGAAACCTTGTTCCATGATGTAGACCCTTATTATGCCTGTCATTGAAGAGAAGACATCCCCGTATCTTAGGAAATCCTTTTTCTTTTTCTAAGACTGATATTTGTGACCAATATTGACAATTTTCCTGTACATCTCCTTGTTCTTTTTGGAAAAATGGTATACCACCTTTTGATTTTTAGGGAAAAGTAAATGAAATGAACGATTTTGTAAATGAAGTGAAGGGATAATAAAGGGAAAATAATTATTAAGAGGGAATAGGTACACTATCATTACTTTAAAATGAAAAAAAATTTCAAAAGTAAAACATTCAAAAAAAAAAAAATCTCTTACAAAATTTTCAATTACTTCGTTGGTCGTGCTTTGTCCTTGCTTTTGTGGCTAATTTTATTGGAGAATCTACTTCATGTCTTCTCTTCTAACTGTCCTTAGCTTGGATTTGTTTACATTATCATCAAATTTTATTTCTTGGAGCTATAGACCTAATGAATTGCTTAAAGTGTTTTCATATTTCACTGTTGTAGTAGGCTACATGTCCCTCTACTAAATCTATTTTCAGGGTAAGATTTTAGGTCCATTTGAAACTTTGATGTCTTGAAAAGATAATATTGATAGCTGCAAATTTAGGTCCCTCTATCTGATCGTACAGGTCCCTCTGAAATTGTGATGTTATTCAAAAGATAGTGCATAACTATAAAAAATATTTTCAAGAAGGAAAAACTAAGAAATTGTGCACCTTCCCCCTCGACTCAAGAATTGAATTCTCCTCAAGTCATTTTTGCAAGTGAAAATGTTTTATTGATGTCCAAAAAACTTAAAATTATTTAGATGAAAATTTGGGAAGTAAATTTTATATATTTTTGTGAATTCTCATTGGCCATTTTCACTTGGTTTTCTAATGATAATGCTAGTTTATATTGTGCCAATTTCCTCTTTTTCACAACTAAACCCATTTTTTATTTTTTTTATTTTCAATATTTTATTGTTATTATTTTGTATGCTTTTTGTTTTTTTGTTTATTCAAGAGGAAGGTAAGGTAGAAACAAGGTTGTGTTTTTCCAACCTTCATCTCATTTTGTTGTAAAATTTTATGCAAAAAGTCTTCTATGTCTATAGGTTTGTTATAGAGTTTTAGCCTATGTCCATTAACCAAAAATTAGAATTCTTCTTCATCAATTGTCTTGACCTTGACTGAGCCATTTTCATAAATTTCTTCAATTTGGTATGGACCAAGACTATGAGTTGTAAATTTGTCTTGAAAGTCTTCGGATTTTGAATCAAACAATAAGGCCCAGTCACCTACTTTGAATTTTTTTTATTGATGAATTTATCATGCCAGGTTTATGTATATTATTGAATCAAAAAAGTATGTTGTATTGTTTCTTGTCTCATTTCATCTAATTTATTTAACTCAATTTCCCTTTCCTTTTGTGCTTCATCTAGATACATTCCTAAATTAGTTACTAATTTGTACGTGTGAATTTGAAACTCAAGGGGGAGTAGTACTTGCTTACCATATATCAACTAATAAGGAGTGAAACTTGTTGTATTTTTCCAAGTGATCCTATATGCCCATAGAGGCTCGTGAATATTTTTTGGCCAATATTTTATATGCATTTGAATTGCCTTGATCATGATTACCTCAAAAGTTTTATTAGTAGACTCCACTTGGCCATTATTTGTCAGATGATAGGGTGTAGACTTTCAATGCTTGATATTATATGTTTATGCTATCTCTTGCACTGGTTTATAAGTAAACTGTGTTCCTTGATCAATAAAAAAATTCTCGGGGAACTCCAAATCTTACAAAAAAATATTCAAAGGGAAGGTTAACAACTGTTTATTCTATAGCTCTAGGAAATTCTTTTTCTTCCACCCATTTTGTCACATAGTTAGTACATACCAAGATATACTTCTTTCCATTTGATGGTGGATTGATAGGACCAATGAAATCAAGTGCCCATTTCTCAAAATGTCTCTATGAGAACTTGTGGTTTCAGTGGCATTTCATCAAATGGTACTAGTATGCCCATCCTTTGACAATTGTCACAAATTTTGACATATTTCTTGGAGTCTTTAAAAATGGATGGCCAATAATACCCCAAATTGAGTATTTTGTATGTTTTTCTCTTATCTGCAAAATGAACACCACAAGGTTTGTCATGACAATATTTTAAAATTTATAATATCTCATTTTGTCTTAAACATCGTCTAATAATAAGATCATAGTTTCTATAGAAAATATATCCATTAAGCCACATGTATCTAACACTTTCTTTAATCACTTTATTTTCTCTTTTGATGTTAAAATTTAGAGGTAACTTTCCTTTTGATAAATAGTTAGCTATATCAGCATACCATGGAATTATAACTTATATTGCAAATAAATGTTCATCAAAAAAATTATCTGAGACAGGAACAATCGCACCAGGAGTATGTAATCAAGATAGAAAATATTCCACTTGATTTTCCCTTCCATATCTATCTAGGAAAATGATGTTGGATTCCTGCATCAATAACAACCACCTTGTTATTATTCCATTAGTAATGGGCTTATTCATCAAATACCTGATGGCAAAATGATATGTATTGATGAATACTTCATAACCTGTGATGTAATGACAAAATTTATTCACAGCATGAACTACTACAAACTTTTATTCTTAGTAACTGTATATTTAAATTTTGTAGGGGTTATATTTTTGTTAATAAAATAAATAACATAAGTCATATGATTATATTTTTAACCCAGGGATTCCCCTATTGAAGTTTTTGATGCATTAGTAGAGATATGAAATGGAAAATCTCAATTAGGTCCACTTAGAATAGGTTTCGTAGATAGTTTTTCCTTGATCTTTTCAAATGTAGTGTGATAATTAGAATCCTAATGAAATGGTACATATTTAACAAATACCTTCAATAAAAGTAAGACTATTTTACTAAAATTTTCAATGAATCTTCGATAATAACCTACATATCCAAGAAAAATTCTTACATTTGTTTGATTTGTGGGTTTCAATAAGTTCAAAATGATTTGTATTTTTGGTGTATCAACTATTGTCCCAAAAGATGAAACATGACGACCCAACACTATTCCTTCTGCTAAAATCATGAAGCATTTTTCATTTCTAAGAGATCATTTTTTCTCAATATATGTTTTTAAAACTTTTTCAAAAAATTTCAAGCAATCATCAAAATTATTACACAGAGAATTCATCCATGTAAACCTCTACAAATTCATGTATTAAATCAACAAAAATATCCATAATTTCTCTTTGAAAAGTAGTTCGTGCATTACACAATCCAAAGGGTAACACATTGTAGGAAAATGTACCCCAGGGATAGGTAAAAGTATTTTTATCCTAGTCTTATAATATTATTTTAGTTTGATTGTATCCACTAAATCCATCTATAAAGGAGATTCTTTTTTCCCATCTAGTGAATCTAAGACTTGATCTATAAATGGCAATGGAAAATGACCTTTAAGAGTTGATTTACTTAGTTCTCGATAATCTACACAAACTCTCCACTTTTCATTCTTCTTTGGAACCACTACTAAAGGAGATACCCATTGACTGTTAGAGATAGGGTAGATAAAACCTACATTTAATATTTTTTGCAATTCTTCCTTGATTATCTCTTTCAACATTGGGTTCATTCTTCTTTGAGGTTGCCTTATTGGTCTTACATTATCAAATGTGTAGATATGATGAGTGTATGTTTTGGGATAAATGACTCACATATTAGTGTACTCCCAAGAAAATGCATTTTAATATTTCTTAAGAGTGAAATCAAGTGTTCCTCTTGTGATAGTTCTAAATTGTTATCAATTTTAAGACATTTTACAAGACTGATTTCAATTGTTTTTCTTTGAGAATGTGTGATTGAATTACCAGGAACAATTGTATTAAATGATGACTATAGAGAATTGATTGTACAATTTTCTTGGAAATTTTGTTTTAAAATATGACCCACAACAATGTATTGCATTTTTCTCAACTGTTATGAAATATCTGGTTCTAAAATGAAATAACATATCAAATCTTCATTATTCTCCGCCCTGAAATCAAGAGCTTGATTAATAATTAAGATAGGTTGAATTTCTTCTCCTTTCTATTGTTATGTTTCATCATGCCATGATAAAAAATAAGGTGATTGAGCAGGAGGATAAAGTGGTACATGTTTTCTTTCATTTCCATGTGAAATAATCATGCTTATTGATCTACAACTAATGAACGTATCAACTGTGGCTAACCAAGGTCTTCTAAGAATTAATTAGTGTCCTCCTAGATTTACTTTGGTTGAATAACTAAGAAATCTACTGGATATTCCCACGAATCCAAGGAAACTATGATAACTTCAAGCACTCCTTCTGGCACTACTATAGATCTATTGACTAGTTCCAAAAATGTAGTAGTTCGTCAAATATTTTGCAAATTTAGATATCTCATTGTTTCTATTGTCATCATATTAATAGTTGCTCCCAAGTCAATTAAAGTTTTGGGAACTAAAAAATTATTGATATTAATTGTTACCATTGGAATTCTTGGATCAACATATTTTTCAATTGTATTATTTGTTGACATAAGGCTAACTAATTTTCCAATCACATGAATTGTTGGTGGATCTTTCTTTCTTTTTCCATTTTTGTTTATACATAATTCCTTGGTTTCCTTTGTAAAATATTTTATAGTTTGCAATAAATTAATTTTCACATAAGAATTTTTCAATTCATTAAGGATATCAAATTCAGGAAGAGACCTTTATGGGAAAGGTGGTGTTTGAGTCATTATCTTTTTATTATTTTGAATTTGATATAAATTTGAATATGCATTGTGCTAGATTTTTCAGGACTTCTCTCCTCTTCTATTTTTTCTTCTATGATTATAGGAGATTCATTTTATAAAGAATTTCCAGACCTTAAGTGAATATCTTGAATAGGAAGGATTGAATATGTAGGAAATGAGGTTCCTCCCTCAACATTATATATTGGTATTTCCACTTTATTACTTGGATTTGCCACTGTCTGGGCTACTAATTGACTTGGTATAGGTGGTGTTTGGTTAGATAGTAGCTAAAGCTGCTGATGTTGGGTTAATGGTGGTGCAGGTAAAGATTGTTTAGGAAATGAATTTTGTTGTTGGGGTTGCTGGAATTGTTGATATGGAAGAGGTTTTTGAGGATAACATTGTTGGTATTGTTTTTGAAATGATGGTTATTGATATGGTTGTGGGTATGGTTTTTGATAAAATTGTTGGGGAGGTTGATTTCCATAAAATTATCCTTGCTAACCTTGAGAATATTGGTTTTTGGTTTGTTGAGGAGGTCAATCCTCCCAAGGCATAGGAATATTCCACAGATTATGAACATGATATTGATAATTTTGAGGAAATTTTTGAGCAAATTGTTGAGCAGGATTTTGAGGCATACCTGGAAATCATGGCTACCAAGGTCTTCTTGGTGCTAGGTAGTAATGAAATTCCATTCCTTTTCCTTATTCCATTTGGTTTTCCTATAATTCCTTCAACTTTGAACAATCGTCAATTGCATGAGTTTCTCTGCAAATTCCGCAAACCTTAATATTTTCTAAAGGACATTCTTTAAATGGATGCTTCTTTCTACATTTAGGACAAAAACTTGATAATACCTTATTTTTTCCTCTTGTTTTTAGTATATCAACTTGTTTTCATAATTTAAATAAGAGATTGATTTTGAAATATTCAAAAAAAATTCCAAGTTCATCTCTTGTTATGATTCCTGTTGTTGATTTGGTAACTTTAGAATTTACATCTATTTCTCCATTTTAGCTCTGCCTCTTGAGTATTTCTAACATAATTATGAAATTTATTCAATTGGTAAATATTAAATATCTCATTTTCCCATTACATTAAGAATATAAATATACTCCTCTCGTATGCCTTTTAAGAAGATTGTTCGAATGATATCAGATTTTAAAGAATGATGTTTAGACTTATGTAGGTTATAGAGAAATATTTCTAAATATTCCTCTAAACTTTCATATTTGTGCTGAGACATTCTAAAAATATCATCCTTTGAATATCTAGACCTACAACATGCTTGATATTTCTTAAGGAATATTTTTATCATGTCATCCCAACTAGTAATAGTACGTCCAACTAATCCCATGAACCATTTTAATGTAGATGATTTAAGGGTATCAATGACAAGACGAAACTTATGTGTATCATCAATATAACCATAGGTACGACATAAAATATCGAATTCAAACAAAAATGAGTCAAGATATTCAAAATCCATACCATAGAAATTTGTTAAAGTAGAGGGTGGAATTTTTTTCATTTTTACCTCTTCCCCCAAAATTTCTCTAGTGTCTAATATTAGAAATCCAAAGGTAGCTTCTTGTTCTCCCTATTCATATTTTTCTCTTTCATATTCCCTTATCTTGTTTCCATTTTCTATTTTTTTTTCCTCTTTCACTTTCCTTTATCTTTCGCATTATCACCATTGTCTTTCATATTCTTGTCATTGTTATGGAGTTAGTCCTCTTAATCCTCCTTCTAGTATATTGGAACCTTCTTCTTCTGCCATTTCCTTTTTAGTTATTTCCTAAAGATTATTTTCTAAGGTTTACTTTGTTGTTTTAGTAATAATTGAGATTATTTTTCCTGTTCTAATTGTTCAGGGATAGGTTGAAAATTCGGTTTCTTAATTTTTCTTTGTTTTTCTATATAATATTTTCCTCTTTGTTATTTTTTTTCGCTATAATTCGTAGGCCAACAAATGTTTTCTCTCAATAAGATTTAACATTTTCCCTGAACATTTTCTTTCCTCTAACTCTTCCAAATTTGGTCCTCTTGCAATTGGTGTAGTTATTTCATATGTAGATGGTCCTGCTCCCACCAATGGTTGAGTAGTTGGGGGGGTTTTAGTTTGTGTATCTACACTTTTCACCCCTTTGTATAGGCATAAAGAAACATAACTAAACTAAAAACTAAAATATTTTTTTGTTTTTTTTGTTTCTAAAGGAAATCTAAATGAAATAACTATGCTTCTAGTCTCTAAATGTGCTTCCCCGACAACGACGCCAAAAATATTGGTCTAATTTAGGGGTGTAAATTAGATCATAAATTTAATTATAAATATGGAATTCATGAACTTGGAAACAAACCAAAATATATGTTTTAGAGACTAATTCCTAATTTAAATTGAAAATTTTTAACAAGCTTGTACTTGGAAATGATTCTAAACTAACTTGAGATCTTAAATGTTGTAAGCAAGTAAATTTTAAGCTCCCTTAAAGGAGATGGTTTCATAAATTTTTCAAGAGCATAACAACATTTTCATAATATCAAGTGCTTTTAACCAAAACAACATAAAAAATGAATTACCAAAAAGAACAATTTGACAATTTTCAATTGTTGTACATGAAAGAAAAATAAGCTCATTTACAAGAGGTCACTACATAACATGCTTATAAATCCTAGCAACAGTAAATACTTTTCAAATAATAAATCTAAAGCACACAAAAAATTAGAACAAGCTTGAAATATCATACCAAACATTTAAGGATTAAGTGCACATGCTTGGCAATGGGGGCCCTCCATGCTTCGCTTGCACACTTGGATGAAAAACAGTTAAGAAAGATTGTGTAACATCATCAAAATAATAAACCCAACACAATGATGGTATCCAAAATCTCCAAATATATTCACTTCTTTCAAGCAAGATTCTTCCACAAAATTAGCATGTCTCTTACTTCAAGTGCCACATATTTATACAAGAGATTTGATACATAAAAATACTAAAAATGCTCAAATTAGTTTCTAAGATCCCAGCTAAGTTTTAATACCTCAAATTCAACCTTAAAATCCGTGAAATATGAATAAAATCCCTTAAAATAAAAGACTCTCTTGATTTATTTCCAAAAACGAGAGATTTTCTAAACAAGTGGCCTAGTTTGACCAACATTAACTGGGCACATGCAAGGCTCTTTTATGAAGGAAGATAGGAATTTATCCATCATTAGACATTGAGGATCATCCAACATATATTGAAATTCATCTAGCTTCCCTGCACATATGTGAATCTTGGAGCTATTATGGGAATTTACAACATCCCACTACTAAAAAATTAATTTTAATGTCAAACTTTTCCAAAATTCAATTCATGAAAATAAATGATAAATTTACCTTAGATGGACAGTTTAAAGAAAATATGGATGATGTATGAGAGGCATGGAAGGAAAATATAGGAAAAATATGGGTTATGTGACTAAAATAAACATCAAAAAGTGGCACCTAAAAATAATTATGTGTTAGGTCCCTATAATACTAGTGTAGCCCCCTAATTGTTATTATTAGTTTAGCCTTCTATTGTTATTTTTGTGCCCGTGTAGCCCCCATATTACTATTTTTTTGCTCCATATAATCCAATTATTGTTATTTTTGTGCCCCATAGAAGCCCACTATTGTTATTTTTGTGCCCTTACATTATTATTGTTATGTAGGTTTTCATTATATCGTGACCCCTTAGACTCCTATATGTCCCAAGGATGCCTTTTCATTTGTATCATCCAAGAATTGTTCATTTATGTGATTTAAAGGATTTTAATCCCTTGAATAGGTTATTTCTCAAGTCGTTGATATAACTTGAATTCTATTTTGTAAGCTAGTTTCATAGCATTTGGTATCAGTGCTTTCGATTCTAGAGTTTCGCTGCTTCAAATAGGACATCTTGGAATTTTCACTATAAATGTTTTTCTATGAATTTTTAGAAGTTCATATTTTGAGCACATGTATCTGAAATCTTGATGAAATTCCTGTCAAAATTTCAAATGTTGATTCACTATATTTTCTGAGATATGGTCCGAAGAAGTTATGGTTTTGGCATGCTCCAAAGTTCAGTCTTAGAAAGGTGACCTTGTGGGAAATCGTCATAAATTTCTCTACGAACATCGGATTTGAATTTAGTAAAAATATAACAAAATTACATGGAATTTGTATTTTCTTATATCTTTTTTAGGGCTGAAGGTTCAATCAGTGACCTATGGCATTCCTTACAAGTTCTTGTTGTTGAACCTTTCCATAATCAAGCCATTATGGGAGAGTGGGAATAACTTATTTTTGAGGTGAAAAAATTTGGCATGACATGTGGTGATCGAATGAAGACTCGGAGGGGTACCATGGAATGAGATTTTAGATCTTGGAGAACTGAAATTATAGAGATACAACAATTTCAATATCAGCTCCAAAAAAAAAAGAAAAATTGTGTGTATTTATTTTTAATTTGAAAATATTTTGTTTGAAAAATTAGATTGAAGTGATTCAAAGGGCATATAGAAGCATAGATATCATTATTTCATTCCAATATACCTCAAAAAAAAAATATGGACACACCTAGTAAGCAAACAAAAATCTCTAATATGACGTATGAAGAAGGGGAAGAAATGCAACATGATATATCGAAATTACGAGACCAAGTGCAACAAATTTTTCTCTCACAAAGAGTAACCAAAAATGAATTGGAAGCGATGATGAATATTAATATCAATGTTTTAAAAGGGAACATGGATGGTTTATAATAAAAAATAAAATACAAATGGAAGCTTTCAAGGATGGTTTAAAAGTAGAAATGGAAGTTTTGAAGGAAGGTTTGACAAAGTTGCTACAAGAAATGCCTCCTAATGGTGACAAGGTGATGAGATCCATCATTAGACATATTTGGAGGGGTTAAAAGTCACCTTTTTGCCTTCTTAGATCTCTTTTTATTGAATTTCTATTATTACTTGGGTTTATGATGCTAGTATAGGTGGTGATTAAGGCCAACATACTATGAGTGCCTAATATAAGGTTGAGTGCAGAAAATCATGATTTATTAAGCACTTTTATAAAGATTTTATCACAAAGACTCGGAGGAGACAGCAAGGAGAAAATATAGGAGGATTGTCCACCATAAAAGGCAATTGAAGGATCACAAAGAATCTCTCCAGCAATTTTAATTCTAGAGGCAGCCGAGCAACTCAAAGAGGAGAGCACTCAATCTATTTTTACTTGGAGTCAAAGTGGACTCAATCACCATTTTCAAGGGAGCCGTTGGTAGCTACCCTATAGAATAAATAAAGCAGAGCTAGAGCTAGGAGGAGTTAGTCTATTTTTATTCTTGATTCCATTCAAAATTACTTTTATGAACTATTTAGATTTTTATTTTATTGAGGGATCAAACTTTCAAAGATGTATGCAGACATTTTTTTATGAAATGAGCATACTAGTTCCGTTTGACTAATTTAAGTTTCAAAGGGCTAGGCTCATGGGTTAGGGCCCAATCCATGTGCCTCAGCTTCTCTATTGCTACTATCTTTTCCTTTCTGTCATTTAGCTAGTTTTGCTTCTGCCATTTAAGTTATATCTGCTTCTGATAAGTTTCATTGCTATTTATTTTTTGTGCTTCTATTATTTTAATTGCTTATGCATAGTGAAATAGAGGGAAAACTCGAAAAATTTGGTCAAGTCTCCCCCCTCTCATCTCTGTCAATAGATTTCGAAGTAGGGCAGACCTTCCCATAGGCCAAAATTTCTTTCTGTTTGAGTTTGGGGAAGAATTTGTACTTACCAAGTCCAAGCCTTTCCGTCACTATTTCATCCTGCATTTATTTTTGCCTCCCACACATAATCTGTAGTCGTGTTTCATTTCTGAGCACTTCTCTTATGCCTCCATTCCCTTACTTCTCTTCTCATCTTAACGTTTTAGTTACCTCTTCTTTTCCTAACACACTTAGCCCTGCAAAGCCTTATTTCTTTGTTTTCTTTGTTCACGACCACCTTATCCTTCTTACGCAAAATGCGTGAAAAACGATTCAAAACCACCAAAACGAAACCACTGCCTTTGCTCCTCAAAATTCCCTCTACCGTATGTTGCCCTCTGCAAATCACAACATTTGACTTTTACCTTCAACACTTACCGCTCGTTCCTTGTGATTGCGATATTGCGATATCACAATTCGCGCTTCACACGGGTTATCCTTTCTCCTTTAACACTTACCGTTGTTTTGGCCGATTGTGATAGTGCGATCTCGCCCCGCTGTCGGTCCCACCACCACATTGCCATCGCACTTCACCTCCTTTAGATTTTACCCTCAGCACTTACCACTCATTCTTGCGATTGCGGTATTGCGAAATTGCATCCCATGGAACTTACCATATCTCACATCGCACGATGCACATTTTAGTTTATTACTGTTAAATCCTTATTGTTATCCATTTAAACTTGCAAAGTTGTGATTGTGACATCGCACATCACAACTTTTACCTCCATTGCATCTCTACCATCGCATATTTTAATTATTTTCAGTCCAAAGTCATTTCTCATGTTATAATAAGTTTTTCTAATGTTTTAACCCCCTCTTTCCATTTCTAAGCCCTATTCCATGCGCTAAGCCCTCAATTCACTCCTTTAGCCCTTTTTATTCCTCTAAGTTGCACATTACTTCATTCTAGTTAGAATTAAGTCATGGATAGTTTAGTTGCATGGATAAGAGCATTGTAGATAGATCATAGGATAAGTAGAGTGAATTTAGCTCTTTGGCCAAGATAAGTGTGGCTTAGAATTAGTTTCATTTCTACCATTTAATTTCAACAAGTTATCTTAGTTTCTTTTCAGTCATTTTCCTTTCTGCCAATTAAATTATTTTAATTCTTGTCATTTATTTTCAGCACTTTAGTTCAATTTCCTTTCTGTCTTTTCCTTCCAACAATTTACTTTACAGTTGTCCTCATCATTTAAGAAATAGCACCCTTTCATAAAGTAGAAGAGGATGACATCAACAGAATGCATTTTCTGTGTATATAGCACTGTCACCTCAAAGTTGGTACAAACCCCTGGTTGATAAATTAAATTAGGGCAGCCCCTGGGAGTTGCAACAATCTTGGTGAAATACCAGGGCTCACCACTTTTTTGGCGTCGTTGCCAGGGAGGTGTCTAGTAGATATTTTGATTTTGTTTTAGTATTATTTTTTGCTTTCCTTTATTTTCATGTCACTTCAAAAATATTGAAAAAGTACAACAAAGATTTGATTTTCATGCCTCGTAGGACAAGGAATACTGAAAGACAAACCTTACCTAAAACCTCCACATCACCTGCTAGCCACCCTTCACTTTGTTGGGTATGTGTTGTATTCTTTCCATGATTAGTCACATGCGAGGGGGTGATAGGTACCCTTTGTATGTTGCACCAGGCGTAGCAGTGGGGTCACTAGGGGGGCGACATCCCTCCCTGTTTGGGGTCCAGGGTAGCACCCCAAGAAAAAAAAAATTGGACCACATTTTTCGGTGGGTGGAATCGCCCATGGTTTTGTGCATGGGTTTGCACATGGTTTTGGGGCAGGATGGTTTTTGGCCCTTGGTATTTTGTATATCCAGTCAAGGGAACTATGGTTATGTTCTAATCTAGGGTTAATGGATTGGGGTTTATGTATGCTTCGACATGTATATATATGGTTGTAACACTAAAAGGAATATAATGAAAAATAAAGCTCATCGTCCCGATTTGGGATCCAGGGGAAAATCTCTATGTATATCTATTTTATGTTTTATGCTCTCACTATTGTTTATTTTCTATTTTTAAGATTCGTTTGCAGATAATTTTTTTCCATGGTTAAAATCTACGTTTGGTATCGGAGTTTTTTCAGCTTCAAGGGGACGCCTTTGCTACCGACGGTTTTTTTTCTTGGGCCTGTGGTAGACCCTGTTCAGTGGGAGATCTGCAAGATCGATTCTTGCGGTGAAAGAAGATGGCGAGCAATGGAAAGATAGAGATTGAGAAATTTAATGGTCAGAGTTTTGAGTTGTGGAAGCTCAAGATAGAGGATCTACTAGTGGATAAAGACCAGTGGATCATGGTAGATATAGGTGCTAAACTGACGGCAATGTCAGATGAAGACTGGAAAAATTTGGATCGGAAGACGAAGAGCACAATACGGTTGTGTGTCACAGATTCGGTATTGTTGAATGTATTTGGGGAAGCTAAAGCGAAGAATTTATGGGACAAACTTGGGACTGTGTACCAATCTAACACTCTGGTAAATAAATTGTTCCTGCGGAAAAATATGTATAACCTAAGGATGAAGAATGGAGACTTGGTGACAGAGCATCTGAACGCCTTCAATACTGTGGTAAGTCAGCTTTCATTTGTTGATATTAAAATCTCAGATGAAGTTAAGTGCATTAGTTTTTTATGTTCTCTACCAGACTTTTGGGACATTTTTGCTATTGCAATAGGTAGCAATACAACTACATTGAACTTTGATGAGATTGTCTCACCCTTGTTGTCAGAGGAAATGAGACGGAAAAATATGGAGGGTCGGAATGGAAATGACTTATCTATACGAGGAAGGTCCCAGAACAAAAACAAGAATAAGGTTTCGAGTAGGATATCTAAATCTAGATGGATATCTAAATCTCCTAGAAAGTTTGTAAAGGTGTGCTGGAAATGCGGAAAGGAAGGGCACTACAAAAAGGACTACAGATCTAAAGCTCCTGAGAAAGGAAAGGGATCTAATGATGCTCCTTATGTAGAGGCAAAAACCACCTCAGATGAAGGTGGGGATGTGTATTTGGCTTCTTCTTCAAATACACATGTAGATCATGAGTCATGGTTGATTGACTCGAGTGCATCCTTTCACTTCACTCCCCATAGGGAGTGGTTCTGCGAGTATGAGAAATATGATGGCGGTGATGTCTTCTTAGGTGATGATAGGAAGTCCAGAATCATAGGACATGGAAAATTCAAGCTGAAGCTGCAAGGTGGAAGGATTAGAACACTTCCTGGTGTTCTGCACATTCCTACATTGGCCGTAAATCTGATTTCTATAAGCAAGATGGATGATGCAGGTGTAAAAACAATGTTTGGGAAAGATACCTGTAAGATGGTTTGGGGACAACTGGTATTAATGCGGGGAGTTTAGATTGGAAATATTTACAAGCTTTAGGGCAGAACTGTTATTGATGGGTGCAACAGTTCTGTGGTTCCCGAAAGTGGAGCAGAAATCCTAGCGGTCTCTGGAGAAAAGACCATGCTATGGCATCAAAGGCTTGGACATATTGGAGAGAAGGACCTTTGGATACTGCATGGAAATGGTATGGTAGAAGGTATGTATAATAGCTCTCTGGATTTCTATTTTTGTGAACATTGTGTATATGGGAAGCAGAATCAAGTGAGTTTTCCTTCTGGTGCTAAGAGGGCGAACAAGATATTAGAGCTTGTGCAGAGTGATGTGTTTGGACCTGTGTCGGTTCCATCATCGGGTAAGTCTGTGTACTATGTTTCATTCATAGATGACTTCTTAAGAGATACATGGATATATTTATCGAGGAAGAAATTTGAAGTCTTTGACAGATTTAAATAATTTAAGGCTTTGGTAGAAAACTAGATAGAGAAGAAGATAAAGGTGCTGAGGACAGTTAATGGTGGGGAGTTCTGAAAGAAGGAAATTGAAGAATTATGTAAGAAGTGTGGTATAGCATGGAAGAAGACTACTCCATACACACCTCAGCAAAACAGAGTTGCAGAAAGAATTAAAATAATGTTGATGGAAAAGGAAAGAAGCATGCTTAGCAGTACCAGGTTAGGACAAGAATTCTAAGTAGAGGCAGTGGAGACTGCATGTTACTTGGTTAATAGATCACCTTCATTAGCATTTGAGGATAAGACTCCACATGAGATATGGACTAGTAATAAACCCTCTCTTTCACATCTGAGGGTATTTGGATGTGATGCATATGTACATATACCTAAGGAGAAAAGGGCCAAGTTGGATAATAAATCTAAAAGGTGCATATTTATTGGGTATAAGGATGGTTTAAAGGGTTACAAGCTTTGGAACCCGAAAAACAAGGAAGGTTGTGTACAGCCGAGATGTGGTGTTTAGAGAGGTGAAAGATGTTGTTAAACATGAATTCCTACCAAAGGAACCTGAGAAGATAGAGTTTGAGCTAAAGGAGGATGAATCAGACTCTACAACAGAAGAAGATTCAAATGAGGAAGAGCCACAAACTCCAGCTGTGAGAAGATCAGTTCGGGAAAGAAGACAACTAGAAAGGTATAGTCCATCTTCTTTCTGTTCAAATTTTTCTTTAACTATAACTGATGATGATCCCAGAACCGTCAGGGAGGCAGTAGATTTAGAGGATGGAAAACTCTAGAAGGAGGCCATGGTTGATGAAATGGCATCCTTGCATAAAAATGAGGCATGGGATCTAGTGGATTTGCTATATGGAAGGAAGCCCATCCGGAGAAAATGGGTGTTTAAGAAGAAGATGAATGTAGAAGGCAAGGTGGATAAATACAAAGCTCAGTTTGTAGCAAAAGGTTATTCCCAAGTGCCGAGAATTGATTTTGGTGATAATTTCTTCTCCTGTTGCCAAAGTTACTTCTATTAGATTACTTTTATCTGTTGCTACTGCATTTGATTTTGAGGTAGAACAGATGGATGTGAAGACAACATTTCTTCACGGGGATCTGGAAGAGGAGATCTACATGAAACAACCTGAAGGCTTTATGGTGAAGGGGAAGAAAGAACTAGTATGAAGGTCAAAGAAGTCTCTGTATGGGTTAAAACAGTCACCAAGGATGTGGTATCAGAAATTTTATACCTATATATGGGGACTTGGCTTTACCAGAAGAAAGAAGGATCACTGTGTTTATTTTAAATTAATTAGTGACCATGTTATTTATTTGGTCTTGTATGTGGATGATATGTTGTTGATTGGAAATGAAAAAAAATTATCCAAGATTTGAAGTCCCAACTGTTCTCCAAATT
The DNA here is from genome assembly GCA_034641835.2 of Pinus albicaulis. Lineage (NCBI taxonomy): Eukaryota > Viridiplantae > Streptophyta > Pinopsida > Pinales > Pinaceae > Pinus > Pinus albicaulis. Next base: position 1,032,549,703 of record CM076582.1, read on the forward strand.
CGACATGAAGGATCTTGGTGCTGCAAACTATATTTTGGGCATGGAAATTAAGAGAGATCAGGAAAAGAAGAAGCTCTAGTTAAACTAGAGGAAGTATGACGAGACTATATTGCAGAGGTTCAATATGCAGGATAGTAAACCGGTGAATGTTCCGATTCCTGTAGGTGTAAAGTTGTCTGCTGAACAATATCCCAAGACAGAAGAAGAAGAGGAGGATATATCCATGTTCCATATGCAAGTGCAGTGGGTAGCTTGATATATACAATGGTCTATACTAGACCAGACATTGCACATGCAATGCGAGTATTGAGCATGTTTATGTAAAAACTAGGGAAGGATCATTGGATAACAGTGAAGCGGGTTTTTAGATATTTGTGTGGCACTAGTGATTATGGCTTGTGCTACTAGGGAAGACCAGGATTGGAAAGAGTGTTGGACATTCGTGGTTTTGTTGATACAAACTGGGCTAGAGATATGGACCAAAGAATATCTACAAGTGGGTATGTGTTCAACATATTTTGAGGTGCATTCAGTTGGATGAGTAAAAGACAGTCTGTAGTGGTTTTCAACTACAGAGGTAGAATACATGGCAGCCACTCATACAAGCAAGGAAGCATTTTTTTTGTAGAGATTGTGTTCAAGTATGGGGTTCGTGCAACAAGCTATAAGGATAGACTGTGATAACCAAAGTGTAGTTTTCTTGGCTAAGAACATTGTTTATCATTCAATGACAAAGCACATTGATGTTCAATATCACTTTGAGAGATATATGGTTAAGGCTAAAAGGGTGTTGCTGGTAAAGGTGGACACTTTTAAGAATGATTTAGATGCATTGACGAAGTCTGTGAGAACTCAAAAGTTCTCTTCGTGTAGAGAAACAATGGGTGTTGTAGAGTTGGGCTAATGACTAAGCTCTCCTGTGGCCCTTTGTGGAAAGAAAACAACAAGTGGGAGAATGTTGGGTATGTGTTATATTATTTCCACGACTAGTCAAGTGGGACAATGTTGGAAAAAAAATTGGACCCTATTTTTCGGTGGGCGGACCTGCTCATGGTTTTGTGCATGGGTTTGCACATGGTTTTGGGGCATGATGGTTTTCGGCCCCTGGTATTTTGTAGATCTGGTCAAGGTAACTATGGTTATGTTCTAATCCAGGGTTAATGGATTGGGGTTTATTTATGCTTCGGCATGTATATATATTTGTTGTAACACTAAAAGGAATATAATGAAAAATCAAGATGGTCGTCCTGATTTCGGATCCAAGGGAAAATCTCTGTGTATATCTGTTTTATGTTTTATGATCTCACTATTGTTTATTTTTTGTTTTTAAGATTCATTTGCAGATAATTTCTGTACAGGGTTAAAACCTGCACACTCTTCTTTAGTGGCAATGATATTGAACCCCCATATTTTAAGGATCCTATTGGGGAAGAAGAAGAAGACCTTGTTTCAACTGAGGGACCTGCTTCACCTATCTTAACCAAGAGGTAGATGGGGACACTAAGATGAAAAACATTAGCCCCTCAACTCTTCCACACCTCCATGGACTTACCTCTGAGGACCCTGACACATTCGTGTTTGATTTTTTTTTTTGTATGTAGGACTTATGACTACACCTCTGATGATCAGAGGTTGAAGCTATTCCCATCCACCCTTAAGGATGCAGCCCTGCACTAGTTCATGGGTCCGCCTGGGGATAGCATCAATCCCTGGGCATAGATGGAAGAGACCTTCAGCAGAAAGTACAAAGGAAATAAATGAGGTTGAAATTCTGAAGCATGTCACGGTGAGAGCTCCTATGTGTGATGAGTGCCTTAATGTAGACAAGAACCTAAGACATAGCATTAGGAAGCATGCGGGTGAATTTTTGGCCTCACATCAGGGGGGTTTGGATGTGGGTAGTAAGACCGAAAGTTGCGATGCAGAGATTAACAACATTTCAAGTGTTGGCTTTAATGATGTGAACCACATTGAAACCAAGAAGCACTTGGAATCCAAAAATAAAAAGGTCGTTAACCTTTCATCGGTAGAGTTGGATCAAGCTACCTATAAAATTCTAAGTAAGGGTTTAGGATTTTTCGTCACCCCTAAAGGCATCCCAAATGAGAGCATTCTCTATAGCATTGAGGAAGGGATTCAAATTTTAGATCTGGAGGTAAAAGAAGCAGTAACGCAAAAATGCTCTGTGATTCTTAGAAAAGCCAGAAACCCTAGGAGAAACTTGAGAAAAGATGAACTTGTAGCTCTAAGAACACTTCGCAACAATGATAAGATTGTTTTCCTAAAGGATGACAAAGGTGGGGCTGCAGTGGTTTTAGATAAGGTTGGTTATATTAGGAAAATGGAAGAACATTTGGAATGTGGCAGTTATAGGAAACTCAAATCCAACACCATGCCCAAGGTTCTAAGAGATGTTAAGAAGGCGATTATGAGTTCTGGTCTTGATGAGAAGATGAAAAAGAGGTTGACCCCCTCTTCTGAGGTCATTCCCAGAATCTATAGATTAAACAAGATTCATAAATATGGTGCCCCCCTTAGACCGATCATCAATACCATAGGATCCCCCACTTATGAACTAGAAAAATATGTTGCCATGGTTCTCAAGTGCCTTGTTGGAAATACTGACTCCTTCATAAAAGACTCCAATGATTTTATTAAACTTCTTAGGGAAGAGAGGGTGGAAGAGAGTGACATCTTGGTAAGTTTTGATGTTGTGTAATTATTTACCAAGATCCCTTTAGATGAGGTTGTTCAGGTCATTAAAGAAGTTACGGATCCAGTAACATCCAAGCGAGCAGAAATTTGTTTACGTTCCACGTTTTTTAGCTTCCAGGGAAAATATTATGAGAAGATATCAGTTGTCGCGATGGGCTTACCTCTCTCACCCATTGTCGCCAATTTATATATGGAACATTTTGAGAAGAAGGCACTTGCCTCCTCTCTCTTAAAACCAGCCTGGTGGAAAATATTTGTAGATGACACCAACATAAAATGGACGCATGGAAAGGAAAATCTTGATGGATTTTTTAATCACCTTAACTCAATTTCCTCAGAGATTAAGTTTACTATGGAGGTTGAAAAACACAAGAGAAACCCATTTTTAGATTTTCTTGTTACTAAGAAAGATGATGGAGCATTGGGACATCAAGTATTCAGAAGAAAGACTCACACTGACAGCTACCTTCATGTTGAGTCTTACCATCATCCGGGTCAAAAGTTTGGGGTCCTTAACACTCTGCCTATGGGGGCCTTGATAATATCTGATGCAGAGCACCTAAAAGATGAATTCAATCACTTAACGTCTATATTTAAAGGTATTGTCTATAGTGAGAATGATATCAGGAAAGCCATACATAGAGCCAAAGGCTCTGTCTTGTCTCAGGAACACAAGGGACCTCAGAAAAATCGGAAAAATCGGGAAAACTGTGGTAGGGTTTTCCTTCCATACATTAAAGGTGTTACTGACAAAATTGCCAAATTTATGAGGAAGAAATACATGTTCGCATAATTTTCAGCATCAGGAACTTTGAGATAGAGAATGCGGTTAGTTAATGATAGTATAAGCCATGAAAACTCAAAGGAGTTTACAAGATTGAATGTTCATGTGGGAAAGGTTATATTGGGGAAACGGAGTGGTTGTTGCAAAAACGTCTTAAAGAACATGGTGTTGATATTAAATATGAAAGATCCCATACCTCAGCCCTAGCTAAACACTCCATAAAAACTAAGCACCATCTACGTCTCGAGGATGCCAGGATCATTGCAAGGGAAGACCACTATCAAAGAAGGAAAATTAGAGAGGAAATTGAGATTATAAAGCATCCTCTAAACCTTAACAGAGATGAAGGTTGTGAGATCAGTGACTTCTAGTGTCCTCTAATTCGTCAAATCTGTTCCTCTAGTTCGACAACCCCCCCCGGTATAGTTCCTCAGTTTTGGTCTTTCCGATTATATTTTAGGGTTTAGGGTTTTCTAACCTATGTTTGATAGAGTTTTAAAAAAGAAAAATTATAAAGTCAAATAATTCATTAAAAATTCAAATAATTCATTAATTATTTTTCAATAAAAATTAAATTAAATTAATTAATAAATTATAATTATTATTAGTACCTTGGATAGTAAACTAAGAAACTATAATAAAAATTAAAAATATAAATTGGGTTTTACAATATAGATAATCGTATTTTATAATCACAAACTATTAATTAGTGAAATGTTAGGAATTAAAATATATATCAATTAATATTACTTAATAAATAAAAATAAAAATAAAATTATATATATATATATATATTGAGAAATGAGAATCCATGGTAGTATTTTTATTAGTTATTAGATGTTTATATAAACATTCACTATTAGTATTAATAAATTATTGAAATTCTAGGAATTAATATAAATGATTTAAATTACTTATTAAGAATTCGAAGAATTAAATTATAATAACTAGCTATTATTAAAAAATTCTAAAATAAATAATTAAAATAGTAGTATTATTTATTATTAGTTATATTATTTATTATTAGTTATGATATACCATTATTATATACATTCATCATTATTAATCAAATTAAAGCACTCGATTTCGAAGGCTTTAACTCGTGTTGTAGGGGAATTATCGCAGAATCGATCTTCTTCCTCTTCCTACCAGTGATCTTATTCTTCCGTTGTTGGTGCAGGGCGATCTTCAGATCTCTTTCCCAATCATTAAATTAAACTCTTATTAATCAAATTTATTCATTAAAATAAAAATAAAATAAATTTTCTAGATATTATTGCGGGTCGGCTCTTTAGAAAAATTATCTTCACTCTATAAATTTGACCTAAGTCCCTCTATCATTTCTTCATTCATTCATCCTGAAGATGGATCTCCATGGAGATTCGAAATGTCGACATTTATTATCAGAGTGCACCCATGCAACCTTGGTACACCCCACTCCTTCATCCTAGTTTATGCCTCCTACTTGGCCTTCCAACCCTTCATATCATCCTCAGCCAGCAAACCAACCATTTCAACAGTACGCTCCACAACAACCTCAGTGGAACAATCCATCCCAAGGGTGGATGCCTCAACAAAATAAAATACCTACTCTAATGCCTCCACCCCAACCTCAACCTCAGCTTAATAATGCTTCTCCACCTAGGCTACCTATACCTACATAGCCCAACCTAAACCCGAACAATAGAGAGGCGCAACAGACTCCCAGTGGAGAAACATCCCATCTAGCTTATGCTATGGAGAGACAGGAGCTTAACCTCAGGTCGGGGAGAGTACTCCTAGACAACCATCCCCCATCTCGACCTGTAGAGGTTGAGGAGGAAAAGGAAGAAGATAACACTAAGATCCAACAAACTCCTTTTCCTAAGTGCTTGATCCGCCCTAGTCAACACACCCCAGAGGAGACTAAACTCCTGGGAGAATTGGAAAATTTTTGTGTAAATATACCACTTCTCCAGGGTATTAAGAATGTCCCTATCTACAATAGGCTCATCAAATAAAAGTGCTTCAAGAAACCTGGAAGGAGGAAGAGATATACCCCCACCATTAATGTGGTAGGACAACTGTATGACCTGATGTTGGGGAAGGTGACATTTCCAAAATACCTGGAACCTGGTAGTCCAGTTGTTGATGTACATATAGATGGTGCTATAGTTCCCAACACTCTGATTGATTTAGGGGCTGCCATCAATATCATGACCAAGGAAACTATGTTGAAACTTAATATCCAAGGGACTTTGAGGAAAATCACAACACTTCTGTAACTTGCATATCAGTCCACAGTAACTCTGGAAGGAATTTTTGAGGATGTTATGGTTACCATTAACTCTTGGGATTATCCTACAGATTTCCTGGTCCTGCAGCCAAAAACCAAGTTTAATGGTTATCCTCTCATCTTAGGGAGACCTTGGTTAGCCACTACAGACACTTATATTAATTGTCAGGTCAGAAACATGACTATCAAATATGGGCCCTTGTGTAAACAAATAGTGTTATCTCCTTTAGCCGAGCCTTCCATTGATCATGATTTCCCTATATGGTTGGAGGATGAAGAAGATGAGTTATATAACACTGACCCTATGTGTACCATCGATGTTATCCTTAGAGGGGAGAAGCTTGATGAATATGAACTCATTGACCATGTCATTCAAAACCAATCCCCATTAACATTCCTATCGAAACCCTAGTCAAAGAGTATGAAATCCAACCCTGGATGGAAGTGAAATCAATTGAGAAAACCTCTAAAACCGCCAAGGCTGTTGGTTTTTTCCCATCCAGATCTCTCAAAATCAACCCAAACCTCTCAAATGAAGAAGAGAAGCATTTATGCTAGCTTTTGAAAGAAAATCTTGAAGCATTTTCTTGGGATTACAAGGACATGAAAGGGGTGCATCCTTCAGTATGCAGACATCACATTTACATCAAATAAGGATGCAAGCCTATGAGACAACCCAAAAGAAGAATGAACTTGGCTCTAAAGGACATAGTCAAAGAATATTTGTAGAAACTATTGGATGTAGGGTTCATATATCCTATATCTGATAGTGAGTGGGTATCTCCTCTTGTCCTAGTCCCAAAGAAGAATGGGAAGTGGAAAATTTGTGTTGATTATCGAGAACTTAACAAGGCCACCAAGAAATACCATTTCCCTTTTCCCTTTATAGAACAAGTCCTAGATGGCCTTGCAGGGAAGAAGTTCTTTTCCTTCTTATATGGGCTCAATGGGTACAATCAGATTCAAATCAGCCCTGAAGACCAGGATAAGACTACTTTCACCTGCTGTTGGGGTACCTTTGCTTATAGAGTCCTACCCTTTGGGTTATGAAATGCCCCAACCACCTTCCAGAGAGCAGTCCTGAGCATATTTTTTGAGTTAGTCCATGACTCTGTCAAAATTTACATTGATGATTTCACACCATATGGGGATGACTTCTAGGAAGCTCTCTCCAATTTGGGTAAAGTACTAAGAAGGTTCATTGAGATGCATCTCTCCTTGAACCCATAAAAGTTTGAATTCCTGAAGAAAGCATGGATTGTATTAGGACACTCCATATCCCAAGCAGGAATATAGGTAGACCCGAACAAAATCACTATCGTCAAAAGGGTACCTGCTACTCAAAAGCAGAAATATGTTAGGATTTTCTTAGGCTTATCTAGTTACTGTAGAAGGTTCATGAAATATTTGAGCAAGATGGCTTCTCCATTATTTGGGTTATTGGGAAAATATTTTGATTTTATTTGGTTCAGTCCTTGTCAAGAGGCTTTTGAGCTCATTAAGAAGTAGTTGACTACTGCCCCCATCCTCCGAGGTCCAAATTGGACTCTACCTTTCCACATCCACACTGATGCATACGAAAAAGTTGTAGGGGAAGCATTAGGACAGTTAGAGGCAAAAATCCCTTATTCAATTTATTTCATCAACAAGAATTTGTCCAAACCCAAACTAAATTCTACTATTACTGAGAAGGATATGTTGGCCATTCTCCATGCATTGGACAAATTCAAGAATTATGTCATTGGATATTAGACCTTTGTTCACACTGACCATGCAGCCATCAAGTTTTTAATGAACAAACTAGATGTTAATGCTAGAATCATTAGAAGGTTGTTACTTTTGCAGAAATTTGATTTAACTATTGTTGATAAACCTCTAAAGAAAAATGTTGTTGCAGATTTTTTGTCCAGGTTAGTTCTCCCCGCAAGTGAAGAAGGAGTGGTGTAATACCAGCTGCTAGATGAGCACCTCTTTTCCATATCAACACTCTCACCATGGTTTGCTGATATACCCAACTACTTGGTTGCTGGAATACTCCCTCCTAATTTTTAATTCAAGGAGAGGAGCAGAATCATCAGAAAAAGAGGCCCTTTCACATGGATTAGGTGAAATATATTCAATCTAGGCCCTGATAAAATCCTAAGAAGATGTGTGAGGAAGGAAGAAGTTTTTTATATCCTCTCTGAATGTCATGACATCCCATTTGGAGGCCACTTTGCTGCAAATAAAATTTCTTACAAAGTTTTGCAGGCACGTTACTATTAGCCTACCCTTCACCAAGATTCCAGAAGATACACTAGTAAGTGTGACCAATGCCAAAGGATGGGGAAACCCACACAAAGGTATGAAATGGCTTTACACCCTCAGGTGGCTCTTGAGAAATTTAAAAAGTGGGGCATGGACTTTGTTGGACCTATCGATGCACCATCCAGAAAAAAGAAGCATATCATAGTCTGCACTGATAACCTGACAAAGTGGGTTGAAGCAAAAGAAGTGAAGGTAGAATCTAAAGAAAAATTAGATGAATTTCTAAGGAAGAATGTGTTCTACAAATTTGGATATCCCAGAGAAATAGTCACAGATCAGGGATCACAGTTCACCTCTCACCTCATTGAGAATATTTTGAGGAAGCACAAGATTAAGCATAGAACTTCTACTTCCTATCACCCTCAGGCGAATGGCCAAGTAGAAGTAACTAACAGAGATTTAGAAATCATCCTCACCAAGGTTGTGAGCAACAGTAAAAAATATTAGGCAGATAGATTGGTAGAAGCTACTTGGGCCTACAACACCACTTGGAAGACAACAACACGATTCACTCCTTATGAACTAGTCTATGGTAAGAAAGCTCTACTTTCTGTTGAGTTTGAATTCAATAATTTAAGAATGGCAGTTGAATTAAATCTAGATCTAACAAATACTCGAAAATAGAGGTTTCTGCAACTAAATGGATTGGATGAGTTCAGAATGCAAGCACTTCTTCATATAGAGATAGTTCAGTTGCAACGGAAGGTATGGAATGAGAATAACATCAAAGAAAAGACCTTCCAAGAAGGAGATTGGGCACTATTGTATGATTCAAGGTTTAAATAATTCAAAGAAAATTTGATGACAAGATGGTGGGGGCCTTACACAGTGGAGAAATTCTTTGATAATGGCGCAGTTCAAATCAGGACCATAGATGAGGAAGGGATCCCCTTGGCTTTCAATGGTCACAGAATTAACGTTTACAAGAAGCCTTTTTCAAGGGAATAATTCTTTAATTCAATAAGCATAGAGGTTTATGTGATGGGAAACTCCATAGTTTCCCACACCTCCTAACAGAAAAAAATAAAAAATAATAAGCTTGTGGGTTGAAAACCTCAATGGATGCAGCTCACTTGCTCAAAAAAAAGAAAAATAAAAAAGAATAAGGATCCATGGATGAAAACCTCTCTGAGGCTCCCAAGGAAATTTTGTGGGTTGAAAACCTCCATGGAGGTAGCTCAATTTATTTCGAAAAAATAAAAGAGAAAAAGAACAAAACCAAAAAAATGCATCTACATCACTGTGTTTTTCTGTGCTTGTTCTTTTGCAGGTTGTTAATAGTTTCTGGAAAACATAGGGAAGCATTCATCCTCTTTTCCCTTCTTTTATCTTTTCGTCTGTCCCATCATTTACTCCATCCATATTCGTAACTTCCTCCATCACCTCCATACACCACACTCCTCCATTCTTGATCACAATGTAGTAGGAGAAGCAACACACAAACAGACTGCTACAAACATTAGGAAGTTCCTTCAAAAGAAAAGTTGTTCATGGAATGCTAAGAAGAAAAACAAGGGAAAATGCATAACAGACTAGAGGAGAATGAGAATTCCACCCATTGAATCTCAAGCGCTCCACGTGACATCCACAACAGAGAGAAACAACAGAGAAATATTAGCATCTCATTCAGGAAGTTGTTCCTTCAACAAGCTACTCACTTAGAGAATAGTAATATGGTGAAGAACGTAACATCTAAAAAGGATTGTCTCAAACTTATAGCTCCTGCAATCGCCTTGGAAACAACAGGTAAACTTAGTTATAAGCTCTCACCCCTTGTTATGCATTCATAATAACCATAAATAATTAATTTGTAGACTTAGAGTTTGAGGGGCAGAAAGGTGGCCAGTTAACTCGGCCAGCACCATGAGGTATGACTAGAATAAAACTAGGAGTACACGCCACCTGGGCATGCAAAAGAAAAAATTTAAATTAGTGGAGTAGAGGAGAACGAGGGGAGGAAAACATGGAGTCCATCCTGAATTAACAGGGAGGATGAACCAATTGTCTACAACAGAACTAGAGTTGAGCGGAGTTATATTGGCACTCCAAATTTAGTTGCGTCATCTAATAAAAGGAGATGTTGTCTCATCCAAAATAGTGAATTGAAAATTTTTAGAGGGAGAGGACCGACGGAAGCAGGCAGTGCTTGAAGAAGAAGAAGAAGAACCAGAAAGAAAAATAAGGAAGAAACCCAAGGAAGAACCAGTAGAAACAAGAAGAACCAGAAGAAAAGAAAAAGACAAAGGGCCAAAGAAAAACATGAGAGATTGCCATAGAAGTCATAGAGATAGCATAAAGTGGGTGAGGCACAAACTCACAACCTAGCGTCACATCCACTCACTGCAAAAATATAACTACCACGATGGCTCCTCTAAGTGCAAAAATAAAAAGGTAGACCTCTAGGTATTCCAGAGCTGACAAGAATCAAAGAAAGGCAAAAAATTCTCCCCTAAGCCTGATCATCATTGAAGAATCTCCAAGGGGGGAGGAAAGCATCAAAGAAATATCTCTGAAGGAACAACTACAGAAGGCATAGGCATAGAATGTAGTTCTAAAAGAGAAATTGCAACAAAAAGAGGAGCAAGTAGCCACCATGGTGAAATTATGCATTGAATCCCTTCAGCACAGATTCACCTCTCACTCATATGTTGTGTACCTCAAAGAACAATGGCTTCTATTTCAAATCAACACTCTATCTTCCCATAGATCACTCACTTTCCAATATTGTAGGAAATTCATGAAGTTCTACAAGCAAGCCAACATAGTTGATCAGGCAAAGATGGCAGATTTTTATATGCATAACTTGGGGATGAAAAGTAGAGCCAAAGAGATATGGAGTTAATGGCTCTAGCATCTTGGATGGTGAATGAGGAAAATAGAGCCAAAGAGATATGGAAGGTGATGGGAAGAAGAAACCAAGAACCCTTATATCTCAGACCAGAAGTGTTCAGCCCAAGGGGAGTCATACTTGACCATCGAGAGATTTAAAAGGACCATGCACTGGTTGGAAGCTACCTTTAGACTCAAAACTAGGTGATAGGCCACTTTGATGATGTATCTAGGCAGATAGAAGAGGAATGAATTATGGCCAGCCAGAGGAGATGTAACAACCTCCCACATAGCCTCAAGAATAGGGAGTATCATACTCTAGAAAGACTGAGGGGTGCATTGGAGAGGGCACCATTATACAAGAGGGCCATGAAGGCCAAAAAGATCCAATGGTTGGGAATAAAGATCAGCCCAGCTTTGTTGTTGGGGTTTACTGATAAAGAGGACACAGATGCACAAAATATAGAATGGGAGAATGTAGAAGAGAACGATGGATTTTACCCACTTGGGGAAACTCCCACACTTCTTCCTTAGGAACTCAGGGGGGCTGTAAAAGCTTTGAAGGAAATGGAGGGGGAGGATTAGTTGCTCAGAGGATGAGCAACCATTTAGTATGGGGGTGATGATGAGCTTCATCATTAGATATATTTGCAGGGGTTAATAGTCACCTTTTTTCCTTCTTAGATCTCTTTTTCTTGCATTTTTATTATTATATGGGTCTATGATGCTAGTATAGGTGGTGATTAAGGCTAACATACTCTGAGTGCCTAATATAAGGTTGAATGCAGAAAATCATGATTTATTAGGAACTTTTATAAAGATTTTATCACAAATACTTGGAGGAGACAGCAAGGAGAAAATATAGGAGGATTTTCAACCCTCAAAGGCAGCCAACGAATCCCAAATATTCTCTCCAGCAATTCGAATTCCACAAGCAGTCGAAGGATCCCCAAGGATTCTCTCCAGAAATTCGAATTCTAGAGGCAGCCGAGCAACTCAAAGAGGAGAGCACTCAATATATGTTTACTTGGAGTCAAAATGGACTCAATCACCATTTTCAAGGGAGCTTTTGGTAGTTTCAATGTAGAATAAATTGAGCAGAGCTAGAGCTAGGAGGATTTATTCTATTCTAGTCTCAATTCCATTCAGAACTACTATTATGAGCTATTGAGATTTTTGTTTTATTGATGGATCAAACTTTCAGAGATGTATGTAGTCATTCCCTTATGAAATGAGCAGACTGGTTCCATTTTACTGATTTAAGTTTAAGAGGGGTAGGCTCACGGGTTAGGGCCCAATCCATGTGCCTCAACTTCTCTGTTGTTACTATCTTTTCCTTTCTGTCATTTAGCTAGTTTTGATTCTGCCATTTAAGTTAGATCTGCTTATGATAAGTTTCATTGCTATTTAGTTTTTGTGCTTCTATTGTTTTAATTGCTTATGCATAGTGAAATAGAGGAAAAACTCCAAAACTGTGGTCAAGTCTCCCTCCCTCTCATCTTTGTCAATAGAGTTTGAAGTAGGGCAGACCTTCCCACAGGCCAAAGTTGCATTCTATTTGAGTTCGGGGAAGAATTTGTAGTTACCAATTCCAAGCCTTTCTGTTACCGTTTCATCCTACATTTTTGTCTATCTCCTGCACATAATCCGCAGGTGTGTTTCATTTATGAGCACTTCTCTTACACATCCATTCCCTTCATTCTCTTCTCATCTTAATGTTTTACTTACATTTTATTTTTCCAACGCACTTAGCCCTGCAAAGCCTTATTTCTCTATTTTCTTCTTTCACAACTGCCTTATCCTTCATATGAAAAATGCGTGAAAAACCATTCAAAACCACCAAAAGCCAACCTTTTCCTTTATTCCTCAAAATTCCCTCTACCATACGTCACACTTTGAAAATCACAACATTTGGCTTTTACCTTCAACACTTACCACTCGTTCCTTGCGATTGCGATATTGTGAAATCATAATTCCCACTTTGCACTGGTTATCCTTTCTCATTTAACACTTATCGTTGTTCTGGCTGGTTGTGATAGTGCGATTTCACCCTGTTTTCGGTCCCACCGCCACATCCTCATCACAGATCGCATTTCACCTCCTTTATATTTTACCCTCAACGCTTACTGCTCGTTCTTGTGATTGCGGTATTGCGAAATCGCATCCAGCAGAACTTACCATATCGCACATCGCACAACGCACATTTTATTTTATTCCCATTAAATCCTTACCAATATCCATTTAAACTTGCAAAGTTACGATTGCGACATCACACCTCGCAACTTTTACCTCCATTGCATCTCTGCCTTCACATCTTTCAATTATTTCCACTCTAAAGCCATTTTTCATTTTATAATAAATTTTTCTAAGGTTTTAACCCTCGCTTTCCATTTCCAATCCCTGTTCCATGTGCTAAGCCCTCAATTCACTCCTTTAGCCCTTTTTATTCCTGCAAGCTGCACATTACTTATTTTTAGTTATAATTAAGTCATGGATAGCTTAGTTGCATGGATAAGAGCATGGTAGATAGATCATATAATAAGTAGAGTGCATTGAGGCATTTAGCCAAGATAAATGTCGTTTAGAATTAGTTTCATTTCTTCCATTTAATTTCAACAAGTTAGCGTAGTTTCTTTTCAGTTATTTCCCTTTCTGCCAAATAAATTAGTTTCATTATTGTCATTTCTTTTTAGCACTTTAGTTCAATTTCCTTTTTGTCTTTTCCTTCTAGCAATTTACTTTACACTTTTCCTCATCATTTAAGAAATAACACCCTTTTGTAAAGCAGAAGAGGATGACATGAACAGAATGCATCTGCTGTGTATATAGCATTGTCACCTCAAAGTTTGTATGAACCCCGAGTTGATAAATTAAAGTAGGGCAGCCCCTGGGAGTTGTACCACTCTTGGTGCAATAACTAAAAAAAGTAGAAGTAACTAATAGAGCTTTAGAAAGCATCCTCACCAAGGTTGTGAGCAGTAGTAGAAAACATTGGCAGATAGATTGGTAGAAGTTACTTGGGACTACAACACCACTTGGAAGACAACAACAGGATTCACTCCTTATGAACTAGTCTATGGTAAGAAAGCTATACTTTTAGTTGAGTTTGAATTCAATACTTTAATAATGGCAATTGAATTAATTCTAGATCTAAAAAATTCTCAAAAATATAGGTTGTTGCAACCAAATGTATTGGATGAGTTCATAATGCAAGCACTTCTTCATAAAGAGGTAGTTTAGCTGCGAAGGAAGGTATGGCATGACAAGAATATCCAAGAAAATACCTTCAAAGAAGGATATTGGGCACTATTGTATGATTCAAGATTTAAAGAATTCAAAGGCAAGCTAATGACAAGATGGTTGGGGCCCTACATAGTGGAGAAATGCTTTGATAATGGCACAGTTCAAATCAGGACCATAGATGAGGAAGGGATCCCCTTTCTTGTTAATGGTCACAGACATAAAGTTTACAAGAAGCCTTTGTCAAGGGAAGAATTCATCAATTCAATAAGCAAAGAGGTGTATGTGATGGGAAAATCCATAGTTTCCCACACCTCCTAACACAAAAAAAAAAAAGAATAATCTTGTGGGTTGAAAACCTTGATGGAGGCGCCTCACTTGCTCAAAAAAAAAAAAAAAAGGATCCATGGGTGAAAACCTCTCTGAGGTGCTGAAGGAAAGTTTGTGGGTTGAAAATTTCCATGGAGGCAGTCAACTTTCTTTCGAAAAAAGAAAAGAGAAAAAGAAAAAAACCAAAAAAATGCATCTACATCACTTTTTTTTTTCTATGTTTGTCGTTTTGCAGGTTGTTAATGGTTTCTGGAAAATACAGGGAAGCATTAATCTTATTTTCCCTTCTTCTATCTTTCCATCCATCCCATCATTTACTCCATTCATCTTCATAAATTCCTCCATCACCTCCATAGACCACACTCCTCCATTCCTGATCACAATGTAGCAAGAGAAGTAGCACACAAACAAATTGCTACAAACATCAGGAAGCTCCTTCAAAAACAAAGTTGTTCATGGACTTCCAAGAAGAAAAATAAGGGAAACTTCATAACAGACTATAGGAGAACAAGAATTCCACCCATGGAATCTCAAGCACCCCACGTGACATCCACAATGGAGAGAAACAATAGAAAAATATTAGCATTTCATTTAGGAAGTTACTCCTTCAGCAAGTTTCTCTCTTAGAGAACATGAATATGGTGAAGAAAAAAACATCTAGAAAGGCTTGTCTCAAACCTCTAGCTCCTGCAACCGTTGTTACAGGACAAATTACCTCCTCATCAGCTTAGAGGAGAAGGTAACATGGAAGGAATAAAATGACCTAGACAAGACCCATTTCTACCAAGGTAACGCACCCTGGAAACAGCTAGACAACATTATAACGCACTTGAGACATGTAAAGGGAGCGTTAGTACCTAGGGTAATGCTCTGTCTTGCCCAAAGGGCAGCGTTATCCGTGTTTAAGTGTGAAAAGGGAAAAGATCTTGCAGAAAAGTGACTGACAATTCCAGATTTTTCTCATAAAGAGCCAGTTCAAAATGGAAACTAAAAGGCATAAACCTTTTATTAGGCCTTGCCAATTATAACTGGAATCCTAAGGAAGGAAAAAGAATGGAATAACATGGAAACATCTTGATCTTTCCCATTACAAACTGGTTGAATGAGTTGGCAAGGTTTTCCCTCTCCATCTCCTATAAAATGGAGCTATGGGCTCCTTGTCTAAGGTCGAAGGTTTGAATATATGTGGAGAAGAATTTCATTGTTGTAGTGTGAGGTTTGAAGATTGGAAAAGTTCATTGAGAACTTTCTACCTTGAGCATCATCACACTCGAAGATAGAGAAAGAGGGAGAGGAATTGGAAGACTGAGGAGGGATTGGTGCAACGAATGGTTGTAATCCTCCTTTTTATAAATCAATAGAACTGTATCTATTTTTTCCATTTGATGCATCAGTGTCACAATTGTTTTTCAATCGTCTATGTAGCATGATATGAATGGCTTATATTTGTAATGTTTCATGTTTCTTATATGCTAGTTTAATCGATAACAAGCTATACTGTTGTAGAGATTACACGGGTGCTTTGATTGATTGCAGGATCTGGATTTGGAACTGGTGAAGAAGGATCTCTACTTCGTTGCTTTTTGTTCTCCATAGGATTCTCTATCGATAAAGAGGTAATATCTCCATCTTACTTTGTCGATTATAGATATTAGCATGAACATGTATGTAGAATCTTTGTGAACTTTACAGTTAATCTGACTGTCTACCTCGGGCACCAGAAAGCCTTGAGAGGGATATTTAATAACCATCACCCAAGCATATTACCCTATAGCAAAATTGGCGACTCCGTTGGGGAGTAAACCCCAAGTTTTCGGGTTGTTCCTATGACTTTTCATTTTTCCTTCTGTTCACATATCCTTCCAACCATCTTATATGCTCAGTGAACATCTCAAAAGCTCACAAAGTCTAGATTAGACATTTCTTAGCCATCTGTGCAACTTTACCCTAACTAATGCTTCCTCTGTAAGTGTTTCAGAGCATTATAATGTAGTCTATGCTCAGATACAGTGCGTTAGTCTCAATATTAATGCTTTTTAGCCTCTGCTTGCCAGCGTTACCCAGACGAATCTGTTGTTTACACCTATGTTGTGTTTCCCTTTTCCTATGGAGTTATTGGCCATTAGAATAGCTTCTCTAGCTGGATCCCTGTGCTTGTTTACCAGCTAGCATTTTTGTCTTTTGTTCTTATTTTGAAAATTTAATGTCAATATCATCTACTTTTTTAAGAAGAAATTTTCTTTTAGTTTTCTGAACTTAGCTGAATTAATTCTGAATTTTTTTTTGGTTAAATTTTTTTTAAGAGAATATAGATAGATGTCTGAATCTTTAAAGTTGAACTGTGTTATTTGGATGTTTAGTGCACGGATGTTGAAAGAAATATCTCTTTGTAGAAAAACTCTTCATTGAAATTTAATATTTAGAGCATATTTTCTGCATGGTTTTTTGAGTCAGAGTCTCATCACATTTCAAATGTCCACTCCCCTCTGCAAGACTAATAATCAACTACACTAAGAATCAAGAAATAATAAAATTAATCATATCAATTTTTCTAAGCTCACACTAACAGTAGTTCAGGATAGGATCTTGGGGTAGGAGAAGTGAGAAAATCACCCAAGATCTCAAAACTTGAGACTAGAGTCATTAATAAGTGAAATCCTACTGAACTCATATTATCGAGACCACTCCACTACCACCAGAGTTAAGCGCTAGACAACACCAGGGTGCATGAGAATGTAGCCCACCTTTGAGTGCATTCAGTGGGCATGCTATATATTGGGGTTCCCTTCGGGGATGTCGAAACTAGATTGGGGATCTAGTTGTTCTGCCCATATAGTGTGTTGTCTACAACCATGACCCCCCTAGTGATGTTTGTGATTTGAGGTATCTTTAGTGGCCAAAATTTTTAGGGACTTACATGAGGTGACTGGGACGGGATGTCTTGGTACCTAAAACAGATGGACCTACTCTGTCTTCTGTCTTTGGGAGGGCACTCATCTTCACGAGAGTGCTTACACCTATTGTCTGAGGTTTAGGCAAAGCTCTAGAGTAACTGTAACTATTTTTACGACTAACCCTCTCTGTATGCTATTGTGATACTGGGTTTCATCTCCAAAGAATGGTAGTACTTAGATAAGGCCACCCTGTTCTGGTTGCTTGTTGATTGATTTTAGAAAGTACTTTTTTCCTTTGTCTTTTTTTAGGTGTGTGGTTACTATCACTAAGACTTTATAATACATCAAAAATAATTAAAATTTTCTAAAAATAAACAGGTCACCATGGCGTCTTTCGACCCTCGTTGTTTGTCTCGACGATAGCGAGGTTTCCCTCCATTGACACCGGAGGAGGAGTCGAGTCTCAGTGAGCCCGTGCCTTCTTCGAAAGAGCAGCCTCCAGTGACAACCCCTGATTTTCACATAGCACCATATCACATGGAATTTCCAGAGGATCCTTTCACAGAAGGAGTCGTACCTCCTTACAATCCTCCACTCATTGATCCGTCAATGCTAGTGTTAGTTCAAATTACACCACGCCAAGATATGTCTTCAGCTGCACCAACATCCGTTTCACAACCGACACCCATGGGGTTAGTGCCAATGGAAACCAAAATAGGTTTGTCACCATCTTCCATGCCGGTAGTCAGTTTTACACCAATAATCGGTAGCCCCAGTAGCTAGCCTATGACTGGTCCCAGCACTACGGTCACAACAACTGTTAGTGGATCTTTGAATCCTTCGGCATCTACTCCTATGGTGACTATGCCAAGACCCACGGTGCCCAATCTCACGAGCGGGGCTACTTCAGTTCCTTTTAGCAACCCTTTCGGTTGGAACCCTTTGCTAAGTTCAAACCCCTTGGCCACCATGCCAGGGGGCAGTGTCACCAACACGCAGATGACA
Source organism: Pinus albicaulis (assembly GCA_034641835.2). Taxonomy (NCBI): domain Eukaryota; kingdom Viridiplantae; phylum Streptophyta; class Pinopsida; order Pinales; family Pinaceae; genus Pinus; species Pinus albicaulis. The sequence continues at coordinate 1,032,568,082 of CM076582.1, forward strand.
GGAGGCACTTTGGTACCCCTGAAATTATTAGGACAAATGGGACAACCCACTGTTAACACTGTTCCTTTAAGTGGTCAAAATTTCAATATAGGATCTATGTCGTTGCTTAGCTATGCAAATAGAAGCATGCCTCTAGCTAGCTCTATTGCGTCCATATGGGAAAATCAACCCCAAAATCCATTTGGACAAGGGGGAAACTTTTACGCTGGGAGAAACCAACTGTTAACCCCCCAGTATAATATACCCTATGGAAATCAACCATACATCTCTACACCCCCACCCACAGGGAACTTTTATCAACAAATTCCTACTTATCCTATTGGTAACACATGGATGGGATGACCCTATGGTCCAAATAGTCAACCGATACTTCCTTGGCTAGATCTAGGGGCAAACACGCAATTTCCATTCTTGGCAGCTCTAGACATTCCCGACATCTACAAACTGACCAATGATCCCATCAATCACAACCCACTCTAGCCTCTAGTACCGCACAAGGTTCCGTCTGACATCCCTAAATTAAACGGGAAACAAAGGGACGATTCGGCTACGCACGTCACCACCTTCCATCTATGGTTTGTTTCTAACTGCATGGTGGATGATAGTATCCGGCTCCGACTTTTCCCCTGCACTCTCATAGGCAATGACACAAAATGGTACATTGAGTTACCATGCGGAGCCATCAACACTTTGGCACCTTAGCTACAGAATTTCTTAATAACTTCAAATTACCTCTTAGATACGGAATTGACACGGAACTCTTAACCTTGCTGCTCCAAGACACTGCCACCCAAATCTCCGATCACATTCATAAATGGAGACATAGGAGGAGGCTGGTCAAAGTGCCAGTCCTGGATCATCTTTATCTAATTGGTTTTGTAAGTCACTCTTACCAACCCTAGCTAAGGACATTTTTTTGTCTGGTGCGGTCATGGAAGATCAATCCATTCATTGTGCACAACATTTAGATTTGATCTATTCGCAATCTAGCACGCTATATGATTTACTCCCCCATGCCCCTGGTAATCTGAATCCTCCCGCTACTCAAAAACCTAGAGCACACACTGACGGTCTTGTTGGTGCAATATTTGGTATAGCCATAAAACAACCTAGTGGGTAAACCTCCCAGCCATCTTCGGCTGCCACCGCCCCTAAACAATCAACTATTATTCCTACCACTGAGGTAAATTCTGTGAAAATTTCACAAAAAACTAGTGGAAAAAACAAGAAGAAAAAGAAAAATACCTCTTCTTCAGAAGAGAAATCGAATCATCAGAATAATCCTAATCAGAAAAACACTGCTAAAATCGACAAAGGGAAGGAGAAACCCATGAAATTTCCTTACAGAATCTATGCAGAGGACCACTTAACATACAAATGTCCTCAGCTGCAGGAATGCATAGATTTTATCACAAACAAGGACTCTGGGAGGATACCTGCCATCCTTCATAATCCCTTCCCCAATCCACAGCAGCAACAACAACACATGATTGAAAACCCACCACAACCCCCACAAATGGGCAATGGTGGTACACATCCTTCCAATGAAGGATCGTCTGCCATTTATGGTGTAGAAAGTGTTGAACTCAAAACACGAGCCAAAATTTATGGAAATCCTTTCATTGATACTTAGGAACCTAGTACCAGTTAAAATCCACTGCCGCCCAACGATTTTCATATTGAACGGTCCACTGCTGACCCTGCGATTCGTACCCCCAAAGGGACGCTTCAACGCATGACTCATAACACCTCTGCACATGCCGCCCAAAACTACAATATTGTAGAAGATTTGGTGCAGGCACCATCAACTATGTCTACTCTCGAAGTATTGGAAACTTGCCCAGCACAAAGGAAAGCCTTTCTTTCAGCCATTGGTGGAAATGACCCCCAAGATTCTACACTAGCTATCTTTGACATGGAGAAATCTAAACCTTGCATCTCACACCAACTTTCATTCTAGGTGAAAGTAATGTCGAAAGGGATACCAATCCATTGTACTGTCATAGACGAGGGTGCTTCGACCTGCATTATGTCAACTACTTGCTGGCTCGCTTTAGGCTCTCGTACTTTGTCCCCACCATTAAATTCCCTTAAAGCTTTTGATGGCCACACTTTCCTCCCAAAAGGCTACCTTGCTAGCTTTCCCATTTCCCTTAGTGGGAAAATGATAATTATGGACATAGAAGTTGTATATCGTCATCTTGACTATAATCTATTGCTGGGTCGCAGTTGGTCATACGCAATGACTGCCATTGTTTCTTTAGTCTTCTGACTCGTCCTCTTTCCATTGGATGGGAAAATAGTCACAGTGGATCAGTTATCCTTTTTCACCCCTAATTATGCCACGTTACCAAGTAGAACTATACCCCTAATAGGAGGTGTTCCTAACTCATATGCCAGTATTGATACCGGTCTTCTGAAGGCATCTTCCTTGATGGGTTACTTTTCTCTCTTGCCACCTGAGGTTCCACATATGGTTGCAATTATATCCACCACTTTGGATGGCTCTAATTACCCATGGATCCTACCAGTTCCTTTAGACGTTGACTCCTACTTAGATCAAATGCCACTCTCACCAACTGAGTTGGCTTATCAAGCCATCCAAATTACATCTGAACCCTCCACAACTATGGTTTCAACCATTGGTAAAAACCTCCCGCCCATCACGGTTCTTTCTAAGGATCTCCTCAATGAATTCCTACCTATGGATGAAGCTATTCGAGAGATCATGTCTCTAGAAGAATGATCTTGGGGAGAGTTCCACCATCGCACTTCGATGTTTGATTCAGACATAATAACTACTCAAATATCATCTTTTGACCCGCCTGAGATTGTTCCCTTCGTTTACACGATTGTTCAAACTATCGATTCGGAAGGGAACTTGGGAAACCTTTCTAAGACCAAGCTCATTGATATATTGGTCAAAACGGGTGTTGTGGAAAATATTTAGATTGGAGCATATTGCAATCCTGAGGAAATTCCACGCTTCACATCCCCTTTTAAAGAATTCCACGATGTGTTTTCTTGGTCTTACGACGCAATGCTCGGCATAGATCTGTCTATAGTCGAGCATGAAATCAAAGTTTATGACAATGCCAAACCTGTTTGGCAAAGACTCTGACCTGTCCACCCACGCAAAGCGACCACCATTAATACTGAAGTCAAAAAACTTTTAAATGTTGATTTTATCTATCTCGTTCCTTTGACAAAATGGGTTTCCAAGCCAGTCCCCGTAGACAAAAAACAAGGCACAATACTATTTTGTGTTGATTATCGTGATTTGAACGCCACTTGTCCAAAAGACAATTACCCTACGCCATTCATATATCAGATCCTTGATGATTGCGTCGAATGCGAGTATTTTTACTTTATGGATGGTTTCTCGAGATATAACCAGATTGTGATTAAAAAGGATGACCAGCATAAAACCGCCTTCATTTTTCCTTGGGGCACATTTTCGTATCATAAACTCCCATTCAGTCTGAATAATGCAGGAGAAAATTTTCAAAGGGATATGGACTACGCCTTTCACGGCATTAGGCATATTGTATAGGCTTACTTGGATGACCTTCTGGCTCATTCCAAGAAGCAATCCCATCACCTCGTGCATCTGAAACAAATCTTCGCTCGGTGTAGGTTCTACAATATATGTCTAAATCCACATAAGTGCATATTTTTTGTTGAGTCTAGATGCCTTCTGGGTTTTATTGTCCCCAAGCATGGGATCAGGGTTGATCCCGATAAGGTTAAGGAAATCGTTTAATTACCCGCACCATAATCCATTATGCAACTCCAACGTTTGCAAGGGAAGGCAAACATTTTATGTCATTTTATAGTGAACTATGCCGAGATGACGAAAGGATTTATGTGCTTATTAAGGAAGGGAACACTATATTTGTGGGATGACCAAGCTCAACTGTCTTTTGACACCTTTAAACGAGCACTCGTTTCTGCCCCACTTCTTAGTGCCCCCAATTATTCACGTGACTTTCTCCTCTACCTGGCAGCCTCACCATCCTTACTTGGCATGGTTCTGGTTCAAGTTGTTATATATTACTTGTCAAAAGGTCTCATCGGACCCGAACTATGACATTCACATGTGGAGAAACTCTCTCTCGCAGTGGTCTTTGATGTCACTCGACTCCAACACTATATATTACTATGTTAGACTACTATTATTGCTTTGGAGAATCCCATGTGACACATTTTGTCTCGCCAAGTTATTGGAGAAAAATATTCCATTTGGATTCTAATCCTCCAACAATTTGACTTGGTATTCACTGCTGCCAAAGTAAAGAAATCTCTAGTCTTCGCTGAATCACTGTCGGACCTTCCTAGAATCGACCCAGGAGATGTAGCTCATGATCCATTTCTTGATGAATCCGTCTACTTAGTCCATTCTTCTGATCCTTGGTATGGAGACATTTTTTTCTACCTCCAAACTCAACGCTTCCTCCCAACTCTCATGTCTAACAAACGCCGTCGTATTTGCCACCAAACGAAACTGTGTTGAACAATACTCTATATCGTTGTGGTGTCAATACTATTCTTCGGCGTTGTCTCATTTTTTCCAAAGAAAAGCACTTTTTAAATGACTGCCACACGGGGGCGTGTGGTGGTCATCTTTCTGGCATAGCTACTGCCCAGAAAATCTTGTGTGTTGGATATTATTGGCCCACTTTGTTTAAAGACTGCATCATAGCAATCGAGAAGTGCCATCCATGTCAAATTTTCACGAAGAAAATGCGTGCTCACCCCGCCCCTCTCCACCCGGTTGTATCCATTGGTCCTTTCTATAAATGGGGAATAGACTTTGTTATGTGCAACCCCACTTCATTCAATGGACACAACCACATTTTCGTGGCAATCGACTACTTCACGAAATGGGCAGAAGCCCTTCCAACTTTTAAGGCTGATGGAGAAATCATTGCACTGTTCCTGTTCAATCAGGTTATCTGTCATTTCGGTGTACCCCTTTCAATTGTCATAGATCATGTGTCACATTTTCAAAACCATATGATGACGGAATTAACTTCCATGCTAGGTTTTCGACAAGGTCATTATTCATCCTACTATTCGCAAGAAAATGGTCAAGTCGAAGCCATAAATGGCGTCCTGAAAACCATGATTCGTCGGTTAGTCGAAAATCATAAAACCACATGGCATTGGAAGTTATTATTAGTCATCAGTATTTTTCACCTGTTGATGATGACTCGTTTTTGAAGCCAAGTTTTCTAGCAGCTGATCTCAAATTTGTAAAACTTCCCAGTTAGAAAACACCCATAAAAATATTCACCCTCCTACCTTTTAAATCATCCCATGATGAGATAAAACCTAATTTTCAAGCCCTATCTAGTCTCAGTCATACAAACTTGTCCATCAGCTCCAAATAGAATACTCCAAATCTATCCAAAAAGTCTCCCCTAAGTTAGGAAGTGGCGCTTTAGGCGATCCTCCCTTGGCAAACTATCCTAAAGCCAAAATAACCTCTGTCTAATATCAACCGGTCATAGATAACCTTCATATTCTACAAATAAAGCTTGATACACCCTTAAGTCATGCCACTAACAAGCCTTGATGTATCAACAGTGCATATGCCACAAGTCAAACTGATATTAGGTGGATTTACAGTGTTTCAATGTATTTTTCAAGAGCAGAAGTGTACCAGTGTTCCAGGAGACATTATTAAACTTAACATGAGAAGACAGTTGCTTCTCATGTGGTTTTGAGCCTAGGATGCAAGTACTGGACAGAGAGTTATTTCAATAAGCTCCTGCAAACACAATCAAAAGGTTAGTGACTTATGAATAACAAGTAATACTCTACAGATACTGGTCAAGTTGCTTCTGATGTCTAAATATGCATAAAGGTATTTTAACAACAGGATTACATGTCTCAGAGAAATGCCCCTCACGACATTTTGTCAATTTGTCACTTTATTTGCTTAGCTATGAATAGGCAGTGAAAGGAAAGATGACACTACCTGAAAGTAGAGGAAATGGCATCACTATGTAAAACCTCCTCCAAACATGAGCAGAGGGTTGGGTCACTTATTGCAAAACCTCCTCCAAACATGAGTAGAGGGTTGGGTCACTTATTGTAAAACCTCCTTCATTTAACAAGCAGAGGGTTTGGAATTGTGATAAAGGCCTCCTTCATTTAATAAGCAGAAGGCCAGGAATAGAGGTATGTCTTCATTTAAGGGCACAAGGCTAACAATGCTGCAATTAACCTTAGAAGCTTGTTTTACACCTTGTTCTCCAATAGATCAAAACCACTAACACAGTAGTGTGTTTCAAAGATTGATTATATGGTTTCACTAATTGAAAAGTAGAGTTTAAGTGCAGTGGGAGACAAGTGAAGGCTTATGAATAGAAAAATGGTGTTAAAAATAGAGGGAAAGTAGTGGCATTTTAAAAGGTGCTTACATGAGTTTCACTGTTAAAACACAGAATTGAAATACAGTGTGAAACTAATTGGATGATTATGAATGGAGAAATTTTGTTAAGCAGATGGCCAAGGAGTGATGTGTTGATGATTCAAAGAAACTTTGCTCTTCCTGTCTATGAAGATATTTTTCAAAAACTCATCAAAATTGACAATAAGGTAGCCTAAGCCTTGCTTCTCAAGGGGACTTTGCAAACAAACAACACAGATTTAGTACGTGTGAAAAAAGGGTATGTCATGTGTTTTAAGTTCAGGGACAACATTCAAAGAAATAAAACATCCCAATGTCACAGACAAAGGCCTTTTTTCCTTGATAAATAGATATAGGTGAAATCTGGGGAGTACAGATGAGTTTCTTTACCCACAATCAAAAGAAAATCTCAAAGGGCGCCTTGCAGTTTTGATCAACTTCACAATGGGCATAATCAATAGAGTCCAGAATGTCAAAGTAAGTTTAGAGTTGCAAATCATATCCTCCTAGGATATGGCAAAGGATGCATCAAAAGGCTTGGATTTGACTCTTAAGCAGCGCTCCTTTAAAAATCAAAAATAGTAAAACAGTGAAAAGAGTATTACCTTGATGAGAAAACACTGAAAGAGATTTTGGCTTTCAAGATGGTTTCCTTACTTTGAAAAGGGACATATATATGAAGATTTTCAAAAGTATCATCCATAGCACTTTTGGGAGTCCTAGTCAAATATTGGCTTTTGTGATGTTTTAAAGACAATAAAGTGACAAAAGTAGTGCTTCATGTTTTGTTTAAAACCAAAAGCCTTTTCAAAAGGCCTCCAAAACCCTCACAAAGAAATTTCAAAAGGTGGTTGGCTTTTTCAACTATAAAGGTGAAGAGACCATTGGCAAAGTCTCATTTTGCAAATTCAAACGCATACAACGTTCTCCCCTGGCTGCTCACTGGAAAGAAACGAGACGTCAAGCAAATTTCAGAATTTTTTAAGGCTTAAAGCCTGCACGGCATGCCTGGAAAAGCACGTGGCACGTTTGGCAAAGAAATTACAAAGTGCCGTAACGACCGCGTTGTGCACCTGTAGCGGCGTGTAGCACGCCTGTAGCGCCGGTCAACAACTGCCCGAAGGCTGACCCGACACCTCTCCACTACAAGGCGTTTTTGCCTATGAACGTGTCGCTCACTCTTTTTTCCCTCTAACAAGCTCTAAAGATACTCAAGCAATTGAACAAGGCCATAAGCCTTATTTCAAGGTATTCTCCATGCTTATTGCTAATTTTTTGAAATCTTAAAGGCGTGACAAGGTTATTTTCACAAGAAAAGAAATAGTGATAAGGAGGGTAGGGTTTTTTATCAAAAACAAAGTTGGTTAGGGCTGTAAATGACACAGACCATTTTAAGTGATAGAGGAAAGTGTTGAAACAGTCTTAAGAAGCCCTTATTGTTTTTCAAAAACAATGATAGTGAAGAAGTATGGTTCTAAAGGATGAAGGCTAGGTAGATGAATAAAACTTCCTTTTATATGTTATGAGACAACAAACTCTGTGCAGCTACCATAGTTCGAAAAAGAAAAATCTATGTTTGAAGGTCCCAAAGTCGGTCTAGAAAGATGTTTCTTTTCCTGTGTTGAGCAGAGATCCCATAATTGATGAAGGTGTCCTAGCAGTGGTAAAAACAAAATTAACTCCTCTCTTCAAAATCTAAGGTGAAACGGTGTTTATAAGGTGAAAACAGTGTTTATAAGGGGAAAATAGTGATCATAATTTGAAGGCCTTGTCATTTTGAAAAGGTCCTCTCTGTGTGATGAAACAGCCAAATCTGTGCAGCCTCCATAATCCAAAAAACAGAGTGTGTTGAAATATTTTTCAAAATCAATTGAGGATGTTTTTGTCTACCTTTGTATAGAAGCCAATGAAACAACAGAAGAGTTTTTTTTGGGGGAAGGGTGTCTTATTTCTGTCAAAACACAAGGAGATCCTTATTCTAACAAGAAAGCCAGAAATACCTCCTTTCAATACCTTGCCCAAGCACAATAATAAATTGACTATTTTATTTTCATTTGACAAAAACTTGTTGTGTGGCATCAAAGAGGATTAAACAGTGACTTATAAGGAGGACAGGGGTGTGGTTGACAAAAAATTTCAAGGACCATTTGATGACAACTTGTTTTTGCAAGGAACATTCAAAACAAAAATGCCTCCTGGGCAAGTCAGTAGAAGTGGCCTTCACAGGAGGTTTGAGCCTGTTTCAACTGAAGAGGTAAATTCTCATCCATCAGTCCTATTTAAATTCCATGAGGTTGGGTGTTTGTATTTTTGTTAAAGGGTGCAGGAGGTGAAAAGCTATTCCCCTTTGACACATCTTTGTGCTTTGAGATTTCAAGGGAAGCACTTTCAGCTGACAGGCTTGGATTTCAAGTTCTCTCCTAGGTCCATTTCCAAGGCCATCAAAATACCTTATGTCGGAGAGAAGTGGTTTAAACAAAGCCACCTAGACTCAGAACAGTACAAACCTTTTCTGAAGCCTGAGCATAGAGATGCATGTCCATCCATTTTTCCCTTCTCATATCTGTTGACTAGTTATGCCCCCCTCATGAAGATAATCATGAAATACTTCACTTGCGAGGGAAGATTCTCCCAAGTCTATGCTTAACATGTCTGATTGCTCATGCATTTCACAAGAGCCAAATTGTTAAATCTCCCTTTCTTCCTCCATAGAAGTATTGAGAAAATGGCCTCCACTATTCAGAAAAAACCTCCTTCTCAAGAGACAGTCTGCCTCTTCCATCACTCCCTCATCAAGGTTATCATTCTTCATCATCTTGAGAAGAAGGAAATCTCTTGGGATACTTTCATTGCACATCCATATTTTTCCATTGTTCCTTCATTTCATACATCTCCTTCACCTTCCACTCACCATCCTTCACCTTCTTCAAGCAAGCTCATTCCCAAGAAACTAAAATTTCCCATTGAACAAGAAGAAAAGCATGATGAGGAAGAAGAGCATGAGCAAGAGGAGGAAGATGATGATGAGCAGCACCATGATGAAATAGGGCAGCATGATGAAGAGGTGCAGCACATTGAGGCAGAGTAGCAAGGGGAAGAAGGGCATGATGAAGAGGAAGATGATGATGAGCAGCATGATGATGAACAACAGCAAGATAAGGAAGGGCAGCATGATGAACATGTGCAGCACAGTGAGGAAAGGTAGCCACATGATGATGAAAAACCGCAAGATACATAAGGGAAGCATGATAAAGAGATGTAGCACAGTGAGGAAAGGAAGCCTCATGAAGAAGAACAACAGCATGATGAAGAGGTGCAACACAGTGAGGAGGGTAGCCCTCAAAAAGAAATGCAAGAGGAAATTCAAGGCATCCTTGAAGAAACTCAAGACAATGGAAAGAAGGATGAGGAAAGTAACAAGGGGAAAGAGCCAATAGAGCATGTGCTAGCTGCCTCTCCTAGGCAAGGGGCCATGCTCTCTTCTCCAAAAGTGGCCAAGCCCCAGAAATCAAGGAAAAGGGTGCCTAAAAATATAACTCCAAATGTTACTAGGGCCCTCCGAAGCAAGGGGAAATTTCCCAAGAAGCCAATTGTCGAATTGCCCAAGAGGAGGAAGACCAAGAGAGCCACCCAAAGCAAGGGAAAGGAGAAAGAAGAAAGCAGCCATGAAAAGGAGATGGACTTTGACATAATTCAAATTCAAAGTGATGATAGCGACAATGAGGCCTCAATCCTAGAGACTCTCTTGATCAATAAAGAAAGCCAAATTTATGCTTTGAGGACTGATCTAGAGAGGGCTAGAAACTTCAATCACTTTTTGCAAATTCAAAACAAACAGATTAGTGTCCATATGGTGGTATATGAGACATGGGCCATCAAATACAAAAAGGATGCCTCCAAGGCACAAGTTAGATTGGAAGAACTCATGGGTGATTTCGATGAGAGCGAAGATGAAGATCATCCCAAGAGAAAGATGCCAAGAACCATGGGACTCAAAAGAGCCTTTGAGAAACAAAAGGAGGAAGAAGCTACCCTTCTCCAATCTACTCCTCTCACTACTTTGTTCACCCAAGAGATAGAGAAAAATCGAGAAGCATGGCTTGAGAGGGTGAATGATCACTTAGAAAATAAGTTGGAGAGGGAAAATAGAGATTTGGACCTTCAACGGAGGATGACTGGGCACTATAAGAAGCTCAATCAGTTTGCCCGGCGGAAATTGAAGGCCACACAGGAAAAACTCGAGGCTCAAAGGAGGTGCCCAGCACCAAAATTGAAGAAAGACACCTCAAAGCTCCAAATTTTGGCCTCAAATTCACAACATGTTTCTTAAAACCCTTGAGGGTCATGCTCGCTAAAATTGGGCAAAATTCAACAAGTTTTGGCATTTTGTCATTTTTGGGTTTTTCGCTAAAACTCATGGGCATCGCCATTTCTGTTTGGGGCATCCTCAAAGGATGAAAATGGTATCATTGGATGCCATAATTTTAGGGGCATATACTTAGTGATTTTCAGATAAATTGAAGATGATTTTCTTCCCCAAAATGGTGAAAAAAACTCACTTTTTCTACACTCTGCCCCATTTATCAGCAAGGTCTATTTTTTTTGTTTTTTACACACAGGTCTATTTTTTATGGACTTCTAGTGGTCATTCTAGAGAAAAATGAGAACTTTAAAAAAATAGATATTCATAGCTTTCCAACGAGCCATCATGAGCCTCGTTTCGACATCGGGAAGGCCTCCAAAAGTTGTCGGCAATTCAGGGGACTTTCTGCTGATATATTTCTTAAGTATTTTTGTAAAAAATGAACCTTTCTAAAGTGACTTTTCCTCATGTGCGTTTAGCTATTTTTGTGCATGATTAGTTATGAAAAGTCAATATATTTTCCTTTCTTAGAATTTTTGAGATATTTTATTAGATATTTTGTGCCTTGGGCTTTGCAAATCCTCAAGGATAAAATCAGATATTTTGGATAGGCCAATGAGATTGCAAGTTGAACTAGGAGGTTTTCCTCACTTTGGCCTATATATTCCAAAGGATTTCATTGTAAATAAGGCTAAAATTGATGAATAGAAGAAATATATGGTTATACAAGCTTGGAAGAAATACTTGTCTCATGCATTGGATAGTTTCTTGAATGTTTTTGGATGATGAAGGAGGTTTGTTGTTGGATTCCATGACTTGGTAAAATGGTATATATGTCCCTCTCTGTTTTGCTTCTTAGTTTTCATTCATATTTCCATGTTCTTTCTTGCTATAAGACAGTAGAAAATAGATTTGAGACATGCCCTTGGAGGCACCTCAAGTTTCCTGTTTCTTTATAGCTTCTATATTTTCTTCCTTCTTAGTCATATCAAAGAATCCTTGATTGCTCTTTGATAACTGAAGAATATTATTTTCTTGTTTCATTTATGGTTGTATGCATGCTAAGTATGATCCATGGTATGCCCTGATTACTCATGGCTAGCCATAGATCCACCTCTGAAACCTTTCTTTGATTGATTAGATTGTCATTTTTTGAACCAAAGAGGTCTTGTACTGATCTTGCCCTTTGCCTAAAACTATGCAATCTTCCTTCAAAGTGCCGAATAGCTTGAAATACTATGCTTAGGTGTTCCTTCATAGTGATTTAAGTTGTTTTTTTGTCTTAAATGTATTTCCCCAAAGTCTGATAGCCATTTCCTAAAGTTAGAGAGTCATATATATCTACGCATGGCTTGAATGTTTATTTCTATGCATTGATCAGTTTATAGTTACATTTCTCATGATTAATGGTTTTCCCTACCATGTTTATGTCATATATTAAGCTATTTATGTTTGAAATCCTTTGTTATTCACAAGTTTAATGTCCATCCCACTCCATTTTACCCAAAGATCCTTTTTATCTTGCTCAAATCGGCCCCTCAATAAACTTGTATCTCCATTTGAAAGCTTTCTTGACCTTTTCGACCCCATAGCCCAGTTGATCTGACATCATTTTACCTATCTTAGTCTTTGATCAGTTCATCCCTCACAAACCTAAAAACCAAAACCAGAAACCTACTTCATAACTAGCCTAAAATCAAGAACACAATAAGCAAACACAAAGATATCCATTACACAAATAGAGATATCCCTCTCTGAGTCTAGGAAGGCTAGGTCCTTGGGCTCCAAAGACTGGTTTGATGTTACACTATCATTTGGCTTTCCAATTAGCCAAATCATGGGACCCTAACATAATGGTGATCACGGTGGGACTCTGAGTAACAAACAGACTTAGTTTCACTAAACCTTCAGAAACCTTTGAAAATATTGTCTTGTGAACTTATCCCACTGCTCACTAACATAATGGCGATCACAGTGGGACTAACTGAGTACATAACAGTCTAGAAAACTCTTTTAGATTCTTTAGTCTTTCAAAATTTAAACAGACAAGCAGTCCATAGAATCATTTAGAGTAAACTCTTTTTTCTTTCACCACCCTAGAAAAGTGATGAATCAGGTTTAGAATACTCTAATAAACCATAGGTTGCACATAAAAACTCAGAAAACCCCAAAACATTCCTATATTGGCTTTTCCCTAGTTATTGGTGGTGGACCATAGCTACATCTTTACAAGAACAACCAAGTTCAACTCGCCGACTCCACTAGCCCCCAGTAGGCCTAAAAAACTTCATAAAAACCAAAAAATTCATAAACCATACCTTTATGTTGACTCATCCTTTCCAAAACTCATGGTGCAAACTCTGTGATCGGTGACAAACTAAGTATAATTTGGGGATTCAGAAAAAATCACCTAAACATAGGATAAACATAAAAAAAATTACAAATAGAACCATTAGCTTGTCCAGACAGCCTAGCAAACTGTTGAAACCAAGTGAATCACTCTTCCTTGCAAGTCTTCATCTCAAATTTTTCTAGAAGAAATTTTCCCGAAAGCATCTTTGATAGTTTTGGTGGTGGACCATAGTTCTCAAAGAGATCCACCTGGCGACTCCACTAGTACTCATTTTTGTTTTGACCATCCTTCACATTTATCAAAAAACCCTAGAGAGGCCATCCATCCAAAACAACCACAAATTCCATCCTCTCTACACTCTGAATTTGAAATCTGGCTTCACAAAGAATCTACGCCAGATCTCATCCAGACCCAAATCCCCCTATCATAGTAGATGACCCAGAGAAGATTCTGTGGCAAGCTTCCGAAACTGGAAATTTAGCTACCGATAGGTCCATCTATAAAGCAAGATTAGTACCTGAACACCTCACAACCTTGTAGGATTCCCCATTTGACTTAAAATCAGAAAAAACCATTTTTAGAAGCAAGTCACAAAGTAAGGTAAACTTTGACGATCTTGAACCCCTAGATCTACCACAGAGTCCTAGTAGAGAAGCCTCGCGTACTACACCTCCCGACATTCAGCTTCCCCATCACTTTGGCTCCTACCATCCCAGATCTACTCAAAATCAGATCACTAGTCCAAGTACATCCGCCACACCCATCCAAACCACTACTGTTCAAATCCCCTCAGCTCATCCTACAAGCCCTCATTTTGTACATCATCCATTAGCTTCTACCATGGTAGCCTAGTATGCACCTTTGGTGTTGCCACACCCTTCGGCTCCCTTACAAAATGACTATCAATCCAAAATCCCGCACTTTACCAGAGTTGAGGCTACTACCGCTCAAAAACATGTAGATAGAATTAGTGATGCCTTGGAATACATGGAAATAGAAGACAAGACCATCAGAATGAGGATGTTCACCCAAAGCTTGGGCGGAGAACTGAAAAAATGGTTTAAGAGCTTAACTCCAAACAACATCCACAACCTCCTAGAACTCTACCAAACCTTCATAAATAAGTGGGAAATCAGAAAAAACCCCATTCAAATCTTGTCAGAATATAATAATCTAAAATGGGAAAATGGGGAAAATGTCCAAGAATACTACAATAGGTTCAACAGTGTGTATAATGCCCTCCCACCTCACTTCAAACCTCCACTTGGCTCAGCCTTAGCAAATTTCCCTAAAGGATTCGACCCAGACATGACTTATAAGCTAAGATACAAGGACCCCCTACCTTAGAGGAAATGCAAAAAGTGGCCATAAGTGCAGAAGCCAACTTAGCAGAAAAAAGAGATAGGACTATATCAGAAAGGAAAGTCACATACTGGGATGAGGTCTCCCCTTCAGCCCCTTCCTTAGATCCTAGAATAGATGACTTGGTTAGATCCATGGAGAAAATGTGGGGAAATATGAATGAAAAGACAACTCTTAGGGACAACTAGCCAAACCCTCCAAACAGAAACCGGAACCAAAATTTAGGAGAGAACAGCCTCAAAACGAACCAAGGGAAAATGACCAACAAATTAGGCCACCCTTTAATAAAAATTATGTTGATGAGGATGAGAGGGATACAGAACCCATTGATGAAAATCATTGAACCTTATAGGTTCCGATAACGAGACTGAGGTTTACCTCATAGAAGAAGAACAAGCTTTCTTCTCTCCAAATCAAAATGAAACCAACTATGAAGATCTCGAAGATCTTGCCATAGATTTTAAAAATGCCATAATAGAAGCTCACAAGCAGTATGACCTTAGAAGCAGAAAAAACCAAGACAACTCCAAGAAAGGTAGCTCGGACACTGCTAAAACCCCTGATACCATCCTTAAAAAAGCCATGGATAGCAACAAAATCATGGTCAAGAAAACTAACCAGAAAAAAGATAAATCTATTCAAACAAGTCTTGGCTTAGATGCTCCTAGTACCTCCACAAAGATTCCCGAGATGGTTGTGTCATACAAAATCCTGAAACAAATTCAGCAAACTCAGAACATAGAAAAAGTCATGGCTAAAAAAACTGAAGCAAACCTGTCTAAAGTACAAGCACCCTTCAGTTTTGAGGGATAAATTGCCAAAATAAATATTACCATGCCTCTCACTGAACTTATCACCCAAAACTCTTATAAATCCCAAGTGTTAAAGGTCCTGAATATAGGAAATGATGCGAACACCCTAAATCTAGCTGATGACACTCCTGAAGTGTTGTATGGTCCAAAAATAGAAGGGAAATTCCAATAAGGAACCACTCTTCCCTTTTACATCAGTTTGAATATCCATGACCAAATCTTACACAATGTCATGCTAGACTCAGGGGCCTTGCATAATCTCATGCCGAAAGTTGTGATGGAAAGATTAGGCCTAGAAATCACAAGACCGTATAAGACTTATATTCATTTGACTCAAGTAGAGTCAAGTGTCTGGGTTTAATCAAAGGTATTTGTTTTAGTTTGGCCCAAGTACCTACAAAACACCTGATCATGGACATAGTGGTAGCAGACATCCCTCCCAAGTATGGAATGCTTTTATCCAGATCTTTGGGAGCCAAGCTTCAAGGAAATATTTAACTTGATATGTCCTACACCACTATTCCTGTGTTTGACAAAATTAAATACTCTATCAGGAATCACACATGAAATATATGATCAACAGCCAAGAAAATCCAGGTAACATCCCAATGTACTCCTTGCATTTTGATCTGAACTCTTTCATTTTACACACTGATGAGGACATTGAAGAAAATTTAGGAGGATTTGAAACAAACTTAGGCCCACCACATCAGTTGCCCCAATTTCTCTATGATGAACTAGACACTCAAAATTATCATGACCATGATCAATTATGTCTTGAGGAAAGAGAGTTTTTTCCTTTTGAAATAGGGATAGAGCAAGAAGCACAAACCATTATGTACCATCAAGAAAATTGCTCAAACCTTAGGCAAACATCAGTGGTAACATCAGGAGAATTTTTCAAAACTGAGGCATTAGAAGACTTGCATATCACAAACCTTTTTAGAAATCAGGGGCGGGGTAGCTTAATGTTCTTACCATACCTTAAAGATTTACCATCTCATAACTCTACCCCTTCGAATGAAACTTTGACTGTAGCCATAAGAACTAAAAATCCAAAAAAAATGTCTGATAAACTTCCTATGAAATGATATGTTGACTGCAGTCCAAATATACCTGAGTTGTTTGAACTAGCCAGCATTCTGCCACTCCACCAAAGACTTAGAACTACCGGAATTTGAAATCTTGTTCAAAATACTACTTCATTAAAGCACTATGCCATTGCCATCACTCCAAGAAACAACTTCGACAAAAGAAAATACAAAAATCTTGACCAAACAGTAGTAGTCAAAGGTAAAACAGCTGGTCATAGGATTTGTTTTGATTTTAGAAATACTAATACACACCCTTGTGACAACAACTATATCCTTCCTGCCCAAGACCATGATATACCAATGATAAATGCTTTTAATCATGTGTCTTTGCAAAATAATGTTTCAGGATATAGCCAAATAATTCCTTTGCAAAGAAGACAGCTCCAAGAATTTTTCAAGTATGCTGGAAGTAGTTCCATTTTCAAACCCAGAATTGCAAAACCATCGGATATCAAAAACATGCTCCTAAAAGCCATGTTTCCAGTTCTGAATTTCTACATTCTGACATACCTTGATGATGTCATCATATACTTCAAAAATGACAAATAATATCTGCATTATTTGAAAAATATGTATAGCAAAAGAAGGAGTGGAAATCAGAAGTATAAAGAGGTGCAGCGGGAAGATATGGGGTTGTTTAGAGATTCATGCATGAATCCTTATGTCATGCTTGAAAGAGAAAATTTTCCAAATTTTTCTTTTCACGAGGTGAGTGGACCAAGAGTGGTAGGAGATCCTTATGAAGATAGAATGCTTAAGTTTCACCATTTCCAAGATTTCTGAGTTAAAACATTTTCAATCATTGTATATACCATTGTTTGAAAAATAAATCAAAAAACAGAAAATTCAAAAAAATTAGAAAAATAGAAAAGAGGGTGGTTTGAAAAATAGAAAGAAAGCCTCATGTTCAAAAAAAAAAAAAAAAAAATAGTCATTCTGAAAGCGTGCAAGTCTAAATGCTGCTACTAGTGCTCAAATGTCTTGTTCAGTTATCTAGCCTAATCATAATTGAACATGTTTTAAATTTATTTGCAGATAAGTTAGTGAGAGGAAAAGATAGTCAACATTGTGTAAGATTAACTTATCAAAGATAGTAGATTAGGAAAAGATACTGGTTCCACATGCTCAAAAAAGAACCAAAGAGGAAAGCAAGGATGAAAAGAAAATTGTGTATCCTAGCCTTGTTTTTCTAGATTTCATTTTATGTAAAATAATATTTGTGTGCAGCTTGTCTTTCATGCCACAAGTACATGACAAATCATACTGTCTAATCTTGATTTTGTCATTTGTCAATTTCATTTTTTAGATTAGAGAATAAAATCATGTCAAATAGTTTAACCTTGACAGTCGATTCAGTATAGGTAGAGAAAAAAAGGAGTTCATCAGCTTAATCTGAACTCTTGACAGATATAAGTGTAGAACTAGATAGTGTCATTTTTCAAAAATACTATGTCAAAGGGTTGCTAGTCCAAATGCACACAAAAGAAGAAAAAATGTTAAGAAATATAGTGGGGTAGGTATAAATATCGTTGATGCTAATCATGCTGTCAATTTTCAGAAATAGCATCAAGGAAGAAAGAAATTTGCGCCAATGGATAAAGGCATTGGTCTTCAAAGAACCGAGATCTGAAATTCTGGACACCTCCTGAAAAGGAACTGCCCTCCCCAAATGGAGCCACTATTAGTCATCAGTATTTTTCACCTTTTGATGATGACTAGTTTTTAAATCCAATTTTTCTAGCAGCTGATCTCCAATTTGTCAAATTTTCCAGCTACAAAACACCCATAAACATTTTTTCCCTCCTACCTTTTAAATCAGCTCATGATGACATAAAACCTAATTGTCAAGCCCTATCTAGTCTCAGTCATACAAACTTGTCCATCAGCTCCAAAGAGAATACTCCAAATTTGTCCAAAAAGTCTCCCTTAAGTTAGGTAGTGGCACTTTAGGTGATCCTCCCTTGGCAAACTATCCTAAAGCCAAAAGAACCTCTGTATAATATCAACCAGTCATAGATAACTTTCCTATTCTGCAAATAAAGCTTGATACACCCTTAAGTCACGCCACTAACAAGCCTTGATGTCTCAGCAGTGCATATGCCATAGGTCAAACTGATATTAGGTGGATTTATAGTGTTTCAATGTCTTTTCAAGAGCAGAAGTGTACCAGTGTTCCAGAATACATTATTAAACTTAACATGAGAATACAATTTCTTCTCATATGGTTTTGAGCCTGGGATGCAAGTACTGGATAGAGAGTTATTTCAATAAGCTCCTGCAAACACAGTCAAAAGGTTAGTGACTTATGAATAACAAGTAATACTCTGCAGATACTGGTCAGGTTGCTTCTGATGTCTAAATATGCATAAAGGTATTTTAACAGTAGGATTACATGTCTCAGAGAAATGCCCCTCATGGAATTTTGTCAATTTGTCACTTTATTTTTTTAACTATGAATAGGCAGTGAAAGGAAAGATGACACTAATTGAAAGCAGAGGAAATGGCATCACTATGTAAAACCTCCTCCAAACATGAGCAGAGGGTTGGGTCACTTATTGTAAAACATCCTTCATTTAAAAAGCAGAGGGTTTGGCAATGTGATAAAGGCCTCCTTCGTTTAATAAGAAAAGGGCCAAGAACAGAGGTATGGCTTCATTAAAGGGCAGAAGGCTAACAATGCTGCAATTAGCCTTAGAAGCTTGTTTTACACCTTGTTCTCCAATAGATGAAAACCACTAACATATCAGTGTGTTTCAAATATTGATTATATGGTTTCACTAATTGAAAAGTAGAGTTTAAGTGCAGTGGGAGACAAGTGAAGGCTTATGAATATAAAAATGGTGTTAAAAATAGAGGGAAAGCAGTGGTGTTTTAAAAGGTGCTTACATGAGTTTCACTGTTAAAACACAGAATTGAAATACAGTGTGAAACTAATTGGATGATTCTGAATGGAGAAATGTTGTTAAGCAAATGGCCAAGGAGTTATGTGTTGATGATTCAAATAAACTTTGCTCTTCCTGTCTATGAAGATCTTTTTCAAAAACTCATCAAAATTGACAAGAAGGTAGCCTAAGCCTTGCTTCTCAAGGGGACTTTGAAAATAAACAACACAGAGACAATATGTGTGAAAAAAGGGTATGGCATGTGTTTTAAGTTCAGGGACAACATTCAAAGAAATAAAACATGCCACTTTCATAGACAAAGGCCTTTTTTCCTTGATAAATAGATATAGGTAAAATCTAGGGAGTACAACTGAGTTTCTTCACCCATAGTCAAAAGAAAATCTCAAAGGGCGCCTTGCAGTTTTGATCAACTTCAAAATGGGCATAATCAATAGAGTCCAAATTGTCAAAGTAAGTTTAGAGTTGTAAATCATCTCCTCCCAGGATATGGCAAAGGATGCATCAAAAGGCTTGGATTTGACTCTTAAGAAGCACTCCTTTAAAAATAAAAAATAGGCAAATAGTGAAAAGAGTATTGCCTTGATGAGAAAACAATGAGAGAGATTTTTGCTTTCAAGATGGTTTCCTTACTTTGAAAAGGGCCATATATATGAATATTTTCAAAAGTATCATCCACAGCATTTTTAGGAGTCCTAGTCAAATATTGGCTTTTGTGATGTTTTAAAGATAATGAAGTGACAAAAGCAGTGCTTCATGTTTTGTTTAAAACCAAAAGCCTTTTCAAAAGGCCTCCAAAACCCTCACAAAGAAATTTCAAAAGGTGGTTGGCCTTTTCGACTATAAAGGTGAAGAGACCATTGGAAAAGTTTCATTTTGCAAATTCAAACGCATACAACGTTCTCCCCTAGCTGCTTATTGGACAGAAACGATACTTCAAGCAAATTTCAGAGTTTTTGAAGGCCTAAAGCCTGCGCAGCGCGCCTAGAAAAGTGTGCGGTGCGTTTGGCAGAGAAATTACAAAGAGCCGTAACGACTGCACGGCACGCTTGTAGTGGCACACGACGCACCTGTAGCGCCGGTCAACAACTACCCGAAGGCCGACCTGACACCTCTCCACTGCACGGTGATTTTTCCTATGAACGTGCCGCTCACTCCTTTTTCCTTCTAACAAGATCTAAAGCTGCTCAAGCAATAGAACAAGGCTATAAGCCTTATTTCAAGGTATTCTCCATGCTTATTGCTAATTTTTTGAAATCTTAAAAGGGATGACAATGTTATTTTCACAAGACAAGAAAAAATGATAAGGAGGGTAGGGGTTTTTATCAAAAACAAAGTTGGTTAGGGCTGTAAATGACACAGACCATTTGAGGTGATAGAGGAAAATGTTGAAACAGCCTTAAGAAGCCCTTATTGCTTTTCAAAAACAATGATAGTGAAGGAGTATGGTTCTAAAGGATGAAGGCTAGGTAGATGAATAAAACTTCCTTTTTTATGTTATGAGACAACAAACTCTGTGTAGCTACCATAGTTAAAAAAGAAAAATCTGTGTTTGAAGGTCCCAAAGTCAGTCTAGAAAGATGTTTTTCTTCCTTTTTTGCGCAGAGATCCCATAATTGCTGAAGGTGTCCTAGCAGTGGTAAAAACAAAATTAACCCCTGTCTGCAAAATCTAAAGTGAAAACAGTGTTTATAAAGGGAAAACAATGATCATAATTTCAAAGCCTTGTCATTTTGAAAAGGTCCTCTCTGTGTGATAAAACAGCCAAATCTGTACAACCTTCATAATCCAAAAAATAGAGTGTGTTGAAAGATTTTTCAAGAATGAGTTGAGGATGTTTTTGTCTACCTTTGTATAGAAGCCAGTGAAACAACAGAAGAGTTTTGTTTGGGGGAAGGGTGTCTTGTTTCTTTCAAAACACAAGGAGATCCTTGTTCTAACAAGAAAGCCACAAATACCTCTTTTCAATACCTTGCCCAAGCACATTGATAAGATTGAGTTTGTTTCATTTTGAAAAATACTTTTTGTTTGGCATAAAAGAGACAAAACAGTGATTGATAAGGAGGACAGGGGTGTGGTTGACCAAAAATTTCAAGGACCATTTGAGACAGCTTGTTTTTACAAATAAAATTAAAAAAAAAAATGCCTCCCAGGCAAGATAGTAGAAGTGGCCTTCACAGGAGGTTTGAGCCTGTTTCAACTAAAGAGGTAAATGCTCATCCATCAGTCCTGTTTAACTTCCATGAGGTTGGGTGTCTAGAGTTTTTTCAAAGGGTGCAGGAGGTGAAAATTTATTCCCCTTTGACACATCTTTGTGCTTTGAGATTTTAAGAGAAACACCTTCAGTTGGTAGGCTTGGATTTCAAGTTCTCTCCTAGGTTCATTTCCAAGGCCACCAAAATCACTTATGTCGGAGAGAAGTGGTTTAAACAAAGCCACCTAGACTCAGAACAGTGCAAACCTTTCCTGAAGCCTGAGCATAGAGATACATGTCCATCCATTTTTCCCTTCTCATATCTGTTGACTAGTTATGCCCCCCTCATGAAGATAATCATGAAATACTTCACTTGCGAGGGAATATTCTCCCGAGTCTATGCTTACCATGTCCGATTGCTCATGCATTTCACAAGAGCCAAATTGTTAAATCTCCCTTTCTTCCTCCATAGAAGTATTGAGAAAATGGCCTCCACTATTCAGAAAAAACCTCCTTCTCAAGAGACAGTCTGCCTCTTCCATCACTCCCTCATCAAGGTTATCATTCTTCATCAGCTTGAGAAGAAGGAAATCTCTTGGGATACTTTCATTGCACATCCAGATTTTTCCATTGTTCCTTCATTTCATACATCTCCTTCACCTTCCACTCACCATCCTTCACCTTCTTCAAGCAAGCTCATTCCCAAGAAACTAAAATTTCCCATTGAACAAGAAGAAAAGCATGATGAGAAAGAAGAGCATGAGCAAGAGGAGGAAGATGATGATGAGCAGCACCATGATGAAATAGGGCAGCATGATGAAGAGGTGCAGCACACTGAGGCAGAGTAGCAAGGGGAAGAAGGGCATGATGAAGAGGAAGATGATGATGAGCAGCATGATGATGAACAGCAACAAGATAAGGAAGGGCAGCATGATGAACATGTGCAGCACAGTGAGGAAAGGTAGCCACATGATGATGAACAACCGCAAGATACATAAGGGAAGCATGATAAAGAGATGTAGCACAGTGAGGAAAGGCAGCCTCATGAAGAAGAACAACAACATGATGAAGAGGTGCAACACAGTGAGGAGGGCAGCCCTCAAAAAGAAATGCAAGAGGAAATTCAAGGCATCCATGAAGAAACTCAAGACAATGGCAAGAAGGATGAGGAAAGTAACAAGGGCAAAGAGCCAATAGAGCATGTGCTAGCTGCCTCTCCTAGGCAAGGGGCCATGCTCTCTTCTCCAAAAGTGGCCAAGCCCCAGACATCAAGGAAAAGGGTGCCTAAAAATATAACTCCAAATGTTACTAGGGCCCTCCTAAGCAAGGGGAAATTGCCCAAGAATCCCATTGTCGAATTGCCCAAGAGGAGGAAGACCAAGAGAGCCACCCAAAGCAAGGGAAAGGAGAAAGAAGAAAGCAGCCATGAAAAGGAGAGGGAATTGGACATAATTAAAATTCAAAGTGATGATAGCGACAATGAGGCACGAATCCTAGAGACTCTCTTGATCAATAGAGAAAGCCAAATTAATGCTTTGAGGATTGATCTAGAGAGGGCTAGAAACTTCAATCACTTTTTGCAAAGTCAAAACAAACAGATGAGTGTCCATATGGTGGTATATGAGACACAAACCATCAAATACAAAAAGGAGGCCTCCAAGGCACAAGTTAGATTGGAAGAAATCATGGGTGAGTTTGATGAGAGCAAAGATGAAGATCAGCCCAGGAGAAATAGGCCAAGAACCATGGGACTCAAAAGAGCCCTTGTGAAACAAAAGGAGGAAGAAGCTGCCCTTCTCCAATCTACTCCTCTCACTACTTTGTTCAGCCAAGAGATAGAGAACAATCGAGAAGCATGGCTTGAGAGGGTGAATGATCACTTAGAAAAGAAGTTGGAGAGGGAAAATAGAGATTTGGACCTTCAATGGAGGATGACTGGGCACTATAAGAAGCTCAATCAGTTTGCCCGACGGAAATTGAAGGCCACACAAGAAAAACTCAAGGAGGCTCAAAGGAGGCGCTCGGCACCAAAATTGAAGAAATACACCTCAAAGCTCCAAATTTTGGCCTCAGCGTCACAGCATGTTTTTGAAAACCCTTGAGGGTCATGCTCGCCAAAATTGGGCAAAATTCAACAAGTTTTGGTTTTTTGTCATTTTTGGGTTTTTGGCTAAAACTCATGGGCATTGCCATTTCTGTTTGGGGCATCCTCAAAGGATTAAAATGGTATCATTGAATGCCATAATTTCAGGGGCATATACTTAGCAATTTTCAGATCAATTGAAGATGATTTGCTTCCCCAAAATGGCGAAAATTACTCACTTTTTCTACACTCTTCCCCGTTTATCAGCAAGGTCTATTTTTTTGGTTTTTTACACACAGGTCAGTTTTTGATAGAATTACAATGGTAATTCTATAGAAAACTAAGAATTTTCAGAAAATAGACATTCATAGCTTTCCAACGAGCTATCACAGGCCTCGTTGCGACATCAGGAAGGCCTCCAAAAGTTGCTGGCAAGTGAGAGGACTTTCTGCTGATATATTTCTTAAGTATTTTTGTAAAAATGAACCTTTCTAAAGTGACTTTTCCTCATGTGCGTTTAGCTATTTTTGTGCATGATTAGTTATGAAAATTCAATATATTTTATTTTTTTAGCATTTTTGAGATATTTTATTAGATATTTTGTGCCTTGGGCTTTGCAAAACTTCAAGGACAAAATCAGATATTTTGGATAGGCCAATGAGATTGCAAGTTGAACTAGGAGGTTTTCCTCACTTTGGCCTATATATTCCAAAGGATTTCATTGTAAATAAGGCTGAACTTGATGAATAGAAGAAATATATGGTTATACAAGCTTGAAAGAAACACTTGTCTCATGCATTGGATAGTTTCTTGAATATTTTTGGATGATGAAGGAGGTCTGTTGTTGGATTCCATGACTTGGTAAAATGGTATAGTGTCCCTCTCTATTTTGCTTCTTAGTTTTCATTCATATTTCCATGTTCTTGCTTACTATAAGACAGTAGAGAATAGATTTGATACATGCCCTTGGAGGCACCTCAATTTTCCTTTTTCTTTATAGCTTCTATGTTTTCTTCCTTCTTAGTCATATCAAAGAATCCTTGATTGCTCTTTGATAATTGAAGAATATTGTTTGTTTGTTTCATTTATGGTTTTATGCATGCTAAGTATGATTCATGGTATGCCCTGCTTACTCATGGCTAGCCATAGCTCCACCTTTGAAAACTTTCTTTGATTGATTAGATTTTCATTTGTTGAACCAAAAAGGTCTTGTACTGATCTTGCCATTTGCCTAAAACTATGAAATCTTGCTTCAAAGTGCCCAATAGCTTGAAATACTATGCTTAGGCGTTCCTTCATAGTAATTTAAGTTGTTTTTTTGTCTTAAATTTATTTCCCCAAAGTCTGATAGCCATTTCCTAAAGTTAGAGAGTCATATATCTCTATGCATGGCTTGAATGTTTATTTCTATGCATTGATCAGTTTATAGTTACATTTCTCATGATTAATGGTTTTCCCTACCATATTTATGTCAGCTATTAAGCTATTTATGTTTGAAATCCTTTGTTCTTCACAATTTTAATGTCCATCCCACTCCATTTTACCCAAAGATCCTTTTTACCTCGCTCAAATCGGCCCCTCATCAACCTTGTATCACCATTTGAAAGCTTTCTTGACCTTTTAGACCCCATAGCCCAGTTGATCTGACATATTTTTACCTGTCTTAGTCTTTGATCAATTCATCCCTCACAAACCTAAAAACCAAAACCAAAAACCTACTTCATAACTAGCCTAAAATCAAGAACACGATAATCAAACACAAAGATATCCCTTACACAAATAGAGAGAGCCCTCTCTGAGTCCAAGAAGGCTAGGTCCTTGGGCTCCAAAGACTGGTTTGATGTTACACTGTCATTTGGCTTGCCAATCAGCCAAATCACGGGACCCTAACAGTTATATTCTGCATTATGGGCATATCGTAGGTCAATCAAAACTGCCATAGGCTTCACACCATACCAACTCACATTCGGCCTGGAAGCAGTACTCCCAAAAAAGTGTGAGATTCCATCACTCAAGCTCATTTTTGAACTCCTACCAGACACCACTACCACAGAAGAGCGCTTGCTCTCGCTCGCTCACTTGGATGAAATACATCGAGATTCTACACTAGCACTCGAAGCTCACTAGCGCTGAGTTAAAGCTCAATATGTCAAATCTGTCAAGCCTTGTTCTTTCCAAGAGGGTGACCTCGTTCTACTCTACGATCAGAGACATGACCTCTTGGGGGCAGGAAAAATTAAACCACTATGGCTTGGTCCTTACATAATCAACAAAGTCCTCTCAAAAGGGGCTTATGAAATTTAGGATTGTAATGGAATTCCACTCGCAGAGCCCCACAACGGGCTCTATCTGAAGAATTATTTTGCCTAGTTCTCCACTAGGCATATGCCTTGTATTTTTATGTATATGAGTTTTTCCTTTGTTTTGATGTCTCTGGATATTTTGGGGTTTTGAGTGTTTTTCTCATACACACTCTTTTAGTTTTTACAAATATGCCTTCGTCATCCTTATCATACGTCGGATATGCAAACAGTTCTAGTCGTCATACTAGGCACATTGCATCAGCTACTTGGGTCCTCTACACACCTAAGTCAAAACTCCTTCGTTTCGGGGGAATTTTCCTAGAAAAGTAAACCAACAACATTTCTTAGTATATGTCGGTGATCCAACTCCTCACGGAAGTTGCATCTCACGACATCTCCAATCTAGTGGCCAGGTTAGTTTCCCAACTCATAGTTATCCAGTTAAAAAATCATTATCGCATCTGTCATCCAGTCTTGTTACATTATTTCTTAAGGGTATGAATTTTAGAGCATCACTTTCAAACCATTGTGTTTGAACACATTCCTATAAAATTTAATGCATTATCTGATTCATTGGAAAATTATGTGTTAGATTGGAATTTGTCACATTTGTTATATAAAGAGTCATACACGAGTATATATTTTTTACCATAGAAAATACATAAACATTAAAAAACACACGAGATCAAAATCACCAAAATATGTATATATATATGCCGTGTCCAGTTTAGATTACATCAAAAAACTTCTCAAAACTTGGGTGTTTAAAAAAAAATTGGCTTCACTAAAGCCTCTCTATGACATTTACACATCTATCCACTCCTCCTACTAAGCTTGTTGGTCAAAATAGCAGACAATTGCTCTGGCTATCCTCCTTAGAGGCACTAAGTAACTCTGTGGCACACCCACTATATGCCGCTGTAGACAGATGGAGATCTCTCTCATTGGAAGAGGCGGCACACCCATACTTAAAACCTCCAGGTTTCTAGTAAGCTCCATCAAAATCTGTGTGTCATCACCCCCTTCAGCGGCTTCTGCAACCTCCGTTGTTGCACCAGCCTTAGGTAGCTGCATTCCTCGCCTTGCATAGTGAGGGGGCTGGATGGATAGGTGCCACATCTATGTCAAGGAACAAGCTTCATGTCAAAAAACATTTTCACCCATTAAACAAAAACAAATTGCATAAAAATTCAAAAGATACAAAAAATACTTCAAAACTGCACTCATCACACTCTTTCTTACCATCTAGGTCCCACTGAGTTCCTGAGGGAAATACCAACTCTGGATCTCCTATATAGTTCATCCCTGCATAGGGATAACCTTCAATCATGATGATCTGGTCTTCAAGCCACTCGAAGAATCCCTCATCAAAATAGTGACGAATTGGACCCTCTCCAGTCCGCAGTATCAAAGGTTCCCAATGCGCCTGTCTTGGCTCCCACGGGACCAATGCATCCGTGATCATTCTTGGCCTCATGGCTAGCACCCGCTCTAGTATGAATGACACAATAAATGTACCATACCCAAACTATATTTGGGTCCATATCGTACATGTTGTCAACTCTGCACGAACTTGGCAGACAACACCTTCACACCAGTCAAATTCCTGGGGCTACATACAATACAGTGCTAACAACACCTGGGCCTGTGTGGCCATGTGCTGACTCTTGGCACCAGCCAAAAAAACTATCATCCAAAATAGAGACCTCAGCGGTCTTGCTGCCACCTGTGCAATAGGCACCCAGTTACTTACTACCACAGTATTTTTTATGCAGTGAGTATGGATCAAATTAGCAGTGGTGTGGGGATTAGCCCTGGATCTTGTCAGATTAGGCCTCGGTCCTCATAATGATAGGCCAATCAAAAAATAGATGTCATATTTCTCAATCGAGAGTTCATTACCCCCGTTATGAAAGAAATGTTGGCGGTCATCCCCCTGCTGCATTATCCACCTCAGAAGGTCCTCCTATCCTTTCATCAGCTATAAATGAGCATACTTTAGCAATCTGCATCTACGGAGAACTAGCAAAGTAGCTGCATCGGTAACCCTTTCACATTCTTCTGGCTCATTATCCCTTTAGCGCCAAATGCTCATGGTAAATAGCTTTATACCCACACAAACAAAAATTTCACTAGATTAGTTTTTTCCTGGAACACTTCAGAGTGATAAAAAACAAGTTCTTAAAACATATTTTCCACCTAACGCGGGATATAGTGCCCAACAGTGCATTCTAATGCTCTGTTTCTTCTCGAGAAGTGCGTTTAACGCGAGCACAACGCTAAGCACCCGCGTTTTAAATTTTTTAGGGCCTGCTAAAATTGAAAATTTTAACCAGCAAAAAGAACTAAAAACATACTAAAATTCTAGAGAAAGGTTTAAGCTTTTACCTGGATCTCACGGAATGAAAAACCGTCACCCGGATCATCGACAATCAACAGCTAAAGTTTCACCACTTTGTTTCTCCAGAGCTCTATCACAGCACTCAATAGAGTGAAAATTAAGGTCTGTGGCCCTCTTATAGCCATTCTGAAGGTCAGACTCACTCAACTAGTCTGATAAAAAGTGGTAAATTAATGCTACATTTCATCTCAACTATTGGTTTTTATATGTTACCGATGCTCTGATGGGTTTTAAATGTTTATATGCAGATATGACCATATTCGACCATGTGTCAAGATTTCTTTTTGGGGATTTTTTTCTAGCTCGTAAAACTGAAAAAACCCTTAGTTGACTTTGTTTGGCTCGTTAAACTACCACGACAGAGACATATGAGCCATTATTTTCATCTTTTTCAAAGCTCTTTAAACAGAAAAAGTGACCGAGTTTTTTTTCCACGTGACTCGTTAAAATTTCACGGAAAGAATCGAGATTTTCCTTGTTGGACTCATTAAAATTTCACAAATAACATTAAGTGTACTCCATCTCCTCATACTCATAACAAAATGAGGTAGATGTCCATTGAACACAGATTTCTCATTGTTTCGGATTCAATGGACTAACTCATGGAAAATGAACTGTTTTGGGCTTACTATTCTCCCTTCGTCGCACCCGGTTATCAAACATGACAAACGTACCCTCTGGAGTTGTCTTTTGCGATGTTTTTTAGACTCTCTAAATATGAAAAAATCACTGATTTTACCCATCTAGACTCATTAAACTTAATCAAACGGGGAAAAAAATTGGATATCATGGATACTTCTTCTATTACATTTTCTAAATGTCGATTTGGTAGCACAAAATTTTGAACATGGCACATCCTAGAAAACTCTTTTGCATTTAGTTGAACCCTACCATCTAGGATTTTAGCCTTCATCTCCTAGTGTTCCTTCATTGGTGAATCCTAACACTCTTTGGTGTTCATTAAGCCTAAGATGCCTAGTACCCTGTTAGAGTGCCTTCTATTGTTCAAGAGGATCCCGCTATCTACTGCTCCTTGTATCAACCAAAGTCATCATATGCTAGAACTTCTTTGTCATTAGTTATTCCCACTTTCTCTTGATTATTTCCATCAGTACAAAATCATATTTTCCCATTTTGTGTCAATTGATGTAGAACGCCTCAGTGCCTACCCTTTGACAGATCTCTTCCTATCGACTTCAACATCTTATCTAGGAAGTTGATCCAAAAACACGTCAGTACCCAGATACTTGTAGACATCAGTAGCAGGTAATCTTGTGTTTGGTTGGGGGTTCTCGTCATTGGCTCCCGATAAAATGATTCTATGAGTGTTAGACATCAAATCCTTTTATTCACACTCACTAGATTGTACTGTCCATATTGGGGACCATCATCATTATCGGTGGTTTTCCTCGCGTCTGTTAACAATTTTTGTTATTTACTGGTAATCAGATGATTTCCTGCATGTTTGACTACGACACATTCATTCACATGTATGGGAATGTGCAGTTTAGTGAAGTGGCGACGAAGACCTTGGGTCGAGGGTTACACCATTACAGTTGTGTTTCCTCCCCCAAGTTGCGATATTGTTTTTTTGGAGACAGATTTTTGGCTTGATCCTGTTATGACAGACACTCTCATGTTATGCTTATCAGTGGACATATTTTTCATATCTCTGTCCTAGAGAAATCATGTTTATTAGCTACTGAGAATGGGAATGCCTGACTTAAGACAGATACTATATTTTATGACATATGTTGTTGTTTCAGGTTTTCCTCAGTCCTCCAATTCCTTTCATTATACTACACTTGTTATAAAGTATTTTGGTCATCATCTTCATCTCTGACCTCACACTTTAGGGGGCATATTTTACAGGACAAATGACCTCCTCATCATCTTAGAGGAGAAGGTAATATGGAAGGAAGAAAATGACCTAGACAAGACCCATTTCTGCCAAGGTAACGCACCCCAGAAATAGATAGACAATGTTATAACGCACTTGAGACATGTAAAGGGAGCATTAGTACCAAGGGTAATGCTCTATCTTTCCCAAGGGGCAGCGTTATCCATGTTTAAGTGTGGAAAGGGAAAATATCTTGCGAAAAATGATTGGCAATTCCAACTTTTTCTCATAAAGAGCCAGTTCAAATTGGAAACTAAAAGGAACAAACCTTTTATTAGGCCTTTCCAAATGTAACTGGACTCCTAACTAAGGAAATATCATGGAATAACATGGAAACGTCTTGATCTTTCCCATTACAAACTGGTTGAATGAGTTGGCAAGGTTTGCTCTCTCCATATCCTATAAAATGGAGTTGTGGGCTCTTGGTCTAAGGTCGAAGGTTTGAATATATGTGGAGCAGAATTTCATTGTTGTAGTGAGAGGTTTGAATATCGGAAAAGTTCATTAAGAAATTTCTACCTTGAGCATCATCACACTCAGAGATAGAGAAAGAGGGAGAGGAATTGGAAGACTGAGGACGGCCTGGTGCAACCAATGATTGTAATCCTCCTTTTTATAAATCAATAGAACTGTATCTATTTTTTCAATTCGTTGCATCAGTGTCAGAATTATTTTTCAATCATCTATGTAGCATGATATGAATGGCTTATATTTGTATTGTTTCATGTTTCTTATATGCTATTTTAATCGATAACAAGCTATACTGTTGTAGAGATTACACGGGTGCTTTGATTGATTGTAGGATCTAGATTTAGAGTTGGTGAAGAAGGATCTCTACTTCGCTGCTTGTTGTTCTCCATAGGATCCACTATCGATAAAGAGGTAATCTCTCCATCTCACTTTGTCGATTATAGATATTAGCATGAACATGTATGCAACATCTTTTTGAACTTTACAACTAATCTGATTGTCTACCTCAAGAACCAAAAAGCCGTAAGAGGGATATTTAATAACCACCACCCAAGAATATTACCCTATAGAAACCACCTTGGAAATAATAGGTAAACTTAGGTATAAGCTCTCACCCCTTGCTACGCATTCATAAAAGCTAAAAATAATTAATTTTTAGACTTAGATTTTGAGGGGCAGAAAGGTGGCCAGTAAACTCGGCCACCATCGTGAGGTATGAATAGAATAACAATAGGAGTACATGCCACCTGGGCATGAAAAATAAAAAATTTAAATGTGGAGTAGAGGAGAATGAGGGGAGAAAAACGCGCAGTCCATCCTGAATTAACAGGGAGGAGGAACCAATTGTCTATGACAGAACTGGATTTAAGTGGAGTTATATTGGCACTCCAAATTTAGCTATGTCATCTAATAAAAGGAGATGTTGTCTCATCCAAACCAGTGAATTGACAATTTTTAGAGGGAGAGGACCGATGGAAGCATGCAGAGCTCGAAGAAGAAGAAGAAGAACCAGAAAGAAAAATAAGGAAGAAACCCGAGGAAAAACTAGCAGAAACAAGAAGAACCAGAAGAAGAGAGAAAGACAAAGGGCCAACGAAAAACAAAAGAGATGGCCGTAGAAGTCATAGAGATAGTAGAAAGTGGGCGAGGCACAAACTCAAAATCTAGCATCACATCCCTTCACTACAAAAATATAACTTCCACCATGGATCCTCTAAGTGCAAAAAGAAAAAGGTAGACCTATACGTATTCTAGAGCTGACAAGAATCAGATAAATCTAGAAAATTCTCCCCTAAGCCCGATAATCGTTGAAGAATCTCCAAGTGGGGAGGAAAGCATCAAAGAAATATCTCTGAAGGAACAACTACAAAAGGCACAGGCATAGAATGTAGCGCTAAAAGAGCAACTGCAGCAAAAAGAGGAGCAAGTAGCCACCATGGAGTACTTATGCATTGAAGCCCTTCAGAATAGATTCCCCTCTGACTCATATGCTATGTACCTCAAAGAATAATGGCTTCTATTTCAAATCAACACTCTAGCCTGCCATGGATCACTCCCTTTCCAAGATTGTAATAAATCCATGAATTTCTACAAGCAATCCAACATATTTGATCAGGCAAAGATGACAGAGTTTTATATGCATAACTTGGTGCTAACAAATATGGATATTTGGGACCCCAATGCTACAATGGGGGATATACAGTTAATGGCTCTAGCATCTTGGATGGTGAATGAGGACAATAGAGCCAAAGAGATATGGAAGGTCTCTTGGGTATGTGTTATATTCTTTCCATGACTAGTCACGCACGGGTGGGGGGGTGATAGTCCCCCCTGTACGTTGCTTCGGGTGCAACAGGTGGGGTGGTAGCCCCCCCTGTCAGGGTCTGGGGCACCGGCCTGGGAAAAAAAATTTGGGCCTTATTTTCTGGTGGGCGAACCCACCCATGGTTTTGTGCATGGGTTTGCAGATGGTTTTGGGGCATGATGGTTTTTGGCCCCTTGTATTTTGTAGATCTGGTTAAGGGAGCTAAGATTATGTTCTAATATAGGGTTAATGGATTGGGATTTATGTATGCTTCGACATGTATGTATATGTGTTGTAACACTAAAAGGAATATAATGAAAAAACAAGCTGGTCGTCCCTATTTGATATCCAGGGGAAAATCTTTGTGTTTATCTATTTTATGTTTTATGCTCTCGCTACTGTTTATTTTATGTTTTAAAGATTCGTTTGTAGATAATTTCCGTATAGGGTTAAAACATACATTTGGTATTAGAGCAGTTTCGGCTTCAAGGGGACGCCTTTGCTACTGAGGGTTTTTTATTTTCTTGGGCCTAAGGTAGACCCTATTAAGTGGGAGATATGAGGGATCGATTCTTGCGGTGAAAGAAGATGGCGAGTGGTGGGAAGATAGAGATTGAGAAATTTAATGGTTAGAGTTTTGAGTTATGGAAGCTCAATACGGAGGATCTACTGGTGGATAAGGATCAGTGGATCGTGGTAGATCCGGGTACTAAACCAATGACAATGTCAGATGAGGACTGGAAGAAGTTGGATCGGAAGGCAAAGAGCACAATACAATTATGTGTCTCAGATTTATTATTGTTGAATGTATTTAGGGAAGCTACAATGAAGACCTTGTGGGACAAGCTAGGGACTTTGTACCAATCTAAGTCTCTGGTGAATAAATTTTTCCTACAGAAAAATCTGTATACCCTGAGGATGAAGTATGGAGACTCAGTGATAGAGCATCTGAATGCCTTCAATACTATGGTAAGCCAGCTATAATATGCTGATATTAAAATCTTAGATGAAGATAAGTGCATCATTTTTTTGTGTTCTCTACCAGACTCGTGGGACAGTCTGGTTATTGCAATAGGTAGCAATACAACTACCTTGAATTTTGATGACATTGTCTCAGCCTTGTTATCAAAGGAAATGAGACAGAGAAATATGGAGGGTCAAAATGGAGATGCTCATCTCAGATGAGGAAGGTCCTATGGAACAAAAGAATAAGGTTTTGAGTGGGAGATCTAAATCTAGAGGGAGATCTAAATCGAAAGTTTGTGCTGCATGTTGAAAATGCGGAAAGGAAGGGTACTATAAAAAGGAGAATAGACGAAATTCTGTAGAAAAGAAATGTATTTGATGATGTCTTTCTCAAGAGAGGAAAACTAATTCCTGGGATGAAGGGTTGGTGGGGATCTGTATTTGGCTTCTTCTTCAAATACACATGTATATCATGAGTCATGGTTGATTAACTTGGGTGCATACTTTCACTTCCCTCCCCATAGGGAGTGGTTCTGTGAGTATGAGAAATATGATGGTGGTGACGTCTTATTAGGTGATGATAGGAAGGCCAGAATTACCGGGCATGCAAAAGTCAAGCTGAAGTTACAAGGTGGAAGGATTAGACCACCTCTTGGTGTTCTACACATTCCTGCATTGGCCAAAAATTTGATTTTTGTAAGAAAGATGGATGATTCAGGTGTAAAAAAAGTGTTTGAG
The DNA here is from genome assembly GCA_034641835.2 of Pinus albicaulis. Taxonomy (NCBI): domain Eukaryota; kingdom Viridiplantae; phylum Streptophyta; class Pinopsida; order Pinales; family Pinaceae; genus Pinus; species Pinus albicaulis. Next base: position 1,032,602,244 of record CM076582.1, read on the forward strand.
AAAGATGCCTGTAAGATGGTTAGGGGAGAAATGGTATTAATGTGGGGAGTTTGGATTCGAACTCTATACAAGCTTCAGGGTAGCAGAATTATTGATGGGTGCAACAATTCTATGGTTCCTAAAAGTGGAGCGGAAAGCCTAGCGGTCTCTGGAGAAAAGACCATTCTATGGCATCAAATGCTTGGAAATATTGGAGAGAAGGGCCTTCGGATACTTCATGGAAATGGTATGGTAGAAGGTACGTCTAATAGTTCTCTAGATTTCAATTTCTATGAACATTGAGTATATGGGAAGTAGAATCAGGTGAGTTTTCCTTCTGGTGCTAAGAGGGCAAACAAGATATTAGAGCTTGTGCACAGTGATGTGTTTGGACCTGTGTCGATTCCATCATTATGTAATTTTGTGTACTATGTTTCATTCATATATGAATTCTCAAGGAATACATGGATATATTTCTTGAGGAAGAAATCTGAAGTCTTTGAAAGATTTAAAGAATTTAAGGCTCTGGTGGAAAACTATACAGAGAAGAAGATAAAGGTGCTGAGGACAAATAATGGTGGGGAGTTCTGCAAGAAGGAATTTGAAGAGTTTTGTAAGAAATGTGGTATAGCACGGCAGAAGACTACTCCATACACACCTCAGCAAAATAGGGCTGCAAAAAGAATGAACAGAACGTTGATGGAAAATACAAGAAGCATGCTCAGTGGAACCGGGTTAGGACAAGAATTCTAGGCAGAGGTAGTGGAGACTGCATGTTACTTGGTTAACAGATCACCTTCATCAGCGTTGGAGGATAAGACTCCACATGAGGTATGGACTAGTAAGAAACCCTCTTTTTCACATCTAAGGGTATTTGGATGTGGAAAGAACACATGTTCTCCAAAGCAAAGTAGTGTTGATAATAACGAAAGGCATCTTTATCGGGTATAAGGATGGCTTAAAGGGTTACAAGATTTGGAACCCAGAAACAAGGAAGGTTGTGTACAGCCGAGATGTGGTGTTTAGAGAGGTGAAAGATGTTATTAAACATGAAGTCATACCAAAGGAACCTGAGAAGATAGATTTTGAGCTAAAGGAGGATGAATTAGACTCTACAACAGAAGAAGACTCAGAAGATGAAGAGCCACAAACTCCAGCAGTGAGAAGATCAGCTCGAGAAAGAAGACAACCAAAAAGGTATAGTCCATCTTCTTTCTGTTCAGGTTTTGCCTTAAATATAGCTGATGATGATCCCAGAACTAGCAGGGAGGCGGTAGATTCAGAGGATGGAAAACTCTGGAAAGAGGCCATGGTTGATGAAATGGCATCCTTGCACAAAAATGAGGCATGGGATCTGGTGGCTGGAAGGAAGCTCATTGGGATCAAATGGGTGTTTAAGAATAAGATGAATGTAGAAGGCAAGGTGGAGAAATACAAAGCTCGGTTGGTAGCAAAAGGTTATTCCCAGGTGCCGGGAATTGATTTTGGTGATATTTTTTCTCCCGTTGCCAAAGTTACTTCTATTAGATTACTTTTATCTGTTGCTGCTGCATTTGATTTTGAGATAGAACAGATGGATGTGAAGACAACATTTCTTCATGGGGATCTAGAAGAGGAGATCTACATGAAGCAACCTGAAGGCTTTATGGTAAAGGGTAAGAAATAACTGGTGTGCAGGTTGAAGAAGTCTCTGTATGGGTTAAAATAGTAACCAAGGATGTGGTATCAGAAATTTGATACCTATATACGGGGACTTGGCTTCACCAGAAGCAAGGAGGATCACTATGTTTATTTTAAATTAATTGGTGACTATGTTATTTATTTGGTCTTGTATGTGGATGATATGTTGCTGATTGGAAATGACAAAGAAATTATGCAAGATTTGAAGACCCAACTACATGGAAAATTTTAGGGGCTAATATTCGCAGGTGGGTTAATATTCCATGTTTTTTCCAAAAAAAAGTTTCGCCAATTTCCATTTTTCTAAAAAAGAGTTCGCCCAAATTTTATAGTATAAAATTATTTTACCTTAAAAATCGCCAATATTATATATTGTCGAATATAAAATAATTAGAAATCTAGATTTTTTTACAAAATTACCATCAAACATTTTAAAATTTGGATATTAGGGACTAGTATGACTCGCCAAGGCTTCTAAACTTTAAGATAAAATTCCATCCTTAAAATTTTCCCTGCCCAACTATTATCCAAATTCGACATGAAGGATCTTGGTACTGCAAACTATATTTTGGGCATGGAAATTAAGAGAGATCAGGAAAAGGGGAAGCTCTGGTTAAACCAGAGGAATTATGTCGAGACTATATTGCATAGGTTCAATATGGAGGATAGTAAACTAGTGAATGTTCTGATTCCTGTAGATGTAAAGCTATTTGTTGAACATTGTCCCAAGGCACAAGAAGAAGAGGAGGATATGTCACGTGTTCCATATGCAAGTGCAGTGGGTAGCTTGATGTATGCAATGGTCTGTACTAGACCATACATTGCACATGTAGTGGGAGTATTGAGCAGGTTTATTTCAAACCTAGGGACTGAGCATTGGATAACAATGAAGCGGGTTTTCAGATATTTGCATGGCACTAGTGTCTATGGCTTGTTTTACCAGGGAAGACCAGGATTGGAAAGAGTTTTGGACATTCTTGGTTTTGTTGATGCATACTGGGCTGGAGATCTGGACCAAAGAAGATCTACAAGTGTGTATGTGTTTGGCCTATTTGGAGGTGTAGTCAGTTGGATGAGTAAAAGACAGTCTATAGGGGCTCTTTCAACTATAGAGGCAGAATACGTGGCAGCCACTCATGCAATCAAGGAAGTAGTTTGTTTGCAGATATTGTGTTCAAGTATGGTTTTGGTGTAGTAAGCTATAAGGATAGATTGTGATAGCCAAAGTGAAATTTTATTGTTTAAGAACCCTTCTTATCATTCAAAGACAAAGCACATTGATGTTCAATATTAGTTTGTGAGATATATGGTTGAGGCTAAAAGGGTGTTGCTGGTAAAGGTGGACAATTTGAAGAATGTTGTAGATGCATTGAAAAAGTCTCTGAGCACTCAGAAGTTCTCTTGGTGTGGAGAAACAATGGGTGTTGCAAAGCTGGGCCAATAACACAGCTCTCTTGTGCCCCCCTGCAGAAAGAAAACAACAAGCGGGATAATGTTGGGTATGTGTTGTATTCTTTCCATGACTATTTATGCGCAGGGGGGGTGCTAACCTCTCTTGTACGTTGTGTCGGGCACAACAGAGGGGACGGGACAGCGCCCTGAGAAAAAAAATTTGGGCCTTATTTTCCGGTGGGCGGACCCACCCATGGTTTTGTGCATGGTTTTGCACATGGATTTGGGGCATTATGGTTTTCGGTCCCTGGTATTTTGTAGATATGGTCAAGGGAGCTACGCTTATGTTCTAATCCAGGGTTAATGGATTAGGGTTTATGTATGCTTCGGCATGTATATATGTGTGTTGTAACACTAAAAGGAATATCATGAAAAATCAAGCTGGTCGTCCCGATCTAGGATCCAGGGCAAAATCTTTGTGTTTATTTGTTTTATGTTTTATGCTCTTGCTATTGTTTATTTTCTGTTTTAAAGATTCGTTTGTATATAATTTTTGTACAGGGTTAAAACCTACAAGGTCATGGGAAGAAGAAACAGAGAACCCTTATATCTCATACCAGAAGTGTTCAACCCAAGCCTTACAATTTCTTCAAATGTTAAGATGAGAATAGAAGGGGAATGGAGTCATAAGAGCAGTGCTCAGAAATGAAACACACCTACGGATTATGCATGGGAGACATACATAAATGCATGATGAAAAGTTGACAGAAATTAAGCCTTAACATAAATATCTCATACCAGAATTTATAGTTACCTCGCACATCGCAAATTTTACCTCCATCGCATCTTCGCCATCACATATGTCAATTCTTTCTGCTCCACAGTCATTTCTCACATTATAATAAAATTTTCCAAGGTTTTAAACCTCGCTTTCCATTTCTAAGCCCTGTTCCATGTGATAAGCCCTCAACTCGCTCCTTTAGACCTTTTTCTTCCTCCAAGTTGCACATTACTTATTTTTAGTTAGAATTAAGTCATGGATAGTTTAGTTGCATGGATAAGAGCATGGTAGATAGATCATAGGATAAGTAGAGTGCCTTAAGCCGTTTGGCCAAGATAAGTGTGGTTTATAATTAGTTTCATTTCTGCCATTTACTTTTATCAAGTAAGCTTAGTTTCTTTCCAGTCATTTCCCTTTCTGACAATTAAATTAGTTTCATTCTTGTCATTTCTTTTCACCACTTTAGTTCAATTTCCTTTCTGTTTTTTCCTTCTAGAAATTTACTTTACAGTTGTCCTCACCATTTAAGAAATGGAACCCTTTCATAAAGCAGAAGAGGATGGCATGAACATAATTCATATGCTGTGTATATAGCACTGTCACCTCAAATTTTGTATGAACCCCGGGTTGATAAAGTAAAGTATGGCAGCCCCTGGGAGTTGCAGCACTCTTGGTGCAATACTAGGGCTCACCACAAGGTACTCAATGAAACTCATGATGAAAATAAAATGAATTTTAATCATTATTTTAGAGACTCTAACTTTATATTGAAGACTAAACACATTCCAAATATTGATATGAGGAAGTTTGATGGAAAGGATCTGGTAACATGGATACTACAGATGGAGAAATTCTTTGATCTATATGACATGTTGAACACACAAAAGGTATGCATTCCATATTTATATTTAGAAAAAATTATATTTGTGTGGTACCGATGGATTTTTTTCTCATAAATCAATTGTAATTCGAAATTTTTTGTGGAGGAATTGGTGGCACATTATGAAAATATAAAGAGAAATACCTACTTTAGCTAATTGTTAAATCTCAAACAAAAGGGTTCAATGTTAGAGCACACTAAGGAGATTCAAAGATTAAATATTAAGGTAAATGATATTCCATTGGAGCGTAGGATTGATTTTTTCGTAGGTACTTCAAGTGATAACATCCAACATGACATTCACCTTCTGGAACCTAATTCATTGGAAAATTAATTCAAGATGGAAAGAAAATTTCAAAGAAAAAATATGGCAATAAGTAAGTCTACCACTCACTACTATAAATATGGAAGTGTTACTACTACTAGCCTTCCACAAACTACAAGATTGACACCACAAAAGAAGTAGGAAAAAGAGAAAAGGTCTTTGTTATAGTGATGATAAAAAATACACTAAAGGTCATAAGCATGCTAAGAAGAAACTATTTTATGTAGGTTGTGAAGAGGATGAAGAAATGGAACAACAAGCATCAAAAGAAGAGGATATATGCCAAGAACCAACCCCAGAAAAATAAGAAATGAATCTAATGACATATTTCAATTCATTGGTGGGAATTACCACTCCTCAAACTCTCAAGATAGAATTATATATCAAGAAGAAAAAGGTAAAAGTGTTGATTGATTTAGGTATTACCCATAATTTTATTCATTGTAAGATAGACGAGTTGAATTTCTTTATATATCGAGCACCATATTGTTAAGTGATGGTTGAAAATGGATGAACTATAAATTTCTCTAGAAAATTCCATAATATCAATCCAACCATGTGATAATATGTATTGCGTAGTCCCATTGTTTCCATTACAATGGGTAGTACTATTGTTATACTAGGAGTCCAATGGTTACAATATTCGGGGACGTTAGCTTTTAATTTTCAAGAACTTTTCTTGAAATTTTTTTGGGGAGAAAAGAAAATAGAATTAAAGGGTATCACAGGGAAAATAGGGAAGATAATACACTCTAATGGTATGCTAAATATTTTTAATAAATAAAAATGGGGCGTAATCTCACAATTATACTCACTAGAGGTTCAAACATCGAAATCATCTATTTCTCTAGATCTCCAAAAAGTCTTGGACAATCATTCCAAGGTCCTCCCACCAATTCATGATTATGATCATTCTATTCACTTTATTATAGGAAGTGTTTCTCCTAACACCAAGACTCACAAATATCCTTATGCCCAAAAGAGTGAAATTGAACATATGGTTGCAGAAATGCTACAGGATGGTACAATTCAACCTAGTCAAATTTCTTTCTCCACTCTAGTAGTATTGGTGCACAAGAAGGAAGGATCATGGAATATGTGTTTAGATTATTGGGAGCTCAACAAGACCATGATTAAAGATAAATTTCCCATTTCTGTCATTCATGAATTATTGGATGAATTACATCGAACAATTTACTTCACCAAGCCGGATCTTTGTTCAGGATATGATCAAATTAAAATGAAGACTGAAGACATTGTGAAAACAACATTCATAACTCGTGAAGGTCATTATGAATTTTTGGTCATGCCTTTTGGCTTTACTAATGCACCTTCCACATTTCAAGGTTTGATGAATTCCATTTTCAAACCCTTAGAAAATTTTTGTTAGTTTTTTTTTATGATATACTAATATAAAGAAAGTCTTGGAAGGATCATGTTCAACATGTTGAGAGGGTGCTCAAACTATTGGAGGAGAAAAAATTATATGCAAAATCATCCAAATGTTTCTTTGGAGTATAGGAGGTGGACTATTTGGGTCACATTGTATATCATGAGGAGTGCTAATATAAGGAATGGAAAATCCCCATAACCCTAAACAATCTTCGAGGATTTCTTTGGTTGATAGGGTATTATCCCAAGTTCATTAACAATTATGGAATAATATTGGCACCTCTAACAACATTACTGAAGAAAGATGCATTTTCTTATACTCCAGAAGCAATGGAGGCATTTGAACATCTTAAAGATTCAATGTACCAAGCACTTGTCTTAGCTATACCATACTTCATAAAAACCTTTATCCTAGAATTTGAGGCCTCAAGGAAGGGAATTAGTGTTGTTTCAATGAAAGAATGAAAAGCCATTTCTTTTGAAAGCTTTCGAATTAAGGGAAAGGATTTACATAAACCCATTTATGAGAAGGAAATGTTGGAAATACTATATGCATAAAGAAATGTCAACCTTGCCTAATGGGAGGACACTTCAAGGTAAAAATAGATCATGATATTCCTAAATACTTTTTGGAACAAATATTATCTTCAGAAGAGCAACAAAAATGGGTCACAAATATGTTTGTTCATGACTTTGAAATCATCTACACTAAAGGGAAGAAAAATATTGTTGGATATGCACTCTCAAGAAAGGATAAGAATATGGAAGAATTACACTGTACCATTTATATTATCCAACCTAGTTGGATAAATGAAGCAAGGGATTCATGTAATAATGATGAAGAGGTGTGGACACTCATTCAAAAGTTGTAGCAAGATCCTAGTAAATCAAATACAGTTATCGGGAAAAATGCTTCGTTATCAAGGAAAATTTTAAGGATGGAAATTTATTTTATAGTTTAGAAACCTTGGTGAATCTCACAAGTATATAATATGAAATTTGTAAAATGTTTGACAATGTTTTTGTAAAAGTATTCAAATTTCTAATAATTTTCTATAGTCTCCATATAAAATTTTGGCGATTTTTAAGGTAAAACAATTTTATAATATGAAATTTGGTCGAATAATTTTTGGAAAAAATGGAAATTAACAAATATTTTTTTTGGAAAAATCATGGAAAATTAGCCCACTTGTGAATATTAGCCCCTAAAATGTAATGTTCCAAAATTTTCACATAGCAATTTTGGAATATTAGACTTTGCTACTTTCACCTAGGAGAGGAATAAATGGGTAAGGAGCCCCATGAACAATAAACCTATGAATAAATTCCACCTTAGTAAGGAAGAAGATCACCTCAGGAGCTAGTTTTACACTTCCAAGTGTGAACAAGGGCAAATTGGATGGGGACATAGTCAAGTTTGACTATGTCAACATGCATTCTTGAGGAGGAAGAAATCACTCAAAGAGACTAGCTCAATGTGAACAAGGATTAGCCTAGACACACATATGAGAACCGGATTGAAGATCCCTTGGTGTGCACAGAGGCATTGCAGGTGGATTGGTTATAGTTTACCAAGTCAACAGTGCTGTCACAAAGAGGAGGGAAGCTAGCTAGGGCAGCGCAGTTTTGAAAGAGGAAGCTTCATGAAGAAGTCACCTCTTCATTGTGTGGGGTCCGGGGTGAGAAGGCTCACCAAATATAAAAGGAATACATATCATCAAAGGGGATTCATTCATGTATTCAGCTATTTTGGTCTTGAGCCCAATTTCATGCTTAAGTTTTTTAGCCAGAGTTGCTGCATTGCTTAGTGCAAGGAATTCCTGTGCGGGAATTCCATCCTCTCTTTAGATCATCTTGCTTAAGGGATCAAAGGGGAGGGATTTGAGCTTCATTTTAGTATTTGGCATAATTTCATTCATCTACATTCAGCCATATCATAGTCTCCTTCAGTGAACTGCATCTTTTATGTAGGGGCAGTAGCAGTAGAGCTGCATCCTTTGATTGTATGCTAATATTTGAGGAGGAGGTGCTTATTTCCCTCCGGGAGCTCCAATAAGAAGGCCTAAGGCCATTACCTATATTATTCAGCATTTACATGTCATATTCAGTCATTTTTAATATATTTTTGCAGTAAAATGCATTATTTTCTGCAGTGCTGCTCTGTACATGCATTTTGCCGGAAACCTTTGCCGAATGTCTTGTTTCTGCTATATAAGAGGTTAAACCTCCATTTATTTGATGTATGAATAATATAAACTTCTGATCAGTCTTATTCCATCAGTTTCTATATAAACCCTCATGGAAATTACGCTCTCATAGCCTTCATAAATGCTGTAGTTGAAAAGTCATGGGATTGGGGTGTTTTTGAGTTGTTTCTAGCTGGGGAGATCTGTTTAACTTAGCTATAATGATTATTTTGGGCTAAAATTCGATATGGGGGTTGTATAATATGTAAAAAAAGGGATACAAGTGCCATTTCCCATATTTATTGCGTTATTTTCTGGAAATTATGTTTTTATGGTCCAAGAGGTTGCATTTCCTCATGCCGGGAAAGGATAGTGAGGAAAATCTATGCTATTGATCATTCATTTGCTAGTAAAATTTTTATTGTGCATATTATGAACTGATATACATTGATTTCTCATGATTTTCTAAAGCTCCAAATTGGTAATAACTTAGATTATTCCCAATAGTGTAGTTGTTCCCATTTTGGAACATTACAGTGGTATCAGAGCAAGATATTTGGCTCAACTTGTGACTTATATCCAAAGTGTTGTAAAACAAGGATACAGGTGAAAATTATGGAGAGGATGAGCTTACTCTCATCCATTTTCATATCTAAGAATAAAGAAGAAGAGAAATGCATTGAAACTCCAAGAGGGTTTCAAGGAGGAGAGAATTGCAGTGAGACCTCTAGAGGGTTTCAAGAAGAAGAAGGATATGCATGCACTTCCTATTCTCATAGAGGAAGTGGAGAGCAAGGAGACCACTTAGAGCATGAAATTCCTGAGTGGATATTTGGCATAATACAAGTGCCAGCCTAGGGCTTCCAAAGAGACCCTAGATCTTCCTCAGTTTATTCAGCTGAGAGAAGAAAGAAGACCTAGCAGCAAAGGAGAGATCAAAGGCAATAGATTCCTATTGTCTAAATTTTATGGGTCAACTAGAGCAAGAGTTTGGGCAAGAAAGCTTGAGGCATTCTTCATGCTTCATCCAGTGGAAGAGAGGGAGGCAGTAGAAGTTGCAGCGCTGCACCTGGAGGATGAAGCCAATGCTTGGTGGTGCAGTCAATTAAACCACACAAGGGTGACTTATTTTTCTAAGTTCACTCAAGAGATGATCAAAACCTTTGATGAGGAAAGATCAGAGGAGAGAAGACCCACACCACCATGGGAGGAGGCAAGTACCAGCGTTGCCATAGCCTTGAGAGAGAAGCGTTCTACACCAGTAGTTGGATTAGCCAACACATTGAAGAGAGGACCTCTTGCAGCCATAGAAGATGTCCCAAAGACTCACACAGGTATGCATAAATTTCCATGTCTTAACATTTAAGAAAATTTTATGGAAAGGGTTGGAGATTTATTTGCATATGGCCCAGGATCAAATAGTATTGCTGAGATAGAGCAGCAGGATTGCATTGCGCTGTGTAAGCTTGAAGGGTTCAAGGGAGATTTTAACCCCCAACCTCATGTATCACTGATGATTTACAGACAACCCTTGAGGTTGGAATGTGACTTTTTAGGGGATGGAGTGAAATTTTCTCCAAACAAATTCATGCAGAAGAAAATGTTCATCTAGGCAGGGACACATGAGATAGCCAGAACACCCTGGAGGAGGGATACAACACTGTAAAGAAGTAGCAACAAGGAATATTTTCCTTCAGGCCATTTGGATCCTTATGGATTCAAGATGATCATTGGTGAGAGATTTTCTCTAGGAGATCTCCAAGGAGTTGCATTTCAACATCCCATGAAATGCAAGAAGAAGAATCATATATGGGAAGACGGTAGACCTCATTGGAGGGATGCCAAGATGGAGAAAGATAGGAGGCATCCATAGGGAGTTGAGTGGATGTGGATGGGAGGCAAGAGATTGATAAGCCTCTTGCAAGTCTATGACACCGGGCAGCAAGAGGCAATGTTGCGTTGGTTACTCTTGAGAGAGTTTGGTCAACCTATGACATGTCCTTTTCCATGGGGTGAGAAGAGGAAGGGAGATTGGCAGGATACTTTCATCATGGGGCAGCAAGGAGTGGGGATGCATTATGGTGGCATGATCATTATGTTTTCACCACATAGGTTGTATGATGGAGGTATGGTGAGGCAGCAAAGTCATTTGTTGCTTTGGAGGATTGGGAGAGAGCAAGGGAAGATTTTCTCTCACACTTGGCATGATGCTGCAGGAGTAAGGGATGGCACTAGCATAGTGAAAATAGCAGCACCTCCATCTTGGGAGGATCTCTACATGTACAGTAGCATTTTTGGAAGATTCTTTGACACAATCTATGTCAAATAATTGAGCTTTGAGATGACAGTAGCCCTAATCCAAAGGCTAGCATCACTGTCACTTAGGAGCTTGGATTTCTTGCTGAATTGTTCCCAAGACCACTTCACAATTAATGCACAATGGAAGCATGTAGAAGATGGGCATGAAAAAATTAATGGATGAGATTATCCCTTACTATGTTTTGACCTTCTTGGCTTAGATTCATAGGCACAAGGAGAAAGATCGACATGCAGCATTTGTGGACTTTCCTTCCATGCATTTTTATTCATACCATCCCTCAATGGAGGAGTTCACTTGGGAGGGCATTCCATTGAATGTATATCAGCATATGGGGAGATGCATAGCCTGGAAGATGAAGAAAAGGCCGGCACAACCACTTCCCTACTCACCTGCAGCAAGGGATAATTTACACTTGAGCCATTTCAGCTCAATGACCGGAGTACATGATGGAGGAGGTAAAATTTTGTTTTGTATTTACACTTCCTTATCTATATGAACATCATATCATACCTAGAAGAGTATTTCCTTCTTGCATATTATATTTTTATGTACTTGAGGCCACTTTCAACATTTATGATGGCCATTCTATTTGTTGATTGTGGGGGAATGCCACATGGTTTAAGGTGTGCATCATTGGCACAAAAATATGCTTTCATGTTTCCCTTTTGTAAAATTAATGTGGCAGCAAAAAAGTGGCTGAACAAACACTTGTTGCACTATGTATTGAGGTAGGAAAAGAATGCCCTATGTTGGTTCCATTTTTGGGACTATATTCTACCTCCTTGTTTTCATATGATTATGCTTCCATATCGTGTTGCTAAAACATTGATTGTAGGAAGCACCATTGGAGGAGTAGCACAAGAGGTGAAGAGGCCCAATGAAGAGATGATTATTCACATTATACAAGATGCATATTTCATAAATAATAGTGGACAGACCTTGATTGCCATGCTATACATCTTGCCTTCAAGTGAGAGGACTCATTTGAGAGGTTTGAGTTCTTCGAGGAGACACCTCATGGGTGTTGGATTTGATGGGGTGGCTTGGGTCTTTCTTGAAGACCGTTATATTTCAGCCATATATCAGTAGAAGCCCCATATATATCATAAATGGAGAGAGGAGTAGCAAGAGATGTACATTTTGACTCCACATAGTCAGTTATTCAGCCCACCTTCTTTGCAGGAGCTCAAGGTGGAAGAGATCCTTCATGAGTTGCCATACTGGAAGGTGACTCATTTTGTTTGGTTGATAGCTTGGGGGAGAGGGATTCAAATGGGGATGATGAATCCCAATATATATCAGCCCTCATGCTTCAAGAGGACCCTCAAACAGACCATTTTTTCCCCATGGATGTTTCATTGTCACATCATGTTAGCTATTTGGGATGTTTCCCAATAGATGGCTTGCACACTTGGGAGGAGAAACTTGGAGATGTATTGATGATACAACACCTTGATCCTTGGAGTATTGCATCATATGAGGTTTCTACATGGGAGGAGAGGATACTCTTCAGTCTTATCCTTGCAGTTGCTTGAGGACAAGCAACATTTTGGAGGGGAGGACTCTAATGTTCCAAAATTTGCACATAGCAATTTTGGAATATTAGACTTTGCTACTTTCACCTAGGAGAGGAATAAATGGGTGAGGAGGCCCATGAACAATAAAAATATGAATAAATTCCACCTTAGTAAGGAAGGATATCACCTTAGGATTTGGTTTTACACTTCCAAGTGTGAACAAGGGAAAATTGGATGGGGACATAGTCACGTTTGACTAAGTCAACATGCATTCTTGAGGAGGACTAAATCACTCAAAGAGACTAGCTCAATGTGAACAAGGATCAACCTAGACACACATATGAGAACCGGATTGAAGATCCCCTGGTTTGAATAGAAGCATTGCAAGTGGATTGGTTATAGTTGACCAAGTCAACAACGTTGTCACAAAGAGGAGGGAAGCTAGCTAGGGCAGCACAGTTTTGAAAGAGCAAGCTTCATGAAGAAGTCACCTCTTCATTGTGTGGGGTCCAAGGTGAGAAGGCTCACCAAAGATAAAAGGAAGGCATAGAATTAAAGGGGATTCATTCATGTATTCATCTATTTTGGTCTTGAGACCAATTGCATGCTTCAACTATTTAGCCAGATTTGCTACACTACTTAGTGCAAGGAATTCATGTGCAGGAATTCCATCCTATCTTTAGATCATCTTGCTTAAGGGATCAAGGGGGAGGGATTTGAGCTTTAGTTTAGTATTAGGCCTATGTTAATTCATCTACATTTAGCCACAGTGCAGTCTCCTTCAGTGAACTGCATCTTTTATGCAGGGGCAGCAGTAGTAGAGCTGCATCCTTTGATTGTATGCTAATCTTGGAGGAGGAGGTGCTTATTTCCCTCCGGGAGCTCCAATAAGAAGGCCTAAGGCCATTACATGTATTATTCAGCATTTATATTTCATATTCAGTCATGTTTAATACATTTTTGTGGTAAACTGCGTTACTTTCTGCAGTGCTGCTCTATACATGCATTTTGCCGGAAACCTTTGCCAGATGTCTTGTTTCTGTTGTATAAGAGGTTAAACCTCCATTTCCTTTCTGTATGACTAATATAAACTTCTTATAAGTCTTATTCCATCATTTTATATAGAAAACCTCATGGAAATTACGCTCTCATAGCCTTCAGAAATGTTGTAGTCGAAAAGTCATGGGATTGGGGTGTTTTTGAGCTGTTTCTAGCTGGGGAGATCTGTTTAAATTAGCTAGAATGATTATTTTGGGCTAAAATTTTCTATGGGAGTGGAATAATATTTAAACCACGGGATCCAAGTGCCATTTCCCATATTTATTGCGTTATTTTCTGAAAATGATGTTTTTATGGTCCAAGAGGCTGCATTTCCTCATGCCGGGAAAGGATAGTGAGGAAAATATCTGCTACTGATCATTAATTTTCTGGTTAAATGTTTCTTTTTCATATTATGAACTGATATACATTTATTTCTCATGATTTTCTGAAGCTCCACATTGGTTATAACTTGGATTATTCCCAATAGTGTAGTTGTTCCCATTTTGGAACATTACATAAAACATCCCTGTTCGTTATGGTAAAAATATCTCTTATATCTATGTAAGAATTCCAAAATAAACAAAATATTATTTTGAAATTGCACAGCTCCCCCTTAGGAGGGCACTGAGGATTTTAAAAAGCTTACCACAGGGTCAAGAAGATTTTTTTTTTTGCGATGGCCTTGAATCTGATATTCAAAAGTTTGTGGAAGAATGTTTGGTGTTCCAAAAAAATAAATTTGGGACAGTTAAGACCTCAGGTATGTTACAACCTTTATGCATTCCAAGTCGGTGTTGGGATGAGGTCTCAATGGATGTTATCCTTTTAAATCCAAATACAGTTTCTACTATATTTATGGAAACAATTCAAAATCTACATGGAATCTCAAAGATTATTGAAAGTGACAGAGATCCAATTTTCACTAGAAATTTTTGGACGGAATTATTTACTTGTCTTGGTACTCAATTACCTCATAGCTCATATTATCATGCTCAATATGACGTGAAATTTGAGATAGGGAAAAAATGTTTAGAATGATATCTTCATTTCTTTGTATGTGATAAACAAGTAGAATGGGTTAAGTGGTTACCGCTAGCTTAGTATAACACTTCCTTCCATACTACATAAAAAATGATGCCATTTATGGCACTTAATGGATATCATCCATTGTGCATTACATCATATTTAATAGAAAATTATAAAATTAAAGTAGTGGAATAATCGAGCTTCAACAAAAAGTTCTCCAATTCATAAAGGATAACATCACTAAGGCGCAAAATTAAATGAAACAATAGGGAAATCGACATGCAGTGAAAGAAGTTTTGATGTAGGAGACTGGGTATTTTTACGAATACAACCATAAAAATAAATTTCCCTCAAGAAAGCTAAGAAGGATAATAAATTATCACCCAAGTAGTATGGTCCTTACAAGGTGTTGCAAAAGATTGGTAATGGGTGAAAATGTGAAGTTGGGTTACACATTTTTGCCCTTTTTTGAGAAAAAAAATTCATTTTTTTTTATTCTTCAACTTTCTCCAAACTATAACAATTTTTCTGTTCAGAATTTCATTTTGCGATAAAAATAAAAGTTGTCAAAAAATTTGTTAGCTTTCTATTACTTATTTTTTGGATTTTTTTTATGCACATTTGATATGTCAACTTAGCGTTTCTTTGAGTGTGTGTTTTTTAACAATCAAAGGATTCATAAAAAGTCATGTTAATACGCAATGTTGTATTCTTTGAAAATTTGTGTTTTTGAGAAAACGAAATGTGTTACAAAAATCTAGACAGAGTCTACTTCGGTTTCGTATTATTTACAAAGTCAATCGATGCATATCATAATTACTAGAATTTTTGAACTGGTCCAATATGAAAAAACTGCATATTTTGAGTATGTTTCGTGACACAAGAAATTTATTAACATATAAGTTATAAACTAAAAAATTAAAAGCTACCGATTAGAGATGATGGACCAATGTAATGCCCCATAATTTTTCAATTTCTTTTACAATGTATTTTGGGAGATACAGAATTTTGATTTCACTGAATCAAAATGACCCTCAGAAATTGTTTGCACCCATTTTATTACAAAATTAATTAAAATTAGTAAATATTTATTAAATTCCATAAAATTTATATTTCCTGAAAGTAGATTCAATTCTGAAAATGGTTGTCTTGGTTTCGACAGTTAATTCAGAATGTTTCATGGAGATTAATCAGTCCAAAGTTGTAGAAATGTATTCAAAGCTTGGATTTGCATAATTGGTGATGCGTTAGTTCGACCGAATGTTTCTACAAATTTCTGCCAAACTAGTTTTTGCGCAAATGGGCCGTTAAGTCTCACGCCTTAATAGTTCGACCGATTTTTTTTCAAAGTTCGGCCGAACTTTCAACTTCTGCCTACTTTTCCATCGGCCGGAAAATTTCGCGGAGCCCCTCCAAAAAAAACATTTCACGACAATTTATATTGCCGCGAAATCATTCATAATTTTCACACATTTCGCACATACAAATTGGAGTTCCAACATCTTCCCAAGTACACCCAATTTTACATGTTTCATGCTTAAACAATATTATCGGTGAAAAGCTCCCAGTTCAAACATTGGAGCATGAAACAGTCACAAAAACAAGAACCAACAACTGCAAAATCGATCAATTTCAGATTATCTCATTAAGTGGAAGAAACTTACAAGCCGAAGATTTCACATGGGAGGATGATAATCTTATACAGAAGAATCCAAAACTACTCCAACATTGAGGAAAACACATTTTTGAAGGATAGGGGCATGTTAGGTCCCTATAATACTAGTGCATCCTCCTTATTGTTATGGTTATTGTAGCATCCTATTGTTATTGTTGCGCCCATTTAGCCCCCATATTATTATTTTTGTGCCCCATAGAAGCCCATTATTGTTATTGTTGTGCACTTATATTATTATTTTTATTTAGGCATTGATTATATTGTGACCCCATAGAATCATATTATAACAAGGAGGTCTTGTCATTTGTATCATCCAAGAATTGTTCATTTATGTTATGTAAATGAGGTTTCCCCCTCGAAGAGGTTATTTCTCAAGTCGTTTATCTATATTCTCTTATATTTTATGAGTCAGTTGTATAACACTATCAAGAACATGTATTTATTTCCTTAAATTGATGATTTTTTGTTTATTTGAAAGGAGCGACAATATTTTCAAAGATTTATATGAGATCAAGATATCACCAAGTGCGCATCCAATAAGAAGACATCTATAAGAATAAATTTCATACAAGGTATAGGAACTGTGATTTTTTGGTGGTTCCTTTCGTTCTTACCAATGCTCCAGCGACCACCTTCATGTGTATGATGAATAATTTTTGGTGTCCTTAGCTAGACAATTTTGTGATAGTATTTTTTGATGATACATTGAAATATTCAAAGAATTAGTAAGAGCATGTAGAGAATCTGAAAACAATGTTGAGATTGCTGAGATAGAATAAGTTCTTTGCGAAGATCAACAAGTGTATCTTCTTTTAGACTGAGATTAATTACTTGGGACATGTTTTTTCTACGAAGGAAATAGCAGTGGATCCAGAAAATATTAAGACTATCTTGGAGTGGTCATCCTCAAAGAATGTGAATGAGGTCGGATCATTCATGGGACTAGCAGGTTATTAGAAGAAGTTTATTAGGGATTTATATAATATTCACTACCCTATCATATCTTTGTAGAGGAAAGGAAATAAGTTTGAATGCAATGATGACTATGCATCCAACATTGATCAGTTGAAGCTAATTATTACCAATGCTCCAGTTTTCAGAATTGTAGATCCTCATAAAAACTCTTTTGTTTATGCAAATGCCTGCAAGGAAGGAAGACTCATGTTCTTGAGTTTGTAGCTATCATTCATGCACTTAATATTCGGTGGAATTATCTCCTTGGAAAGAAATTCATTTTAATGAGTGATCATAGTGGACTAAGGTACTTTTTTTATGAACCCAATTTGAGTGCAAGGAAAGCTATATGGTTGACTACTATCATTGAGTTTGACTTTGAAATCATGTATATCAAAGGAAAAGAGAACCAGTTTACAGATTCTCTCAGTAAAAGAGTATAGGTGAATCAAATTTCAACTGTGAGTTCTTATGTGGAATATTTGAAGGAGTGGATCTTACATGTAGGGCAGCACGATGAGAGGCACCAATAGCTGAAGCAGAGATTGAAGCACCAAGGTGAGAAATAATAAGGATGAGGAGCATCACCTCACAACAAATAGCTTGATTATATTCAGGAGTAGGATCTATGTCCCTGATAACAGTGAATTGAAGAAGATTATTTTGATAGACTTTCATGTCAATCCATATTAAGGCCACCTGGGGTACTAGAAGACTTTGAAATCTATTAATAATTTCTACTATTGGCCTAATTTGAAGAAAGAGGTGGCTAGGTTTGTTGCTAAGTGCTTGGACTGCCAACAGGTGAAAGTAAAATTCCAACACCAAGTTGGTTTTTTATAGCCTATTCTGATTCTAGAATGGAAATGGGAGGTTATTTCCATGGATTTCATTACAGGATTGCCAAGGACATTAAGGAAACATGAATCCATCATGGTGGTGGTTGACAGGTTTAGTAAGTTATCTCACTTCATTGGGGTAAATTATGTTAATTCAGCTAGCGAAGCATATCAGATATTCAAGAAGGATATATTGATGTTGCGTGTAGTTCCCGAGAAGATTAGATCATATAGAGATTCCAATTTTACTTCTAGGTTTTGGAAGGAATTATTTGTGGTCTTGTGGATAGAGTTATCCTTCAGTACAATTTATCATTCGCAGACAGAATTTGGGTAGAAAGAAATAATCAATAGGATCCTTGAAAATATGTTGAGGATGTATGTCATGCATCAACAAAAGAAGTGGGAGGAGTATATTCCACTAGTGGAGTTTTTTTATAATAATGGGTATCAAGAATCCTTAAAGATGAGTCATTTGAGGATCTTTATGGGAGGAGTTGTAATGCTCTGAACAACTAGATTAATTGAGTGTGAAGGGTGTTGGTTGGACCTGATATCTGAGAGAGATTGAGTAGAAGATTCAAGTTATAGAAAAGAATTTGAAAGAAACTTAGGATAGACAAAGGAGTTATGCATATCAACATAGAGTATTCAAGGAGTTTTAGGTTGGAGAGAATGTGTACTTGTGTATAAAGCCCAAGAAGATCTCCTTAAATATTGGATCAGGTGCCAAGTTGGCATGTCAATATTTTTGGCGTTTTGATATCATTGAGAGGATTGGACCAGTGGCATACAAAATTGATTTTCCTCCATCACTGAAAATCCATGATGTTTTTCATGTTTCTCTGCTTAATATCTAGATATACATGATGTTTATGATGTGGCTATTTGGTTTGTGTTATAGGTGGAACTAGAAGTATATTTCTAGCCAAAGCCTCAATTCATCCTATGAAAAAAGAATCTCAGGCTCCGGAACCAAGCAATAAAGCAACTTAAAGTACAATAGAAGAAATTTGGGCCCGATGAAGCTACACAGGAGATGGAGTTGCATGCATTATATATCCTTCTTTATTTTTTGGTTGAATAAAATTTTCTTAGCTATATCTATGTGTATGTGTGTGTGTGTGTGTCAGATTGTAAATACTACGTCGAAATGTGTTATAAATCTCCAATAAATAGTATGTTTGTTATGTTTTCAACAATTTTGTTTTGTCATAAGTATCATAGAACACCAAAGGAGGTGTTCCCCCAAGGAGGAGGGGTTTGTAATATCCCCAGGTTGAATTTCCACATAAATAAATAATGTATGAACATTATAAAAGAAAAAATAAAACCAAGGTCATGGAACACATATTCCAAGTTGAATGAAGGGGAAAATGTTACATTAGGATCCTCTTGTAATTAATTATTTATTGATTGGCTATGGAAATTGGCATTGGCATTGGAAGGAGGAAGAAGGTAATAAATGGAAAATTATTTATTACATGTTAGAAAGGACTTGAGGAAAAATGAAAAAGGAATAAAGGAAAATAAAATAAATTCCACTTTCATCAAGTGGGGTAGAGGAAGAGACAAGAAAAGGAGAAAAATATTGAAATAATATGCAGGCAAAGGAAAATGAAGAAAAGGAAAAGAAAAAGAAAAGAAAATTTTGAGAGAGAACATTCAAGCATTCTCTTTGGTGAAAAGAGGGGAAAACGAGAGAGAGAATACTACAACTACCGAGAGAAGAGAAGAACACTTGAGTACAAGGATCACAAGGAAGACACAAGCAAGGAACAAGTATGGAAAGAAAGGAGCAAAAGAAGAGTTCATGTAGAAGCCAAGATGAAGATTTTGACAGCACCAAGCAAGGGTAGAAAATAGTTATGGATTTGCAGGTAACAATGTGCATGTTTGATTAACTTTCTAGAATTAGAATGTATGGTTCCACTAGTAAAAATAGGCCAAAATCATATGACTATTCATTGGATATGTGACTTATTGGGATCAGTTATCTAACACATTGGAGCCCAACAACTCATCATTGGAATTGTGTAAAAAAATCGGCACTTTATTAAGTGCTAGATATTCTATGGGATGATGTCGAATATATGATGAAAAAAAGTTGAAAATATCATTGAAAATCTGATGCTTTGAGGTTGGTTTTGCGACTCTCAAATGCATTGGATATGCAACGTGCAAAATTTCTGTGGAGACGCCACATTCCTTGGATATTCTATGCTTTAATGTCTAATATCCTTCGACTTATATGGAAAATTAGTGACGCTTAAATATCGTAGATTTGACACTTCGTTAGTCTAGTCCGATGGGAGTGTACAACTATTTAGTGCCGCATAATTGACGTTTCTACAAGTTTGTGAAATGACAGTGTTATATCTTAGACTCTTCATTATGTTAGTACGCAGTAGTAAGTCCAATGGTGGAGTGATGGATAATCAGCATTAAATTAATTTGGTGCAACAAGAGTGTTATAGCTTCATTTCCCTAGATGCCAACAATTTTGACACTTTTGCATTGAATATTCAACGTTTTTTCGTCTAGTTTGATGGGAACATCTGACGGTTTAGCGTTGGATAATCGACGATAGAACTAGTTTATAAAATGATATTGTTATATCTTTGATGCTTCATTCCATCAATAGAGCTTCCAAGATCTAATGGTTTTCCTGTCGAAAGAGTCAGATATGTGATGGTTTCCACGTATCGTCAAATATTCAATGAGATTATGCACAATAAGAAAAAATATAATTTTACAGTGCCCACATTTCCATAATTCCTAATCCAGGTGCCCAAACAATTGTTTTGAATCTAAATATGTTGAAGAACATAATTGTATATGCACTAGATTGTGCATTGGGAGGCTTCAATGCTCACACATCCAATATTTAATACTATATTTATTATAAATGGATAGGACCTTTCCCAAATATTTAAGAGTTTTCATTGCATTATAATGATGGAGGTTGTCAATGGTGGCAAGGATTTACATGTAACAATCACAATTCCTTGTATTGAGGTGATAATTGTGGGAGGAGAAACATGGTTGGCTTCACAAGCTCCTTGATTAAATATGTTAGGAGTGAACGGATAAAATTCACAATCACCTAGTGCCAATTCTCAATGCTTGGATAGAATTTTGGAATTATAACCTTGGATTTTGGATTGGTGAGTTGCTTTATAGCAGATCCCACTTTTTAGAAAGTCACAAAGAATTCAGTGTCGGGACAATAAGCCCAAATTTTAGACATTAGTCTTCTCAGTGTTCACATAAATGTTCACATAGTCTTCTTTAGACATTGGACTTAGAAAGATGAAAAAATGGTACCAATTTTGAAAAAATATTTCTTACCTCAAGATGAAGAATATATATATATATATATATATATATATATATATATATATATATATATATATGTTAAAATTTGGGTAGCAGAGGACAATGGTTCCACATGACTTTGATCTTTGGCCTAGGGAAAAGTGTCCACTTTATTGTACTTCTTCTCCTAAAGTGACTTTATAAGTGATAAAGTTACATTCTAATTTTAAAGTGACTTTATTAAATTCAATGAAGAATTGTAAAGTGAAAAAGTGACTATGGAAATAAAAGGCTAAGTGAGTCTTTATTTAAGTGGGTGAGTTAAAAAAATAGAAAGTGAGAATTAAATACACATTTATTCTCATCCCTTGATCTAAATGAATCTGATCCATTAGATCTTAGGGTTTCCCAAAAGTTCATTTTGTTGGAAATATTGTCATTGATGGCAAAGGAAGTGGCAAAGTAGGAGCATCTGAAACAGTAACTAGGAAAAGAGAAAAGCAAAGTAGCAGAGAAGAACAAAGGAAGAGTGCATTTATAGAGAGCAGTATCAATCAAGGAGCAGAGACAAGCAGTGAATTGAAGCAGAATTGTCTAGAGACAGAGGAATAGAAAATCTGAAAATTGAGAAGAATAAGTGAAGTTCTTGTAAATAGTTACATTTGTATATCATGATGAGGGATTTCTTCTAAACTCTCTGAGAATTATATGTATATTCTTGATTGAATTCAGTAGGAAGGATATTTGAGTCCCTGTGTTACTGACAGTGGGATTATGCATGTGTAGACTACTCGAATTGTGAAATCATTACTCATGGTCTGAAAATATCATAAGCTCTGTGGAAGGAGTAGATTCGTGAATTTGTATAAGATATCGGGTTTCTAAGGCCACGATACAGTGAAAAATGGGGAATGTATAACCTGATGAAGCAGCGTGTTATAGTATGTGGAGGATTCCTATTGAAACATTGATGAACCAAAGGATTGACGGAACCTTGAGCGAAGGGGCGGAACCACGAAGGACGAACAGTAAACACGGTTTTTGGTTTTTATCGCACCACCTTTTCACGGTGAGCGGTATTTGAGGAGGGGGGAGCGATTCCATAGAACGGGTGACACGCGTCCCTATGCGACTCCACAAAACCATTTGTCACTGCATGCCATCGCGCGTTATTGTTCGACCCAGGATGCCCAGCGATATTGTTGAGCATCATCGATCTGGAGGGAAGCCATCGGACGGTGGTCGTATGAGGAAGATGCGCGAAGGTTAACCAAAGTACGGTCACCATCGCGCATTATTGTTCGACCCAGGATGCCCAACGATATTTTTAAGCACCGTCGATCTGGAGGGAAGCCATCGGACGGTGGTCGTATGAGGAAGATGTGCGAAGGTTAACCAAAGTACGACGACCATCGTGCGTTATTGTTCGCGCGTCTTCGCCGAGTGATATCCGTCCGATCAAATGAGACGGCGCGACATGATAACAACTGTCGATTGGAGATGACCGTTAACGTTGGGGCCCATACCTGTGGACACAACTAGCACACCGGATATCGAGACAAGTGCCTCCGCAGTTGACCGAGTTGATTGTGGGGACAACAAGTGCGGAGGCACCAGCCAAAAATTTTCATCTGTACCTTGAGAGCCCCCGCAGTGACGCAAGACACTGAGTTGGTCACAGCTGTCTTCCATGTCAAATGGAGACAACCGATTGGGGCCCATACGCATGTATTGAGGTTTGCGGGTTTAACCAAGGTTGTTTAAATTAAATATAAATTATGATGAAAAGTGATTGGGCCATCATTTTGTACGTTATTCCAAATTTGGTGGAACAAATACACCTGGGGGTCGACATATGAAGGTCATTACTAAAGGAAGTTGATTATGAGAAGTTGTTTGGGGTTTGGGTAGACCCCGTTGGATTATCTAATTGATCTCGTCCAGGAATACCATCAACGGTTTGGTGGTTTTGACTCATGGTTTTAATAAAGGCAAAAACTATATAAGGAGAGGAGGATTATAGTACAAGGTGTGCACGTGGAAGGGTTGTTAATAAATAAATCTCTTTAAGAGATATCTGGATATATGATGCACATATGGATATGATCTAGAAATGATGAATCTCTATGATGATCAGCAAAAAGAAATGATGAAGACCTGATGGAAATCTTGATGAAGAAATTGAAGAAATCTGGTGGATCTGAAGGTTGAAGCCTTCTGTATGATAGTGGAAGTATCCTGCCAGTAGAAGCTGGTGTTAAAATCAGGGGGTTGGAGCTCCCTTCCAGTAGTGGCTGGAGAATGAGAGAAGGTTGTAGCCTTTCTGCAGGTGGGTGCCTGCATTCTAGTATGAGTCTGCGCTAGTACAAAATTGTAAGAAGTTTTTTTTATAATAAATATTGAAGACAGAGACGACAGCAGCGGTGGTTTTCTCCCGAATTGGGTTTCCACCTTAAATACTGGTGTTCATGTGTGTTGCTTATGTGTGATGGTTTATTCTGTTATTACTGCACATGCTTACTTCTTACTAAACATCTGATGAATGAATGTTGCAATGATCTAAGTAAAGAATTAAACGTATAATAAGATCTTTGGACATATGCAAGTTTTCTTAAAGATATCCACATTTATATGCGAGTTGGGTTCAGTAAAGTAACGTATGGATTTAAGAGAAACAAAAAGTGAAAAGTTTTCAGTCAGCTGTAAATACTGATTCACCCCCCCTCTCAGTATTTTTCCCAACAATTGGTATCAGAGCAGGTCCTTCTGAAAAATCTTAGCCGCTAGAAGGAAGATCAATCAAGATGAGAAATCACGATGGAACAGCATCTATCAGGCCTCCGATCTTCAATGGAAACAATTTAATCTTCTGGAAAACTAGGATGAGATCCTATATTCAGTCTCTGGGAGCAGATGTATGGGCTATTGTTGAAGGAGGATATCAATATCCAGTCGCAGTACCAACAGATCCAACGGAAAGAAAGAATTACGAAACAAATTCAAAAGTGGTCAATGCTCTATTGGGAAGTCTAACTGAATCAGAATTTGTCAAAGTCATGCAGCTAAATACAACAAAGGCCATATGGGACAAAATCATTGTAAGTTATGAAGGTGATGCAAAGGTAAAAAGTGTTAAACTCCAAACTCTCAGAATTCAATATGAGAATCTAAAAATGCATAATGAGGAGAGCATTGCCAATTTATTTTTACGTATTGATGATATTGTAAATCGTATGAGAAATCTGGGAGAAACAATAACTGAATCTACTTTGGTTGAGAAATTTTTAAGATCACTAACGACAAAATTTGAGTCAAAATTTGCTGCTCTTGAAGAAAAACAAGATCTTCAAAATCTTACTGTGGTGCAACTTCATGGCATATGAATTGCATATTAAATGAGAAGAGGAGGACCATATGAAGTCAAAGAAGCCGTCTTTAGAGCTTCTACAAAAGGGAAATAAGTAAAAGAAACAGAAGGATTAGGGTATATCTCAGAAGAAGATGAGGTAAATTTTGTAAAGAAACTCCAACTTGGTACAGGACGATTTAGAGGTAAGCTTCCTTTCAAATGTTTTGCTTGTGGAAGAGTTGGTCATTATGCTACTTAAGTTTCCTCACAAAGAAACACATGAAAAAGGAAAGGAAGTAGCAAGAAGAAATAAAAAATGGTTTAGCACTAGAAAAAGTTACTATAGTCATGAAGACAGTGATGGGTTATCTGACAGTGAGGAAGAATGTGAACAAGATCTGAGACTTCTCATGGCATTTGAAAAGGAATCTAGAGAAGAAAAAGATACTTTTATGGATGCTTTAGAGGACAATGATTTTCTTGATGATTTCAATCAACTCAAAATATGCTTAGAAGAATGTAAAATATCCATAGAAACTCTAAAAAATCAGCTTGAAGAAAAGGAGAAACACAATGAAAAATTAGAATGTGAAATAGTAAGTCTAAGAAAAGAAATTGAGAAAGTGAAGACTTTGAATCTTAGATTTTCTAAAGGATCTGAAACCTTAGATGAGATTATCAAGGTACAACGTTCTCCTTTTATAAAGATAGGTCTTGGATATATCGGAGAATCTTCTCAGACTTCAGCACCAAAATATCTAAAAGCAGCTACAACCAGTATACAACATTCTGCAACTCAGCAAGGGAATAAAGAATCTTCACAGGTAAAGCATGATCAGCTCAATACAAAGAACACTAACAAAAATACCTTTGAAAGAAACACCAACCAACAAGTAAATTCAAGTAGAAGATTACATGATCGCAGAAAATTCTTCTTCAATGGACAATGTTTCTCACGTCACAATTTTGGTCATAAAGCTGCTCAATGTGTTGCATACAAAACCATTATGACAAGAGAAGCAAGAAAGAAAAGGAGGGATATTGGAATAAAGAAGAATACCTATAACAACTTTTCTCCTCTTCAAAATGAAGTTGAATGTGCTTATTGCAATAACTTTGGCCATGAAGAATATGAATGCAGGAGCAAAATCCAACCAAAAGAGCAATTTCCTTCAAGCTCCAAAGTGTGGAAAAAGAACGAATTACAGGTTGAAAATTGTGACATAGCTTTATTTGCAGAAGGTGAAGAAAATCAATGGTACATTGACAGTGGATGCTCTAAACACATGACAGGTGACAAAAACAAAATTCTTGCATATAGTTCTCTAGAAAAAGAGAAGAATGTTACATTTGGAAATGATAATCCTGTTGTTATTAAGGGAAAAGGGTCTGTTTTTCTAAAAAAAAAGGTGAAAGCTAATAATGTCATGTATGTAGATGGATTAAAGCATAACCTGTTAAGTGTAAGTCAAATTTGTGATCAAGGAACTGAAGTTGTCTTTAGTTCAAAAGAATGTGTGGTACGTGATCTTGATACAGGTAAAACAATTATAAAAGGAAACAGAACTCCAAGCAATCTATATGTATTGAAGAACTGCAAAGAACAATGTTACTTGAGTAAATCTTGAGAAAACTGGCTATGGCATAGAAGGTTGGGGCATCTAAGCTTCTCTCAAATCAACAAATCAAGCAGACTTAAAGTTGTTCGTGATCTTCCCAATATTACTCTACCTGAAAGTATCATATGCAAATCTTGCCTATTGTTTAACCAGACCAGAGTGCAATTTAATGCCAAGGAAGTATCATCAAGTAAGCCTCTTGAACTCATTCATACTGACATATGTGGACCTGTGAAGAAAAAGTCACCACGTGGTGAACAATACTATATATTATTTATTGATGATTTCTCTAGAATGTGTTGGATTGGGTTGCTTAAACACAAGGATGAAGCATTTGAGAAATTTCAGATCTTAAAAGCACTAGTTGAAAATGAATTAGATCTAAAAATCAAGTGTCTTAGATCTGATCGAGGAGGAGAATATACATCAAATGAATTCCTTGAATTTTGTGAACAACATGGTATAAAAAGATAGTTTTCGGTAGCAGGTACTCCAAAACAAAATGGAGTAGCAGAAAGAATGAATAGAACAATTCAACAAATGGCTAGAGCTATGCTTGATGATTCTGGAACACCTGACACATTTTGGGGAGAAGCAGCACATACATCGGTAAATATTCTTAACAAGGCACATGTTCGTGTAAATAGTGATAAAACTCCATATGAACTATGGTATGGTAATCCTCCCACTGTGAAGCATTTTATATTTTTTGGAAGCAAATGCTTTATCAAAAATAATGATGAAAAAATTGGCAAGTTTGAACCTAGAGCAGATGAAGGAATACTTCTTGGTTACTCCTATAGAAGTAGAGCATATAAATGTTACAATAAAAGACTTTGGAAGATTGTTGAATGTATTGATGTTGTTATTGATGAGTCTCTTGCAGCTCCAAAAGAAGAAAAACAAACAACAGAAGACGATGATGACATATATCCTTCTACATCAAATGGGAATGATGTAGACAATGAACCCAATGAAGAACCCGAAGATGATTTATCTGAAAAGGCTCCATCCAGATATGTTCAAAAGAATCATCCAGAATCTCAAATTTTGGGAGAAAAGGGATCAGGTGTACAAACAAGAAGGACTCTTGTAGGATCTTCTAGCTATCTGGCATTTCTATCCACTACTGAACCACACAATGTCAATCAAGCTAGCAAATATGAATGTTTGATTCTAGCCATGAATGAAGAGCTTGATCAAATTGAAAAGAATCACACTTGGGAATTAGTACCAAGACCTCATGACAAAAATGTCATTGGAACTAAATGGATATTCAAAAACAAGTTAAATGAGAATGGGGATGTTATAAGAAATAAAGCTAGACTTGTTTGCAAGAGGTATGCTCAACAAGAAGTTATAGACTTTGAATAAAATTTTGCTCCTGTAGCTAGACTTGAAGCCATAAGAATGTTTCTTGCTTTTTCAAGCTTCCAACAAATCAAAGTTTATCAAATGGATGTTAAATCTGCTTTTCTCAATGGAGATCTAGAAGAAGAATTTTATATAGAACAACCAGAAGGATTCATTTTGGGAAATGATGAAAATCTTGTTTCTAGACTTAAAAAGGCTCTATATTGTCTCAAACAAGCTCCAAGGGCATGGTATTATCGTCTTGACAAATATCTTCATCAACAAGGATTTTCAAAGGGGTCTGCTGATAGCAACTTATACACAAAAACAGAAAATGATAAACTATTGATTGTGGTTGTATATGTTGATGATATCATTTTTGGAAGTAATGAAGAGTCTATGAGTCAGAGATTTGCTTCCGATATGCAGCAAGAATTTGAAATGTCTTTACTTGGGGAACTAACATTCTTTCTTTGCTTGCAAGTGCAACAAGCAACAGATGGCATATTATTATCACAAACAAAATATCTTAAGCAAATTCTGAAGAAGTATGGCATGGAAGAGTGAAAACCTGTAAGTACACCAATGGTAGCCGAATGTAATCTTAGTTCTCATGATGATTCTCCCACAGTGAATCAACCAGAATACATATCTATGATAGGAAGTCCAGTTTATCTCACTGGGACTAGACCAGACATTATGCATGCAGTTGGAATTGTTGGATGATTCCAAGCTAATCCAAAATAATCTCACCTTCACGTTGTCAAAAGAATATTCAAATATCTACAAGGAACTCAAGACTTTGTACTATGGTATCCAAAGAATTATGATCTCACTCTTCATGCTTACACTGATGCAGATTGGGCTAGAAATGTTGATGATCGGAAAAGCACTAGTGGTGGTGCATTATACATGGGGCCCCAGTTAGTATCTTTGTTCAGCAAGAAGCAAAGCTCTATTGCCTTATCTACAGCAGAAGCAGAATATGTGGCTGCCGCATCATGTTGCGCTCAACTTCTCTGGATGATGCAAACCTTACAAGACTTTCAAATCAAATGTTCACCTCCTATATCCATTATGTGTGATAACACAAGTGCCATCAGTATCTCAAATAATCCTGTTATGCATTCCAATACCAAGCACATTCCCATCAAGTATCACTTCTTACGTGAACAAGTGCTTGAACAAAAGGTGAAGTTGGAATATGTGCCCTCCAAAGAACAAGTTGCTGATATATTTACCAAACCTTTACCCAGGGACGCATTTGAATATCTCAGACAGAAGCTAGGAGTAGTCTCTGCCATGCAGAAGATCATATCTACTTAAATACAGAAGATTAAATTGGATACGCAGATTTCCTGAAGGACAGAAAACCGCGTATGGTTAGTTGCTGACAAAAATTGTTTGGGTCAACATTCTTCAACACAGCTGCGGTGCTGTTGGGTATCTTTGGATGCACAGGTTAAGGGGGAGAATTAGTCATGTGGAAAGAATGCATGGTTGTCATTCTAATTATTTTTTGTAGTCTGATCTCATGCTTGAGAATTTTTGGTCTTGATTAAGATGCAGCATGATCTCAAGGGGAGCATGGTACTGTCGGTTCAAAGGATCTTGATCAACTCTTTGCCATTGATGTCAAAGGGGGAGGAAAAGAAAAAAGGGGCTTCTATAAGACAATCAAAGGAAGAGTATTTCCATCAATTACAAAGGGGGAGATTGTTGGAAAGATTGTCATTGATGGCAAAGGAAGTGGCAAAGAAGGAGCATCTGAGACAGTAACTAGGAAAAGAGAAAAGAAAAGTAGCAGAGAAGAACAAAGGAAGAGTGCATTTACAGAGATCAGTATTAGTCAAGGAGCAGAGACAAGCAGTGAATTGAAGCAGAGTTGTCCAGAGACAGAGGAATAGAAATCTGGCAAATTGAGAAGAATAAGTGAAGTTCTTGTAAATAGTTACATCTGTATATCATGATGAGGGATTGCTTCTAAAATCTCTGAGAATTATATGTATATTCTTGATTGAATTCAGTAGGAAGGATATTTGAGTCCCTGTGTTACTGACAGTGGGATTATGCACGTGTAGACTGTTTGAATTGTGAAAGCATTACTCATGGTCTGAAAATATCATAAGCTCTGTGGAAGGAGTAGATTCATGAATTTGTATAAGATATAGGGTTGCTAAGGCCATGATATAGTGAACAATGGGGAATGTATAACCTGATGAAGCAGTGCGTTACAGTATGCGGAGGAGTCGTATTGAAACATTGATGAACCAAAGGATTTACAGAACCTTGTGCGAAGGGGCGGAACCACGAAGGAAGAACAGTAAACACGGTTTCTGGTTTTTATCACACCACCTTTGCACGGTGAGCGGTATTTGAGGAGGGGGGAGCGATTCCATAGAACGGGCGACACGTGTCCCTATACGACTCCACAAAACCGCTTGTCACTCCGCGCCATCACGCGTTATTGTTCGACCCAGGATGCCTAGTGATATTGTTGAGCACCGTCGATCTGGAGGGAAGCCATCGGACGGTGGTCGTATGAGGAAGATGCGCGAAGGTTAACCAAAGTACGGCTGCCATCGCGCGTTATTGTTCAATCCAGGATACCCAACGATATTGTTGAGCACCGTCAATCTGGAGGGAAGCCATCAGACGGTGGTCATATGAGGAAGATGCGTGAAGGTTAACCAAAGTACGGCAGCCATCGCGCGTTATTGTTCGCGCGTCTTCACCAAGCGATATCTGTCTGATCAAATTAGGCAGCGCAACGCAATAAAAACCATCGATTGGAGACGACTGTTAATGTTGGGGCCCATACCTGCAGACACAACTAGCACACCGGATATTGAGACAAGTGCCTCCGTAGTTGACCGAGTTGATTGCGGGGACAACAAGTGCGGGGGCACCAGCCAAAAATTTTCATCCATACTCTGAGAGCCCCCACAGTGACGCAAGATGCTGAGTTGGTCACAACTGTCTTCCACATCGAATGGAGACGACCGATTGGGGCCCATACGCATGTATTAAGGTTTACGGGTTTAACCAAGGTTTTTTGAATTAAATATAAATTATGATGAAAAGGGATTGGGCCATCATTTTGTATGTTATTCCAAAGTTGGTGGAACGAATACACCTGGGGGTCGACATATGAAGGTCATTACTAAAGGAAGTTTATTATGAGAAGTTGTTTGGGGTTTGGGTAGACCCCACTGGATTATCTAATTGATCCTGTCCAGGAATACCATCAGCGGTTTGGTGGTTTTGACTCATGGTTTTAATAAAGGCAAAAGCTATATAAGGAGAGGAGGATTATAGTACAAGGTGTGCACGTGGAAGGGTTGTTAATAAATAAATCTCTTTAAGAGATATCTGGATATATGATGCACCTATGGATATGATCTAGAAATGATGAATCTCTATGATGATCGGCAAAAATAAATGATGAAGACCTGATGGAAATATTGATGAAGAAATTGAAGAAATCTGGTGGATCTGAGGGTTGAAGCCTTCTGTATGAAAGTGGAAGTATCCTGCCAGTAGAAGCTGGTGTTAAAATCAGGGGGTTGGAGCTCCCTTCCAGTAGTGGTTGGAGAACGAGAGAAGGTTGTAGCCTTTCTACAAGTGGGTGCCTGCATGCTAGTATGAGTCTGCGCCAACACAAAATTGTAAGAAGTTTTCTTTATAATAAATATTGAATACTGAGATGAAAATAGCGGTGGTTTTCTCCCGAATTGGGTTTCCACCTTAAATACTGGTGTTCATGTGTGTTTCTTATGTGTGATGGTTTATTATGTTATTATTGCACATGCTTACTGCTTACTAAACATCTGATGAATGAATGTTGCAATGATCTAAGTAAAGAATTAAACGTATAATAAGATCTCTGGACATATGCAAGTTTTCTTAAAGATATCCACATTTATATGCGAGTTGGGTTCAGTAAAGTAACGTATGGGTTTAAGAGAAACAAAAAGTGAAAAGTTTTCAGTTAGCTCTAAATAGAGATTCACCCCCCCTCTCAGTATTTTTCCCAACACATTTAGTGTAAAAGGAGAGAAGAAGAAGAAAATATCAATTCACTCATTCATGATAATTTGAAAGAGAAGGAAAGAGAGAGCAAGGAGAAAATAACTTAGTAGGGAGAAAGTGAAGGAGAGCAGCAAATCCGTACAACAGCAGTTTGCACGCATTCCAAGGTGGGAAATCTGTACAGTAGCATTTATTGGCATGCTTTCCAAGACATAATCCATTCAAAAACATTTGGCACACATTTCGAGGAAGGTACAACATATAAATAGAGGGAGAAAGGACAACAGGTATAGGAATGAAGTTCGAGGCTGAGTTGGGCATGGATTTTGAGGAGAAGGACTGTTATATAGTCCGTACAAGCTGTACTGGATTTCTAGGCACATATTTTGAGGCAGACCATATAACATTTAATGATGTAATTTTATGTTGTTTTTATGTTTTTTGTTGGCATGATTTTCGAGGTGGTGTTCAAGCACATAAATCGAGATAAGTTGTAATTTGTGAATGCTGGGATTTTTTTATGTATTTCAGTTTCTCTGTAAAATATTTTCAGAAATAAATAAGAGCTCTCAAATTGGTTTTCCCCAAGAGTTGTAGGGGGTTTTTCCAGGGTCACATTGACCAAAAATAACTGTCATTTTCTGTGTGTGGCTGTTATATTTTTAATGTGATTTATTTCTGCATTTTCCAGCAGTAGTAAAATCTCAAAATTTGTGTTTTCAGAAATAATTGTCATTTCCAAATTTTAGTGTCTTTATCATGCTTGGATTTAACATTAAATGCATGGAGTGATAAGGGAAAACTGATAACTGAACTGGGGACTAAAATTTTACATGGTATCAGAGCTTAGCTAGCTAGAAATTTCATTTTGGGACAACATTTTGAAAATTACAGCAAGCTGATTTTTACACAAAAAACATAAAAGCTTTACCAAGATTTGAAATTTCAGTTTTATAGGACTGTGAATCGTGTCTTTGGGATTGAGGGTTGAACACATATTAGATGTGCAGAGTAACTATAGTGCATGGAGGGAGAGAATATAGAGTATCTTTGAGGAAGCAGAGGTCTGGGGAATTATGGTACATAGCACACAACACCCAATAATAGTACCTGCTGACCCAATATAGTTAGCAGAGTTCAATAAAAATAATTCTTTGGCCAAAAGACTAATTTTTGATAGAGTCAAAGATCATGTAATTCCTCATGTGAGAGGAAATACTTATGCACATGAAATGTGGACTGCCTTGACCGGGCTTTACCAGAGCTCAAATGAGAACAGAAAGATGGTCCTAAAGGAGAAACTGAAGGCCATAAAAATGGATAAGACTAATAGTGTTATAGCATACCTCACCAAGGTAACTTCGGTGAGAGATGAGTTGGTAGTTGTAGGAGCGACCATTGCACCCACTAAGTTGGTGAGGATAACTTTGAATGGATTTCCCAAGTCTTGGGAGAGTTTTGTAGATGGTATTGTTGCACGTGAGAACCTTCCCAAATGGGAAAGGTTGTGGGATGATTGCATCAGAATGAGATCAGAAAGAAACATCTTCGGGCAGCCAAAAAAGGGGAGGAGGATGACAATGTGGCATTGTTGGCAAGAGGCAAGAAGGGAGCTTCCACTAGTGGAGGCAAAGGGAATGGTAAAGGCCAGTAGTAGAACAAAGAGAAGGAATATTCCAAAGTCAAATTTTGGAATTTTCAAAGGATGGGACACTATGCTATTGTGTGTCCAGAGAAGAAGAATAATAAGGGTAAAGAGAAAACCATGGAAACTTCTACAAATATAGAGGGCTTCTCAGAGAGATTTGATCGGAAGTTTGGATTCATAGCTTGTGAGGCGATTAGTGTAGTATCACCTGCCATACAGGTTCACAGGGAGTGTGCACTTTCCTCTATTAGCATAGAATCTTCTAGCATTTGGTATGTTGATAGTGGCACTTATCGTCACGTGATAGGAATCAGGGAGTACTTCTTAGAGATTTCAAAGAGTGATACTGACATGGAGGTATTACTTGGTGATGACAACATTGTTAAAGTATTCGGTGTGGGAACATTGAAATTTGACAGGGAACCCAAACCTCCCTTGAAAGTGTCATGTGTTCTATATGTGCCTGGAATGAAGAAGAACCAGATATCCATCTTAGCACTTGAGGATAGAGGGTATGAGGGGTTGTTCAGGAGTGGACAGGTGCCCATATATCCTAGGGGAACTCCAACTACTTCATCTAGAGTGATTAGTGTGCGCCATGCTAATGTGTACGAGTTCGCATTCCATCTCGTGATAGCATTGAGTAGCAGCACCAGAGATAGGACCGACAATAGATCTAGCATTTTAGAGTTGTGTGAGTTTTGGCATCGCGGGATGGGTCACATGTATCATGGGGCCTTAAGGAAATTATGGGAGATCACCATTTTGGTTCCAGATTTCAGTTCTCATCACCTTGATGTATGCAGAGGATGTTCTATGGGGAAGTTTGCAAAAACCCCTTTTCCCAGCAATGAAAACAAAGTGACAAGGATCCTTGACTTGATTCATTCCAATGCGAGTGGTAGGATGTCTCATGTATCCTTGAGTGGCTATGAGTATTATGTATTATTAATTGATGACCACTCCAAGAAGACCTAGATTTATTTCTTGAAGGCCAAGAGTGAGGTGTTCAATTGGTTTCAAGAGTTCAAAGATCTTGTGGAGATAGAGACAGGTAGGAAGATAAAGGTACTCAGGTCGGACAATGGAGGTGAGTATAATATTGGTGAGTTTGTGGATTTTTGTGCTAAGGAAGGCATTAAGAGGGAGTTCACAGTTCCTTACAACCTCCAAGAGAACAAGGTGTCACAGAGGAAGAACAGATCCATTGTAGGGGATGCAAAAGTCATGCTTCATGATCAGGGTTTACCTTTATTTTTGAGGGGCATAGGCTTGCAACACTTCGTTTTACTTGCAAAACAAGATTCCACATTGTGCCTTGGGGAATGTGACTCCTAAGGAGGATTTTTTTGGGAAGAATCCTAATGTTGTGAACTTTTGTATCTTTGGGTGCCTTACATATTCCTATGTCCTCAAGGAGAAAATTACTAAGCTATAACCTACTAAAGACAAGGGAATATTTGTGGGTTATAGTGAGACTTTGAAAGCTTAATAATTTTACATTCTTGAAAAGAGGAAAGCAGTTTTCAGGAGGGATGTAAATCTCAAGGAGGAGAGAGATTTCAAGAGGTCACGGGAGTCACTAGAAATTCAGCAACAATTGATTTAGTTACAGGGATCCAATGCATAAGGTATATGAGTTCAGGGTTCAGGAGGTACATCTATCACATTTTCAGGTCCATCAATGAGAATTAGCTCTTAGAGTCAGATGAGGGGATCTTCGAGCAGCGTGCAAGGAATTTCACAGAGTAGTTCATAGGATTGTCCACTGATGGACAGCTCGCATGGTACTCCAGCTTCTACAAGCACAGGTACAGGTATGGGGTCAGTTGGTTAACCTTCAGGAGTTCAGGCTTCTTATGATGATGAGGATTCTTTCACTCTTATGGAAGAAGTAGGTTTAGGGAAGAGGAAGCCCAAGTGGTTTCAAGAAACCTTGCGTGAGGAAACATTAGTTGCTAGAACAAAGAGAAAGGTCAGAGAGAGTAAACCAACTGAGTCGGATTTTAGTTATATGGCATTGGTAACAAGCATTGTTGACTCCGATCCTTATACTTATTAGGAGGCAGCCAACAAACAAGTCTGGAGAGAGGCCATGATGGAGGAGTATTCTTCTATTATGAAGAATGATGTTTGGGAGGTAGTTCCTAGGCCTGAAGGTAAATCAATTGTTACATCCAGATGGCTCTACAAGATAAAGCATGTTGCATATGGTAGCATAGAGAATTTCAAGGCTCATTTTGTGGCAAGAGGGTTCTCAAAGGTAATGGGAATTGAATATGAGGAGACCTTCACTCCCACAGATCGGTAGACATCTATTTGCTACATTTTATCGATTGTAGCAGAGATGGGTTGGAAGATCCACCAGATGGATGTGAAGACTGCCTTTCTCAATGGATTCATTCAGGAGGAAGTTTACATTGAGCAGTCGTAGGGATTTGAGGTGAATGGGAAGGACACCCATGTATGCACATTTAAAAAGGCACTCTATGGCCTAAATCAAGCTCCCAAAGCTTGGTTCTCTCAGATTGATACATACTTGTAGTAGTTGGGTTTCACTAAGAGTGAGGTTGATATAAACCTATAATTCATTGTGGTATGTGAGGAGCCTCTCATTCTGGTGTTTTATGTTGATGACTTGGTCATCACTAGACCATAAAGACTCATCGAGGGCTTCAAGAGAGATCTTGCTTCAGAGTTTGAGATAAAGAAGGATATTGGCTTGATGCATTATTTTCTGGGATTGGAGGTGTGGCAGGGGGAGGGGCATATCTTTCTGGGAAATGGGAAGTAGACCATGGATATTCTTATCATATTTCACATGGAGGACTGCAAACCCATGTCTACACTTATGATCACTAACTGGGAGAAGCTTCATTCTTCAGATTCTGAGTTGTTGGATCCTAGTCTATACAGATAGCTAATTGGTTCATCGATGCATTTGGTCAACACTCGACCAGATATATGTTTTGTAGTTAAAAATATGAGTCAGTTCATTTTTGAGCTGGGGAGAGTGTACTGCGTGGCTACAAAACACATTCTTCGTTACTTTCAAGGTATTTTGGATTATGGTCTAGAATATATATAGGGTGATGGAGTGAGACTAGCAGGATACACAGAATCAGATTAGGCAGGATGTGCTTCAGACAGGAAGAGTACTTCAGGGTGTTGTTTTGGCTTGGGTTTGGCAGTTGTGTCATGGTTTAGCCAGAAACAATAGTCATTTTCATTGAGGTCAGCTGAGGCAGAGTATATGGCTACTAGTTTGGCTAGTTGTGAGGCCATATGGCTTGGGAAAATGTTGTTTGGTCTATTTGGTCATACATTGAGACCTTCTGTGATTTACTGTGATAAACAAAGTTGCATAAAACTCACAGAGAATCTAGTTCTTCATGACAGGTCAAATCATATTGGGATAAAATATCACTTCATTCGAGACTATGTTCAAAAGGGAGGATTCAAGCTTGAGTACACTTCCACAGATAAGCATGTAGAAGAAATTTTCACCAAAGCCTTACCACGGGGCAAAAAATTATACTTCAGAGACAAGATGGGAGTGGTGAGGAACACTTTCCTCGGTAAGAGGGAGTGTTAAAATTTGGGCACCAAAGGAAAAGTGATTCCCCATGGCTTTGATATTTGGCCTAGGAAAAGTGTCCACTTTATTGTAATTCTTCTTGTAAAGTGACTTTATAAGTGGTAAATTCAGTCTAATTTAAAAGTAACTTTATAAGTGATAATGTTACATTCTTATTCTAAAGTGACTTTATTTAATTCAATGAAGAATTAGAAAGTGAAAAAGTGACTATGGAAATAAAAGGCTAAGTGGTTATTTATTTAAGTGGGTGAGTTAAAAAAATAGAAAGTGAGAATTAAATGCACATTTATTCTCATCCCTTGATTGAAATGAATCTAAGCCATTAGATCTTAGGGTTTCCCAAAAGGTCATTTAGGGTAAAAGGAGAGAAGAAGAAAAGATCAATTCAGTCTTTCATGAGCATTTGAGAGAGAAGGCCAGATAGAGCAAGGAGAAAATTTCTGAGCAGGGAGAAAGTGAAGGAAAGAAACAAATCCATACAGCAACAGTTTTCATGCATTCCAAGGCAGCAAATCCATACAACAACATTTATTGGTACACATTCCAAGACAAAATTTGTAAAGCAACATTTGGCACTTATTTTGAGGAAGGTACAACACAAAAATAGAGCGAGAAAGGACAGCAGGAAGAGGCAAAAAATTCAAGGCTGAGTTGGGCACATATTTCGAGGAGAAGGATTGTTGTACATTTCGTACAATCTGTACCTTATTTATGGGCATGGATTTCGAGGCAGACCATACAAAATTTAATGTTGTAATTTAATGTTGTTTTTATATTTGTTGTTGGAACGATTTTCGAGGTGGTATTCAAGCATGGAAATCGATATAAGTTGTAATTTGTGAATGCTAGAATTTTTCTGTGTATTTTAGTTTCTCTATAAAATATTTTCAGAAATAAAGAAGAGCTCTCAAACAAGTTTTCCCCAAGAGTTGTAGGGGGTTTTTCCAGGGTCACATTGACAAAAACTTACTATGTCATTTTCTATGTGTGGCTATTATATTTTTACTCTGTTTTATTTTTTCATTTTCCAGTAGTAGTAAAATCTCCAAATTTGTGTTTTTAGAATACTTGTCATTTCCAAATTTTAGTTCTTTTATCATGCTTGGATTTAACATTAAATGATGGAGTGATAAGGGAAAACTGATAACCGGAGTGGGGATTGAAATTTTAATATATATATATATATATATATATATATATATATATATATATATATATATATATATATATCGTAATAAAATGTGAATGAAAGACAAGGGTTTCATATCTTATTAATATGTCTTTATGATACATACAAAGATATAACCCCACATGTTTCCATAGCTATATTCTATAATATATAATGTTATATTATCAAGGGATAATAATAATAAAGTTCTATATAAAGCTGATTATCTCATCTTCATGGAAATAGAGGTAAAGAAAACATGGTAGGATAATCTTCCTATATTGGTAAGAAAATGTTCTACATATCACATGTGCAATTATTCATCAAACAATAGTCCTTGATTATACTGAATCAAATGGCGATTGAATTTATTTATTTTTATAGTACATT
Organism: Pinus albicaulis; assembly: GCA_034641835.2. Lineage (NCBI taxonomy): Eukaryota > Viridiplantae > Streptophyta > Pinopsida > Pinales > Pinaceae > Pinus > Pinus albicaulis. Next base: position 1,032,640,706 of record CM076582.1, read on the forward strand.
TTGTTTACATTTTTTATATTTCCTCCTCAACATAAAAATTTTATTGTGTTCAGTGAAAAGTTAAAATATTACTCAATTTGATTTTCTTACTTTATCCTTCCAAATTCATATGATGTTCCTGACCGATATGCAAAGGTTGTGAATCCTAAATTTGACAATTGCCATTTTTCTTGTTTGGAGAATCTGAAAGGAAATGATTGCCTTGATCCTATGTTTTCTGAATATTCAAATTAAATTAGAGTTAACATAAAATGAAAATATCCATAAAACTAGAGAACAACACATCTCACTATGACATTAAACACAAACAAAGAGAGGATTGAGTGATAATCAACACATATTAATGGAATATCTATAGCATATGTATTTATGGTTTATTTTTTTTACTTCAGGTGATGTGTTAAGTCATTTCCCTATGAGGGATCTAGATAATATATATTACTCATGAAACCTATGAATACTGTGCACTGAGATAATTTATATTTCAGTTTTCATTAAGGACAATTGATGCTCACCAGGGAAAATTTATCTTGTCTATTGTCTACAAAAATTGCAATGATAAGATCATAAATGCTTGCATCAAGCCCTATTGTACAATAACAAAGAGTTAAAAGATGACCTCTTGAGGACCTAGTGTTCAATATTCTTAGAGAGTTTCTTAATATCTAATATGTTTGACTAAAAAATACTAAGGTTTTGAACCATATGTTTCATTTGGAATGTTTTGTGATTAATCAAGTAGTATTAGTGCAAAAGAATAAGTATGATATTTTCATGTCGTGCAACACTTTGTATGGCTTCAACAAGGTTTTGATCAACATTTTCCTTGTCATTTTTCTTTTTGCATATTATATTCTTTCCATGACTTTTCTCACGTTTTGTACGTTGCGTCGATTGCAATGGGGGGGTCATTAGGGGGGGTGATTGGCCCCCCTGTCGGGGGGTTTGCAAGGGTCTTGCACGGTGTCAGGGGAAGTGCCATGGGAATTTTTTTTTATGGGGACCCAATAATATTTTCATAGACCTAAGGATGTGGGGGCAAACCCATAGATGGTGGGTGGACCTACTTGTGGCTTTTTTACTGGATTTTGCAAATGGTTTTGGGCATTATGGTTTTCTGTCCATGGTATTTTGTAGATTTGATCAAGGGAACTATAGTTATATTCTGATCTAGGGTTATGGATTTGGTTTTATGAATCCTTATACATGTATATATATGTATTGAAACATTGAAAGGAAAATAATGAAAAATAAATTTGGTAGACCCGGTTTTAGGATCTAGGGAAAATCTCTGTGTATATTTTGTTGGAATATATTATATTCCTTGGAAGGTAATAATGTCCTTGTATTGTGTTGGAAGTTGAGTACAATATTATGTAAAAGAGTAACACATTATATCCCATATTCATTATGGCATAGTATACTCTTGTACCCATTTATTATATAAAGAGGTGTCATTCTGGAGAATTATATTATCCCACATCCAATATGTGAGAGTAATTCCTCCACATCTCTGGGTATATAATAGGGTCAAGGGAGCCTTTTTTATTACTATCACATCTCATATTGTACTCATACGGTTATTTGTATCGGGCTATTTGCAGTTGCTCTCTTTGTAATATTGCGGGAGATTTCTGGAGATAATAGAAGACAACCTTCCTGTGGATGTAGCCCAATTGGGTGAACCACGTATATCTATTGTATTCTTTTTCCATGTTCTATTTCTGTTCTTATTTATATTTTGATATGTTGTTAGTTTCTTAGATAGATAGCTATTTTAGTAGATCTAATATTCTCACATGGTATCAAAGCCATGGTTACTATGATCTAACATCTTCTTTGAATTAAACCATCAGCGTGTATCTTCATTTTATCATTTGAACACTCATTTTTTTGTATATTTGGTTTCTATCTGGTAGCCATTAGGCTTCTCTTCAGTTCTGGGAATGATTCTATATATTTGAGATTTTTTTTCTCATAACCGTAACTTTGTTGTGTAGTTTTTTGGCAGATTTTTTTTAAGGGGCTCTTGATTTTTTTTCTATAAGATCTATATGTTTTTTGGATTTTCAAGGGGTTATGATTATTTTTCTATCAGATCTATATGTTTTTTGAATCCTCCTCAAGGAGATATATCTTCTGGTTGTAATATTTAATTACAGAATTTTTTATTTTTTTACAGGGCGGAATATTGGAGGACTGAGGGTTAAGATCAGATTTTCGACTGCAATGGGGATGCAGAACGGTTGTACCATTTACTGGTTATAATAAGCATTTGGAGCATTATTGAGTTTTTTTTGTTTTTCCATGTGACGTTTTTTGGTAGATCTGTTACTTTTTGTGCAGAATTTCCCAGCAAAGAATAGATATTTGGGTTCCTCTCACCGAGCTACCCAATTTAAAAAAACAAAACAACTCAAATAGAGTCCCGGAAGAAAATTTATCGCTGATTTAAAATTGGTACTTTTTTATTTTTTTTGGTGACGACAAACGAACTGCATAAATTTATATTTTTCTATCCACTTTTTCTCTTGTCATTTCTTGGATTTGGGTTTATATTTATTTTCAAAATTTCTATCATTATGACTTCATAAGTAGCTTTTGTTCCTGAACTTATCGGCTCTAACTATCTTGCATGAAAAAATAAAATGATTGATGTTCTCAAGAGTAAGAATCTATGGAGGTTGGTTAATGCTGGACACAAGAAACCTACATATGCTCAAGCCTTGATTAAATGGGAAGAAAATTTTGATCAAGCAAGAGCGCTCATTGGTCAAACAGTTTCAGATAGTCTTCAGGTAAGTATTGAGGAAAAATACAACCCGGTTGAGGTATGGGAAATTCTTGCTTCTTTTTTTGATAAATCTGATGATGTTTCTTCTTGTTACCTTGAAAAGAAGATTCATGAGCTAGATCCTACTAATTTTGAAAGTGTAGAATTATATCTTGCTAAATTGAAAACCGTAAATGAAAAGTTAAATAATTGTGGTAAATATTACAAGACGAAATACATTGCTCTTATCATTCTTGTAGAACAAAATTTGCCATCTTGTTTTGACATGTTCATCCAAACTAGGAATAGGGCTCTTGAATTGTCTCAAAGTACCACAAAACCTAATTTTGATGATTTCTGTAAAGGATTGATAAATGTGCAAGAAAGGTTGATTTCTTCAGGACAAGTCTCGCCTAATAAAGCTCATATGGCACATAATAAAAATCTTAAGAAAAGTTTTAATAATGCCAAATGTTCTTGTTCACACACTTCTAATCATACTAATAATGATGGTCATGCTTCTCATGCACATCATGAAACTAGTAAGAAGAAAAAAGTGTATGATCCTTGTAAGCATTGTGGTAAAACTAACCATCCTAAAAAGAATTGCTTTAAATCAAAACGTTTAATGACTAAAGAAAACAAGGAAATTTCTAATCAATCTCAAGTAGCTTTATGTGCATCTATTGTTTCATCTAATAATTCTTCTCCTAATGTGGAATGGATAATGGATTCTTGTGCTTCTAAACATATGAATGGTAATGCCTCTTTATTTACATCCTATGACACTAATAAGCACTCATCTCAGAAAGTTTCTATTGGCGATGGTAAACAACTTTCAGTAATTGGTTTTGGTAATATTAATGTTGCTAATGGTAAATTGGAAGATGTTTTTCATGTTCAAAACATGCCCATGAGCTTTTCTATTTATTGTGCATGTGAGAAATCTTTTAAATTTGAAGCTTGGCCCGATAAATATGTTCTTAAAGATACCAACCAAAATAAAAAAGTAGTTTCTTCTGCCTTGTTGATCATACAACTGGTTTATATAAATTTGCAGGTTTTAATTCAACTAAGAGACAATACTTTTATTCCTATGTTTCTCATGCTAACGAACTAAGTAAATTATGGCATCAAAGATTCGTTCACTTGAATTATGGTAAAATGAAAATACTAAGTAAAATGGTTCATGGTTTTCCTAATATTTCTTCTACTACTGGTGTTTGTGAATGATGTGTTCTTGGTAAACATCATAGAGAAATGTTTGACAAAGGAAAATCCTGGTGTGCTAAAGAACCTTTCAATTAATTCATAGTGATATCTGTGGTCCTCTTGAAGTTCCTTCAATATCCCATGCAATTTATTTTCTTACCTTTATTGATCACTTTAGTATAAAATCTTTGGTTTATTTTTTGAAAAATAAAAGTCAAACATTTGTAAAAGTTCAAGAATTTAAATCCATGGTTGAAAATGCATCTGGTAAGAGAATTAAAACTTTGTGATATGATCATGGGGGGGAATTTGCTAATAAGTAATTTGATGCATATTTATCTAAACATGGTATTCAACATCTAAATATTGTTCCTTTCACACCTCAACAAAATGGCACTGCTGAAAGGAAAAACAAAACTTTAGTTTAAATGGCTAGATGTATGATTTATTCTAAAGGACTGCATAAGAAATTTTGGGCTGAAGCCATCTTTTGTGCTAATTTTATTTTAAATAGAGTTCCTAATAAATTTTTTAAGCATGTTACCCCTGAGGAAAAATGGAATGGTCGTAAACTGGATTTTAGTAATTTTAAGGTGTTTGGTTGTCAATTTTGGGCTCATATTCCTAATGAACAATGGAAAAAGGTTAGAACCCAAATCTCACAAGTGTATCTTCATTGGTTATGATGAGAATTACAAGGCTTACAGGTTGTTTGATCATTCTAATAAAAGTTTCATAATCAGAAGGGATGTTCAATTTCATAAAGTCTCTTCCCCTCCTGAGTTTGTAGCAACTCATGTTACCCTGAATTTACCAATACTACCCGTTACTCCTATTCCTGTTACTCATTCTTTCATTTATATGCCTCGTATTGATCTTGATTCTTCCTCTCCCTCAAGTTTTCCACCTGAAACTCATGAAACTCCTGAAGTGAGTCGTGTTCCTTCTATTCTTCTTGTTTGGGCTCAAAAAACCCTTGAATCTGCAGGTAGTGAGGTCAGAAATCCTTTCGACACTCATTGAACTAGATCTAAATTTTCTCTTATGATCAAAGTTTTGGCCACGGATGATCCTACTACTTATGCCCAAGCTAAGGGTAATCCTCATTGGGAACAAGCTATGTCTACTAAATATGAATCTATTTTGAGAAAAAATACTTGGTCTCTTCTTCCTCTTCCTTTAGGAAAGAATTTAGTTGGTTGTAAATGGGTTTATAAAACTAAGTTCACTGCAGAAGGACAGATCGAAAAGTATAAAGCTAGATTAGTTTCCAAAGGCTTTAATCGACTTGAAGGTATTGATTATAATGAAACTTTTTCTCCTGTTGCTAAAATGAACACAATAAGAACCATTTTATCACTTGTTGCATCTTTTAAGTGGGAAATTCATCAAATGGATGTTAAAAGAGTGAATTTTTAAATGGTGATCTTACTGAAGAAATTTATATGCAACAGCCTCCTGGTTTTATTTATGTTGAATCCTCAAGTTTAGCATGCAAATTACACATATCATTATATGGTCTCAAACAAGCCTCTAGGGCTTGGTATGATAAAATTGATGCATATTTCTTGACTAATGGTTTTAAGAATTGTATATATGATCCAAATCTAGATGTTAAGAACTTTGGTGATAATGTCCTCATTATTTTTTTATATGTGGATAATATAATTATCACTAACAGCCAGCTTGTATTAATTCAAGATATGAAAATTTCTCTTTAGAAGCAGTCTGAGACGACAGATCTCAGTACATTTCACTATTTCTTGGGTCTTCATATCTGGCATATGGATGATGGTATTCTTCTCTCTCAACTAAAGTATGCGACAAATCTATTCACTCATTTCCATATGAGTAATTGTAAACCTGATCCTACACCATTTCAATCTAGTGTAAAGTTAACTATTGAGTGTACCAATCCACTAATTGATGCTACTCTTTATCGTCAGGTCATTGGAAGTTTAATATATTTAACTCATAGTATACCATATCTATCTTTTGTCGTCAGTATGATTTCTCGGTTCATGCAGCAACCTCATGAAAGTCATTGGCAGGAAGCGAAGATAATTCTACGATATTTACAGGGGACATTGCATTATGGTGTATTTTATTCGAGAAGTGCTACAATTTTTCTCTCTGGTTATATGGCTTCTGATTGGGTAGGTGACAGTTCTGATCGATGGTCAAATGTTGGTTACATATTTCAACTTGGTTCAGGTCTGATCTCTTGGTCCATCAAGAAGTTGAAGACTCTTTCTTTATCTTCGTGTGAAGCAGAGTATAGAGTAGACAAAGAAGCAGCTAAAGAAGTCATTTGGTTATGGCATTTTCTTACTGAGCTTGGTCTAGTTCTGAAATCGTCCACCATGTTGAAATGTGAAAATCAGGGTGAAATTCATCTTGCTTAGAATCGAGTATATCACTCCAAAACGAAGTATATTGACCTTGATGCTCCTTATATTCAAGGTCTTGTCACCGATGGTATTATTTCTCTGGAGTATTCTCCTACTGAGAATCAAGAAGCTGATATCTTCACCAAATCATTGACAGAAGTGAAGTATATGTATCTTCTTTCTTTGCTTGGGATGAGGGAAGCTTTCATCAAGGGGGAGTAGTAATGACTCCTTCCTTCCTTAGTGTTAGGTAGCGTTATGATGGGCCCTTCTCTCATCCATTATTAAGGAGGAGTGGTCAAATATATTATATTACTTAGAAGGTAATAATGTCTTTGTATTATGTCAAAAGTTTAATACAATATTTTGTAAAAGAGTAACAAATTATATCCCATATTCATTATGACATAGTATACTCTTGTACCCATTTATTATATAAAGAGGTGTTATTTTGGAGAATTATATTATCCCACATTCAATATGTGAGATTAATTTCTCCACATCTCTGGGTATATAATAGGGTCAAGGGAGCCTTTTTTATTACTATCACATCTCATATTGTGCTCATACTATTATTTTTATCGGGTTATTTGTAGTTGCTCTCTTTGTAATACTGCAGGAGATTTCTGGATATAATAGAAGATAACCTTTCCATGGAATTAGCCTAATTGTTTGAACCACGTATATTTGTTGTATTCTTTTTTATTGTTCTCTTTCTGTTCTTATTTATATGTTGATATGTTGTTGGTTTCTTTAATAGATAGCTAGTTTAGTAGATATAATATTCTCACAAAATTGCTTTCAGATCTTGCCACTATTTATTTTTTTGTTTGAATATTTATTTTTCACGTAATTTATGTATAGGGGTAAAACCTACACATTTTTCACTTATTTAGAAAAATTCTTTAATAAAGTTCTCATTACGTTGGTCAATCATATCATGTGGGTAAGGATGAGTAAAACAAAGAAATTTTAATTTTCAAGCATGAATAGTTTCTAGAACCTTTAGAATGAAATATGTCATCAAGTCATTTTTATCCCTCATCCATGTTTCGAACTGATGGGTTTGGCTGAGTTTCAGTGTCCCTTACAGTCACACAAGGAGTTTAGTGTTGAAGGAAATTTCTTGTGTTTCGTGGAACCATGGGGGACATCAAAGGGGATACATATTTCCAAGAGTCATTTCCTCCACATTGTTTCCATTTATAATAAGCCTTAAGCACCAATATACAATTAAAAATATTTGTCATAGAACCGAGATGCAAGATTTCCTGAACAAACCATAAGATTCAAGAGGAATAATTTTTTTTTTTGTTAAAATCAAAGATTCAAATAAAAGCATCCATATGAATCCCAACATGATTGGCATGCTCACTTCTTCTCTAAATGATAAGCTTCAAAAGTATGTAACTTCATCTCTTCAGCAGTTAAAATAAAATTCCTAACATTCTCAAAATTTGGATAGGAAGATAAAGGTCATCCTTTGAGAGGAAGTGATTAAACATGATTTGCAATGACCTTCTAACTAGTCCAAGTCAATTAACAGGGTAGAAAAAGAAAGGATGGATTTCAAGACAACATGTTATAAAACATGTGAACATTCTAATGGGTAGGAATGGTATCCCACCTTCGACATTTCTCTTGTTACCTTGTTGATAGGATTACATAAAATGATCCAATTTATCACAAAAATATGAAACATCTTCTAAGATGGCTTGCACGGAATATTTGGAGATATAACCATGCTCTTTATCCATGCTATAGTTTGAAACCTCCTATTAGTTGTAAAATATAATACATAACAAGAAGTGTATTGAAGGTAAAAAACCATCAAGGTTTCAATCAAAACAAAACTTATTTCAGTATTATCAAATAGAGCCCATGTTAAACAAGATATATAATCTATATGTGAAACCATGGTAAAACCGTTGAAATGTAACTAGTGTTGGTCTTCATAATTTTATATTTCATGAATTGATTTAATTTATGTATTTTTCATGACTTGATGTAATTGATGTATTTTTCAAAATGAAAAAGAAAAGATTTTTTTTTTTTTATGAAATGGGTTTCTTACACATAGTTATTTTTTCCTAGGTCAAAGCACTAGTTGAGTGCTTTAGGGGTCTTGGTGAATGGTCAAAGGGTCTAATTCATGATGTAATATCCCTTGGAGGGATCATGTATTAAGAAATAAAAATATTTATGGTAATATGTGGAGTCTAGAAGCCTCCAAGGGATGAGTCGACCAACCTTCTCAAGTCAGCCTAGAGATGCTCAATTTTCCCATGAGATTCCTATATGAAAAGGAGCTCACTCAAATTTTAACATATACATAATGAATTATAATTCTAATATTAGAGAGAAAAGAAGAGGTCTGGTCCAACTTGAAGAGGAGAGAAATTCTTAGGAGGCCAACGAAGTTGTGAAAAAAGTGAATTTTTGTCTCTTCCATCATTATCTTCCCACACGTGCGAGTTTGTTGGAGGACCTAGGGTTTCCTCAGTCTATATTTCATAGAGATATTGTTTGGGGTTTGGCTGGCTCATCTCTTGGATGGTTTGGACTTGGGTCAAGGTCTTGGAAGTCTTTGTTGAATTTATTCTATAAGAAGATATTTTTGGGTTTTCCCCTTATGGGTTTTTTCCCTAGCTTGGAGCCTATCTCTAGTATTCTTGTGCTTGCATTGTGATCTTATTATTGGAAGTTTTCTTGATGATTAACATAATTAAATGTTAATGATGTTACCCTAATCTAAATCTCAATAAAGTGTCAAATATTAAAGATAAATCAAGTTAATATTTCACCTAACTCTCTACCCTAGATTTATCAACATGATATAAGAGCTAGGTTTTGAAGTGAACATGGAAAATAAGTTCAACTTGGCACCATCTCATCTCAAGAAGAGTGAATTACCAAGTTTGAATTCATGAAGGAAATAAGAACAAAATTCAAGGCACAATTACTATCTCTAATTGCAGAGATAAGATTGATAGTATACATAGAAAGGAGCAAGGGGTTTTAGAGGGATATAATCACTTTTCTTGATGATTGAATATATATAAGACCTTCTCTCCCTAGATCAAACCTATAAAATAAGAAACCGAAGTTATGGGCTCATTTTAATAGCCCTCTTATCTGTGACATAACCTCAGAATTACTCAAAAGAAATAAAGCTTAAGGACTCTAATATTGAAGGATCAAAAGGCTATTTGAGGAGCTCAATAAATTCCAAGCATATTAAAAATTAAGCGAAGGCAAAAGATAATTTTACAAGATCCGAAGTCTTCAAAATTGCATGCTAATATAGTCAAGACAAGATTTCATAAGGTCTGCTTATTATCTATCATCTGGGAAATATTTCAAACATTCCTCAAAAGGTTCTATATATTATTAAAGAATTATGAGCATAAAAATTTATTGTAAATCCTAGGAGAAGGTTATCCTTTCTTATTTTAGAAGGACCAAGATCCTCTCTTTATAAATGTGAATATAAATTCAAGTTTGAGTTTCATTCTAAGAATTAGTATTATTACAAGATGATGTCAACATATAAATTTCACTTGCACATGAAAGGGTCCTAAATTCTTCTATCAAGCCTTCATTCTAGAAAATTTTTGAGTGATCATTGTCTCAAGTTGAAAGGCATGTACATGAGTCTCTTTTGAAATCCCTAAAATTCTTGCCATTGTCACCTTTTCAGAGGGAGTCGAAAGCACTATTGAAATAGGATACATCTATGCATAAAATATATCCAAGCTCGAGGATATGGATGAACTCATTCTAAGCTTAAGTCTTGTTGAAATAATTGAAAAAACCATACTCTACACTTGTGCATTAAGACATCAAAATTATGATAACGTTCCTTGTTTAGATTGTTGTAATGCAAGTGTGGATCAGTTATCTCATTGGTCTTAAATAGAATATGGGATAATGTCCTAATTAGAAATCTACAAGGAGTAATTTTAGTCTTATAAATAAAAAATTCTAGATGTCATCTTGTTCTGGGTATAAAAACACTTCAAAATTACATAAATTGAACCATCAATCATCTTGAAAAAGAATTTGAGCCTCCTATCCTAACTAGGAGTAGAAGCGACCTAGATTGAATCTCTTAAATGAACATTTGGCTTATCTTCAAAGATATAGTCACTATTGATCAAGATAGAATTCGATGACCTAAGTAAGTGGCACAAGAAGACAAGAATTTGTGTGTAGGTTTTGTGACGAGATTGGAATATAAAAATACATAGTCTGGTCCTATGAAAATCAGCGATCCAACTTCATTGAAAGGTACATCTATTTCAATTTATAGTGGTATTATTTTTGGATTTTTTTCAGTGTAGATCTATAAATTTTTCAACATGAATATCGATATATATTCGAAAGCCATATTTCAAAGGTATAATAATATAGTTGGTCACGGTGGAAAGAAGCAAGCTACATGAAGTGGTAATGTCACAAAATTTAGTGCAAGACAATTTTGTGTTTAGGAATTATAATACTTAAGAAAAAAATTTGAAGAAAGTTTCAAGTATAAGGAATATTATTGCACCTATAGTATTCAACTCTGTGGGACTTGTGCATCAGAAAGATTCAAGTAGAGAAGAAAAAATTTATTGATTTTGAAGAGTAGTAGTCCAAAGGTAGTAAGTTGGGTCATTGTGAAAGTCATCACTTTGAAGGAAGGTTATGTTTGTTGTCAACCTATCACTAAAGATCAAGAAATATTCAATTTTGTTCCTTCATGGGAAATAATTGGCATTGCATCAGTAGCTGACAATAATAAAAAAAATTACAAGATATTTTTGTCTATGATCGTTTCAAAAAATTCTTGGGTAAAAGGAATATCATTGTAGATAGTTCTCTAGATTTGTGCATAACTAATAAGCCAGAAGTAGAGAAGTACCATATTGATCCTAAATCAAGAATAATTCAATAGATAGATATAGTAAAGAATATTTTGATTTTATGCAAACCTTAAATAAAATCAATAAAAATATCACGGCATATGGAATTGCAGGTCACTACGATAAAGGTAGGTAACCTTGAGGTATGTATGACATATTTTATTAAGGATCCAAAATTATGTGTATGATTCTATAGTTTGAGTGTATGATTCTATTTTTTGTTGTTAAAATTTTTTATATTGGTATTGATCTAAAACCTTCTTTGGAATAACTAAAATCATATTCATATGGAAACCCTAACCATGTTCCCTCATAAAAACGCTAACCCTTGGTATTTCATGGTTTCTGTACAATCTACGGCTCATGATTAATATTTTATATATGGATGAGGTTGATTAATTTTATATTGATCCCTTGGTCTAGGTTTAGCACTTGAGAACCCTAGGAGTCCATCATCTAAGTTTCCATGGTAAACCTAGATTGACAAATTAACATCATGATTTTTTTATTGTATACTTTGCTTGGATGTACTTGTTAACGAATACTACAGGTATAGGAATTAAGGGAAGAAGGATGATTAGATTCTCTTTTTTTTTAAGCATGATGGAAGGAGGGAACTATAAGGACCCTTGGATATACACCGAGAACCAACCCCAGAAAAAGAAGAAATGAATCCGTTGATATATTGTAATTCATTGGCAAGAAATACCACTCCTCAAACTCTCAATATAGAAGGATAGATCAAGAATAAAAAGGTAACAATACTGATTGATTTGGGTAGTACCCATAATTTTAATCATTGTAAGATAGCCAAGGAATTAAATTTATTTCTATATATAGCGCCAAAGTTGAAAGTGATTGTTGCAAATGGAGGAATTATAAATTCCTCTGGAAAGTTCCATAATATCAAGATAACCATGGTATAATTTGTATTAAATAGTCCAATTATTTCCATTCCAATGGGTGGTGTTTATATTGTACTAGGATTCCAACAGTTACAATCTTTGGGGGTTGTATCTTTTAATTTTCAAGAACTTTTCTTGATTTTTTTTTTGGGAAGGAAAGGAAATTGAATTAAGGGGTATCATGGGGAAACCTAGGAATATAATCATCTATAATGGCATGAAAAAAGATTTTGTATAAGGAACAATGATATTTAATTGAACAATTATGTTCACTATATGTTCAAACATCTAAGTCGTCCTTTTCTCTAGATCTCCAAAAAGTCTTGGACAATAATTCCAAGGTTTTTGAGACTCCCAAAGGCCTCCCACCAATTCACAATTATTATCATGATATTCACTTCATTCCAGGAATTTTTCCTCCAAACATCATGCCTTGAAAATATCGTTATGCTCAAAAGAGTGAAATTGAACATATGGTTGCAAAAATGCTAGAGGTCAGTGTAATTCGACCTAGTCAAATTTGTTTCTCTGCTCCAATAGTATTGGTGCACAAGAGGGGTGGATCATGGAATATGTTTCTGGATTATAGGGAGATAAAAAAGCTCACTATTAAAGATAAATTTCACATTCCTTCCATTGATGAATTTCTCAATGAATTACATGGAGAAATTTACTTAACCAAGCTTGATCTTCATTCAGGATATCATCAAATTAGAATGAAGAATGAATACATTCCAAAAACAACATTTAGAACTCATGAAGGTCATTATGAATTTTTGGTCATGCCTTTTGGCCTTATTTTCCACAGAAAAATTGAACATTTTATATAAAGTAAAAATTTACAACGTAGATGCTGCAACATTCCATAAGAAACAATGCCCCAAAGGACGATAGGTCACACAGACCAAAAGGAAGTCCGAAACAAGGTCAGACTCAAGAAACAAGTTGCATCATAACAAAAAAGAAGATGAGGAAAGAAACAAATAAAGACAACAAAAAACATTTCCAGCCACTGGAATGGGGAAAAGTCATGAAAATCAAGTTTTTCTTCCTTTTTTCTTCTCTACCTTATGCTATTCACCCTGTGATGGCACTGATGTGGCAAGGAAAATATAAGATCTTCTTCTTGGGTTCCATTTTCCTTGTCAAAATTTGAGTTATATGATAAATGATGTTGTTTGTTCCTGCAATTTCATGTGTCCTCGAGATTCATGTATGATTGATTTGGAAGAGTTTGAGGATCAGATTGAGAATTTGGAACATTCCCTTGTACCTCCGATTCTTTGTTGTATGATTATTTTCCATAGGGACATTATCGTCCTCTTCTTATACTTCATCCTCCTCCAACTCAGGTGGGGGGTGTTTCCAACCTCTTTTTTGTTTCCCATTTTTCTTATTTTTTCTGTTTTCTTTTTTGGCATCAGGACATGTGTTTTGTAAATGTCCTATTAGCCTACAATTTCTGAATTTGAATGTAGTGTTTTCATATTGTAGTGACTGCAACCAGTTTTTTTTTTTGTAGATCATCAAGATACTCTCTAGAAAACCTGTGCTGAGATCTACTTCCACACAGACACGTGTGAAATTGTAGATCCTCTCTTATAATATCTCTATATATTTTTTTATGTATCGCCCAATACTATTCCCAATACCTTCGAAAACATGGTAATTCTAGAAATGAAGGATAATATTGTACAATCTAACCCTCGCCGACATTCTAGTAACTAGCATATCAAAATCTAGGAAGCATGGGGTAATGAACAGGCCCGTGGAACCCCAAAACCATGGTCCCTCTCATATAATGACATCTCTATCCTTTGAGGATAGAAATTTTACAATAAAAACCCCTTGGAGTAGAGGTGGATTTCACAGTTTGTGGTCCAGTGTGTAAAAATCCGATGGAAAAGCTCCATCAGTTTAGGACAAAAACAATTAAACTGACATATTAATGCTTCATATTTATATGTTGTGCAATAATCCTTTGTTTCTGGTCTGTCTATTTTTAGTGCTGGTGTTTGAACCAACTATTCTACTATGTATGGTCGTGAAGCATTTACAACTTTTTATGGAGGTTTTGTTGTAGCATTTTTTCCCTGTAAGATATTCATGTAGAATAGGTCACCATTTGTCTGCTCTTGATATGAGGGTTTCTTCCTCTTTTCACCCCCAACAGCTCTATAAGTGCTCAGATCCGTAGCACCCCATTGCAAGTGGAGGTTAAGGGTGATGGTCGCCCCTCAAACAAGAGAGTGGTCTTTCAAAGATGAGCAATCTTGAAGAGACTGACCCCCACCGAATAGAGATTGCATATGAACAGGATAACCCATAAACTCCCAGATTTTTTGTTTTAGTTGGAACACATTGTTGGATTCTTGTACCCATAGTAAAAAATATTTTCCCATAGGGGGCCTAATAAAAATATGAAAAACAGAGGGGATTACATGTTCCACAGAATCTAAAACTGTTTTTATGTCTTCCCTGTGTTCCATTTCTAGGGTCTGAAATGAAAGAGGACTCATAGATGTATTGAGGCTTAATATTGAGTCGTGGGGTAGATAGAAACTTCCTTCATGAGGAGGGCGAGGAGCCAGAGCCCCCACAAGCCCCATTTTTTCGAGTGCACGGACTGATATGTAGAGGGCTTTTTCCCCCAAACCACACCCGAGCAATACGGCTAGCCTTCTGTGTCTAAACCTAGGCTAGATAACCTATGATCCCACCATGTATATGGTTGAAGATTTGACATCCAACAAATAAAGGTCATGGTCCAACAACCTGAGTTCACCCCTATTGCACCGATAGCCCAGAGTCCAGCAGTGTCGAGAGAAACCCCAGGAGAGGACCAGTACCCCTGAAACCACCGCCTCGTTCCCAAGGTAGTAAGGGTGCCAAATTTTTAACCCCCTTTGCTTCACCGATAGGGTCAGGAAGTCCAGATTCCATAATACTCCCTCATAAATGGAGGTTGGTCCGTCTAAAAGCGCGGACAAAAACTCCTTTCGCCCATTAAAACTGGGCTCATTGGTTAGTTTCAGGGATCTTTGACAGCTGGAAATCAGATGTTGGGTTGTTTCCTGGAGCGTTCTGGCAAGAATAAAACAAACCTCCATCCGCTGGCATCTCACCCCAGCAATGACCATAGTCCTCTGCGTCAACGCTTCACTGGTTTTCGAGAACCCTAACAACGTCATTTTTTCGAGAAAATTCATAAGTAACATAGAATGAGTTACAGCATGCCTTTTGGCCTTACTAATGCTCCTTCCAAATTTCAATATTTGATGAATTCCATTTTCAAAACCTTCCTTATAAAATTCATGTTAGTATTTTTTTATGATATACTAATCTACAACAAGCCTTGTAAGGGTCATGTTAAACATGTTGACATGGTGCTCAAACTATTGGAGGAGAAACAAATATATGAAAAATCATTCAAATGTTTCTTTGGAGTACATGAGGTGGAATATTTGGCTCATATTGTATCTCATGATGGTGTTAAGGTAGACCATAACAAAATTTAATCTATTAAGGAATGGAAAATCCCCACAACCCTAAAGAATATTTGAGGATTTCTTGGGGTGATAAGGTATTATCACAACTTTGTTAAGAATTATAGGATCACAAAAGAACCTCTAACAACATTACTGAAGAAAGATGCAATTTATTGGACTCCAGAAGCAACTAAGGCCTTTGAACATCTTAAAGTGGAAATGTGCCAAACACCGGTCTTAGCTACCCAAGATTTCACAAAAAACTTTATGGTGGAATGTGATTCCTCGGGAAATGGAATTTGTGTTATTTCAATGCCAGAAGGAACATCCATTTCTTTTGAAAGTCATCCAATAAAGGGAAAGTATTTACACAAAACTATTTATGAGAAGGAAATTTTTGCAATACTACATGCACTAAAGCAATGGAAACCTTACCTAATGGGAAGACACTTTAAGGTAAAAATATATCACGATAATATTAAATACTTTTTGGAACAAATATTATCTTTGTAAGAGTAAAATTAATGGGTCACAAAGATGTATTGACTCAGAGGAGCTCGATGGCCGGCTTTAGGGTTTTGAATTGTTCTACTGCAGCCCCCGCCGACACAGTTGCTCTGGCTACAGAACCTGTTCTACGCCTGGTTGCTGATGCTTCTATGAATTATTCTATGGAAGCTCTTGATGTGGCCCCCTGCCTAGTTCTGCCTCTGCCTGGTCTGAATGCCTCATCAAAGAATGTTTCTGTTGTTGTTCATTCAGCGGGCACACGAGTTGCAGAGTCCATGGATGAAGCAGACTTCATTTCTGCAAAGAAATAATGCGTCAACCCTTTGGTACCTGTGGCTGCTTCCCATGGATACAGAGGCATCTCTTTGCCCTGAGGTCAATGTGCAACTCTTCAAAGGGCAGATACAATAGGCTTCACCAAACGCTCTGATTCTGCCTTTGTTTGCACCCTGAGGCAGCGACGACCCTCAGATCTTCTTGTTGGGTCTGCAGTGGGGTTTTTGTGTGACAGAAAATTTATTTCTTCCTCCTCCAAACCTCAGAAGGGCCAAGTGGAGTTGGATGTCTAGAGCTCCAACTCCTTTTCTTCTCAGATCTGTATTAATAGGAAGGGGTTAAAAGATTACTCTGCCCCATTTCAGATCCACATTTCACATATTTCAAGCAAAACCATTCTGCAATGGGTTAGCTCTTCAGACTTGGTGCAAAACCTCAAGTTAAACCTGGAACATTGGATTGGGATACCCTCGGTGCATCAGAGACTCCTATTCCAAGGTAAACAACTTGAGGACCTTCTTCCCCTCTCGGTTTACAACATTAAAAGAAATGATTCTATTGTGTTAACCCTTCGTTTGAGAGGAGGAGTAGCTAGACAATCATCTTTAGCTCCCACTTCCTCCTACAAATATTTTGTCCATTCTCAGATCCCCAAACCCCAGAAGCCCCCAAGCCCAAGCCCTTTCTGGTTGAAAAATTAGAGGAACTTCCTTATGTTGAGATCTCCGACCCAGATCTTGTAGAAGGGCTTTAAAAATATGCAAAAACAGCTATCATATGCAGATTTAATGGACTTTGGTCACGTACGAAGGAAATCTATGAATGGATCCATGCTAACTGGACTCACAATTGCAAATTTAGCTTCTGTTTAAAAGGTTTCTTCATAGTGTTGTTCGATCATATTAAGGATTATCAGCATGCCTTAACAGACGGTCCTTGGTTTTTGGGAGCAACAGGGCTCTTCTTAACCCCTTGGTTCCCAGATTTCAACCCAGCTATAGCAGTAATCACCAAGACACCTGTCTGGGTCAGGCTTCCCAACTTACCATCCCATCTATGGCATCTTGCAGTATATAAAGGAATAGGCAATACCCTGGGCCACTTTCTAATGGTAGATTACTTTAGGGAAAGCCATGGTCTATACACATATGCTAGAATATGTGTGGAATTATACATAAGAAATGGACTGCCCAACCAAATAATTATCAAGATGAGCGACTTTGTATGGACTCAGATTTTAGATTGCGAGAATATTGCCTTCCATTACCGCCATTGTCACCAAACAAGGCACCTTCAGAACTCCTGCCCACATTACCTGCAAAACAGAAAAAGGAAAACACTACAAAATCCAAATCCAACATATAGACTCCTTGTACTCCACTACCCGCAGTTGATTCTGAATCTTCAAGTTCATAAGAAGAAGAGATTAATGCAGAAATGGATCAAGCTCATCAGTCAATGGACTTTTCCACCGCTGCTCCTGAGCATCCTCCAGACACGACGATAACTCAGAAACGCATTCACGAGTCCTCCTCCTTCGATACAGATAAGGAGCCCACCCCCTTGATGAACTCCAGTCTTCAAGTCATTCTGGCCCATTCACACCATGTTGGATGGGTCAAAGTCAACAAAAATAAAGGAAAGAAACTTCGTGTGGAGGCTTCTACCCATTCTGGTTAGAAGGTAGCCTTTCTAGTCCTGTAGTCACATGTTGTAGCTCTTTGCTTGTTTCTTTTTCTCTCTTTGGGACCAAGGTTGATAGCCAATCATTTCTGGTTTGCCTGTTTCTTGGCTCTCTAGCTTGTATTATCACCATGTACTATATTTTTGCTTAATAGAACTAGTCCAATTCAGAAAAATAAAAAAATAAAAAAAATGGGTCACAAAGATGTTTCATCATGAGTTTGAAATCATCTACAAAAAAGAGAAGAAAAAATTTATTGCAGATGCACTCTCAAGAAAGGATGAGGATGTGGAAGCAATACTTTGTGCCATTTCTATTATCCAACCTAGTCGGATAAGTGAAGCAAGGGATGAAAGGAAGAATGAAGAAGAAGTGTGAATACTCATTCAATATTTACAGTAAGATATTAGTTCATTAGATACATTTATATGGAATAATGATTCATTATGGTACACATATCATTTACAAATATTCTTTTGGAATTGCACACCTCCCACTGATGAGGGCACTCAATATTTTTTAAACATTACCACATTGTAGAGTAGAATTTTTTTGGGATGGACTTTATTATAATATTCAAAAAATTTTGGAAGAATGTTTGGTTTGCCAAAAAAAATAAAGTTGAGACAATTAAGACCCCAAGTCCGTTATAACCTTTACCCATTCCAAATTAGCATTGGGAGGAGGTCTCAATGGATTTTACCATAGTTTTACCCAAGTCTGAAGGAAATAGTGTAATCATGGTGGTAGTTGATAGAATTACAAAGTATGCACTCTTTTGTGCATTACCGCATCCTTTTAAAGCTATTATAGTTGCTACTACATTTATGGAAACAATTCAAAAGCCACATGGAAACCCAAATATTATTGTAAGTGACAGAGATCCATTTTCACTGGATTTTTTTGGACAATAATTTTCTTGTCTTGGTACTCAATTAACTCATGCCTTATCTTATCATCCTCAATCTGATGGGAAACTGAGATAGTGAAATTTTTTTTTAAAGGATATCTTCATTGCTTTGTATATTATAAACAAACACAATCAGTTAAGTGGATACCAATGCTTGAACGATGGTATAACACTTCCTTCCATACTACAAAAAAAATGACGCCATTTATGGCACTTTATGGATATCATCCACTATCCATCACATCATCTTTAAGATAAAATTCCAAGGTTCAAGTAGAGTAATATCACATTGAGAGTCAACAACAAGTTCTCCAACTCTTAAAGGATAACCTCACTCTCGCGTAAAATCGAATGACACAATAGGTATATAAGCACCGTAGTGAATGAATTTTTATTATAGGTGGTTGGGTATTCTTATGGCTATAACCATACAACAAAATTTCCCTCAAGCAAGATAAGAAAGATAATAAATTATCACCCAACTACTATGTTCCTTAAAAGTTTTTAGAAAATATTAGGTTGTGGCATACAAATTGGAGTTTCCTGCATCATCCTGAGTACACCCACTTTTCCATGTTTCATGCTTAAAAAAGTTTATCAGTGACAAGCTCCCAATTCAAGCAATGTTTCCAAAACTTTATGAAGAAGGTAAAATCATATTGGAGCCTAAAGTAGTCATGGAAACAAGAACATGATAGTTACAGAATCCATCAATTTTAGAGTATCTCATTAGGTGGAAGAATTTACCCACTGAATACTCCACATGGGAGGATGGGAATTTTATATAGAAGCATCTAGAACTACTCAAGCATTGAGGATAACACTTTTTTGAAGGAGAGGGGCATGTTAGGTCCCTATAATACTAGTGTATCCCCCTTATTGTTATTGTTAGTATAGGCTCATATTCTTATTGTTTTTCCCATGTGGCCCCCATTTTTCTATTTTTGTGCCTCCATAGTATCAAAGTACAATTATTTGGAACCATTCTTAACTTCTTTCTCAAGTAGGTGCAACATTGTTTTGATTTGGATAGGACCACCGATGTAGTTCTATGTGTTTTGTATGTTCATTTCCAAATCCTCCTTGGTGGTAATCTATATTAGCTGCTCCAAGGACTCTTTGACCTCCTTCCTGAATTGATGTCTGTGTTTGGCTTCGGTGGGTGAGAAAACTCATGGGATCTTGTGTGCTTTCACCAAGAATCCAAATTGTTGTATAATCGTACATATGAGGCCTAAATACTACCACTGAATGTGGTGAGATTATTGTTGTTTTGAATCAATATTCGAACTCTTGCTTTCTTCATCTCTACCTATGGCTTAAATTTATTTGGAAATATAAGTGGTGCCCCTTTGTATTACATTGCCCATTCCTCCATGGTGATGATCGCAGCTTGTACATTCTTATGAGTTTTGAAAAAGTCTCTACTTTGCTGTTGCAAACCATGTAAGTGAAAAACTCCCTTATGTATGGTTATTAGCTCCTCATAGAGGTCTCACATGGTCCGTCTGAGTGTTTATACTTCAACAAGTATTGTTTCTCTCATTTCCTCCATGTAGACCTATGTGGAAGTTGTCGTTTGTGCTATCGCGTGGAGCTATTCTATCTCTTGTCAGGCAACCTGTAAGTTCTATGCCAATTTCTTATTCTCAGTCATAAAATATTGAGTGTTTGATATTGTTTCACCAGTGAAGGCCAAGTTGGCTTTGAAAATGGAATTTGTATTCTTGTTGGTGTCTACCACTATCACCCTCTCTCTAGTGAATGTAGATGATGTGTGATCATCTATAAAAAAATTTCTTTGTGCTTGTACAATATTCTTTTGGAATTCATCCTATAACATATTTTATACATCCATTATCATATCTCCATCAAGAGGAACTATTTCCCCTTCCTCGCTTGGGGCTAACTCTACGGTTGGAGGTGGTGGAGACTGAATAGTGACCTGTGGTGCACTTGGCATCAGGTCAACATCTTCATCCTACGGCTTTGGTTCCAACTCCATGTCTACAACTTTAATATCATGAGAAAGCTCTCGATCCTAGTGCATCTATTTACCCTGCTCCTCTACTACTGGTTGGTTTTGTTCTTACTCTTCAACCTGTATTGGCATTGTTTCTTCTGCTATAACACCTTGCATTTCTTATTCTTGTTTTTTTTGCTTCTCTTCTTGTTCTCTCCTCCTTTTTTCTCGGTATTCCTGCAGTACTTTTTCTTCTTACTTCAATATCAGTTCTTCTTATTGCAACCTCTATTTTTCTCTCTTCTTCTGCTCTGCTCTCTGTATCATCTACTTCCTCTTTTCTTTTATTGCTAATTTTTTTTCATAAGGATTGGATCTGATTTCATCTTGCAGCTTTATTCTCCCCCTGGACTATGATCATCCTTTCTCTTTCCATTATCATGTATAGGGTTTCTAGCTTCCTTTTTTGATGCTTCTAAAGTTACTGCTATGTTAGTGTTGACTCCCTTTCTAAAAAAAATTGAGTGTCCACATATACTGGAAATTCTACTGGTGAGTCGTGTTTGCTCAAATGATTCCCCAATACTGATTTTAGTGGTCTCTTTCTAAGCATCTCCCTTTTGTGCCATGGTAACAATGGCTGTTGGAGATAAGTTCTTCATAATTGTGGTACCTATGGGAAAAAAATACACTCGTGGAAAGAAATCATTACCATTCTGAAAATCTAGCTTCATAACATGATTAGGAAGCAAACCAAGAAAATAATGTGATGGATTGTGTATTTTTGGTCAACAAGGGAGACTAATTTATTGTGGTAACTACACACTGCAGCATCCAAACAGTCAAGGGTGCAGCCTGAGGCTTCAGACTGCATAATGCACAATTTAGCCTGGGCAATGACTAGGAGAGACTTCACATTACGTTGTCTCAGTGGCCAAGGAAGCAGATTGAGCCCTATAAATAAGAAATGCATAGTTGGTCTAGAATGTACTATGCACGGTATAGTTCTAGAGGCCAAGCTCTTGGCTTGAGCCTTAGGATTGCGTAGTGCCCAGCTGGGAAAAGTGAAATCGTCTAAAGAAAGTGCAGATCTGCCTAGTGGAAGTGTGGAAAATGAACATATCTAAGTAAAGGTGCAGTCTTGACTACAAATATGACTAAGTATGAATGAATCAATGTAGATCAAGTGAAAAAAATGAAGAATGAGAAGAAAATAAAACTAGTAAGGAGAGTCGCCGCAACGACGACCATTTTTGCAAAAATAAAGAAACTGATGTGACACTTGTGAACTAAAAACAAAAAATTGAAAAGGAACTTCTACAAACTATAAAAATTTAAAATGACAGTATGCATGAAGAGAAATAATCAAAACAACACTCACAAAAAAAACAATAAAAAGTGACATAAAAAGCGACAAAAGAAGAGAAAAGTGAAACTCCCCTAGAAAAGGGACGATGACTGCACCAAAGGTTTCTTGATATCCTCGGAAATGCTAGAGCTCCAAGATCGAATATAAAAATGAAATCTAGAGGTATCAATTAAACATATTTGAGAAAATTAGGTTTTATGACGTGCATGCCTAAAATCAAGGAAAAGGTGACACTTGGTGGAAGTTTCTAAAAATAGCAAGTGTTCCTCCTTTGGGATACTAATAATAGATCCCTATTTTTTAGGTATTATTTTTCTCTTTTTATCTTTTCACTATTTTATTTTCCAGGAAAACTTTCCATGCACACTTCTAGGAAAGATTGCGCAATTCTGGGGAACTATAAAACTTTTCGACTTAGTGCATTGTGAGTTTCTAAGCTCAATGAGGGATTGCGCAGTTTATGGGCTCAATGTTGGGCTACATTCCATGACTTTGAATTTTCTGAGCTCAAGGTTGAATTTGATTCTGAACTGTGTAATTCAAATCATCAAGGTTGGGTTTTCCCTCATGGATTGCAAGAAGTCAAGGCTCGGAAGCCTGCAACTAGACTTCAACCAAGTAAAGAGTGTTAGTCAGGGTAAAAGGTTAGGATCCAAATTCTAAGAATAGGAAAAAATTTGGAGGCTGGTTGTAACCACTACAAAAACCCTATATATGCCAAGGATGTCTTGTCATTTACCTTCTAATAATTGTTAATTTATGTGTTGTAAAGGTGATTCCCCCCTCGAAGGTACATTCTCGAGTCATTGATCTATCTTTTCTTCTATTTTGTGAGTTGTTTTCATAACATAATGACCATGATGGTATCAATGTTATTTTCTAATCTCTCTATTTTGGAGCAGGCTTCTTAGAAGTTTTTATTCAATTGCAACACGATTGGCCTCATTTTGGAAATAAGAAGAAGGGCTAGATGACTGGCCAAAAAAAATTTTTGTTCCACTAAAGACTTTGATGAAGATTGAAGGAATACCATGATGTTAATGATGACATGATATATTGTTAGGTTCTACAAGATCTTTCTATATGAAGAATGTTTTATTTAAGAAGGATATGTTGAATTCATTGGATTATTGCCTTAGTACTTGGTCTAAGGAGTTTATCTACACCACAAGAAAAATATGATAGTAGGTCATAGATGGTTCGATGATCATGTCCTAGTGGATCACATTCTGCATGTTCAGAGGGAGAAATGTTAGATATCTATGGTTATTGGTTCATGAAGATGAAGTTGATGCATATTGATAATATGGAAATTTATGGTGTACCTGATCCTGGTGATGATGTTTTATTTAAAAATGATTTTGAAATTCAAATCTTGAATGTGTGGCGATGATGATAGAATCTTGAGAGCTACTATCATAATATTTGATGATGGGCACCCATCCCTGATTAAGAGGGAGTGGCGGATATGGTTCTCCATTTTATGTGTCATGCACTAAATCAGGACTAATAATAATAATAAGTCTTGAATTCCATGAGGAGATAATGGGCTCTAAAGGACGGGTAAGCATATGAGATCGATACTCCTTGAGGATTATAAATCCAAGATAGGTAGTAGTCTCATGACCAACACTGTTTGAGGATTTTAACAGGGTATACAAGACAAGAGTGGTCGAAGAGGAGCAATGTTATTTTAGGATTGAGAATCCAAGATAAGAATAGTCCTAAAGGGACATACCTGGTGAACATCTGGGAGGGGTATGTTCTCTGAGAGGTAGTGTGGTGTCCCACATAAAGCCTCCTAGCATTTTGCTATGGCCTATTGAGATATATATCTTGTTAGTCAAGGCCTTGCTATGTTAACAATGTTGGTTGTATATTTATCATTATGTTGATGCTTAAGATGGCTTACCAATATGACTCTTCTAATGACAATAATTCAATGGAATTATTGTCCTTGTAACTATGGTAAATTATTAATACCTACCTAGTTAAGAGGGAGTGTTGAAATCTAACTAGTGTCAGTGATGATAATTTTATATGTCATGACTTGATGTAATTGATGTATTTTTCAGAAATAAAAATAAAATAAAATAAAATTATTTATTATGAAATGGGTTTATTTCCCATAGTTATTTTGTACTAGGTCAAAGCACCCATTGAGTGCTCTAGGGGTCATGGTGAAATTTCAAAGATTCAAACTCATGATGTACTAGCCCTTGGAGGGCTCATGTATTAAGAAAGAAAAATAATACAGAGAGAAGTTGGGTCTATGGTCTTGGAAGTCTTGCAATGTATAAATGAAAAAATGCTTCAAATAAAATGTAGCGCAAAAATAAATCATGCACCCAGTAGCCAAGTTCTTGGTGGGCTAAAGTTGAGTAGTAATTATATTAATATTTTTTTGTATGTGATTCCAACCCCAGTTAGTCTTGCAAATCCAGATATGTGAATTAAATTACCTTCAAAAAAAATGAATGATAAGTTATATGAGATAAATAATTAATAAAATAAAATAAAAACCATACCATTTCCTTATTCTAAATTAATAAAGTAAGAGTTTCTCCTACAGTCCTTCATGAAAAATGATATTATGTGGTCTTTCACTCAAATACAAACACAATGGTCAAAGAAAGACAAATGCTAAACACATTTTTTTCTTGGAAGAGTTTCTTATTTCTTATAAACCTCTATATAACTCCCACTCTACCAAGGAATACAACATAAATATCAAACAAACTTTCTTGTCTCACCTAAACCCTTACCATTTTGAGTTATTTGCTTCAAATAGTTGTTCCACTTCAACATTCCAATTGATAGTAGTTGTCGTACACATATTCATGAGACCAATGAGGGAAACTTAGATTAAATTTGACCAAAGATTAAATTTAATTGCATGAATAAATAATAACTAAAATGAATTGAGTGCATGAATTCCTTAATGAGCTCCTTTTGGTTTCAAGAATAAATTGTTGGAGTATCTTAATATTAGAGCAAACCTCCCTCCATTTGATGAAGCAACAATGAATTCAACATTGACTTTGTTATTGCTCTGTTGGATCGAGGGTGTCTTTCTCCACGATTATCCAAATCGTAATTTATTATTTACTAAATAGGGCCAACCATGTGAAGGTGGAAGCTCTCATGGCCCCTTCACCCCCACGCGTCACTCTCAATTCCTCAATACCCAATATATCTACTATATAGGAAATAGTTGAAAGAAATACATTAAGATACATAAAAAACAAATATAAAACATTTATTCATTCATTCATTCGTAAATCCAGAAAATATCTCATCTCAATAAATTTTATCATACAAAATATGTTTACATAATATGGAATAGGTTCGTGTACATAAAGAAACATATACAAATTATTCATCAACATATAACATTCATTCATTCATTTATTAATAATGGACACACAATACTTCAGTAAAAAAAATTATCATCAAAAATATGTTTTCATAATATGGTATCTCATGTTTCTAATGATATAACTAGTACAATGATTTTTTTTCATTTTTTTTGATGGCCTGGTCGTGTACTCATGACATTTTTGAGGTTTCCATAAGAGGGGTGGATCATCAATTGTAACAAGAAAGAAATGTTAAATTGATATGTTTTATTATTATTATTATTATTTAATAAAAATTGCATTAGAGTTTCTTTACGTCATGCACTAGTGGACATTGTTGGAATGATTTCCTTGTGCTCCTCTTTTGGTACAAGATCCTCATGTATGAAACTCTCTTCCATTAAAATTTGGCTCATGGTGTATATATGTTGTGGCGAGAAGTCTGCCAAAAAATTCCATATAAGAAACAAAAAATGTTTTACTAGACAATGTAAAAGTTAAAAAACAAGCATTCATAATTGAACTTATGAAAAAAAAAACACTTTAAAATATGGTTATTACTAGATATCACTGAAGATGTCGGTTGAAAATGTTGATCCTATCTTTAATATCAAGACTTTTATTTTTTATTTGAATCAAATGAGTAATTTATTCATTCATTCTAACCACAATCTTATTGACGGTTACGATTGGGTCGGGAGACATGAACAACTCATCATCATCAATTCAATCAGAATCACTATTAACTTCACTAAGAAGTTCACGAGGAACATTTGTGGACTGATATGAGGTTGGTGCCTTCCCCTTATCATCTTTTTTATCAAAAAAGTGTAATTTGTAATTTTAGTTTGCCATCCTCAACTATAAAAAATTAAAGATTTGAATTTGATGAAACATTTTAGATCAATAAAAATTCCAAATTAATCGTAGTTAGCTTAATTGGAATGGGCATAATTTGGCTGAGAAACATCATGAGGTGACTAGACAATGGGCAATAATATTTTTTTAATAGAATTTAATTGGATTAGTTATAGATTAGGAGGCTATTTAGTAGTATTAAGTGAGACAATGGTATATTTCAATGAGAAGCATCTCTTTCGTGGATCATGATCTTTTCAAATGGATAGTTGAATTAATTATCACATGAGTTGAAAAAATTATGTAATTGAAATGGGCACATGAATATGGGTAATTTAATCACTTAACCTTAGAGGATTAAACCCTTAACTATTCATTTAGAAGGTTGATTTAGGCATCACAGCTAAGGGAGTAGTTCAAGGTGAAGAGAGGAAGGGTATTATTCAAGGAAAGGAAGGCATCAAGTCTTTTATTAACGAGAACGTTAGAAGCATTGTAACATTATTGTGGATGGAAAATCATATAGGTCATATATACTACACTATAATAATCCATCAGTCCACAAACTCATAATTTTAGTTGCTCTAATCCTTCACTAAGGAAATTTTTATAAGTGTCTCATCCCCAAGACTAAAATGGGTAGTTGATTTAACGAATTTTGGTACGTTAGACACAAGTTCAATGCATGGTAGTTCTAATTATAAATATTATGGAAACTAGTGTTATAACCTATGAAAATATTCCTTGGTTTTCCTAGTATTCATAAGGGTTTGACATAATTGAAAATGACTTCTATACCAATATGTTTAACTCCACAAAGTTTATATGAGACAAAAAATTAGAATGTGTCTTCTATATTTTTCCCCTTAATTAGTTTACATGGGTTTTGGTTGAGCCTTTATAAACAACTCTTTGCATTATAATTTAATCATAGCCTCAAACCATATTTAGATGAAGAAAGATAAAAAATATATGATGCCTTAAAGGGTGTCAACATTGATTTATTCATGTGTACACCCACAAAATATTTTTCTCAATAAATTTTATCACAAAAAATATGTTTACATAATATGAAACAAGGTCATTCTAATTTTTTCTAACGAAAAAATAAAATGTTTTTATTAAGATAGTCAAAACTTATATGTGCACATGCCATGAGGCATTCAACCTCTCAGTAAAAAATGTGGTCCTTAAAAAATTAGGCTTTAAATAAATAAGTGTGCCATTCTTTTTTTAGCAGGTTTCTTTATCTTTTTAAATATATATTTAGTCAGGTTGTCTTGATCTTGGCCCCATTTAGTTCTTGTGGGTTCTAGTGTATGTATTACCACTGACCTAATCCTACTACTATGCTGCTACAAATGGGGCTGAGGATCAACAACAATGAGAAAGAAATGTTAAATTCATATTTAAATTCATTTTTATTACAATTTTTTTTAATTAATAAAAATAGTAGTAGAGTTTACTTTACCTACTTCTGTAGTGGAGGGAAGCAAAATACTTTCTGATGTGGCCTCATCATGTACATGCTCTGGTGTAGAAACAAGAAAGGTTATAATTAATACACCATTTAAATTTAAATATTTTTAATTGTAATCCATACTAACGAAAAATTATAACACATGAAATACCTCCAATACCAAGCTTAACATCATTTTCAAGAAGCACACCACAATCAGTAGACTCGTGTGTTTTATATACATCGCTTGCCCACTTTTTACAATCAATCACATCACCTTATGGCCAAAAATAATAACCAATATATTGTGCAATTGATTTTTTATAAATTCTATTTGTTGTTTTTATTTTCCTGTGTGTTAGGTTGGGTGTTGAAATACTGTGAAAACATTAAGATTGTCCTACATTCAACCATGGCTTCATAGTCATTCTTGAAAGAAAGATTTAGGTCTTCCTCCATGGGAGCCTCTTTGAATTTTGACCCCTACAATTTTGCATGAGAATTTTATTTTTTATTCTTTTGTGATATTCACTTAAAATTGTTAAGAATTTATGATTTGGATGCAAGTTATTTTTTTATATACTTACCATTTTTGCAGGAAATTTTGATTAACCACCCGTGCCAAGAAGATGTTGGACATGTTTATCTATTATATCCATAGTGACTTTAGATTTATCTGGGAACCTATATTTAAAATATTTGAAAAATTAATTATATGTTTCAATGATGATGAAGCATCATAATTACACTATTAAAAGTGCCTCATACCTTCCTAGTCCGGGTGGTGTCTTCCCTGCTTTTCAAAGTGCCTTCTAATTTGCATCTGCCATGACCACTTTGCACTTCATATTTAGAATCATTGGAGGGTGCTCATGCAACCTGATCCTTTCTAAATGAGACTTATACTGGTCCCAAAATATTCTAAATGTAATTTTTCCTTCGAGGTAACTCTATTTTTGTTGATGGTACCCTCACCGAACAGGTGAACCATCCTTTTAATAAGTTCATCTTTCAACTTGGAACTTTTGGATTTCTAGTTTGTGTGAATGGTGAGCCCAAATATTTCCAAGGTTAGGTCATACAAACACCTATCGAGTACATCATTTCCTACAAAATGATAGTATCAATAGTTTAAAATAATCACATACTATACGGTAATTTCAATTAGATTGTACTTAATATTTAAAATACTTCTTAAATACCTATAAGTGTATCTATTTTCATGGGGAAATTTTCATCATCTACCAAAAACGTAATCAGTAGTGTTCCTGTGCTAGTAACATGGGAATATCTAGGAAAAATCACTTCAAATTGTGCAATGGGATCATGCTCTACATCGACAAAATCATGTACAAATCTTAGTGTATATTTTTCAGGGGGTGCAGATCCTGGTGTATGTTTGTCAGGGGGTGAAGATCATTATGTGTGTGGCTAAGTGGGTGTACCAATCTCAATGACTAGTTCGTCATTCACAGGTAGAGCATCGACACTGCTACCAATGTTAGCCCCCATAGTCGCAACATGAGGATTGTACTCTGTAAAAAAATCATGTAAAATAATGATTTTATTTTATAAAGGATGAGATAATTAAAGTCATAAACCAATAAATGGCATAATTAAATGAGTTTTTCACCCTATACTGATGAATTTAGTGTATCAAGTTTTTTATTTTTCCTCTAATCTCCTTTTTCAGAGGCTTAATTAGAACTACATAACTTAGTTTCTTATTTTATTTCATTCGAAGCTTCATTATTGTTTATATTGGATTAACATATATAAAAATTGCTTGTTTAATAACCCCTTCCTCAGGAGCATATGTGGACTTCTCTGAGGCTGGTGCCTTCCCTTTATAACCCTGTTTATCAAATAAGTGTAATTTTTAATTTTATTCCACCAACATCAACTATAAAATTCAAATATTTGAATTTTGTGAAACATTTTAGATCAATTCAAATTTTCATTTTTTACATAAGAGGGGAGGTTTAGCTAGTTAATATTTTTCTTGTAAATATTATGATATCTCGAAAGTTCATTATGACACATTAAAAAAAATCAAGAAATTCATGCACAATTAATCTTCATTATATTAATAAGAAAACCACTATTGACATATGTCTAAATTTATATAGAAACTTTATGTTATGTCATGGCCAATATAAAAGGTTATAAACTTAAAAAAGTATTCATCATCTTTGAAGGCTCTTCGAAGAGTCATTATGGTAGGATCAATATATATTCCATATTGTATAGAAACAATACTTTGAAAAGGATGAAGGAATGCATTTTATCAAGTTGTTCATATGCATAGTGAATCTTTCGTTTCATTATATGATGATACTATATAATGGATAAAATTCTACTCTTGAATAAACCTTGTGGTTATATTATTTTACATACAACTACATTGATTTTTACTTGTTGTGAGGTTGGTTCCATTTGACTTTTATCAACCTACCAAAATATTATAACCATGACGTATTAAAATGTTTCCCTAACTTACAAGATTTCTGACAATATATTGTAGTAAATGGAAATCATAACATATAATAGACATTTATTACAATATTGGTAAAATTGAATACATACTGCCCCCATAATAACAATATTTGTATCTATTTGATTTGAACTTTAATCAATGAGAAACTCTTCCCCCACAATTATTTATTTAATGGCACACACATAGTACGCAGTTTCCTACACACCCCTCGAATATGTAATTGGGTTTCTTATTTATGGTCATGAGCCATGTACTATTTATAAAATGTGCAACATTCCCTACTGCTTTTGGCCTTCCATTAATATAAATAATTGTGCCTTTAATTTGATCATTTTCTTTTAGTTTTATAAAATTTGTGGCCACTTCATATCTTCGCATACTTTTGGTATATTGGACTAGCAGTACTCAATCATTGTAGTTGCAACATGGTTTGACATACCCGATCAATTCAGTTAATCCTCTGTAACATAATTTTATGCCATCCATGAAAAATAGCCCCAAACCTTGTAATAACGATGGGGAAATGCGATATATCCTTTCATTGACAGAAAAATTAGTGTTTATTTCAAGAAGATCCTTGGTTTCCCATTGTTTCACTAGAGCTGTGTACCTAAAGGTAACCTTGATGTCATCTATGATCGCATTATCATAAGAACATGACGCCGCTTTAGCGAGAACAAAAATTGATGTGTCTATGGAATTTTCATATAATATTTTCACCTCTAATTGATCTTCGCCTGTTAGACGATGTAGTAGATTTTTGGTCAATTTCTTCTATCCTACGTGAACTTCTGTCACTTGATGAAGATAGATCTAGAAAATACATGTTTTTTTGAAATTCGTATAGCACTCCATCAAATGAGAGAAACTGTTAGTGAGTGGCATAATGGATGTTGAGAAACGTCTTGATGAAATCATAAGAACATTGTAATAGTACAAGTGAGTTACAAGTAAGTTCTCTACATTTAAAATATTCAAGTAACATTTCAAAACTTGAGAACCTATTCGTCCTAACCAATGTCATATATTTATTGAAATCACCCGATAACTTGATAACTAAACATAATCTGATATCATTTAATCTTCCATTTGAAAAAAATACCAACATACTTCGATATGTTGAAGAATGTAACTAGTTTCAGTGGAATAAAAGGCAAAGTTTTTTTATGTCTAGAAACTCAATTGGAGGTGGTTATTTGCTTAGGCTATACAATTTATGCACATGGTGGAACATCCTTATAACAAAGTGGTGTCAAATTCTATATTATAAGGGATCAAATTTTCTCATTATCACCCCAATGAGGATTTTACCTAAATGGTGGACCAAGTTTTTGATCACTTTTTCCTAGCTCCAATATTATTGGATAGTGGTTTGAAATGCATAATTTCATCATCCAAGACATGTATTGGTCAAAATTTGGAATCATATCCCAATGAGATAGTAACTATCTAGTCATTTTGATACTACAACACCCTCACTCTATTATTGGACTACCTGGACATATCCTCAATAAGCTCCAAGTCAACACAACCAACTTGTTGAAGATGGTTAAAGGTTGGATAATATATCCTCCCTATCATGATTACTTCATATTTACAATTGATCGGCTGTGATATTGAGATAACATCCTATGATGTGATAATCCACTTATATAATTTTAGGGAACAAATTCAACCCCCCAAAAAAAAAACCTTCTAGGGCCCATATAGATCCAATATGTAAAATTTCATAACAAGTTCACAACCATGGAGAGAAATCATCAAGCCTGACTGAAATATAAAAGTGAAAGAGAGGATGAGTGGATCCCTACAAAAAAAAATCAATCCACCCAAAAACCTAAAGGAATCTATCCCACAAAGTGCCAACCTATAAATTTGTCCCTAGAATACTAATTACAAAATCAGAACTAGTCATGGATTCATGTAGTAA
The DNA here is from genome assembly GCA_034641835.2 of Pinus albicaulis. Lineage (NCBI taxonomy): Eukaryota > Viridiplantae > Streptophyta > Pinopsida > Pinales > Pinaceae > Pinus > Pinus albicaulis. The sequence continues at coordinate 1,032,673,196 of CM076582.1, forward strand.
AATTATGTATATGATTTTTAACCTTGTTAACATTTAGAGGGATAATATTTTGGGCTTCCCTCCGATGCCTCTAACACTCATAGACATATTTAACATGGACATATATCCAAATTTAATCAACCCCTATCAATGACAAGATTAACCCCAAACCCAAACAAGGTTTAGATATTGATTAGCATATAAGGAGGTATGGGTCCCTCCCACTAGAGGTCAAGGAATCAATAAAATAGGGAAAATGAATGAAATTTTTTAGGTGTAAAGTAAACCATAAAATTGAAGTGGGATATTGGGAAATTTTATCCAAATCAAAACATTATGTGATTTATACGTATCCACACATCAAAAAAAGGGTTCCATAGTATAATCCCAAGAAAATAATGATTCATAAACCATGTTTGTGCCAATATATTCCATGCATCCTTTTCATACCAATGGCTAAAACCATACCATCCTTTGTTAGGTCCCTATATTACTAGTATAGTCCCTTATTGTTGTTAGTGTAACCCCCTTATTTTTATTGTTGTACCCTTGTAACCCCCATATTGTTATTATTGTGCCCTTACATTATTATTGTTCGGTAGGCTAGGATTACATTGTGGGCCAACGGACTCCTATATATAGAAAGGTGGTTTTGTCATTTGTATCATCCAAGAATTGTTCATTTATGTAATGTATTGGAGGTTTCCCCCTCGAAGTGGCTTATTTATAAGGTGTTGATCTCTCTTTTCTTCTATTTTTGGAGCTGGTTTCATAACATTTGGTATCAGAGCTTTGGATTCTAGGGTTTCGCTGCTCCAAATAGGTCAACGTGGCATTTTCGCTATAATGCTTTTTATACGAAGGTTCAAAAGCTAAAAATTTTACAGAGAAATTATAAAATCTTGAGAATGGGGTATTGTAATGATTTCAAATATTGGTTCTGCACATTTTCAAGAGATATGGTTCCGTGGAAGTGGGATTTTTTTGTGCCTCGACCTTCACCTAAAAATGAAATTAATTTGGAATTTGCGCTCGTAACTTTCTTTTGCCAAGGTTAAGAAGATTAAATTTCTTACACATAGAGAAGTCGACATCCCATGGAACCCTGTACAAATCAGATCTTGTTTCAAAATATTTTCTGGGACATATGGGATCTCTCGGAATTTAGGGTTTTTTCAGGCCCCTGAATTTCATCTCAAAGAGGTGACCATGGGAAAATTGTCATAACTCTCTCTCTCTCTAAGTGTCGGATTGGAATTATGTAAGAAGTGGCTGCAAGAACACAAAATGTAGTTTCCTGTATATAAATTTCAGAGCCGAAGAAAGAAATAGTGACATGTGGCACGTCATACAAGTTCGCTCTACTGAACGAGTCGATAATTAGGTCATTGTCTGAGATTAGGCATACCTTTTCCTTGAAGAATCCAAATTAGGTCAGACCTGTGGCATTCGAAAAAATATTTAGAGTGCTACTATAGGGCCAAATTTCAGATACTGAAGATCCGAAATCACAGAGATAATTCAATTTCAATATTGAGCTCCTCAAAAGCAAGAAAAAGTAGTATATTTTTTTTTTTTTCTGAATTGCATAAGTCTTGTTTGAAGAATCAATTTGAATTGATTCCAAGGGAATTTTGTAGAATAGACATTTATTTTCTCTAATATTCTCCTAAAAAAAAATTCAACACCCATTAAGCTCGTGCTGGCTCTAACATGGCTCATGAACACAAAAAATTGTGCAACATGACATATCAAAATTACGAGCAAAGCACCAAATTTCACCTCGCAAAGAGAACAAAAAATGAAATGGATGTTTTGAAGAAAAGTGTAGAACTTACAGTAAAACAGTAAGTTCCGTAGATCAAGAACCAAAGGTCACCGCTTACAAACAGATCACAACTCAGTACACCATTATAATCACGTGGTTAAAACGCTCAAAGAGGGAAATAGTCCACACCCTGAGCCAACGTGGCCACTTCAGGGAATTTATTAACATAAAAAGAAAAGTTACATATGTTTATCTCATAAACAGTTACTGGACAAATGACCCTCCATGCTCTTTAAATAGAGATCATGGACCAATCGGGTGCTAAGCCACGGATCAAGTGCTGTTAATACAGAGGTGAGAGATAACCGTCTGATCAATACAAATCATGGCCGTTAGATTATAAGTTACAAATATACATGGTAAAGGAACACACTTTACCTAAATCTGCACTAGACTAAGTTATTCTTAACTATTTCCTATGTGTCGAAATATCCTAACATCCCCCCTTAAGAACAACTTGGGATAAGATTGAAGGATTTACAAAAGTGACACAAAAGGAGCATATTTCCTATGTGTCGAAATATCTTAACATCCCCCCTTAAGAACAAATTGGGATAGGATTGAAGGATTTACAAAAGTGACACAATAGGAGAAGGAAGGAGGAATTAGAGCCTATCCCCCCTTAATGACAACTTTCCTGAACTCCAAGCATGGATCGAAGCTTGGTAAACTTTTCTTCTATGAGAGCCTTCATAAAGATATCAGCTACTTGATCATTGGTTGGACAGTACTGCACTTCAAGAACATGATCATGAATGAGTTTTATGATGAAGTGTATGTGGAGTTGAATGTGTTTCATATGCTGCTCAATTGGATCTTTACATAGCTGAATGGCACTCTGATTGTCACACCAAAGTGTAGTTGGATGCTGCTGATGAAGACCAAATTCAAACAGAATCTGATGAAGCCACATGGCTTCCTTTCTGGCTTCAACTACACCCTGATACTTTGCTTCTACTGAAGAAAGAGAGATGGCACTTTTTTTCTTACAAGACCAAGTAATAGGTCCTGAACCAAGAGTGAATACATATCCTGTAGTAGACTTTCGATCATCAGGGTCACCAGCCCAATTAGAATCAGTGAAACCAATCAATAATGGAGATGTGCCTACACTGTAGTGAATCCCAAATTGAACTGTACCTAGAATATATCAAAGTACTCTTTTATCTACTTTCTAGTGACTTTCATGAGGTTGGTGCATAAACTGATCAACAAGACCAACGGCAGAGGAAAGGTTAGGATGTGTATGGGTTAGATACAAAATTTTACCAAGAAGTTGACGGTATAAGGTAGCATCAAATTTAGGGGTAGTACAAGTGAATGAAAGTTTGACTCTAGATTGAAAGGGAGAAGGGGTTGGCTTACAGTATTCCATGTGAAAGTGGTGTAGAATATCACATGCATACTTGGACTGAGAGAGTGTAACACTTTCTCTGGATTGCAAGACTTGCAGACCAAGGAAGTAATGCAAGTATCCTAAGTATGTCATTTCAAACTTATTTTTGAGGCTAGACTTTATATGATTTATATGGTTTGGATCACTACCAATAAAGATAAGATCATCAACATAAAGAACAATGATGGTGAAGGACTTACCCCCTTTCTAGGTGTAAATAGTGTTGTCAGAATGACACCTAGAAGAGCCATTATCTAATAGAAATCTATCCATTTTTTCATACCAAGCCCAAGGAGCTTGTTTGAGACCACAGAGAGACTTCCTAAGGCGACAAACAAGGCTGGCGTATTTTTGGATAAAGCTAGGGGGTTGTTCCATGTAGATTTCTTCATGTAAATCTCCATGTAAGAAGGCAGATTTAACATCCATTTCATGGACTTCCCATTTAAAGGAGGCAGCAAGGGAAAGAACAAGGTGGATAGAATTCATTTTGGCAATAGGGGAGAAGGTTTCAGTATAGTCAATACCTTCAACTTGTGAAAATCCTTTAGCAACAAGATGAGATTTATGTCTATCCACTTTTCCATCTGGTCCAAACTTGGTTTTGTAAACCCATCTACATGTGACAAGTTTTCTTCCTTTTGGAAGAGGAACAAGATCCCAAGTATAATTTGCCAATAAGGAACGATATTCTTCATTCATAGCTTCATCCCAACCTGGATGACCGGAGGCTTCTTCAAAGGTTTATGGATCAATTTTTTCTGGAACTTGAGCCAATAAGGAAGAGGCTCTTTCGAATTGAGAACATGTACGTCATCAATCGACAGGGTCACCTGCAAGAGAACCTGCTGCATCCCGAGTAGACCGGACCCATCTTGGAAGCAAAGTGAGTGTAAGGAACAATTTCAAGAGGTGGAGGAGGATTTATCCACTGCCATTATCTCAACTAGAAATGAATGTTATTAAAAAGTTAGGAAGAGAGAGAGAGATAGTATACATACAAGCGAATCTCAGCCCACAGCCAAAGGTGGCACACCCACCGAACTAGGCTCGCAGGCTGATATATTTTCATCAAACTTTACATCTCTTCTAATGATTATATTTTTTGATTTTGGTTGAAGAAGTCTATATCCTTTGACATCTTCAGAATATCCAACAAAAATACATTTTTCACTCTTGGGTTCTAAGGCTTTATGTTTCGCATCTGGAATATGGGCCCAAGCATCACTTCCAAAAACATGAAAGTGACTTACATCTGGTTTGATTGAGCTCCAAGCTTCTTCTGGAGTTATATTCTTTAAAACCTTAGTAGGAGTGCGATTTACTATGTAATTTGCACAATTAATGGCTTCTACCCAAAAATTGAGACCAAGTCCTTTAGATTGAAGCATATAATTAGCCATTTATTTTAAGCTGCGATTCTTACTTTCAACTACACCATTTTGTTGTGGAGTATATGGAACAGTATGTTTCAATTGAATGCCATGCTTAGTGTAGAAGTTGATAAATTTTTTGTTAACATATTCTCCACCAGTGTTTGATCTTAACTTAGGAATTTGATGTCCAGTTTTTTTCTCAACAAAGGCCTTAAAGGCCATGAACATGTTAAAAACTTCACTCTTGAGTTTTAAGAAATATACCCAAGTGTGTCTGGAAAAATCATCAATGAAAGTTAAGAAGTACTTGCAACCAGAGAAAGAAACAACAGAAAATGGACCACATAAATCACTGTGCACAAGCTGCAAAAGGGCTGAAGCATGCCAAAAGGCATGTTTGTCAAAACTATCCTGATGATGTTTTCTGAGTACACATTCGGAGCAAACACCATCTCGGAAATATATCATAGGAAGGCCCGTCACCATATTTTCCTCACATAGAGTTTGAAGAGAGCGATAGTTTAACTGACCAAATCGCTCATGCCAAATTTTTCTCACATCATCATTATGAGTAAAAAAAACGGAGGGAAGAGAGGATGACCCAAAGTTTTCAAACTTATACAACCTTGTGGAATCATCAGCAATGCCAGTAGCTTAAATATGTTTAGGATATTTGAGGTCCTTCTTTACAACATCATGAGGTGAGAATTATACTTTTTTCCCTTCACCTGAATGAGTTATCTGATAAATAGATAAAAGGTTGCATGACAAGGTAGGAACACATAGTACATCATTAAACTAACCATTATCTAGATGAATGGTTCCATATCCTACAACACTAAGAGATCTATCATTACCAACATAAATATGTTTGGTGTTACAATCATTTAAAGAAGAAAACATGGATTTATTTTTAGCCATGTGGTAAGAAGATCCAGAATCAATGAGCCACTCATGAGAAGGAGAAGAAGAATATACATTTAATGCATAACCAGATCTTGATGCTTGACAACCACAAGTAGAAAGTGCCATGCATGAAGATGAAGGTGAAGAGTGCTCCAAATTGATGTTTTCCTTCTTCATTGCTGCTTCTAAGGCTTCCATATTCTTAAAACATTTGGACTCTATATGGCCATCTCGATTGCAAAAGTTGCAATGTCTATCTGTCTTCTTCCCTTTGTTTTGATTTTCTATATTATTTTGGTGATTTGATTTTTCAGTTTGCCGCGGAAACTGATTAGGGCATTTTTTTGGTTTAGGACTATATTTTTTAGGATATTTCTTCTTGGGATTCTTTTGATATGGTTGTTGTTGGGTTGCTAAGGCTTTCTTAGAAGCGTTTCCAACAGTGATAAGACCAAGTTGTAAAAAAATTTCTTGTTCTCTTATCAAAGAATCACAAAAGGTATCAAAAGAGGGATTCTTGTAGGTGGTTCCTGAAGAAATGATGGCTTCTCTAGTGGAATGGAAGGTGGAAACAAATATAGAGTATGCAGGGCCAAGCTTAGCAAGAATGCAATAGATGAGGCTACCATCGTCCTTTTTGATCTTACAGCCTTCTAAAAGAATTTGAATGGTCTTAAATTTGGACAAAAAATTTTCAATGGAGGAAAAATTATTGGGGTCCAAAGTAAGCAACTCATTTTCAAGCTAGTGGGCCCTGATTTGATTTTGAATGCCAAATTTTTTTTTTAGCTTTTCCAGGGCTTCATCAGGGGTGTCAATGTCAAGGATATGAAATCAAAGATCTTGAGTAATGGACATTCCTATCAACCCTCATGCTTGATCTTGTTTATTTTCCCATTTAGCAGCCTTCTCATCATTGGAAGGTTTAGTTTCTTGTCCAGTGGCTATTCTATAAATCCCTTTACTTCTAAGTATATCTACCATGTGAGGTAGCCATTGGAAATAATTGGTGTTGTTAAGAATATCCAAGCATGCACTTTCCATTTTTTTTTTTTAACTGAAGCTGAAAAAAGCTGAAACTAACTGCTCCAATGGAAATATCTCAAAAAATTAGGCCGTTTCAAAAAAAACGGCTTCCGAATGAAGAATTTATGCCTTTTGAAAAATTTGAGTTGTAGATGCAGAATAGATACGAGAACGGGATGAAGTGCAACTTTTTTTAAAAAAAATTCTGCCCCTTTGAACAAAAACCTTTTAAAAAGGAATTTTGAGAAGGAGACTTGAACCCAAGACCTTTATTCTCATAAAATAACCCCTCACCATGTGAGATAGTAAAAGGATCATGTTATTATATGAAAGGAGGAAGGATTTTTTTTTACTCTTCGGTGTGCGTGCCTTTTCCTGCACAAAAAAACACAAAAAACCGAGCAAAAAAAAACAAAATGAAAATCCTTACGGAAAAATGTTATATTTTCGGTTAGCCTTGCCAACAACTATCACTTTCTTCATTATTTCTGATTTCTCAAGATCGCACAAAGACGCGGGGAAAGAGCATACATAGAAAAAAAAATCCCTTTTCCTGTTTCTGATTTGTCGAGATCGCATGGAGTGCATAGAAAAGAGCATACATAGAGAAGAGGGTATAGATCTGGAAAATAAATAAAACCTTAATACAGAAAATAAATAGAAAAAATGGAAATAAGCAGAATTATTAACAAATATAACTGTGAAATAGATGCTTTATACGTCCAGATCTAAACTGACATAACTTGGGTAGCTGGAAACCTTTTCGCATGAAACGGAAGGCGTTCCTCACTGTAATATACACTCCAGACACAACAGAGCAGTTCTCCAAACCCAAAAATGTTCAGAAATAGTAGATCTACAAAACGCGTTCGCATGTAGTCAAACCGGCTTCGGATTTTGATCAACAACGGACGCGACCCTCAAAATAGCTCTGATACCATGTAGGAATTTATAGGGTAAGTTCCGTAGATCAAGAACCAAAGGTCACCACTCAAAAATAGATCACAAATTAGTACAACAGTATAATCACATGGTTAAAACCCTCAAATAGGGAAACATTCCATGGCCTGAGCCAATGAAACCACTTCAGGAAATTTATTAATATAAAATTAAAAGTTACATATGTTTCTCTCATAAATGGTTACCAGACAAATGACACTCCATGCTCTTTAAATAGAGATCATGGACCAATCTGGTGTTAAGCCATGGATCAAGTGTCGTTAATACTGAGGTGAGAGATAACCGTCAGATCACTACAAATCGTGACCATCATATTATAAGTTATAAAGGTACATGGTAAAGAAACACACTTACCTAACTCTACACTAGACTAAGTTATTCTTAACTATTTCCTATGTGTCGGAATATCCTAACAAAAAGCATGGAAGCTACGACGAATGGTTTGAAGAATGGTATGGAAGAAAAATAGATGGTTTGAAGAATGGTATGGAAGAAAAAATGGAATGTTTGAAGGAAGACATGGAAGGTTTGAAGGAAGGTTTGTCAAAGTTCATACAAGAAATGATTCCTAAAGGCGAAAATATAGTAGAGGAAAATCATGATCAGAACAAAATTAATGTTAATCATGATTTCATAAACTCTAATTTTGGATTGAAGAACCACCATATTCCAAATATGGATATGAGGAACTTTTATGGCAATGATCCCGTAACATGGATACTACAGATGGAGCAATATTTTGATCTCAATAATGTGCAAAACACACAAAAGGTATGCATTACAACTTTACATTTAGAACAAAATACATGTGTATGGTATTGATGGCTTTGCTCCCATAAAAAAATGTCACTTGGTCAAATTTTACGGAGGAAATGATAGCACATTATGAAGATACAAAGAGCAACACCTTCTTTAGCCAATTGATAAATCTCAAACAAAAGGGTTCAGTGGTGAAGCACATTGAGGACTTCCAAAAATTGAATATAAGTGTAACTAATATTCTAGAGGAACACAATATTGATATATTCATAGGGACTTTAAAGGATAACATACAACATGAAGTTCGCGTTTTGGAACCTAATTCATTGGAGAAGGAATTCAGGTTCGCAAGAAAAATTTAATGTAAAATTATGGTGACAAGGAAGCCTACCACTCACATCTATAAAGATGGAAGTGTTGCTACTCCTAGACTTCCACAACCTACAAGGTTAACACCACAACAATTGGAAGAAAAAAGAGCAAAAGCGCTTTGCTACAGTTGTGATAGCAAATACACTAAAGGTCATAAGTGTGTTGAAAATAAATTATTTTACATAGATTGTGAAGAGGAAGAAAATGAACAAGAAACTTCAAAAGAAGAGGATATACACCAAGAACGAATGCTAGAAGAAGACGAAATGAGTCTGACCATATCATGTAATGCATTGGCAGGAATTACCACTCCTCAAACTCTCAATATAGAAGAACATATCAAGAATAAAAATGTAATAGTGTTGATTGATTCGGGTAGTACCCATAATTTTATTCATTGTACGGTAGCAAAGGAATTGAATTGTTTCTTATACCAAGCACTAGAATGTCAAGTGATGGTTGCAAATTGAGGAACTATAAATTTCTCTAGAAAATGCCATAATATCAAGATAGCCATGGGGTAATATGTATTGAATATTCCAATGCTTTCCATCCCAAAGGGAAGTGTTGATGTTGTACTAGGAGTACAATGGTTACAATATTTGGGGATGATATCTTTTAATTTTCAAGAACTTTTCTTGAATTTTCTTTTGGAAGGAAAGGAAATAGAATTAAGGGGTATCATAGGGAAGCGAGGAAAGATAATAAGCTCTAATTTCATGACAAAGCTTCTGAAGAAATAACAATGAGGCGTAATTGAAAAATTATGCTCACTAGAAGTTCCAACATCAAAATCATCTATTTCTTTAGATCTCTGAAAAGCCTTGGAAAATCATTCTGAGGTGTTTGAAAATCCCAAAGGACTCCCACCTATTCGTGATCGTGATCATGCTATTAATTTGATTCCAGGAAGTGTTCCTCCAAACATCAAGCCTTACAGATATCCTTATGTCCAAAAGAGAAATTGAACATATGATTGCAGAAATGTTAGAGGTTGGTATAAATCAACCTAGTCAAAGTTCTTTCTCTGCTCTAGTAGTATTGGTGCACAAGAAGGATGGATCATGGTGCATGTGTCCTGAGCTAGGATTGCAACAAGCTAACACAAGACAAATTTCCATTCTTTATGATCGATGAATTATTGGATGAATTACATGGAGAAAATTATTTTACCAAGTTGGATCTTCATTCAGGATATCATCAAATTAGAATGAAGACTGAAGATACTCTGAAAATAACATTTCGAACTCATGAGGGTCATTATGAATTTTTGGTCATGCCTTTTGGCCTTACCAATGCACCCTCTACATTTTAAGGGTTGATGAATTCCATTTTCAAACCCTTCCTTAGAAAATTTGTGCTAGTATTTTTTGATGATTTACTAAGCTAAAACAGGTCTTGGAAGGATCATGTTCAACATGTTGACATGGTGCTCAAACAATTGGAGGAGAAACAATTATATCCAAAAACATCCAAATGTTTCTTTGGAGTACAAGAGGTGTAATATCTGGGTCATATTGTATCTCACAAAGGTGTTAAGGTAGACACTAACAAAATTAAATCCATTAAGGAATGGAATGTCCCCACAACCATAAAGCAGTTGCGCAGATTTCTCAAGTTAACAAGGTATCCTTGCAATTTTGTTAAGAATTATGGGAGAATAGCAGTGCCTCTAACAACATTATTGAAGAAAGATGCATTTTCATGGACTCCAGAAGCAACTAAGGCCTTTGAACATCTTAAAGAGGCAATGTGCCTAGCACCAATCTTAGCTATGCTAGACTTCAAAAAGACCTTTATTATGGAATGTGATGCCTCAAGAAATGGAATTGGTGTTGTTTTAATGCAAGAAAAAAGACCCATTTCTTTTGAAAGTCTTCCAATAAAAGGAAAGTATTTACAAAAGGCTATTTATGAGATTGAAATGTTGGAAATACTACATGCACTAAAGAAATGGAGACCTTACCTAATAGGAAGACACTTCAAGGTCAAAACTAATCATGATAGTCTTAAACACTTTTTGGAACAAAGAATATCTTTAGAAGAGCAACAAAAATACGTCACAAAGATGTTGGGTTATGACTTTGAAATCATCTACAAAAAAGGGAAGCTAAATTTTTTTGCAGATGCACTCTCAAGAAAGGATGAAGAGGTGGAACCATTGCTTTGTGTCATTCCTATTACCCAACTAGATTGGATAACCAAAGCAAGGGATGAATGGAAGAAGGACGAAGAAGTGTGGATACTCATTCAAAAGTTGCAGCAAGATCCTAGTACATCTGATACATTTAGTTGGAAAAATTAGTCCTTATGGTACAAATATCGCTTATATATTTGCAAGAATTCCCAAATAAAACAAAATATTCTTTTGGAATTGCATACTTCTCCTTTAGGAGGACACTCAAGATTTTTAAAAACTTACCACAGCGTGAAGAAAGAATTTTTCTGGGATGGCCTTAAATATGATATTCAAAATTTTGTGGCAGAATTTTTGGTTTGCCAGCAAAATAAAGTTGATACAATTAATACCCTGTGTCTTCTACAACCATTCCAAGTCAACGTTGAGAGGATATTTCAATGGATTTTATCACAAGTTTACCTAAGTCTGAAGGAAGGAGTGTCATCATGGTGGTAGTTGATAGACTTACCAAGTATGCACACTTTTGTGCATTATCTCATCCATTTAAAGCAAGTAAAGTTTCTACTGCATTTTTGGAAACAATTCAAAAGCTACATGGAAACCCAAAGATTATTGTAAGTGATAGAGATCCCATTTTTACAGAAAATTTTTAGACAAAATTATTTTCTTGTTTGGGTACTCAACTAGCTCATAGCTCATCTTATCATCCTCAATCTGATTGTCATACAAAGATAGTGAATAAATGTTTGTAAGGATATCTTTGTTGTTTTGCATCTGATAAGCAAGCACAATGGGTCAAGTGGTTACCTCTCGTTGAATGGTGGTATAACACTTCCTTCCATACTGCAGCAAAAATGACCCAATTTATGGCACTTTATGGATATCATCCACTGTCCATCACATCTTCTTTAAGGAAAAATTCTAGGGTTCAAGCAGTGGAAGATCACATCGAGCATCAACAAGAAGTTCTCCAACTCTTAAAGGATAACCGAAATTTGGCACAAAATCGAATGAAACAATAGGAAGATCAACATCGCAGTGAGAGAATTTTTGACATAGGAGACTAGGTATTTTTATTGCTACAACCATACAGACAAATTTCCCTCAAGCAATCTAAGAAGGATGATAAATTATCGCCAAAGTACTATGTTCCTTACAAGGTGTTGCAAAATATTGGTACTATGGCATACAAATTGGAGTTTCTGCCAAGGGCATCCATTTGACCACAGCTTCATGCTCTGAAGAAGGTTATGAGGGAAAACTCTGGGCCCAAAACCTTGAACATACTTGATGAGGAAGGAAAAACCATATTGGAACTTGAAGCAGTCACAGAAATAATAACTCGATAACAATCGATCAATTTCAGAGTATCTCATCAAATGGAAGAACTTACCCACTGAAGATTCTACATGGGAGGATGAGACTTTTATACAGAAGCACCCAGAGCTACTTAAGCGTTGAGTAAAACACTTTTTTAAAGGAGAGGAGCATGTTAGGTCCCTATATTACTAGTATAGTCCCTTATTGTTGTTAGTGTAACCCCCTTATTGTTATTTTTGTACCCCTGTAACCCCCATATTGTTATTATTGTTCCCTTACATTATTAATGTTAGGTCGGCTAGGATTACATTGTAGCCCCATGGACTCCTATATATAGAAAGGAGGTCTTTTCATTTGCATCATCCAATAATTTTTCATTTATGTAATGTATTGGAGGTTTCACCCTCGAAGTGGCTTATTTCTAAGGCGTTGATATCTATTTTCTTCTATTTTTGGAGCTAGTTTCATAACATCCTCTCAACATGAAATGTCTAATGGCACAATAGAAAATGAAACCCAAATTATTACATCCACAAAGACAAATGACCTATATTAAAACATCAATTGAAGAACTTACTGACTAATGTTTTGTTAAGAAATTCCTCAACTTGATAAAGAGAAATTTCCTTTCCTACCACAAGAGTAATATTATTCCCGTGGGATTTAATGGGGCTTGTTCTATTCCAATGACTATTGTAGCCTGGTTTTCGAATAGGTAATTAACCTATATGTTCCTAAATCCCTAATCCCACTATGATGGAGGGAAAGTACGAAGAGTGCCAAATGAATAGTTTTACCCAATTTCCAATGGGATAGTTTTACATCTCATGTTATGGACACCCATACCCACAAAAATATTCACATTAAGTTCCACATGAGATGTATTAGGCCTATTATTAATATCAAATGATGTTGGGTGTAGTCTACCAAATAAATGAGTGGAAATGTTGGGAATTTCGAGAGAATACTTACTTGCCTCTATCATGTCATCGTGATATAACAATGTATCATTGCTAGAGTGATTTTTTGATATTTGCGACGACATAAAAATGATAACAATATATAATAAAATATGATCCCGGAGAGAGCTTCATCCAAGTACCCTATTATCTATACATCCTCATCATCTAAAGAGGGACCCATCCTTCGATCAAGAACCTGCTCCCTGACAAGAATAATGTTTTTTCATTCAAAAAACCCTTCAAAACCCATAAAGATAATAAAATTCTCCACAAATTTCTATTTCATTAGAGTTCAAAATTAAGAAGGTGTATATGAGATTTAAGGGCTTCAAAATTTTAAAAATTTGAAAATACTCAATTTTTTGTCACCAGATTTCACTAAAAACATGTTACCCATATTCATGTATTCACTCTTAAGACAAATCAAATCACTTTTAGATAAATATTTTATCCATATCTTCCCCAATGAAATATGTGATTTATATCATGGAATATAAGAGGCCTCAATACAATAGGAAAATGGTCCCTCTTAAGAAATAAAGTCATGACATAAAAACTAGACATTGTGCTATTACAAAAACACAGTGCTTGGGACATATAAAATATCATCATAGCATGATGTCTAAGTAGTGACATAATAGCAAATGAAATAACATATTACATGAATATTCCAATAGAAAGCTCCAACATATTGAACATCTACACTCATGTAGTTGATAATATCTTCACTTGTATACTTATGTCTTGATTGATTGGAAAACAATCCCTTCTTTCATATAATAGGTGTTAATGTTGAATTGAATTGTGAAGCTAACTAGTGTTGCTTGAAATTCCCTTGTTGCTATGACAAGGATCCTAATACCTTTGCCACACAAAAAAACACAAACTAGCACATAGCCTTCACTTTCAAATTGTTTCTTTCCATCTAGAAACAAAACAAAGGAACCTATAAAATATGTACCTACATATGATGGCCAAGCTTCCAGTGTTGCTAAGGATGCAGTAAAAAATACTTACTTCTAGAGAGATAAAAATAAGGCATTTTCCAATAAACTATTATGACCTTATACCCAACGTTATCACCATTGTCAAATTTAAGTGTGTTGTTATTTTGTAGGATAAATTCATTATCATCTTGACATGGAAGACATAGGCTATCAATGCAACATGGAAGGCTTGGCAACATTAAATAATATTTCTTTGAAATAATAGTAATGAGAAAGACAAAATTGCATATAAACAAAATATGAGAAGGAGAAAGAGAAAGAGAAACTACAATAATGAGAAAGAGAATATTTCATATAAACAAAAAATTATTGATGGTACATTGCCTTTAAATCTAAGCCTTCATGATTTTTTTAGTCAATTTCAATTCCTGCTATTTTGATATCTTATTATTTGACTTATATTTTTGATAGATTTCTTTAACTATTGTTGGATATATATATTAATGTATATTACGAATAGATGTAATAATTTAAAACCTAGGGCCATATAAACTGGGCTTCCATCCAAAGATTTCAAGTTTAAATCATAACGCAAAAGGCTTGAAATGATCCAGGAATCAATTAGTCTATGGAATAATCAAAAGGAAATTTATTAAATGTTTTCCTAAAAAAATATGAAAAATAAAAAGTTATAAGTAATTTATATCACTGTAGCATGCTTAAAAAACTTGTCAGAATTAAGATTGATATAGAAAATAAAATATCCCCCCCAAAAAAAAATTATAACACTAGTAATCCCATGTTCTTAGTAAGTGAAAGGATCGAATACCAAGGTTGATTAAGAATATTATCTCACATAAAATATCAATAAATACACTTTACATTTTGTGTGATAGTCTGTCTGTCAACCATGCACATAAGCATGACAATTTGCACCTTCTACCCATTGCTGAGAATTCTACAACTAGTCAGGCCCATGGAAAATTAGGGCTTCAATCACTTGAGATGCCATTTTAAAATAGTAGTTATAAGAAATATAGTAGAAAATTACTTTATTACTTTTACATATCATGCAACACATGATGGATAGGGCATGTATTTAGAAAATTCTAGAGCATATAATTACAATATAGAATTCCCCCCATTTCTATCTATTGACCATCTATTTTCTCACAACACTAGAGATGAAAAGAAAGAATAATTGAATTTATCCCATCCCTAATTAGGGATGCTTTAATATTAATCTATGATAAAACTTGTATTTCAGCTCAGTAAATCACAATTTTTTTAATTGAAAAAAATACTATAGTGGATTCCTATTCAAATATGGGCTCATAATTTTATGCACACCTTACACCATTCCAAAGAAGTGATATTTGGAGGTAAACATATAGTGGTGGTCAACTAGCTAGGTCCATAATGCACCTACATACCAGTTAGATCTATTATTCCTCTAGATGCCCTGTTGGATTTTGGTATACACATGTGAATACACATCATTCTCTCCACTGATATAATCTTGGTATCCACAAAACAAAGGCATCATATTACCTAGGCTTGTATCATGTACAAAATTCATATGCCAACAAAAAGCTCCAACATTACAATAATATGCATAGAAGACAAAACTTCTTATGGAAAAAGAACTTCTCAGGTAAGAGCAGGAGTAGCTTAGGAGTTAAAGATACAAAGTGTGAAGTCTTGAATTCTTGCAGCCATGGCAAAACAGATTGAGAGAGATTTTATAAAGAAACCAAAAGTATTTCTCAGTTATGAGAATTATGGGAAGGGGAAACAACCTCGAAAAGGTGGAAACGGGTTTTGGAAGAATTTGGGTCTTAAATTTGAGACCCCAAAGAAGTTATTCAAGGGACCTACATCGACAATAAGTTCCCATATATCAAGGGTTGAGGACAACAATTTTTTGAAGGAGAGGGGCATGTTAGGTACTTATAATACTAGTGTAGCCCCTTTATTGTTATTTATGTGCCCATGTAGCCCCCATAATTTTATTTTTGTTCCCCATAGAATCCCACTATTGTTATTGTTGTGCCCTTATATTATTATTGTTACGTAGGCTCTGGTTATATTGTGACCCCTTAAACTCCTATATATAGAAAGAAGGTCTTGTAATTTGTATTTGTATCTTTCTTTGCGTGCACACAACACAACACACACACCACACCTCATAAACATCATGTACATAGCACCACTTGTACACTACACTGCATATACAATAGGTACGCAATGCCATTTGTATACAAAATCACATATACTACACGTACACAACACCATATGTACATAGCACAACATATACCATATATACACAACACCATTTGTACATAGCACCGCATATACAACATGCACATCGTACCACATGTGCACAACATGACAGGCACAACATGTAAACAATAATAGTATTGCACATCTGGAATTCCACTATTCGTGCATGTACCAACATGCCGCATATCATATTGCTTTAATTTCATTGATGTATCCCACATCCTTACCTGTCCATCACATAAAAATAGACATAGTATAATCACATAATATCAATTCATATACACATGATACTAACCTCTTAGATTTTTCAAGGCTACTCTTCCAACTTGATTCGTCATGAAATCAAGAACCTCTTCATGTCATTCACCTACACAAGCCATCATTCCTCCATAACAATGATTCCTAACGACCCTGACAAACAATGACATACATACATACATATATACATATATATTATCATAAAATAACCATGATCCTTGACGACCCTATCAAAAAACAACGTACATATATATAACCATTAGCATAAAGCAATCATGTTCCCTGATGATCTTTTCGGACAATGGCATACATACATACATATATATAATCATTAGCATAAATCAATCATGATCCTTGACGACCTTGTCAGATAAAAACATATGTATATACATATATAGACATCAACATAATCATGATCACAACATAATTACAAGATATCATAAGGTCAAGGTTAAGATAACTCCCTTTATTCATGCACAATATTAAGAAAAACTATTCCCAACATACCTAAGGCATCTGACACCTCAAATCCAGTCACTTTACCTTTCATGTTACCTTTATCATGACTATCATGCCACTGTCCATTCATCCCCATGGACCCAACCAACCTAGCTAGTTGTCACATTCTCTCCTCTAGCTGCCCTGTATTCATACGCTGAGCTTCATTTGAGTCTTACATTACCTGTCGGGTTTCATCCAACTCTTCCCAACCACCATTAAATTTCCTCTTTTCCCAATCAATTCCCAAGGCCCTTAAAACATAAAAGGAAAGAACCAGAAGAAAACAAGAAGAAAACCATGGAAACCCAATAGTAATATGATACCACAAAAAAATTGGCATGATGATGAACCAAATGTAAACAAAATTTCAAAGAAGGCACAAACAAATAACAAAGAACTGAAAGAAAAAAATTATCAACAAAATTGAAGAATCAATCCCCATGAGTTACCAATGCTTCCAAGGGAAAGCTCAACCTTAGTCTTCTTCAATATTTCATGGAAGTCTCTTTTTCCATGCAATCCACTGCATCATACTTCCATAAATGCATAATTTTTAGTGCATAAGTAAATATAACAACATACTAGTTACCTTACCTTGCTCTTCCACGCACGCTACCCTATAATAGAACTCATACATATATCATCTCTCAAGGGACTCCAACTCCTTGACGAATCAAACCATAACTGAAAAAATAGTTTTTATACATGTCAAATACATATTCATGAATATAACACATATCCACTTAATGTCATACAAAATTAAGGTTAAGAAGACTTCATGTATTCATGCAAAGCATTGATTCATTTGGAATTGTAGTTTCCAAACATAGTCAAAGGAATCATCACCCAAATCCTTTATTTATTTTAACTTTTACCTTACTCCAATTGAGTCTTATTATGTATTGTCACAACATCTAGCTATTAGTTATCAAGGCGACGATTATAAGCCAATTTGTTAGCATGGAAAAATATCCTAAACATGCAGAAGTCAATTTAACATATCATAAGCATAGTTTCCAAGTTTGATTTTGAATTTGGTACAAATGTGGGAAATCCCCCATTCTCAAGTCACGACATGACTAGCCCAAGAGACTTATGCAAGCCTTTGGAAATCGATTCACTGTAGCTTTAAAATAATAGATAGTGAAAAATAGTGAATTATAAAATCAACTGATAACACTTTTTTATGATGATGACGGTGATGGGAATAATGGTGATGCATCCTCGTACTAGAGAAAAAAATATATCTAGAACTGTATAGGAGGTCTAAAAGATGATGTGACATAAGAGAGTTGGGAGTGAGAGTACCAAAACATAAATTTCTTGTGTGTTTTTTTGGGTGGGAATTAAGCCTATGTAACTCAATCTATAAAATTGTATTATGAATATGAGTTTTATAGGTTTAACCAATGACTAAGAGAACCAAGACAAGATAAAATCTATAAGGGTGGAGGATAGACGTCAAGGAACATATTGAGTCAAAAAAATGTCCAAGTGGGCATGAAACAAAAAGAAGTATAAAAAAATAATAGGATATATAGGGTTGAAGATGTTGAGATTCAACAAGAAATTTCTTGGCACCCATGATCCTAGTGAAAATTAAGCATCTACACTAGGGTGGGGCCCACGGGCTATTTTTAGGTGCATGTCTATTTTTATTATCCCTTAATTTAGATGGACATTAAACTGTAATCTATTCTCAATGTGGACTTGAAATAGTTAGCTGAAGTGGAAAAATCAGTTAGCTAAGTGAATTTTGAGTTAGAGGTTGGTTGGTGGGACATGTAGAGTAATAGAGTTCGAAGTGCAGTGGTGCATGAGTTTGTGAAAGTTGTAAATAGTTTAACTCAGTTAAGTGAGTTAAACTGAGTTGTGCTAGTTGTAACTGAAGATACACTAGTGAGAGATCTAGTGAATTAAATATTAATTAATTCACATGCAGTGATCTCACATGCAACTGAAGATTTAATAATATTATTTGCATGCATGTCAGGTCCAGTGGAGACCTAGTTGAGTTCTAGGTGAAGGGGAAGTTGACTATCAGTTGTAACATTATTTTATTTCACACATACAAGTAAACACACATTGGGTGTGCCCATGATACTTGCGTAGTCAAGGCAAACATGATTGCATCAATTTAGGGATTGTGTAGTGAAGGTAGGTTGTCTGGAGATAGTAAATTGGATGAGGGGTTTGCCAATATTTGTATGACAGTGTGAGACAATTAGCTGATGTACTGGGGGATATTGTGAGAAGTGTTTTGTATATAATTGTTTCATGATCCATGATATTAGATACAATATAAGATAGTGCGGTTTTTAGCTTTAAGCTTTCCCTTGGAAATTATCTGTGTTGTGTGTGATTTATCTTTCTTCATGTTCATGTGGTAGGTGATTTTGTTTTTAATTCCACAAATATTTGTAGAAGAAATTCAGTTTTTAACTTTAGAACATTTTTAGATCCATTGAATCCAAGATATACATGCATATTGTATCATTTCTACATGTTATCGAAGCACAAGAAATTACAGAAGTGAAGCAGGAGTTGAGTTTGTGACTGGATAGAATTCGAATTTTCAGATAGACTTTCTTGGTGCTACAGTTGATTCAAGATTGAAATGGGTTTCAATGGCTTGAGGTTATAGTATGCACTCGAGGGAAGCTCGAACTACATTTCTTGTAAGGACAGGGTGGATGCGGTACTTGAATACAATGGTTTGAAGCAATTCATTGAAAAATATGTTCCTAAGCTAGATGCTACAGATGCTGCCAATCTTGATGCATGGAAAAAGAAAGTGGAAAAGGTGAGGAGGACCCCATTGGAGGAAGTATGAGACAAAATTGTCTCAAGCCTCCATGGGAAAGACACACAATATGCTATGTGGAAGGATTTGAGAGATCTATTCCAAAGCACCAACAACCATAGGAAATTGGCACTCAAAGATAAACTCAGGAAGATCAATATGGAAAAGGGAAACACCATTCCAAATTATCTCACAAAGTTTGTCCAATGTCGGGATGAACTGGGGAGTGTGGGAATAACAGTCACTGATGATGATTTGGTGAGTTTGGCTCTCCTATGACTCTCTAAGAGTTGGCACATTTATGAAGACTCTGTCAATGGACAAGAAATATTGTTGGATTCGGAACGACTGTGGTCAGATCTGGTGCAGGAGGAGTTTAGGCGGAACACCGGAGATGGCTCTACATCAAAGCATGATGATGAAGAGCATTGTGCTTTGGCTTCCAAGGCAAAGAAGGGGAAGGGGAAGAAATTTCATTCTACATTCGATTCTAAAGGAAAGAAGCAGGACATGTCAAAGGTGAAGTGTTTTCACTGTCATGAACATGGGCATTTTGCTACTAACTGTCCACAAAAGAATAAGAACAAGAAGGTTGTTGGATCTGTAGCTGGTGAGGCCCTTGCCTCACAATTTAAGCTTGAATTCTCCTTGATTTCATGCATGGTGTCAAGTTCATTAGGATCGGTGTAGTATTTGGATAGTAACGCTTCCTTTCACATGATGCGAGATAAGGAAATTTTTAGTGACTTAGATGAGAAAGATCTCCAGACGCATATTGAGATGGGCAACAATGGATGGTACAGTGATACCGATATTGGTACCAATACTTTTCAATGGGAGTTAGGTAAACCATTTCAATTAAAATATGTAATGCATGTACCAGGTCTGAAGAAAAAATTGGTCTCAGGCACAATGTTGGAGGAAAAAGGCTATGACGTTGTTTTTGGTGATGGAAAAGCTTTCCTGTGACATAAAAAAATGGGTCAAGCCAAGAGGATAGGGATTCAAGTTAAGAATATCTACAATATGTAGGTAGATGGTTGCACTGCCATGATGGGAAAGGCAGAAAAAATTTGTGAGGTGGGATGAGGGCGAATTATGGCATAGGTGATTCAGTCATCTTCATCATGGAGCCTTGAAATTCATGCATGAAATATATACTGGACTTCCAATGGGAACACTTGCTCAGTTAGATCAGTGCAAGGGTAGAACCATGGGGAAGTATGTAAAGTACACCTTTCATGAGAAGGAAAACCGAGCTTCTGGGATCCTTGATAGAGTTCACACAGATGTGTGTGGACCATTCTTAGTTGCTTCAACAAAAAAACATAAGTACTATGTAATATTTGTTGAGGAATTTTCATGTAAATCATGGATCTTCTTCATGCAGAAGAAAGATCAAACATTATCTAAGTTCTGTGATTTTAAGGCATTGGTGGAGAAAGAGTCAGGGGAGAAAATGAAGGCTCTTAAGAGTGATAATGGTGGAGAAGACATCTCTAACAAATTCCAGAACTTTTGTAGCAAATAAGGAATTCGGCCTCATAACCCACAACAAAATGGGGTGGCGGAGAGGAAGAACAGAATGATCATGGGTGCAGCATGAGCGATGGTGCATGATTAGGGCCCACCAATGCATTTTTGGGCGGAAGCATGAAACACTATGGTTTATGTGCAAAACCATTGTCCTCGTAGAGTACTTAGCATGAGTACACCTAAAGAAGCTTTCACTAGTAAGAAACCAGGTGTTTCACACTTTAAAATTTTTGTCTCATCTGTTTATGTGCATGTGACCAAGGAAGATGGAACCGACTACTGAAGTTAGGATTTTTGTGGGGTACACAGAAACACCCCATAATTATTGTGTGTTCCAAACAAGAGAATGACAGCTGTGCGACAGGATATAAAATTTGATGACGGGAAAGCCATGCAGTTTTCCCTTGAGAGGGAGTTGGACTTGCATGCAGAGGAGGAACTACTAGTTCCCAAGGATGAGTCCCAAGATGTGGATCAGCCACATGAGGAGGTTCGTGGAGTGGAGGAAGCCACTCATGCAGGGCCATCCATCAGATATGGCAGAAGGTGCACCACAGAAGCTGATAGGCTAAGACTTGATGTTGCAAAGAATGTAGGAGCCCCTACTTCACAGTGCCAACAAAGATAGTCTCCTGACCGATTTATTGGATACATGGCTCTCATGAGAAAATTTAATGTGACTGAACCATCTTCCTTTCAGGAATCAGTGCAACAACCTACTTGGGTTGATGCAATGGTGGAGGAATATGACTCCATTTTCAAAAACAGTGCATGGGAAATTGTCCCAAGACTAGTTGAAAATGAGTGGTAGGTTCGATATTGATCTACAAGGTAAAGAAAGGTACTGATGGGAGTGTGGAGAAATACAAGGCTAGATTTTTGGCCTGGGGTTTCTCACAGATCGAGGGGATAGATTATGATGAGACCTTTGCACCTGTCACAAGGTACTCTTCCATAATGACCATCCTTGAACTCTCAGTGCAGATGGGCTGGCGCATTCATCACATGGATGTTAAAACTGTGTTTCACAATGGGATCATTGAGGAAGAGGTGTACATAGATCAGCCTGAAGGTTTCTAGATATTCAACAGTGATTTTCATGTGTGAAGACTCAAAAGAGCGTTGTATGGGCTGTAGCAAGCACCCTGTGTTTGGTACACTCGAGTAGATAGCTATTTCAAAAGATTGGGCTTCATCAAAAGTGAATCAGATGCAAACCTGTACCAGATTGTGGTTGAGGGTAAGTTATTGATCATTTTTCTTTATGTTGATGATTTAATTTTGACTGGTGATGAGTAGCTGATACACTCATGTAAGGAGGATCTGGCAAGAGAGTTCAAAATGAAGGATATGGGCCTCCTTCATTCCTTCCTTGGATTGGAAATATGGAAGTGGGATGGTGAAATTTTTGTGTCTCAAGGAAAGTATGCAAAGGAGATATTGGGTAAGTTTAACATGGATAGCTGCAAACCCATGGATACTCCTCTTCTAGGAAACTAGAGGAAAGAGGATGCTACTTTTGGAGAGGTAGTGGATTCTATTGTCAATCGATAGTTAGAGGGTTCGCTAATGTATCTAGTGAACACAAGACCAGAAATTTGCTATGCGGGTAACTAGCAGATTCAAGCTATGGTTAAGCCTACCAAGCTCTTTTGGAAGGCGGGGAATCAAGTCCTGAGATACCTAAGGGGAACATTAGAGTATGGTATATGGTATATAAGAACATATGGAGCGAATTTGGATGGCTTCACGGATGCATATTGGGCTGGAAGTCCATCAGATAGAAAGAGCACATTAAGAGGGATCTTTAGTATTAGGTCTACAGTTGTTTCTTGGTACAGTAGGAAGTAGATATCCGTGGCACTTAGTTCAGCGGAAGTGGAATACATGGCAGCAAGCCAAGATGCATGTGAGGCTATCTAGATGAGAAAGATCTTGGTTGGTTTGTTTGGTTCTCAGATGGATTCGACAGTGATTCATTGTGATAATCAGAGTTGCATTAAACTCTCGATTAATCTTGTGTTTCATGATAGGTACAAGAATATAGATATCCGACACCATCATCTCAGAGATTGTTTGGAGTGGAGAATCATGTTTCTTCAGTTCATTCCCACAGAAGATCAGGATGCAGATATTCTGACGAAGGCGCTCACTAGGAGAAAATTCAAATACCATAGAGATATGATCGGGGTGAAGGATAATCCCTTTCTTGTTGAGAGGGAGTGTTGAGATTCAACAAGAAATTTTTTGGCACCAATGATCCTAGTGAAAATTAAGCACCTACACTAGGGTGGGGCCCACAAGCTATTTTTAGGTGCATGTCTATTTTTATTATCCCTTAATTTAGATGTACATTAAAGTGTAATCTATTCTCAATGTGGACTTGAAATAGTTAGTTGAAGTGGAAAAATCAGTTAGCTAAGTGAATTTGGAGTTAGACGTTGGTTGGTGGGACATGCAAAGTAATTATAGTTGTGACAAAGTTCAAAGTGAAGTGCTGCATGAGTTTTTTCAAGTTGTATATAGTTTAACTCATTTAAGCGAGTTAAACTCAGTTGTGCTAGTTGTAGCTGAAGATACACTAGTGAGAGATATAGTGAATTAAATATTAATTAATTCACATGCAGTGATCTCACATGCAACTAAATATTTACCAATATTAGTTGCATGCATGTCAGATCTAGTAGAGACCCAGTTGAGTTCTAGGTGAAAGGGAAGTTGACTATCAGTTGCGACATTATTCGCTTTCACATATGCAAGTAAACACACATTAGATGTGCCCATTATACTTGCACAGTCAAGGGAGGCAGGATTGCATTCAACAAGGATTTTGAAGTGAAGGCAGGATGTCTGGAGATAGTAAATTATCTAAGGGATTTGCGAATTTTTGTATGACAGTAGGAGAAAATTATCTGATGTACTGAGGGCTCTTCTGAGAAGAGTTTTGTATGTAATTGTTTCATGATCCATGATATAATATACAATAGAATATAGTGTGGTTTTTAGTTGTAAGATTTCCCCAGGAAATTATCTGTGTTGTGTGTGATTGATCTTTCTTCATGTTCATGTGATTTGCGATTGTGTTTTTAATTCCACAAATATTTGTAGAAGCGATTCATTATTTAACTTTAGAACATTTTTAGATCAGGTGAATCTAAGATATACATTCATATTGTATAATTTCTACAAAAGAAAAGCTTCAAAAATACTTGACCCTGTTATGAATGGAATGAAACATCTTTGGAATAATTGTTTAAAATATTACAAGAAAATAATAATAACTCAAAACATATTTATCATTTTATCCACTTGGTGAAAATTTGTTTTAGAAAATAATAATAATTCAAAAAGTATTAGTAACTTATACACTTTTCCATAAGTCCTTTTATACATTTTGTAATGGGTCTATAATTAAGTGCTTGAGTAATTATATACAATTCAAGAATTTGATTGTCGTTTTATTGTAAAATTATTTTTGTTAGTCGTATTTGAGTCTCAAAACCCTTTCATATTTTCAATGCATGTATCTACCATAACCATTTCAAATTTCAGTACGTACAAGCACGAATTGAAAAAATTTCAATGTTGGCCCCATTCTCAAATCACATCATTGCTAGCTCAAGAGACTTTTGTATCCCTCTGAAAATCGATTCACTAATCATGGCGATGATAAATAATGGTGACACCTCCTAGTAGTAGAGAAAAAAATATATCAGTCAACACAAATCATTATCTCATCAATGATAACAAAATATTACCATTTGTTAGTACCACGTTACATAATCGCTCAATTATAAACCAGCTTTTAACACCTAAACATTAATTTGGTGAATTTTATAAACAAAATTATGAGACCCCCTTGTGGGAACTCTGTTATTACTTGCCATGATATATAAGAGCCCATGATTTATAGAGGCTCAACATGATGACAAATATGACCTTACTTATTTTGTGCAGGTTCCCCTTTCCAAGTGGGGTCAAACCACCAACTCATCACACGGGTGCCCTGGTGTGTCCAGCATGCGACTCCCCAATGGTCGTCTGAGGGCCCTGCCTTCATTCATTCAGGTGTGCCTAGGGCACAAGATTTCACCCTGTCGTGCATGTCACGCTATGAATTTTCCCATAAGTTTCTTCACTTATATGTATTTGTTCACCCGACCACTCACACGTCTTGGAATTTATTATTTCACATGTTTTCTCAACTGGCATGTCGTCTGGTTCACTTGTCACCTAGATTTACTGGTCCACTCATATGCCCTTCACCGTGTCGAGAAAGTCACTTTTGGGTGCCTGAGAACCCCACCTTCATGTGGGAGCAATAAGGGTGCGCACCCTTGTCATGAACATGTCACCCTTGGTTCACTTCAATCATTTGATTTTATGAGCATGTCTCCCATCATGCACGCCCCTTTTTCATGTGGGTTCCCATGCACCCTACCTTCGTGTGAGCATAACCAGGGCACTCACCTCCATGTTGTGCACACGAAATCACCACAGTCGCACTTCGATTCATATTTCAGTTTTTCACTACTTTAAGTCAAAAAAAAATCATTATCTCATCAATGACAACAAAATATTATCATTTTTTAGTACCTTTTTGCATAATTAATCAATTATAAACCGAATTTTAACACCTAAAATTGTCATAACTTTCTCTTCACACATCTGATTGGAATTCTATAAAAATTGACGGACTGTAGTTTATGTTGTATCGATTTCATAGCCAAAGGATGAAATAGTAACACGTGGCACTCCTTATGAGTTCTCTCTACTAAGCCAATCCATAATTAGGTCATTGCGGACATAATTTTGTCTTGAAGAATCCAAATCAGGTCTGACCTATGGTATTGGAAATAATACTCAGATTGATACTACAGGGTTGAAGCACAAATAATGGGGATCAGAAATCACAAAGATACATTAGTATCAATATATAGCTTCTCAAAAGCAACAAAAAGGTTTGTATTTTTTTTTTTAATTTCATAACGTTTCTTTCAAAAATCAGTTTGAAGTGATTCCATGGGAATATTGAAGCATAGATAGTTATGTTGGGTTCTATATTGCCTCCCAAAAATAATTCCACACTCATTAAGCCCTCAGAAAGCTCTACTATGACGTATGAAGATGAAGAAGTGCAACATGATATATCAAAATTACGATACCAAGTGCAACAAATTTCTCTCTTGCAAAAAGTAACCAAAAATGAAATGGAAGCTAAAATGGATGGCTTGAAGAAAGGCATGGAAGCTAAGATGAATGTCATGGAAGTTAAGATGAATGGAATGAAAGATAAGATGTATGGTTTGAATAATCACATGGAACCTAAGATGAATGGCATGGAAGATAATATGGATGGTTTAAAGAATGGCATGGAAGCTAAGATGGATGGTATATAAGAAAACATGGAAGATTTGAAGAAAGACATGGAAGGTTTGAAGGAAGATTTGCAAAGTTGCTACAAGAAAATCTTCCTAATGGTGAAAAGGTAGTAGAGAAAACTCATGATGAGAATAAATAAATGTTAATTTTGATTTCATAGACTCTAATGTTGGATTGAAGACCCACCATATTCCAAATATCGATATGAGGAAGTTTGGTGGCAAAGATCCCATAACATGGTTATTATAGATGGAGAAATACTTTGATATTCATAATGTGAAAAACATGCAAAAGGTACGAATTGAAACTTTCTATTTGAAACATAATAAATTTGTATGGTATCTATGGATTTTCTCTCGTAACAAAATTGTCACTTAGTCAATTTCTACGGAGGGAATGATGATACAAAGAGCAACACGTTCTTTAGCCAATTGATAGATCTCAAACAAAAGGGTTCAATGGTGGATCACATTAATAAATTCCATATAAGGTCCCTATATTAATAGTGTAGTCCCTTATTTTTGTCAGTTTATCCCCCTTATTATTATTTTTGTACCTCTGTAATCCCTGTATTGTTATTATTGTGGCCTTACATTATTATTGTTAAGTTAGCTAGGATTATATTGTGACCTCATGGACTCCTAGAAAGGATGTTTTGTTATTTGATCATCCAAGAATTGTTCATTTATGTAATTTAAAGGAGGTTTACCCCTTGAAGTGGCTTATTTCTAAGGCTTTTATCTCTCTTGTCTTCTATTTTTGGATTTGGTTTCATAACAATTGGTGTCAGAGCTTTGGATTGTAGGGTTTCATTGCTTCAAAAATGTCATCATGGAATTTTCACTATAACATTTTTTATACAAAGGTTAAGATGCAAAAAAAGTACCCATTTCGAAGAAATAGTGAGGAACTTCGTGTAAAAATTTCAGATCTTGGTTCCTAATATTTGTGGAGATATGATCTGTGGAAGTTAGGGTTTTTCTAGGCTCCTAAATTTCATCTAAAAGAGGTGACCTTGGGAAAATCTTCATAACTCTCTCTCTGAGCATTAGATTTGAATTCTGTAAAAAGTGACTGAAAGTACACGGACTTTAGGTTTAATGTATATCAATTTCAAAGACGAAAGAGGAAACAATGACACGTGGCACATCGTACAACTTCACTCTACTAAACCAGTCCATAATTAGGTCATTGTAGGAGATTAGGCATAAATTTGCCTTGAAGAATCCAAATCAGCTAAGACCTGTGGATGTAGAAAGAAGATTTAGAGGGATACTACAACACTAAATTTCATATATTGAAGATACGAAAGCATAGAGATAATTCAGTTTCAATATCGAGCTCCTCAAAAGAAAGAAAAAGGTGTGTATTTTTTTTCAAATTGCATAAGTCTTGTTTGAAAAATCAGGTTGAAGTTATTCCAAGGGAATATTGAAGCATAAATATGAGTATTGGGTTCTAAAATTCCCCCTAATAATAATTCAACACCCATTAATCCCTCATAAGGCTCTACTATGACACATGAAGAGGAAGAAGTGCAACATGATATATCAAAATTACAAGAGTAAGTGCATTAAATTTCACTCTTGCAAAGAGCAACAAAAAATGAAATGGAAGTTTTGAATAAAGGCATGGAAGCTAAGATGGATGGTTTGAAAAAAGGCGTGGAAGCTAATATGGATGGTTTGAAGAAATGTGTGGAAGCTAATATGGATGGTTTGAAGAATGTCGTGGAAGCTAAGATGGATAACATGGAAGCTAACATGGAAGACATGAAGAATGACCTAAAAGCAGACATGGAAGGTTTGAAGGAAGGTTTGACAAAGTTCATAAAAGAAATGATTCCTAGTTGCAAAAAGGTAGTAGAAGGAACTGATGATGAGAAAAAATAAATGTTAATCATGATTTCATAAACTCTAATGTTAGATGTAAGACCCAACACATTCCAAAGATGGATATGATGAATTTTGATGGCAAGGATCTCGTAACATGGATACCATAGATGGAGCAATATTTTGATCTCCATAATGTGAAAAACACACAAAAGGTATGTATTGCAACTTCACATTTAGAGCAAAATACATTTGTATGGTATCGATGGCTTTGCTCTTGTAAAAAAATTGTCACTTTGTCAATTTTTACGGAGGAAATGATAGCACATTATGAGGATACAAATAGTAACACCTTATTTAGCCAATTGATAAATATCAAACAAAAGGGTACAATGGTGGAGCACATTGAGGACTTCTAAAAACATAATATAATGGTAACTAATATTCAAGAGGAACATAGGATTGATGTCTTCATATGGACTTTAAAGGATAACATCCAACATGAGGTTGGCCTTTGGGAACCTAATTCATTAGAGAAGGAATTCAGGTTGGAAAAATAAATTGAAACTAAAATTATGGCGACAAGGAAGCCAACCACTCACATCTATAAATATGGAAGTGTTGCTACTCCTAGACTTCCACAACCTACAAGGTTGACACCACAACAATTGGAAGAAAAAAGAGTGAAAAGGCTTTGCTATAGTTGTGATAGAAAATACACTAAAGGTCATAAATGTGCTAAGAAGATATTATTCTACATATATTGTGAAGAGGAGGAAGAAAATGAACAAGAAAATTAAAAATAAGAGGATATACACCAAGAACCAACCCTGGACAAAGAAGAAATGAGTA
Organism: Pinus albicaulis; assembly: GCA_034641835.2. NCBI lineage: Eukaryota > Viridiplantae > Streptophyta > Pinopsida > Pinales > Pinaceae > Pinus > Pinus albicaulis. The sequence continues at coordinate 1,032,702,614 of CM076582.1, forward strand.
TGACCATATCTTGTAATGCATTGGCAAGAATTACCAGTCCTCAAACTCTCAAGATAGAAGGACATATTAAGAATAAAAAGGTAATAGTGTTGATTGACTCAGGTAATACCCATAATTTTATTCATTGTAAGGTAGCCAACGAATTTAATTGCTTCCTATACCCAACACTAGAATTTCAAGTAATGGTTGCAAATAGAAGAATTATAAATTTCTCTAGAAAATGTCATAATATCGAGCTAACCACGGGGGAATATGTGTTGAATAGTCCAATGCTTTTCATTCCAATGGGAGGTGTTGATTTTGTACTAAGAGTACAATAGTTACAATCTTTGGGGACGGTAGCTTTTAAATTTCAAAAAAAATTCTTGAAATTTTTTTAAGAAGTAAAATAAGTTGAATTATAGGGTACCACTGGAAAGCCGAGAAAGATAATAAGCTCTAATGTCATGAAAAAGCTTATGAAGAAAGAACAAAGAGGTGTAATTGCATAATTATGCTCACTAGAACTTCCAACATCAAAACCATCTATTTCTCCAAATCTCCAAAAATATTTGGACAATAATTCCAAGGTGTTTGAAACTCCCAATGGACTCCCACCTATTCGTGATCATGATCATGTTATTCATTTGATTCCAAGAAGTGTTCCTCCAAACATCAGGCTTTATAGATATCCTTATGTCCAAAAGAGAAAAATTCAACGTATAATTGCAGAAATGATAGAGGTTGGTATAATTCAATCGAGTCAAAGTTCTTTCTCCACTCCAGTAGTATTGATGCATAAAAAGGATGGATCATGGCGCATGTGTCCAGATTATAGGGAGCTCAATAAGCTCAGTATTAAAGATAAATTTCCCATTCCTGTGATTGATGAATTATTCGATGAATTACATGGAGCAATGTATTTTACCAAGTTGGATCTTCGTTTAAGATATCATCAAATTAAAATGAATTCTGAAGGTATTCTGAAAACAACATTTCAAACTCATGACAATAATTATGAATTTTTGGTCATGCCTTTTGGCCATACTCATGCGCCTTCTAAATTTCAAGGGTTGATGAATTCCATTTTCAAACCCTTCCTTAGAAAATTTTTCATATTATTTTTTTATGGTATAGTAATCTACAACAGGCCTTGGAAGGATCATGTTCAACATGTTGACGTGGTCCTAAAACTATTTGAGGAGAAACAATTATATGCAAAAAACTTCAAATTTTTCTTTGGAGTACAAGAGGTGGAATATTTGGGTCATATTATATCTCACGAGGGTTTTAAGGTAGACCCTAACAGAATTAAATCCACTAAGGAATGGAAAATCCCCACAACCATAAAGCAGTTGCAGGGATTTTTGGGGTCAACAGGGTATTATGGCAAGTTTTCTAAGAATTATGGGAGAATAGCAGCACCTCTAACAAAATTATTGAAGAAATATGCATTTTCATGGACTCCTGAAGCAACTAAGGACTTTGAACATATTAAAGAGGAAATGTTCCTAGCACAGGTCTTATCTATGCCAGACTTCACAAAAATATTTACTGTGGAATGTGATGCCTCAAGAAATAGAATTGGTGCTTTTTTAATGCAAGAAGGAAGACCCATTGCTTTTGAAATTCATCGAGTAAAAGGAAAGTATATACTGAAAGCTATTTATGAGAAGGAAATGTTGGCAATACTACATGCACTAAAAAAATGGTGACCTTACCTAATGGGAAGAAACTTCAAGGTAAAAATTTATGATGATAGTCTTAAATACATTTTGGAACAAATATTTTCTTCAGAAAAGTAGCAAAAATGGTTCACAAATATGCTGGGTTATGACTTTGAAATCATCTACAAAAAAGCGAAGTTAAATTTTGTTGTAGATGCACTCTCAATAAAGGATGAAGAGTTGGAAGCATTGCGTTGTGTCATTTATATTATCCAACGATATTGGATAATTGAAGTAAGAGATGAATGGAAAAAGAATGAAGAAGTGTGGACAATCATTCAAAATTTGCAGAAAGATCCTAGTACATCTAATACATTTAGTTGGAAAAATGATTCCTTATGGTACAAAGATCACTTATATCTTTGCAAGAATTCCCAAATAAAACAAAAGATTGTTTTGGAATTGCACACTTCTCCTTTAGGAGAACACTCGGGATTTTTAAAAACTTACCACAGGGTGAAGAATTTTTTTTTTTTGGATGGCCTTAAATCTGATATTCAAAATTTTGTGGCGGAATGTTTGTTTTGCGAGAAAAATAAAATTGAGACAATTAAGACCCCGGTTTTCTACATCCTTTATCCATTCCAAGTCAAAATTGGGAGGCAATTTCAATGGATTTTATCACAATTTTACCTAAGTCTGAAGGAAATAGTGTCATCATGGTGGTAGTTGATAGACCTACCAAGTATGAATATTTTTGTGCATTATCTCATCCATTTAAAGCAAGTACAGTTGCGACTGCATTTATGGAAACAATTCAAATCTACATGGAAACCCAAATATTATTGTAAGCGACAGAGATCCCATTTTTATTGGAAATTTTTGGACGGAATTATTTTCTTTTCTGCATACTCAACTAGCTCATAGCTCATCTTATCATCCTCAATCTGATGGGAAAACTGAGATAGTGAACAAATTTTTGGAAGGGTATCTTAGTTGTTTTGTATCTGATAAACAAACACAATGGGTCAAGTGGTTACCTATGGCTAAATTGTGGTATAACAATTCCTTCCATACTGCAGCAAAAGTAACCCATTTATGGCACTTTATGGATATCATCCACCTTCCATCACACCATATTGAAGAGAAAATTCTAAGGTTCAATCAGTGGAATATCACATCGAGCATCAACAAAAATTTCTCCAACTATTAAAGGATAACCTAAATTTGGCACAAAATCAAATGAAACAGCAGGTAGATCAACATCGCAGCGAGAGAAGTTTTGAGGTAGAAGATTGGGTATTTTTACGGCTACAACCATTCAAACAAATTTCCCTCAAGCAAGCTTAAAAGGATAATAAATTATCGTCGAAGTACTATGGTCCTTTCAAGGTGTTGGGAAAGATTGGTACTATGGAATACAAATTGGAGCTTCCTGCTTCTTCTCGAGTGCATTCATTTTTCCACGTTTCATGCTTAAAGAAGGTTATAGGTGAAAAAATTCTCGTTCAAACAAAATTTTTATAACTTGATGAGGAAGTAAAAATCATATTCGAACCTGAAGCAGTCATGGAAACAAGAACTGGACAGCTACGAAATCAATCCAATTCAGAGTATCTCATCAAGTGGAAGAACTTACCTACTGAAGATTCTATATGGGAGGATGATAATTTTATGCATAAGCATACAGAGCTACTCAAGCATTGAGGACAATATTTTTTAGAAGGAGAGTGACATGTTAGGTCCCTATATTACTAGTGTAGTCCCTTAGTGTTGTTAGTGTAGCCCCCTTATTGTTATTGTTGTACCCCTATAACTCCCATATTGTTATTATTGTTCCCTTACATTATTATTGTTAGGTCGGCTAGGGTTATATTGTGACCCCATGGACTCCTATATATAGAAAGGATGTTTTTCATTTGATCATCCAAGAATTGTTCATTTATGTAATTTAAAGGACGTTTCCCCCTCAAAGTTCCTTATTTCTAAGGTGTTGATCTCTCGTTTATTCTATTTTTGGAGTTGGTTTCATAACATTCCAAAAATTGAATATAAGGGAAAAGGATATTCCATAGGATCACATGTTTGATGTCTTCATAGGGACTTTAAAATATAACATCCAACATGAGTTTCGTCTCTGCAAACTTGGTTCATTGGAGAAGGCATTCACGTTGGCAAGAAAAATTGAAAGAGAAATTATGGTGACAAGGAAGCCTACCACTCACAACTATAAAGATGGAAGTGTTTCTGCTCCTAGAATTCCACAGCCTACAAGGTTGACACCACAAAATTTTGGAAGAAAAATGAGCAAAAGGGGTTTTTTATAATTGTGATAGCAAATACACTAAAGGTCATAAGTGCGATGAGAATAAATTATTTTACATATATTGTGAAGAGGAGGAAGAAAAGGAGCAAGAAACTTCAAAAGAAGAGTATATACACCAGGAACCATCCCTAAACGAAGAAGAAATTAATCTAACCATATCTTGTAAAGCATTGGAAGGAATTACCACTCTTCAAACCTTCAAGATAGTACATGTCAAGAAGAAAAATGTAATAGTGCTAATTGATTCAGGTAGTATCCATAATTTTAATCATTATTTCTTCCTATACCCAGCACTAGAGTGTCAAGTGATGGTTACAAATGGAGGAACTATAAATTTCTCTGGAAAGTGCCATAATATCAAGCTAACCATGGGAGTGTATGTATTGAATAATCCAATTCTCTCCATTCCAATGAGTGGTGTTGATGTTGTACTAGGAGTACAATCGTTACAATGTTTGAGGACGATCCCTTTCAATTTTAAAGAAATAGTTTTGAATTTCTTTTTTGGATGGAAAGGAAGTTGAATTATGGGGTATCGCAGGGAAGTCGGGAAATATAATAAGATTTAATTTCATGAAAAATATTATAAATAAATAACAACGAGGCGTAATTGGACAATTATGCTCACTAGAAGTTCCAACATCAAAATCATCCATTTCTCCAAATCTCCAAAAAGTCTTGGACAATCATTCCAAGGTGTTTTAAATTCCACAAGGACTCCAACCTATTCATGATCATGATCATGCTACTCATTTGATTCTATGAAGCGTTCCTCCAGACATCGAGCCTTACATATATGTTTATGTCCAAAAGCAGGAAATCGAACATATGATTGCAGAAATTCTAGAGGCTAGTATAATTCAACCTAGTCAAAGTTCTTTATATACTCCATTAGTATTGGTGCACAAGAAGAATGGATCATGGCACATGTGTCTCGATTATAGGGAGCTCAATAGGCTCACTATTAAAGATAAATTTTCCATTCCTATGATTTTATGAATTATTGGATGAATTACATGGAGAAATTTATTTCACCAAGTTGGATCTTCATTCAGGATATCATAAAATTATAATTGACACTGAAGAAATTCCAAAAATAGGATTTAGAACTCATGAGGGTCATTATGAATTTTTGGTCATGCTTTTTGGCCTTACCAATGCACCTTCTACATTTCAAGGGTTGATGAATTCCATTTTCAAACCCTTCCTTAGAAAATTTGTGTTAGTAATTTTTAATGATATACTTACCTACTACAGGTATTGGAAGGATCATGTTCAACATTTTGATAGGGCGCTCAAACTATTAGAGGAGAAACAATTATATGGAAAAAACTCCAAATGTTTCTTTGGAGTACAAGAGGTGGAATATCTGGGTCATATTATATCTCATGAGGGTCTTAAGTTAGACCCTAACAAAACTAAAGCCATTAAGGAATGGAAAATCCCCACTACCAAAAAGTAGGTGCAAGGATTTTTCGGGTTAACATGGTATTATTACAAGTTTGTTAATAATTATGGGATAATAGAAGCACCTATAACAACATTATTGAAGAAAGATACATTTTCATGGACTCCTAAAGTAGCTAAGCCTTTCAACATTTTAAAGAGCCAAGGTGCCAAGCACCGGTCTTAGCTACACCAGAATTCACAAAAATGTTTAATGTGGAATGTGATGCCACAAGAAATGGAATTGGTGTTGTTTTAATGCAAGAAGGAAGACCCATTTCTTTTGAAAGTCATCCATTCAAAGGAAAGTATTTACATAATGCTATTTATGAGAAGGAAATGTTGGCAATACTACATGCACTAAATAAATGGCGACCTTACCTAATGGGAAGACACTTCAAGGAAAAAAATTATCATGATAGTCTTAAATACTTTTAGGAACAAAGACTATCTTTAGAAGAGCAGCAAAAATGGGTCACAAAGATGTTGGGTTATTACTTTGAAATCATCTACAAAAAAGGGAAGCTAAATTTTGTTGCAGATGCACTCTCAAGAAAGGATGAGGATCTGGAAGCATTGTTTTGTCCCATTTCTATTATCCAACCATATTGGATAACCGAAGCAAGGGAGGAATGGAAGACTGACAAAGAAGTGTGGACACTCATAAAAAAGTTGCAGCAATATCCCATTACATTTTATACATTTAGTTGGAAAAATGATTCCTTATGGTTCAAAGATATCTTATATATTTGTAAGAATTCCCAACTAAAACAAAATATTAATTTGCAACTACAAACCTCTCCCTTAGGAGGACAATCAAAATTTTTAAAAATTTACCACGGGGTGAAGAAAGAAATTTTTTGGGATGGCCTTAAATTTGATATTAGAAATTTTCTAGCAGAATGTTTGGTTTTCCAACAAAATAAAGTTGAGAAGATTAAGATCCTGAGTCTGCTACAACCTTTATCTATTCCAAATCAATGTTGGGAGGATGTTTTAATGGATTTTATCACGGGTTTACCTAAGTCCTAAGGAAAAGGTTTTATCATGGTGGTAGTTGATAGACTTACCAAGTATGCACACTTTTGTACATTATATCATCCATTTAAATTATGTATAGTTTCTACTACATTTATGGAAAAAATTCAAAAGATACATGGAAACCCAAGGATTATTGTAAGTGACAGAGATCCCATTTTCACTGCAAATTTTTGGATGGAATTATTTTCTTGTTTGGGTACTCAACCATCTCATATCTCATGTTATCATCCTGAACCCGATGGGAAAAATGAGATAGTTAAAAGATTTTTGGAAGGACACCTTTGTTGCTTTGTATCTAAAAAACTAACACAATGGTTCAAGTGGTTACCTCTCACTGATTGGTGGCATAACACTTCCTTCCACACTGCAGCAAAAATGACCCCATTTATGGCACTTCATGGATATCATCCATCATCCATCACATCATCTTTAATATAAAATTCCGAGGTTCAAGAAATGGAATATCACATAGAGCATCAACAACAATTTCTCCAACTCTTAAAGGATAACCTAAATTTGGCACAAAATCGAATGAAACAATAAGCAGATCAACATTGTAGCGAGAGAAGTTTTGATTTAGGCGACTGGGTATTTTTACAGCTAAAACCATACAAACAAATGTCCCTTAGGCAATCTAAGAAGGATGATAAATTATCACCAACGTACTATGGTCCTCACAATTTGTTGCAAAATATTGGTACTATGGCATACAAATTGGAGCTTCCTGCATCTTCCCAAGTGCACCCAAATTCCCATGTTTCATGCTTAAAGAAGGTTATAGGTGAAAAAATTCCAGTTCAAAAAATATTTCCAGAACTTGATGAGGAAGGAAAATTCATATTGGAACCTCAAGAATTCATGGAAACAAGAACTCTACAGCTACAAAATCGATCAATTTCAGAGTATCTCATCAAGTGGAAGAACTTACCCACTGAAGATTCCACATGGGAGGATGAAAATTTTATACAGAAGCATCCAAAACTACTCAAGCGTTGAGGAAAACACTTTTTTGAAGGAGAGGGGCATGTTAGGTCCCTATATTACTAGTGCAATCCCTTATTATGGTTAGTGTAGCCCCCTTATTGTTATTTTTGTACCCCTATAGTCCCCATATTGTTATTATTGTGCCCCATAAAAGTCGACTATTTTTATTGTTGTGCCCTTGCATTATTATTGTTAGGTCATCTAGGATTATATTGTGACCCCATGGACTCCTATATATAGAAAGGAGGTTTTTTCATTTGTATCATCCAAGAATTGTTCATTTATGTAATGTTAAAAAGGTTTCCCCCTCGAAGAAGCTTATTTCTAAGTCGTCGATCTATCTTTTCTTCTATTTTGTGAGTTGGGTTCATAAAATATCTTTTGTGGGCACCCCTTTCCAAGTGGGTTCAACCCACCAACTCATTGCACAAGTGCCCCATGCCAAGTCGGGTTGACCCACCAACTCGTTTCACGTCCGCCCATTTCCAAGCGGGTCAACCCACCAAGTCATCGCATAGGTGCCCTTATCAAGTAGGTGCCCTAGCGTGCCCAACTTGAAACATGAAGGTGGAAGCTCATATGGCCCCTACCTCGACCCCCTCGCATCACTCTCAATTCCCCAATACCCAATCTATCTACTATAATATATTTGAAAGAAACACAGTAACATTCAAACATAAAATCTGGTTGGAAAATAAAAATTTAAGGTGAACAATAGAGAACAAACCAACTAAAAACATATAAATACATACCTCGTATGTTTCAAAAATTTTATATCATTAATATTATTCCTCATCCAACTTATCATACGTATCATCCAGTTCAAAATTCATGTTCAAATAATTTTCCATATTGACATCATCACCATTGTCTATATCATCATCTAGAATATGCTCTTCTAAATTTGGTTCAAATTTTTCAAGTTCTTCATATGAAAAAATGTCAATATAATATAGTTCATAAAAATTAACATTGTCTCGATTAACATATATTCCTTGAACTTCTTCTACATCTTCTTCTAACACTGCATGAACCCCCTGCTCCTTTACATCATATTCTTCTTCAATTTCATCTTCTTCCACTACATTATACTTTACGGGCCTTCATTTGGGCTCATATCTAACAACATATGACCAACCCACTTTACCTAGAATGTCTACGTAAAATAATTTTTCACATTGGCTTGGAATAACATATCGATATGATCCCGGCTCAACATTCCTAATATCAACCATTATAAATCTGTTAGCATGCTCAATAATAGTTTTATCGGGGACACATTCATGGATTCGTAGCCTAAACCATTTGACATCAAACACAACTAACTTGATGGATTAAATTCACATTCACGTATGTCATGAAAATACCCAAAGTATCCCACTATCAGAAGTTTTCATATTTCATCCAACATTTTGATGCAAAACTAATGGCCATCACACCACATTTTGTTGTCGTGTTTCAACCACGATATTTCAAACACATAAAAAATTCATTTTCAATTGATAAGCATATTTATACTTGCAAAATTTGCAAATTAGCAGAAAAAACATGTCATATTCATTGATATAATTGTCAAAAAAACTTAGTATGGGTGAATATTTTTTCTTGATATTATTTTAAACTGTATGCTAAATGAATTTCCTTCTATGTAATATTTGTATCTCCACTATGTTAAGCTTCTTTGACCAATGTATACACACCATACCATGGTAACCTACCATTATTAGCATGTTCACACCATTCAATCCATACCTTCATCCAATCAATATTTTCCACAACATATAAATATATTGCATCCCACTCTCAACCGACTATATTAAAATAAAACAATTTAGATATATATAATAAGTTACCATGTTATACCTTCATAATAATTTATATTGTAGGAAGAGTACAAATTAAATAAGTATGATATACTTAAAACAAAAAATTCAAATGTGTTATAAATCTCCACTATCTACTTACATCTCACTTTCCTCATTCTACATGAGTTGACATCCCAAATATTATCCAGTACATTAATATTTTTTCCTATTGTAGGACTATATTGATTAATATAATCCATGGTTAGATATACCATATATCCCTCTACCATAAAGCCCTTGGGGCATTATCTTTGTCTGACCAAATCCTTCAGTGATTTCAAGTGACTCTCAACCATACACATTTATCTTCTGTGTATAAGTCCACACTTTTCCATCTCGTTGACTTGGTATATGAGGTAGTTTTCTTGTGCATTGAAAAATGTATGAGGTATATACTTTTTCATTTCACACATAATTAGATGAGGAATTTTTTTCCTCAAATACTTTGTATCTTCTTTGTCGATTTATTTAGATTACAACCATCTATAAATGAAGCAAGAAAATCATAGGTTTCAACAAAAAAATTATATAGTACATGATGACAAGTAAAACATATGTACTCAGAAATATGTGACACAACAACTTATTGAAAAAAATAAATTGTTCACATAATTCTCTACTTACCTCGTGTATTTTCCAAGATCATATATAACTTGTTTGACATTGTTGTCAAAGTTTTCTGGGAGAGATAGAGGTAGAACGCATTGTAACAAAAATAATGATTGACAATTATTTTTTCCCAAATTAGTAGAAAAAAAACACTAATTAATAAGAGGTTTCACCAAATATATACACCAAAATAATTTCTTTAATTAAATTATGCCAATCATGAGTTTTCACCCCACCTAAATCACCTTTCTTTGTTAGGATATTATTTGTGTTTAAATAAAATCTAGTTGGAAATTTATTTTTTCAAGAACCTCTTCAACATCATTGTGTTGTTTCTCTGTCAATAACAATGGAAGGGTGCTTATATTTAGGTTGTCTCCATTTCTATTTGAATAAGCCACACTTTACAATACATGGTTGGCCTCCTTAATGTCGTTAAAAATGTTGACAATTTTTTCTTTGTCTCTCCTTCCATATAAGATTCACCATAAGGTATTTGTTACATTCTTCTTGATGTCCATTGTATCAAAAAAATGAACAATTTGTAGGTGCACATAGTAGGGGAGTCTCTTGAATTTCTTGGGGTAGCTTTTCATTCCTCCAAGAAGTGCCCTGTTATTGATACCTTGAAAACCTACAGTGTGAATCATAGTTAAAGATATTATAACAAAAATATAACCTGTCAATTAATATAGCGAATAAAATTCCATAAAAATATAAAATAATCCAAACATATCATGTATATTGATAAATAGACAATTCAATCCATACCTTGAGAGACTTTATTATATTGCAACTTCCACACATGAGGTGTCATTCTTCGTGGTCTTAATCCAGTCTCTTCTTTCCCATTGAAAATATATGTTTCTATACTTTGGTACCTATGATTCTTAGAAAGAAAGTTCCTATACTCATCAAAAACCTCCTTTCCTAAGCTTCTTAAATGATAAATTTCATCTTAGGACAACAAACTACACAAGAGAATTTACCCTTTTTTTGAATACCTAAAGAGATGGAATGATTTTTATATCAATTATTTTGAGTATGTATATTGAAGGAACTATTTAAAAAACATTACTGAAATGAACTTCATAAAATTAAACATTATTAAAGTGTAGAGCAACGTTATAACATACCACAAAAATTTGTTAGCCACGAGGCATCATGAATTTTCAATACAAGCATTGCTTCGAATTCAAATTCCCTTTGTGCATCTACTGGTCTAGAGATAGAATACATAGTGAAATTGTTCCATAACTCCTAACTCATCAATAATAGGATTGATATATATGTCTATATATTTGTCTGGTACTTACCTAATTGAATGAACATACAATACATAATTACTACATATATGAGTAAATTAAAAAAAATATAAGACACAATTGAACATATCTGAGTAAACAAATTAATACTTGGAACAATAATTGTCAACATTATGTTCTCCCTCTGTATTGACTTCCAAAGAGGAATGTTATTATTGATAACAAAAGAAGGTCACACCAATTAGATTTGATCTCTCCAAATGAATTCACACCGTTAGCCGCTAATGAAAGCCTAACATTACAAGGTTATTCTTTAAATTGTGGCCACCTTTCATCTATATTCCTAGATTCAAATCCATCTGTAGACATTCGAATAACACCATATTCATTTATATTCATTGTATGGTCATCCATAAGTTGTATTATGATTTTGCACCTGAGCAATTATCACAAACGTGGAATTATGGGAATATAACAAAGAACCTTGTGAGGCACATTTTTTGTTACTTTATCGGTTTGATATATAATGTCATCACATTTTTGGCATTTATCTTTAGATGCATGTTCTTTATAATATATAATATCTTCGTTAGGAAACACATTAATAACTTGATACTCCATTCCAATATCTTTCATAATGGAATGTAAATCTCGATACGTACAAGATAAAACATTTGACGGTGGTAATAAAAATTCACCTAATAATCTACAACATAAAAAAAAAGGTAGTACTAGTTAATGTACTAAATAATATTAATCATACATATTGAATCCAAATGTTACAAAATTAATTAAATGATTATTAATGTACTAACATTAAAAACAAGGGAGAAAATAATTGTTTTATCATATATATAGTACTAAATGTCACCAAATATATTACATACCTTAGGATCTATGTCACATGTGTTTTACAAACCATTCACCAACTTTAAGTTGAACAAAAACTGTACACAACATAGAGAATAGATGTTTTTTTATCCTTCATAAGGAGGTTGAATCTCCATCTCAAGTATAGGTGTATAAAAAGCAAGCTCATCATAACAGTTTTCATCGTCATCCATTTCAACATTATTAAATGTCTTCTGGATCAATCTATGTGTCCCATATTCTTAAACTATGTTATCAAGATCATTATCTTCTTCAATAGGATCATTATCTTGATCCTCAATATTCTCTCCATGTTTTAAACGGGAACTTGTACTACAACCACCTCTCCCTAGGGGGGGGAGTGAGGCATACTATACATTTACAATCAATAAATTTATATCAATATATGTAGAAAATATTTAAACGTGGATACAATCATTTACAAATATAATATATAAGGAAAGAAAATACAACAAAGACAAATATAAAGACAACTTAGGTTATACCAAGAAACAAATACAAAAAATCAATGATGATGCTTGTGCAATTTATCAAGATATTTAAGGATATGTTGAAAAAAATCTAAGAAAGATGTTACTTTTCTTGACATGTAGGAAGTGAGACACTTTCTAAGATATATAGTCACAACCATAATAAAAAACATATTGATATTATTTTTCATTCATTATTATAATGTCATATTCTTTCTTAATTTCACATAGAGACCAGAAGTTTTAAGAGGATTGGTGAGAAATCATGAACTTGGGTGAGAGCAAGAAACAAATACAACAAATCAATGTGATCATGAAGTTTGTGCAATTTAGCAAGATATTTAAGATTATGTTGAAAAATTTAGGAATAATCAACACATGTGAGTTGTATGCATGTGTCTCATACATAATCTAATGATATGTAAGAGTGTCTAATGCAAAGAAATGCACCAGAACTAACTCTACTGATGTGAAAAGGCACGACACATATAGGGGTGAACATACTTAAAAGTGACACCTGCAACTGTAAAAAGACACGAAAACGATACTTGCACATGTAAATTACCTTGAAAGAAACACATGCCAGAGTGAAGATAGCATGAAACACCACTTATTAAAGTGAAATCAAGCAAAAACGACAGTTTTGAATGTGAAAGTGAAAGTGTGAAAAAGACTAAATTTGAGAAAACTCAGTAAAACGGAAGTACAAACGCAACCCAAAGTGAGGGAGGCTATCAAAAAAACTTGTGAACTGACTATAACCATGAGTTGAGCCTCACATAGGCACTATATTAATAGACGGTGATATGGTTATTTAAGCTTAATAAATGAAGTGCATTTTTTTCTTTAGGAAAGTGGTAGGGAACCCACTAAAGACATATTTTATAGGAAACCATTTTTTTACTAAGGTATGACGTTAAATATCTCTCCTTCTACACAAAATGGGGTATTCTTTATTTTTTAATACTTATTTTATTTGACCAAAATGTCAAAAAAATTGTCCTTTGCACTTAGTGGTAAGTGAATGTTATAGAATAAAAACATTGTGTCTACTTCAAAGAACATTACAGATGGAATGTTCTACCTTGCATGAGCGATAATAAGATATATTTGGAAAAAATAACCATTGATGATTTATCAAACATTTCATTAATCTACCCTTTCCTAGAACTATTATAGCTTTGATTTTACTTCAATTAGTTTTCTCACAATTTACAGCAAATGGGAGCCTTTACTTATCACGAAAAGAGACTTTATATAGAGAATTCTTCACTCTATACCACTTGAGCTTAAAAAATTCATTGTCACCTAAAACATTTTGAAACATGAAGTGCAAGGTTTGTGTCCCATAATTTTTTCCTTAAAAAATAAGAAAGAGTACCTTCTATGAGAGAAACAGATTGTGGTTAGGAACATAACATTTTAATAAATTTTGGTTTATAAAAAAAAAATTTAATAAGTAAAGTAATTTTTTTATATAACCTTTTTCCTTAAAAAATAGTTTTTTAATAATTATCATCTTACCTAAATTAATAAAATGGACTTCTTTTATGTTTATCCAATCATCTTTCTTTATAATAATTTTATTTTTAATCAAATTTTTATTTAATCAAAACTTTAATGATATTTATATTTTATTATTTTGTCTCATAAAATTTAATTACAATATATTATATAAGTATTTTCTTCCTTCCTATAAAAATGTATTCATTGTGTCCATATTTTAAATTATGTGCATAATATACTTTAAAAACTTATTAATAATGCTCCATAAAAACCCATGATTAACCTCTAAATATTATAGTTCCTAATTAACCCCCTAAACATGCATTAACCCCATAACACCTTAACCCCATTCCCCTAAGCCCTTAAACCCCTAACACCTAAGCCCTTAACCCCTAAACTATAAACCCTTAAAAAATAACCCCTTATCCCTAATCCCATAAAGTAATTAACCCCTAACTCGAACTAACCCCTTAATCAACCCTAACGAAAATAATCAAATAATACTTCTCCACTTCAATATGACAACATAGGTAAAGCACCACAAAAAAGAATATAGAATACATTTACAATAGAAAGACAATACAAAGGCATACAATCTAAAATACAATATACATATAAACATTTACAAAAACACTCTGCAATACAAATACATATAATGAATAGCTTACTAATGGATGATATGCATGTCTGCCTTCAAATTTTCCATAGTCTCCACAATAATTTTTAGTTGATTTTATTAGAATTCTCCTTGGCCTCATGCCCTTGCAATTTCTATGAGGGAGATACCATATTCATTCCTCAGAAGCCCCTGATGTCAATCCCACATATCCTCGGTCTCCTTGAGGAATGTTATATGACATTTTTTGTCACCAAACTTTTTGTGAAGATTAACCTCAAAATAAGCCTACAACCTTTCAAAAAAATCACAGCTAATATAGCAACTATGTAAAAATTATAGTAAGTATCCTCTAATTTTCTTCAAGGTGTTGGGGATTGGCCATTCCCTCATATATTTTCTTTTGTTAGGATCCACCTTGACACCATTATGTGATACAATATGACACAAATACTAAATTTCTTGAACTCTAAAGAAACCCCTAGAAGGACTTGCACATATTTCTTATCTTCCAATAGTATTAATACCATGTCAACATGGCATACATTCTTTTCCCAATATTTTTTGTAGATCATTATGTCATCAAAAAATACTAGCACAAGTTTTCTAAGGAATGGATTGAAAATAGATTCATCAATATTTGAAATTTTGAAGGTGCATTTGTAATTCCAACTGGAATAACCAAAAACTCACAATGACCTTCATGTGTTCGAAAATTTGTTTTAGAATTTCTTCTTTCCTAATTATAATTTGAGTATATCCCGAACAAAGATCCAAATTATTAAAGAAAATTGTTCCATGTAATTCATATAATAATTAATTAATTATAGGAATAGGAAAATTATCTTTGATTGTGATTTTCATGAGTTTTCTGTAATCTAGACACATATGCCATGAACCATCCTTTTTTATAACCAGCACCACTGGTTAAAATAATGTACTTTGGCTAGGTTGAATGATGCCCGCCTCTAATATTTCTTGAGCCATATTCTCAATCTCAATCTTTTGGGATGTGGATATTTGTAGGGCCTAATGTTAGGTGGTACACTTATAGCTTACAAATTAATAGCATGGTCATGATCTCAGATAGGTAGAAAACCCTTAGGATTTTCTCAAAATACCTTGGCATGATTTTTTAACATTTTTGAGATCCACTAGAGCAAAGAATAGAGATGTTTGAACATATAATGCAAACAATGTGAAACTACACCTTGGTGTCTCTTTTTTATCATTTTTTTCATATTATTAGAGCTCCTCACTTTACTAAGTTTCCCTTGGTACCTCTAATCTCAATTGCCTTTCCTTATGAGAAAAATATTATGAAAAGATATTGAAAATTAAGGGCCATTGTTCCCAATGATTGTAACCATTGGACCCCTAATACAACATCAACACCACCCATTTGGATTTCAATCATGGGACTAACAAAAAAATACTCCCCCATATTTAGCTTAATATTATGGCACTTCCATAAACAATTTATGGTACCTCCATTTGCAATCATCATTATAATTATGGTGTTGGAAAAACAAATAAATTAAGAAGTTTTTCAAATTTTTAATTGATGAACTTATGGATAATAAATGAATCAATCAATATTGTTAACTTTTTCTATTCAATACATCCTTCTATCTTTAATTTTTGTGGAGTATTAATGACAACCAATGTATGACAAGAGATTGTTGGAGTAATCTCTTATATCTATAGATCTTGTGAAGTTTCCACTTCTTGATATTCTTCATATTCACATTTTATGTATAATAATTTATTCTCCTCATATTTATTCCCTTTACTATACTTGTTGTCACTGTTGAAACATAGTCCCTTTTCTCTTCTTTCATCCATTGGCTAAGGATTCAACCTTGTCAATTTAGGAAGGTTCCATGATTTTCTCTATATTTATTTGTTACTAATTTTCTAGTGGATATATTCTTACTATTAAATTTCATTGCAAAACTTAAAGCACGCTTTAGATATTTAGGTTCATAGAGATGCACGTCATGTTGGATTCCTTGATTTAAATTTCCCATAAATAAGTCTAATAAATTATCCTATGAAATATTCTTTACTTTCATACTCAACTTTTGGAATTATTGAATGTGTTCTGTAACTGTACATTTTTATTGAATATTTACCAATTGACTAAATAATGTGTTACTCTTAATATCCCCATAATGTGTTATCA
This sequence comes from Pinus albicaulis, assembly GCA_034641835.2. Taxonomy (NCBI): domain Eukaryota; kingdom Viridiplantae; phylum Streptophyta; class Pinopsida; order Pinales; family Pinaceae; genus Pinus; species Pinus albicaulis. Next base: position 1,032,719,464 of record CM076582.1, read on the forward strand.
ATTCCTATTTAAAAATATACCAAGATGTAATAGAATAATTTTTCTTTTAATAAAGCCATTGATACCATAGATGTTGGTTTTGTTCTAAGAACATGGATGAAATATATACCTTTTGTAATGATGCCACTTGGTGTAGATCAAATTATTTCTGCATCTAAAATATCCATGGTATAGTATTATTACCATCAAATTACCTCATATTGACCATTGGAATGGAGTATTTCCTTAGTGTTTCCTTAAAGATCTGATGATATGGATATTGAATTGAAAATTCATGACTATGGTTCTACAATTCTAATTTTGTGCTCACCAATTGTGATAGCATACTTCTCATATGAGATTTATTCTATACAACATTCTTCTCCTTATGTTCATGATTTCCTTGATTTCACATCCCTTTTAGGAAGCCTCTCCAAGAGAATATTTTAAATGGAAATCATGGATTTTGGTATTTCTTCCCTATTTTCATTCATCTTATTTTATGTTCCTTCCATATTTTAATTCATTTTATTTTCTATTTCTTCCTTATTTTCATTCATCTTCTTTTCCATTTATATTTTAGTATTTTTTTGACAACCTGAGAAATCCACATTTTTCAACATATTACCATCTATTTCATTAACTTTCTTCTCTAATTGAGATAACTGAAATTATAATTCTTCACTTTATTCATGATTCAAGGATGAGCCTTCATTATATTTAATTGGTGTAGTAGATTTCTTTGGAGGGAGGTTGGAAAATAATAATAGAACTCCTCTTTATTACAAATTTTAGTCACAAAAAAAAAAAACCTTCTAACCAATAGTTAGGTCACTAACAAGCTACATACCTTTGATATATATATATACATACATCTATACTCTAATATTCTAATATGTCTTTTCTATAATTCCACAAGTGTGAACTGAATTTGATGTGTTAAGTGAAATTTATGGTAGATCTCCCACAACTTGCTAATTATGTGGCATCTCAAGAAAAAATTTATACCATACCATATGTCCAATTATTAAAATATAATTCTATAACTTCTAATTGATGTATTTCTTTATGTCTCCTAAAATCCTTGAAGATTTTAGAGTCTTAAAATTCTCAGATAGGAAGGTATAGCAAAAATACCAAGCTTACAGGTTTAAAATTCATTTCATGAAAATTCACAAATCATAAATCCATAGGCTATAATTATGAAAGTATAGTAAACCAAATTAAAAAACTTGAACAAGATATTCCCCAATATTTCTCCTTAATATGGTCTAAGTTTCACTTTCTAAATTCTGATAGAAAAAAAAAAGTAATAGAAAAAATTCCAAGTTAATTTGTTTGAGATTGGTTTCTAGAGAATACAAAACCCATAAATTCCTTGGAACATATCTAAAAAATCATATTGAACAAATATATGTAACTTGAATCACATGTTCATCAAGATTTCCCCTCAACATGGTCAAAATTTCACATTTTGAAGCCTCATTGGAAGAAATTTATAGCAAAAATGTCAAACTGGCTTGTTTGAGATAGATTTTAGGAGCATTCAAAAATCCTAACTTACCTGGAACATATCTCTGAAAGATAGAAAACCAAGATACAAAACTTGAAACAAATATTTATCATGATGTTTCCTCAATATTCTCCAAGTTTCACCATCTGATATCTCTTAGAATAAAAATTATAACAAGAATTTGATGATGACCTATTTGAAGCAACAAAACCTGATGATCATGAGCTATGATACCAAAATTCTATGGTCCTTTCTCCTTAAAAAGATAATAAACCAATAACTACAGTCATCTTCGAGGGTCAAACCTCCTTTCAGAAAGAATACAATGTACAAGAAAAATATTTAATTATCTTAATAGTAGGTCTCTTGAGTGTGTATATAGGAGATAAAGGGTACAATTATAGTAAAAATGGGACCACGAGGGGTTCTACACTACATAAAAAATATAAATAAAATCACTTAATATCTAGGACTTAATAATGGATTTTAGGGTTAATATAGGGCTTAACAAGGGTTAAGGATAGTTAACATATATTCCTTTAGGGATCTTGCATCCCTTCAACCATATTTTGGGTTGGGGTATCCATGAGTGGTATCTCTTGGAATTTATTTGTTAGGGGACTATCCTCCTTTGGATTCCAAATAAATTATAATATTTATTACTAATGGAAAAGGATTTCATTACGTATATTATTGACCATTTTTTTGGTGGAGAATTTTTCAAACAAATTTGAGAAGTACTTTGATTTTGGAAAGCATATATTTCAGTTATTCAAACCCTCTTTTAAGCCTTGTTGAAGGATTCTTGAAATTTTGTTAATAATCTTGGAAACACCTCCAGCGACTACCTTAGAGTAACCTTCTATGATTGTTATGCACGAGTCAAATATAAGTGTTGTCAGCTTTGTAATATTTTTGGTCTCAATTCCTAGATAGCCTACAAAGAGCCTAAGAAGTAAGCGTTGATATCCTAGAAAATTCAACTACCACTATGGGGAACGCTACCAAATGAAGGTCCCAAATATACCAACACTTCTTTGGTATGGTAACTTCTAACTAATATAAGGATGCAGTTAGTGACTAAAGTATATTAAAAACAAAATTTCTTAATTATAAAAATAATTCTAATTTAATATATAAAAACTATAATTATAAAAATAATTCTAATTTAATATATAAAAACTATTTACTTAATTATAAAGTAACTATAAATTGTTTCTACTTATCTATCCGAATTAGGAGCACAATTAGATAAATTAAATATGAGATAAGATGATAAATTATTATTTTTTTGAAAGAATTTACAAAATTAATAATTATTAAAACTAAGATGCATAAATTTTGTTCACAAATAAAAAATTATTTATATCACAAAATTTATATTCATACCTGTAATATAAGAAACAATAATTAATCACAAAATTTATATTCATACCTGTAATATAAGAAACAATAATTAATTCAAGTAGACCCTGAAAATAAATTTCGTATGAAAATAAGGAAGAAATGAAAATAACATAAACTTAAGAAGTGAAAACTTATATAAATTCACTCCTCGTCCAAGTTGAATTGGTCAATGGGTACCATATATTCAATTTTATATTAAATGTCGATAGAAATAGACATCCTTGATTACAAAGTATTTCAACATCTTTCTTATTGAAAAAGGTTGTGGTTATACTAATTTGTTAATTAATTTTTTTTTTTTAAATTCTTCTTATCTATTTTGTTATAATAATCTTAGTAATGAGAATTTTGTTTTCATGATTAATATTTTGTTTTGTGTTTTTTTAATCTAGAGACACTAAGTAGCTCGCTTAATACGTAATTACTAGCAAACCTTTGAGGGCTGCAGTCTAGATCACAATAAAGAGATTTGTACACGATTTACAAGAATTTCATATTTCTCAGATAACCAATTGAACTGCCCCGAAATTTTTCACGATCAATATTACTCATACAAGTTTTATCAATTTTTATTAAAATACGTGTTTCTTTTCTTATTTGAAAACATTGAACGTGTCCTCTCCTTTATTGGTTCATGAAAAATAGTTTTCTTCCTTTATTCTTTCTCTTTGCTCTTAATCTTGGCCTTCAAGATCATTTCCTCATCTATAAATTTGCAAAATGAAAATGAGATCATTAATATAGTAGCTTGGAATAAATTTGCAAACAAAAGGTTATTATTATATTGATTAGGGGTCAATTATTTTCCTTTAAAAACTAATTTAAATCAATTTAATCCCTACATAATAGGATCTAGACTTATTAAGTTTCATGAATAATGCTCTGCTTGTTTGACAAATAGCGTGTCATTTTCCTTTGAAGTACTAGTGAAAACGGTTTTATACCACATTTGTCAGCTAAAAATATAACAATAAGTTTAAAATAAACTTGTGATCCAACGCATTTGGGCATAAAATGTAGTTGATAACATACATGGTGTTATTTTGGTCTCAATCATGCATTAAAATTGCATGTAAACCCTATAACTTTGACATCGCCATTAATATGCACACGTCATTCCATACAAAGTACCTCGTAGTTGACCATTCATTATCGCATCGACGTGTCGACACATTGTAAGACTTAAAAGTAGACTAGGTGTATGTGATTTATAATTATAAGACTTCACAATATTCAGGAATTTCAAATTATAAAACTTAACAGTAGACTACCTTAGAAAAATTCATGAATTCAGATATGTTTGAACATGAAAGATGATCCAGTTTCCAAGTGTCCAAGAGCTTGTATGTGATTTATGATCCAGTTTCCAAGTGTCCAAGAGCTTGTATGTGATTTATAATTATAGGACTTCACAATATACTACCTTAAGACTTCACAATAGACTACCTTAGAAAACTTGTGTCCAAGAGCTTGTATGTGATTTATAATTATAAGACTTCACAATAGACTACCTTAGAAAACTTCATGAATTCATATATGTTTGAACATGAAAGATGATCCAATTGCTTGTATGTGATTTATAGTCATTGAATTCCAAATCCAAATTTATTTACTCAATAAAATGAAATCCAACATTTAGGTATCCCATATTGTCATTAAGTTTTTCTTGTTATGGTTTTGATATTTTTACTGTCACAACATCATTCCATGGTATATTCCATGTTAATATGAATTCTATGTAGATTAGTATGTGATCAATGACATGTCATTCAGTTGAACATTAAAAGTTAAAAAATCAAATCACAAAATTTTATATGTAAATAATAAATTTATAAAAAATATGATTTTCGTGTAGATTAATATGTGATCAATGACATGTCATTATTAGTTGAACATTAAAAGTTAAAAAATCAAATCACAAAAAATTTTATGTAAATAATAAATTCATAAAAAAAGAAAAAATTAAAGGAAAAATTAAAACACTAGCATTTTAAATCCATGCATCTGAAAGATTTAAAATAAAATTTAAATATTGCATCTAGAACAAGATAGAATTAATCTAATATATGTTTCAAAATAACCAAAAAAGTTTGGAAATAAACTAGATTTCGATATAACTAGCAACATAACATCTGTTTTCTTTATTTTAAAAAAAAACAATGAGATTATATTAATCTAGATCTAGATTATGCATAACTAGACATCTAATATTTCACACTATTGATTTAATAAATCATAAATTAAGTCTAAATTTAAACAAAAGCAAGTTTTCCTTAAAAATACTCACATTCTGCACAGCAAATTTGAGATCAAACGAGTGATTATGTTTAAGGAAAACATTAAAAAAAGAAATTAAAAATTGTGTATAAAACTATAAAATAAATAGAAAAATATAGAAAATGATTCTTCATTAATTTATGAAGATATCATATCATAAGAGAGGGTTGTATAAATTACAACCATTGATGAAAACTAGAAGAACTAGTTATCTCTTTCATTAATGATATAAAAAGTTTTTTTTATCTAAAATATATAAATTAGCCTTCTATTTCTAAATTTGAAATATCACAAGACTTTATTATATTGAATATTTGGAAAGATAAGTTTAAAGAATTAAAATTACTCAAAACTTTAACCATTGTATTGCAGATCTCATTTTAGTCATTTATTTTGAAAGTTTATACTAACTAACTGTGAAGTAATCATTCATGAGCTCCATCATTAGACATATTTGGAGGGGCTAATGGTCACCTTTTAGTCTTCCTAGATCACGTTTTCTTGCATTTTTATTATTATTTGGTTTTATGATGCTATTATAGGTGGTGATTAAGGCTAACATACTTTGAGTGCCTAATATGAGGTTGAGTGCAAAAAATCATGATTTATTAAGCATTTTTATAAGGATTCTATCATAAAGACTTGGAGGAGACAGCAAGGAGAAATTCTTGGACCACTCTCCTTACCTCCCAAAGGTAGCCAAAGGATCTCAAAGATTCTCTCCAGCAATTCAAATTCCAAAGGCAGCCAAACGATCCCCAAGGATTCTCTCCAGCAATTTGAATTCCAGAGGTAGTCAAGCACTCAATATTTGTTTACTTGGAGTCAAGTGGACTCATTCACTATTTTCTAGGGATTTGTTGGTAGTTGCCCTGTAGAATAAATAGAGCAGAGCTAGAGCTAGGAAGAGTTAGTCGATTCTAGTTGAAACTTCGTTGCAAGCTATTGAGATTTTTATTATTTTACTAAGTGATCAAACTTTCAAAGATGTATGAGGTTATTATTTTATGAAATGAGAATATTGATTTCATTCCACTGATTTAAGTTTCAGAGATCTAGGCTCATGGGTTAGGGCCCAATCCATGTGCCTCAACCTCTCTGATGTTACTACCATCCTTTCTGCCATTAAGATAGTTTTCTTTCTGTCATTTAGTTAGACCTACTTCTGATAGTTTCATTTTTGCTTAGACTTTGCTTTCAGTTTGTTGTTGTAGCTTTTCATTTGATTGTGAGTAGCAGAATAGAGCATAAAACTCTAAAATTTGTGGATCTAGACTTCCCTTATCATCTCTGTCGATAGAGCTCAAGGAGCGTAAGCCTTCCCACAGACCAAACACATTGATTTTTGTTCACTATTTCCATCTCTGCATTACGCCTCTAAACCTTGCTTTCACACCTCCATTCCCTCGTGTTTTCCACTTATTTTCACTGCTGCACCCACCTTTTTCCCCTAAAAGAAATTAAAACCTTTAGCTGCCTTATTCCTTCGTTTCTATTGGTTACGGTCGCCTTACTCATTTTAATGCAAAAACGTTATAAAAACCATCGAAGTTGGCCTCTGCCTTTCCTCCTCGACATCCTTGCTACTAGACTTTGATCATCGTCAATCGTATTTTTCATTCGGTTCTTTTTAAGACTTACCGCTCTTTTTCCGATTGCGATATTTCGATATCGCATATCGAAAATCTCAACCTTTTCGTACATCTCACTATTTCCCCCTTTCCTTAAAGACTTATCACTCACATTTTCCTTACCCTTTCTAATGCAAAATGCTTGAAAACCATGCAAATTAGACCTCTGCCCCTTTCTCCTCGAAACTCTCGCTCTTTGTACCTCACTCCATCGCAAATCATAAATCACTTGTGATATTTGTTAACGCTCTCTCATTCCAAGCCCGAATGTGATATCCCTTTCTACTTCTCTTCGCTGCTCTTTTATTAAAAACAGTAAAAAACATTAGAAACCACATTTTTTTCCCTTTGGACTTACCATCGCTCCTCATCGCAGATCGCATCATTTTCCCATTTCCTTTAAGGCTTACCGCTTTTTCCCCTGTTGATTGTGATATTTTTATCGCACTCCGCTTCCAGTCCTCCCACCACATCACACATCGCAATCGCAAACCGCAATTCTTTCCCTTTTCGTTAATACTTACCGCTCTTTTCGTGCCGATTGCGATATTATTATCGTAGCTTTTTCCTCCATCGCATCTCTGCCATCACACTTTTCAATTCATTCCACTCCAAATCCATTTCTGCGCTATAATAAGGTTTTACAAGGTTTAACCCCACTCTTTCCACTTCTAAGCCTTGTCTCATGCGTTAAGCCCTCCATTAGCCACTTTAGCCCTTTTCTTTCCTCCAAGCTGCAAATGAACACTTTTTCAATTAGGATGAAGTCATGGATAGCTTAGTTGCATGGGTAGAAGCATGGTAGATATACCATAGGATAAATAGAGTGCATTTAGCCACTTGGCCAAGTTAAGTGTAGTTTAGAGTTAGTTTCCTTTCTTCCACTTCTTTTCAGCATTATAGTTTAGTTTCTTTTTAGTCATTTACTTTTCTTCAATTTAAATTAGTTTCATTCTTGTCATTTATTTTCAGAAATTTAATTTAGTTTCCTTTCTGTCATTTCCTTCTAGCAATTCACTTTCAAGTTCTTATCATAGTTTGAAAAATAACACCATTTCGTAAAGCAGAAGCAGATCACATGAACAGATTGCATCTACTGTGTATTTAGCACTTTAATCTCCAAGTTTGTATGAACCCCGAGTTGATAAAGTAAAGTAGGGCAGCCCCTAGGAGTTGCAACACTCTTGGTGTAATACAAGGGCTCACCACTTTTTGGTGTCGTTGCCAGGGAGGTGTCTAGTAGATGTTTCAATTTTTTTTAGCACTCTTTTCTGCTTTCCTTTCTTTTCATGTCATTTCAGAAATAGTGAAAAATACAAAAATATTTTATTTTCATGCCTCGTAAGACTAGGAATACTCAAAGACAAAACTTTCCTAAAACCCCCACATCACCTCCTAGCCACCCTTCAATCTTCTTTAATGGCAGTGAGATTGAACCCCCTATAGGAGAGCCTTCTGAATACTTTGAGGATCCTATTGGGGAAGAAGAAGAAGACCTTGTTTCAACTGAGGGACCTGCTTCATCTATCTTAACCATGGTTGGGACCCAGATAACCTTTCCAATAAGAGAGGTAGATGAGGAAACTACGGTGAAAAACATTAGCCCCTCAACTCTCCCACACTTTCATGGACTCACCTCTGAGGACCCTAACACATTCATGTTTGAATTTGTTGTTGTTTTTAGGACTTATGAATACACCTCTGATGATCAAAATTTGAAGCTATTCCCATCCACCCTTAAGGATACAGCGATGCGTTGGTTCATGGGTCTGCCTGGGGATAGCACACGATCTGGGCACAAAAGAAAGAGACCTTCAGCAAAAAATATAGATACTATTGTAGGTCCAAGGAAGCTAAGGATGAAATATTTAGGATGACTCTAGGACCTAATGAATCCCTAGAGGACTATGAAGAGAGATTTCAATTAAACTATAAGAGAGCCAACTACACTCTTGATCCTGCATCACTTAAAATTGTACTTCTTCAAGGGATTAGTGAAGAGATGATAAAAACCTTGAATATGTTATCAGGAGTATATATCTACCAACAACCATATGAAGCAATAAAAACTATCTTCCAGAACCTTTCTAGGGCATTGAGGAAGAAGGGCAGAGCTAGCCAAAGTACATCCGATACCCCTTCCTCTTCCACCTTCATAAAATAGGAGATTGGAAACATGCTAGGGGACTTCACGAGTGACATGTTTCACACCTTTGCTTTGAAAATAGACACAATGTAGGTCAAAATGAAGCAAGAGGAAGCAGAGAGAGCCCTGGCCATCTTTTGTCCTAGATGTACTAGGAAGCACCCAAGAAATGAATGTCCATTGAATGTTATAGAGGTTTGCTTAGTCTGTGAGGAGAATCATGCCATAGAAAAGTGTCCCTCTTTACTGGAATTAAGGCTGTATATCAAGATGGGGAAGAAAAGCCAGAGAAACTCTATTTTATCAACCAAAGAAGACCTCAAGGCCCTCGGCCATATCAACAAGGTATGCAAGGTGCACCTTACTCTTACTATCACAACAATGAGAGTGCACCCATGCAACCTTCGTACACCTCCTATTTGGCCTTACAACCATTCATATCATCCTCAGCTAGTAAACCAACCATTCCAGCAGTATGTTCCACAACAAACTTAGTGGAACAATCCATCCCAAGGGTGGAGGCCTCAAAAAAATCAACCACCTGGTCTAATTCCTCCACCCAAACCTCAACCTCAGCTTAGTCATGCTACTCCACCTAGGCTACCTATACCTACACAGCCCAATCTGAACCAAAACAACAGACAGGCACAACAAGCTCCCAGTGGAGAAACATCCTATCCATCTTATGTTGTGGAGATACAGGAGGTTAATCTCAGGTCAAGAAGAGTAACCCTAGACAATCATCCTCCATCTCCACCTGTAGAGGTTGGGGGGGAAAAGGAAGAAGGTAACACTCAGATCCAACAACCTCCTTTTCTTGAATGCTTTATCCACCCTAGTCAGCACACCGATGATGAGACTAAACTCTTGGGAGAATTGGAAAATTTGTGGGTAAAGATACCACTTCTCCAGGTCATTAAGGATGTCCCTATCTACAATTTTCTCATCAAAGAAAATTTCTTCAAGGAACCTGGGAGAAGGAAGAAAGATACCCCCACCATAAATGTGGTAGGACAACTGTCTAACCTAATTCTAGGAAGGTTGATATTTCCAAAGTACCTGGACCCTGGTAGTCCAGTTGTTGATGTGCATGTAAATGGTGTCATAGTCTCCAACACTCTGATTGATCTATGGGTTGCCATCAATGTCATGACCAAGGAAACTATGTTGAAACTTAATATCCAAGGGACTTTGAGGAAAACCACAATAGTTTTGCAACTTGCAGATTGATCCACAGTAACTCCGAAAGGAATTGTTGAGGATGTTATGGTTACCATTGACTCTTAGGAGTATCCTACAGATTTCCTGGACTTTCAACTAAAAACCAAGTTCAATGGTTATCCCCTCATCTTAGGGATACCTTGGTCAGCCACTGCAAATGCTTATATTAGTTGTCAGGCCGAAAACATGACTATAAAAAATGGGCCTTTGTTGAAACAGCTAGTGTTATATCCTCTAGCCCAACATTCCATTGATCATGATCTCTCTATATGGTTGGAGGATGAAGAAGATGAGTTTTACTACACTACCCTTATGTGTACCATAGATGCTATTCTTAGATGGGGGTAGCTTGATGAAGATGAACTCATCGACCATGCCATTCAAAACTAGCCCTTCACTTTTTTCCTCTCGAAACCTTAGTCAAAAAGTTTGAAAGAAAACCTTGGATGGAAGTGCACTGAGTTGAATCAACCTGTGAATCCACCAAGGCTATTGATTTTGGCCCATCTAGGTCTCTGAAAATCAACCCAAACCTCTCGAATGAAGAAGAGAAGCAGTTGTGCCAGCTTTTGAAAGAGAATCTAGATGCATTTTCTTGGAAGTAAAAAGACATGAAAGGGGTTCATCCTTGAGCGTGAAAACATCATATTTACATCAAAGAAGGATGAAAGCTCATGAGACAACCCCAAAGAAGGATGAACCCAACTCTGAAGGACATATTCAAAGAAGAGATGCAGAAACTATTAGATGCAGGGTTCATATATCCTATATCCTACAGTGAGTGGGTATCTCCTCTTGTCTTAGACCCAAAGAAGAATGGGAAGTGGAAAATTTGTCTTCATTATTGAGAACTTAACAAAACCACCAAGAAATACCATTTCCCTTTACCCTTTATAGACCAAGTACAGGATGGCCTTGCAGGGAAGAAGTTGTTTTCCTACTTAGATGGGTTCAGTGGATACAATCAGATTCAAATCAGCCCTGAAGACCAAGATAAGACTACTTTCACTTGCCCTTGGGGTACCTTCTCTTATAGAGTCTTACCATTTGGGTTGTGCAATGCCCTAGCTACCTTCCAAAGAGTTGTCCTGAGCATCTTTTCTTATTTATTCCATGACTCTGTCAAAATCTACATGGATTATTTCATACCATACAGGGATGACTTCGACGAAGCTCTCTCCAATTTGGGTAAAGTACTGAGAAGGTGCATTGATATGCATATCTCCTTGAGCCAGGAAAGGTGTGAATTCCTGAAGAAAACAGGGGTTTTGTTAGGACACTCCATATCCCAAGTAGGAATATAGGAAGACCCAAACAAAATCAACATCATAAAAAGGGTACCTACTCCTCAAAAGAAGAAACATGTCAGGAGTTTCTTAGGATTAGATGGTTACTATAGAAGGCTCATCAAATATTTAAGAAAGATAGCTTTGCCATTATTTGGGTTATTGGCCAAGGATTCTGAGTTTATTTGGTTTGGTCCTTGTCAAGAGGCTTTCGAGCTCATTAAGGGATAGTTGATTGTTGCCCCCATCCTCTGAGGTCCAAATTGGACTCTACCTTTCCACATCCACACTGATGCATCTGACAAAGTTGTAGGGGCAGCATTAGTACAATTAGAGGATAAAATCCCTTGTGCCATTTATTTCATCAACAATAATTTGTCAAAGGGTGAGCTGAATTATACTATTACTGAGAAGGAGATGTTAGCCATTGTCAATGCATTGAATAAATTCAGGCATTATGTAACTGGTTATCAGACATTTGTTCACATTGACCATGCAGCCATCAAGTATTTAATGAACAAACCATATGTGAATGTTAGGATAATTAGATGGTTATTACTTTTGTAGAAATTTGATTTGAATATTATTGATAAACCTGGAAAGGAGAATGTTGTTGCAAATTTTTTCTCTAGGTTAGCTCTCCCTGCAGGAGAAAAAGAAATGGTGGATGACCAGCTACCAGATGAGCACCTCTTTGCTATATCATCACTCTCACCATGGTTTGCTGATATAGCCAACTACTTGGTTGCTAGGAGACTCCATCCTAATCTTTCATTCAAGGAGAGGAGCAAAATCATAGAAAAAGTGCCCCTTTCACATGGATAGGGGGAAACATTATCAAGCTACTAAGGATATGTGTGAGGGAGGAAGAAGTTTTTGATATCCTCTCTGCATGTCATGAAAACCCATGTGGAGGCCACTTTTCTGCAAATAAAACAACTTACAAATCTTTGCAAGTAGGATACAATTGGCCTACCCTTCACCAAGATTACAGAAGATACACCAGTAGGTGTGACCAGTGCCAAAGGATGGGGAAACCCACGCAAAGGGATGAGATGCCTTTGCACCCTCATCTGGATATTGAGCAATTTCACAAGTGGGGCATGGACTTTGTGGGACCTATCAATCCACCATCCACACAGAAGAAGTATGTCATAGTCTGCACTGATTACCTAACAAATTAGGCTGAAACAAAAGCATTGAAGGTAGCAACCAAGGAGAAAGTAGCATAATTTCTGAGGTATAATTTGTTTTACAAGTTTGGATGCCCCATAGAAATATTCATTGTTCAGGGAGCACAATTCACCTCTCATCTCATTGAGAATCTTTTGAGGAAGCACCAGGGAAAATTTTAAGGATGGAAAATTAACTTGAAGTTTAAAAAATTGGCGAATATCACTAGTCCCTAATATGAAAACTATAAAAATTTTACTGATTTATTTGTAAAATTATTCAAATTTATAATGATATTATATATACTCTCTATATAATGTTGGCGAATTTTAACGTAAAATAATTTTATATTGTAAAATTTGGGAAAATCACTTTTATAAAAAAATGAAAATTGGCTAATCTTTTTTTTGGAAAAATCATGGAAAATTATCCCACCTATGAATATTAGCCCCTAAAATTTTCCATGCTCAAGTTTCCTTCAACTTAAGATCCACATACAAAAGAAATTGTAGAAAATGAATACAACAAGGAGGATATGCTCAGATTAGTCATTGAGCAAAAAAATCAAATAAGAAAAATGGAGGAACATGTTGAAGAATTATTAAAGGAAAAATCAGTAGCACAAGTGGCTACTGATCCAAATTCAACAGTTCAAACATATTCTGTAGGTACAGAGCTTTCAACATCATTGGCAACAACTGATACAACAAAGTTGACAGAGGATTTGGCTATTCAAAAGCAATAAAATGAGAAGTTGTAGCAAAGGTTTCAGATTTTAGAATCTCAGAAGATCATAAATGATACCTTATACATTGAGGAAATGCAAAAGTCACATTAGTTGGGACTCAAGGTTAAAGAGTTAGAAAGTGAAACTTTGATGGAAGGCACATTGGCTTAAGCCAAGCAGAACATTTGGGAAGACATCAACAAGTCAATGATAGAGGTATGGCCATCCATACAGATTATTTTTGAACAATAAGAACTCATCACCAAGTGAAAAGAAGTCATAGAAGAGTAGAAATAACATCTCAAGAAAAATCTAAGTGGAGTCACTGACATGATCAAGGTCTTGAACTCAAAGAAAAAATAAGAGTTGGAAGAAATAAACAAATTGGATAGAACTGCAACAATATTAGAGATCAAAAAAATTTTACAAAAGAGAAATTTAATCAACCAACTGCAAACAAAATGTGAAGCTTTGAATACTGTTGTTCAACAGTTTCATACAAAGTTTAATGTTTTGAATCATAAAGGACTACCAGGATTGGTAGGTCTAGATGATAAGTTGATTAAATTATAAGATTATTGTAAGAACTTATATATTATTGTAGTGGATGAGTCTAAATTTGCAGTTATTAAAGGATCGATTATAGGGAACGATTTTTTAGAAGCTTTGCAGTTTGATTTAATCATTCAACATCAAATCAAACATTTGTTCATTAAGAAGCCTACTTTCGAAATATATACAGAGGTAGATGAAATCTTTAGGAAAATGATGATTGTAGAAATCCCAAGTGAAGAAAAATGGGATAAATTTTGTGAGGTCATCGAGTAAAAGTATGATATTTACAGCATGCCAGCACAACAGATTTTCAAGGGCCCAGTCATCAACAACTTCCATCAAAAATGCCAAGTCATCAACAGCTTCCATGAAAACAGAGACACATCATCTATCTATTTCCTTCTTCTATTCTACCCTATTCTATTATTGTAATTAGTTTAAGATATTTCTGAGTTTTAGAAATTAGTATAAATAACTCTCATTACGATTTATTAAGGGTTGCACCCTTACATAAGAATTTTTTTGTAAGCATAATTGTACAAGTTTTTTTATCATCAATAATAGAAGAAGGATTCTGAATTTGTCTCATACAACTTTGTTCCTTCTGTGAGCTTTTCCTATCTTCATTACATTTTGTCTCTACATATGTTTAATTATTATCAAGATAATCAAGTGATATTAACTTTGTTTCAATTATCTTACAATTCCTCTTGAATTTGTTATTAATAAAAGCAATGATTTACTAAATAGTTTATTGATGTAAGTCCCTTTCATTTATAAATTGTCAGCATCTTGATAATGTTAAATTTATTTTGTTAAAATTTTAGACATTGTTTAAAGATTTTCAAACTTATGATTAATTAAAGAATTCAATCTGAATATTTGGTTATCATATCTTCTTACATAAGTCTACTTAACCATTTACAAAATCTTAATCACTGTGTGAGATAAAAAAGTAGCCCTTAATCATATTTTCTGATATTATCTGAAAGATTTAAGAAATAACTATTTGCAAAAGTTATTTTATACATTGGTCATCCAAAATTTCAAAACAAAACAAAACATTATAGATGGTTTGGCATAATTATTGACCCCAGTTATCTCAAAGGAAAACAACGACTTTACCTAATGGGAAGAAACTTCAAGGTAAAAATTGATCATCATAGTCTTAAATATGTTTTGGAACAAAGACTATCTTCAGAAGAGTAGAAAAAATGGGTCACAAAGATGTTGGGTTATGACTTTGAAATCATCTACAAAAAAGGGAACCTAAATTTTGTCTCATATGCACTCTCTAGAAAGGATGAGGATGTGGAAGAATTTCTTTGTGCCATTTTTATTATCCAACCCGATTGGATAACCGAAACAAGGGAGTAATGGAAGAATGACGAAGAAGTATGGACACTAATTCAAAAGTTACAGCAAGATCCCAGTACATCTAATATGTTTAGTTGGAAAAATGATTCCTTATGGTACAAATATCGCTTATATCTTTGTAAGAATTCCCAACTAAAACAGAATATTCTTTTGGAATTGAACACCTCTTCCTTAGGAAAACACTTGGGACTTTTAAAAAATTTCCATAGGTTGAAGAAATAATTTTTTTGGGATGGCCTTAGATCTGATATTCAAAATTGTGTGGCGGAATTTTTGGTTTTCCAGCAAAATAAATTTGATACAACTATGACCTTGGGTCCGCTACAACTTTTATCCATTCCAAATCAACGTTGGGAGGATGTTTCAATGGATTTTATCACAGGTTTACTTGACTCCGAAGGAAATAGTGTTATCATGGTGGTAGTTGATAGACTTACCAAGTATGCACACTTTTGTGCATTATCT
Organism: Pinus albicaulis; assembly: GCA_034641835.2. Taxonomy (NCBI): domain Eukaryota; kingdom Viridiplantae; phylum Streptophyta; class Pinopsida; order Pinales; family Pinaceae; genus Pinus; species Pinus albicaulis. The sequence continues at coordinate 1,032,735,221 of CM076582.1, forward strand.
GGTAGCCTCAAAGTGAGTACAAGCTTAAGATACATTTATGGAAACAATTCAAAAGCTACATGGAATGCTAAAGATTATCAGAATCGATAAGGGAGTGATTTTCACTTGAAATTTTTGGACGAAATTATTTTCTTATTTGGGTACTCAACAAGCTCATAGCTCATCTTACCATCCTCAATCCAATGGGAAAACTGAGATAGTGAAAAAATGTTTGGAAGGATATCTTCGTTGCTTTGTATCTGATAAACAAACACAATGGGTCAATTGGTTACCTCTAACTTAATGGTGGTATAACACTTCCTTCAAAGAGTAAGGAGAGGTGGTAGATCTAAAGTTAATCATTGCAATGGATTTAGTAGGATTAAATATTATAAATACTTAACAAAAATATAAAATATGTTAATATTTAATTACAAATCAAGAGATTCTAAATCTATGTAAAAGAGAACCCTTTTTTGCTTCCATCCTTGAAAACCTAAAGAATTTATTAGGAATAACATAGGTGACTAAAACCCCATCTTAATAAACGTTATGATGTCCCTTGACTATAAAAAACAACCACACAACCAAACCACTAAGTTTTACCTCATGTTATGGATTGGATTACTAGCTAGACTCTTTCATTTTGGAATGCATGCAAGATAATGCTAGAAATTTCATTGTTATGTCATATCATCTACTTATTTGTTGAAAAACAATTATAATGTCAAGATAGATGAGGATAATGAGCCGAAATTGAAAATAACACCCCCATCATGGTAACTTTAAATATGGATATGATCCTTGAGGATACAGTTATGCAGAACATGGGAACCTATATTTTATTACAATAAAAAGGCTTCCCAATTTTCAAATACTTATGGGAGTTTTTTAATTGTGGTATGAAAAATGAAACAATTGAGGATTTCTACTATAATTCACTAAAAATCTAACTATGCATTTAGAAAATAATTCCCAAAATCTTCCTAGTAGAGGTTGGCAAGAAAATTCAAATCCCTTGCATGACCTAGATTCTAAAAGAGTAAGAGGAGTTGGTAGATATACATTTAATGGATTGGATTACTATCGAGACTCTTTCATTTTGGAATGCATGCAAGAGAATGGTAGAAATTTCATTGTTATGTCATATCATCTAGTTATTTTTTGAAATTTTTTTATAATGTCAAGATAAATGAGGATAATGAGCCTAAATTTAAACTAACACCACCATCATGGTAAATTTAAATATGGATATGATCCTTGAGGATACAGTTATGCAGAACATGAGAACCTATATTTAATTACAATAAAAATTCTTCCCAAATTTTCAACGATTTATTGGTTTTTCAAATATCATCTATGTTGACTCTCAAGGTGTTACAAAATTGTCCTACTTAGAAAAAGGATTTTCTTTCTGTTATCAAATGTGTTGATCCTTCGAATTCCAACCTAGTCATTTTCAATCACGAAAAATATTCCCCTCGACTCCCATATCAATTGGCCTTTATGATTCAGGTTGTCGCCTATGGTAAAAATGTTCATCTCTCTATTGTGGATGAAGGAGCCTCCACCTGTATCATGTATTTTTCTCGTTGGAAATCGATTGGTTCTCCTCAAATAAGTTAGTCATCCACCACATTGAATCTTTTTATGGATGAACATATAAACCATGTGGTATTTTGAATTCCCTAAAAGTATAATTAGGAGGAAAAATTGTATCAGCATAAGTTGACTTAATTGGCAGACCTCTTGATTATAACCTTCTATTGGATCGCAATTGGTTTTACGCTATGGAAGTTGTCATTTTGACTTACTTCTATATGATTTCCTTCCCTCATAAGTGCATAATTATGGCCAACGACCAACTCACATTCTTAACCTTTGTTTCTCATGTTATAGGAAGTGTTCCTCTTGTAGGGGAAACTCTACACTTTTATCAACATGTTGGGTTTGGCCCGCTCAAGGATTTATTGCTTATGGGAACCCTTTCACTCCTTTTTCCCTCCTTTCCCAACAACGCACCTTTGGTTGCTTATATCATTATGATTTTTTCTTCTATTGTCTTAGAAGATCCATGGATAGTACCAGATGAAACTAAAATCAACAGTTTTGGTGACCGGATGCCGCTTTTCCCCATTTGGTTAATTAAAAATGAAGAATATAATAATGATAATAGTTCATTTGAGTATCTTAGAGCTTATTTTATTAAACATTAGATTTACATCTTAGTCTATCCATAAATGGCTAGAATAATAATAACATGTTACAATATATGATTGGACACTATCCATTCTAGCATTAAAGTTTCCAAGGAGAAAAAAGTGTACTCTTTAGTTTTTATGGTATTGATATTGTTTTCTAGTTTAGTAAACGTTTGATCGATTGCATGAATAAGGTTGATGTAGAAGGTAAAGTTGAAAGGAGCAAAGTAGCAAATAACAAAGGAAGTTGTATTTGTGATTTTAGATATGACACCAAGAAAAATGTGTTGGTTATATGAATCTATTTTATAAACATTAATCTTATAATTAAACTCTATTTTGATGTATGGCTCAAGACCATCCATAGGGATTGATAAATCATGTATCAATTTTTTTTTTTAATATTTTGGTTTTATCAAATTGTATTTTATTTAGATTTCATTGTGTATTGAATATATAGGTATTAGAAATGTAGTGGGGTGATTAAAACAAAAAATTTAATTAGTTACATCTTGAGAATAATAATAGAGCTCGTGATAATTTCCTTACTCATTTTGAAGACTACAGAGGAATATTCTAGAAAGGTCTGAAATTGTTGTTGGGGATTCTCTCTAAATGTCTCAATAATATTACTTCTTTATCATAAGGATATTTTGGGAAATTCCCAAATCCCATCAGGGGGTTCACATTAATGTTTCAAAGGAACTAGAAATTTTCATTCATCCTGGGAGAAAACTTCCAACGTATTGTCATTGCATGACTTGGGTGTTCCCAACAAACACTTGACTACATTTAGGATATTTTGAGGCTGTCTAATTCCATTTTGGGAAGATTACAGGAAAATATTGTATAATAAACTTGGGAAATTATGGTAATTTAAATAAGGATATTTTGAGTATTTCTAATTCAATTTTGGGGAGAGTCTAGGAAAATATTATATGGGATACTCCAGAATTTATGGGAATTTCACGAGGGATATTTTAAGTCTCTAATTCCATTTTGGGGAGAGTCTAGGAAAATATTGTATATGCCACATGGGAATTTATTGGAATGTTTTTACTATCGTTTTATGAAACCTTAAAGGAAATCCTAATATCAAATAATTTTTTGAGGCTCTCCTATTCCATGACTCTATGAAAATATTGTATAGGTTACTTGGAAATTTAGGGGAATTTCTCGTTAGGTTTTAGGAAACCTCCAAGAAAATACCAACAGTGAATGATCAAGTGAGAAGAATGATGTAGCATGGGATTAAAATATTTAACATCCACCTAAGAAATTTTATAATGATGATGCTTGAACTTTAGAAAAACCAATGATGGAAAATTGTGATTATAAGTTAATTAGACAAAATTTTCCAATAAGTATTTCACATAGTCATTCATGTAAATTTGTTTTCACCAATTGAGTAATTCGAAGTGGTTTTGATTTCTCTGTCAATTGTTAGGAACTAATTCCCATAATCCCTATGTATAAATTGAATCCAAAGAAAATATGGTAGCTTTTGGTTCTATGCTGATGTTTGGTAGAGTATAGGAAAATATAATGTTTGTTATGTTTTACATTGTGATTGTAATCAATCTCAAGACCATTGACTATTGATATGATAACTAAGGATAATGTAATAAGTTATCTGTATTTTTGTCATTTGGTGTTTCATCGCATTCATGTGTATAGTTTTATACTAGTATGTGATCTTGAATTTTCAATGGCAACACATAAATTTTGGGATAAGGGTAATAAGAATCATGAGTGTTCAAGATAGTTCTAGCAAGAGTAATGAGGCTAAGTATAAATTTTTGAAAACAAGATTAATCCATATTAGATGTTTATATTATTTGTCATCTATCTAAACTCTTTTATAGTGGAAAAAAATGAAGGAATATTACATGGTCATTTTAATGATGAATCCTCGTTTGGAGATTTAGGGTATGAAAGCTTCTGGAGAAATTTTGAGGTATTAAATGACTTTTTTTGGGGTAAAAAAAATATTACTTATGAAATACCTTTTGGTATTGTTCTACACTCATATATGTTTCTAACATTGCAATAAACACATCAAACAGAGTTTGTATGCAAGAGCTATGCTTCTCATAAGTTAACCTACCATGTTGACAGCCATAGTACGAGTGCATGCTACATTAGCCCTTGTTACTCATTCATATGGGGTTATCCATGTGTGTACTTTTAGTAAGACTAAAATATCTAAAACCGTAACTCTAGATGAGGGTTGAGGGAGTTAAATTTTACCCTGAATTATCTATTGGACTATGTTAAGTACTAGACCACTAGGAGGAGTAGGGGTTCCATTGTATGATATTATATTTTGTTTTATAGTTTAGTAGAGAAACCTAAGAGTGTGAATTTGGAGAGTAGAATAGAGTAGGTTAAATTTCTATAGAATAATTATAGGCTAGAGCTCTTAGGTAACTCCATAAAGAGTACCTCTTCCTTTGTACTTGAATATTTCCATACAAAAGAAAAGAGGGTAGATCAGCCTCAACTTCTAGCTGGGTTTTCTCTCATAAGGGTTTCCTAGGGATAAATTTGGGTCTATTGTCATTGGTTTATGTATTTCTTTCTATTCTACATTTCTTTCATTTCAGCTAATTTATTATTTTAAGAATAAAAACAATAAATAAATAAGTTGAAATATAAAGGAAAAATTAACATACATAATATATATTTTAACTTTTTTATTAGATATATTGTGAACTATTCTAATAGAATATGCACAACAATTTATAGTTCAATAATTGTGAGGATTTTTAGAAAGATTTGCAATAAAATGTTGTGAAGATACTAAAATGTTAGGAATATTTGTTCATGATAAAAATCCAAGCAAGTCCCAACATAAGAACAATCATATGCAAAATAAGTTGAAGACTTGTTACAAAATATGTCGTAGAGAATGAATTCCATTGAATTGTATAAAAATTAATAATGCTCGGAGATATTGAATGAGAGAGATGAATATGGAGATGAAGGAACTTTTGTTTTTGGAAAATAATTAGAAGTGGTAAAGAAGATGAAGCATATAATATGCATGTATATTACAAAAATTCAAGTCTAAAAGAGCTCATGTTATCCATTGAAAATTTTCGAGTACTTTTAGTGCAAAAAAATTGAATAGCCAATATGAGTTAATATATCCTATATTGAGTAGAAGATTCATGGATTGGTGTGGTGGAAAATTGAATATTTATAGAATAAGAATAGTCAAATAGAAAATCCAAAAGTGGGAATATATGATTTCATAAATGAGAGGTAAGTCCCCTAACTTTTCATGATGTTTTAAACATGAATAGAGGATTTAAAAAAAATCAAGTAAAGTATCTTGTAGTAGAATATGTTGAAGATATTTGTCGAATATCCATAATAGCTAGTCTTGTGTGAGAAAGAGTGAATAAAAAGCCAGTAGATTTGTGAATGGTATTGGACTATCCTTTCAAAGGTAAGTTCATAAAAATAAAATGCATACCATAGATAAGTGTTGCTAGGTATTCTTTAAGGTTGAGAAAAAGTTAATATTTTGTTCCATGTTTTATAGTTGATAGATCTCATGTGTGATTTTTTTATTATGGTTCATGAATGCTCAAATAAGTAAAAATTTTCTTAGACTAATTCAAAAAAAAAATCCCACTCCACCCCCACCCCCCCCCCCCCCCCCCCACCCCAACCCTCCAATGTAAGTGTGTGCTCAACATTGAGATTAAAATGTAGTCAATACCAACTAATTTAGGGGTTGTTGTTTTGTAAAAATGACGATGATGTATTGCTTAAGTTCCTAGAGAAGTATGATGCTGAGAAATTTTGTTAGACTTACACAATGGTCCAACAACATGACACTTCAATGATGATAAAACTTCCCACAAAGTCTGACATGTTATTTATTAGAGGCTTAATTTGTTAAAACATGCTCATACCTTTTCCATAAATTGTAATATATGTAAAACATATATAGAAAGGGAAAATAAACATGCTTTTCCTTTGTTGCAAATAGATATTGATAGTCCATCATGATTCCATCTCATTAGTGGGGAATTGATATTATTGGAGAGATCACTCCAATATTTCCTAAATCCACAAATAAATCCTCACTATGATAGACTATTTTATGAGATTGATAGAAGCCATTCCTCTCAAAAATGTGAACAAAAATAAGGTGATCTCTTTCTTGGAATGTTTGGATTTCTTAATTTTCTTGTCTTTGGTAATGCATCTTACTTTTCATCCTTTAGATTAACTTATTTTGTTATTGAGAAGGGAATTAACGTAAAGTATGTTTCCAAATCATGGGGGCTTCATTGGGGGGAAATACCATTCCACGTGTGTTCATATTCGGGGATATATATTGAGGAAAAATGGCATAATATATTGAACATATCATAGGGGGTAAAGGGTTTTTTTATTGTAAAGTATAAAAAATGGAGCTCAAAGTTGATGAAAAAATATAAAGGGGTATAAAAAATGTTCATGAAAAAATGGATACTTATAATATCTAGTGAAATTAAGGGTTTTTAAATTGGGAAGGTGTATTGGGTTTGTATTGGTAGTGGGTAAAATAATGTGAATTTAGAGATATTTTCCGACATGTAGTCGAATTAAGGGTATTGTTTAGTATTCCACAACAAAGCATGATATATTAGAGGTTCATTGAGTGAATCCCCCATGTTCCAACTATTATCTGCAAGGAAACAATCTAGAATAATCAACTATTAATAATCCCACTATAATAACCAAAAACACAGTTGATGAAAATAAATGAAAATAGCATTTCCCAATTTTTTGTGGGAAGATCATGTTACTCTCAATGTAACATTAGGTAACTTACCATTATTTTTTGCCCACGTTAGGAAATCCATTCTTCTCATTAACATTTTTGTACTGGATTTGTAGCATGCTTAGACTGTTAGAGAATATGCTTACCCAACAATGTAAAAAATTGTTTAAATTGGAAGAAGTGTGATAAAAATCCAAGGGAAGGTTTAATTTAAATCAACAAATCATTAAAACCTACTTTCGAAAAGTATAGGCCACTTGGGAATTTATTGGAATGGCTCTCTAATTCCATTTTGGGGGGAGTCTAGGAAAATCTTGAATAAGCCACTTGGGATTTATTGGAATTTTTTTACTATGGTCTTATGAAACCTTCAATGAAATCCCAAACTGGGTCATAGCTGATATTTGAAAAAACTCCCATAAATATTTGAAAATTTGCGAAGCCTTTTTTATGTAATAAAATATAAGATCCCATGTTTTTCATAATTTTATCCTTAAGGATCATATCCATATTTAAAGTTACCATGATGGGGGTGTTGGTTTCAATTTAGGCTCATTATCCTCATTTATCTTGACATTATCATTTTTTTTCAACAAATAAATAGATGATATGACATAACAATGAAATTTCTACCATTCTCTTGCATGTTATATTGTAACATGTTATTATTATTCTAGTCATTTATTAATAGACTAAGATGGAAATCTAATGTTTAATACAAAATAATCTATAGGATACCCAAATGAATTGTTATCATTATTATCTTCTCATGTTGGCCTATTTCCATGACTTCTTCATTTGTAATTACACATGGATTGGATTACTAGCTAGACTCTTTCATTATGGAATGCATGCAAGAGAATGGTAGAAATTTCATTATTATTTCATATCATCTATTTATTTGTTGAAAAAAAAATATAATGTCAAGATAAATGAGGATAATGACCCTAAATTGAAATTAACTCCCCCATCATGGTAACTTTAAATATGGATATGATCCTTGAGGATAGACTTATGCAGAACATGGGAACCTCAATTTTATTACAATAAAAATGCTTCCAAAATTTTCAAATATTTATGGGAGTTTTTTAATTGTGGTATGAAAAATGAAACAATTGAGGATCTATACTATAAATTCAATTAAAATCTAACTATGTGTTTAGAAAATAATTCCCAAAATCTTCCTAGTAGAGGTCGGCAACAAATTTCAAATCCCTTGCATGACCTAGATTATAAAAGAGTAAGGAGAGGTGGTATATCACCATTTAATGAGTCTAATGGATTTATTAGGATTAAATATTATAAATACTTAACAAAATATAAAAGACGTTAATATTTAATTACAAATCAAAGAACTTCTAAATCTATGTAAAAGAGAACCATTATTTTTTCTAACATCCTTGAAAACCTAAAGGATTTATTATAATTAACATAGGTGACTAAAACCCCATCTTAATAAACATTATGATGTCCCTGGACTAAAAAAACACAACCAAACCACTAAGTTTTACCCCAAAGGTTTCTTGGTTGAGGATATAAAACTAACATTAAGCATATAATGAATGACAAAGTTAATGACATTAAATGATATCATGAAAAGATAATAAAACTTGGGAATCCAATCATTGCGCCTCATATAAAACATATTTAAACTAATTTGTCAAGAAAATTTAATGAATTGAAAGTTTATTTGTCCCTTTTATCAAATAAAAAAATAAAAAATGAGACAAGAAGTTAGAAAACAATCATGGTTAGCCCCAATTTAGAAAGTTTATTTGGCTTGATTCTTGGAAGAAAAATTAATCAATGGAAGACACTAAAAAAATAAAGGAAAATATGGCTTAAGGAATAAATATGATACCATGAATCAACTTTATTCCCTTGGAATTATTGCTAAATATTGTTGAGACAAAATAAAATCCCATTTTTTGTTTCATTGATTTTCCAAATTCCTTTGGAATTGTACCTAAATCCAACTTATGGAATGAAATCAAAGAAATGGGAATCCATCCTAAGCTCTATATTATTGTAATTGGGTTCTATATAAGAGTTATTGTTAATATAAAATGTGATAGTGAGGGGGGAGGTAATTGAGGGAGTGGAGGGCTTTGGGGCTAAAACCCTAGCCACCTTGCCTGATATTTCATATTGTTCATCTATCGTCCTTGATTCATGGTGGTTGAACCCTTATTTTCCTACTCACTAGTGCATTTGGGATGTGTGGGAGATTTTTTCTCGAGGTTTCGTGGTGGGTTTTGTTGTTGGTGGTTCCGGTTTTCTTCATTGTTGTTCTACCGATTTCAGGTTTTATATTTGACATGGTTTTGTGCTTCGATACTCAGTTTATCTTCCATCATTGCACTTTAATCTGCTTTTATCTTTCATCATCGTGTAGGTAGGGGTTTATTTTTGGTGTGCAAGGGCGCCTCTCTTGGTCCTAGTGGAGTTTTTACTATCACCATTTTTTGTTATGTTGCTTGTGTCCCTTGCTCTAGGCTATATATGGCCTTTTACTAGAAGTCAAAGGTTTTTGACCCAGTATTTTATATACAATGGTTTTTCTTCTAAGCTTGTTGGACCCTGGTTTGATGTTAAGGCTATCAAGGTGGCATGTTCCATATTTCTTTTGAGGTGTTCTTTTTCTTGTTTTGTTGGAAATATTTTCAACCTACTTTGTAATGTTGGTCTCCCACTGATGGGCTTGTATGTGAAAACCATAGGGTTTACATTTTATCCTGTAAATTTTTATATCTTCATGGCTTTCATGTTTCCACTTTTGGGTCTTTTCGGATGAAAATTTCCATTTTCTCTATTGGTATTTTCTGGAATGCATTTAAACATATGAAAAATGTATTTTTTTTCTTCTCTGATGAATAAAATTACACATCATTTTTCTACGAAAAAAAATGTTATAGTGGATGGATTACTGACATTAGTTGTAATAACGAAGTTAAGCAGGGGTGACCCCTTATTCTTCCTCTTTTTGGTATGTATTTCAATAAAATTAAGTAATGTCTAGAATGGAAGATATGCATTGATATTAACATGGAAAAAATCATTGTGATACTTATTTTATAGGGTGATCATATTATTATTAATTTCAAAACTATTGACTATCTTAAAAACAAACTAAATGTACTCCTATAATTTTAGTAAAATAATGAAATTAACATGAATATTGAAAAAACAAAAATAATAATAATTAAATATAAGCAAGTAACTTTTCCTCCATTTTTTTATGGTGATAACATATCTAAAGAGGTGATACATGGGATTAGATTTCAAATGAAATTTAAACTAGGACCATGGTACTAAGAATATAATTGTTGACAATTAGAGAGTTGGTCTTGAAAATAAAGGTTGAAATGTTGAAATTTGGGAAAGGGATAAGAAAAAAGTTCATTTTAACACCTTGATTATTCTAGTTATTATGTGCAGTGGTGAAGTTTGGGATTACAACATCTCTTGTAACAATTTTAGTGAGATTGCGTAAATCCAAAAATGTTTATTAAACGATAACTTTAAAACTAAATGTAATAGTCCTTGCCTAATTCTCTTGATTAAATATAGTTATACATCCATGGAGCCTAAATCCATTGAGATACCTATAATATAGAAATAAATTGCTTGAACATTGAATACTTCATGTTATTACATCTAGCATGGAAATTAGCCACCACAAATTCAAATGATCATGAGTTATAAACTTTATAATTTAGCATAATTATTGAAACATAAGAGAGAGCAATCAGATTAATAATATAGACAAAATTAAATTTATATATCTATGAAGTTTAAATATGTGGCCTAGAACAACAATGAAATCATTAAAAAGATGAGTTTGAATATTTAACTTATTAAAATTATTTTTCCAACATTACGAACTTTTAAAACAAAGTGATTATTGCAAAAATTAGGACCAATACTCTCCATAATAAAACTAGTCATTCACAATATAATATCACCTCAAAGTGAGAGATTATGTAAAATGTGTGATACAAAGGAAGTTCAGGATACACACCATTTTCTCCTAACTTGAATTTCATTTAATAATATGATACATAAATTTACAAAGTTTCTTGATTCTATACTCTCTAGGATTCCAAAGTTTATGGAAACCAAAATGAACTTGTTACGTGTAGTTTCTATATTTATAAACATTATATTTTGAAGAATATTTAATATAGTTCCATGTATGTGTCAAATAAACATTTTGGTCTTATGGTATAACAAGCATCACCATAATAATCATTAACAAATAAAAGTGCATAAAAAAAAATCGTAACTAATAATAAAGTAGCTCACCCTCACATATTAAAGTCCAACATCAAGTTCTGCTAGAAAAATAACTATAATTCTACCTTTATGGGATGCTAACATAGGGAAACTAGACATGATCAAGGATGATATAGCTTATGCATGTGACATACCCACTTCGAAATATGATAATGAAAAAGAGTTAATGGTAAAATAGACATGAGTTATGTTATGTTCCACAGTGAGGCATGTGAACATTGAATAGGAGTAGAAAATCCTCCCTAGTAGTAAATAGTAGCATATGGAGGATGGAGGGATCTTAAAGTTGGATAAATGATCCACCTAGAGAAATCTATAGTCATCATGTGAGTTTAAGAGAGAGATAGAGAGAGGGAGAGAGGTAAAGAGAGACAAAGAGACAGGGAGAAGACAAAGAGACAGGGAGAGAGGGGTATGGGGGGTAGGGGGGAAGGGGGAGATAAGGAGAGAGGAATGAAGATACTGACGAAATTGGAGGGCGGAGAGTGTTGAAAAATGTAGCAAATTCTCAATTTGATTTTTTCTTTATTAAATTGAGAAAATTTGAATTTCCACATTAGCATACAACTTGGACGACGTTAACTTTAGTTACATGGCTTGTGTCACCCAATTACTCAGTAAATTTAAGTTGGAGGAGTTATATTTTAGTTTATCATGTGTGATTTCTAATTTGTAGCAATCAAGGTTAGTTGTCTAAGGTTGTTTTCAATTAAACTAGTTCCAACTGTTGGAATAACTAGTGGAGGGTAGAGTTGTGCAGTGAGACTTAAGTCAAATTTAGTGATCATCTAGTTAACTGATCACTCAGCCCAAAAAGAGAATTCAACTTACCTTGTTGAGATGGAAATTCCAAGTTAGTATAACAACAATTGTAGACTAGTTTTGATTGTATGGGTGTTGCATGAAGTAAGAGGAAGGACATAGATGATTTATGCAATCCAAATGAGTAAATTTCCTAAAAATTAGGGGTTGATTCCTCAACGAACAACGCAACGAAATAGGAGCTCAAGCCAAGGAATAAATTGAATAAGTCTAGGTCAGAGGCCTTCAGTGAGTAGTGATATAGGTTGAGAATTTGCAAGGTGAGCTCATTTGAGAAAATAAATTTTAATCCATCTGTATTTCATTTGATTAATGCAAGAGACATTAGGGATTTTAGTAGATTTATTTCCCCAGATAAAAATACTTGTTGCATGTGTGTGATTTCTTATTGCATGTCTAAAATTTTTGATCTAAATTGTGAAATAATGTACGCAGAATATTAGAGTAGATTTATGTCTTGTGATTTTTGTTATAGAATCATGAGCAGTTGCAAATATACAACATAATTTCTACATGGTATCAGAGATGGATTCAAAATAGAGCAAAATTCGAAGTTGTTTCTCAGAGGCTCCAATTTGGAGATCAAGGTTGTAGGATTTCTTCAAAACTAAGAAGATGGATTTCAATGGGCTAAGGCTAGAGTATACCTTGGAAGGCACCTCTAATTTTGTTGCATGGAAGGATTTCATGGACGAAGTATTGGATGAAAATGGTCTACTAGAATACATCAAGTTAAATGTTGCAAAACCACAAGCATTTAATGCCCAAAACCTTGTTCAATGGAAGAAAGATGTAGACAAAGTAAGGAGAATCATATTGGAGGGAGAACGGGACCATATTGTCTCAAATATCCATGGAAAATGTTTTTTTTCTGATGTGGAAAGCACTGTCAGGATTGTTCAAGAATAATACTGACCACAAGAAGCTGGCACTCAAGGATAAACTTCAAATTATCAAGATGAAAAATAATGACACAATTCTATAGTATCAGATTAGGTTCACATAGTGTCATGATGAACTTGGCAGAGTTGGTGTTAATGTCCCTAAAGAAGGCTTGGTAAGCCTAGCCCTTATGGGTATTCTCAAGATATGGCATAGATGTTAGTAAATTAAATGTTACAGAGAAATGCAACACATAAAATATGAGGAAAAAACACAAGCACACAAAACACATAAAACCAAAGAGACACAGATATACATGGTTCACCCAGTTTGGGCTACATCCACCCTGAATAGCCAATCCTTCCTTTCTATTATCCAGCAAAATGAAGAGACACAACCTACAGCAGATCCACTGTAATATCCTCTGTTCTCTCTCACAGTCTCCCTATCTATTTCTTGCTCTGAGAATACACTCACAATACATAGTCGCAATACAATTCCCTCATACATTTTAGGTGTTGCCTTTTAGGGCAAAAACCCTAAACTAAACATAACTTCTACCGTCAAATCATCCGCCTAATGAACAACCCAGATTGACTAGAAATTACTATACTTTTACAAGGCAAATTTACATCTGTTTTTAGCTTTGGGGGCACTGCCCCAACCCCGCTGTGGACCGTCGTCCCTAGACTCCCAAATGGGGGGTCGCCCCCGACTCCCGCGGGGAGGACAAGGGCGGTAGCATCATTTCTCACCTTGACATGATTCATGATTGCTACATGGCTTTATGGGCACCCATTCCTACGTACTTGGACAAATTCACTTAAAAAACAAGGAAAATCCTTCATACGCGACTATGCCCGTGTTTTTCCGTTGCATACGCCTACATTACCTAGACTTTTCCGCGTATGCCATTAAAATGATTAAAAAATATATAAAAAATCCCTAATTTCGCGCTGGGTTGATGGTTACTCAGGTAGTTCAACCACCCCAGCCCGTGGCCAACTGTTTCCAACTGCCGAAACTACTTGGAGGGACTATAAAAAGCCCTCATGTGTATGGCCTAAGGGAGAGAGAGAATTATTGATATTATACTCTGTTGGTATTCCCTATCCAAGTCTGATTCCCCGTGCCTCCTGCACTTTCCCAGTTCATTATAAGAAACCCTTGTTTCCTTGAGATACACATCCCTTTATATGTTATCTCGTATGCACCAGTTTGGAAGGAGTCTTAGCGAGGCAAGGGCTGGACGGATCCGGACGACGGTCTGCGAAGGCCTTGGAAGGATCAGGTGATCTCTCCACTTACTTTTGTACATACTATTTTTATAATACAGAAGTATCATGCTGTTCCCGAAGTAAACGTGTTAGTGTATGCTTTAATGTGTGAAGAATATTTGTTATACAAGCATTTATGATGATTTATTTAATGTTTTATATGAATCTCGCTAACATATAGAGTAGAAATATAATGTACAACTTGTCCTTTGTGCTGGTTTCTTCTTGTATTTCAGGTGAAAGAGGAAGGACGGTTGCAGGGAGTTTGAACTCCACGTGGATCTACTTCAAACGTAGGACCAACGGGTAAACCTCTCGTTCTGCTCTATTTCGTTTTTATGACCGTGCATGATCGTGTGAGTCTCTGTTAAGTAGTACGCCCCTGCTCTGTGGAGGTTGAATCCCAACCAACCTCTAGGGTGTTAAATCCCCGAAACAGAACTGGCGACTCCGCTGGGGATCACATTTTTGTGATTCTCCCGTTGGGTTGTTTCAGCTGTTTGGTAGGTTGCCAACAGTTTCTTCTGTCTTTTACAGTCCAGTTTGCTTTCTTGCAGTCAGTTTGAAGCTTTTATACCTTTCCCAGGCTTGTACTTTTTATTTTTCATTATCTTTCTTTGTATACGCAGTTTTGCTTGCACACAGCCGCGTATACCCGCGAGTTTGTGTAGAAGGATCCGCGTACACGCGGATTTCCCTCGACACAGACGCGTATACACGCCTGTTTCATAGCTGCAAGGTCGCGTATACCGTCAGTAGGTGCATTTTTCTTGGGGTATACATTCGCTTCAAAAACAAGGATCTCTCGAATTTTGATGAAAATCAGGTCTCTCCTCCAAAAATCTCCCGGGCCCGCTAATGACCAGAAACTCCATCGTTGCTTCATTTGCCGGAAAATGACTCCTCTTTGACCCGGCTATTTCTCATCTTCATCGTCATCCTTGAAGACCAATTGAAACCGAGCATATTTTTCTCCCTAGTTACAACTTTTGTTAGCATATCTGTAGGATTCTGGCTAGTGTGTATCTTTTCCAGCTTCAACTGTCCATCTTCCAATACTGACCGTATGAAATGGTACTTGAGTTGTATGTGTTTAGTCCTGGAATGAAATTTTGAGTTCTTTGAAAGATGAATGACACTTTGGCTATCACTGTATAACGTGCCCATATCATGCTTCTTACCCAATTCATCCATAAACCTTTGTAACCAAATCATTTCTTTACTAGCCTCTGTAGCAACAACATACTCTGCTTCTGTTGTTGAAAGTGCAACAACACTTTGGATTTTTGAAACCCAACTGACAGCTGTTCCACCTACAATAAATACATATCCTGTAGTGCTCCTCCTGTTATCTCTGTCACCTGCCATATCTGCATCAACATATCCCTGTAGAGCAATGTTTGAACCACCAAAGAATAATGCTTGATTTGTGGTACCTCTAAAATATCTGAGAATCCATTTCACTGCCATCAAATGTTATTTTCCTAGATTGTTCATGTACCTTCTTACAACTCCCACTTCATGTGCAATATTAGGCCTTGTGCAGACCATTACATACATTAAGCTTCCAACTGCTGATGCATATGGAATTTTAGACATATAGACCATTTCTTCTTGGGTCTGGGGGCACATATCCTTACTAATTTTGAAATGGCTAGCTGATGGTGAGGTAAATCCCCTCTGCGGACAGAGGTGATCCCTCTAGCCCTAGGGTGGGTCTAGCAACTATGAGAACATACTAACATCTATCTTCCTAGATTGTAAATAAAATTCGCAGCAAGGAAGATGACCTACCTCATTCTGATGTTATGTTGTCGTCTTCTGTCAAAGCTTATTGATCTGTTTCTCTCCTCAAACTTGATACACACTACTGCCAACATTCGATTACCAAGCTTTGATGTTGAGGCTCTCCTTCAGTAGGTTTGTATCCAAGCACGTTTTCCACACCCTCATGAACAAAGGTCCAAGATCGCACTATGTTCTCAACACACACAAACAATCACATTCTGCACTATTCTCCCAAAGCTATGATTGCTTCTTTTCTCTATGTTAACTTTTTCAGCTATCTGTTCAACTAAAAAACTAGGGCTATAGAATTGAATGAGGTCTCCTTATATAACAATGGAGGAGGAGGTTATGGGCCCTCAAATGATGGGAAAAAGAGCTTATCCTTTGGAGTAGTTCCTATTTCTTGGAAACAAGAAGCCCAGAGGGGAATTCCTCGGCCATATCCTCATAAAACATTTCCAGCTCTCCGCCTCATGAAGCTTCTAGTCAGGGAAGCTTCCTTTCTATTTAAAAAAAAATTCCAAAACAGAATCAGCATGGGTCCAACATTAAGAAAAAGCGTCGATCGACGCGGGCCTCAATGTAAATATCTACTATCAGCATGGGTCAAACACTGAGAAACAGCGCCAACCTTGAAAATCCAGCTTTTACGAGAAATCTTCAGAAAATTTGTAAAGGGAGATGATTTGGCAGACAAAATGTGGTTCATGGGTATGTATTCCATGTTTGGAAAGTACACAAGGGTCACTATATGGGTCTTACAGGATCAAGGAACAGGGAGTACAAGGACAATGAAAAATTAATGTGTAACAGATGCCCCCTAAAGTATGAAGTCCGAACATGAGTGAGGGGTGAAATACTTTATAAGTATGTGCAAGGAACTAGACGCTTCTGTCGGGAGACCTGCAAATCAAGCATAGATACATATACATAACTGAAATCTCTGATGAAAATACATGAATCCATTGTATAGTCGTAGCTATCCATCAAGAAAAGGATCATGTGAATGGATCCTCAGCATGGATGTAGCCATCCGAATGAAGGGATCATATGAATTAGATCCACGGTATGGGCGCAACCATCCATATAGAGAGAATAAAAAAAAGAGAACCCATGGTATGGTCACAACCATCCGTCTACAGAATCATGTATGTAATCATAAATGACTCATCACTCCTCGCAACCTAGACTTTTGTTATCGAATCCCAGAGTCTTGGACTCTAACACCACCGGATCAAAGTACAAATTCCAACATGTGAATAGACGTGTTGAAGTCGAACATGCTAGAAAATCACTTGATTACCGGTCAATGATGTGAACCGTTAACAAGTGTGAGAGAAACCACCCATAATGTCAATGGCTCTCAAGGTACTACTAGTAAAATCCACAGAATGTGAATAGTGAGCTGAAGTCAAACACCCGTGAAATCACCCGATCGAAGGCCGATGATGTGAACCTGTCATCGAATGCGAAGAACTTGCCATTAGGGCATGCAAGCTCTAAGGTACCAGAAAGGAGTCTCTAGATCAACTTCTCGGATAATGAGCTGAAGTCGACAGGAAGCGATCTGTCGAAGGAGGGTCATAATGAATCCCACATCATCGACACGAAACAGATAAGGTAATATGAGTGTGAATCAAGACTGAAACACAGGATCAAGGAATGTACAAATTGCAGAAGGATTTGCTCTTGAACATATCAATGACACCACTCTGTAATTTGGCAACATTTGACTCAAATAGGATCAGAGGTCATGTTTACAAGATTTTTAATTGAATGAGAGGAAAACGGATTTCCCAAACCCATGGAGGCAAAGTGACAGAATGAAGATATCCCAACTCGACATGAACTGCAGACAAGTGTCATGTTCAAGAGTGACATAATGCCGACACAACTCATGAATAACTTCCATTTTCCCCCACCATTTCAGGCGAGTACCTCTTTATTTTTACATAAGCTTGAAGAGGATACCATATGCTTGTCATATAAGTTTTTCCTTCAGACAAATCCAACCTAGTACATTTTATGAGCCCTAGGAAGGAGGAACTCGGTTAACATCATGGTGATGATGTTCGATGTCATCAGGGTTTAACGAGTCTGACATAGGAAGAACTCAGCATCTTTTCATATTTAGAGAGTTTGAAAAGAAGGCATAAAAGAAAAATCCATCAGTCCCTTTTCATAAATAGTCTCACAAATCCGAAAAGGTAGAAAACTGTGTCTGAGAGAACCTCTTAGTCGCGATAGGCTAAGGTATTCCTTTTTCGTAAATAATCCATACCAACCCAAAAACGGGTTAAATGTATACTGGGTGGATATCGTTTCATAACCATTTAACGAGTTCAAAATGACAAGAGTCTCGACAATCTTTTCAATTTTCGAGAGTCAAAAAAGAGCTGAAAGATGACTCCTCCTAGAGGAATGAGTGGTATTAAGGGTAGCTATTGGTTTCGATAATGGTGGAACTGCTCAGAATAGGTAAAGGTCAAGAGGCTCGATAACGAGACCACTCATTGCAGCAGTTCCTCAGGAATAGGTAAAACAATCAAGTGAAGGCATATGATTGGCCGAGCAGATGGGGGAAATGGAATGAGAGAACCAAGGCTCATATGGAAAAATGGGCTGATAAAATGG
The DNA here is from genome assembly GCA_034641835.2 of Pinus albicaulis. Taxonomy (NCBI): domain Eukaryota; kingdom Viridiplantae; phylum Streptophyta; class Pinopsida; order Pinales; family Pinaceae; genus Pinus; species Pinus albicaulis. The sequence goes on from CM076582.1 coordinate 1,032,753,883, forward strand.
CAATCACGAGAGGTAAAATAAGAATGGTTTCATTTTTACACAAGCTTGAAATCGTGTTACTCTACTTGAGGTTGGTTTCATTTTTACACAAGCTTGAAACAAAGATAAGCTATGCTTGAAACCAATTTCATTTTTACACAAGCTTGAAACGGAAAAAAACTATGCTTGAAATGATTGCATGCCCCCAACATGGTGACTCAATTTGAGGTACATGCCGCCCAAGCTTCAGTCCATATGAAAGGCAGATGGAGTGAAGGTTCAAAGTATGAGATCAAGAGAAAGACTTGACTAGGATTTTACGAGATCTAAACAAAGAATCAAATTGAACAGGAACATGTTTCATTGTTTTAACGAGGTTGACACATTAAAAGAAATATCCTCATGACCTAATTCATTTTTTAACGAGGTTGATACAAGGAAACGAACTATCCTCGGATGAACTTGTTTCATTTGTTAAGGAGCTTGACACAAGAAAACGAACTATGCTCCAAAGACCTTGTTTCATTTTTTAAGGAGCTTGACACAAGAAAACGAACTATGCTCCGATGAAAACTCATCATGTCGAATAACAAGTCATGGATTCCAAGAGGTTCACATCTGATGGGAGAAAAACATCTCTGAAATCAGGACCCAATGCCCCCAGCACACGATGCACAACGGCACTGTCACTGAATGAGGGCACGGGACAGGTAGCCACATAATTAACCTGCAGTGGGGAAGATACAACCAGCAGATAAAGATCGGGAAGGGATGATGGTGGACCAGATTTCACGTCAGGACCAAAGAATGAAATTTGATCAATGGTCACGATCTGACCTTTTTATGGGAAACAGATCACAGAAATAGGGAAGAGACAAGTGCTCCCATGACATAAGTATAGTCACACCCCAAGAGTAATTGGTAATCCAAGGGGCCTGGAAAAACCATCATGTCTATATAGATAGTTTTCCTTCCCAAAGTAACAGGAAACTTCGAAAGGATCCCTAATATTTGACTGGTTCCTTTATTAAAATCCAACAGATTCTGAGTAACAGGCATAAGTGGTGGAGAACCAAAAGCTTTCCACATAGTAGATTATAGAATAATAACATATGCGCCTTCATCTATAATAGTGTTGGGTACAACCAGATCAAAGGTTGGTACCGTTATCTTAAAAGGCACATAAGACGGAAGGCGGTATCCTGCAAATAAACTCCAATCAAAGGAAGAGACCAAACTACTTGGAGGGGGTACCATTGAACTGAGATGGTCATCCCCTGGTGTTACCGGAGCAAGAGGAGCATCCTCTTGGACCTCCATCATGGGAGTAGGAAGGGAAACTTCTTGAACTATAGGGACGGAATGATCTTTCTCCAAATCCAAGGAATCTAAAGAAATAAGAGGAATGTGAGGGGGATGAGATCCACTTTTGACATAAAATACCTGATGAGCCATGGGTGGGATCAATTTGACCGATTCCACGTCCAATGGTTGGTTAGGAACGGATTCCTGAATTTGAATTTTCGGGGGAGCGGGATCGACCAAGGATGACTCTTGACCGATTATGGAATCAACTAGAGGAGGACTCAAAGAAAGTTTATGGTAACCAACCGGAAGGCAGGGTGTAGAAATAGCAGAGTTGTCCAACACTCTCTTGGCTTCATCCATGTATGGACAAAGGTGAATGGGATGATGCCCTTCACACAACTTATAGGGATTGGTAATCTTACCCTGTTTCTTATGAGTCTTACCTGTACTAGTCGAAGATGTGCCACCAATATGACTTCCGGAAGGCAAAGGAAACGATGGACAACCATTGGACCATGCTTCAAGTACCTTGGGAATGCCAGGGCAGTCTCGAAGAAGATGGTCACCTTTGCACAACATGCAAGGGAATTTGACTTTTCGTGGAAGGTTGGATGACTTCTTAGGCGCAATAGCCGCAGAGCTAGCCTCTCCTTTATCTGACTTCTTCTTATTTGTCTTCTTCTTCTTCTTAGCCACCTGGTTACTAGAATCTAGACTTTCCCCAGGCGAAGTAGAAGAGGAGGACAAAGAAATAGGCGAAGAAGGGGAGACGTCCACCTTAGAATCAACATGATGTTGTTCAGGTGGAGGAGATGGTTGAACAGAGGTCGAAGCACTTGGGACCACCGAGGTCGAAAACAACCACACGGGAAAACCAATAGTTAACCCTAGAAGAGACAACATTTCCATGTAAGGAGCACCAAAATTCCCAAAAGCAGGAAAAGGACTAGGATTCCCTTCGGAGGGGATTCCTTGGTTGGAAAACTCCAAAAAAATTGCCATCAGAAACAACGGTAAAACAACACTAAGGAAACTAACTTTAACCAGGAATATTTTGTGGACAGTTAATTTTAAGACATTGAAACCAAACTCTATTTTTTCATCTTTTAAGAGTCGAGAAATAGGAAAAAGGTGACTCTATCACTTTCAGGTTGAAACGAGCATGAAAGGACAAGTGCTCAATGATATTTTCAAATGTATGGAGTCAGTAAAGATTGAAAATGACTGCTCAGGTATTCTAGGTAAAAGGGTGTACCAAGTTCCTGTGAACTGCCATATACACCTTGGTGATCAAATGAAAGAGAAATGACTAAGGACTTTTCGTACGTGCAGGTAGTCTCCCTGAATGTTGTGTTCGGTGTATCATGGTTACAAGGCAACAGAATCGGTTTCCTATGGATAAAAGGATTGCAACCTAGAGGGGTCTCTCTTTATATACTCGACAGTACGGGAAGCGCAAGTCTGTACTAGCGCTGTCTGGAGCCAAATGGCGAACGACAGCTACTAGGTTTTAAGACGTCGGAACACGTCTCTAGCCTAGACCACTAAAAATGTTTCGTTAGGTTTCAATGCTTCCTTATGTTAATTAAATAAGTTTTAAAGTTGATCTTGAATTATGTCTCGATTTCAAGGCCCTACTGCATGTCATCTGACAATCTCCTATATGCAGCTATATGAGGAAAGAAAGCTTTCAATTCGATGAATGCTATCTAGTTAAGGAAAAAGTCTCAAACAATGATGCAACAAACAACAATACTGCAAAGGAAACTTTTCCCAAACTAGATGACTTTCACTATCCAAAATTAATCTAAAACATTCAACGATGTAAATAATGCAATGTAATCTATGCAAAATCCTATTTTTTGAAAACTATGCAATTGTAATCTATGCACAATTTCCTTTTTCGTTTCAAAGAACAAGAATGCACTCAATGCATTTTTCGACAAAATGAGAATCTACTTAATGCATGCTTTTAATGAAAGAGAATGCACTCAATGCAATTTTTAGCTTTCAATCATTAAAAAATGTAATCTAAGTTCAATGATAAATCTCAAAAAATACTCTTCAATGCAATGTGATCTAATGCATTTTAACAAAAAGCAAATTTCGAGACGAAAACTAAATGAACGCAAATTTTCTTAATGAAGGATGAATGCAAAAGGGATGCAAAAAAACACTAAGAATTCAATTGTTGTTTTAAACACTTTGTAACGAAATTCCTAAAAAGGATACAAGACATATGAGTTCAAGCACAAAAAGGAATTCCAAAGCATGAGCTCAAAACAAGGCATTCATTCCCTTTTACATCAAGAAATCAAAGAAAGAAGACTTTTCAGCTGAACAAAGAGCAATGTGATCTATTCTCATAAGTGAAAAAATAGAGGGGAGAACGAGTAAATCATACAGAGAAAAAGACTGGAAGGGAAAAACACACTGGTGAAGGATTTAGGGAAAAAACCTCAATTTTTCACACACCCTGAAATTGGCACGACTTTTGTGGGTGAAACTAGCACCAATTGACACGACTTGCTCACTCACAACTAGCGCCAATGGCCAATTGGCTTGGGTTGCTAACTGAAAACTAGCGCCAATTGGCACGACTATCAGAAAAATAAAAGTTCCAATGCTTGAAAAGAAAAAAGCAAAGAATTTCTCCCAACTAAGACCAAACTCACCACTTCAAGCAAAAACTAAAAGATCGTAATTGATGAAAAACACAGGAACAAACAACGAAATGGTCATTCGACTAAATCCGTCGAATGACTAAGACCTCAAAGAGTCACAAACTCAAAGGAAACTCCCCAGCGGAGTCGCCAATTTGTTGGTGACGTAAATCCCCTCTGCAGACAAAGGCGATCCCTCTAGCCCTAGGGTGGGTCTATAAACTACGAGAACATACTAACATCTACCTTCCTAGATTATAAATGACATTCGGAGCAAGGAAGATGACCTACCTCATTCTGATGCTATGTTTTCGTCTTCCGTCAAAGCTTCTTGATATGTTGCTCTCCTCAAACTCAATACACGCTGCTGCCAATGTTAGATTACCAAGCCTTCATGTTGAGGCTCTCCTTCGATAAGTCTGTATCCAAGCACGTTTTCCACACCCTCATGAAAAAGTTCCAAGATCTCACTATGTTCTCAACACACACAAACAATCACACTCTGCACTATTCTCCCGAAGCTATGATTGCTTCTTTTCTCTATGTCAATTTTTTCAGCTATCTATGGGCCCTCCAATGATGGGGAAAAGAGCTTATCCTTTGGAGTAGTTTCTATTTCTTGCGAACAAGAAGCCCAAAGGGGAATTCCTCGTCCATATCCTCATAACAAATTTCCAACTCGCCGCCTCACGAAGCTTCTAGTCATGGAAGCTTCCTTTCTATTTTAAAAAACTTTCCAAAACAAGATCGGTGCGGGTCCAACATTAAGACAGAGCACTGATCAACGCGGGCCTCAGTATAAATCTCTACTATTGGCACAGGTCAAACACTGAGAAATAGCACCAACCTTGAAAATCCAGCTTTTACAAGGAATCTTCAGAAAATTTGTAAAGGGAGATGATTTGGCAGACAAAAAGTGGTTTAGGGGTATGTATTCCATGTTTGGAAAGTACACAAGGGTCACTATATGGGTCTTCCAGGATCAAGGAACACGGAGTACAAGGACAGTGACAAATTACTATGTAACACTAGCAAAAGGTGTACTAACTGATTTTGCATTCTGCATATTAAATCTTTTCAACACCTTTTGTATGTACTCATTCTGAGACAACATTAATTTGTGATTTTTTCTGTCTCTAGTTATTCTCATACCAAGGATTTGTTTTGCAGCTCCAAAATCCTTCATTGCAAATGTATTTTCCAATTTTATTTTGAGCACATTTATTTCCTGCATGTTAGACCCTACAACAAGCATGTCATCTACATACAATAACAATATAATATAGTTTCCATCATTTTTCTTTTTTAGATAAACACAATGATTAGAGTGACATCTAGTTTAACCTTATTCATACATAAACCTGTCAAATTTTAGATACCAATGTCTTGGAACCTGTTTTAAGCCATACAAGTTCTTCTTTAACCTACACACTAATTTTTCTTTCCCTTTGACCTCATATCCTTCTGGTTTCTCCATATAGATCTCTTCCTCCAAATCTCCATGGAGAAATGCTGTCTTTACATCTAATTGTTCAAGATGTAAATCTTCCGCTGCTACAAGACTTAAGATAGTTCTGATTGAATTCATCTTAACAACAGGAGAAAATATTTCATCAAAATCAATACCTTTCTTCTGTGCAAACCCCTTCACCACAAGTCTAGCTTTGTACCTCTATTTTCCTCCATCTTCTTCCTTTAGCCTGTAAACCCATTTATTCTGCAATGTAGTTTTACCTGCAGGAAAACTGACTAAGTCCCAAGTCTGGTTATGCATTAAGGAGTCCATCTCTTATTCCATGGCTAGCTCCCATATCTTCCTGGTTTCAACCTACATTTCTTCTACATAACATTCAAGTTCACCAGAATCAGTCAACAATAAATAATACAATGAAGGAGAGTATCGTTCAAGGGGTCTACTTATCCTGATAAATCTTCTAACACCACTTTCAAGTGTTTGAGGTGACTATTGTTGTTGTGGTGGTTGTTGTTGTTGTGGCTGTTGATTATTATTATTTTCAGGCACCTTTACTTTTTCTGTTATCTAATCATGAACTATGTATTCTTTGTTTTCTTTTTCCTGTTAATTTTCCTGCAACTTATTCTTATACGAGGCCTTTTCATTTTATATTACATCTTTGTTCCTAATCATTTTGTGATTTTCATAATCATATAAGAGATAACCAAAATCATTAACACCATATCCAATAAAGGTACATTTCTTTGATTTTGCCTCAAGCTTTGTTCTGTTCTCTTTATTAATATGGACAAAGACCTCACAACCAAAAGGCTTTAAAAAAGAGTATTTTACCTTTTTACCTATCCATGCTTCCTCTGGAATACCACCATCCAAGGAACTTGAAGGCCCTCTGTTTATTATTTAAACAACAGTATCTATAGCATCTACCCAAAATTGTAAAGGCAATCCTGCATGCAATCTCATGCACCTTGCATGCTCCATGATTGTTCTGTTCATCCTTTCTGACACACCATATTCTTGTGGTGTTCTTAGAACTGTCTTCTCTCTGCAAATTCCATGCTCTGAATAGTACCTATCAAACTCTTTACTGCAATATTCACCTCCATTGTCTGATCTAAGACACTTAAACTTCTTTCCTATCTCAATCTCAACCAAAGCTTTCCATTTCTTGAAAGTATCAAATACATCAGATTTATTCTGAATACAATAAATCCAAGTTTTTTGAGTTGCATCATCAATAAAAGTAACATAATAATGACAACCACCGAGAGATGATACCTGAGTAGGTCCCCATACATCTGTATGCACAAGCTCTAATTTTTCGCTCTTATTTTCTTTCCCAACTCTGAGAAATCTGACTCTCTTCTATTTTCCATAAATGCAATTCTCACAGAAATCCAAATCAACATTCTTCAAGCCCAGCAACAAATTTCTTAAGTGAAGAATATTCATCCCCTTCTCACTCATGTGTCCGAGCCTATGATGCAATAGTGCTGCATCTACTCCTTTAGAAGTTAAAGCATTAACAGAGTTAGAAATACCATTGCATAAATACAATGTACCAACCTTTTCACCTTTTTTCAATTACCAGGGCTCCTTTAGTGACCTTCCAAGTTTTATCTGTGAAAGTTGTCACACAACCTTCACCGCCTAACGGCCCTATTGAAATCAGATTTTTCTTCAGATCTAGAACATGCCTTACCTCCTTTAGTAGATATTGGTTTTCATTAAGTTGTTTTACAAGAACTTTACCCATTCCAACAATTTTACAGGGTTTATCATCACCCAAACGGACTTGTCCAAAATCCCCTTGAACATAGTCATGAAAATATTTCTTATCAGGTGTGGCATGGAATGAGGCCCCTAAATCTACTACCCAAGAATCAGTAACATTTTAGAAAGAAAGAATCAAAGCATCTTGTAACACATCACCTGTCACATTTGCTTCATGATTGTTTTCTTGTTGTTCATCTCCTTCTTTTCCCTTCTGAGATCTACAGTCTCTCTTTAGGTGTCCTTTATTTCTGCATTTCCAGCACACTATCCCCGATCTGTACTTGGATATGCATTTCCTTGATTTACTGCGATATCCTGAGCTCTTTCCTCTTTCCATTCTTCTTCCCCTAGACTTTGTACTCAAAGCATTACCCGATGTCTAACCAGAGATTTTTCATCGCATTTCCTCGCTAAGGATAGCACCGACAACATCATCAAACTTTAAAGTACTAGATCTAGAGACAGAGTTACTAATGGCCATAACTAAACCATTCCAACTTTTTGGCAAGGAGCATAGAAATAAAAGAGCCCTAACTTCATCATCAAATTTTACCCCTATAGAACTTAACTCACTGGTAACTGTATTAAAATCATTTAAATGGTCTGCAACAAATCCACCTTCTGACATCCTCATATTAAATAAATGTTTCATAAGAAATACCTTTTTTGAGGCCGAGGGTTTTTCATATAGTTTCGCCAACACCTTAATCAAACCCTATGTTGTTGTTTCCTTCGAAATATTGAAGGCTACCGATGCTGCGAGGCACAACCGTACTATTCCGAGTGGCTTTCTATCGAGAATCTCCCATTTTGCATCTGTCATAGCCGTCAGTTTCTTTGTTTTTCCGCTCAATGGTAGGTACAAATATTTCTAATACAAATAATCTTCCATCTGCATCTTCCACAACGGGAAGTTTTGGCTATTAAATTTCTCGACTCTAAACTTACCATCTTCCACCATTGCTCCCACTCGAACTAGGAACCATTCTTTCCTACGAGTTTATGAGCCAAATAGACTTTTGGCTCTGATACTAGTTTTTAGTGAATTAAATATTACAAAGCAATGCAACACATAAAATATGTGGAAAAAAACAAGCACACAAAACACGTAAAACCAGAGAGACACAGATATATGTGGTTCACCCAGTTTGGGCTACGTCCACCCTGAATAGCTAGTCCTTCCTTTATCCAGCAAAATGAAGAGACAAAACCTACAGAAGATCCGTTGTAATATCCCCTGTTATCTCTCACAATCTCCTTATCTTTTTCTCGCTCTGATAATACACATACAATACACAGCCGCAATAAAATGCCCTCATACATGTGAGGGGTTGCCTTCTAGGGAAAAAAACCCTAAACTAAACACAACTTCTACCGTCAGATCATCCGCCTAATGAACAGCCCATATTGACTAGAAATTACTATACTTTTACAAGGAAATTTTACATTTTTTTTTAGCTTCGAGGGCGTTGCCCCCGAAACCCCCGCTGGGGGACTGCTGACCCCCGGACCTGCAGGGGGGACAAGTCCCCCCCGCTGTAGGGGTTTATAGTTTTCCTAGGCTATACATCCAGCTAAAACAAGGATCTCTGAATCAGGATGAAAATCAGGCTCCACACCCAACAATAGCTATCAAGATTCGGTGAATGGGAGGGAGAAACTACCGAATTGGGAGTTCTTCTGGTCTGATTTGGTATAGGAGGAAACAAAAAAGAATACTAGGGATGATACTTCATCCAAGGGTGAGGATGAATAAAAATTTACATTGGCCAGAAAAGAAAATAAGGGGAAAGGGAAGAAATCCCAATCCAAACTAGAATCCAGGCAAGGGGAAAGAATAAAGATTTGTCAAAAATCAAATGCTTCCATTGTCATGAATACGAGCACTATGCCAATAAATGTCCACACAATAAGGAATGAAGGAATACCTTAGGAGAAGTAGCAGGTGAATAATTGGCTTCATATTTCAAGCTTGAATTTACCCTCATTTCATGCATGACTAGCTCAGTGATGGAGAGCATGTGCTACTTGGACTCAGGTGCCTCATTCCACATGACGGGGAATAAATAAATTTTCAATGACATAGAGGAGAAAGAATTACAAACGCACATTGAGATGGGGGATGAAATAAGGTATAATCTGACCAAGGTTTTTATAATCACCTTTCATAGGGATTCGGGCTCCCCCCTCAGGCTCCAGGATGTCATGTTCATGTCAGGCCTAAAGAAAAATATCGTCTCTGTTGTAGTTTTGGAAGACCATGGATATGATGTGATTTTCAGCAAAGGAAAGGCATTCCCGAGACATGTATCCATAGGACAGGTGATGCATATTGGGGTTTGGCTAAAGAACCTGTACAAGTTATATGTGGAGGATTGTGCTACATTGAGCATAAAAGCAGAGAAAGTGAAAAGCCGCAATGTTAGTGAACTTTGGAATAAAATATTTGGCCACCTGCATAATGGAGATTTGAAGATCAACCAGTAGATAACCATAGGCCTTCCCAAAGGATCACCTAAGTATCAAGATGTACTTTGGGGAATTAGACAAAATAAAGTTTCCATGATTGAGACAAGAAGGTGCATGAAGTCCTAGAAAGGATCCACTTTGATGTTTGTGCACCTTTCTCGCCAGCCTCCACTTCGAGGCACATATATTTTTTCATAGTTATCGACGACTACTCACATAAGTGTTGAATCTTCTTCATGTGGAAGAAGAAGGAGACTTTCTCCAAGTTTGTTGAATTCAAGGCACTGGTGGGGAAAGAAACAAAAAAGAAGGTTAAGGCTCTCAGGATCGATAATGGAGGTGAGTATGTGTTGAATGAGTTTAAAAAATTATGTGTAAAAGAATGCATTTGACAAGAGTTGATAGCACCCCACAAGCCAGAGGAGAAAGAGGTGGCTGAGAGAGAGAACCATAGAATTATGGGGGAAGTAAGGGAGATGTTTCATGACCAAGGTATACCCCTTCATTTGTGGGCCTAAGCATGCAACATAATAGTCTATTTTCATAACTGAAGTCCTCATCTTATTTTTGGCATGATCACACCAGAGAAGGATTGCTCAGGGGTAAAGGTAGGTGTGTTGCACTTCAGGATCTTTGGAGCATCTCTCTACTTCCATGTCTCCAAAGATTCCAGGAAGAAGCTAGAGCTGACAATAGAGTTGGGGATATTTGTGGGGCATACAGAAACTCCCCACAACTACTATGTGTAATTTTCATCCCTCGAAATGACAATGGTGTGAAGGGATGTAAAATTTGATTCAGAGAAGGCCATGTGGTTCTCTCTTGAGAGGGAGCTTCAAATCCCACCAGAGGAGGAGTTGTTAGCTCAAAAGTAGGAACCTCAAGAAGTTGTGGAGTAGACACAAATTGAGGAGCAGAGAGTGGAGAAAACCACTCAATAAGAATCATCTAGAGAAGGGAGGAAAAGGACCAGGGAACTTGAGAGACTTGTGTGGGATGTGAGGGAGAATGTGGGTGCTCCTTCAAATCAATGCAGTAAAAGAAGGCCTTTAGATTGGTACACTGGATACATGGATTTTATGACAAAAACTATAGATACTGAGCTATCCTCTTTCGAGGAAGCAGTAGAGAAACCTGTATGGGTTAATGCGATGTTGAAGGAGTATGAATCCATTGTCATAAAAAAAATTTGTGAAGTTTTTCCAGGACCATCAAATAAGTCTGTTGTTGGTTCGAGGTGGATCTTCAAGGTAAATCATGTATCATATGAAAGCATAGAAAAGTATAAGGCCATATTTGTGGCTAAGGGGTACTCTTAGGTTGAAGGGATTGACTATGAGGAGACCTTTTCTCCTATAGTAAGGTACTCACCCATCAGATCAATTCTTGCTTTGGTTGCACAGATGGGGTGGAAGATCCACCAAATGGATGTGGAAACACCATTCCTCAATGAATTTATTGAGGAGGAGGTGTATATCAAGTGAACAGAAGGCTTCAATACTTTTTATCGAGAGTCTCATGTGTGCAGACTCAAGCAAACGTTGTATGGTCTAAAGAAATCACCCCGTTCTTGGTACACCATGATCGATAGTTATCTCACATGTTTGGGCTTCACCAAGAGTGAAGTTGATGCAAATCTCTATCACATTTCAGTAGAAGGTAAATTTTTTATTATTGTCTTATATGTTAATGACTTTATTTTAATTGGTGATGAAAAACAAATTAGATATTGCAAGGAGGACATTGCAAGAGAGTTTGAAATGAAGGACATGGGTCTTATGCACTGCTTCCTCAAATTCGCAGTGTGGCAAGGAGATGAGTAACTATTTGTATCTCAAGGTAAGTATGCCAATGAGATACTTTAGAATTTCTGCATGGAAAAATGAAAACCCATGGAGACTCCTCTAATGACCAACTAGAGGAAGGAGGATGCCACTTCAAGTGAGGAATTGGATTATATTTTTTACCAGAAGTTGGTGGGTTCACTCATGTATCTTGTGAACACACAACCAGATATATGATTTGTAGTCAATCTGTTGAGCCAAGTTACGATTTGATCGACCAAATTATTTTGGAGGGAAACTTAGCCTATTCTACGGTACCTCGGAGGCACTACCCAGTTTGGAATATGGTACAAACATGTTAGAGGAAGTGAAGTTACATGGCTTCACAACTGTAGTGGGTGGTCAGTCCATCAGACTGAAAGAGTACATTAGATGGAATTTTCAATGTTGGGTCTATAACAACTTCTTGGTTCAGTAGGAAGCAAAGGTCTATGGCACTAAACTCGGAAAAATCAGAATACATGGATGCCAGTCATGCAACTTGTGAGGCTATTTGGATGAGAAAGATACTTGTTGGATTGTTTGGTAAGATGATGGATCCAAATTTGATCTAATTTTATAATCAGAGTTGCATCAAACTCTCTAAAAATATTGTTTTTCATGATCGATCCAAGCATTTATATATCTGGTATCACCATCTATGAGATTGTGTGCAGAGGTGGATCATGTTGATGTAGTACATTCCGACAAAGGAACAAGATGAATACATTTTGAAAAATGGCCTTATCAAATTGGAAGTTTTATCTCCACAGGTGTAGGATAGGGGTGGTTTATAATCCATTGGTTGTTAAGAGGGAGTGTTGAAAAATGCATCAATAAATTCTCAATTTGATTTTTCCTTGATTAAATTGAGAAAATTCAAATTTCCACATCAACAAACAACTTGGATGATGTTAACTTGCATGACATGGATTTTGTCACCTAATTTACTCAGTAAATTTGAGTTGGAGGAGTTAGAGTTCAGTTTAGCATGTGTGATCGTTTTAGCAATCAAGGTCAGTTATCTAAGGTTGTTTTCAGTTAACTAGTTCCAACTACTGGAAGAACTACTGGAGGGTCAAGTTGTGCAGTGATACTTCAATAAAACTCGTTGATCATTCAATTAACTGATCAATCAACCCAAAATAGCTATTTCATGCATAGAATTCGAGTTACCCAGTTGAGATGGAGATTCCAAGGCAGTGTAACATCAGTTGTAGACTAGTTCTGAGTGTACATGTGTTGCATGCCATTAGAGGAAATAATTAGAGGAATTGTGTAATCCAATTAAGGAAAGTTCCTAAAAAATAGGGGCTAATTCCTCAAGGAACAGTTCAAGGAAATAGGAGCTCAAGCCAAGGTAGAAATTGACTAAGCCTAGGTCAGAGTCCTTTAGTGAGAAGTGAGATAGGTTGAGCACTTCTAGGGTGAGCTCAGTTGAGCAAAGAAATTGTAACCCATATCTATTTCATTTGATTAATGCAAGATGCATTGGGTTTTTATCATATTTCTTTCCAAAGATAAAAAATTCATGTTACATGTGTGTGATTTCTTTTGCACATTTGAAGTTTTGTTCTAAATTGTGAAATAATGTCTGCGGAATAGTAGAGTAGGTGTTTGTCTTGTTATTTTGATTAAAACTTCATGAGCAGTTGCAAATATACAACATAATGTCTACATGGAGAGATATGGGTGGAGATATGTTAAGATTGCAACAAGATGATGAGCTTATTGGAAAGAAGTCGCCTTCACTAGGTGGGCCCGTAGGCTATTTTTGGCGCAAAGTCTATTTTTAGACTATGTATATGTTTAGACATATGGATCATGTTATATGAGTTGCAGGATGCTATTTGTGGATGGTTGGTCAAGTCGGAAAAAATTTATGGACTTATATTTTTAGACATATTGGGCGGAAACTATTTTTAGATTGCCAGTCTAAAAATGGATATGTCGAATATTATTAGCTCTTAATAATATTTGAACTATAAACATTATCTTATTCTCTTGGAGCACTTCAGTTAAGTGCACAGATGTGGCATAGCAGCTGACACAAGGAATTACGCTATTCACGAAAGTTAAGTACGAATATTATTAGATACTTTAGTTGAAATTTCCATGTGACGAGGAGTTTGGGTAGGTTGATTGAGAGTTAATGGAGTTGTGTTCGGTTTAACTAATCTAAACATAATTGGGCTATTTGTATCTAGTTTAACTGATTGATACAATTAGTGAGAGTGGTGTGAATTAATTATTAATTAATTCACTAATTATAAACTCATTAATCAACTAAAGAATACATCAGTTAACTTCAGTGCATGGACAGTTTCAGTGGAGACCAGTGCAAAGATAGGTGAAAGAGCAAGTTAACTATCAATTGTGACTATACTGTTGCATATTTGCAACTACCAGTGATTGGAGAATCCCATGAGGATTGCGTAGTACAAGCCAGGTGGTTTATCTATTTAATGAAGCCATCCTATAGCATTGATTACGCAATAGAGGCTGGCTATCAAGTGGCAAAAGATTGGAGCATGTGTTTTGCTAGATCTAGCTTGATAGTGTGTAGCAATTGAGGGTGTGCATGAGAGCTTGTGAGGAGCTTTGTACTATGAGTGTTACATGATCTCCAAGACATATAATATACAGATAGTTGGGGTTTTCAGCTTTAAGATTTCCCATTAAATACTGTGTTCATATGTGTGATTGTTTGTGGTTTTAATGTGTGCATGCAATTGATTTTATTTCCGCATGTGATGATCAATGGTAGAAGAGATTCTGTATTATGCATGAAGCTAAAATAGTGTGTGATCAGGAGAATATCGGTGAATAATATATCGGTTATTCAAATTTCTACATGGTATCGAATGAGATTGTTCATTCAGACAGTGCAAAACATTGAAGCGGTTGAGTTTTGAGCTGGTGGAATTCGAATTTGCAGTAGTGTTTTCTTGGTGTCAAAGTTGAGATGTCTTTCAACGGATTGCGATTGGAGTATGCCCTTGAAGGCAGCTTGAATTATATTTCATGGAAGGACAGGATGGAGGCGGTGCTAGATGACAATGGGTTGAAGGAGTTCATAGATGCAGAAATTCCAAAACCTACTTCTAGCGATGCTGCCATACTTGACGCATGGAAAAAGAAGACATCAAAGTGTCGAAGGATTCTGTTGGAAGGTGTGAAGGATCACATAGTGTCCAGCCTTCATGGTAAGGCTTCTCCATTCTTGATGTGGAAAGCTTTGACAGATTTATTTCAAAGCAAGAGCGACCAGAAGAAGTTAGCGCTCAAGGATAAACTCAGAAACATAAAAATGGAGAAAGGCGACAGTATGCCCAAGTACCTCACGAAGTTCATCCAATGCAGGGATGAGCTGGAAAGTGTGGGGGTTACTGTTGATGACGAGGACTTGGTGAGATTGGCTCTCCTTGTGCTTCCAAAGAGTTGGCATTCCTATCAGGACTCTGTCAATGGTCGAGAGAAATTGCCAGGATGGGAGCAACTTTGGTCGGATCTTGTGCAAGAGGAGATAAGGCGAAGTACCAGGGATAGATCTTCATCAAAGAAATCTGATGAAGAGAATTGCGCTTTGGCTTCCAAAGCAAATAAGGGGAAGAGCAAGAAGAATGTTTCTCAATCCGGTGTGAAAGGAAAGAAGCAGGACATGTCCAAGGTGAAGTGCTTTCACTGTCACCAACACATACATTACGCCACTAATTGTCCACAGAAGAAGAAAAATAAAGCGAAATTTCTATTTGGATGCGCGTGGAGGAAGACGCCTCACGGTTTGAAAATTTGGATTTTTCGCTGATCGCATGCTTGGTCTCAAGTGTGATGGGTTCAGTGTGGTTTCTTGACAGTGGTGTGTCTTTTCACATGACAGGAGATCGAGATTTGTTTACTAATCTGGATGAGAAAGATCTTGGTGTGCACATCGAGATGGGCGATGATGGTAGATACAGTGCGACCGGTATCGGTACCATTTCCTTTGAGAGGGAGTCTGGTAAACCCTTCGTATTGAAGGAAGTGATGAATGTTCTAGGATTGAAGAAGAATCTTATCTCTGTGGCGATGTTAGAAGACAAGGGATATGATGTTGTCTTTAGCGAGGGAAAGGCTTTCCTACGCAGTAAGGTGGCCCAGTGAGACCGGAGGATAGGGGTTCGAGTTAGAACCTTTTATCAATTCTTTGAGTGAGTAAGCAACAAAGATGGCGAGGGCAAGGAAGCGAGAAGGTGGTGAGCCGGGAAGATGGTGAACTGTGGCACCGGAGATTGGGCCACCTTCACCATGGAGCTTTGAAGATACTGCAGCAGATTTCTACTGGGCTTCCCAAAGGTACACTTGCACAGTCAGATCAGTGCAGGGGATGTACTTTGGGAAAATTTGTGAAAGCCACCTTTCACGAGAAGGATAGTTGCACCACGAAAATCCTTGAGAGAATTCACACAGACGTGTGTGGACCTTTCTCAGTAGCTTCGACAGCAAAGCATAGGTACAATGTGATATTTGTTGACGCTTTTTCTCATAAATGCTGGATCTTCTTCATGCAGAAGAAGAGCGAGACATACTCAAAGTTCTATGAGTTCAAGGCACTGGTGAGAAAGAATCGGGGAAGCAGGTGAAGGCTCTTAGGAGCGACAATGGTGGTGAATTCATCTCTGGCGAATTCAGGGACGTTTGCAGCGCAGAAGGAATTCGAAGAGAGCTCATAGCACCTCATAACCCACAGCAGAATGGGGTTGCTAAGCGGAAGAACAGAACAATCGTGGGTGTTGCACGAGCGATGTTGCATGATCAGGGCCTTCCCATACACTTGTGGGCTGAGGCATGCAATACTGCAGTATATGTGCAGAACCGTTGTCCTCACAGGATACTTGGCATAAGTACACTCGAGGAGGCGTTTTCTGGTAAGAATCCTGATATTTCCCATTTGAGGATTTTTGGTTCACCTTTTTACATTCATGTGACAAAGGATACCAGGAAGAAGCTGGAGCCGACTGCAAAGGTTGGGATATTTGTGGGGTACACTGATACGCCGCACAACTATCTTGTGTATTTTCCAGATAGTCGCAAGACTGTTGTGCGACGGGATATCAAATTTCATGAGGAGAAAGCCATGAAGTGTTCGCTTGAGAGGGAGCCACACTTGCATGCAGATGAGGAGCTATTGGTTCTAAAAGACAGGTCATGGGACCGCATCGAGGCACAAAACAAGGGTTCATGGAGTGGAAGAGACCACTCGAGTAGCGCCAACCATCAGAGCGAGGAGTGCACTACGGCCGAAAGCGGCGGCTCAAGATGCGAGAAGAGGTTGTGGGAGCACCTACATCACGGCGCGGAGACGAGAAGACGGTCACACAGCGGCCGCCGTCTTTTAGATACATGGCTCTTATGAGCGAGTGTGTCGTGACGGAGCGCCATCCTCTTTCGAGGAAGGCTGGAGGATCCGCATGGGTAGATGCCATGGTGGAAGAGTATGATTCGGTGTCGAAGCTGGTGCATGGGGAGATTGTCCCAAGGGTTTGGAGGGAAATCGGTGGTGGGTTCGAGATGGATCTACAAAGTGAAGCAGGTAGCTGACGGGAGTGTGGAGAAGTACAAGGCAAGATTTGTTTCCCGAGGCTTTTCACAGATTGAGGGGATCGATTATGAGGAGACCTTTGCACCTGTCGCAAGGTATTCTTCCATACGGACGATTCTTGCTCTCTCAGGCAGATGGGGTGGCACATTCATCAAATGGATGTGAAGACTGCGTTCCTCAACGGGGTGATTGAGGAGGAGGTGTATCGACGGCCCGAAGGTCTCGATATATTCGATGTGAGTCGCACATGTGTGAGCTCAAGAGAGTGCAGTATGGGTTGAAACAAGCACCTCGTGCTTGGTACACATGGATAGACAGTTATTTCACCAGACTTGGATTCTCCAAGAGTGAGGCGGATCTGAACCTATACCAGATTGTGGTGGAGGGTAAGTTGTTGATCATTGTACTCTATGTAGATGATTTGATTTTGACGAGTGATGAACTATTGATACTCTCATGCAAGGCTGATCTTTCAAAGGAGTTTGAGATGAAGGACTTGGGCCTTCTTCATTATTTCCTGGGATTGGAAATTTGGTAGCACAATAATGGATTGTTTGTGTCTCAAGGCAATTATGCCCGGGAGATACCAGAGGAGTTCAACATGCATGGCTGTAAGCCTACCGACACTCCTCTTCCTGGTGGATGGAGGAAAGAGGATGCTAGCAGAGGTAGTGGATGCCACTATTTATCGACAGTTGGTGGGGTCGCTTATTTATCTGGTCAATACACGACCCGACATATGCTATGCTGTTTACCAGCTTTCACAAGCTATGGTTAAGCCTACCAAGCTCTACTGGAAGGCAGGCAAGCATGTATTGAGATATCTCAGAGACACATCGGGATATGGATTATGGTACATACATTCAGATGAGGTGAGACTATGTGGCTTCACGGATGCAGATTGGGCAGGGAGCCCAATGGATAGAAAGAGCACATCTGGAGGGATTTTCAGTATCAGGTCAACAACAGTTTCTTGGTACAACAGGAAGCAGAGATCCATGGCACTCAGTTCATCAGAGGCCGAGCATATGGCAACAAGTTTGGCTACATGCGAGGCTATATGGATGAGGAAGATCTTGGTCGGGTTGTTCAGTTCACACTTAGATCCTACTGTGATTTATTGTGATAATCAGAGTTGCATTAAACTCTTGGTTAATCCAGTATTTCATGATATATCTAGACACATTGACATCCGGTATCATCATATCAGAGATTGTGTGCAGCGGAAGATCATGTTACTTTCATACATTCCCACGGAGGATCAGGATGCTGATATCTTGACGAAGGCACTCACCAGGAGAAAATTCGAATACCACAGAGGCAGGATAGGGGTGGCAGATAATCCTTATCTTGTTGAGAGGGAGTTTTGAGATTGCAACAAGATGATGAGCTTAGTGGAAAGAAGTCGCCTTCACTAAGTGGGCCCGCAGGCTATTTTTGGCGCAAAGTCTATTTTTAGACTATGTCTATTTTTAGACATATGGATCATTTTCTATGAGTTGCAGGATGCTATTTGTGGATGGTTGGTCAAGTCGGAAAAAATAGATGGACTTCTATTTTTAGACATACT
Source organism: Pinus albicaulis (assembly GCA_034641835.2). Lineage (NCBI taxonomy): Eukaryota > Viridiplantae > Streptophyta > Pinopsida > Pinales > Pinaceae > Pinus > Pinus albicaulis. Next base: position 1,032,772,529 of record CM076582.1, read on the forward strand.
GGGCGGAATCTATTTTTAGATTGCCAGTCTAAAATAGATATGTCGAATATTATTAGCTCTTAATAATATTTGGACTCTAAACATTATCTTATTCTCTTGGAGCACTTCAGTTAAGTGCATAGATGTGGCACAGGAGCTGACAGAAGGAATTACGCTATTCCCGAGGGTTAAGTGGAGCTATTGCATGGATACTTCAGTTAGAACTCATGTGACAGAGTTTGGTGGAGTTGATTGAGGAGTTAATGGAGTTGTGTTCAGTTTAACTAATCTAAACATAATTGAGCTATTTGTATCTAGTTTAACTGATTGATACAATTAGTGAGAGTGGTGTGAATTAATTATTAATTAATTCACTAATTATAAAATCATTAATAAACTAAAGAATACATCAGTTAACTTCAGTGCATGGACAGTTTCAGTGGAGACCAGTGCAGAGATAGGTGAAAGAGCAGGTTAACTATCAATTGTGACTATATTGTTGCATATTTGCAACAACCAATGATTGGAGAAGCCCATGAGGATTGCGCAGTACAAGCCAGGTGGTTCAAGTTATTTATTGAGCCATCCTACAACATTGATTACGCAATAGAGGCTGGCTATTAGGTGGCAGAGATTGGAGCATGTGTTTTTCTAGATCTAGCTTGATTAGTGTATAGCAATTGAAGGTTGTGCTGAGAGCTTGTGAGGATATTTGTACAATGATTGTTACATGAACTCCATGACATATAATATACAGATAGTTGGGGGTTTTCAGCTTTAATCTTTCCCATGAAATACTGTGTTCATATGTGTGATTGTTTATGGTTTTAATGTGCGCATGCGATTGTTTTTATTTCCGCAATTAATGATCAATGGTAGAAGAGATTCGTATTGTGCATGAAGTTAAAATAGTGTGTGATCAGGAGAATCTTGGTGAATAATATATTAGCTATTCAAATTTCTACAAGATACAGAGGGAGGTGGGAGAGAAATAGAGAGAGAGGAATTGAGGGAGAGGAGGAGAGAGGGAGGGAAAGAAAGATGAAATTGTAGGGGGATAGGGAGGGAGGGAAGAATAAATACATAGAGAGATAAAGGTGGAGAGATATAGAGGGAGTGAAAAGGGAGAGATGGAGAGAGAGCGAGGAAGAGAGGAGAGTGGGAGGGAAGAGAGAGAAGGAAAGAGATAGGGAGAGAATGGGAAGAGAGGGAGAGAGAGAGAGAGAGAGAGAGGGAGGGGGGGGGGAGAGGGGGGGAGAGAGATAGATATGGAGAGAGAGAATGAATTTTTAGGGGGTGAGATAGAGATACAAAGAAGGATATATAGAGAGACATATATGTGTGTGTGTGTGTGTGTGTGTGAGTGTGTGTGTGTGGAGGGGGGAGAGAGAGAAGAAAAGGGAGATAGAGTAAGGGAGGGAGGGGGATATAGACAAATATGGAGATAGAGTGTGTGTGTTTAGGGGGTGAGATAGAGAGACAAATAAGGAGAGTTGGAGGTATATGTAGGTAGAGAGAGAGAGAGAGAGAGAGAGAGAGAGAGAGAGAGAGAGAGATATGGGAGATAAAGGGAGAGAGGGAGAGAGAGGGGGAGAGATAAATTAAAAGAGAGGGAGGGGGAGAGAGAGAGAGAGAGAGAGAGAGAGAGAGAGATATGGGAGATAAAGGGAGAGAGGGAGAGAGAGGGAGAGAGATAAATTAAAAGAGAGGGAGGGGGAGAGAGAAAGAGAGAGAGAGAGAGAGAGAGAGAGAGAGTGATGGGAGAGAGAGAGAGAGAGGGAGGTGGAGAGAGAGAAGGAGAGAGGGAAGGAGAGAGCGAGAGATATAGACACAATGATGGAGAGGGAGAGAGAGGGAAGAAGAAAGAGACACATAGAGAAAAATGCATATATTACATAGTATTAATATAATATTGAACATTATTAACCATCGAGGAAGATGAAGTAGGGCTTTTACAAAAGGTAAAAGAAGTTGGATTTATAAGTCCATGAATATTTTGGTTTTCACTTAAACATATGCATTGATCTTAGTGTAGACATGCCTTATGTAACTAGATATATGATGTACACTAATTTCAAAGAAATTAGATTAATAGTGTGCATTTATTTTTGTGCTAGAGTAATTAAAACATAAATAAAATATTGAGTTTTCATCTTAAATAAAATGTTCACTTACCTAAAATGTTTTCTCCTTGAAACTATAAACTATTTGTAATTGACTACAATTACTATATAATATTGAACATTATTAACCATCGAGGAAGAGGAAGTAGGGGTTTTACAAAAGGTAAAAACGTTGGATTTGGAAAGCCATGAATATTTTGGTTTTTCATTGAAATAGATGCATTGATTTTAGTGTATATGTTGATTCCTAATCGTATTTGATTGATTGCACTAAATGCATTAATTTCACTCTAGTTGTTGATTTCTGATCCTATTTAATTGCTTGCACTAGATGCATTGATTTCAAGGTATAATCCTATTTGATTGCTTGCACTAGATACACTCATTTCAGTGTAGACATTGATTTCTAATCCTATTGGATTGCTTGCATTAGATGCATTTATTTCAATGTAGATATTATTTCTAATCCTATTTGATTTCCTACACTAGATGCATTTGTTTCAGTGTAGATGTTGATTTTTTATTTGATGCAACTAGAAGTATCATGTACATCAATTTAAAAGTAATTAGATTAATAATGTGCATTGATTTCAGTGTAAGAACAAAAAAAGGTACTAACGAATTGTATTTATTTATGTGTTACAATGATTTAACCATAAATAAAATACTTGATTTTCATCTTAAATAAAATGTTCATTTACCTGAAATGTTTGCTTCCTGAAACTATAAACTATTTGTAGTTGAATACATTTTTATTATTCTAACTTTCCATCATTCAACATTTTTAGTCAATTAACATTCAAACAAGGTAATAGAAAAAAACTAACACTGAAACTTACTTGGTGTTTAACACTCCATAAGTCACAATGATTGACTTTGGAGGAAGTTTTTATTAATATTACAGAGCAAGAGAGACAAGGTATGTCATTTACTACAATAGCTCAAGTTAAATAATTGAATCGTCTATGATTTTAACTTCGCTTTCCATGTGGTCAATATGAAAAAATAACAAAACTAATGGGTGTGACAATAAATATAGTAGAAGAAAATAGTTTGAGATTAATCACAATGAAGACTATTTTTAATTGAATACTTCATATTATTCAATTTTTTTATCATTCAACATTTTTACATTATAACTTTGCATTCAAAAAATTTATTTCATCATTTTTCATCATTTAATTTATTAAGAGTCTCTATCATCTCAACAAACTTAGGTAACTGAGCAAATTTAAATTAGAATGACCATATTAATCTTAGGCATATTTAAAATGATCAAAATAATTAGTTGTTCAATAATTTTTGTGTAACTGTGTACGAATGAAACTAGCATAGATCCATCTTAATCCTAGATCTATCAAGCGTTGAGAAGGATCATTATCTTGAGGTGTAAACCATTCCTCGGGTTTTGCACTCAAAAAAGAGGTTTGCGCCTCGAGAGATTTGTTCCATCTAGCACTTAATATATTAGGGCTTAATATGGATCTAGACTAGTTAATACCATTTAAAACTCATTTTGAAAAATAATTTATTAAAAAATTGAAATAAATATATTTATTTAATCATACATAATATAAATATAATATAATTTAACTAAAAAAGGAGAAAGTGTAACTATAATTCTATTAAGAAATTACACTAAAAAAAAAGTCATAATATATAAGTAATAACAATAGTAATTTGGATAATGATTGTCTCCATTATAGATACGATATTACTATACATATTTTGATTATTGTACCAAAATGTGGTTTCCAATAAAGAGATGATGTAATGTGATGTAAACATTTTGACTTTTAAATTAAAAAAGTATAACAAATTAATCCTTATAAATATTGTTATGATAATTTACATAAAATTAAGGTCAAAAAGTCAATTTGGTGGTTTCTGGGCTCCAGATTTTGACAACCCATGGCTTTTTTTGGGGCTTGATATATCAAATATATATATATATCTTGTGGATGTATCAAGCCCCAAGAGGGATCAAATTTGTCAAGTGCAAATATTTATTCAAGTTTTACATTCAAAAAAGAGGTTTGCACCTTGAGAATATTGATCCCTTTTCACACTTAATAGATTCAAAGTTAAGATGGTCCTAAACTCATGTTAAAATTGTGATACTAACATCTATATACTTTAATTATGTTAAACTAAATATTACTTTTATTTGTCCACGAATCTTGGATAGATGAAGTCACTAGAAGTCACCAGTCCCGACTGAAATGATATATTGGACATGATGAAGATGTAATCCCACCAACCTTACAATATATATATATATATATATATATATATATATATATATAATTATAATACTTTTATTTAAAAACATACACATGAATTTATATATCTAATTTTTGATCTGATTGAAATAAATATTAATTTTATTAATATTTTATAATTCTTAATTTTGACAAAAAAAAAAAAATGATAATTAAAATTTTGATATAAAAAATTGGAGAATCAGTTTTTTATTTTATTTAACATTTTAATATATTATACTTTTATAACTAATTATAAAATGGTTGTTTTTTAATAATGTTTTTATCTAACATTTATAATTATTTATTTTTATAAAAAAATAAATTATTGTCTAATTATTATAGGTTTTGGAGTTTTTGGTTGGAATTTGGAAAAAAAAAAAAGCAGTTGAAATATTGATTTTTATTATTTAAAAACGGGTTTTGACTATATATGGATTCAGCACCTAAAAAGTCTATAAAACACTTAAATTATAAAGAGTTCACAACTCAAACTTGTGATTCAAACAAATCTCTACTAAATTTTTTGACAAACTAAACTAAAAAACTAACTAAACTAAAAAAATCCTTTTATATATAACTTTGTTATCATTTTTTAAAATTAAATTTAAAAAAGCTTTTTACATTATAAAAGATTTAAAGGAAATCAAAATACATCCGCACAAGCTTTTAACCAATATTTGAACAAAATATAATATTGATTTTTTACTTTTAAAACATATGTATAAATACATTATAAACCGTTGTAGATAGATAACGCAAAATATTAATAAAAATAAAGATTGTGCATAAACACGTGTAAATAGATAACTTAAAATATTAATAAAAATAAAGGATTGGTGCATAATCACCTACTATAATTATAATCAGTGGGGATTGATAAATTTTCGTAATAAAAACAAGAACCGTTACCGAAAAAGCACGCATGCAACTAATGCTGCTAAAATAAAACATTAAACAAGTTCAAATTCGGAGAAAATTGAAATGATAATAAAACATTAAACAAGTTCAAATTCGGAGAAAATTGAAATGATAGTCGAGACCTCTTAACGAGGAAACCAAACAACACCGAACTTTTTGGTGAGGACTGTTTTAATTCTCTGAAATCCGTCTGCTGAAATTGCGATTCTGTCTTTAATATTTATCATTGTAGAATATTGTTTTAAAGAGCGCGTGGAAGGGTCGATTTTTCGGCAACGGGCCCCGCAAATTTATGAAAGTGGGATTGCTAAATGGTTTGTCAAGAGACGTCACCTTGAGAGGAGCAAAGCTGTCTAGAAAGTGTTCGGTCGGATTGTTTGGTTGGGATTTCCTCCGGCAACGCTACCTATAATCTTCGTCTGTCCCATCTTTTTATCGGCTGCCATTAATTAGCAGGTACTTTGCTCATCATTCGTTTTGTTCACTGCACTGTAATGCTACTTTTTAAGAAAGTTGACGTACTAACCGATCTTCGTAAATAGCTTTAATGGGGATCTTGTTACCCATTACATTACTTTTTGGCGGTCATTAGATACAAGACTTGATGCGGTCGAGTTGTATATGCTCACTGTGAGATAATGTATTTGTTTAGATTTAATGGTCGGCATGTATAACTTCATCGCATTAATAACTCATTAATAACTCTATAGAGTGGGAAATATGTATTTCCTATGTAAAGATGATAACTCTATAGAGTGGGAAATATGTATTCCCTATGTGAAGATGAAGATATTTCAGTGTATAGAGTCATTAATGCTGTCAGGTTGTTGCTAGATAATGTACTTGTTTAAATCTAATGGTGGACATATACAACCCAACCACATTAATGACTCTATAGACCGGAAAATATGTATTGCCTATGTGAAGATGAAGATAAATTTAATTGGTAAAGACGTTGACAGTCTTGTATAGATGCGTTTGGTCGAGTGAATATAAAAGTAATACCCCTTTTGATCAAGTCGAATAACGAACCTCAAATAAAATAGTCATATCTAAAAAAACCTATCTTTAAATCCGACTATATAGTGACTAGGTGGAATACCACTGGCAGACATGGATGGAAGAACGAGGAAAAACGATGGGATAGAACACTACTATGGGGTATGAGGTAGAGTGACGAAGAAAGGAGAGTTTGAGGGAAGAGAGAGGGGGAAGGGAGATACATAGATATCGAGAGAGAGAGAGAGAGAGAGAGAGAGAGAGTGTGTGTGTGTGTGTGTGTTTGAGGTGAGATAGAGAGATCAAGAAATCGATATAGGGGGATATAGATATATACGAAAGGGGGAGAGAGAGAAGAAGAGAGAGATAAAGAGAGTGAGGGAGGGAGAGACATATTAAATTTTAATATTGTTAATATTTATAATAATAATAAATATTAATTAGTATGCAATACAATTTTAATATTAAATATTATATTATATTAATATAGATATAAATATAAATAGAAGAAGGAAGAGAGAGGAGAGAGGGAGGGAGAGAGAGAGATGGAGTTGGAGGGACAAGGGAGAGAGGGAGAAAGCGGGAGGGAAGAGAGAGAGGGAGTGAAAGAGTGTCAATTAGAGGAAATTTCAGTCTAAATGTGGCCATGAAATTTTCAAGTAATTTCCATGTCATAATATGTAAACCAATCAAAGTCCTTTAAATTTAAAGAAACATATATGTTTAAGTATTGAGGGGTTTTCACTGTGCATTATATTAGATATCATTTTTTGGGATTTAACTGCATTAAGTAAGTCATTCATCTATGACCATTTCCATGAGAGGTAGTCGTAACTAACTAATTTATCATGATTTTTGAATATTCCACTCAGCACTAATTGCATCGGTGATGCTTTGAGCCAGAGGCGATCTAAGATGGGTGACCTCTAGGGAAGTCCTGGTTACCAGGTGCAAGCCCCGAAAGTGATGATTGATGCTATGTGATTCATTTCACTAGTTACAATCCCACTTCTTCACCCCTGTGAGCGTCACCTGATGCAATGAGTGTTGAATGGAATATTAAAAAATAATGGGAAATTAGTCAGTTATAACTACCTCTCATGGAAATGGTCATAGATGAATGACTTACTTAACCCAGTTAAATCCCAAAAATGATATCTAAAGATATATGTCTCAAATAATTTTAAATTGTTTAATTTGGGTAAACAGTTTGGAGGGAAAAGAAAAAAACTACTTTTCTTAATGATCATTTGAAGATTTCTTTGGTGGGTATCTTGAGTATGTTTAATGTTCGAAATTAATTCCATAGTAGTCATATTTGTTTGTCGATGTTTCGAGTATATCACAAGACTCAAAATCAGGACAAATTCCTACAAAGAAGAGCGAAAAAGTGGGAAATTAATATAGAATGGTTGGAAATGAAATATGAAAGAGCTAACTAATTAATAAAAAAAATAAAAATTATATTTAAGGAGAATTAATAAATTACAATTTTTTATCACATTTTATAATTCTTATTAATTTATTAGTGTTTAATCATTATTACTAATAATTAAAAATAAATTATAATAACTATAATCATTCTTGTTATTAGTATTAATTATTATTATTATTGGTAAGAATTACTTAATTAATACTAATAATAAAGTTAATTATTAATAATAAAGATACTAATCATTATTATTAACCTTATATTCTTCATTGCAATAACAATACTTTATTTGGAATTGATGAATATTGTGCACTTCTCGCTCTATGATCTTCATTCCATTTCTAGTCACTCCATTTGTGGTTACTCTGTTGAGTTTCAACTAAAAAAAGTGGTCGAGAAATCGCTGGAGTGGATCCACTTTCAAGCCTTGTAGACTCAGAATTTCACGCAGATAATGGAGCGACAAATCAATGGTCTACAAGGGCAGTTAGAGGACACCAGATCAATGTTGGGTGCAATGGAGAAGAGGCTCAATGCATTGGAAAATGCATCGGATTTCATGAGAAGGTACATTGGCCAAAATGTTAACTTTCGTCTATTGATGGGCATGGGCATACCGTCACAATGTGCCATTGATGGAATTTATAGATTTATTTCTTAGATTGGAGGCAGAGGTGGGGCGATGGGAGCACTTGAATTCTTCAATTTTCCCTCTAATTTTTCAGATGGAAGGATCATTTGTATTAAGGGAAACAATACATCCAATGGCATGGTTAATCAATATGCTTTTGCTTTTCCTAAGGCACTTCCACTGAATGCTCTGTTCTTGAGAGGACGCACACTTGTATTTGAAAATAGCTATGATTTCATCAATCTGTGGCATTATTTCACGAATTTTCCACCCTTATTTTAATGGAAAACTGAGAGTCAATGCTCCATTTCCAGCAGAATCGTGCTTTTTCAATTAGGGCTTCTACAATTGGGCATAGACAGCTTGAGGTGAGTCTAATTTTAATTCAATTGTTGTGAATTCTCAAGTGAAACAAAAAATCCTGTAACTGGTGTTTAAAGTGTGCAAAGTGTTAGAGTTCCCTCAAATAATGAAATACAATCGAGATGAGTCTAATTTTAATTCAATTGTTGTGAATTCCCAAGTGAAAGAAAAAATCCTATAACTGGTGTTTAAAGTGTGCAAAGTGTTCGAGTTCCCTCAATGGCTATCGACGAGGGTTTTAAAAATGCTGATATGAACATTGAAATTTGATTGATTTGTTGTGATGGGAGGAAGAGGATTTGTGGCTCATCACCTTGTTCAGAAACTTTTGGAATCCGATGAATCCAAATGATATGCTTCATTTTTTCAACATCAGTCATTTGATTCATTGGAAATTGAAATTATGTGCAAACAACTAAAACCATGCCTTGTTGATTGAACTACAAGATAAGACTCATGTGATGTAAAGAATTCCAAAAATATATTCACGACAACTGGATGTGATATGCATAGTGACAAATTTGGCACACTGATCCAACTCAAAGTGCACGAGCAAGATTCCAAAATTCATTCAAGCAAGGCTGCAAAATCTTCAGATGCTTATGCGTGACTTGGCGTTCATTCCTAATAAAGTCCACAACACCAGGTACAACAAACATATCCATAAAGGTTTCATCAGTCACAACAAGTAGCTCCACTCCCAGTGCCACCACTAATTTGTCTCGACAAGGAGTTAGGAAGCCAAGATTCAGGACATTGTATTTGCACTGCTGCTACATGCAGAGCTTCAACGAATTTGATTTCAAATTTCTCAATGTTGCTTCAATGCAAGGCTTCAAGGCATAATTGAACCAAAAATACAACCATTTCCAACTAGAGAAGATAAAACCCATAGAAAATCCAGAGAAATCCCCAATCAGAGAAGAGAAGGATGCGACAAACTTAAGCAACATTCACAATTTTTTCTTAAAGATTCAGAGGTCGTATATCAAACTTGTCCACTTGATGAAACTTTTGATAAATTAAGAGGACTTTCCAACAGAATCAATAACTAACAATCACCAACAATCCAATCCAAACCAATAAAACAATTTAATGCAAGCATGATTTCTAACAGGGTGATACAAAAAAATATTAAATATACGATCATTTCATTGGGAAAACGTTAAAACACATCCGATCACTGAGTTCTCATAAGTCAAACTCGTTTCCAGCAATTAAGACTCCAGGGTAGTGATTTTGGCTCAACACTAGATTAAATTGACCCATTTTATTGCCCAAGATGGATGTGACCAACAAATCTGGGTCAAACCTGAAAAGTTTTGTAACAGAGAAAAATGTTGAAGGTCCATCACCCTAAACATTTAACTAGTTTACATATTTAAATAATAGTATCAATTTTGTAAAGAGTGACACCTTGCTTCTCCAATTACGCAAGCTTATTTTCACGTATTTGAATATTGTTTATCTTCAGAGTTCAGGTAAGATGAATTTTAAATCCCATTAAAGTATCCACAATAATCTATGTTTTTTCAAGTGTTAAGAAATGACATCTGCTGTAGAAATTTCATATTCTACTAGGCTTGCTTACCTACTTGAATACCAAGCCCTTGAGCATCCCTTGGTGTAAGGACCATTCCTTGGACCATCCCAGATAAAACATGTCCTCTCCATCTAATATCAAGAGGAAATGAACCATGTGCACATCGCATGGACTTCAAATTAAAACTACTAAAGGAACCAGTCTTTTCCTGGAAGGTAAACTTTTGATTCTTCAAGATGATGGGATTCCCATAAAACACATATCGTTTGAAAACTTCAACTAGGCATTAAAAATCAGTGGATTCAAAAAACTACATTCTTCTTGATGAGATATTTACAATTGTTAACAAACCCACAATTTTCCTAAGAGCTAGTGTTTAGAATATTAAGAGCATAGATGTTGTGGGCACTATTATTCAACATCCTAGAATCAATCTACGAGACATCAAATCTCGATTTCCAAACAATGACAGTAATGATATAACTCGGGTGATTTCATCAAACATGAACGGGTCGTTAACACCTTCGCAGTACCAAACAATTGACCTTAAAGGGGGTTTAGTTATCAAACCATATATATCATCATCCTCGCAAAAATTCAGCAACCATCCTGTAACTCTCGACTCTCCAAGTTTTCCTATCAGAAAATTATTCACAACATGAAGTAAAAACTTGTTAATTTTACATAACAAGAAGGCAATTACAAAATGGCAGAGTGTTATCTTGTTCTCAATCTCACACTGTTATCGAGCAATATTTTTCTTTCTTTTCATTGGCCAACAATATAAGATTAAATCGACACGAATTCACTTTAAAAGAGTATGACTTGGATGTAGCAACATTTGATCTTTTGGGAACACCTTCAGGCTTCAAGAAATTAGCATTTTTATATAAAACATAAATCTATAGATGCCACATTTATGTCTATAATGACTAACAAGATTCCACAATTACTACTTTACATTAAAAGTATATTGAAACTAAACATAGTTTAATAGGCCATACATATTCCACAAACATATTATTTTAAGATTCCAGTTGTCTTTTATACATTCACTAACACCCAAAACATTGTTACCTTAGTAACCACAAAATTTACATACATATGTACATCCATTTAAAATTTCAACGGTGCAAACTTTTATTACGATGTAATATTTTTGAATGTCTACAATGGATGCTTCCACATTGAAATTGAAATGCTTTGATAGGATGATCATAGTCGTCAAAGCCAATTCCATAATCCCGTAGTTACATAAGATATAAAACGTGAAATTTTACATTTACCAAACATAAAAGAAATAGGCATTTCTAACCTAGAACCAGGTGTAGCTAGAAGTCACGATACTGGAACCAAAATTTTTATATGAAACTTGGAAGTCACCCCAGGGAAATGTTGCAGTGTTCACTATGAGTATTGGACACTATAATAATAATAATGGAAGAAGGCCGAATGTAATCCAATTGTTTCTTCTACATTGATATCAAGTTGCATGTAAAATTGCCAAAGATTAGCAAAATGGTCTAAGCTACACATGCATATTGACCTAGGGAAAGAAATGTATAGCAAAGCAGTTAATGAATAATGGAGGAGAAAATGAATTTCAATCAATAAAAAACAATAGAAGTAACTGCTAAACAGACAATCGGTCTAAAACTAAAACAAGTTAGCTTAAAGATTGACCTCAAATATGTTTGCTTCAAGCACAAAGGTATCACTACAAGGAAAAGACCCTCTAGTAGATGTTTTTGAGAAACCCCTTATAAAAATAACCCAGAAATCCATTTCCAGCGGATTTTACTAGAGGAAGTTCGCGAGTGCAGGTTTTTGTGGATGTTTTTCATCTGGTGCGCTTATCATCCTAAACCGCACCGGTGCGTTCAACAAGAGAAAGCACCGATGCGCACAAAACATTGGCACAGTGGACACTGTGCGCTCCATAAACACCCACCCGGTGCGTCTTATTATTATAGTGCACCGGGGCTTTACAAAGAGTCTGCACCAATGCGTCATAAAACCCGGTGCCAAAAAAGAAACCACCTAGTGCAGTCTTAAGAAACCACATCGGTGCGCCTATAAAACCATGCGCACCGGAACAAGGTTAAAGAAAAAAATTACGGTCAAAAAACTACATTTTTCACTTTTCTCAGTGGTCCAAAGCTGCCAAGCATTGGTGCAATTTATCCTTGTCTGAGCCGCCCTGACATTAGTGCTCTCATTGCACCCATTGCATGCACTGCTGTTGTGCATTGCCCACCAATATCCAGCTTGAATTTTGCAAAAAGGTGGGAAAATTTACTTTTGTAAATTATACAGCCAATATGCCTCCTCGATGGCCAAATGTATAGGTATTTTTCTTGTTTTTCCATAATTAATCCTTTTAGCGGATTATAATTTAAAATTACCTTAAAATTAACCATTTAAAAGAAAAAAAAATTGTCGTGTGGTGCGCTCGAGTGGTTCGGCTTGCACTGGTTCGCGGTGCTGCCTGTAAATTTACAGGTTGCACAACAACCGGTGCTAACGGTATCCACATTGGTTCCGGGGTGGTACCGAAAGGCACACCGTGTTATTTTAAAATTTTAAAAAAAGTACGGTGCGGTCGGTTACCCGTCCGCACCATTGACCATGTGGAATAACGATAATGCGGTGCGTTGAATTAAATATCTGCCTCGAGGCGGGTATTTTTGTCAATGCACCGCATTCCGCATTTCGACAGGGTCAATGGTGTGGCCTGGTAAAATACCACACCTTTGACTATGTAATGATGTGAGGAGGTCGGTGCGTTGACCGAACTATGTGCCCCGGGGCGTAGAGTTTAGTCAGTGCACCACCCTCCCGACACGGTCCATATTCAACAGTGCGGTCTATTATACCACTGCACCGTTGACTTAAGAATAATTCCAAGAGGGAAGTGTGCTAAAAATTTTCAGGTGCACCGCCGCCGGTGTGCTGAATATGTTCTGGTGTACCACTGCCGTTGTGTGAAAAAAAAATATGCACCGGTACCGGTGCATGCTTGTTTTTGTGGCGCATCGACTATTTTTTCTTTCCAAAAAAAATTATATATGTATATTCCTAAATACATGTCTCATTTAATAAAAAAATTATATTTAATATATCAATCATTCAGAGACGTGAAAGGAGAGAAGAGAGGGAACAATAGCAACAACAGGCAGACTAGTATAACATGGTTCGCCTGTGGGAGGCACGAGAGAGGGAGAGATATGCGTACCCTTGCCCTATTACAATAGCTACCTAGGGGCTCCTAAGGCAGGTAGGCCTCCTCATGTTCTATGAGGAGGCTACTTCCTTAAACGGCCATGGTTTGTTTTTGAGACATCTTATCCACAGGTGGAATGCCCACCTACAGTCTTTCCAGGTTGGTCCTAACCAGTGGTACACACCCATTGAAGAGGACATATATTTCAATACAGTGCTATCGATGAGAGGGGTGGATTTTCCCTCATTCCGAGAGGTTCCAGTTGGCTATGCAACAGGGAGTGAGTTGGTGTACTCCCAAAGATAAATTACCATATATATACTGTCTCCTTCATATTTTCAGGTCTCCAGAGGTCAGTTACGTATTGCTGCATTTGGTAATCAGGAGGTGAGGTGCCTCTCACTTCTGATTTCAACCATTTCACACAACACCAGTGATGGGAAACACATTAGTTTCCTACTTATATATTATGTTTATTATTTAGTACATGAGCCACGACTTGTCAGGTGGTCTGCCATTTTTTTGCAGCAGTTCTGTATAGCCTTAGATAGATGTCGTGCTCATGAACAAGGGAGGGTCAACTTCCCTTTTTCTTCAAAGATTTTATTTTTATTTTTTGAGAGGTTTCCAGAGATCAGGACTACTATTTTTCGGCAGCCTCGTAGGCTGATGTTGGAGGCACGGATGCACATATGGGGACAGATGTTTCCCATGAGGGTCCAGACTGAATTTTCCACGAGGATATCGCATGATGCACTAGAGTTGCTAGCCATTGTTGACAAGCATCCCTTCATTTTGGTCCCATGTCCTTATGCTGGTTTGGATTGGCAAGGGTGTGCCAACATCCTCTTCACAGATGATGAGCTGCTAGATGATAGAGGTAATATTACTGTTCTATTTAAATTTATTAAATTGTGTAATGAAATTGTCTAATTATTGTTTTATAATAGTATATATTTTGCAGAAACTGGGTCTTTTGATGGCAAGGAAATTCCAGTACCACCACATGATCTAGGTGTGGATCCTGATGACGATCAGGATATGCCAGATACCGAGGATCATCAGGAGGCCAGTGCAAAGATACTTACTCCTGCTCGTGCGTCGTTACTGCCTTTTGCTAGATGCAGTAGGCTTGATAGCATATTGAGGATGGAGTTGGGCGACCAACTCTATGCATTGATTGTTGAGGCGGGAATCAAGCCCACTACTATGAGAGACATACATTTCGATGGTAGGATGGTACATATGTGGAGAGGTGTTATAGCATCATTTTTCACCTTCATATGATTCATGATTGCTTTTATGGCTTTGGGCACCCATTCCTACAGACTTGAACAAATTCACTAAAAAACAATGTTAAAATTCCCATACGCGGTTATGCCCAGACTTTTCCGCGTGTATACGCGAGTCCACATGTACTTTTCCGCGTATGCCATTAAAACCATTAAAAAATATATAAATTCCCTATTTTCGGACTGGGTTGATGGTTACTCCAGTAGTTCAACCACCCCAGTACGTGGCCAACTGTTTCCAACTGAATGAAACTACTTTGAGGGAGTATAAAATCCCCTCATGTGCATGGCCTAAGGGAGAGAGAAATTTTGTAGACATTATACTCTGTTGGAATCCCAGTTCAAGTCTGATTCCCCGTGCCTCCTGCACTTTCCTAGATTTATATCAGGAAACCCTTGTTTCCTGGAGATGTTCATCCATTTATATGCCATCTCGAGTGAAAAAGTCTTGGAAGAATCTTAGCGAGGCAAGGGCGGGACGAATCTGGACGACGGTCTGCTCGAAGATCGTGGAAGGATTCAGGTGATCTCTCCACTTTTACTACTGTACATGCTATTCATAATAATGAAGAACCGTCTTGTTCATGAAATTCTGTGTTAGTATCTATTTTTATATGTGGAAAGATTGATTATTAAGCAGTTATTATCATTTATATCATGTTTCACATTGATTACACTAACGTTTAGGAGAATTATATGCTGTACAACTAGGTTTCCGTGCACGTTCTTTCTTGTTTTGCAGGTTGAAGGAGGAAGGAAGGTTGCTGGGGGTTTGAACGCCGCGGGATCTACATCGAACGTAGGACTACGGGTGAGTCCTGCTATCGTTGATTTCTAGTTTTTTGCATTCAAGTACGGTTGTGTGTGAGTCCTTCTGAATGACATGCCCTGCTCTGTGGAGGTTTTGACCCAACAAACCTCTAGGATGATTTTCTCCGCAATAGAACTGGCGACTCCACTGGGGATCGCATTCTTGTGATTCCCCTGTTGGGTGGTTTCAGTTGTTTGATAGGTTTCCAACAGTTTTAACTTTTATTTCCAGTCCAGTTTACTCTTTCTCAGTCAGACTGAAGTCCTGGTTTCTTATCCAAGCTTGATCTTTTTTGTTTTTCATTATTTACCTTTATATACGCGGGTTTGTCTGCACACAGATGCGTATACACACATTTTTTGTTAAACGGAGTCGCGTATACGCGGGTTTCCTTTAGCACAGTCACGTATGCACACTTGTTTCTAAACTGTCCAGTCGTGTATACCTAGGTCAATTTTGAAATTTTAGGTTTTTTGGCTTTTTGGCCCTGTCTGTCTGTGGAGACCTGTTCCTGCAGAGTCTTTGTGTCCTCTGGATTGTGTAGAAAGTGGTCTTTGGTATTTTCTCTCTCTTGTTTGATTGAAAACTAGCTTATTTGGCAAAGTCTTGTTTCTTGTGCTGGCATTTCTGGTTCGAGTACCAAGATCTCTTTCTGGGGATTCTTGGTTGTTCTGCTTTATCAGAACATAGAGCTTCTGCTCGTTTACTCTTTCCTACCTTTGTGTCTTGCTTTGCACTTCGATTTTTGCCCATTTCTTGGTTGGTTTTCTTGAGTTCAGTCGACTAGGTCTTGTTGCAATTTTTGAAGAGTCTTTCTTGGTTCTTTGAAGTTTTTGTTTGCTGCAAGGTTGTACTATTCTTCTAGGCTGAGTGACTGAGTTTTATTGTCTTCTTTTGCTCATATAAATCTTGCTACTAGTTAGCCCTATAAGATTTGGAGCATTTTTGAAGTTTGTGCTTGAAATTCAGTGTTGTTTGGCTTGGGATTTGATAGTTTTGCTTGGTATTTTCGAACTCTTCTTTTATAAAACTCAAAAGCTCAAAAAACATTTTTCTTTGTTGTTTTATTTTGTTTTTGCATTTTTGTTTTCGTTTCACTATATCTTTTGAATCTTTGTTGAGGTTTCTTGCCTTTGGATTTTGACTTGATTTTGGAAAGAAATTGGCATTGATTTCTTCCTCTTATTTTTAAGCGTTTTTTGGTGTCTTCATATTAAGAGTTTCTGATTTCGGGAACTAGCTTTCTGGACAACCAAAAAGAGATAAAACTGAAGGATCTTTGGGAAATTTCGCTCTGCTTTAGGAGATTTTGCATCTTAGAATTTGCATGCTTTTAGTGATTTGCATCAGGTGCACTTAAGCATTTAGTCATTTTCATAGTTTTTGCGAGTGTGAGTTTGTTATCTGAAAAGAAAAATAAATTTTTTTAATCTCGTAGAACCTGTGTAGAAGTTGCTTTTCATCGAAAGACAATAACTGCATTTGCATGTAGTTTGGTTATTATTAATTTCTTTTCTGCGTCAAAACACCATAAGTTTCATCTCCGTATCCCTTTGACTTAACATAACAGCCGATTAAAATAAGCGATATAATTTAAAATCAACTAGCAAAGTTTTCTAAGTGTCATACACCAACTAGCTAGGTTGTAGGGCCTTGGATTAGGTGAGTGGAGAGTTAACTCTCCAAGGCCGCTCAAACAAAACATAGAAGTTGATTAATTGAGCGAAATCCAACTCCGTTAGGTGGACCGGGAAAGCTCTCCTCCAGAGAGTCAAGCACGAGGGGAAGTGAAGGCTGAGAAGAGAGATACCCCCTCTCTGATTTGCTGAATCTGACCTCAAGACCGTTCCGCCCGGCTTCTGACACGGATTGGTGCCCATAGTTGCCACTCCTAGGTTCCACATAGGTGACTGCGGGGGGGAATACCCATGGTACCTGAGGCAGACGTTGCATCACTTTCAACAGTACTTCTGGGGGGTGCCCTTGCGAAGCTTGGGTACTTGAGCCGGCAAAGGCTGTCGTTAGGAGGCCCGCGAATCAAGCTGGGACACCTTCGCTAGTAGGCTCAATGCAATTATCCCGTACTCACAACATGGTCCCATATTTCGCTTCTTTGTATTTTGGTGTCCGGTCCTAATCACCCGGAGCGGAAATACCTGAAGGTTGTTTGCTTGATTGTATCTCAGGGATTATTTTTTTTTAGTGAGTGCTCTTTGCTCCTAGCTTGCCTAGCTTTACAATTTTTTGAGTCTAATTAAAATCTATAAAAGTGGCTGATCAAGCACCTCGTCGATCGAGGAGAATCTGGGGGTTATCTCCCGAGAGTCCGGAGCCTTCTTCGAGAAGGCGTAGGAGTGATTTAGCAGGTGGTTACCACCCTGTGGCGTCCGACGCAGTGGAGAGAGATACTCCACAAGGGTCTGAAGGTTTCATAGCTGATTCTGGTGTTGGTTCCGAGAGGAGCGTTCCGCTCACCTCGCGAGTGTTATTTCTGCAGGAAGAAGATATACAAGTAGAGGAAGTGTCTGAACCCTCAGATTCACTTCCATCTCCTCTTCCTCCTGGTTATCCGTTCGTTGTTCAATACATCGGACCCGAGTCAGAGAGACCGGAAGATCCTCCTTATTATACATACCTTTCGATGGCCATGACTGGGAACACGGCTTCTTCTGTGAGTGCTGCAGGCATTCAGACTCCTGCTTCTGTTGAAGGAGGGGGCACTATTGCTATATCTTTGATTTCCTCTAGTGCTGCTGTGTTTGGCTCTGGTTTCACCCAAGCACATGCTTCTCAATCTGGTCCCTTCTATTTTGGAATGCCCACTAGTGGGATTCCTTCTTTTTCCTTTTTCGCTGCTGCAGCTGGATCTACACCCATGTCTTCCATGGCTAGTGGATCAGCTTCTTTTCAAGGGTTCCCCTTCGGAACTGGACACATTCCTAGTTCGAATCCTTCTTTAGGGTCCTTTCCGTTTACTTCTCAGACCCATAGTTTCAACCCTTGGTCTGGAGGTCAAAGTTCAACTACTTTTACAGGTTGGAACCCTGTATTCACTACAGCAGGGGCAGGGAATCAGTTTTACGCTGGTCACCAAGGGACGTTTCTTCCTCGTCGAGTGCTTATTTCCAGACTTTTCCCCCATCTAATCGAACCCCCATCGTGGGCTTTCATCTCATTACTAATACTGTGGGGGAACTGTTCCATCTTTTGGTGTTCAATGGTGGGGAGGAGGTTCTTCTTGCTACGAGTTCTTCTCGGAACCCGTGCCTCATCAAATCCAGGGTATTCTTTTCGAAAGTTGGGAATTCCATCCTATCAAGGATGGAACTTCGTGCTCTGCCTCGTTTACCTTTTCTGGCAACGTTAAACTTGTCAAATCTGTCGAAATTGACGAATGATACGATCCGGTACAGTCTGGGGTGGCCTTCGGTCCCGACCAAACTACCTTCAAACATTCCAAAGTTTGAAGGCAAGAATGGAGAGGATCCGACTGATCACATCACCACTTTCCATTTATGGTGTTCTTCTAACTCCCCGATCGATGATTCGATTAAGTTGAGATTGTTTCAACACACCTTAACTGGAAACACTGCTAAGTGGTATATTGAGTTAACTGGGGGCAATTTCGCTACATTTGGAGATCTAGCTGTTACATTTCCAAATCATTTCCAGTTGCCTGTCCGTTATGATGTCAGGACTGAACTCCTAGCTAATTTTAAGCAGGATGACACAACCCACATTTCTGACCATATTCAGGAATGGCGGAGAAGGAAGAGGATTATTAAAGCTCATATTCTAGGAGAATTCCTTTTGGAATGGTTTCTGAAATCTATGCAGTCAGACATTTCTAAAGATGTATCCCTGTCTGGGGTATTTTTCTTGAGAGTAGCTATTTTTTTAGTGCCCAAAGAAATTCGGAATTGATCTATTCTCACGCGTGGACATGTACAACCCGATGTGTGCTTGCCGAGGAGCTATGACCGACCTGAAGTTAGCGCAGCTTGGAGGAGGACCCTTTCACGTTATAGGAATGGTCGAGATAGAGCATGTGATCGACTGTCCGCAAGCAACGCCGACACATCATCAGATGATCATGGTCAGGGGAGTGATCATCGTTCACCCCGTGTCGTGCCATATGAGCAATCTCCTCTAGCATCGATCAACAGTTATCATGAAGATCAGGCTGAACCATCGACCATGTCAAGTCATCGACGATGATCATGATCAGGCTGGACCATCGACCATGCCGAGTCATTACGATGAGCAGCCGACAGTCGATCCTGATTAGCATGAAGCACCATTACCAGATCAATAGGCACGTGATGATCAACATGTATCTGAGCTTGTTAAGGCTGCACCATTGACTGAGCAAGCCTCGACTAGTACTGCTATTGATGATGTACCACCAGCTGATAGATGACATTTATATTACATTTGTATATTTTTGATATTATTCGGTTATATATATATATATATATATATATATATATATATATATATATATGGTCCATGTATTTTATGTTCATGTTGCAGTTGTACTTAATTTACATGTTGGTGATCATCATGATGTGTATATTGTTATGTCCTATTAGATATGTTCATTTAATGTGCAGCTTGCAGATAGATGTGTATGTGATAGTAGCTATTTCACATGAGATGTATATTTAATGTTTGTGTTGTGATGATGTTATATAATGCTAATTGTGTTTTGTTAGATGATCATTATCACGATGATGTTAACAAATTTGAATGTGTTTTTTAGTCAAATATGATGTTTGTACGATGGTTATCATGATCGTGATGTGTATTAATTAATTTAATATTAAAT
This sequence comes from Pinus albicaulis, assembly GCA_034641835.2. NCBI lineage: Eukaryota > Viridiplantae > Streptophyta > Pinopsida > Pinales > Pinaceae > Pinus > Pinus albicaulis. The sequence goes on from CM076582.1 coordinate 1,032,792,935, forward strand.
GATCATGACATTGTAAAATTGTAATATTTGTAATTCTAATTGTATGTAAAATTCTAAAATTGTAATTGTAATTGTATTAATTGTAATTGTTATATGTAACATATTTGTAAAATTTTAATTATAATTGTAATATTTAATTTATTGTGAAATGATTGTAACTGTAATTTTAATTGTAATTGTATATATGTAAAATTGACATAATTGTTGTATGTAAAATTATAAAATTGTAATTGTAATTGTAAATTTTAGATTTGTAAAATTGTAATAGTAATTGTACGTGAAATTGTAAAATTTTAATTATATTAATGTGAAAATTTTAATTGTATTAATGTGAAATGATTTTATTAAAAATTTTAAATTTGTAAAATTTTAAATAATTGTAAAATAATAAATCTAGAATAATATGAATTATTGTAACATAATAAAGTTTAGAAAATAATGCAAATAAATTCATGTGCTTTAGAATTATCATTATTTTATTATGATCTTACATAAAAAAAATGGAACTTTATACAGTACGCCATTGTTTTTTAGATCAACATAATTGCAAATTATCAAGTGAAATATTGATTTTAAGATTAACTAAATTACAAATTAATTCAAAATATGTATTATAATGTTTTGAAAATCCCATCTTAAAAAGTATAAATATTGATGATAAAATAACACATGTACTATATCACTCTCGGTTCTCATGATCACCCTTATTATCTTCCAGCTCGCATGGCATGACAACACTATTGTTCTCAAAAATATGTTTTGATCTAGGGTCATGTCTCAATACGAACCACCAATCCCTATCCAACACATCTGGGTAAAAAAACACCCGGTTGCAGTGTTTGGGGAAAACATAGGGCTCCTTAGCTTCATCCCACGTCTTTCTAGAGTTGATACATATCAACCTACTATCGCGATATTCTACATTATTCTGATCAAAGGTGTCCCATCACTTGCACCTAAAAATAACACATTGGAAAGAAGAGAAATCCATTTCAATGATCTCTTGTATCTTTCTGACGTCGCCTAACATCCCTCGTACTAGGTTTTGATCATGGTGGCTAAATCGACTAGATTGATCGAACTCGACTTCCTCTCCACAGTCTTGTGTGATGTTTCCAGCATCGGCATTTTCTGTGCTAAAATGATGTCCATATGACCACATAGATGGGAATAAATGCACCTATAATAAAAAAGTTAAAAAATCATAGTGTCATGTGTCTTATAATAACCCAAGTGTTAAAATATGAAATATATATGTCTTATAAGTTTCAACTGTACATATAAATTAAATAGACTATTACTGAGTTGCTACACCCAATCCCTATGTTTAGCGCATCCTCTTCAGCATGCAGGCAATGACCTGTTGCACCGTATTTCTCTTCGACTTGGTCAGAAACCCAACTATTGGGGCATATTTTTGGCATATTTTCTTTTAAATAATTGGGATAAGGCACACTTATACCATTCAACCATCTGAATTATTTCCTATCATTATCCCATTTCATCCTCTTTTGTTCGTAAAATGCGACCCACTGTTGTGTCGCTTCAGAATTATAAAGAACGAATTTATTGATTGCTTCAATTTATGCATTCACTGATGAAATAAAACCGACATTATATAGTACATAGAGATAAAAATATACATTATATCAAAGCTCAACATGAATATTTACTTTGTTGGTGATTGGCTGAGAAAAAATCAAGCGGTCTCTTTCTCCCATGTCAAAAGAGAAGGCAATAAGGTCGTTGATCTCCTTGCAAATTTCGGAGCAGAAAATGACAACACGCTTGTTCATGGTCCCCTCCATATCATCCATGATAGAGATTTTCTACAGAACTGCACCTCTTTGGTGCAAAATGATCAAACAACACCGGATGTGGTTGACAGCTAGAACAGATGGGACCTTCGTCCCTCGGCGAGTCCCGAGGGCACTCGCACGCAGCAGCCACATGGCCCTCTGCACTACCATTATACATGAAGTTAATTCACCTGCCTGCAATGCATTTACTCGTCCCGCCACCCTGGTTCATTACTCTCCGCTGGAGGTTTATGTTGATATGGCTTTCATTCCAGAAAATTCATTTGGTTCCTGTGCTCATCACCGCCCTCCGTCACCTATTCGAGGAGCATGCCCAGTCGACTATGTTGTGCCATATGCGCACACCCGCACAGGTCGACGCTGCAATTTATTAGGCTGCCTTGAAACTTTTCCTGGGTACCATTTCACGCAGAGTAGCCATTGTATTCTCTCTTCTCGTTAGTGTACTCTTTCCTCCGATTTGCAGTGTTCTGCCAGCGTTCCTTGCCTCAAGCATCACCCGCTCTGCTATGAAAAAATGCCTCGTCTTAGGCATCAGATGAGATTCAGGAGAGGAACCAATAGAGGCCGCCCTTCTCGCCCTCGCCCTTCTCCCAGTCCAACCTCTGGCTCTTCGGCAAAGGACGGCGACTAGGTTCATCGTTCTGGTTCCAGAGAACAGAGAAATCGCCTTATGCATTTCGGAGGCTCTGAATCTGTTCCTCCTCAGCCTTGCATTCCGCCTTCCCCTCCTCCTTCCCCGTCCCCTACTCACCAGACTCCCACCAGTCTGTTTCATCTCCAGTCCTCTCAGCACGCGGAATTCCGCTTTAACTGCATGTTTGAAAAACCGGTTCTCACCGCGTTTGTGACCATCTCTGTTTGTGAAAGCTCTGTGCGTCCTAGCCTTTCTCCTACCCCCGGCTCTGCTACTACTCTGCCGCGTCCTCACCAGACTCAGCTGCAAACTGATGCGCCTAATCCCACTATTCCTATTGACATTGGGCTCTCCAACCGTGATGTTGATTCTACACAGGAAGGTTTCCTCAGCAAAGGTAGCTCCCCTAGCGATGCGAAGATGGAGGAAGCTAATGATTTTGGTTGCAGAATTGTGGAAGAACCAGAATCCTCAACTTCGGATCAGTAATATTTCTCTTCCTTAACCAGCATGGTCCAGGTTCACATCTCAGTTGGAAATTTTTGGTTTTTGTTGCTATTAACAGCTGACCTAGCTGTAGGTTTCTTTATTTTTCAGTCTTTACGTAATTACATATGTTTGCACTATGTATCGGTTTCCCAGTTAAGGGCGGTATTTTATATTTCTCAAGAACTGGTTTCCCACTTAGGGCAGTTCAGTTATCTCTGCAAAAACATGAACATCAAGCCCAGCTCTCAGGCTTGCATAGCTGAGACTGGAGCAGTTTTGTACTATATTGTTTCATAAATAGAATTATTTTTACCGAGAAAAAAAAACATGAATATTTACTTTGTGTAAATTTAAAAATTATAAGTCGCTTACTCTTTATTAAGCGCTTTTTTCCACTCGTTTGGAGAAACTCGCCTTCTCTTTTGTCTTCATCCCTTTCATCGTCCCAAATCATCGCACCTAGTATGTTGTCGATCTGCTTGATGTACTTACTGGCATAATAGAAAGACTCATACGATATGTACCCCTCTGCCATAGACCCCTCGAGTTTTTCCCTTTTTTCGAACAAAACCTTTCAATTTATTTATGTACCTCTCTAAGAAGAACATCCAACGACAAGAAACCACCCCAACTAATTCAACCTCATCTACTAGGTGGATTAGAAGATGAACCTGCAATTCCATGAAACTCATCGACAGTTCCTTCTCAAACATACAAACAATCTCAACTATCTCTTGACGCCACCGTGGAATGCTAGCCACATGAATCTCGTTTAACGTGATCCAACATACACATGCAAATAATTTAGATATGGCACATTCTAGGTCTTGAGGGAATTCATGTTTCACACACCCACACATGAAGAAAGGATAATGACATTACAAATTTATAAACACGTGCAATTATATACAAAATTGGTTATGTTTTATGATCCTTGCATGGGATAAATTTTATTAATATAACAAATAATAAAATCATGCTTTTGACATTATATGTACTCTTATAAGATTCAAATGGTCATGTGATTTCAACCCTGACAAATGGTCATCCACGGTGAAGTAGCACCGTAGTGAAAACATGTATGAAGATGGCACCCTCACACCCATTATAACTTCCTTTGCCAAAGAAAGATCATATATTTTTAAAATCCATGGGACATCACCTTCTTTGAAATACCATGAATTAGAGGGACCAACACCTGCCTCTAATCCTATACTTTCTAATTGTCTTGTCCAATGTTTATTTTTAGTTTTTGATGTAATAAGATATTTCCTAACAACCAATGTGTCACTTTGTTTCGATGATATGTTCCTCCATAAAGAAAATGAAACATTTTTAAATATATGCATGGGATATAATAAGTGGGTAACCTTAAGATGCTACCAATATGGGAGGTTATAAAAGATAGATTTCCTTTTCATCCCAATGGGAAATTTCTCAACATTGGTGTTGAAGAATTTTGGATCATCAAACATAGGCTCCCCATTTGAATTAAACATTTCTATGAACTCCTTCTCTGTGTCTCTCTCATATGCTCTAAGCCATTTAGCTGGTGTCATTATTGGAGGCCTTTGGGTTCTATCTCGTCTACCATTGAAAGTGGATGTTGCTCTTCTGTAAGGGTGTTCTTCTAGGAGTAATACCTTGGGGCAATCATACACTGGCTTTTGTAGGTCCTTGGACCATCTAGATTTCAAAGAAGGTCCACAACATTTACATCCAAAATACCCTTTTGTTACAAGACCTATGAGATTATTGTATACAATTAATATTCATGGAACATTAAAGAATATCATGAGGATCAAAACAATTACAATGAATTAAATAACTAATATGTGAAAGAATATTGTTACGTATATAAAAAATCAATAAATTAAACATGTAATTTACCAGAGCAAACTCCTAAGCCTGGATAATCATGTGTCGCGTAAGAACATATGCCATACAATGTAAAACTCCTCTCTACTGTGATGGGTCTTGATACATCGTATACATTTATCCCATCCCATAATTCCTTCAATTCATCTAATAGTGGTTGTAAGTAGATATCCATATTATGCATTTGTCTTCTACCAGGGACTATAAGAGCCAACATAAGATGTTCATTCTTCAAGGAAAACCATGGGGGGATATTTTTATTGATCACTACTACAGGCCAAACATAATAGTTGGTGTTCCGGAGGGAATATGGGTTTACACCATCCATGGCTATGTTGGGAAAAATACTGAGAGGGGGGGGGGGGGGGTGAATCAGTATTTAGGGAAAACTGAAACTTTTTACTTTTTCATGCTCTAAAACCCATACGCTACTTTGCTGAAGCCAAGTAGCGTATACACGCGGATATCCTTCATAAAACTCGCGTATACACAGAGATCTAATTATGCCATTAGTTCTTCACTTATATCACTCCATCATTCATTCATTAGATGTTCTATAAATAGTAAACATGTGCAGTAAGAACAGAATAAACCATCACACAAAGCATCACACATGAACACCAGGATTTTTAGGTGGAAACCCAAGTCGGGAGAAAACCACCGCTGCAGTTGCTCACCCTTCAATATTTTATTATAGAGAAAACATATTACAACATATGTGCTGGCGCAGACTTGACCAGCACGCAGGCACCCACCTGCGCTCGTTTACCAGCCTCTCCTGTAAGGGAGCTCCAACCCCCAGACTCGTTTACCAACCTCTCCTGGAAGGGAGCCTCCAACCCCCTGACTCGTTTACCAGCCTCTCCTGAAGGGAGCTACGACCCCCCGATCTCGTTTACCAGCCTCACCTGGAAGGGAGCTACAACCCCCTGACTGAAGGCTACAACCTTCAGCACCACCTTGGACCACGTTTCATCAATTTTCACACCGGATCCAACAACTTCAATAGAACACCACTTGCAGGCCACATTTCATCATATTCTCTGAACCGAACCCTCTCCATACATTTGCCACACACCACAACATCAACAAAAGATAGCTAATACACAGCCAGATCGATTTATACATTTTATACCCTATACTTCAACAAACCCTAGTTTGCATACGTGCTTTCACCTCACTGATGTCGCGTATATACGCGCTTCCATTCACACAAACCAGCGTATACTTCTGTACATATTATAGAACCAATTTAATTGCGCATACGCGCTTTTCTTTCAACGAAGCCGCGTATATACGCGCTTCCTCTTCGGCGAACTAGCGTAGAATCTTCAACCACACAGTAGTTACATACTTCTTCATCAGTGATATTCGCTCTCGCATTCAACCCTCACTTCGTACGTATGTTCGCCTCATCATTGTATCTAATCACTCCATAAACAGATCTAGTAGATACAAATACATTTCAGAACTAGATATCCCGTCTATCATTTCTTCATAGGTGCATCATAGATTCGCATCTATCAATTAAGCTTTACCCTTTCCATACGTATGTCTTCACGTAGAAGTATTCATTCAAGCTCGTACATCTTGCACCCACACTCATAATATGCACAATGAATTTCTTCTCCTTATATAGGTTTACCCTTTTTCAATACCATGAGCCAAAACCACATTACTTCCGATGGTATTCCTGGACGGGGTCATTTAGGCGAATCATTACCCAATACTATGGGTCAATACCATGGTGGTAACCCCTGGTTTTGCACTTTTTTAGCGCTTTTTCCCATACGCGACTTATCACGTTCTTTCCCGCGTGCATACGTGACTTCCCCTAGACAGATCCGCGTATGCCTAGAGACATACTCTTTTCATCATACTTTGAGCACATTCTGAATTCCTTTCTTCATTGCCTTCTGTACACACTGTAGATACATCATATTTTCTTCATCAAGAACATATTCTCTCAAGCACAACTTCATCAAGTAAGTTTTCATCATCTTCATCAAGAGGGTTGCCAATCGAGGACAACACTCAGCATCATATTGCGAACAAACATCATTTAATATTAGATTTACATCATTTACCAAGCTCATCAAGTCAAGAATAACTTCATCAGGTGGATTGCCATCAAGGACAACACATGTCAACAGTCGCATGTCTTCATCTTTATTCAGTGGGTTGCCATCAAGGACAACACTCTTCATCATATTGCCAACAATCTCCCCCTTTGGACTTGATGGAAACCACGATGGTGTTTGGTAACCACAACAGATAGGTACATTAAGAATATAATGACACCATGTCACATTCCCCATTTTTGACACCATTCTTTCTCTTCATTCAACTTCATTCAAACACCATGTCACTCTCCCCATTTGACATCAAGGGCAAAGGGTGGATCAAAATCAACATACTCTCCCCTTTTGCTCCTCATGTGGAAGAAGCGTTCTGCAGATCTGATATATACTGAAATGACCAAGCTCCCCCTGAGTTCATGCTGAATCTTCAAACAAATTTTCCAATGAAGTACATGACTCTATGAAATTCCTATCACCAATGACTCATACTTACATCAAAGATCCATCCAAGTGGATTTGCATATGAGACTCAACTACCCAACCAAGTGGGTTTACAAATTTGACTCAGCTACCCAACCAAGTGGGTTTACAAAATTTGACTCAGCTACCCAACCAAGTGGGTTTACAAATTTTGACAAGTCCTTGCATGACTGAATATTATAATTTTACAACATGGGTCTCAACAAGACCTTTTCATCAAATTACAAATATGACCATTTAAGACCAACACCAGAAAGTCCTCAAGAAAGAGAACATATTTCAGAACCACCATAATGCCAACAATGCATTATACTCAGCAAGACTAGGGCTCCCCCTGAAAATGTGCATCCGAACATCCTTTCCATATGACTAAGGCTCCCCCTTAGTTTGTGCATCCTGAACACTTTCACCAACAGATCATCAAGGCATCTTTATCAAAACATTAGAAATAGAATTATGAGAACTGGAACACCACCAGAGATACCAAACAGTATCAGAGATACCAAACAGCACTGCAGCTGTGCTGAAGAGAGCTGACTCCAAACATAAAATTGTCAGCAATCAGACATACGCGGTTTTATGTGCATGAACTCGCGTATATACGCGACTGTGTTTCAGGAAACCCGCGTATCCAATACCATCTTCTAAATTTTAACTAGATCTGATCCTCTGTGAGAAAAATATAGTGTTCAGCTTCTTTCTGGGATATTTTAATGCTTCCCCTGAACTACAGATAGATAGAACAGTGTAGTTGTGTCTTCAAGCATCATCCAACGGTTGTAGCATAAGCACATTAGTAACCAAGCCTTCAGATTCTTTGCAGCATCAATACAATCTTTCCAAGAGAGATTATCATACCAGAACAACATCTTCAAATATGTGTCAAGCAATCATCCATGTGGTCCAATATCATCAAGTTCTTCAAGATTTAACATGAAGTAACATATGTAGGCAAAAGATCTCAACCATAGTAACAAAACCCTGCATGATCTATTCTTATTTCTGAATCAAACGACATCCAACTTATCCATGTGTGAGCACAAAAGATACTTATCAGCAACCAGGGCTCAAAATCTCATCATAATAAACCATGTACCAAGTCATCATCATTTGAGCATGAGTATCACAAAAACCAAAGAATAAGCAGTCATATTGCCAACAATGCAATCATTAGTATTCAACCTGCTGCTCCCCCTGGACCAGTGCTTCTTCTTAACTTGTGCAACCTGAAAACGTTCATCAGCAAGTCATCAACAACAATCTCTGCATGGGCTGCCCTTATCTCCGAATTATAGGACTTTCATCTCAACAATGAATACTCTTCATCAACAAGCAAACATGACTCATCCACAATCTTCAACACAAGAAACCATGTATCGTTTCCTCATTATTTAGAACTGAGAAACTAAGCTGAAATTGAGTCAATAATACAGTTATTAACAGTCAGACTGATGCTCCCCCTGAACCTCTGCTCCAGATCTTCAGCTAGCACATAAATTCTCTTATCATCAATGCATACGCGACTGTGTCTGCTGTAGCTCGCGTGTATACGCGACTTTTGTTAATAGAACCCGCGTATGGAAAGTGAATCATAGAAATTTTTCACATTCCTTCATCTCCCCCTGAACTTGTACTTCCTGTACCTGTCTTCTTCATATCAGATGCTCTGTCAGAAATACATAGAACCAGAATAATCAAATCAACCATGAGAGACATCATACATTGCTCCCCCCTGTGACGATACATTACTAAATCTCATAATGTATCCCACATCATTCCTGCAGTCAATCAGAGAAGTAAGCTTCAGAAGCAGATGACTGCAGTAGGGTCAGAATTCCCTACGTTTCTGATCGGTCTTCCATCTTTTTCCAAATTTGTTTGCACTTTCTATTTGTGTGCTGGAAGTTATCCAATTTCTCATATCTGTTCAACCTGCATTCCTTTTCTACATGTCCATACTTGTTACAAGAATAACATCTCATGTGTCCAGAGAAATAAGCATAAGAATCATAACGAGTATTTCTAATCTTCCTCCTTTTACAATCAGTTGCTTTATGTCCATACTTGTTACATGAAAAACAATATCCCTTGAAGAAACCAGAGTACCTTTCTATGTAGGAACTGTTTGTTTGAGGCTGAAATGATCTGCTCCTACAATTTGCTGCAACATGCCCATAATTATGACATTTAAAGCATTCAACTTCATTGACTGATTTCCTTTGAGATTTCATCATTGTTGGTTGACCTTTTGTTTCTTTCAATGCTTCAGGGTTTGCATTGACATCTTCTGAATTTTTAGCACTTCCTTGTGAGCTAGATTCTCCTTTAACAGTTTCATGGAAACCAAGACCAAGTTTGATAGCA